>CAWUFW010000129.1:1465000-3865000 GCA_963921515.1 Calotriton arnoldi
GAAGGGGCACTCGACAGCAAGCCTGCCTTTCAGCATTATCCCTTTCACATTGCCTCTTCATCCCGGTAAGTTTATGGCACACCCAACGCGTTTCAAAGCAATTAAGCCTCTTCATCAGGGGTTCGGCTTGTAACCATGGCGCAGTGACAACTCCTGTTATGCACGCAGTATTTATTAATTGGTGGCCCCACGTGGGCCGCGCTAAGTGCGCTTACAAACAGACTGCATGCTGGGACATGTGGTCCAAGGAGTAAACAGTTACTTCCCTAAGTGGGTTCAGAGCGCCAAAGTTCATTAAAAGCATTATTCCTCTCCTTAGTAGGACACCAGGTGTCGGGGCAATCCTCTTCTTACTTTAGGCATGCTGCGCTGCAATGAGCTCACACATAGTTACGGGCTCCAGCCTCTGTAGCTTCACAGATGGTGCTCCTTCTCACGACGTGGGCCGCCGTGTAGAAAATAAACAAACAAATGCCCGAAAGCTTTTGAAGGGGCACTCGACAGCAAGCCTGCCTTTCAGCATTATCCCTTTCACATTGCCTCTTCATCCCGGTAAGTTTATGGCACACCCAACGCGTTTCAAAGCAATTAAGCCTCTTCATCAGGGGTTCGGCTTGTAACCATGGCGCAGTGACAACTCCTGTTATGCACGCAGTATTTATTAATTGGTGGCCCCACGTGGGCCGCGCTAAGTGCGCTTACAAACAGACTGCATGCTGGGACATGTGGTCCAAGGAGTAAACAGTTACTTCCCTAAGTGGGTTCAGAGCGCCAAAGTTCATTAAAAGCATTATTCCTCTCCTTAGTAGGACACCAGGTGTCGGGGCAATCCTCTTCTTACTTTAGGCATGCTGCGCTGCAATGAGCTCACACATAGTTACGGGCTCCAGCCTCTGTAGCTTCACAGATGGTGCTCCTTCTCACGACGTGGGCCGCCGTGTAGAAAATAAACAAACAAATGCCCGAAAGCTTTTGAAGGGGCACTCGACAGCAAGCCTGCCTTTCAGCATTATCCCTTTCACATTGCCTCTTCATCCCGGTAAGTTTATGGCACACCCAACGCGTTTCAAAGCAATTAAGCCTCTTCATCAGGGGTTCGGCTTGTAACCATGGCGCAGTGACAACTCCTGTTATGCACGCAGTATTTATTAATTGGTGGCCCCACGTGGGCCGCGCTAAGTGCGCTTACAAACAGACTGCATGCTGGGACATGTGGTCCAAGGAGTAAACAGTTACTTCCCTAAGTGGGTTCAGAGCGCCAAAGTTCATTAAAAGCATTATTCCTCTCCTTAGTAGGACACCAGGTGTCGGGGCAATCCTCTTCTTACTTTAGGCATGCTGCGCTGCAATGAGCTCACACATAGTTACGGGCTCCAGCCTCTGTAGCTTCACAGATGGTGCTCCTTCTCACGACGTGGGCCGCCGTGTAGAAAATAAACAAACAAATGCCCGAAAGCTTTTGAAGGGGCACTCGACAGCAAGCCTGCCTTTCAGCATTATCCCTTTCACATTGCCTCTTCATCCCGGTAAGTTTATGGCACACCCAACGCGTTTCAAAGCAATTAAGCCTCTTCATCAGGGGTTCGGCTTGTAACCATGGCGCAGTGACAACTCCTGTTATGCACGCAGTATTTATTAATTGGTGGCCCCACGTGGGCCGCGCTAAGTGCGCTTACAAACAGACTGCATGCTGGGACATGTGGTCCAAGGAGTAAACAGTTACTTCCCTAAGTGGGTTCAGAGCGCCAAAGTTCATTAAAAGCATTATTCCTCTCCTTAGTAGGACACCAGGTGTCGGGGCAATCCTCTTCTTACTTTAGGCATGCTGCGCTGCAATGAGCTCACACATAGTTACGGGCTCCAGCCTCTGTAGCTTCACAGATGGTGCTCCTTCTCACGACGTGGGCCGCCGTGTAGAAAATAAACAAACAAATGCCCGAAAGCTTTTGAAGGGGCACTCGACAGCAAGCCTGCCTTTCAGCATTATCCCTTTCACATTGCCTCTTCATCCCGGTAAGTTTATGGCACACCCAACGCGTTTCAAAGCAATTAAGCCTCTTCATCAGGGGTTCGGCTTGTAACCATGGCGCAGTGACAACTCCTGTTATGCACGCAGTATTTATTAATTGGTGGCCCCACGTGGGCCGCGCTAAGTGCGCTTACAAACAGACTGCATGCTGGGACATGTGGTCCAAGGAGTAAACAGTTACTTCCCTAAGTGGGTTCAGAGCGCCAAAGTTCATATGTATATATGTATATGTATGTATATATGTATGTATATGTATATATATATATATATATATATGTATGTATATATGTATGTATATGTATGTATATGTATGTATATATGTATGTGTATATGTGTATGTGTATGTATGTATGTGTATGTGTATGTATGTATGTGTATGTGTGTGTGTATGTGTGTGTGTATATGTGTGTGTGTGTGTGTGTGTATATATAGAGCTACATATATGGTTTCCACATATGTTTTATATGTTTCCGGGGTCCCGTGCATGGGCTGGAATATTCATGTGCTTATGACTTTGATGAGGATACCCCTGGAAGAGAACTAGGATTACAGGTAAGTAACTTATCCTTACAGTACCCTTGGATAAATGGAACTAGGATAGAAGCTCTGAGGGATACAGGTGCCAGTGTCACTATGGTGAGAGACACACTGGTTTCCCCTGAGCAATATTTGATTGGTAGTACTTAACCAGTCACCAATGCGGACAGTGTTACCACTAATCATGCAATGGCTATGGTAACATTAGACTGGGGGGGGGGGGTGTTACTGGCCTGAAACAGGTAGTGGTCTATCCAAAGCTACCAGCTGCATGTCTGCTTGGCAATGACCTGGAAACCTCAGCCTGGGCTGAGGTTGAACTAAAAACCCATGCAGCAATGCTGGACATCCCTGAATTGGTGTGTGTAAAAACAGGAGCACAGAGCAAAAGGCAGGGTGAAGAAATAGTGTTGGAGCCTGAAAGAATGTACCAACCTACCAATCGAAAAGGTAAGACTGGGGGACCAGCTTCTATACAGCCAAAGGATCAAGACCCCTCTCCTCGGGGAGAGGCCTTGGACACCCCAGAGGGAACTGAGCCCATGGAGCTTGACCCTTACCAGGTTGAACTCTTAGGCCCAGGGGGACCCTCTAGGGAAGAGCTGTGCCAGGGGCAGCAAGACTGTCCCACTCTTGAAAGCCTGAGGCAGCAAGCTGTTTCAGAAGCAAAGGGAGATGTCAGTGGTACCCACAGAGTTTATTGGGAAGAGGGATTACTGTACACTGAGGCAAAAGACCCCAATCCTGGAACCACCAAGAGAGTGGTAGTGCCACAGAAGTACAGGGAGTTCCTCCTAACTTTAGCTCATGACATCCCCCTAGCTGGACATCTGGGCCAAACCAAGACTTGGGAAAGGCTAGTTAGCCACTTTTACTGGCCCCAGATGCACCAAAAGGTGAAGGAGTTTGTCAGCTCCTGTGTTACCTGTCAGGCCAGTGGCAAGACAGGTGGCCACCCAAAGGCCCCCCTGATACCACTGCCTGTGGTGGGGTTCCCTTTGAGAGGGTAGGTGTGGACATAGTGGGTCCACTTGAACCTCCCACAGCCTCAGGGAACAAATTCATACTAGTGGTAGTGGATCATGTCACTAGGTACCCTGAAGCAATCCCATGTAGGACTACTACAGCTCCTGCAGTAGCTAAGGCCCTCATTGGTGTCTTCACCAGGGTAGGGTTTCCTAAGGAGGTGGTTTCAGACAGAGGTTCTAACTTCATGTCTGCTTACCTGAATCACATGTGGAAGGAATGTGGGGTGCAGTACAAGTTTACTACACCCTATCATCCACAAACCAATGGCCTTGTTGAGAGATTTAACAAGACATTGAAAGGCATGATTATGGGGCTCCCTGAGAAACTCAAAAGGAGATGGGATGTCCTCTTGCCATGTCTGCTTTTCGCTTACAAAGAACTGCCACAGAAGGGAGTAGGCTTCTCTTCCAGGGGATCCTCATCAATAGTCATAAGCACTGAATATTCCCGCCCACGTGCGGGGACCCCGGAAATATAAAAATTATATATGGAAATCACATATATACAGCTCTACATATATGCATATACATATATCATTTTTTCTCATACCAATGCAGCTCTCAATAGGAGGCTAAACAATGTAATTACACACATAAAAACTACATTTGCCAATATATAAAAACACCAGAGGACAATTAGTACTTGAACTCTGTTTTTTAATGAGCAAAATACTCATAAAGAGTAAAAACTGCAAAATAAGTAGACATTGTTAGCCTACAGGCTGCATTGTAAACCAATAGCATAGAAAATGAAAGCATTTTCAACAAAAACTGGCACCGTGCCTTTAAGGCAGCCATGACCCCTAGCTTCCCATCATGCCTCAGGGGTGACAGTTAGGTCAGTTGTTCTTTCCGGCTCCTTCAGTCAGGACCCTGGATTTTCAGCTCTTGTTTTTTTGACTTTCTGTCAAAAAATATCTGTATAAATCTAGTTTTTTCTACTTTCACTCGACGTCTTTTGGTCCTAGAGTGCAAGTAACACCTTTTTTTGTGTTACAGAAAAGGTTTATTTTTGGATAAAATGCCTTCTTTATTCGATCCTTGCCCGTCCTGTGGCAAGAAGAAGGCCAGAACAGATACACATCCTGTGTGTATTCTCTGCCTCCCCGAGTCCCACTCTTCTGACAACTGCTAGCAGTGTAAGAAGTTATCAAGAAGGACTATCAAGGAGAGGGACAGGATTCGTCTCTATGGCCTCTCTGAAAGAGGTAGGTCTCCTGTGAGGCAGAAGAAGAGGAGAACTCGGTCGACGTCGAGAGGAAAAGTCCCGACCTGTTCTCCGTCGGCGTCGGGATCGACGTCGAAGAAATCGGCGACGAAGAAATCTGCGTTGAAGACTTCGGTGATGCCGGCGCATCATCATTCGACTACGAAATCTTCGTCGACGAAGGTAACAGGTCCTCCGTTGACGTCAACCAGGCGGCGCTCAACGTCGAGAGACAGGTCTCCGTCGGCGCCGGGTGGGCGTTCGACGTCGAGGCAGATTACGCCGTCGTCGCAGCTGCGATCGACGTCGAGGCAGACCGCTCTGTCGTCGCAGGCGTGATCGACGTCGAGGCACAGCGCTCCGTCGTCGCCTCATCAACGGCGATCGACGTCGAAGCACATCTCCCCGTCTCATCAGCGGCGATCGACGTCGAGGCGCATCTCTCCGTCGTCGCCTCCTCATCGGCGATCGACGTCGAGGCACAGATCTCCGCCGGGATCAAGGCAACGATCTTCGGCGTCGAGACACAGGACACCTCCTTCGGCGTCGAAGCAGACTCCAATGTCGATCCATCATTCCACGCCATCAAGACGGATGACACCGCCGAGTGGATCTTCGGCGTCGAGACCAAGACCTCCGTCGCCGGCAGTCCAACGCCGGTCGACGTCGAGACAGCAATCTCCTGAGAGGGTGCAGGGAATGTCGAAGCATGACACTGCATCAGTGTTGGAGAGACGTTCGTCGTCGAAGTCCACTTTCTAAGAGAAGAAAGTCAACGTCGAGACATACGTCTCCGTTGAGAGGGCAGTCGACGCATAGACGCTCCAGATCAACGTCAAAGCGCCCTTCTGGAGACGCCTCACCTCCAGTGAGCCTGTCTTCGTCACCTTCAGGTTCGCCCAGTTCTCACCGAGGGTCAACGTCCAGATTCCCGGAGGTGGTTATCTCGACGTCCAGCAGTCCAGTGTCAGGGGGTCACCAAGATTCCCCAACAAGGCATGAAGAGCTGAGCTTCACTCCTCCTGCTCAGTCTCCTAAGGAAAGAGAGCCGCAGATCGCCTTCCATCCATTTATCGCCACGATGGTACAGGCCTCTACATCACTGGGCTACGAACAGGAATTACTCGAGCCCTCAGAACAGATCCCCGTTGGCTTGTTTAACTCAGAATAAAGAGCGATCTCCTTCAAGAGCAAGAGCTCGCAGCCGCACCCCTGTGCACTCACACAGGAGGAGGTCTAGATCAAGAAGCAGGAGGAGAGCACACAGATCGCCTACTCCGTCCTCTTCTTCCACTCATACATCCCATAGAGACTATTCGCCTACTTTGACTAACAGTCCACCGTCGAGGGTCTCTCCGGTGGACGACATCTACACTTTTCAGGACATTCTTGGCAGAGGAGCTGTAAAGCTGGGTATCCCTATGCCAACTCGTCAAAGCAAGTCCTCTGTGATTTTTGAGACACTACACCAAAGAGCAGCAGCTAAACCTCTGCTTCCCTTGGTACCAGGCATCATAGAGCCAGTGATGGATATCTTTCTCACGCCAGCGAGTGTTAAGACCGCTCCAGCGAGGATCTTAAAAAGTACCGTTCACCAGAGGACGACCCGCTCTTCCTCAGGGCTGATCCTCCTCCGGATTCAGTCGTAATTGCTGCGGCAAAGAAGACCCATGCGGTGGCATCCTCCTCCACTGTCCCACCAGACAAGGAGAGCAAGATGCAGGATTCCTGGGGAAAGAAGGTTTGTGGCACTTCGGCCTCCATGTTGAAGGTCTCCAATGCAGCGGCACTCCTGGGCCGCTACGACAGATCTCTGTGGGACTCACTACAGAGATTCACTGAAAAGTTGCCGCAGGAAGACCGTAAAGATTTTGAAGAAATCTTAACAGAGGGCAGGCAGGTGTCTAACCAGGTCATCAGTGCTGCTGCGGATAGAGCTACCCTTTCGGCACATGCTTATGCTCATGGGGTATGCGCAAGAAGAACATCATGGCTACGTCTTACAGCGCTCAAGCCAGAAGCGCAGTCACGCATCCTCAATCTTCCGTTCTCTGGTTCCTCTTTGTTCGGGACTCACACGGATGAAGAGATGACACGGATGAAAACGGAACTGGACACGCTTAAAGCGGTGGGCCTGGAGAAAAGAAAGGAATTCCGTAAGAGATTCCGTCCTTACAATAGACGATCCTCCCAACAGAGGGTTCAAACCCCTCATTGGCAGAAAAATCAGGATCAGCAAGGCCAGCAAAAAACGCAGTATCGGGGCAGACGCCCCTCCAGAGGAGGAAGAAACCAGCATCAAGGCAACAATTCCGCCAAGACGCAGTCAAAACAATGAGCACTCACTTCCCCTGTCGCCGTTCACCACTCCAGTGGGGGAAGTATCGCAAATCATCTCGAAGAGTGGCGAGCTATCACAAAGGATCGGTGGGTGCTAGCCACGTTGCAGAATGGGTACTCTCTACGTTTTCAACATCGCCCACCATCAATCCCTCCAGTTCCTCCGTCGTGTCACCAGTTAAAACTCTTGCAGAAAGAGGTTGCCACCCTTCTCAGAAAGTCAGCCATCGAGAGGGTGCCAGTATCTCAAAGAGGGAAAGGGGTTTACTCAAGATATTTTTTGGTAAAGAAAAAAGGCCAAAAAGCAGAGTACAGACCCATTCTGGACTTGCGGTCACTCAACCTATCCATCAAAAAGGAAAAGTTTCGCATGTTGGCTCTCCATCAAATATATCCACATCTCAGGCAGGGGGATTGGATGTGTTCGCTGGATCTGCAAGATGCATACTTTCACGTCCCGATCAATCAGTATCACAGACAGTACCTGCGATTCCTAGTGGGATCCGCTCATTACCAGTTCAAGGTTCTACCCTTCGGGTTGAAGTCAGCCCCCAGAGTGTTCACGAAGTGCATGGCGGTGGTGGCAGCCGCACTGCGCCGCAGGGGCGTCTTCGTATACCCGTACTTGGACGACTGGCTGTTGAAAGGCCCTTCCCCAGACAGTGTGAGGAGTCATTTCTTGAGCTGTCTCGAGCTGTGTCACCGACTGGGCCTGCATGTGAATTTCGTCAAATCAACTTCACAGCCAACGCAGAAAATACATTTCTTAGGAGCTCTGCTAGACTCCACGGTAGGAAAAGTGTTTCCTTCGGAGGAGAGACAGTGTTCCCTCATACAGAAATGCCAGCTGGTTCTGCGCAACAGAAAACTGCCTGTGCGTCGGATTGCCTCCCTGCTAGGGTCGATGGCATCCTGCATCTTCCTGGTTCCCAATGCCAGACTACGAATGCGTCCTCTTCAGCAGGATCTGGAGGACAAGTGGGACCAGCAGACCGCTCGTTGGGACGAAAAAATAAGTCCATCAAACGCGGCTCGAGCTTCCATACCTTGGTGGATGAGAAAACGAAATATGCAAGTCGGAGTTCCTTTCCATCAACCTCCAACTGCTCAGACACTGATCACGGACGCCTCACTGCAGGGTTGGGGAGCCCACATGGGTTCTCTCCAGACTCAAGGACTGTGGTCTCCAAAAGAGCGATCCTATCACATCAACATGCTAGAGCTGAGAGCAGTTCACCTAGCCCTCAAAGCTTTCCTCCCCTCGATTCAGGCAACCTCAGTGTTAGTACAGACGGACAACACCACCACCATGTACTACCTGAACAAACAGGGGGGAACTCGCTCACGCACACTTTCCCTGGAAGCTCAAGCACTCTGGCATTGGCTCCTGGCTCGGAATCTGGCAGTCACAGCAGTCCACCTGCCAGGAGAACAGAAGGTGAGAGCGGATGCGCTCAGCCGTCACTTCGAAGACAGAGAAGACTGGGTTCTCAACGACGAGGTCGTCGAAGACATCTTCCAGGAATGGGGTCGTCCCACCATCGACCTCTTCGCGGACGACGAAAATACCAAATGCAGAGACTTCGCCTCACGGTTCTACCGACCAGGATCGAAAGGGAATGCCCTTTTGATAGACTGGTCAGGGGCATTTGTGTACGCCTTTCCACCCCTTCCGATGATCCCGAAGGTGGTGACCAAGCTGTCCCATTCGTGCACGAGGATGATACTAATTGCCCCGGACTGGCCGAGACAATGGTGGTACCCGGACCTTCTGCACCTATCAGAGTGTCCTCACAAGAAGCTGCCGTGCAGACCGGACCTGCTGTCCAAGATGAACGGGAGGATTCATCATCCCAACCTTCCCTCACTGAACTTGGCAGCATGGCTCCTGAGGTCCTCCAGTTTGGCCACTTAGGACTACCGCAGGACTGCATGTCCATCTTGAAGGAAGCAAGAAGACCGTCCACGAGGCATTCGTATGCATGCAAGTGGAAACGGTTTTACATGTGGTGTATGCAGAACAATTGTAACCCAATCAAAGGTCAGGAAGAGGTCATCCTTCCTTACCTACTTTATCTGGCGAAAGCAGGTTTGAAGTTTTCTTCCATTAAGGTGCATTTAGCAGCTATAACTGCATATAGGCGTTCACCTTCCCAACCTTCCTTCTTCCAGTTACAGGCTGTTAAGGATTTTTTGCAGGGTTTAAAGAAGGTCTACCCTCCGGTACGGGCTCCTTCACCACCCTGGGAGCTTAACCTGGTGCTATCAAAATTGATGGGTCCGCCTTTTGAACCCATACACAAAGCAACCTTACAACATCTTTCTTGGAAGGCGGCTTTCTTGGTAGCGATCACGTCAGCTCGCAGAGTGAGTGAAATACAGGCTCTCTGCTCTAAAGAACCCTATACAGTCTTCCATCTTAACAGGGTTGTGTTGAGGACGCACCCCTCTTTCCTTCCAACGGTGGTGTCAGATTTTCATGTGAATCAGACCATCTCTCTACCCACCTTTTTTCCCAATCCCTCCACTCCAGCTGAGAGGGCTTTGCATTCTCTGGACCTCAAAAGGGTTTTAAAATTCTATCTGGATCGGTCCAAATCTATAAGAAAATCTGATCAACTATTTGTTAACTATGGGTCGATCAGATCTGGGTTCGCAGCTTCAAAGCGCTCCATCTCCAGATGGATAGTTTCATGTATCAAGCTTGCTTATCAATTAGCGCAGAAGCTCCTGGGGTTTACTCCCAGAGCGCATTCTACTAGAGGAAAGGCAGCTACTACTGCTTTTCTTCAGAATGTGCCCATGTCTGAAATCTGTAAGGCGGCAACTTGGAGGTCCGTCCATACATTTACGAGGCACTACTGTCTGGAATCAGACACCAGAGCAGACACCCAAGTAGGCCAGGCCTCCTTGAGGAATCTGTTCAACAGCTGATTTCGGCTGTTATGTTTTTTGTTGGGTCACTTTACTCTCATTTACCTGCAGGTGGTTGATGGGCTTGCTATTCTATTCAGTGCTTATGACTATTGATGAGGATCCCCTGGAAGAGAAGGATAAGTTACTTACCTGTAATCCTAGTTCTCTTCCAGGGGTATCCTCATCAAAGTCATAAGCAACCCACCCGCCTCCCCAGGTAAATGAGGGATTTCTAAAGTGTTAAAGGATATCTTTGTGCCCTGACCTTCAGGATTATGCAAAGAACAACTGACCTAACTGTCACCCCTGAGGCATGATGGGAAGCTAGGGGTCATGGCTGCCTTAAAGGCACGGTGCCAGTTTTTGTTGAAAATGCTTTCATTTTCTATGCTATTGGTTTACAATGCAGCCTGTAGGCTAACAATGTCTACTTATTTTGCAGTTTTTACTCTTTATGAGTATTTTGCTCATTAAAAAACAGAGTTCAAGTACTAATTGTCCTCTGGTGTTTTTATATATTGGCAAATGTAGTTTGTGTGTAATTACATTGTTTAGCCTCCTATTGAGAGCTGCATTGGTATGAGAAAAAATGATATATGTATATGCATATATGTAGAGCTGTATATATGTGATTTCCATATATAATTTTTATATTTCCGGGGTCCCCGCACGTGGGCGGGAATATTCAGTGCTTATGACTTTGATGAGGATACCCCTGGAAGAGAACTAGGATTACAGGTAAGTAACTTATCCTTCTCACCCTTTGAACTTCTGTTTGGCCATCCTGTGAGGGGACCACTTTGTCTTGTAAAGGAGGGCTGGGAGAGGCCTCTCCAAGAACCCAAACAAGATATTGTGGACTATGTGATCGGCCTAAGGTGGCGGAGTACATGGAAAAGGCATCCAAGAATCTTGAGGCCAGCCAGGAGCTTCAGAAGCACTGGTATGACCAAAAAGCTGCACTGGTTGAATTTCAACCTGGGCAACAGGTGTGGGTCTTTGAGCCAGTGGCACCAAGGGCACTCCAGGACAGATGGAGTGGCCCTTACCCTATCCTGGAGAAAAAGAGTGAGGTCACCTACTTAGTTGACCTGGGCACAAGCAGGACACCCAAAAGGGTTATCCATGTGAACCGCCTAAAGCTCTACAATGACCGGGCTGACATCACCATGCTGATGGTGACTGATGAGGAACAGGAAGCAGAGAGTGAACCTCTCCCTGATCATCTTTCATACAGCCCAAAAGATGGGTCAGTTGATGGAGTTGTCTTTTCAGACACCCTCTCTGCCCAACAGCAGACTGACTGCAAGCAAGTCTTGCAACAGTATGCTAAGCTCTTTTCCTTGTCCCCTGGTCTGACAAACTGGTGTACCCATGATGTGGACACTGGTGACAGTGCACCTGTCAAAAACAAGATCTATCGACAGTCAGACCAAGTCAAGGAAAGCATCAGAGATGAGGTCAGCAAGATGCTGGAGTTAGGGGTTATTGAACCCTCTGAGAGCCCCTGGGCTAGCCCAGTGGTTCTGGTCCCCAAACCTCACCCACAGGATGGAAAGAGAGAAATGAGGTTTTGTGTGGATTACAGAGGGCTCAACTCTGTCACCAAGACAGATGCACACCCTATCCCAAGAGCAGATGAGTTGATAGACAAATTGGGTGCAGCCAAATTCTTGAGTACCTTTGACTTAACTGCAGGGTACTGGCAGATTGGCATGGCACCAGGAGCTAAAGAGAAAACAGCATTCTCCACACCTGATGGGCACTATCAGTTCACTGTTATGCCCTTTGGTTTAAAGAATGCCCCTGCCACCTTCCAGAGGTTGGTGAATCAAGTCCTTGCTGGGTTGGAGTCCTTTAGTGCAGCTTATCTTGATGATATTGCTGACTTTAGCTCCACCTGGCAGGATCACCTGGTCCACCTTGGGAAGGTTTTAAAAGCCCTGCAAACTGCAGGCCTAACTATCAAGGCATCCAAATGCCAGATAAGGCAGGGCACTGTGGTGTACTTGGGCCACCTTGTTGGTGGAGGCCAGGTACAGCCCTTACAGCCCAAGATCCAGGCCATCCTGGACTGGGCAGCTGCAACAACCCAGACCCAAGTCAGGGCATTCCTTGGCTTGACTGGGTACTACAGGAGGTTTGTGAAGGGATATGGGTCCATTGTGACTCCCCTCTCAGAACTCACCTCCAAGAAGATGCCCTAAAAGGTTAACTGGACAGTTAGTTGCCAAATGGCGTTTGACACCCTGAAAGAGGCTATGTGCTCAGAACCAATTCTCAAAGCTCCAGACTATGCCAAGCAGTTCATTGTGCAGACTGATGCCTCTGAGCTAGGGATAGGAGCGGTCCTATCCCAGACCAATGATGAAGGCCAAGACCAACCTGTTGCTTTTATAAGCAGGAGGCTTCTCCCCAGAGAGCAGCGTTGGAGTGCCATTGAGAGGGAGGCCTTTGTTGTGGTTTGGTCCCTGAAGAAGTTGAGACCATACTTGTTTGGTACTCACTTCCTAGTTCAGACCTCTCAGATGGCTAATGCAAATGAAAGGGGAAAATCCAAAACTTTTGAGGTGGTCCATCTCCCTACAGGGAATGGACTTTGAAGTGGAACACAGACATGGGACTGCCCATGCCAATGCAGATGGACTTTCCAGGTTCTTCCACTTAGACAATGAAGACTCCCAAGGGCAAGGTTAGTCTCATCACCTTTCGTTTGGGGGGGTGGGGGGGGGTGGGGGGTTGTGTGAGAAAGTGCCCTCTTTCTTGCATGAGGTGTTGTCCGGGCCTACCCCATCTGGTCCCCGGCTGAGAGGTCTGAACTAGGAAGTGAGTACCAAACAAGTATGGTCTCAACTTCTTCAGGGACCAAACCACAGCAAAGGCCTCCCTCTCAATGGCACTATTTGCTGAATTGTTGATGTGCTTTGACTGAGTGTGCCCTGGGCTCCTGCCAATCAGGTACCCAGGGCCTGTGTTCCTTCCCTTAACTGCATTGAAGCCTAAACCCAATTGGCATCTCTGGCCACAGGTAGACCCCTGGTAAATGGTACCACTGGTAACCAGGGCACTGTGACCAGAGAAGGCCTTCAAGGGCTGCAGCACTTATTGTGCCACCCTTAGAGGTCCTGTACCCTGACACACACACACACTGCCTTTGCAGGCTGCATGTCTTGGTGCAGAACAAAGTGAAGAGTCGACATGGCACACATCCCTGTGTGCCATGCCCACAAACCACTGCCCTGGCATACCTCAGTCACCCCTCTAGCTGGGTGCCCTATGCCAGTGGTGAGGGTACAGGTGCATGAGCCCTGTGCCCCTACAGTACCCAGGTCCATTCCTGGGCACTAAGTGCAGTGCTGCCATTAAGAGTATATGGTGCTGGGAGTTTGTTATTACGAACTCCACAGCCCCATAATGGCTACACTGAAGACTGGGAAGTTTGGTATCAAACTTCTCAGCACATTAAACCCACACTGATGCCAGTGTGGGATTTAATGTAAAATGCACAACAGAGGGCATCTTAGAGATGCCCCCTGAAACTCGACCAACTCCCAGTGACCTGACTCAGTGGCTGCCGAGGCTGCCACCCCCAGACATATTTCTGGACCCCTGGGTCGAGAGCTTGCTGCTCTCGGGGGCCTGAAACAATGCACATCCCGGGACGAGGTGCCAAGCCTCCTCCCCCAGGATGGGCAGGGTTCACGAAGGAGAAGCTTCAGAGGCATACCGCCTTTGTGAGACTCTCCAGACCACTTGCTGTACTCAGCAACTGGTCCCCACTGGTTCCACCCCCCCTTTTGGGCGGGAGACCCGGCGGGAAAAACAAAGTGAGGAAGAGAGGTGTGCCCACCTCTGCCAACTCCACCCCTAGGGTGGGGGAGGCGAGGTGAAGCACAACCTCGAGTCCCCGCCATCTTGAGGATGGGGAGACCCAGCCAACGAAGGACAGGCTCCTGCCCCCCTCCCACTGGAGAGTGGCAGAGTAGGGGGTGTACCCACCCCAGGGAAGGGACCCATTGGTCCCTGCCCTTTACCTACCTGTAACGCCCCTAAATACAAGTATTTAGGGGCACCCTGTACCTTCCTTCCTCAGATCCCGATTCCGAAACAAGAAGAAGAACAAGAAGAAAGAAGACTAGCCGTGCAGCTGCTAACAAGAGGACGACACCAACTGACTTGGCCCCAGCCCTACCGTCCTGTCGAACCTGCTCCTGCTAAACCCCGGCCTCTTCCGTGGTCAGCAACCTCGAAAACCCCGGAGGACCTGACTGCCTTGCTCAACTAAAGACTGGGACTCCCACGAGCAGTGGTTCTGCTCAAACATCTGTAACCCCAGGCCCCGGCCTGAGACCGCGGATCCTGCCCACTCTGCACCCGCCGAGCCCGGCCCGAGCCAAAGTGGACAAAGACCACGAGGACGTCCCCCGGCGACTGTGACCAAGAATCCAGCACCCAAGGACTCACCTCGACGCTCCTGACGACGCCTGCAGCCTCAACACCAGGGACCCCTCCAACCGCGACCAGCAGAGGGTAAGATTTCCCGACGCCTAAAGACACCACTGCACCCGGCGCCCACGGCCCCCTGTGCCCATCTCCTGGGTGTCTACCCATCCTACAGCTTCCCAACTTACCTCTCGAAGTGGTGGTCGCACCTGAAGAATCACCGTCCCCGAGTTTGCAGCCTTTGTTCGTCTTGCAGCTTTCCCATTGAAATCCATTGGGCGCCCGACGGCCCAAAAGCCCACTGCCCCAGTGCCGCTGAGGGTGCACCAACTACCCTGTTCGACTTCCCCACTTGCCCTGAGTAAGTGACCAGGAGCTTTGCTCCCACAGCCGAGTGGCCTGCCTGCCAGCAGCCACCAACCAAAGGCCCCCCGCCCACCATAGGCTAACGTTGGGCCTACTCTCTCTGCACCCGGCCGCCCCTGTGCCGCTGAGGGTGTAACAGTACAAACCTGAACCTGGGAGACCCCTGAGTTTTCCCCCAGAACCTTAACTCTGCCAGCCAAGTACTTACCTGAAAGCCGATAACTTGCATTTTCTCCATAGGGTAACATTGACTGGTTTTCACTTGGAAATTCTTCTAAGTGTCGAGTTTTGGAAGTTCGAAATATTCACTAAAAATCGTCCGAATACCAAAATCGAAATTACTCACCTGTTCTCAGGAGAGATCCCAGTGCTGGATTTAGGTACCCAGCACTGACTAGAAAAAGTGATTACAACTGTGATTTCCCGGTAACTTGATTTTCCTCCATAGGATAACATAGCCTGGTTTTTACCAGAAATTCTTCTAAGTGTCAATTTTTACAACATACAAATATTCCTTAAAAATCGCCTGTGTAACAAAAACGATTTCTTTTAACTGTTTACAGGAAATGCACCAGGGCTGAATCCAGGATCCAGCCCTGAGTAAGAAAAACGTTTGTAAAGTAATTCTATTACAGTTTACTTAAAAATCCCATTGAGCTCAATGTTCTAGTATACCAAGTATTGTGTTGCCTATTGCAACCCTTGTGCCATATTGCATTTAAAGTCTATTGTTCATTGAAAGTATTCAACAAACAGCATCTTATCTTGAGAAAGTATTTATATGCAAACCTGTGGTTCTAAAATAAAACAGTATATTTTTTTATACAAAAAATGTGCCTAGAGTTCAGTTCGAGTGTGTGGTTTCATTTGCTGACTGAGTGTGTACATCAAATGCTTTACACTGTCCTCTGATACTGCCTTACTGCTCGACCAAGCTACCACTTTAGAGAGTAAGGTTCTACCTAACTTTAACCTCTGCCAAACCTCTGGAGACCCTTGGACTCTATACACACTGTACCTCACTTTGGTGCAGTATATATAGAGCCAGTTTCTTACACATAGTCAAGCAGTATTCAAATAATGCCATAGGCTATAATGGCCTTGAGCCATGTTCAGTATAGCCTATCCATGTCCTTTAAAAAAAAAAAAAAAGACTACATTTTGAATGCAGCCAATCAGCTTCTAGCACCCTCTAGAACCTTCCCAGCAGAGGCAGCTTCCATCAGATTTTCACCGCACGTCGTGTGTGAATGGAGTCTCCCTGAGTTCTACTCATTTTTTCTTCTACCTTCTAGATTTTTTCTTCTAAAAAATTTCTCCTCACCATGTCTGATAAGAAAGGACTCTTGTGCCTACAAGACTTGTGGCAAGAAGAGAGTCCATGTTGATGATCCTCACAAGGACTGTCTTTACTGCCTCCACCCAGCCCATGGTGTAAACCAGTGCACAATCTGTTGCACGTTCTCTTCTTAAACCTTAATAGATAGAGAGGGGAGGCTGCTTTTGTGGTTACAGTCCACTAAGCACCACAAGTCATTGGAGGAGGACAGTGATGGCTCATCCAGGCCTCACAAGAGAGGAAGATCTCAAGAGAGACTATGGAGAGGGCAGGAAACACCTCAAACCCTCTCCAGAAAGCAAGTGCTCATAACAGGAGAAACATTCTAAGGTCTCCTCTGAGCTTTCATCTTCTGTTTCCTCTACTCCACTGAGGAAAGAAAAGAAGCACCATAGAGCCTCCTCATCAGATCCAGGGAAGAGCAGGGCTGAAAAATCCCTATCGACAACGCCACTGCCGAGACAGTTTGTGGATCGTCGACGACAAGTTTCACCATTACATCGTTTGCCCCGTCAACGTCCGGTACGATGACAACGATGGCCAACTCTGGGTCCATACTGTCGACAAAGGTATTGTTGACGCTATCATCGTCGACTACTGCCCTATCTGTGCAGTCGGCAAGGTTTGCAGTGATGAAGCCGATGAAGATACCGTTGACGTCCACTGCTGACGCAGACACCGTCGACGACGGGTTTGTCGACGAGGCCATCGGCGGTTGCGATTCCGTCGACGACACCATTGATGGCGTCACTGTCGGTGACTATTTCGTCAACGATGATTCCATCGACGGCAACACTGTTGATGACCTGGTTTCCAACGGTGACCAGGAGTCTGTCGACATCACCGTCGACGATGATTAGAGTGACGAAGAAATATTTTCATCCTGAGATGTCAGCTTACAGTAAGATCTCCCCGCTGCCTCCTTCACACCTTTTGGATCTTCAAGAGTCGGATGAAGATGAGGAGGAAGATTATGGCATATATGGAGTGGCGCACAGCCCTTCGAAGTTGCACTTTAAGTGCTAGGAAGTTGAAGAAGACTGAGGACCAGCAATACTACCAGCCATATCTGGCACCGCCACCACATTATCAACACTATGAATATAAAGAACATCGCCCTAGAGAGATGTCTCACCTGCCGCCAACTTTGATACAAGACCTTCAAGCTATGCTGGCAGATTACAAATTTTCCATCTCAAGAAGTCCTCATGGAACTACCGGTGCAACCACAGGCCCTTGAGAAACCGAGTTTGCCAGCAACACCTACAGTGCGGTCTTTTACGCAAGAGCCAGATCCGGTAGACCTTTCCTCCTTGGATGAAGAGAGAGAAGGTGGCGATATTCCAGACCCAATGCCTGCGGACCCTTGGGAGGACTACATTCTTCCCACTCCCTCCCCTCAGTCACACCATCCAGCAGATTCCCCACCAGAAGACATAGGGGGTTTCCACAACTTAATGGAGAGGGCTTCTAATAGATTCCATCTCCCCATGGAGGTTACACATACAGACTGCTTCCTGTATGACTTTAAAGAGGAAGCCAGAAAATCAATGTGCACAATTCCAGTAATGACTACATCTGGCAAGAGGGGATAAAGATAATGATGACCCCGGCCACAATACCACCAGTGCTCTCTCGCATAGAGAATACAGAGCCCCAGAAAATTAGCTTTCTTGTCTGGCAGGCCACCCGAAGCCAGATTCTGTTATCTTGCAGGCGGCACAAAGGAGATCTAAGAACCCTGCCACCCCGATCTCCACTCCTCCGGACAAAGAAGGGCGTAAGCTAGACATCATGGGGAAGCGTTTCTCCACCATGGCTGCAACTACCATCAAGGCGGCCAACGGTTTGGCTATCATCGGCCGCTACGATAGACAAATGTGGGCAGATATGGCCTCTTTACTAGACCTCATTCCTGGGGACTGAAAGCAGGAAGCCAGAAAGATCCTCATAGCAGGAGAGTATGCCTCCTCGGAGATAATCGACTGCGCTATGGACATAGCCAACACGGGGTTCCGCCAACTGGGAGGTGTGGCAGTCTTAAGGCGCCAAGGGTGGTTGAAGGCAACCACATTTAGACCGGAGGTCCAGTCTAAGGTTCTGGATATGGCGTTTGATGGGGACGCTTTGTTTGGCAAACATATAGATGAGGCGCTTATATCCATCAAAAAGGGCACGGATACATCGAACTCCTTAGGTTCCCGCCAATAAAGGAAATTACCATTCAGAGGGGCAAAAGGACGTCGTTTTTCCACCTACAGAGGAAACTTCCAAAGGGCACAACAATACCAGCCCTATCAGCCACAATATAGGCAATCCTATGAACCCGCTGCCTACCGGCAACAGCTAGTTTCTCTCACCAAGGGGGTCGAAAGAGATCATCAACCCAAGGCAGAAACAATGGAAGAAAACAATGATTTCATCATGGTACCAGCTTCCCCCTCATTTTCCCCTCCTGTGGGCGCAAAGAGATCCAGTTTCTTCCGGCAATGGGAGAGTATAACAGACCTTTGGGTACTGGATTTGATTGCCTTCAGTCACATGCTGGAATTCGTACAAAAACCTTAAACTACGCCACCCAGGGGAGCCCCTCCTCCTCGTCTTCACTTATTGCAGAAAGAAGCAAAAGTTATGCTTGCAAAAGGAGCCATCGAGAAAGTTCCAACTCTGCAAAGAGGGCAAGGTTTCTAATACCGTTTCTTCTGGATTATGTAGATGTCAGGAGAATGGAGACCAATTTTGGATCTCCGAAAGTTAAACAAGTTCCTTAGGAAGCAGACTTTCAGGATGGTAACTCTGGCTGAGATCTTACGTCTCAACAAACGAGACTTCATGACCTCCCTTGATGTGGAAGACGCATATTTCCATATCTCCATTCATCGGAAGCATCAAATTCCTCAGATTCGCGGTGGCTGGTACCCTCTACCAATTCAAGGTTCTCCCTTTCAGTCTCAAGTCGGCCCCCAGGATATTTACAAAATGTATGGCGCTGGTAACCGCAGTCCTACGTTCCCAAGGCCACCAGGTATTCATCTACTTGGACGACTGGCTGTTAAAGGCATCTACGGCAAAGCAAGTAACCAGGACCACCAATGCTTGCTTGCGGCTGTTGAGCAAGCTAGAGTTGACAGTCAACATCACAAAGTCATTATTTATTCCAATCAGATAGCACCATTCTTGGGAGCCAGACTGGACTCAATCCAATGCAAAACATTCTTGTCGGAAGAACGTCAAACCCGTCTACAACAATTGGCTATGGCCATCTCAAGAAAGTCAGTTTCTGTAAGGAAATACAAGTCGCTGCTCGGGAGGTGTTCATCGGCGATAGATCTGGTTCCATTGGCCAGGCTCAAAATGCGACCTCTCCAAGAGGAATTGCAATGGCTTCAAACATCAGGATCTTTTGAAGACATTATTCGGATTACTCCGGCCATGAAGATAGCAATGAAATGGTGGTTACACACCCCAAACCTTTCAAAAGGACTGACTTTCTTACAAAACATACCAGACTACATCCTGACAACGGATGCCTCCTGGGAAGGCCTGGGAGGGCATTTGCAGGACCTTCAAATTCAAGGCAAATGGCCCAATTCTCAAAAACAATGTCATATCAACAGCCTGGAGTTGAAGGCCATATTCCTCTTTGCAGGCCTTCCTGCCGAGAATAGCAGGCGCTTCCGTACTAGTCCGTACAGACATCACGACCAGTATGTTCTACATCAACAAACAGGGAGAGACCAAATCTCTCACGCTTTCTCTAGAAGCGCAAGAACTGTGGAGCTGGGCAACAGAGCACGGAATTTCTTAGGGCCAAGCATGTTCCAGGTTTACACAACACGCTGGCAGATGCTCTCAGCAGAGCTACAGACAATTGCCACGAATGGGAACTCCACCAATTCCAGCTGGATGGAGTATTTGCTCTATGGGGAAAACCAGCTCTGGACCTGTTTGCCACGAACATCAACGCCAAATGCTGGTCCTAAGCCAGCAGGTATCCCCTCCCAAGGTGTCAGGGCAATGCCCTTTCGATGCGATGGTCAGGGTTGTATGCCTACACCGTTCCCCCCCCCCCCATCCCATTGATTCCCAGGATACCGATCAAAATGAAGCTGGAAGGATGTCGCCTGATTCTCATAGCGCCCAGGTGGCCCTGGCAACATTGGTTCCTGGAACTTCTTCACCTCTCAGAAGCCAGACCCATACGTCTGCAGCTGTTTTCTCCTCTCCTATCCAGGGACAACGGTCAAGTGCACCACCCGAATCCAGAGTCACTGCACTTACGCACCTGGCTCCTGAATTCTTGGAATTTAGAGATATCCTTTCAAAATCTTGAGCGGAGAGCACCAACAAGACATACAAACTAAAATGGAAAAAGTTATTTTTCTGGGGCCAACGAAATGATCGCATCTTTTTCAAGTATCCCCGCAACAGATTTTACCATATCTTCTCTCTTTAACAAAATCAGGTTTAGCCTTCTCTTCAGTTAAGGTGCATCTGGCTTCCATCTCTCGTTACAGAAGAGCTTCCAGTGCCACTTCTTTGTGCCTCAAGCCTCATCAAACAATTCATGAAGGGGCTGTTCTGTGCTTTCCCTCCAGTGCGAGCACCTCCACTGGAATGGAATCTCAATGTGGTCCTTGCGCAACTCATGAAAAGACCATTTAAACCCATTCATAAAGCTGAATTGAAATACCCAACATGTAAAGTCGCCCTTCTACTGGCCCTCACCTCAGCCAGAAGGGTAAGCGAAATCCAGGCATTCACCATTAAGAAACCCTTTTTAATATTTAAGGAGAACGCTGTGATTCTATGGACTAATCCTTCATTTATCCCTAAAGTGCCTTCACAATTCCAACTCAATGAGCCGGTTATACTCCGGTCCTTTTTTCTGCACCCATCAGCGCCTGCAGAGCAGGCGCTACATAAGCTGGATGTCAAACGTTGCCTTAAGTTCTATCTTCAGAGTACGAAGGACATTCGAAAGACTGATCAATTATTTGTCGCCTATGGCCACGGCAGAGAAGGGACTGCAATAACAAAAGCCACTATCGCAAGATGGATATCGGCTGCGATACAATTCTGCCATGTCAAATCCAACAAACCTTTGGAAAGGACAGCAAAGGCTCACTCTACCAGAGCGGTTGCGACTAAAGCGGCCCTCTTCGCAGGAGTGACTTTGGAAAAGATCTGTCGGCCTGCAACAGGGAGGTCCACTCATCCCTTCACGCAGCACTACTGCCTGGAATCCGCGCAGGACGCAGATGCAGTGGTAGGCCAGGCGGTGCTTCGCCATCTCTTCCATTAAGATCAGCCTCTTTCTAGCCTTTGGAAAGAGTCATTTTGTTCCTTTGGTGGTTTTTCATATACTAGAATGTATTAAAAAATATAAAGCATATCTATGTGAAGTGTACTATTGGTTACGCTTTTCTTTCTTTTCCTCTCGCTAAGGCCGTGTATATGGAAATGCTGCTACATAAGTGATGTTTTACCTTTATTTTCAGAGTATATTCCGTACATCCATTCACATAACAGTACGCACAGATATAGCCCGGGGGGGGGGGGAGTTTCTTGTTACCTAAGATTTTTTGGGGTCACTGTTAAGTCTCCCACCATCCGCAACAGACAAACTACAAAATTGGATGCGACTGCTTGCTATTCTGATTCAGTCATTTGAATCTATGAAAGATAACCCAATACTGGATAAGAAAATAAGTTACTTACCTGTAACTATGGTTATCCAGTATTGGTTACTTTCATAGATTCACATGCACCCACCCTCCTCCCCGTAGAGGCTTTTTCCTTGATACATTAAGATACTCAATCTGATAGACATCTAGCCGCAGATTCCTTAACTTAGAATATCCCCATGCATCAGACTGGATCCGGAGAATTTTTTGCATCAGCACCTCTGCGCAGCGGGGGGCGGCGCTGCATGGCTCCGCGCTGATGTCAGTTTCCTTCTTTTCCGCGTCCCAACGCGGATCCAGGAGTAAGCGGTTCCTCTGGCCTGTTCAGGCCTTCTCGACGCCTTCGGCGTCAGGGAACAGTGTGCGATGCCTTCGGGTTTCAAGGCGTGTGAGACCTGTACTCGGCAGATGTCCACGACAGATCCGCACGCCATCTGTATGTGGTGCCTAGGAGAGCACCACGACTCAGTGGAGTGCGACGCCTGCCGGCAGATGAAGCCGAAGTCCCTGCGGGAGCGCCTGATGAAGTTGTTGACCGCCCGGATGTCCCGCTCAGAGCCTTCGCGCCGCCGATCTCGAGCTGGGGCTCCTGTTCGGGTCCGGTCACGGAGTCGTTCCCGCGGACGTCGTTCGCCTGTCGCAGGTCAGCACAAGTCACGGAGGTCGTCTACCTCACATAAATGTGACGACTGGGCCCGCTGCTCCCGGTCCTTAACGGGCGTGGGCGCCCAGGAGTCGGTCCCCTTGTACCCGCCCTTTCCGGGTGTTGGGGCGACTCAGGCCCAGATGGAAGCCTATTCCAAGGCTCTTCACTCCATCTTTGTGTCACCCCCGCTCCCTGGCGCGCCCTCGGGCCCCACAGAGGGGGTAGGGACTCGGGTCGGGTCTTCGCCGGAGGGTTCGCCCTCGGCGCCAGCCGAGTTCCTCTACTCCGGTTCCGGAGTCGCTGCGACGTCGGGACACGGCCCGGAGGGGCATCCCAGTCAGACATCGAGCCCTTCTGCCCTGTCTCCGCATAGCCCTTTGGGGCTCCCTGCGCAGACGTCGGATGCGGCTGCAGCACGGAGCTCGACTCCTTGTCGACATCCTTCCTCCCCGCAGGCCTCAGTAGAGGGCGAGTCGACGCCGGGCCGAGTCACCCTTGGTGATTGCCGACGTCGATACAACGCCGTCTCGACGCCAGTGCTGGTCCCTGTTCCTCTGTTCGAAGAGGACCTGGAGCACCCAGGGTTGTTTCCACGCTCTCCGGCTCCGCTGCCCCCTGGCCAGTGGCCCTTTGCTCGGCCTCCGGCTGCGGCGTCTCTCCTTTCTGGGGGATGCGTTAGTCTTCAACCGTCCCCTTCAGATGGTTTGTTATCGTCACCTAGAATGGCTACAGAGGCTAGCGTGGCATTTGCGAGGGCTGTTTGCAGGGCTACAGCTATTGTACACCTGCAACCCCCCTCAGTCTCCTTGCCTTCTGATCCATTATTGGATCTCCTCCACCAGGATGCTGTGGAGGTGGTGCCCTTGCTGCCTTTTGGCGGGTCGTTATTTGACACCCTTCTTGGCACGTGGGCACGGCCCTCCTCGGGAGACCCTGTGGATCGGGTCATCGCACATCGGCATCGCCCAGCTCCAGGTAACCCTGTCTGTTTCCCTTCATCCTAGGGCTCACGGCTGGGTGGTCCAGGCGGCTTTCGCCTCGCAGCCTTCCTCTCCTCTCCCGTTGCTACCTCCCACTAGGGAGTCTCGTTGGTTGGAGACATGTGGGCGCCAACTTTTTGCGTCCACTAGTTCGGGCATCTGTGCTCTGAACACGTCTTGCGTGTTTGCACGGGCTACTTTTGCCCTTTGGGACTCGGTCGAGCGTCTTCTTCCCTCTCTTCCAGAGGGTCCCCGTGCTGACCTGGATAGTCTCCTTCATGATGGCCGAGACATGGCACAATTTACCATTCGGTCGGCTATGGACACCACTGACTCTGTGGGTCGGGCGATGGCCATGTCCGTTGCTCTGCGTCGCCATGCCTGGCTGCGCGATGGCGGTTTCCCTGACAATGTTCGGGAGAGACTTCGGGATTTGCCATGTGATGGCGTGTCCCTTTTTGACAGTCATGTGGACTCAGCAGTCAACCGCCTCATGTCTGGGCTCCCATGACTGTGTTTTCTAGTCCTTTTGTGGGCTTTTGTTTTCCGGTGCAGTGTTGTCTCTGCTAGTTCTGGGCCGTGGGTTCATGACATAATACCCAGACGGCCTGTACGGCTTCCTGACGTTTTTTGCTCTATTTAGTGTAGCTGGTCAGCTGATTCTGCTTTCTTTTGACTCCTCTGTGTATGAGTTCGTGCTCAAGAGGTGCCCTAGCTGGGGTTGAGGCTTACCCTATGTGGGGTATTCGTTGGCTATTGTATAGCTGTCTTTCTTACACAGACGCCTTGGTAGGCTCCTGTGGAGTCTTCTTCCAAGGGGTTGTCCTGTGAATCAGACTGTGGTCTCTTTCTGCTGTTGTGGACCCTTCCTTTTCCTTCTTGCGGCCCACAGGTTGGCATCGCTCTATTGCCTACCCGTTGGGATCTGCGGTTGGTCCGTAGCACTCCCCTGCATTTGTAGGTGCTCACTTTCTCGAGGTTCTGCCTCTTCCAGGAGTGTCATTTCAGCTTCGCCCTCCTTGTCTATAATGGCTGCCCTTCTTGTCAGTCATTGTCCCTTGGACCACCTTGTTCTGTTCCATTCCGGCACAGTTCGTCCTGCCCATGGACGACCTCAGGGCGGAGCCTTGTGGCGCTGCCCCCAGGCACGCAGGGCTGACACGGCACGATTTTTCTGTGTTCTATGCGCGTCAGGTGAATGCTCCCTAGTATGTTCGCTGTCACGGGGGGCTTACGCTTTCCTTACGCTTCTGCGATGACTGGTTTCTACTCCTCTCTCTCTGGGATGGGCAGTACTTTCTCGTAGTTCAGACCCGTCTGGACTTTGTCTATAGACGGTGGCATCCTCGCCACGTCCGCCAATACTGTACATTGCCTTGTGCCCTACTTTCCTGGGCACTTCCCAAGCAAGACTTTCCTCTTCCCCTGCTGCTTTGCGCGCAGGAGTTTGTCACACTTCTACTTTGGGCTGCTGCTCTCTCGAAGTGTTCTCTTCAGGACTGTCTTGTATGTACATCTCTTTACAATTTTCTGTTACTCTATGTACGTTTAGTACTGACTCTTTCTTGTACTGCTCAGTCTTCCGGTCTGACTCGCAGGGGACCGTGGCTCCTCCCTGCCTGGTGGCTGATGTTGCTTACAGATCCGGACATTGCTCTGTCCAGTTCTGCTGCAACATAGCTGTTGGTAGCTATGGTGCACTCTTGTATTCTTTTAAGAAACGCATCCATAATGGCTGTGTCCTTTCTTGATGTATATTCTGTCCTGCGCTCTACACACAACCAAGGGTCACGCTTGCTAGGGTTCCCTTGCTGCGGTGTCCGTGGTTTTGCTCTCGGCGTTCTCTTGGGAGCAAGCCTTCTGTGTGTCCAGCTTGCTGGATCCCTTTCGCCGGTTGACTACTTGGTGATGCATCTTTCGCATCTGGGCTGTTCTTGCTGCGTTCCATTGAGCAATTCCTTTTACGTTTTGTGGTTCCAGCGGTACACACTGTCTGCCCATATGTACTTCTGTCCCCCGCATCCATGTCTCTTCTTGTAGTCATTGTTATGTCATTCTGCTTGTTGACGTCCACCTCTCATGTCTTTTTGTGAAGGGGCGATTGCGTAATGGCAGGTCTTGTGTCTCTGGTAACACAGGCTCTTTCTGGACATGGTCAGAATCCTTCCACTGCTGTCCAGGTTTCCTAGCTGGTACGCTTGCAACAGTGCTTCTTCCACTGTTGTGCATGCTTGACCTGTATGCTCTGACTCTGTCATACCATCTTGTCCTCTCTCTGGGTCTTTGTCTCTTGCAGATCCATCGGATCTTGCGCATCCATCGGCTCCTATAATCAGTTCACCTTCTTTTGCGGTAGTTATAGACCCTCACATTCTGCACTGACATTCTGGTTCTGTGCTCCCTTTCAACCCTGTGTAAACGAGAGGGTTTTCATGCCGTCCTTGGGCGGCTTGTGATGCCTTTGCCTCCCATTGTTTTCGGCTCCTTACAGAGCTTACTGGTCTGGTGTTGGCCACGCTGGCATTGCTGCCCCCACTGTGTTTGGTCAACTTGTTGACGACTGGGTTCTCTTTGGAACTTAGTGGGGTTCAGTCACAGACCCGCCTCCTATGGGGTATGGCTTTGGTATCTATTCTAAGTTAAGGAATCTGCGGCTAGATGTCTCTATCAGATGAACGAGTTACTTACCTTCGGTAACGATGTATCTGGTAGAGACAGTCTAGCCGCAGATTACTTAACGCCCGCGCATCCTCCCCGCTCTGCGAGGACTTTTTCAGGTTGGGTTGTATGCACTTGCCTCCTTCCGGGTGGCTTTTGTCTTCCTGCGGGGTGGCGTCTTTCACCTCCCTCCTCATTAGGATGATTCATTCTGTTTTCCTTCTGCTCCACCCATTCTCGTGATTGGGCGGTGGATTCATGTATCCTTCTACATCCCTACACCCTGGTTCTTCCAGTGTGGGGCCTTCTAATGTTTTTCTTCCCTCCCTCCCACCTTCTCCATTGCTTTAGGGTCTCTTGACCCCACTACAGTCCATTGGTTTGGGGTCTATTTGACTGTGCTTCAGTCCATAGATCTCTTACAGGGGATACGGCATTCCTGTGGTAGATCGTCATTACTTATGTGGTTCCGGTCTTGTTGCCCTTCACGGTTAGATCTTGAGATTGCAGGCTTCCTGTCGTCTGCCTTGACATTCTTTTCATGTGTCATTTTGCCTCGGGGAGGGCATAGCCTTCGCTTTTGCGGGGCTGTTTCTCAGAGCGGTGCTCTGCTCTTTCCCTTCAATTGCTTTCATTATACAGTGCTTATCACTGTCATTTATAGTGATGCTTCTCACCATTTGATTCTTTCTGATTTTTCATATTTTTTGCACACTGTTCCCATACTCTGTTTTTGGTGGTGGCTCTGCGTTGTGGCGCGGAAAAGTTTCTCCGAAGAAAACTGACGTCAGCGCGCCGGAAGGGACTTATATGGCTCCGCTGACATGTCCGTGGACGACGTCAGGGCGGAGCCATGCGGTGCCGCCCCCCGGCGCGCAGAGGTGCTGCTGCAAAAAATTCTCCGGATCCAGTCTGACCCCTGGGGATATTCTAAGTTAAGGAATCTGCGGCTAGACTGTGTCTCTACCAGATACATCGTTACCGAAGGTAAGTAACTCGTTCCTTGTGCTGGTAAAATCTGAGGGAAACTGCCTCAGCTGGGAAGGTTCTAGAGGGGGCTAACAGCTTATTGGCTGCATTCAACATTTAGTCCTTTTTTTTAAAAGGACCTGGATAGGCTATACTGAACATGGCTCAAGCCCATTATAGCCTATGACATTATTTGAATACTGCTGGACTATGGTACTCCCATCTCAACGACTGGGAATGATTCAGACATGTGAATCTATGAAAGATACCAATACTGGATAGCCGTAGTTACAGGTAAGTAACTTCTTTTCTTCCCCGCTTGGAAAACAATGCTGCTCAAAGAAAGACCAGAAAACAAAAGTAGCGCTTCACTGGCAAACTCTGCAAAGTGGCGCGAATGTGTTTGGGTGTGAATAAAATCAATCTGGCCACTTTGCTACCACTCTGTCTTGCTTTATTTAGTTAATTTTTCATATTTTTAACCTTACTCCCGAGGCTGCACTTTGGAATAGAAAAATATCAGAAAAAGACGACATTTCCAGCAAAAGTTTTTTCTTTTTTGGATCCATTTCACAGGGGAACAAATAAAAGAAAGGAGGAAAGAGAGGGTGAGAAATGTTTCTTGAAGTCAGTTTTCAGTAAGCGAGGAGGAGCTAGACAGAAAAAAAGGGAATAAGAGGAAGAAAGAGAAGGGGGGGCCAGCTGAAGCGGCTGCGCAGAAGTGGACACTGTCGTTGTATTGTCTGGGCAAGAAGGAAAAGACGGTCCTTTTCCTTCTCTGCCCGCCCGTCCACGAACAGCCACGAACGCCGAGCCTTATCTATAGGCCTTGGCTATTTCTGACGTCCTGAGACGCATGTTCAAAATAAAAAAAGTAGGGGAACGAAATCTATGGAATTAGAGGTAGGGGCACGCTGTGCCCTGCCGATCCCGCCCATTTCGACCATTGATCTCGGCTAGTTCAAGACAAGAAGTCTGTTGCACTGTGTTCAGGAAAATAATCTGTTGTGGTATGAGACATGCTCTAAATAATGCCTCAGTTCCCTGAACTTGCCATTCTTTAGTCCCCCTAACAGATTTTGTCTGTGGTATCCCTCCAAAAGTCGAAACCCTGTAAAGACAGCTGGGAAATGAAGGAAGCAGAGTATGTCTGTTTCGTGTTGGTGAGCGTATTTTTCTTTGCGGGTGTAAGCGCAACCTTATAATAAGATGTCGGGTCTGAAGTGTTAAACCCAGAAAAAGAAGCCATCTTCTGTGCAAATGTTTGTGAACTACCTTTCGGTGGTGTTGGGCATTGTCCCCATTGGTGGTTTGTGAAAACATTACGTGGGATACTTGCTTTATGCAAAAAATGATGACCATAATGTTAATAGTGATCCAGCGCGACTAATATAATTTCTTCTCCTTTGGACATGACATCCAGGTTGAAACAATCTTTTAACAACTATACCAATATGACGGTGGGGCCCATAACACCGCATAAACATTCACTCACTCTAATATTCCCTGGATCCCATCCACTTTCACTTAGGAGAAAAAGTTAAGACTGCTGGAGGAAAACGGGATACCTTTTAAAGTCGACAAGATAATTTCTCAAACATCATACATAATTAGTTTTAATCCTGTCGGTTCTAAGACATCAAGGTATTCCGCTCTTTGGTCGATGGACCAACTAGTGAGAATAAGTTGATGGTGATTAAGACCAGCTCAATCACATTTAAACCTATTAAACATTACACTTATTATTGAGCTAAAGAACAACAGACTCATAGTTTTAATTGTAATAAAGTTTATCTACTTTCTTTAAATGCATGAATAAGTTTCAATTTTATTAATCAGTTTAATACGTTTAATATCATTATAAGAAATGAACTTTAAAAGAATTTATGCATACCCTTTTTAGATGAAAAATAAAAATTCGCCACTGCAGATAAATTGCAGATCACTGCATAAAACTCCCAAAAACTGACTGTCCCGCTAAACAGGCCTCCTCGACGGACCACCTATACAGGTTTCCCGCAACTGTCTCGTTCCTTCCCAATCAGATTCAAAGCAAAAAGATTAATTATATAAAAAAATATGGCCTATGGAAAATAGCAGCAGCTCTCCAGCATCAACGTCCTGTGCTCAAAAATTATGTATGAATAGTGCTCCTCCTACTTAAGAGTAGGTCCTCTTATACCCTATTACTAGCTTACTAAACAGAAAAGTTTCAATCTTTGGGGGCGAGATTCACGCTAATTGGTCCATTGGAGGGGTGGCAAGCATCTCCTCATTGCCCTCCTTGCTTAAACCGGTTCCGAAAATGTTTAACTTTGTCCTTTCTCACGGCTTTAGGACATTAGCAATCCGATTGACAGTTCATCACATGTATCTTCTTTTGTAACTTTATTTTAAACAGTCCATTGTTAATTCACAGCTGCATCTTCGGTTCTCACATATTCTCGCTGAGTCCTTCTTGGCACTCGTTTTGGTGACGGGTCATGCTATCCTTGACACTTTTCACTCTGGGCTCTACTTTCAACCACGTGACATGTTTCTGCAGCTTTCTTCCGCTTGGAAGCCATTTTGCACTTGCGCATTAAGCTCATCTGCCTCGGCAGCCATCTTTACAGCGCGGCCTAACAGGCCCGAACGAACTATCATGAAAACAAACACAATCATAATTAAAATAAAGAAAATAAGCCTTTTCGTTTCCCACCCGTCATTCTACGTACCCCATTTAGGTGTTACCTAGCAAAAGCGACATGTAAAGCTGTTTACTTACCATCCGCATTCTTTTGCCACAATACAATTTACTACATAGCACAAAATCATGCAATATCATTCTAATTAGTACGCAAACCATTATATTAATATTATTCCACTTTTACAATTGTAAGTAGGTTAGTTTTGCACATAAATTGCTAGTTACCAAAGATGTCTATAAAAGACGCAAAATGTTGATTAGTCATCAAAACAATTAATAACCTTAATTATTAGCATTAATATTAGGGGGTTCAAAAATTTCTTATTTACCTTGCTCCATCAATAGCAATACATGGTGTAAAAGTCAGACGTATCATCGTACATTTAATTTTTTGAGAATGTAGCAGATTGTTCTAAATCAGACAGCATACTATTTACAGTTCCAAAGTCACAATCGTCAGAGAACCTACTGGAGGTGATGATATCATTCAAAGAAATTTTTAATTCATGCAATTTTTTCAAAACTTCAGTGGGACTAAATAAATCATATGAAACACTATCCCTTCAGGAACGCAAACTTCTGTAATTTTCACAAAGGACAGGTCTCTTTGTTCACTATGAGATGTATGTGGTTTCAGGACCGAGTTCGCATGTGGTACTGCGGGTCGTTCTGGGCGATACTGTCCATTCAGGAGCAAGAAAGACGGTCACTAAACCTATCCTGAGGACAAGGAACTGTAGATCAATTGCTATCCAGAGCTGTAGCTAGGGTGAAACAAGGTGTCTTTTTTTCAGCCAAAGGTAGAAATCGTTAAATTGTTTTTTGCGGGAAACTGTAGCCGACGGTGACAAAGGTTCACTCTAATCCAGAGAGAAAGTGTCAAAATCAATGAAATAGCCAGATGCATTTCGATCTGTCTTTGGTAGCTCAGCAGGTCTTGTTGAACTGGCAAATGTATTGATGTAGATGTTGTAGTTAGGCCGAATTCAGATCTGTTTAATTTCTGTTTTGTTGCTGTTCAATTCCAACAGGAACGAGTTCCATGTAATTGATAACTACACTACTTCGTATAGAAGACTCTTCAAATGTTATTATTCTTTAAGTCTGAACCTCCTGTATGGTTGCGAGAGGAGATCGGCTACCCAGGACCCCACGCGGCCTGCTATTCAGTATCAGCCACATAGTGTGGTTTGATCCGATCAATGGATACGAATCTCTTTTCTTTCTTGCCGGCAAGAGGCAGAAGAAGTACTGTTCTTGTTCCTCTGACAGCCAGGACAGGTACAGGCATTCTGTAAGATGGCCCAAATTCTTTCTTGTCCACAATCTTTTCACTGACCAGGTCCCCGATCTTTGGGGCTCAGGCAGGTCTTGCCAAAACTGCTTTTACTTCCCCAGTGGTGGTGCGTTTTACTTGGACGTTGCTTTCCAGTGCCCGGAATTCATTGAGTTCCTGTAAAACAGCCAAACGATTATTGATGTCAAATGCTTTTTCATCCGCCACTGTGCTTCCACAGTAGAGGTCTGGTACCCACATTCTCGTCCTAAATGGGACCTCATATGGAGTACTGCTTCCTAGGGAACTTCTTGGCATGTTAAGAGCCCTCGGACCCCATATAGGTGATCCACCCGAGCTGAATACCCTTGCTGTTAAAGATTGCTTCAAGTCCCGGTTTTTCCTCTCCTACCATCTAATTTCCCTCAGGATGATACGGAGAGGAGTACCGCAATACAACACCCAAACTTCCTATGGCCGCCTTGTAAGCCTGAGAGCTAAATGCTGGGCCACGGTCAGAATATAATGTGCCATTTGCGTATGTCCCTATGAAGACTCGCAAATCTTTTATAACAGTTCGGGCATCAGCCGAGCGCTGATTCCAAACCCACAGGAATCTAGAGCATGAATCCACTACCTTCCAAGATGTACTTGTAAGCCCCGTCAGATTGTAGGGGGCCGCAGTGGTCCAAATAGACCCAAGCGAGAGGTTTGCCTGATATCATCAATGGCGTCTGTGGCGGACCTGCTACGGTGGAACCCTTCATCTGCTGACGGATGTTGCACTTAAGTACAAATGTTTTTGTCTGTTTGGTAAGACCTGGCCATCACTAACGTTGTTTCAGTAGTGAAACTCGCAGTAATACCTGCGTGTGCTGAACCCAGACCCTCGTGTGCAGCTAGAATTAAACCTAATCTGCGATCCATGTTTGGTATTACTCTATCCCCCACTCCTGGAATTTGAGCATACGGAATATTTTGCGCATCTAACTTGTAGGAGTACTTGAGTGGAAAACCTTTTGGCACGGCTGAGCTGTTTTTGCGTGAAGCAATGACAGCTACCATTATCTATCTATCCTTCTGTTGGAACGAGTGGCTACAGCAGCAGTTTGCACTGTTGCCTTGGCGGCTTCATCAGCCAATGAATACCCTTCAATGTGCATGCCAACACGTTGATGACTCAACGTATGAATAACGTGAGCCCGCAGCACGCCCGTTTTCAGCTCTGCCCACTTGTTCCCAAAGCAACTTATGCTTTATTTTGCAACCTTTTGAGTTTTTAAACCCATTTTGACCCAAATAGTGAAATTATTCATTGTAAGACTGGACACAATAAAATTAATCTAAGTGTGGGGAATTCTCGATCCGTATTGTTTAGTGCCAGTATCAAGGCTTTTAGTTCTGCCAGCTGTACCGTGCAATGTCCTAGAGACTGTCTGCGTATTGCTAGGACGGAACTTGCCCTCCCGCATACGTCCTCTTCCAATCGCACAAGCTGCGCTGTATTGTTTACTTCCTACGGTAGGCTGAGCAGATCCGTCAGTGTAAATGATGTATTCATACTGATCTAGAGGCATTATTTCATTCGGGAGAGATTATTCTTGTTTATACTGCAAAAATGCTTGTGTTTTTAATATAGAATCAAATTTATAGTTTACAGCTGTTGCAATGAGCGAATTTGCCCATTGTTTTAGAAATCCCAAAATGGATTGTAAGATGTTCAGAGTTTTTGGAGGTTGGAGCAGTGCACATTTTTCCAGAAAATTAGCTGCTAGGCTTTTCCCTTCACTTGACAACTCATATCCCAAAAATAGGACATTGAGGTGGGCAATTTTTTATTTTTTTAAAGTTGAATTTGTAGCCCTCGGAGGCGAATCCCAAAATTGTTGTTCACTCTGGCCAAATGATCCAATAGTTCATCCGTCAGATAAATATCATCGACATAGGACAATGCCTCGTCATCAAAATTTTGAAGCAACTCTGTTACTCTTGCTGAGAATAGCCCGGGGCAATTCTTATACCCTTGGGACAGTCTACAGAATTGATGCTGAGAGCCTAGGGCTGAGAATGATGCCAAATATCTGCTTTCAGGCGCTATATTTTGGCAGAAAAATCCATTTGAGAAATCTAGTGATTGTATTTCTTCCACTCTATGTTGTTCATTAATGTGGCACTGTGTGCATTCTGTACTGCAAATGTCTTTTGGCAAGTGTTCAAGTGCCTGTAGTCTAAAACTAGACGGTATGAATTGTCGGGTTTCATTACAGGAAACAAAGGATTATTCATTGAAGAGGTGCAATTCTCTATTACACCCTGGTATTCAAGTTGATCAAAGATCTCCCTGTCTTGTTTTTACGCATCTTGTTTTATTGGGTACGGTCTCTGTGGAGTTGGGGTAGTTTTTACTGGGATTACATGGTGAGGTGACTCAGTATCCCACCTTTCATAATTGAGGTATAATGCAGGAGCAAGTGCTACCGCCCACTCCTGCTCATATGAATGTTTTAGTGATTCTGGAACAAGGTCAGAGAAATCTGGTAAAATTACCGTTTCTCCTTTTGGGCAATCCATAACGAACTCAGACGGCCAATCTTTTTCAGCCAAAAGGATGTCATATCCAAAAGGCCGGTTCTCCCAAAAGGGACCTCTAACTTTCCTGGTTGTGTCCCCCTCCTTTTGGAGTGTTATTTCGTATAGCGGGTGTGGGACACTTGCCCTAGTATCAGGTGTAGGAAGCTGGCTCTCTATATACTATACCAAAATGAGGTATAGTGTGCACAGTCCAGTGGGACCCCAAAGGTAGGCAGAGGTAAAAGTAGATAACACCTTACTCTGTATTTGGGGTAGTGTGGACGAGCAGTAAGGTTTTATCAGAGGGTAGTGTTAAGCATTTGTTATACATGCTCAGACAAGAAATGTCACACACTGAAAGACTGAACTCAGACCAATTTGTTTATATCAAATATTATTTACTTATTTTATTTCTAGAACCAAGCCAGTCCTGGTGCAGGTTTCCTGTTGGTCTTACTGAGAACAGTAAGACGAAATTGGAGGAAATTAATATGGAACTTGACTCCTTCACTGATTACCTTCTCAAGAGAAAAACCGAGAAACTTAGAAAAGATATCTGTCTGTTCTCCCAGGAACATATTTACCCATCTCTCCCTGAAAATTAGCAAACCGTGAAAATCCACCTTTGGGGGTACAACAAGGCTCGCCTCCTGAGGGAATCTACGGGGCCAGGGGCTGATGTGCCCCTCCTTCTACCTCCCACACAGAACGGAGCGCTGGACCGGGAGACTCCCTGGAATTCTGAGTGGAAGGGACGGACGCGCCGCATGTGGCGGAATGCAGCGATAAAATGGTGTCGCACCTGGAAGACTGTGGCCGCTGAACCTGAGACCGGGCAGCTGGTGCGGCACCGCTTGGGGCCTGGAGTGCTCCCCTCTCGCCCCCTGTGCAGGACAACGTGCCTGGCCCGGAGGCCCTTGAAGTAAGCCTGGTGGAGGGGGGCAGAGAAGTCTGAGGCCCCAGTGCCTCTTGCGACAGACCGAGGAGCAGCGGTGGTGCCTGGGGGCCCCCCTGGGAGACCAAATGGCGTGAAAGTAGACGCGCAGGCGGCAGCAAAGAGACGGTGCGCGTTGGGCACGGAGGGAGCTGCAGCAGGTACCGGGTTGCCAACGCGTGCCTCTTGGGGGTGAAGAGGGGCCTGGATTGCCTCCCCCTGTGCGAGTCCAGGGTGCGGGGCCCAGGGGCTCCTTGCGGCGCTTCTGGAGGAGGCGGCAGCGGGAGGACTGCGTCACTGACTGGCCCCGCATGCCAAGCCGGCTGGAAGGGGCACGCGCTCTGGGGCTGAGGCGCTTGGGGGGCTTCCGTGGGCTCTTGTCCAGGCCCTGTGGAAAGTGAAGACTACTGCACGGGTTGGAGCTTGTTTGTGGCAGCGGCCAACGGAGGCAGCGACCAGCAGGGGCAGGAACTGATACCTTGCGCCTGGTCCTGAAGACCTAGACGCGTGCCCCCAGCGGGTCCCACCGGTGTGGGGCTGCGGCATGAGTGACTGGGGCGGCGGATCGGAGGCCAGCGAAGAAACGGCCTGCACATATCCTGCGCGCTGGGGAGGCCTGGGAACCCCCCAAGAGAACGCGAAACTTTGAGGGAAGGAACCTGTGGTGGCCCAGACGGCTGGCGAGACACCGGGGCCTACTGAAGGGCGCCTGCCGGAGCGGACGAGCACACGACCAGCGGGGGTGGCCTGCAGCGTCTCATGAGTACGCGCAGCACCAGGAGCATCGCAGGGCGGGAAGACGCCATGGGGAAGCCCGTCAAAAAGGACAAGGAAGAACCCACAGCGGGTAGGCCTTCAGACGAGAATGAGAGGGCCTCAACGCAGAAGGAACAACCAGTAGACCCCACGCTGCAGGATATATTGCAGGCTATTACCACATCCAGTGAACGCCTGAAAGGTAAAATTGACTCTTTGAGCCTGGACATGGGATTGCTCCGAGAAGACCACAAAAAGCTGGCGGACCGGGTCAAGGCAAATGAGGGGGAACTAGCTGAAGCAATAACGGCGCTCACAGATATGAAGCAACGAATGACTATGCTGGAAACTAAAGTGCGGGCGCTGGCGGGCAGGGCTGAAGACGCTGAAAACCGGTCACGCAGAAGCAACCTGAGAATCGTGGGCCTGCCAGAGAAAATTGAAGGCCGCAGTATGACTGACCACCTCGAAAAGTGGCTCAGAGAAGAAGTGGCGCCGAACGGCTTATCGAATTTCTTCGCCCTGGAAAGGGCGCACTGCGTTCCCGCAAAGCCGCCCCTGCCGGGAGCGCCACCACGGGTGGTGATAGCTAAACTCCTTCACTACAAGGACAGAGATCACATCCTAGCCCAGGCGCGCCTCAGAGGAGACATGCAAGTGCATAATTCCACGGTACGCATTTTCCCGGACTTTTCACAAGAAGTGCAGCGGCGGAGGGGATCCTACCGGGATGTGAAACTGAGGCTGCGACAACTGAACTACAAATACGTGACGCAGTACCCGGCCACGCTGCGAGTTACCACGGATGGGGGCACGGAGTTCTTCAGAACCCCTCAGGAGGCGTCCGACTGGTTGGACCGACAGGGAGGGGCAGAACAGCCACGGGACCCGACCAAGGGAAGGCGGCGAGGAACCCGCTCCAGGAACCGGTAGACCAGGACAGAGACTCTGGCACCTTCGCAGGAGGAGGTGCAGCTTGAACGGCAGAGCGCGATGCAAGTGGTGGCCCTGATCAGCGGCGGGGCGAGGAGCCAGGACCCTCCTGAGGGCAGTGAGGCTGCGGTGGACACAGTCTCCGAGATTGGGTCCAACGACTCTGAGGCGCAGAGTGTGACGCTTCCGAACGTCACCCTGCAGACGGCGGCTGACATTATCTAGTGGAGAGGAACGGTGGACTGAGATGCGCATAACTGGACTGCTGTGGGGCGCTCCTGCCTCTACATTAAGGTACAGGGGTAAATGAGGGGAGAACGCTGTGGGGAAGACCTCTGAGGTTACGGAGGGGGATGGCGGCCGCAGAGACTGGGAGAACATCCTTCTGCGAGTGCGGCGGACTACGTCCGAGGACACAACCGCAACTAGGGTGGTGGTGCGCTGCTGGACCAGATACTTGAGGAAGGTGGGCGCTGCGACTCCCTATTCCCCTGACATACCAATCACGATGCTGCGCTATCTTCCACAGGGGGAACACTGGGCAGGACTGGAGGATTGGGTTGAGGCAGGACTAAGAGATGGGAGACCTATACCGAGACTCCACGCTACTTCCCTTTGAAGACCTGCAAACTGCGTTTGACTTACCCGGGGTCCCTTCCTGAAGCACAGGGCCCTAACACGCAGGATTAGGACGCATTGGAGGGGTGGGGGTGCGGAGCCGCGAGCGCTGGTGGGATGCAGGTATGTCGCGCTGTCAGCAGGAAGAATTAAGACTGTGTCCTGCCTCTATAAGGCAATACGGAGGGATATGCAAAAGCTGTTAGAGCGCTTGCGATTACAGTGGGAGGAAGACCTAGGTAAACGAATACCAGAGAGAGAGTGGGATAAAATCCTAGAACGTACTCCGAAAGCGTCTAGGAATGCGCGATTTAAATTAATTAACTACTATGTGCTGCATAGAGCATATCTAACTCCGGCCCACATTAGGAAGCATTTTGGTGCGGAATCGGCGGCTTGCCCGAGATGCGGGGAAAGAGAGGCGCACATACTCCATATGTTCTGGGACTGCCCACTATTGCAAATCTTTTGGGGGGAAATATGGCAGGTAATGGGCAACCTGGTTGACAAAGAGCTTCCACAGACCCCAGAGCACTTCCTCTTAGGGTGGTTTCCTCGCACAGCCAAAAATAAGGTGACGGGAAAGTTTCAGGACCTTGCCTATGTCTTGGCCAAGAGGGAGATAGCCAGGAACTGGAAAGCGCTGGGAGGGCCGCGGATCACCACTTGTAAAAAAGAGCTCGAGAGGTGGGCAGGAGCGGAAGGCAGATTGCTACTCTGAGAGGCCAGCAGGGGAATAGGCAAGATGGAGAGGGCCAGAGCCTGGGAAAGCCTAGTATGTGAACTGGTGGCGACTGAGCAGGATGATATTAGTGGGGCGGGCACTCCAAGGGTGGCAGAACCGGACCCAGACGATGGACAAGAGGGACAATCGGCCTAAAACAGTCAGAAGGTATAGCATTGTAACAGTCTTTGGAAACCTCGCACACGAGAACCCGGTAGCATGTAGACACCACAGCCTATCAGAAAGCAACTCAAGGGGGGATAGTTTTGTTTCTGCGGGACTGTTGATGAACACATACCAGAGAATGTCAATGGTACATTATGTACACTTGATACTAGATCCGAACATCCAAATGAATGTGTGTTGATACTGTTTAAATGCCAATAAAATATGGTTAAAAAAAAAAATCAACAGAGGGTACTATCAGGAGCCGGACCAACATCAGAGATATGTGCAAACCAGAACCCAACAATACTGAAGAACCTAAATAATATACTGGTCTTTAATTTATCCTCAGAAGCAATTGATTCCAATACAGAAGCACTTCTAACTAAAGGGCTTTCGTTTGTCTCTACTACTATCAACAGATTAGAACTCATGAAGGACTTGTTTGCATTTTTCCGCAGATTAAGATAAAAAAAAAATCTTCATGACTAGAGAAACTAACGTGGATCTTAACATCTCAGGGCTAAAACCCCTGTCCAATTTAACTCCCAGCCTTGATCAATTGGGACCGGAAGTGGAGATATTTGAGAAGGCAGTTATCGCTAAAATACAACAAGCAACTGGATTTGTCCCCAGACCTCCATACAATATGTGGAGGGAAGAGAATTTGGCCCTTAAACAACTTAAATCTTATGACCACATCACCAGAGAATGCTGTGACGAGAGGGGGTATTGTTATTTTTGATACGGACCACTATAAAAACAAAATGAGAGAAATGCTGTAATCCCAGATACACTACAAGAAGATAAGACGTGACCCAGAAACTACTTTAAAAGCGAGGATAGGCCATCTAGTCGAATAAGCTAATGTCAGAGGAGTTACCTGCGAAAAGGAGGCAGAGTTTCTTACTTCTATTCACACGGGTATACCCATCATATACGGAGTACCAAAAACTCAAAGATGCTCTTAATCCCCCTCTAAGACCAATTGTATCCACCATTGGGGCGGCTACTGAACCCCTTTCAAAATACATTGATGTGTTTTTGAAACCTATTGTACACAAATTTCCTATGTGAATGATACAGGTCACTTCATCTCGAAAATAGAGGGCCTCCCCTTCAATGGCATAAGTGAATTGTTGGTAACTATGCACTTGGAGGCCCTCTATACAAATATCCCACAAGGTGATTCCCTTTGGGTTATACGTGAGGTCCTCCAAAAAGAAGACAATGGCAACAACCATGACTTTATACTTGAATGTTTGGACATAATCCTCAATGAAAACCTTTTCGAATTTGATGGGGACTTGTATCAACAAATCAAGGCGGGTAGTATGGGGGCAACATGCGCACCCAGTATAGCATGCCTCTATATGGTCAGTTTTGAGTCAAAACATATATACGAGGTTACCCCGTTCTTTGAAAATTTCTACTGGTCACTCTTTTATAGATAACATCTTTTTCATTTAGAGAGGGAATGAGGAAAATCTTATGGAATTTTTGCAGTGGATTAACGCTTGTGATAGCAACCTGAAATTCACTTCACATACTAGTAAAATCAGAGTGGAATTCCTGGACGTGTGGATAGAGCATCAAGACCAACGGTTACAAGTGTCTTAATTCACGAAACCCACGGCCAGGAACACCCTCCTTCATTTTAACAGCTTCCACCCTCGATGCCAAAAAGAAGGCATACCATTCAGCCAATTCCTGCGCTTGTGCAGGAATTGTACTACCATTAAGGACTTCTTGACCCAGGCAGAGATCCTGAAATTTAAGCTGATCACCAGAGGATACCTCGAAAAACTGAGAAAATATTCCCTCAAAAGGGCACAATAGTACAACAGAGAAAGCATGTTCACCCCAAGGAACACACAGAATAGAAATTAGCTTGTGGTACTAGACACTGTAACATGGACGGTAAAATTAGACAAATTGTCAACACCCAATGGCACCTCTTAAACAACAATAGCGATGAAAACAGGCTTGTTTGACCGCTATTTGCCTTTTGGAGAAATAACTTACGGAGCCTGTTGGTTCGAGCTAAAAGACCAGAAAAAAACAATTTCTGTCAAAAATCCATCACAGGCGGTGATCCCATCAGGGGTAATCACAAATGTGGCACGTGTCAGGCTTGTGCCAATGTGATTGTGGCAGATACCATCAGAATAAATGACAGAATTGTCTATCTTAAAGATATAACCAATTGCTGCTCATCTAACATCATCTAACTCATCTTGTGCCCATGTGGATTTGGGTATATTGGTGATCCAGGACTTGAATGTAGGACCAGAATAGGGGAACGTAACTCAAACATCCGCACAGAAAAATGTGCAGCTCCCTTGGTCCAACATTGGAAGGATCTGAGTCATTCAGATAAAGACCTGAAATGGACTATAATTGAAAAAATTATCCCCCAGATTGGAAAATACACTGTCGTCATTCGAAAGAAACGTGAGGTATTCTGAATATTCACCCTTAAAACCCATAAAAAGGGTTTAAACGAACAAACCCCCTGGGAAAATGCCATATGAGTACCCTCTGTTAACGATTTCTTTTGTCGGGATGCCTACTGCTGGTCCATCTTCCCGTCTCTCGGTGTGATAGATATCTTTATCTTAGAGACCTGTACATTGATAAACCCTCTTCCTTTTCTAGTCCCTCTGTTGTTCAGGATTTCTTGTGCACCATTCCCCCCACATATTTTGGGGATATTTGATTTTTATCCCCAAACAGTCGGATCTCTTAATATAACCCATCTGCTGGAGTGGTGGGCGACTCTTTCAGTGTCTATTCCACTCTTATATGGCAGCCATTTCAGTCCATGTCCTATGCATCGAGACATTGCATACTGTATGCTTCCCGGATTTCTTGGGCTCCATTTCCTTAACTTTATCTGGAGACATTTGTTCTGTATCCCCGAATATATGCAGATTCTTTAGTACAATCTGTATGCATGCGTGGGGGGCCATTTTTTCATTATTCTTTTATTATTTTTTCTTTGTTTTTTCTCCGTTCCAAGATGGCTGCCGTTTGAGTCTATGGTTCGAGGCTCTGTATGCTTTTTCTGAGCTCTTTCCTTTCTGGGTCGTGGAGTTATTTGCCTCGTGTTATCCACATTTGAGCCATTTTACCTGGAATTAATTTCCACCGTATTGACCACGCTGCCGTGAGATGGACCCAGCACTTTGAGGATCGCAAGAACTCTTTCTCGGGTAAGGACCCTGTGCTACTTGGCGCTCATTCCTTTTCCCTTAGTTTTCACTACGTCTATAGAGGTTTTATTTGTTTATCTGCGAGTTTGATTTTTTTTTTTTTGTAACCCTCGTACAACTCATCCCAGCCCCGCTATCCGTGGTCTTAGTGTATCTTTCCGACCATCTATTCGTCCTGTTCCACCGTTTTAGATTTCATATATTAGGTTGGGCGCAGTGTATTCTAGCGCTGTGCTTGGGGATCTTCATTTCTATCGGTTGTGGTCCTCCTGCGTCGCCAGTGTAATCTATTTTCACTATCTGCATTTCTGGTCGGATGAGTACCCGCGAATGAACTTATACTGTTCTGTTTAGGTCCAGGGTCATCTGGTTATTCCTGCTCATTTCTGCCCGACCCTTCGGGCTGAATAGTTTGTTCTAGGCACAACCCATATTTACTTTTCTCTGTGAGACTTCAACTTGGTTTTCACATCTTTATTAACTCTGGTGCCAGTATGTTTTTGATGCTGGACCAAGTACATACAAAAAAAGGTTTGATTTTTTTTCTTCTTCCAGAGTTTAATCCCTATCCATGGTGGTACGCATGTAACCCTACTGGAACCTGGCACCCTTTTAAAATAAACGTTTGGATACCTTCGGGACGTTTGTCAGCTGTACTGTTGGGCAAGTGCTGCATCTCTATTTGAGGTATTTCTCTATCTTTCAATGACTTTGTATGCCGTCTGAGTATTCCCTCCACTTACACCATATCCCTTACGAGGTGCCTATATATTTTTCATCAGGCTGCTATATCATCAGCTGGGTAGATGCGACAGTGAGGCTACGCATCTATATGGTTTGGGACCACATAGTGCTGTGTTCAGGTACCTGTTTGTCCTAGTGAAATAATATCTTCCTTTTTAACCCACGACTACGGGACATATTGATATTCTTGCTGGAACACTTGGATTAACTCTCTTCCTATCTGCTACTCGGAATAGACTATCTGTTCTGTTTTATGGGATATGTTTGGGATCTCTCCAAGGAGTCTTCTTTGGTTCTTTTGGTTATCACTGCTTCTAATAGCTATCACACAGGGCTATAAGGTGAATTTGAACGTGTCTATATGGTGCACGATAATATAAAATAATGTCTGAGGATAGTGCTCTCACCTTTTGGAGCTGTAGTGTGCATCTTAGAATGTGGCTTTATCACTTAAGTTAATATATTTATGGGCACATAATATTATTTTCAGATACCCCTTTCTGCTGCCCTAAACTTGTACCCTTGAAGCGCCCTATTCCTTGGGTCTGTCACCGAAACACGCGTTGGCGCATTATTCGAACAAAACTGGATGACAAATGTTTTTTAAAAAATATATAAAAGTTTAAAACAAATAACATCAATTGTTGACATCAACATAGCAATGCATAGCAATCGGTGTGTATAAATACTATGTTGGGACTCTGGATATTCAGGGTTATTTGTCAGCATTCTGTACTTGGTCATTTGGTTTATGTTTGGGTCTTGTTCATGTGTTTGAGAGTGTGAGTATTAGAGCTCGTTGTTGAATGAATTAATGGTTGTGTGGGGCTGATCGTGTATAACAACCAAGAAGTATGTTTCTGATCCATAGGGGTATTTGTGATTATTTTTCTCTGTTTGAATTTTATTGACTATTTATGATACACTGATGTATACTGATATATACTCTTTTTGTATGATGGACATGTACAATAAACTGATGATATATCTCTTGATAATATGAAAGTTGACATTCATCATTTTGTGTGTAAGCGTCCTTAACCGCACACTATCTTTACCTCTTTTTGGATGAGGTAATGTATATCCCTTTCCTATAGTTAAGATTTTCTGCCATTTTTTGAAAAAACAGCTTTCAAGCAGTTGGGTTTGTTTTGATTTTGTGGAACCCTAGTTCTAACCCCAGAATACCAACTCCCACAAACTAGTACTTACCTGTAAACCAATAACTACATTTCCTCCCATAGGATTGCAGTGACTGCTTTTCTTTGAAAATTCTTCTAAGTGTGGAGTTGGTTTGTATGAAACCTTGAAAAACTGCAAATGTACCAAAAGTGAATTAACTTTTGTCTAGGAAATGTCTGTGTCATATCTGGACATATAACACTGATTAGCAAAAGTAACTTAAAACGTAATCCAGGAAGTAACATGTAGTGTAATCTACAAATTAAGTGAAAACTAATTCTGATTATTGACTTACCTGTAAATCAACCAGCTGCATTTGAACCTGCATTCAACTGTAATTTATTGCATAAGTATTGCAAAGTATTATTTCTCTTACCTGCGCCTGGCTTGGTTCTAGAAATAAAATAACTAAATAATATTTTTATACAAACAAGTTGGTCTGAGTTCAGTCTTTCAGTGTTGTGAGAAAGTGTGATATCATTCCTTGCCTGAGTTTGTACAATAAATGCTTAACACTACCCTCTGATAAAGCCTTACTGCTCGCTCACACTACCACAAATAGAGAGTAAAGTATTATCTACTTTTACCTCTGCCTACCTTTGGGATTCCCCTGGACTCTGTGCACACTACCTTACTTTGGTAAAGTATATGCAGAGCCAGCTTCCTACAGACATGCAGCGACAAAATGTACAACATACTCTATATATCTTCGGAGAAGATTCAGAACACGAAGAGATCGAAGCGTCGGCGGCAGAAGACTAGGAAGCCTTCTCCAACCCAGAATCGTATTCTGACCTAGAAATTGAGTTGGAGTCTGAAGACGTTTCACCGGGACAGGGTGCCGTGAGTAATAAAGCCCCAGTACCTCCTACATTCTTAAAGACTAAGCAAAAGACTTGGGGGACCACCTCTGTCTTTGGGCCATGGTCAGCACTGAGACGATGTTTCCAATGCCCCGCCCTCGGGCCCGGCACCGAAACAGCCGGTCAAGCCTTTCGGCTCGGGTCGGAGTCGAGAAAAGCCATCTTCGGAACCGAAACATTCCGCTCTGAGAGACAAAAAAGACCAGTCCGGTTTGGCATCGAAACCTTTGGTGCCGAAATCGAAAGATCCCCTTCAAAAGCCTCCGGAACCTATCCTGGACATTATGAAGGAGAAGCTAGACCTTAAGCAGAAGAAAATGTATATCAATCCAGATCCTGGACATATATTGGCTAAAGGAGTTACACTTTCCAAAAGGAAAGTTAGCTCAGAGGATACTAGCTACAAAGTTCCTCTAAAGAAAAAGGACATGGCTACAAGCCCTATTTATCCTAATCCTCAATCCCCTCCACCATCTTCACCACTACCACTGTTGCCAAGCTCAGATCCTTTACACAATACCTCAGGGTTCTCCACATACATAGCCTGATATAGGAGATGATGATGATAGTCAATTACTTACAGACCCATGGGATGACTATAATTTCGATCCACCCATTGATAATGATCCTGATTCATATCGTGCTAAGCCATCACTTCCTGATGATAATGTAGCATATCAAGAGCTGATTTCCAGGGCAGCAGCCTACCATGGGGTTAAGAATCTTTGGAAAAAGCCTTTTTATTTGAGACAGTAGGTTCTACACATAGAACAAGTCAAAGTTTACCTATGTTAAAAGGCATGATGAGACATGCTGATGACCTCTTCGAGGACCTGTTCGTGCCCGCATATTAACAGCTAGGGTTGACAAATATAAACCTCCACCATCTGATACCATTTTGTAGTGTAGTTCCTATTTCCCTAATAGGCTCTGCGCATTGGAATAATATAACCTATAGGTTTGACACAGGACTAAGGTCGGTATGTCCCTATCGATTATATTAAACTTAATTACCTGTGCCAGCTAGCTCTGAGGCCAGTAGAAACTCCTTGAGAACTAGAAGGGAGTAGTTTCTGGCAACCGAAAAACATGACAACTTTGTTTCCCTTTAGAAGCGGAACATGTCTCAGAATCGTGGAAACAATAGATAATAGTTTCACTCAGTCAATCGTGCATGCTTAGTTTCTACAGAGTTACTCAGAAAGGAAAGACGGGAGTTTCAATAAAAATGGTTTTATTGAACAGTCTTGTTTCTCGTGTAAGAGATATGTGCTGTTATGATCACAAGACAGTATGCAAGATAAATAATGTACAGCGTAAGCAGTAGAAATAAATAATACTGCGCTAGCATTATCTTTTAGCATATATTCACGTACATAAATAACATGAGCTAACAATGCGAGTACTCATACGATGCGTCTCTAAGCTAGTTCTACCCCAATGTACCTAACCTAGTCTAGGTGTAGGGAAAGGTAGAAGTAGGTGGAGTATTCTCTAGTATGGTAGACTAAGTATGTTAAGTTTAGTATGCCAAGAGTCCCTCTAGGTTCTAGTCAGCTCCATACCTTGAGAATGAGAGAGGTGGGAATCTCCTGCCGGATCTTGGAACTCTAACACCCCGCGAAGGGAGTCAGAACACTGGAAGCTGGATTCGTCTGCGTGCAGGAATGACAGCGTCTTCTCAGTGCGTCAGGCCGGGATACGGGCTCCTCTGAAGTCGAGGTCTCCTCTAACTTGCTTGGGCAAGGGAAGGTATATTTATACCTGGTAGGTGTCGTGGAATGTTAGCATTGACGTGAAGTCGGACAGAGGAAGACGTCCGGAATGAACCCTTAAGGTATAACGGTTCATACATAATAGATGAGTTCTTGGAGAAATCAATAGTCCTGTGCTAGGGGAACTCCCGAAGCTTGAGGGTCTGGTTTCTAAGAACTCGTTGTGACGTTAGGGTGGACGGATGTCGGTGACAATGCCTGTATTTGGAGTGCACGGTTAATGCCTAAGGACAGGGATTTTATGCCTATATAAGGGCAAGGCGAATTGTGCCTATATAAGGACATGATTCAGGAAAACTTATATACGGACCCCTAAAGCGGAATACAACACCCACTCCATCTTCGATTGAACGATAATACTAAATGCTAAACATTTAAAATGCTAAACATAAAATTGAGTACCACATGTTGCTAAAAACATTTCTAAAAGTATTTTAAAAGAAGCTCAAAACTGTTGAAATGCAATAGGTACTGTACATTTGAAGCATTGATTTCATTCTAAGCATGTAACGGAAGTAAAATGCAACGTGAATGAAACAGTAATATATACATATGATGAAATGGTCGATAAGTTCTTACAATCAAAGCCATTGCATATCATGGAAGTAAATGAAATGTTAGACAAATAAGGTGACAATGTGTCCCTGGAAGTATTCAAAGAAGTCCTTTTTATAAGACTAGTTCTACTGTAAGCAGATTGTTCATTTTGCTATGTCATTTCAAAAATGTAAAAAAGAAAAAGTTCAATTCTGGGAAAAGTTCCAAGTTTGAAAATATGAAGGCCAAATTTCATTGTTGCCCTGGTACACTGTGAGCCGAATCAAAGTCAGTGTATGGGTCTGGCGTAAACATTAGATCATCTATTTCCGTAGCCAAAATATCGTCCACCAAAGTTGGCGACATTTGGAACACCTCGTTCAGAAGGTTAATTGCACAGAGATGAGAAACATCGCCTTCAGCAGAAGATGCAATGTTTGCGTCCGTTGTTACCTGTGTGCCCGTTGATCCATCTCGTACCTCAGCAGCAGCCGGAAGCGTCTGTGAGATCTCAATGAATGCCGCCATCAGGATTGGAAGCCTCTGGGGACAACACACAGCATGGGCCGTTATCGGGACCAGCAGAGTATCGACATCCGTTGGCATGACTGATGGGAGTGTTAGACAGATGTCTAGCACGCATTCTTCACCGCAAAACAGGCAGCGTAGAACAGGTAAGATGCAATCTCGCCAGATTGGTCTGAATGACAGGAACCACGTTGTATTAAGTTCCCTTAGACGAGGCATGACCAAAAGCTGTACTATTCGCTCACGGCATTTCCGTTCAAGGAGGGCTCTCTCCACATCGCTCGGAGTGATGTTGGCGAAGAGGCTTGCCATAGCGTAGTAGGAGGAATAGAAACAGAATTCCTGCAACAAGTGCTAGAATTAACGGCACACCACCAAACACCGAATGTGCGAAGTTTGGGATGATTCCGAGGACAGCCTGGAAAGGTGCTAATAGACCGGAACAGATGGTCTTAAATACATGTACAATTCCGCTTGTATCAGACATGTTAAAGATACGTCCTATCATTTCTACGAAATGTATAGGGCAGTTTGTACTAATTAAAGCTTGTATCTCAGCCGAAGTCCTTGCAACTTGTAGATCATAGGTTTCTTTGGCCGAGGTCAAAGGCACTGATTGTTGTATAAGCATGGCTTTCATTCTGCTTAAAGTATCAAATCGAATAAAAGAGACATTCAACAAAGGCCACAAAGGCGACTCCCTGACTGTGTCTATTGGGGCAAACAATACTTGCATACAGCAAGTGACCCTGGAGTTGACCGTTACTAGATATGGGATGCCTGGCAACATGCCACAGCAACTCTGATCATTGAACATTAGGTAACTCCCATTAGACATTTGTCCAAACGTTGGATTAATCACAGCAGCTGGTGTACCCTGCTGGTGGCAGGACAAGTTTGCCACAGAACCATTACAAGCCCCGTGTAAAGAAATGTCCTGACAAATCAGTGAACCGCTTAGTGCACTTTCACAGTGTGTACCGCTTAGAAACACTTCACGATCCCCACTCCAACATCTATAGGTGTAAGGTAAATTCCAGGATGTCTTCATGTATTCTTTACCCAACCTTTCATATTTGCCTGCTTGCATCTGTTTAAGGCAATACTGAAACTGGAAAGTAGTCACAGGTAGACTAATTTTGCCGTGAATAAGCCATTCTGTAGCTGGTTTTTCTGCCACTGTGAATGGTAATTTTTCAAGTTTTTCAATGCTCAGTACTGGATACTTTGCTCCCCTTTGTGCCAGTTCGATCTGTTTATCAGTTAGATTGTATTCTGCAAACAGAGCCGTCGTGTTGATAAAACGCCAAGGCACATAGCCCGCACGCTAAAGATTGCAGCGTCCAGCTTAATAACATAATAGAACGTAACTGAGACTGGCCTTGCTGTAACATGGCTAAATCTTGTTCCAGTATGTCGATAGCAGAGGATACAATACTGTCCAATGAATAAATTCTGGAGGACAAAGTTGTTAACCCATTGTCGACCACAGAGAGAGTTTTCTCTAAGTTAATACGATCAAGTTCACGTATTCGTTCTGCGGCCTCCATCTGTGACACCTTCCATGCTTCATTATAAGCAGCATAGATGCCGGCATATATATGAAACGTTTTTGACGCGGTTTTCTTGGACCAAGCAAGAATTCCCTAAGGTCTGCGTCTTCTTTAATTAAAGATAAGTGTTGTTTCACATCCTTAAGTGTAGATTTTTGCAGCCAATCGAGGCATAATTGTCCTACACTGTATGTTGTTACTACCCCCGGATGCTGTCTTTGGACGTATCGTGGGTCTGGCCTATGAATAGTAAACCCCTGTGTTTTATTCAGGAATCTCCCTTGACAGTTGTTTGTGTCTGTGGGCCAGATCAACCATTTTCTCCAATCAGGATTTGTTCTGTTGAGTTGTAGTATGGTGTCAACTGTAACCGCTGCCTGTGTATTGTTATCACTTGCAGGTGTTGGTACAGAAGGATTTTTCATGTCTTTTATCTTGGCTAACCCAAGGCAAGACGTTTGTTGCACAGTGTCATTCAAAAACATTATTTGTTGATGGACTATACAGGCTCTAAATAAAGCTTCTATCCCCTGCACTTGCCAATCTTTAGTACCCCAGACAGATTTTGTGTCTATTGTGTCTTTCCATAAGTCGAAACCCTGTCTAGACAGTTGGGTAATAAATGCTGCAGAGTAAATCTGTTTTGTATTAGTTAACATAATTTTCAGTCCTGTTTTGTTTACATTTCTATAGTAAAATGTTTCTGGATCAGATGTATTATATCCTGAAAAATACCGAAACTTTTTTGCAAATGTTTTTGAACTACCTTTTGGTGGTGTAGGACAATGCTCCCATTGGTTAAACATAAACACATTTCTAGGTGTTGCAGATTTATGCAAAAAATGATGACCATAGTGGTTATAGCAATACAGCTGTTCATAGTCTGATGAACCCTCTAAATATTCATTATTAGAAAATGCAGCAGATTTTTCTAGGTCAAACATCATATTATTTATAGTTTCAAAGTCCCAATCATCAGAAAAGGTACTGGATGAAACAAAATCACTTAGTGAGATCTTAAATAAATGTGGAATGTTCAAATGTTCCGTCGGGCCAAAAATATCAAAATCAGTTTTGTCCCACACTATACCATCCTGTATAGGAACGGCTGTGATGTTCACTGCAGACAAGTCTCTTGTTTCACGATGGGATGATTTGTGAGGTTTCAAAAGTAAGTTCACTTCTTTTCTTTCAATGTCCAAATGGATGTATCTCCCATTTATAAGCATGCTCATAGTCCTAACCAAAGCTAGCCAAAGCAGGAAGAAAAATATTCCAGAAATAACCCAAAGTTCAATCCATGGTGAACCTAGATAAGTCTTTTTCAAAAAATGTAAAAAGTCTTGTACTTGCTGATCTGAAAGAGACACGTTAGTGACAGATTCCTTACCTTAGAATATCCCCAGGCGTCAGGCTGGATCCGGAAAGTTTTTGCGTAGCAGTACCCTTGCGCGTCGGTAGGCTGCGTCGTGCGGCTCCGCGTCCGTCGTCGGCGTCGTGATCGCCGGGATGACGTCGCGGGCAGTACTTAGGCGCCGCCCCTGCGCGCTGACGTCAGTTCTTCTTTTTCCGCGCCAGCAAGCGCAGATCCGGGAAGAACAGTGCCCTAGTCATTTTTTGACTAACTTTTTTGGTGAATTTTTTCACTGTTTTTCTTCGAATCGACTTCAAGGTGTCGTAGGGATGCCCGGGTTTAAACGTTGCGGCGCCTGTGCTCGGATGAAGTCCATCACAGACCCGCATCGGGAGTGTCTCTTCTGCCTCGGCCGAGGCCACGACACGGAGTCTTGTTCCGACTGCCGGGCCCTCAACCCGAAAGCTTTGCGAGAGCGGTCTCGAAAGCTCCTCGAGGCCCGGCATTCGGCTCCGCGCAAGCCCCGGTCGCGTGAGAGGTCCAGGGGTCGATCGCGGAGTCCACACCGGTCGTCGGCATCGAAGTCTTCTTCGTCCGGTAAGTCCAAACACAAAAAGTCCAAAAAGCATCGTCGCTCTAGGACTTCGCCTCGCCGGTCTCGCGACTCGGCTGAGGCCCCTCCCGGCATTGTCCCCGCGGCCCCAGACATGCCTGTGGAGCCGCCCCCGCAATACCCGTCCTTCCCGGGTTCGGGGGCAGATCCGGCCCAAGTACAGGAATTCCTGTCGGCCATGGCCCGCCTCTTCGGGCCTCCAGGTCCCTCCGGTGCGCCTTCGGGCCCCGCGGGCCCTGATGGGGTTGCTCCGGCGTCGCCGACAGCTCCGGCCCCGGCGTCGCCCGTGCCTCCAGCATCGATCCCGGCCCCGGCCTCGATCCCGGCTCCACGACCCCCATCGACGCCGGTCAACCTAACGACGCCGGCGCCGATGTCTCCGGTGCCGTTCTCGACGCCGCCTGGGGCTCTCGGCGGCGTCGTCCCCCAGTTCCTTCCGGCTCCGGACATGGACCCGGACCGACGTCGCTCGACGCCGGTTCCGGCGCCGATGGGACCTTGGGTCCCAAATGTCCCTCCTCCTCCTTATTTTGAACCAGAGGAGGACCAGGAGGACTGGGAGGGGTCTGATGACCCTCTGACACAACAGTGTCAGTACGATGAGGACTGGACAGAGGGTCTAGGGGATGCCAGTGGTCTAGATACTTCCCCTGACACTGGCATGCTGTCTCCTCCCGTGGCTACGGAGGAGGGAGCCAATTTTGCAACGGTGTTGCGTAGGGCGGCTGGGGCCTTGCGTCTCCAACTCCCTACTGTGGCGGTCAAGACTAACATCTTGACAGAGGTGCTTCAGCCGGCAGCCTCCTCTACGGAGACTGTGCTGCCGTTTAACGACGCCCTCACTGGACGTTCTTTTGGGCGCCTGGTCCAAGCCCAACACAGGGGCTCCTGTGGATAGGAACGTGTCCCGACGCCATCGCCCAGCTCCGGGCGACCCCTGTTTCTCTCTGTCCACCCCACTCCTGAGAGCTTGGTTGTCCAAGCCTCCGCTTCCCAAACCGCCTTCCCTACCGCCCCTCCGGATAGGGAATCCAAACGCCTGGATCAATTTGGGAAGAAGGGTTTTTCTTCCTCCAGTGCTGGCTTGCGGTCCATCAACACCGCTTGTCTTTTGGGCCGATATACCCACTCCTTGTGGGATTCGGTGGCGACTGTTTTGCCCCAGTGTTCTGAGGAGGTCCAGACACTGCTTTCCCGCGCCATTGCGGAAGGAAGGGATGCGGCCAAATACACGATACGATGTGGCATTGATACCGCCGACTCGCTGGGCAGGTCTATTGCAACGACGGTGGCGCTGCGACGCCACGCCTGGCTGAGAACCACTGGTTTTTCAGGGGATGTCCAGAATACTTTCATGGACATGCCCTTTGATGGAGTCGGTCTTTTTGGGTCCAAAGCAGACCATGCGTTGGAGCGCTTTAAGGACTCACGGGCTACTGCCAAGTCCCTGGGCCTTTCTGCTACACGCCCTCCGCTGACTTCTGCTTTTCGCCCTATCGTGGCCACGGTAGGGGCGCCCCTTCACGTCAGCAGCCCAGCCACCGGCCCGCGCAGCAGGCGTCTTCGCGTGGCCGAGGACGTGGATTCCGCCGTGGCGGATCGGGCAACCAGCGTGCTGGTCAGGCCACCACCTCCAACCCGTCCGCGGCCTCCAAGCCCTCCTAGTCCCTCCTTTCAGGTGCACAGCACGCCAGTAGGGGCAGGGTCCGCCATCACCTTCCCCACTGGCGTACCATCACCTCGGACAGGTGGGTCTTGGACATTGTCCGAAGGGGCTACTCCCTCCCCTTCGAGACCACCCCCAGCCATGCCACCTCAATTCCACCGCATGTCAGGGGATCACTTGGTGCTTCTGCAGAAGGAAGTCACGGCCCTCTTGGCCAAGAGGGCCATCGAGCATGTTCCGACCCCAGAAGTAGGGCGTGGTTGCTACTCCCACTACTTCCTGGTGCCCAAAAGGACAAGGAGGACATGCGTCCTATCTTGGACCTCCGGAACGTCAATCGCTTCCTCCGGAAGGAGAAGTTCAAGATGCTCACCCTAGCTCAGGTCTTGACTGCCCTCGACCCTGGAGACTGGTTGGTAGCGTTGGACTTGCAGGACACATATTTCCACATCCCCGTCCTGCCGGCCCACCGGCGTTACCTTCGGTTCACGGTAGGCCCCGAGCATTTTCAGTTCACCGTGCTCCCCTTTGGCCTTACCAGTGCCCCTCGGGTGTTCACGAAAGTGATGGCGGTGGTCGCAGCTCATCTGCGCCGGCCAGGGGTTTCAGTCTTCCCCTACCTCGACGACTGGCTGCTGAAGGCGGGCTCGTCCCAGGCAGTCGTCTCCCACCTCCAGACTACGGCCGAACTCCTGCACTCGCTGGGGTTCTCCATCAATGTGCCGAAGTCGCATCTGATTCCTTCTCCACAGCTCCTTTTCATCGGAGCAGTTCTGGACACGACGCAGTTTCGGGCCTATCCTCCCGAACGGCGAGTCCGGGATATTCAGGCTATGATTCCGATCTTTCAGCCTTTATCCTGGGTTTCGAGTACGGATGACCCTGAGGCTGCTGGGCCTCATGGCCTCCTGCATCCTGCTGGTCAATCATGCCAGATGGCATATGCGGGCTCTGCAGTGGGACCTGAAGTTCCAGTGGGCGCAGCACCAGGGCAACCTGTCCGATCACGTCCAGATCTCGGAGGGGACTGCAAAACAGTTGCAGTGGTGGCTCTCGAACCGGCAATGGGTCATGGGCAGATCCCTCTCCCTTCCCCAGCCAGGGCATACAGTTGTGACGGACGCGTCCCTTCTGGGATGGGGGCGGTCACATGGGAGAGGCGGAGATCAGAGGCCTCTGGTCTCCGGCGGAGTCCCGGCTCCATATCAACCTTCTGGAGCTCCGGGCGATCCGACTTGCACTCAAGGCATTCCTTCCCTCTGTCAAGGGGAAGGTAGTGCAGGTGTTCACAGACAACACCACCGCCATGTGGTACTGCAACAAACAGGGCGGGGTGGGGTCTTGGAACCTTTGTCAGGAGGCTCTGCGCCTCTGGACATGGCTGGAACATCAGGGCATGTTCCTGATGGTTCAACACCTGGCAGGTTCCCTGAACGCCAGGGCGGACGAACTCAGCCGCAGGTGCATGATGGATCACGAATGGCGTCTTCACTCGGAAGTGGCGCAAGGACTCTTTCTACAGTGGGGAGAGGCTTGGTTAGATCTATTCGCCACCGAAGAGAACGCACAATGTCATCAGTTCTGCGCGTTGGAATTTCCAAGGCGGCACTCGCTCGGCGACGCTTTTCGTCGCGAGTGGAGTTGGGGTCTGTTGTACGCCTTTCCGCCTATACCACTTCTACCCACAGTGTTGAAGAAGATTCGGCACAACCGGGCCCAAGTCATTCTTGTGGCTCCGGACTGGGCTCGAAGAGTTTGGAATCCCGAGTTACTCAATATGAGCGTAGATCCCCCGATCCGTCTGCCTCTTCGGGAGGATCTTCTGTCGCAGCAGCAGGGGACGGTCCTCCACCCGAACCTGTCCAGTCTACACCTGCTTGCATGGAGATTGAGCGGCGGCAGTTGATTCCTTTCGACTTGCCTCCCGAAGTTTGTGATGTGATTCTGGCAGCCAGGCGTCCCTCCACTAAGGTGGTATACGCCTGCAGGTGGAACAAATTTGTGGCATGGTGCACAGCAAAGGCTGCGAATCCCCTTTCTGCCCCTCTTTCTGAGGTCCTTCTGTTCCTTCTCTCTCTGGCCCAACAGGGTTCTGCCCTGGGTACCATCAAGGGTTATCTTTGTGCTATCTCGGCCTTCCTCAGGCTCCCTGATCAGCCCTCCCTTTTCAAGTCCCCTGTTGTTAACAGGTTCTTAAAAGGCATTACTCACCTCTTCCCTCCTGTTCCGTTTGTGATGCCTCAGTGGGACTTGAACTTGGTTCTTACCTTTTTAATGTGCGCTCCCTTTGAGCCTTTACATAACTGTCCTCTTCGTCTTCTGACTCTGAAGACAGCCTTTCTGGTGGCCATCACCTCCGCTCGGCGGGTGAGTGAGCTCCAGGCTCTATCTTGCAAACCTCCCTTTCTGTCTGTTCATCCAGACAAGGTTGTTCTTCGGACGCGTCCGTCCTTCTTGCCAAAGGTGGTTACTGCTTTCCACATTGGGCAGACCATCACTTTGCCCACCTTCTTTCCGCCTCTGCATCCTTCCAGAGAGGAAGAGAGGCTCCACCGTCTGGACCCAAAACGTGCGCTCTCCTTCTATATTGACCGCACAAAACACTTCCGGGTGGATGACCAGCTCTTTGTTGGCTACGTGGGCGCCAAAAAGGTCGGGCGGTGCACAAGAGGACCATCTCCCGCTGGGTTACCTTGTGCATCAAGACCTGCTATTCTTTGGCTAAGAAGGAGCCTCCTGTTGGGCTGCGTGCCCATTCCACCAGGGCAACGGCTGCTACCACGGCCTTGGGCCGCGGTGTTCCGCTGCCGGTTATCGGTCAGGCAGCTACGTGGGCCTCGCTGCACACGTTTACAAAGCATTACTGCCTTGACAGTCCGGTCCGGAGGGACGGCTTCTTTGGCCGTTCTGTCCTCCAGGACTTCCTTGTCTGATCTTTGTTCGCAGACCCACCACCGGGGTTGGTATTGCTGGGGTATCTATTCTAAGGTAAGGAATCTGTCACTAACGTGTCTCTTTCAGATGCACAAGTTACTAACTTGTGTAACGATATATCTGTAAGAGACAGTAGTTAGTGACAGATTCCTTACCGCCCCACCCATCCTCCCCGTTCTGCGAACTGATTTCTAGGGTTGAGGACATCCCTTTCAGGGCCCTAGTATTTTTCAGACACCTATGTCAGCTTCTTGCATGGCTCTGCGTTCCTGGCGCGGAAAGTCGTGTACAGAACTGACGTCAGCGCGCAGGGGCGGCGCCTAAGTACTGCCCGCGACGTCATCCCGGCGATCACGACGCCGACGAGGAACGCGGAGCCGCACGACGCCGCCTACCGACGCGCAAGAGTACTGCTACGCAAAAACTTTCCGGATCCAGCCTGACGCCTGGGGATATTCTAAGGTAAGGAATCTGTCACTAACTACTGTCTCTTACAGATATATCGTTACACAAGTTAGTAACTTGTGCTTTAAAAGTTTTTGATGCTGACGACGTCTCGGGCTCACTCGGATCCTCAGAAAACGTATCAGAGTTAATGAAGTAGCCAGAAGCAGTTCTGTCAATTGATTGAATTGCATCTAGATTTGTAGAAATCGTTGGTACCAGTTGATCACTTGTTACATTGGTGTAGACAGGTGTATTTGGACAAACTGTTACTTGTGTTTCAAGAGGGATGAGTTCCATAGCATTGTTGCTCAGTCCTTCATCTTACTGCTGAAGTCTCGATGGTTATCATTTTTTCTGTCTGAACCTCTTGGATAGTAGCGAGAGGAGTGTCTGCTACTAGGTCGGAGTCCACGAGGCCTACTATTTAGTATTGGCCACATACTGTGGTTTGATGAGGTCGATGGACACAAATCTTTTCTCCTTTCTTCCAGCAAGGGGCGGCAGAAGTACTGTTCTTGTTCTGTGTACGGCTAGGACAGGTACTGGTTGTCTGTAAGAAGGTCCAAATTTCTTCTTGTCCGCAATTTTCTCTCTGACTAGATCCCCAACTTTTGGAATCCAGACAGGCCTTGCTGGGACCGCCGGTTTTTCCCCAGTGGTGGTTGGCTGCAGGAATACGTTGCTTTGTTTCGTTCTTAGTTCGTTTAAGTCCTGTAAAACAGGCAAACGATCTTTGATATCAAAGGGTTTATTTTCCACCACTGTGCCACTGCATTCCAGATCTGACACCCACATTCTTGTCCCAAATAGGATCTCATATGGAGTGACCCCCCCCCCTAGAGAACTTCTTGGCAAGTTGTTTAATGAGCGTTGGACCCCATATAGATGTTTGACCCACCCATCACCCGAACCTAATATCCTAGCTGTTATAGACTGCTTTATGTCCCGGTTTTTCCTTTCCACAACAGAATTTCCCTCAGGATGAAACGGAGAGGAGTACCGCAATGCAACGCCCAGACTGGCCATGGCGTCTTTGTAAGCCCGAGAGCTAAACGCAGGGCCCTGGTCAGAATGTAGCGTGCCTTTTGCGTATGTGCCGATAAAGACTCGTAAATCTTTTATAACAGTTCGAGCGTCAGCCGAGCGCTGAGGCCATATCCATAGGAACCTTGACTTAGTATTTGTGGGATTGCAGTTGTCCACGAGGACGCCTGTGCATAGATAGTCTAATGCTGTCTAACAATGGTGTCTGTGCTGGGCAGCTGCATTCGCAGCACGGTGTCTTGTGGCTTTCTCGCTGTAATTTACAGTCTAAGCAGTTGTTGATGAATATGTGTATTTCTGTATTCATCGCAGGCCACCAGTACATCTCTTTTAATGTCAATATTGTTTTAGAGATCCCTTGATGTGACAGACCCTCTCCCAAATGTTTCATAAATCAAAGCTGCTCTATGTTCCATGTTTGGAATTACTCTATCCCCCACTCCAGGAATTCGAGCAAAGGAACGTTGTTCGCATCAATTACATAAGAGTACTTGAGTGGAAACTTTTTGGTAACGCTGCACCACTGCCTTTGCTCGTAGCATTGACAGCCAACATTATCTCACTGTCTATTTTCGTTTTTGAGCGAGTGATCGCAGCTACGGAAGCCGTCTGAACAGCCCCCTTTGCGGCTTCGTCAGCCAATGAATTCCCTGCAACGTGAACGCCATCACGTTGATGACTCAGTGTATGGATCACGTGAGCCTTTGGTAGTTCGCTTTTTAACTGAACTACTTGTTCCCAAAGCGTTTTATGCTTTATTGTGCCACCTTTTGCATCTTTGAACCCGTTTTCAAGCCAAGTTTGTATATATTCATTATACGACTGCACACAGTAGAAAGAATCGCACACTATTAGTGTGGGGATTCTCGATCTGTACTTTCAAGTGCCAGTTTGAATGCTTGTAGTTCAGCTCGCTGAGCTGTGCAGTCTCCTAGAGACTGGGTTTTTGTGACCATAGTTCTGAATTTGCCATCTCGCATGCGACCTTTAACGATTGCACACGCTGCACTGTAAGCTTGCTTACTCCCTGTTGCGGGTTGTGCGGATCCGTCAGTGTAAATTATGAATTCGTACTGATAGAGAGGCAGAATCTCAGTGGGCAGAGGACATTCATGTTCATATTGCAGGAACGCTTGTGTTTTTAGATCGGGATCAAAAACATATTCAACATCTGTTGCAGCAAGATAATTAACCCATTGTATCCATCTAGGATGTAATGCTTTAGCATTTGGAATGCTTGCTTTTGTTACCGCCTCTAAGGCCGGTACTGGGGTTACGACAATAATGCGTTTCCCTTGGGCTAGAGCTCTTTCTTTTGCTACAGCGGTTTGAACTGCTGTCAGAATTTTTTCTGTTGAAGTGAAGCGCATTTCTGCTTGTGTATACAAATGTGATTTGTATGCAATTGGTACTTTTTCACCCTCGTTAAATGTTAAGTAGGTGAATCCGCATTGACCCGAAATTATTCGGATCACTAAGTTGCGTTGACGTACGCGTGTTTGTAAGTGATTTGTTGCTAACATGTTAGCTTGGAGTGAACGCAAGATTTCTGTGTGTTCGTGTCCAGTTTTTGATTGAAAAATCAGGTTTGATTAGTGCGTAGAGAGTTTTAACCCTTTTTGCGTAATTTAGAATGTAAGTTCTTCCAAAATTTAGGAAACCCAGGATGGATTGTAAATTTTTCAGCGTCTTTGGAGGTTGGAGCAGCGCACACCTTTCTAAAAAGTTAGCTGCCAAGCTCTTGCCTTCACTTGAAAGCTCATATCCTAGAAACAGGACATTGAGATGGGCAATTCTGGACTTTTTGAAGTTGAATTTGTAGCCCTCAGAGGCGAAGCCCAGTATAATGGTGCTCACCCTGTTCAAGTGTTTGTCCAGGTCATCGTCTGTCAGATAGATGTCCTCGACATATGACAATGCCTCATTGTCATAAATTTGTAGTAACTCCGTTACTCTTGCTGAGAATAACCCCGGGCTGTTCTTGAACCCTTGTGGGAGTCTACAAAATTGACGTTGGGTTCCCATTATTGAGAAAGCTGTTAAGTACCTGCTTCCAGGTGCTATGTTTTGACAAAAGAAACCATTTGAGATATCCAATGTGGTTTTGTATTTTTTACGCACAATGTTATTCATTAATGCTGTACTATGTGCATTTTGCACTGCAAATGTTTTAGAACAAGTATTTAAGTGTCTGTAATCCAAAACTAGACGATAGGTATTGTCTGGTTTGGAGACAGGAAACAAAGGATTGTTCATTGAGGAGGTGCATGTTTCAATCACCCCTTGATATTCAAGTTGATCTAAGGTCTCCCTGACCTGTTTTTAGCTTCTTGCTTTATTGGGTACTGCCTCTGTGCAGTAGGTTCATTTTTTAGATGTATTTTATGGTGAGGTGAGTCCTCATCCCATCCTACATGATTTCTGTATAATGCTGGGGCCTGGGCAACTGCCCATTTCCTGGCATAAGTATACTTTAGATGAATTGGAATATGGTTGGAGAAGGCAGGCATAATAATGTCCTCGCCATGTGGGCACTCCCTGACAAATTGTGGTGGCCAGTCTTTTTCTGCTAGAAGTATGTCATAGCCCCTTGAACGTTTTTCCCCAAAAAGTGCTTTCACCTGTCTAGGTATGTCTCCCTCCATCCGGAGTGTTATTTCATATAACTTTTGTGGAGTACTAACCCTGGTGTCTACAGTCTCAACTGTAATGTACTCATTCAAGTCCACTATCTCCAGAAGTTCCTTCAGGTTCTGGCGAGCTATTGTGACTTCTGCTGCACTGTCCAGCATTGTCTGAGCCCATTCTCCGTTCTTGAGTTGTGTTCTCAGTATCCTCGGCATGTCTGACCTTCAGACCTGCTACCATCTTCTTCGAGAATTGAGGTTTTGATTTATTTTTCGGAATGTTTGTCGTCTTTCGATTTCACGCGTTCTTCTCAATGTTCTGACCGTCCTCTTCTTTCCGATGTCTGTGACGAGATCTGAAAGGTACGAGAGGAACGTGTATCAGTATCTTGATACCTGTCAGGCTTTTTCTAATTATCCCTATTCCTGAGGTTATACCTCCTTTCAGAGGGCTCCTTTTGAGGAGACCTACCTCAGGATTGAGAACGTTTCTCGTTTGATTTTTGTTTAGTAAACTCCCACTTCTTTTTAGAAGATGTAGGAGTTTGTTTTATTGAGTCCTTCTCAGGACTTTCAGATAGTTTTGGCTTCACTGGTCTTCCACCCAAACTATCTCTGCCTAATTCTGCATAAGATTGTTCTATTATTCTGGGTAGCTCAGTTTGATGTTCTGTAACATCGAATTCCCTTAATCGTTGGCAGATCGCCACTGCTGCTGCCTCCCCTTTAATATTAGATAATATTATTGTTGAGACCTGGTCGAAATTTTTCAGTAATTTCATACCTAAATTTAGAGCAGGCTCTGCCCCGTATTCGTTTTGAATTTGTTTCAGGACATCTGGTATTACCGCAATAGACGGAACACCATGTGTTTTAGTATAGATGGCAGCAAAGACTGAGCCCCAAGTGGTGCAGTCTTCCAGTTGTGGTGTGATCCCCATTGGTAAACTGATAGTTAGGATTCTGTGTTTCTCATACAGGCTAGTATTTGGAAATACTGCTTCGATTTGAGTAATTTTTTGAGCTATCCAAAATGGAACCTGCTCATGTTTTGTGGGCATTTTACCCATGACTGCGTATAGAGTCTGTGGTGTAATTTTTAGTGTTATTCCCCGGTTGAGGAGTTTGATTTGGAAGTGTCAATGGTGGTTGGACTGTGAAAGTCCGCATGACATATTGGACTAATTGTCTGTAGATTTTTATTATCTCTGTAAGCTGTGTAAGTAATTCCTCGTCTGACATTATTTCGATGTCAGGATGAGGTGTGTAGCCGGCTAGAATCGGCCATGTTGCTCCTGGTCTACCTAGTGGACCGAGCCTGGTAATGTTTTTGTGATGTTTTAGGGCGCCTTTAAACCAGAGCTGATGCTCCTGGTATGTTAGTGGAATTTCAATATCCTTGAAAGGAATATATTCCTCTGGTGGTTCATCTTCTTTGTAGAAGTAAACAGTTTTGTTACTGAATTTGATTCAGGAAATATGACCCATGAATAGAATACCTCCATCTGAAAGGACTCGTGTGCCTCTATCACGAAAACTGCTCTACCGCCTCTTGGTGGTAGGCCATGTTTTATAAGTTTTAGAGTGATGGCTCTTCTTAAGTTTGGATGGATGTCTATAACACCCTCCTCAGGTTCATTTAAACCTGTAATGTTAAAAGCTGGTACGACTGGGTCAGCCGCAGCTCCACCGTTTCTGGTGTTGTTGTCCCCGTTTATGGACATTTTGTTTTTTGAAAATGTAGAACAAGTTTCAAGGAAACAAAAGATAAGGTGCACAATATTTTGGAACACTGTATCCTTCAACGTTGAACAAACCAAACAACTAATATATAGGGTGCTTCCTATTTAGTTATGGTGGATATTTAGCCCTACCCACTCCGGACGTCTTATGGAGTATGTGAGTAGGGGTCTCTGAGAAAAGCACGAATGAGTTACTCAGTATCTAGCGTTAAATTACTGCCTTACCAAAACGTTGGGCGCCATGTAGTGTAGTTCCTATTTCCCTAATAGGCTCTGCGCATTGGAATAATATAACCTATAGGTTTGACATAGGACTAAGGTCGGTATCTCCCTATCGATTATATTAAACTTAATTACCTGTGCCAGCTAGCTCAGAGGCCACTAGAAACTCCTTGAGAACAAGAAGGAGTAGTTTCTGGCAACCGAAAAACATGACAACTTTGTTTCCCTTTAGAAGCGGAACATGTCTCAGAATCGTGGAAACAATAGATAAGTTTCACTCATTCAATCGTGCATGCTTAGTTTCTACAGAGTTACACAGAAAGGAAAGACGGGCGTTTCAATAAAAAGGGTTTTATTGAACAGTCTTGTTTCTCGTATAAGAGATATGTGCTCTTATGATCACAAGACAGTATGCAAGATTAATAATGTACAGCGTAAGCAGTAGAAATAAATACTGCGCAAGCATTATCTTTTAGCATATATTCACGTACATAAATAACATGAGCTAACAATGCAGGGTACTCATACGATGCGTCTCTAAGCTAGTTCTACCCCAATGTACCTAACCTAGTCTAGGTGTAGGGAAAGGTAGAAGTAGGTGGAGTATTCTCTAGTATGGTAGACTAAGTATGTTAAGTTTAGTATGCCAAGAGTCCCTCTAGGTTCTAGTCAGCTCCATACCTTGAGAATGAGAGAGGTGGGAATCTCCTGCCGGATCTTGGAACTCTAACACCCCGCGAAGGGAGTCAGAACACTGGAAGCTGGATTCGTCTGCGTGCAGGAATGACAGCGTCTTCTCAGTGCGTCAGGCCGGGATACGGGCTCCTCTGAAGTCGAGGTCTCCTCTAACTTGCTTGGGCAAGGGAAGGTATATTTATACCTGGTAGGTGTCGTGGAATGTTAGCATTGACGTGAAGTTGGACAGAGGAAGACGTCCGGAATGAACCCTTAAGGTATAACGGTTCATACATAATAGATGAGTTCTTGGAGAAATCAATAGTCCTGTGCTAGGGGAACTCCCGAAGCTTGAGGGTCTGGTTTCTAAGAACTCGTGACGTTAGGGTGGATGGATGTCGGTGACCATGCCTGTATTTGGAGTGCACGGTTAATGCCTAAGGACAGGGATTCTATGCCTATATAAGGGCAAGGCGAATTGTACCTATATAAGGACATGATTCAGGAAAACTTATATACGGACCCCTAAAGCGGAATACAACAATTTGTATTAAGGCACAGTTACCTTTAGACTCATTAGTAGTCTCTAATGCTCGTAAAAGAGCAAATTCACAGACTTCTGCAGATGCACCTCCACCAGACAGAGTCTAAATTGATAGATGCATCAGGTAAGAGTAGCTGCTCAAGCCACTAACCAATGGCGTATTGCCAACACACGGCCTACTAGTGAGATTCGATAGGGCCCACTGGGACGAAATGAAAGACCTACTCCAACATTTCCCAGAGAAGAGCATAAGTTTTAGTGCAGGAAGGTAAACTTAAATCTAATTCCTAAATTTGATGTGCTTTAGATGCTGCTGACACTGCAGCAAGAGGAATTGGCACCAGCGTTCTCCTGACACAACATGCATGGCTTAGAATTTCAGGTTTTAAACCAGAAGTTCAGGAGTCTATTCTTAATACTCCTTTTGACAAACACCTTTTTGGGCCTCAAGTAGATGAGGCACTAGAAAAAATGAAGAAAGGCACAGAAGTAGCAAAGTCTATGGGAGCGCTTCAGTCCCCATCAAACAGAGGCTCCTTTTGTCGCTCATTTTATAGAGGTGGGTCCAAAAGTACGTCCTCAGACCCAAATGCTTCCTCCTATAAATCCAACACACAACCCTCTTGTAGGAAAGTAGGATCTGCTTTTATGGTTACCCACGCTTTTTGCTTGATGTAATGCTGTTTCTGACTAGTCTGACTGGGATCCTGCTAATCAGGACCCCAGTCTCTGTGCTTTCTCTCCTATATTGGTATGGCATGTTCTTGGATACATCCCAGATTGGACACTGGTGTGCACTTATCAGTCCTTAGTATGTTATTAAGGTACCCAGAGCATAGGTACACCAGGGGGGCCCCCATGGGCTGAAGCATGCATTATGCCACCCATGGGCGACCACTCAATTTGTAACTACAGGCCTGCAATTGCTGCCTGTGTAAGCTGGTGCTAGCACCACTTAAGAAAGATATAGGTTTCACTATGTCTAAGGTCACTGCACTTAAAAGCTATAAGTCGCGTATAAGGCAGGCCTTTCAATCCTGAAGGCAGGGTGCTCGGTTCTAAGTGTGAGGATGCCTCTACATGAGCAGGACACCCCTACAGCCTACGGAGTCCATTCTCCCGGGCTGTAAGTGAGACATCCGTATGACATATAGAGGGGCACCGTGTCATTACGCGATGACCATCTCGAAACTGGCTGTAATGAATCCTATCATGTTTGGTATTAAACATGTTGGAATCATACTTCCACACCGTAAACTGTGTGGGAGGTATGATTCCATGCACTGTAAAGCTCCTCCGGGAGGCCCTCAGTGCTCTTGGTACCAGTCTTCTAGTTCCAAACAGCACAGCACAACATGGCTGCTGCCGACCAGAGACACGATTCTGCCCTCCTGCTGTTGAGCCAAACTCGAGCAGGAGAAGGCAGAACAAAAGATATCCTGTCACAGGGAGGTGTGACCACCTCCCAGACAGGGTTTAGTGTATTGGGGCATGGTTGGGGCGCTTGTCAGCGCCACTGAGACTGCTTGAAGGGCACACTTGGTGCCCTCCTTGCATAGTCCAGTTCAAACCTGCTCAGGGATACTCCCATGTCCTTTGTCCAGTTTCGTTGGCTCCCGCTCTGGCTCGAAACTGGACAAAGGACATGGGAGTATCCTCCCCACTGTCCGACCCCTCACCTGTGAGGGAACCCTGAATCGTCCCAACCCTTTCATTAGGGTACTTAAGGACTTACCTGGGGGTAGGTCCCTAGGTTTGTCGTGGGACAAGAATCATTTCAGACACCACTTCAACCGTCTGGGCACACTGGACTTCGCTCTGGGCATCAAGGCTGCAACTGAGAAGACTTCTGCTGCTCCTGATCTCGTCGCCCTGCTCGTCTGCTGCAACGTTCGTGCCTGTGCTCCATACAGGAACCTTCCAAGGCCTGTGGCCCTCCAAGACACCTGGAGGAATCTCCCTTTAAGTGAAGGAATCACTTCCCTGCATCTGCAGGCACCGCAAGTAAGCTGACCGGTCTGCTAATCCTGGGCTCCCACGGACTCCGAAAGGCTCACCAACACAGGTGGTGGTTCTTAACATCCCTTGAGGCCTGCCCTGTCCTCTCACCAAGTTTGAGGCCAGTATCCCTCGTCGGAGCTGCAGGAACCAAACCCCTGTGCACCGCGTCGACTTGGCAGTTGCATAGGCTTGTTGGCTTCCCTCCACCAAGATCTTCGGGCTGCAAGTAGCCTCAACCTCGAGCATCTCCAGTGACCAAGATCTTCGTCCTCACCGCATCACTTGCACCGTGTGTAGGAAAGTGGGTTTCTGTTGCATTAACCCCTTCTCCCCCCCCCCCACACGTTTTGTCAGACTACTGATGCAGTTTCACTTGATGTGCCCTGGCTCCCTGCCAATCGGGTTCCCAGGGCCTGTGTTCTTTCCCCAAAACTAACCCAATTGGCATCTCTGGCCACAGGTCAGCCCCTGGTAAATGGTACCCAGGGCACTGTGACCAGGGAAGACCTCTAAGGGCTGCATCATTTACTGTGCCACCCTTGGAGGCCCTGTACCTATATACACACACACACTGCCTTTGCAGGCTGCGTGTTTTGGTGCAGAACAAAGTGAAGAGTCGACATGCCTACAACCCACTGCCCTCGCATAGATCAGTCACCCCTCTAGCTAGGTGCCCTATGCCAGTGGTGAGGGTACAGGTGCATGAGCCTTGTACCCCTACAGTGTCTAAACCAATTCTTAGTCGTTGTAAGTATGGTAATGCCATTAAGAGTATATGTTGCTGGGAGCTTGTCATTACGAACTCCACAGCACCATAATGGCTACCCTGAAAACTGGGAAGTTTGGTATCAAACGTCTCCGCATATTAAACCCACACTGATGCCAGTGTGGGATTTAATGAAAAATGCACCCAGAGAGCATCTTAGAGATGCCCCCTGATAAACGACCAGCCTCTGGTGGGTTCCCTGACTGGTGCACACCAGCCTGCCACCACGAGACATGTTTCTGGACCCCTAGGGTGGGAGCCTTCCATCCCTGAGCCCAGAAACAATGCCTTTCCTGGGCGGAGGTGTTCACACCTCCCCCAGACCAGGAAGAGCCATCTGTGGTAGGGAAGCTTCAAAGGCCTAGCAGCCTTTGTAATGCGACCCCCAGCCTCTCCTGCTATCAGGAGCAGGCCCCATTCCTGTCTCCCCTCCTTTTCGGCAGGAAGACAGGCGGGAAAAACTAGCCAGCCCAGAAGGTGTGCCCACCTCTGCCAACTCCACCCCTCAGGTGGGGGAGGCAAGGTGAAGCCCGCTCTTCAGTGCCCGCCATCTTGCAGATGGCAGGCACTCCCCGATTAGGGATTGTGCTCACTCCCCCACGTGGGGTGAGCACACCAAGGGTGTAGTCGCCCTAAGGTCAGTAGCCCATTGGCTACTGACCTCGAGACCCCTAAAACGCTCCCTAAATACAGTATTTAGTGGGCAGCCCTGAACCAAGAAAGCAGATTCCTGCAAACTAACAAGAAACAGAACGAAAGAAGACTCCCATCAGAGGAGACTGCAGAGAACAACTGACTTGGCCCCTGCCCGTCTGCGGTTTCCAGAGATCCTGCGCCAAAAATAGTCTTGTCCTGCAGCCAGCGTCCTCCAGAACCCCTGGGAGGACTGACTGCCTTCAACAAAGACCGGATCTCCTGTGAACAGCAGCTCTGTTCAGAAGAAACACCAAAGAAAGAGTCCGAGCCTGCTGAGGAAAAAGAAACCAGACGCCTGCAACCACCACTGCACCTGTCGCCTATGGCCCGAGTTAGAGTGGCCCACCGGTCCCAGCGAGGTTCCCCCAGCGCTCCAGAGACAGTCCACCGTGGGTTGACCCCGCCAGGACTCCCTGCCGTCGCCTGCAGCCTCTGCACGGAGACCACCCTCCCCCAACCCCCCCAACTGCGAGTGGCCCGGTAAGGTGAAATCCGACCTCAAAAGACACCCCTGCATCCAGCCGCCCTGCGCCTTTGAGAAAAGAACCCGAGGTGCACCTACGTCCCAGAGCCCTCCAACTTACCTGCCCAGCTGTTGGTTCTTTGTGTGCTAAACCGGATCCCCCTTTGCCCTGAGCCTAACACCAAGAGCTTGGCTCCCACAACCAAGTAGCCTGCTCGCCAGCTGCCAGAGGCCCCCTATCCCCCATTGGATAACATTGGGCCTCAACACTCTGCACCCGGCCGCCCTAGTGCCGCTGAGGGTGTAACAAGAGTGCATCCTTGACCCTGGGGGACCCCTGATTCTAACCCCAAAACCAACTCCCACTACCAAATACTTACCTCAAAACCGATAACACTATTTTCCTCCATAGGCTAACATTGACTGTTTTTCTGTGAAAAGTTTCTAAGTGTCGAGTTTGAAAACATAAAGAATTTCTTTAAAATTGTACTATTTAACCAAAACGATTTTACTTACCTGTTTACAGGAAATATCCCAGAGTAGTATCCAGGTATACTACTCTGAGTAGGAAAAGTAATCTAAAAAGTAACTTGCCTGGTATTTTACTGAAAAGCCCATTCAATTCTATGTACTGTATTTACTAAGTATTGCATTTCTCTGCAACCATACTGTAAGTCAAAACAAAGTGCATTTACAATTACAATTCAAACTGTTTACAAACTGCATTACTACTGTAAAGTATTTATTGCTTACCTGTGCCAGGCTTCCTTGCTTTCTAGAAAATAAAATAACTAGATATTTTTTTATACAAAAACAATTGGTCTGAAGTTCATTCTTTGTGTGTGAATTCATTTGCTGACTGTGTGTACAACAAATGCTTAACACTGTCCTCTGATACTGCCTTACTGCTCGACCACACTACCACAAATAGAGTGAGGTGCTATCTAACTTTACCTCTGCCTACCTTTGGGGTTCCACTGGACTATGTGCACACTATACCTCATTTTGGTATAGTATGTACAGAGCCAGCTTCCTACAAGTATTAATTCAAACAGACAACACCACGATGATGTCCTACCTGTGAGAAAGTGCCCTCTTTCTGCATCGTTGCCCCCACTTTTTGCTGAACTGCTGATGTCTTTTGACTGAGCGTGCCCTGGGCTCCTGCCAATCAGGTACCCAGGGCCTATGTTCTTTCCCTAAAACTACATTGAAGACCAAACCCAATTGGCACCTCTCTGGCCACAGGTCAGCCCCCGGTAAATGGTACCACAGGTACCCAGGGCACTGTGACCAGGGAAGGCCTCCAAGGGCTGCAGCACATATTGTGCCACCCTTAGAGGCCCTATACCTTTACACTCGCACACTGCCTTTGCGGGCTGCGTGTGTTGGTGCAGAACAAAGTGAAGAGTCGACATGGCACACATCCCTGTGTGCCATGCCTACAACCCACTGCTCTGGCATAGATCAGCCACCCCTCTAGCTAGGTGCACTATACCAGTGGTGAGGGTACAGGTGCATGAGCCCTGTACCCCTACAGTGTCTAAGCCAATTCTTAGACATTGTAAGTGTGGTAATGCCATTAAGAGTATATGGTGCTGGGAGTTTGTCTTTACGAACTCCACAGCACCATAATGGCCACACTGAAAACTGAGAAGTTTGGTATCAAACTTCTCAGCACATTGAACCCACACTGATGCCAGTGTGGGATTTAATGAAAATGCACACAGAGGGCATCTTGGAGATGCCCCCTGAAAAGTGACCTAGCGCTTGTGTCCAGGCTGAGTGGCTGCTCCCCAGCTGCTACCACCAGACATGTTTCTGGACCCCTAGCTCGAGAGCCTGCTGCTCTCGGGGGCCTGAAACAATGCACATCCTGGGACGAGGTGCCAAGCCTCCTCCCCCAGGATGGGCAGGGTCCACGAAGGGGAAGCTTCAAAGGCTTGCTGCCTTTGTGAGCTTCTCCAGACCTTTTGCTGCTTCCAGCAACTGGTCCCCACCGGTTCTGTCCCCCACTTTGGGCGGGAAAACCAAGTGAGGAAGGAAGGTGTGCCCACCTTTGCCAACCCCATCCCTCAGGTGGGGAAGGCGAGATGAAGCACAACTCTCAGTCCCCACTATCTTGCAGATGGGGGGATCCAGCCAACCAGAGTGAGGCATATGCCCCCCTACCACTGGAGTGTGGCATAATAGGGGGTGTACCCACCCCAAGGAAGGGAGCCATTCGTCCCAACCTTTTACCTACCTGTAACGCCCCTTAGTCTAGTATTTAGGGGCACCCCTGAACCTTGTCTCCTCGAACAAGCAACGACCAAGAAGAAAAGGAGCGAACAGCCATGCCGAATCTAAGAAGAGGACGCCCACAGACTTGGCCCCAGCCCTTCCGGCTGTCCCCCCCCTTGAACCTGCAGAAGCGTAACTCCGGTATGTCCTGCAGCCAGCAACCCCCGAAGACCTGCCCTGCCTTCCAAAGAAAAGACTTTGTCTCCCGTGAACACCGGATTTGTTCACCCACAGTCTCCAGCTCTGGCCAAATCTGCGTGTCTGCACCTGTCGCCCGATTTAGAGTGGCCCAACACCACGAGGTTGTCACCCCGGTGATTCTGACCCGAGATCTTGTGATCTTTGACCTGCCTCAAATCTCCCAGCGAAGCCTGCAGCCTCTTTCTGGTGGATCCCCCCGACCGCGACCGGAGCTGGTGAGAGAAACCAGACGCCTATAGACACCCCTGCACTCGAAGCCCCACGGCCTTGGGTGGCCCAACCGACAGCGTCCCGGCATCCCAACTTACCTCTCCAACCGGTGGTCACCTCCAGAAGATTATCGTCCCCGAGCCTGCAGTCTTTATTGAAACCGGAGCATCCCCATTGGAACCGACCGGGCACCTGACGCAAAACAGCACCCTGCACCCAGCCGCCCATGTGCTGCTGCGGGTGTACTTTGGGTGCTAAGTCGCTTCCCCCTGAGCCTAACACCAGGAGCTTTGCTCCCACAACCCAGTGGCCTGCTTGCCAGCAACCACCAACCGGAGGCCCCCTATCCCCCATTGGATAACATTGGGCCTCCGCACTCTGCACCCGGGTGCCCTAGTGCAGCTGAGGGTGTAACAAGAGTTCATCCTTGATCCTGGGGGAACCCTTGTTCTTACTCCAGAAACTCAACCCCAAAGACCGAGTACCTACCTGGTAACCATTAACTTCATTTCTCTCCATAGGAACCGATTGACTGTTTTTCTCTGAAAAATGTTTTAAGTGTGGAGGTGATTTGTATGGAAACCTGAAAAAGTAAAATTGTGCAAAACTGTTTTTACTTCCCTTTTCTCTAGGAAATGTCCCAGTGTGATATCTAGGCATATCACACTGAGTAGAAAAAGTAATCTAAAAAGTAATCTGTACAGTATTTCAATACCTTGACTTACCTGTATTTCAAACAACTGCATTTTGAACTTGCATTCACTTGTAAACACTGCATAATATTTTGCAAAGCATTTATTTCACTTACCTGTGCCAGGCTTGGCTTGGTTCTAGAAATAAAATAACTTAATAGTATTTTTATACAAACATAATTGGTCTGAGTTCAGTCTTTGTGTGTGTGACATCATTTGGTGATTGAGTGTCTACAACAAATGCTTAACACTACCCTCTGATGCAGCCTTACTGCTCGCCCACACTACCACAAATAGAGAGTAAGGTCTATCTGATAGACATCTAGCCGCAGATTCCTTAACTTAGAATATCCCCAGGCGTCAGACTGGATCCAGAAAATCTTTTTCCCCACCAGCACCTCTGCGCGCCGGGGTCACCCGGCTCAGTCTTGAGGTTCGTCCACGGAAGTGACGTCAATGGAGCCATATAAGTCCCCCCCCGGCGCGCTAACGTCAGTTTTCTTCTTTTCCGCGTCCCAACTCGGATCCGGGAGAAGCGGTTCCTGTGGCCTGTTGGTTTTCAGGCCTTCACAATGCCTTTTCGCGTCTGGAACCAGTGTGCGATGCCTGCGGGCTTAAAGTCGTGTGCGTCCTGTTCGCGGTAGATGTCAGCGACGGATCCACACGAGATCTGCATGGGGTGCTTGTGCGAGCACCACGACTCTGCCGAGTGCGACACCTGCTGGCAGCTGGAGCCGAAGTCCCTGCGGGAGCGACGGATGAAATTGATGTCCGCCCGGTTGTCCTGATCAGAATCCTCGCGGCGCCGGCCTCCATCTCCAGCGGAAGAATCCAAACGGCGCAGTTCTTCCTCCCACGCTGAGGTTCCTGTTCGGGACAGGTCCCGGAGTCGTTCCCGTGGACGTCGCTCGCCTGCCTCAGGTAAGCACCGGAAGAAGTCACGGAGGTCATCGTCCTCGCACAAACGTGACGTTTGGGCCCGCTGCTCCATGTTTTCACTGGACACAGGCCCTCAGGAGACTGCCCCGCCTACCTACCGTTTCCTGGTGCTGGGGCGACTCGGACCCAGATGGAGCCCTATTCCAGGGCTCTGCAGGCCAACTTTGGGTCACCCCCACTCCCTGGCGCGCTTTCGGGCCCCACAGTGGGGGTAGGGACTCAGGTTGGGTGTTCGCTGGCGGGTTCGCCCCCAGTGCCGACCGAGTGCCTTGATTCCAGTTCCGGGGTCGCTGCGACGTCGGGACATCGCCCGCAGGGGCATCCCACTATGATGTCTAGCCCTCCTGGTGCGCCTTCGCACAGCCCTGTAGGGCTCCCTGCGTCGACGCTGGATGTGACTGCGGCGCGGAGCTTGACTCCGAGTACACGCCGTTCCTTCCTGCAGGTTCCTGCTGTGGTGGAGGTCGAGTCGACGCCTATCCGACTCCGGGTGGACGAGTCCTCTTCAGGGGTCGTTGACGTCGATCCGACGCCGTCTCGACGTCGGTCGACGCCGGATCTGTCCCTGGCTGTTCCTCTGCTGGTGGAGGACGTGAACCCAGTGGGTTCTCCACCCCCAGGGTTGTTTCAATGCTCCACCCTGCAGGGGCCCATGGGGCACTGGCCGGCCCATCATTATGCGGGTCCTCTGTCTTTGGGTGGACGGCTTAGCCTACAGCCGTCCCCAACGGATGACTTGCTGTCTCCACTTCGGATGGCCACGGAGGCTAGCGCAGAGTTTGCTAGGGCGGTTCGCAAGGCTGCGGATATCTTGCAGATGCAGCCGCCCTCTGTCTCCCTGCCTTCGGATCCTTTGTTGGATCTTCTCCACCAGGGCACGGTGGATGTGGAGCCCTTGTTGCCTTTTGGCGGGTCACTGTATGATGTCCTTCTGGGGACTTGGGCCAGACCCTCATCGGGGGACCCCGTGGTTCGTGCTATAGCACATCGCCCGGCTCCAGATGACCCTGCCTGTTTGTCCCTCCATCCTAGGGCTCAAGGACTTGTAGTCCAAGCAGCGCTCCCTTCCTCTCCTCCGTTGCTTCCTCCCACTCGGGAGTCTAGGTGGTTGGAGTCGTGTGGCCGCAATGTCTTTGCGTCCACCAGCTCAGGACTTCGGTCCCTGAACACGACCTGCGTGTTTGCTCGGGCTACTTTTGCCCTTTGGGACTCCGTCGAACAACTCCTTCCCACTTTGCCGGAGGACCCTCGTGCTGACCTGGTCCGGCTTATTGGGGATGGCCGCGACATGGCGCAGTTGTCCGTCCGGTCGGCCATGGACACCACTTGGGTCGAGCTATGGCCAGGTCAGTTGATCTGCGTCGCCATGCGTGGCTACGCGATGGCAGTTTCCCCGAGAATGTTCGGGAGCGGCTCAGGGATCTGCCCTTTGATGGGGTCCATCTGTTTGAGGAGCATGCCGACTCGGCGGTCCGGCGCCTCGTATCTGGATTTCAGTGACTGCCAGGTTTTTAGTCCGCTTGGTGGACTTGTGTTTTCGTATGTAGTATTGTCACTGCGTTTATGATTTCCGTCTCTGGGTTCAAGACGTTATTTCCCAGACGGGTTGTATGGCTGTTAGGCCGTGTTTTTTCTTTCAAAATATTGGTACAGCTGGGCTAGCTATTTATATGGTTCTTTTTGACCTCTGCCTATGAGCTTGTCTCAAGGGGTGTCCCTTGCTTTTTATAGGGATGTGATGTACCCTATGTGGGGTATTCTTTCGCTATTGTGTAGCTGCCCTTCCTTGCCAGGAAGTTTCGGATGCTCCCGTGGAGGTCTCTTCGTTATTTTCTGTCCTTCTGGGGATTATTCCTGTGGGTTATTTTTTAGGCATCTCCCTTTATTCCTTGCTTCCTGCTGGGGTGGGACGCCTGTTCTGTTGCGTGGCCCTCTCTTGTAGCTTCTGTATTGCTGCCTACAGTTCCGTTGTGCTCTCCTGCGTCTGTGGACGCAGTCTGCTCTGGTGTCTTGTTGGGGTTCGGCTGTATCCGGCTCGCCCCCGGGGTTCCACGTCCTCCTGCCTTGCATTTGGCTCATCTTTCCGCCTTCATTCTGCCCCTGGCACTGTTGGCTGTCTTGAGCGTAGGTGCACGTCCCTGTGGTGTACACACGCGAGAGGGCAAGCATAAGGGGTTTTCCCTGCTGTGGTTTCTGGTTATTATCTCTCTATTTCTCTCTCTCTCATGGGAGTTAGCTTTGTGTGTATGTCCGGCATGCCGGTGATCCTTGGTCATTGAACCGGTGGGTACGGTTGGCCGGTTGACTACCTGGTGATGCGCCCGTCTTTCTCTGTCAGCGCGCATATGCTGTGGCTGTTACGTGTCATTGGGCTTGTACACTTGTGTGGTTCTCACGGTACACAAGGTCTGCTTACGGGTATTCTTACAATCCACATCTATGTATCTCCAGATAGTCGTAGTTTGTATGTCTCAACATGGTGACGTCTGCCCCTGACATGTCATTTTTTGGCACCCGCTGTTGTGCCGCTCAATGTGTATGTTCTGACTCTGTCATACTGTTTAGTCCCTTCTCTGGGATTTTATCTTAGCAGATCCTGGGATCCTATATTCAGTTTCACTTCTTTTTGCAGAAGTTTATGGCATTCTGCCATTGTGCACTGACCTTTATGGTTCTGTGATTTCGTTTAGTCTGACGGATTGTGGTACCTTGCTTCCCTTGCTCATGCTTCCACCCTGAGCATCATGGGTCTGGTGTCAGCTACGCTGGCATTGCTGAGCTTTATGGGTCTAGTGCCCGCCACGCTGGCATTGCTGTCCCCACCTTGTTTTGGTCAACAATATTGACGGATTACTTCCCTTGGGAACTTGGTGGCTTTCAGTTGCAGACCCTCCTCCAATGGGGTATAGCTTTGGTATCTATTCTAAGTTAAGGAATCTGCGGCTAGATGTCTCTATCAGATGAACGAGTTACTTACCTTCGGTAACGATGTATCTGGTAAAGACAGTCTAGCCGCAGATTCCTTAACGCCCACCCATCCTCCCCGTTCTGCGAGGACCTTCCAGGTGGGGTTCTGCCCACTTGCCTCCTTACAGGTGGCCTTGGTCTTCTTGAGGGGTACTCTAGTTCACCTGCCTCCGGAGCAGGGTGTGTCATTCTGTTCTGGCACATTGGCTCTCCACCCATTCTCGTTTTGGGTGGCTAGATTATGTGCTTTTCAATGCTCTTCCACCCCGGTTCTTCCGGTGTGGAGACTCTCATGTTCTTCCACCCTCCCTCCGCCCTCCTCCGTTTCTCCCCATTACTTTGGGGTCTCCTTCTCTATGCTGCAGTCGATTGGGTTGAGGGTCTATTTGACTATGCTACAGTTCATAGGTCATTGTGGGCGTGGGGTGAACATTCCCTGTGGTTACTCACTTCTGGTCCCTTGCCATGAGTCATGTTGTTCCAGTCTTGGTGTACTTTACAGTTGCATCCTGTGGTTATGGACTGTCTTTCATGCAGTTCCATCCTCTGGTTGCCAACTGCCCTTTGTTTGTCATGCCATTCATTTCCACTGCCGTTGCCTCTTAGGGGGGGCACTGCTCTTCGCTTTGGTGTGATTTTTTTCTGGGGCGGGTGCTCTGTTCGCTCCCTTCAGTCCCTTCAAGCGTTGAGTATTCTTTCAATACGGTGATGTTTCTCATCATTCTTTGATTTCTTATCATTGTTCTTTCAGGGATTTTTGCTCTTTTTGGCACACTGTTCCTATACTCTGTTTTTGTAGTGGCTCTGCATTGTGGCGCGGAAAAGTTTCACAAAAGAAAACTGACGTCAGCACGCCGGGGGGGACTTATATGGCTCCATTGACGTCACTTCCGTGGACGACGTCAGGACGGAGCCGGGCGACGTCGCCCTCCCGCCGTGTAGAGGTACTGCTGGGGAAAAAGATTTTCTGGATCCAGTCTGATGCCGGCGGATATTCTAAGTTAAGGAATCTGCGGCTAGACTGTGTCTCTACCAGATACATTGTTCATCTACTTTTTCCTCTGCCTACCTTTGTGGTTCTGTTGGACTCTGTGCACACTATACCTCATTTTGGTATAGTATATACAGAGCCAGCTTCCTACACTACCTCAACAAACAGGGAGGTACAAAGTCATTCACCCTAAGCAAACTAGCACAGGAGATTTGGAAATGGGCCAATTCAAAGAAAATCAGCCTATAGGCCATTCACCTGCCAGGAAAAGATAACACAGAAGCAGATCAACTCAGCAGACAGAACAGCAGATCGCACAATTGGGAATTGAAACAGAGGACCCTACAACAAATCTTCAACCTCTGGGGGACCCCAGATATAGACCTATTCGCAACAATAGAGAACAAGAAATGCCAATTCTTCGCCTCCAGGTTTCAACACCACCTATCAAAAGGGAATGCCCGGTCACTAAACTGGTCGGGGACATTTGCATATGCTTTTCCTCAGATTCCTCTAATACAAAGAGTCCTAGAGAAAGCCAGACAACCAGGAACAAATCTAATACTCATAGCCCTTCAATGGGCAAGAACAGCTTGTTACTCAAGTCTGCTCGAACTTTCCAAGGGACAGATGATCAAGCTCAAAGCAGACAAGGACCTCATCACAATGCAAGGGGCGAAATCTTTCACCCAGAACCAGCATTTCTCAGCCTAGCAGCTTGGCGCCTGAATACATAGTTCGGACATTTAAACTTGCCTCAAAGAACAATGGAAATACTAAGAGGTAAGAAAGCAAACCGCAAGAGAGTAATACGCTGCAAAGTGGAAACGGTACACCATGTGGTGCATAAAAAACAATACCCTAAGCTCATTTTCCACACAGGAAACAGTGCTCATATATCTGACACACCTGCTCGACAGTAAAATCAGCTATTCAAGCCTCAAGGCGCACCTAGCAGCAATTGTAGCCTATACCATGGGTAAATCATTTAAAAGTTTCTTCACAGCGCCAGCCATCAAAAGATTCCTTGAAGGATCAAAAAGAATTGCACCCCCAAGAAAGTCTCCAGCACCGATACGGAGCTTAAACACAGTCCTAACACAACTAATGACGGAGCCACTTGAGCCCATGCACAAAGCAGAACTTAAATAAATCACCATCAAAACTGCCTTTTTAATAGCCATTACATCCTTACGAAGAGTAAATGAACTTCAAGCATTGACTATTGAGGAACCATACATGTAAATTCACAAAGACAAAGTTATTTTAAGGACAAATCCTAAATTCCTATCTAAGGTAGTAAGCAGATTCCAATTAAACCAAATCATACAGCTAGCAGTCTTCTTCAAAGATCCACAAACATTACTAGAAAGGAGCCTCCATACCTTAGATGTGAGGAGGGCTTTATTGTACTATCTACAACAGACCAACCAAATTCATAAAAACAATCAATTGTTCGTCTCTTACTCAAACTCCAAAAAAGGAGCACCCGTGACAAAAGAAACAATTGCTCGTTGGATTGAATGCCTCAGCAGGTAAAAACCTGAACACCTGGCCAAAGGCACATTCAACAAGGAAAAAAGGAGCAACCCTAGCGTTGATGGCCAATTTTGCCAATAGACACCATATGTGATCCTGCAACATGGGCATCTCCACATACATTCACCAAACATTACTGTGTGGATATACAGATGACTAAGGAAGCTAAAGTAGGACAAAAGGTAGTTCAACACCTGTTCGCAAAGTCTTCATCTTACCACAACCACCCCAAGGAGGGGGAAACTGCTACATAATGCACAGCATGTGAGTCCAGAAAAGGATTCACGCTGCAAAATGAAATGGTCACTTGCCAGTAGGAGTAGTTTTGCAGATTGAAGAGTTTTCTGGATTCACGTGCTACCCACCCACCTCCCCTATAATGAGGAATACTAACAGGTGGGAGAAGATATCACTCAAACCAAAGAACTATCCTCTAAACCAAACAGAATTTTAAAATATTCCTTACAGGAAAAGCGGGGAAAAAAGAATCTGAAGATGGCTACCACACACAGGAACCTCCGGGGCGCCGTCTGACGTCACACAAGGGATGGACATAGCACCAAATTGTGGTCGATGATGGAGTATTACCATCAAATTGTCATCTTTTCCTGTGGGTATCAGTATGGGTAAATAGAGTTGCCCAACTAAACAAGAGAATCATTGATTGCCTGAAGCTCAATATTTTTTTTTTAATGGAGTCCGTGGTGTGGTTTAAATGGTTTGTTGTGGTTTGAGGATATGCCAGGAATTTGGGAGACCTGAATTATTGCCCTTGTTAACTAATAAGAATGACAACCTGTATAAAGACCAATTTCCTTCAACTGAGGCGTAGGGACAGACCAACCATGGGATTATGTAAACCATTTGTCTGATACTGCTTGATTGTTTTTTTATTTTTTTTTATAACTGACGTTTTTATTGAAATGAATGTCTGTTTCGCTCATTGTATAATATCAATTGATGGTACAAAGAGAACTTTCATCAATACAGCTATTATCATACCATAACTATAAATCTCCCCCCACCCTCAAAAAGAAAAGAAAAAAAACAAAAACGAACTCTGCTTAGTTCGTATCATTAGAATGACAACTCACCCCACCTGCATGAACAAGAAGGGCAGTGACTAGTCTATAAAACTTAGTGCACCAGGACAAGGGACAAACTCGCACAACATTAAAGTCACATTGGGAGGCTACACTAGGGCAGGATTTATCTAGCACTCAATGGGTGTAGTGCCTGGGTGCTGTGAATCGTATCTCTATCAACTCATGACTAAAATAGGTATAATTCAACTTTTTGCACTGCTCGTATCTGCCTCCCAATCTAGTGCAGCTGTACACATACCCCTGTCAGGATTGCTTTGTAGCTATCCCACATGCATACTAAACTAGCATCGGAGGGTGGATTATCTTAAGGGTCTTACAAGGTCTCATGCATTCAGTGTGCATGTTTGATATATTCTGAGGGAGAAGTGAGCAATCACTCTTGTCATTCGGTGTAGTTGCTGCAATTCATTTTTTTTCCTGGCACTGACTTGCCAACAATAAGCAAATTCAAAGTTCTTTCACTACAGCTTTGTGATCTTGCTTGCTCCTGTAATATTTGGTTTCTCAACGGAAGTGTTTTTCCTAGTAAATGGGTCCTTTAATTATCTGTTCGCTTTTGTGTTTCTCTTCTCTAAGAGCTTGGATCCTTCAGCCAGCCATCTCAGCTAAGCCCTGGTGCTCTTGCCAACTTGTCCTCCTCTCCTTCCTCCACCACAACAGCTGCTGCTACTGAATTTTCTGTTGGGGACCCTGAGGATGATGATGGCATGAAGCATCTTCAGCAGGTAAGGTAGCATTGCCTATTGAATTTCTAATCTAAATAATTTCATTGAAAGTACATTGCTTTAAAATGAACATAAACTTAAAAGGGAAGAGCACTATTTATGAAAATGGCCTCTTGTTAGCTATTAATAGTGGTTCATCATAATCGGATCTTTATCAGTGGTTGTAAACATAAAGTAGCTCTGTTGGATCACAGAGACATTTTTGCAAAGGAGAGAAATCACACCTGAAAAATGTCTAGTTATGCCATAAGGCCCCTTGTGCTTCTAAGGCATTTTATTGGGATTCTGGGACATTTGGGTGTTTCCGGGGCCGTACTGTGAGTAAGGCGCCTGATGTCCCAGGCCCACAATATTGGTGCACTCCAAATTGAATGTCTACACTCTTTTAGCACTTTGGAGTCACATGGTTGAATAGCCCAAACTTACTTCAGGAGGATGAGTGCTTTAGAAACTCAGAATTCTGTATACAGTAAGAGATAACAGTAGGATGAATGTCTAGTCAGTACTTACTTATCTATACTCCAGCATTGGAGCTTTCATAGATTCAAATGCTTGAACCATTCCCCTTTGAGCTGGGAGAGCCATGCTAACATAACACTAAGGTCAAATTTCCATAGAAATACTTTGAGAAACATATGCATTAATACCTCATTTACATAATTAGAAGTGACCTAAAGTTCATCAAGTGAGAAGAAGGTGGCCACCACGCCTCAGGTTTTGAGTCACACTGTGTGGAGGGGAATCCCCTTCAGACCTCTGTTAAGATAAATGTTTTCTCACAATTTTTGCCTACCATGTGCATTATATAGTTACATGAGCATTTGCTGTTGTGGGGTTACTTTTCTTGGTGTGTAGCTCAGTGTATTCTTTTTTTTTTTTTTTTTTTTCCCTGTCAGAATGGCCCCATTCAAAGACACAACGTACACGCTGTGCTTGTGATGGATAAGTCTATCTACAGATTCCTCTCATTTTTAATATCCCCAGGTGCCAGAGAGGAACTGGAAATTTTGCAAAAGGTCTCTTACACCAGTAGGTGATGTCTGCATTGGTTTCTGCCCAAGTACGTCACTGGGCCCATAAAACCCAGTTCCTTACTGACACACCATGATGACACTGCTCTGAGCACATTTCCGTTAGGCTCCATGGTAAAGAAAGTGTGCCTTCTGTAGATGTACGTTCACCTTTTTATGACTAAGCATGAACTGCCCGTACACAGGGTCCGTCAGGAGTGTGAAAATATAAAATGGAATAATACAAATGCCTTAATCAATAGTGGGTTAAAACAAGAAACTGAAGAATACAGCTGTATATAGCAAGGTTAATTACTCTACAGTCGGGCTCACTGCAGTCACAACCGAGGCAATGTGTTTGGGAATCGAAATTTGCCTAGCATCGTAACGGTAAGTTTCAATTCTATTAAGGACACGGAGGCGAGGATTATGCTTTTCTTAATCCGCTTTAATAAACATATCAATTTCACAGCAGCCAGAAAAGCAATATCAATGTTTTTTCCCCACAACATAGGAAAAAAATATTATCCAACCGAAAAAAGAACAAAAGTCTGAAGACCGACTACAATCCCCATAAGTCCATAATAGATATTGTATAACAAGTCCTTTCACAGTGTCCATGAAGCATAGATAGACCCTCCATTTTGGTTGTCCCCCCCCTCTTTCTTCGCGCGAGTCACGCCACATCCTTACTGGTCCTGTTTTGCGCCGTCATTTCCTAAAACAAAGCAGAGACAGCGTAAGGCTTCTCAAGGGGAAATCCCTTATGCTGAGGCTCAAGCCTATCTTTTGAACGAGAAACCGTAACACTACATCTGATCAATAAAAGAATATACCAAGGCAAGAAGATTCAAAACTTGTTACTTACGCACATACGGGTGGGTTTGCACGATATCGTGCCCTGGGAGGGATAATCCTTGCCTCCGTGTCCTTAATAGAATTGAAACTTACCGTTACGATGCTAGGCAAATTTCGATTCTATGTCGGGACCGGAGGCTCGGATTATGCTAGTTCAAAGCTTACTTACCACCAACTAAGCGACCTCCAAAACCGGTTTGAAATAACACCTCTTAAAGGTGGAATCAGAGGACCAATCCGCGGCGCACATCAAGTCCTCCAAACGGGCCCCCAGAGAAAAAGCTTTAGAAGCCATTGCACCTCTGGTGGAGTGGGCTCCGAATTGCTTTGTGTCAATGCCCGCCTCTTGCATGACCCACCGCACCCACCTGGCTATAGTGGTTGAGGAGACTGCTTTGTGCGGTTTTCTTAAGGCAATAAGAAGTTGGCATTCGCCCGGAGGGCGGAGTTCCTGAGTTATATCCTCATATGCCTTGAGGCAGTTCACCACACAACTTGGGGACATCTGAAAAGGCTGGGTATGAGATCGTCCTAGACAAGGACTTAGTACGGCGACCCACCGTGAACGTCACCCTGTCCGGGGAGAAAACCCTCGCTGAAATGTCCAATGCGCGCACATCAGATACTCTCCGACAGGAGACAAGACACAAAAGCATGGCCAACTTGACTGAGATTTCTTTCAAGGAAAGATACTTATTTGGCTGCCAAGAGAGGAAGAGATTCAAGCCTAAATTGACGTCCCATAGGACGGAATAGCGCGGTTCCGTGGGCAACGAAAGGTGAATTCCCCGCAGGAGCCTACAGACGAAAGGATGCTCCCCGATTGGGGCTCCCTCCACCGGGCAATGCGCTGCCGATATGGCGGAGCGCACTGCGTTAATAGAACGGTACGCCAGGCCGTCCGTCCGTCGCCAAATCTGCTAGAAAATTTAAAACTGGAACGACACCTGCGACCATGGGATCCAAATCCCGTCTAAGACGCCAACGCATCCACTTAGACCAAGCGGAGCGGTAATGTTTGGAGGTGCTGTCTGCCCAGGCTTTGGATAAGAGTACCTCAGATGGTCTCGAAAGGCCTGGGAGCGACCATCGCTGCCTGAATCGCCATGCCACGAGGCGGAGAGACCCATGGGAGACTAGATAATGCTGCTCCCCGACCGGACTCAGAAGGAGATGAGGAAACCGGGGGAGTAGGATTGGAGAATCCCAAGAAAGTTCCAGAAGAACCTGAAACCAAACTTGAGACCTCCAATACGCCGTCACCACCTCTGCTCTCTGGCGGCGGATCTGTGCCGCCGTCCGCACGATCTTCGGGAATAGGGGAAAAGCGTAGCCCTTCTCCAGACCCCAATCTTGAAGGAACGCGTCCGTGGCCTCCGCGAGGGGATCCGGTCTCCAGCTGAAAAAACGCGGGAGCTGGTGATCCAGGCGGGACGCGATGAGGTCCACCGAAAACGGTCCCCACAGGTTGACCAACCACTTGAAGATGTGGACGTTCAGCTTCCACTGGCTGGAGTCCCTCAGATGCCTGGAGTGCCAATCCGCCACCTGGTTGGCCTGGCCCGGTAGATACTCCGCTGTTACGGATATGTGGTGAGCCAGGTAGTAGTCCCAAAAATCCTTCCCCAGATTCGCCAGTGCTCGGGAACGAGGACCCCCCAGGTGGTTGACGTAACGGACCGCGGAGACATTGTCCATTTTTGACAGGACACAAGAGCTCAATCTGTCCCTGGTCCAGCACCGGACGGTGAAAGACCCCACCAGGAGCTCCAAACAATTGATGTGCAACGCCTGTTCCTCTAATGACCAGGCGCCGCCTGTGGAGAACTCCCCGCAGCTGGCGCCCCACCCCGACCTGCTGGCGTCGGATTCTATGACTAGGTCCGGAACCGACCCGAAGATCGCTCGGCTGTTCCAGGCCTCCATATATGAGAGCCACCACAACATCTCCTCTTTTACCTCCGTCAAGAGGGGAACCTCCTGATCGTAAGATAGGCAGATGATATGCCTTTAAGCGCTGCAGGGCTCGATAGTGAAGGGGCCCCGGAAAGATTGCCTGGATGGACGAGGAGAGAAAAGCCACCACCCGGGCAATCTGACGGAGAGAAGTATGAGTTTTGGAGATGGGCTGCCTCAACTCGTGCCGAATCTTGGCCATCTTTCGAGACGGCAGGCTTAAAGAACGGACTGAATCCACGACAAATCTGAGAAAAACAACCCTCTGAGCAGGGCTGAGGACTGACTTACCTTCGTTGATGAAGCCCAGCCCCTGCAAGAGAGACAGTCTGTTGTAGTTGAACAGCCAACTTCCTGGGGCACTGTGCTATGAGCAGAATGTCGTCCAGGTAAACAATAATACGTATGCCTTGGCTCCGGAGGAACTCCACCACTGGATGGAGCACCTTTGTGAAGCACCAGGGTGCCAATGAAAGCCCGAACGGAAGGGCGGTAAACTCGTAAATCTGCTCCCTCCAGGAAAACTGTAGGAACCGCCGATGCGGCGAATGGATGGGAACCACCAGGTAGGCATCCTTGAGGTCCAGGTGACCATCCAATCGGCTGGGAGTAGAACGTCCCGGAGGAGGTGAATCATCTTGAAATGCCGGTAAACCAACCACCCGTTGAATTCCTTGAGGTTGATTACCGGGCACCGCCCTCCATCTGCTTTGTCCACCAAAAAAATGTTGCTTAGGAACCTGTTGGGATGCAGAGCTGAACGACAAATGGCCCCTTTGCGGAGCAGCGCGGAGACCTCCTAGTCGACCAGCTGTGCATCGGCAACTGAGAAGGAGATGGGGTGAGGGAAGCGCTGTTCACGAGGGAGATCGTAAAATTCTATATGAAACACTCGGATGGTTTGCAAGATCCCAGCGTCTGTTGTGATAGCTGCCCAAGCGCCCCGGAAGGCCGCTAAACGACCCCCGATACGGACCTGTGCTGCAGGTAAGACACTTTCCGTTGGAGCCACTGCCGCCTGCGTTGTTTTTGAAGCCACCACGGCCTCGGAACCGCTGTCCTCTCGTGGAGTAAAAATTAGTGTAGTTTGTGGTGGAATTATACTGTTTCCGCCCGGAGCCTTGTCCCCTGTTGGGATTCTGCTGGACGCCACGGCCGGTCGTGCGGCCCCTGCCACGACCGGCCCCTTGGGGGGGAAAACGGGGCTGGAAGACCCTCTTTATATTGGACTGGGCCTTGTCCAACGAGTTAAACGTAGCTACAAATTTGCCCAATTCCTTAACGAAAGAGTCCCCAAAGAGGCCCCCCTGTGCAATTGCCCCTGCCTCCGAGGAGGCTAGGTCACCCAACTTTGGGTCCAACTTGATAAGTAGAGAGCGACGGCGTTCCGTCGATAGGGCACAGTTGGCATTACCCAAGAAGATTACAGCCCGTTGAGCCCAATTTGAGAGCACCTCAGGAGATGTGGTGGAACCTGTCACTTTAGCCTCTTCCGCCATATCTAATATCTTTGTAAGAGGTCCTATAGCATCTAAAAGCTTATCTTGGCAAGAGCGATCTATACCCTTCATGTACTTGGCCAGGAAAGTGGCCATCTTGGAGTCCAGCTCCGGGATGAAGGCTACTTTACCCTCTAAAGTGGGACTCGGATACTCTGCCCTCAAGCACCCCCTAGCCTCCTTCTCTAGGGGCTTGCGGAGGCGGCTGGCCACAAACTTGGCCAACCTGTCCCCAGACGCCCACGCAGCTGACCGAGGATGAACTATTTCATCCGGGTCCAGCATGCCCGAGCTATCCTGCGGCAGAAGCGCTGGCCGGGCGCCAAGACCGCGATGACTCCTCATCGTCGTCCGAAACTCCCGGCGACCCTCTGTCAGGAGACGGTGAAGCCGGCGAAGAGGCTCCGGGGCAGAAGGCGGCGCAGGGGGAGGGGCAACCCCTTTAGCCAGGAAAGCACTTCTGAGGCGCTCGAACGCATCTTTGTCAACCCCCTGCGCCTCCTCAGGACCACCCTCAGAACAACTCTTCTTGGGGGGCGGGGACCCCTCCCTGGGCGTTGGCACCAGGTGGGCTTGCGCTAATTTGGCGCACTCCTGAACTATGCGGTCGCCAAGAGGCTGCTCCATGGGGCCTACGACCTCATTTACACATCTATAGATGGAGCGGTCGACCGCGTCAAAGAAATCATCATCATAGGGGAGGTACTGCTGGACCTCCTCCTCATACACCTCATCCTCCATGCTGACAGAAAATGAATTACCTAAGGTCTGTCAGGCCTACAAGAGACAGGTAGGTAAAACCCTCACTTCACCCAGAGTCAGTAGCCTCAAGTCTGATTTAAGCCTGGGGCCCCCCCGAGGCAATGTAGGCAGACCAGAGGACTGCAACTTATTTACATGCGGAGCAAAAACCCGCTATCGAGGCTGCACCTGCCTCCGACGTGCACCAGCCCTCAGCAAAGACTGACTGGGCCAAGCTGTCACCCTGCGCGCCAAGCAAACAAAGTGTGCCACAAACCTGCCCGAAGGCGATTAACGCGGATGAAACCGCACTACGGACCCCCGCCGGGGCGTCAATGTAAATGAGAAAAAGCCTGGGAATACGGACCCCGAAGGGCGTTCAGGTGTGACAGCAGGGGGGACAAGGCTCGCAAAGGTGCAGCTCACGCAGCGCGGCTCCTCATCTGAGGAGACCGCGCCGCGGGAGCGAGACGTGAGAGACCCCCTAGCGGGCTATAGAAGCACTGCAAAGAAAATGGCGGCGGCCGCGTAAGGAGCGCCAACTCTCCCGCAACCGCAGGGAATCTGCAGAAGCAGTAACGGCTGCACCAAGGTCAAACACAAGCCCCGGGCACCGTTCGTAAGCAGACTCGTGCCCAGGGGCTACAAAGCAGTAATTAACAGTTCAAACACACACGTTTCACAAGAGAATGAAAAAACTACTTAACTGGCTGCGAAGCAGCGAAGAAAGAGGGGGGACAACCAAAATGGAGGGTCTATCCATGCTTCATGGACACTGTAAAAGGACTTGTTATACAATATCTCCTATGGACTTATGGGGATTGTAGTCTGTCTTCAGACTTTTGTTCTTTTTTTCGGTTGGATGATATTTTTTTCCTATGTTGTGGGGGAAAAAACATTGATATTGCTTTTCTGGCTGCTGTGAAATTGATACGTTTATTAAAGCGGAGAAAGAAAAGCATAATCAGAGACTCCGGTCCTGACATAGAATTAACATTCCGCGTTCCCTGAGGTATACTGCCTATGCCTCAGGGCATACCTTTGGCCTGGCTGAGACTATACTGGTGCCCAGATCTCCACTTGTAGCCCCTCTACTGCCACCAGGACTACCCCTGCCTTCTGAGTTATGCTTTAAAGCAATTCTGACACCATGCACAGAGATTGGTAGTAGAGGCTATCTACAGAGACTAAACTCCGCCTAGACCAATGATTATTGGCAGCAGTTAATGATAACTTTGAGTTGTGATCTGCTCACATTCAAATGCCACATATAATCTTATATGGTAACAGCAGCGAGGATGCTAATTTGCTTCCTCCTCCCAATAGAGATAAGGCTCAATACTTGGGCCTTAAAACTCTAGTAGCCTCAACACCTCTCCGGAGGTAGAGACTGAATGCCCCTTAAGACGACACCTGTGGAGGTGGCCTACTTTACGGCGGTTATTAGGAAGGATGCAGAGGTGCTTAACTTACCCTTCCAGTGGTTGAAACCATGTTTAATCTCCTCTCGGAGATTCTCCAACTGACTCCTGCTTTCTCAGAACCTTTGTTTGCATTCAGCAAGACACCTTTGAAATCTATGAAATCAGCCTGAGGCAAGCCCAGTTTCGTGCCTTCAGTGAATAAACAGATGGTGTGCCGCTATTGGCTGACACCTGGAGACCCACATTTTCTGCCCACATATGCTTCATCAGAAAGCCAGATGGTGCAAGTTTCATCGTGTTCTAAACAGAATCTGAGCGCTTTCCCGTAGCAACTTCGAAATCCAAGAAATTGGAGTCAATGGGAAAGAGCCTTTCTTATCAGTGAACACCCCCTGCTTTCTGGCCTGAAATACTTATGTGCTGCGGGAGGTGGTACAGATGGTGTTGTGGAGCCTCCTGAAACATCTGAAAGTTAACTTTGTGGATTTATCCTAGAATGGACAGGACTCTGATTCATATCCTCTGAGCAGGACTAGGCACTGTGGATTCTAGTGCCAGGGCCACAGTCTCCTGTAAGTCTTAGTAGGCAAGCCTGCCATTGCTTAACAGGCTTCTTGGGGATGTCCAAGCAAGTTAGATGGACATGCTCTTCAATGGGTAGAGCTTTCCTCTTTGACAACAAGGCTCACTCTGCCCTCAAAGTTTAGTACAGTGTGGGCCACAGCTTGCTCCTTTTGGTTTTCAACACCCACCTTCCCCCCTAGACTTCCGTAGGCCTTGGCGCAAGATTCCTGGTTACTTCAAATGACCAATTTGCCAACCCACCCAGCTTATCCAGCACTTATCCCTTCTGCAATACAGAGGCCGTGGCAGATCCAAGGGCAGACAGGCCCAGAAGCCTTACGTCTCCCTGGCATCACCTGATTAACTGCTATATTTCACCCTCAAGGGATCACATACGTCCTGTTGGGGGATTGGTGTTCCCTTTGCAGTTCTGGCAAACCATTACTACAAAACAGTGGATCATGCAGATTGAAGAAATGGGGCTGTGCCCTTCCTTTCCAACAGAAGCATCTCCCTTGTTCTATATTCCCAATTAGAAAAACACACTTGCACTCTCCAGCAGGAGGTCGCAGCATTACTGGAAAAGGGGGTGGTGGATTTATTCCCAGATGAGAAAATTGGGTAGGGATGTTACTCCGTGTACATACTTATTCTCAAAATGGACGGCTGTCTAGGTCTGATCCTGGATCTGTTTTGAATTCCTTCCTTTGCAAGGAGAAATTCTGACTGCTTTCCCTAACTTAGGTTCTTTTGGTGCTTATACTGGAAGAACTGTGTGGTGTCCCTGAACATACAGGACATATATTTTTGCGTACTTTATCCTGAAGTCACACTAGAGACACCTGCACTTAGTAATAGGCTCCACACACTCCCATTAGACTTGACATTGATGCCAATGGTCTTCACAAAGGTAATAACGGTGGTTGCTTCACATTTGTAAAGGTCATTATTGCCATACTTGGACAATAGGCTGGTTCAGGCAGCCTTTCCTCCAACTCTGTTGTTAAATTTCGTTCAACCTCCCCAGGTTTTGGGAGAGGACTTGGATTCCAATCCTTAGGGTTCTTTGTCTGCTTGCTTCATGCATGCTGATGTTCATGCATGCTGGCACGTGAGGGCTTTCCAGTGATAACTCAGAGGGCAGTTTTCAGACTGATTTAGATGCTGCCATGGGAAAATCCTGCACTTGCATAGGCTTCTCTTCCCATATTCCCCAAGCGTTATTGCTTGGACTTCGAAATCAGAATGGGTGGCCAATTCACCCTTTCTGTGCTGTAGGAATTTCTCGTGTGAGCATTTCTTCAGACCCACTACCTGGGAGCGACATTGCTGTGTTATCCATTCAGCTGGTGAGGAATCTACAGGTAAATGTTTCCATCCAAAGAATTGGCTTCGATAATCTTTGTGGTGAACAATTTTAAGTACCTGCAGGTTCATCCTGCTCACCCCCAGTTCTGAAGAATGGGTATAGTCATCTGAATAATAATGTTTTATGTTATATTTTTGAACTGCATATATGTTGCCGAATTACAGCTGACCTGGTCTCAGACTGAAAGGGCTTTGAAAAAATAGATAAGGAACTTGCGTCTGGGTGCCTGGGGTGGTGCTTATTAGCTCTTGTGGCATATATGGACAGGAACTGATGCAGAGACACAGCTGATCGACATCTCCTGGTGCAAAAGAGCTTGTGTAAAATTTCCAGATCCAGTTTAGCTCTGAAGATATCCAAAATGCGAGGAATCTGCGAGTAGAATATCGACCAAAAGGATAGTTTCTGAATGAACTTTTTCTTGTAGAAAGGGACTTCACGCTAAAGATATCCACGATATCTCTACCTGAGGCATAAAGCCAGGTTTGTAAGATCTGCTGCACTTTTTGTACAAAAAGTCTCAACTACCATGCAGGTTGCCTGCTCCAATGGCTCAAATACAAAAAAGCTAAGAAATTGCTTCTTCGGATGAAGAGTCTTCCCCTGAAAGAATGAGATCCCTCAAATGACACTGGTAGGGTGAAAAATCTGACGTGGTGACATTTGAAAAACTACACCCTTTCTCTGTTGAAAAACCCAGAAAAGAAAAACAATGTCAGACAAGCAGTCAAACAGGCATATTGAAGTGTCCCCAAGTGAGGTTGTACTTGCAACAAAGTTTGCAAAACCTAGTTTACAACAGCACTGTTGGCATTTACTTCCGATCCTGTTGGCATCCCCCCCTTCCATTGACTGCTCTGCTCTTTACCACTTCAACTAAGAACCTCCTGCTGGCAACAGTATACTTTTGGTGCCACTCGTCGATATTCCATTGTTGACAGCACCTCTGACAGCAACTCCATCTCTATTATCGATGTTGACTTCGTTGGTGACTCTATCTGGCCAATTCATGAAACTGGTGGAAAAATGATGTACTGCACCTTTGACACCTGTAAACTCAGTACAGCCACCAGCTATGGTTCTCCTTGTCCACCAAAGAAGCTCTTTGATACTGAGTGTTCTACGAAGAGTGTTCATTTGGGACTGCTACTAGCGTGACTGCCATCACAGTTGCCAGGACGATGATGACGAGGAATGGTTTGGGTGAGTGAAACATCACTAAAATCAGCCTTGAATATATTATGAGGGTGAAGGCAATGAATAGAATTGGGGTAATTATCTTCTTTATGATCAGTTATGAGTACCATGAGACGCGCCCCAATAGGAGAGCCAGCCTGTGAGGATGGTCTGAGCAAAACCAGTGAATTACATTGGATGTCTGAATACTGTGCTAGGATTCTGCCTGCTTTTGGCACTGCAGGAGCCCAGCTGAGCCACACCCTCCTTCTGAGTGGTACACACCAAGTTTGATGTCTTTGTCTGCAACAGTTCCACGTCTGCCAATGTTCTGATATCACCACCACAAGAAATGGACACATCTAACGACGACCAGGGGCAAGGAAAGCTTCTGGAACTCATTTCAGATCTGCCTGACAAGTGGGATGTGGACTTTGCAGCAACCACTTGGAAGTCAACCCTGCCACATTTAATCCCTTTGACAACTGATTTTGCACATTTTCACTCTCTGGGTAGAGAGCTTCCAAGAGATTTCAGTTACCAATATCCTGTCACTAAAACGGATATTTCTCAAATGACTTCAAGGGATCTGCTAGAAAATCCATTAAGGTTATTTATATAGTAGACATCATTTGTCAAGAGTAAGTAAGGATTATGGAAGCACCTGCTTCGGCTCCAGCTGTGGTGCCTCATCTGGACAGCAAAGTTTGGGGCTACTAGTAACACTACATCCTACCTAATGGGATACTAGAGTACAGACTGTAGAATTGCAAGCACCTCAGTGTTGATCTCAATCTCACCTGGCCCTTCACAACACTGTAGGAAAGTGGGTTTCTGTTGCAAAATCACTCCCACTTTTTGCCAGATTTCTGATGCACTTTGACGATGTGCCCTGTGTCCCTGCCAATCGGGTTTCCAGGGCCTTTGTTCTTTCCCAAAACTGTACCTTTGTACCCCCAATTGGCACCTCTCTGGCCACAGGTCAGTCCTTTGTAAAAGGTACCATGGTTACCAAGGGCACTGTGACCAGGGGAGGCCTCTAAGGGCTGCAGCACATATTGTGCTACCCTTAGAGGTCCTGTACCTTAACACACACACACTGCCATTGCAGGCTGCATGTTTTGTTGCAGAGAAAAGTGAAGTTGACTTGGCACACATTCCTGTGTGCCAGGCGTGGAACCCACTGCCTATGGTATAGGTAAGACACCCCTCTAGCTGGATGCACTATATCAGTGGTGAGGGTACAGTTGAATGAGCACTGTACCCCTACAGACATTGTAAGTGCAGTAAAGCCATAAAGAGTATATGGTCTGAGAGTTTGTCATTACGAACTCCACAGCACCATAATGCTTTTACTGAAATCTGGGAAGTTTGGTAGCAAACTTCTCAGCATAATTAACCCACACTGATGCCAGTGTGGGATTTATTATACCATGCACTCAGAGGGCATCTTAGAGATGCCTCCTGAAAAACTACAAGCCTCTGGTGGGTTCCCTGACTGGTACACACAAGCCTGCCACCACGAGACATGTTTCTGGACCCCTGGGTTTGGAGCCTTCACTCCCGGAGCCTTCGCTCCCTGAGCCCAGAAGCAAAGCCTTTCCTGGGCGGAGTTTCAAAGGCCTTGCCACCTTTGTAACGCGACCCCCAGCCCCTCCTGCTATCAGCAGCAGGTCCCTTTCCTGTCTCCCCTTCTTTTCGGTGAGAAGACAGGCGGGAAAAATAAGAACAGCCCAGAAGGTGTGCCCACCTCTGTCAACCCCACCCCTCAGGTGGGGGAGGCAAGGTGAAGCCAACACTTCAGTGCCTGCCATCTTGCAGGCACTCTCCAATCAGTGTTAGAACTTATGCCCACTCCCCCACATGGGGTGAGCACACCAAGGGTGTAGTCACCCTAAGGTCAGTAGCCCATTGGCTAGCGACCTCGAAACCCCTAAGTACAGTATTTAGGGGGCAGCCCTGAACCCTGAAGGCAGATTCCCGCAGCCTACTTAGAAGGATGAAAGAAAACGCACAGCAGAGGAGAGTGCAGAGAAGAACTGACTTGGCCCCAGCCCTACCGACCTGTGTCCAGTTGCCAGAGATCCTGCACCAAGATTCGCCTTGTCCTGCAGCCAGCGACCTCCAGAACCCGTGGGAGGACTGACTGCCTTCAGCAAAGACCGGATCTCCTGTGAACAGCAGCTCTGTTCAAAAGAATCTCCAAAGAAATACTCCGAGCCTGATGAAGACCAAGAAACCCAACGCCTGGAACCACCACTGAACACGTCTCCTGTGACCCAAGTCCGAGTGGCCCACTGATCCCAGCGAGGTGCTCCAGTCAGAGTCCCCCATGTAGTGACCCCTCCAGTGTGAGAAAGTGCCCTCTTTCTGCATGGTTGCCCCCACTTTTTGCAGAACTGTTGATGTACTTTGACTGAGTGTGCCCTGGGCTCCTGCCAATCAAGTATCTAGGGCCTATGTTCTTTCCCTAAAACTGCATTGAAGACCAAACCCAATTGGCACACTCTGCCCACAGGTCAGCCCCTGGTAAATGGGACCACAGGTACCCAGGGCACTGTGACCAGGGAAGACCTCTAAGGGCTGCAGCACTTATTGTGCCACCCTTAGAGGCCCTGTACCTTTACACTCACACACTGCCTTTGCAGGCTTCGTGTTTTGGTGCAGAACAAAGTGAAGAGTCGACATGGCACACATCCCTGTGTGCCATACCTACAACCCACAGCCCTGCATGGATCAGCCACCCCTCTAGCTGGGTGCACTATACCAGTGGTGAGGATACAGGTGCACGAGCCCTGTACCCCTACAGTGTCTAAGCCAATTCTTAGACGTAAGTGCAGTAATGCCATTAAGAGTATATAGTGCTGGGAGTTTGTCATTACGAACTCCACAGTACCATAATGGTTTTACTGAAAACTGAGAAGTTTGGTGTCAAACTTCTCAGCACATTAAACCCACACTGATGCCAGGGTGGGATTTAATGAAAAATGCACACAGAGGGCATCTTAGAGATGCCCCCTGAAAAATGACCTAACACTAGTGCCCAGGGTGAGTGGCTGCTCCTCAGCTGCCACCACCAGACATGTTTCTGGCCCCCTGGGTCGAGAGCCTGCTGCTCTCGGGGGCCTGATACAATGCACGTCCTGGAACGAGGTGCCAAGCCTCCTTCCCCAGGATGGGCAGGGTCCACGAAGGGGAAGCTTCAAAGGCTTGTCACCTTTGTGAGCTTCCCCAGACCTTTTGCTAATTCCAGCAACTGGTCCCCACCGGTTCTTTTCCCCACTTTGGGCGGGAGAGCCTATGGGAAAACCAAGTGAGGAAGGGAGGTGTGCCCACCTTTGCCAACCGCACCCCTCAGGTGGGGGAGGCGAGGTGAAGCACAACTCAGTTCCCGCCTTCTTGCAGATGGGGTGACCCAGCCAACCTATGCCCCCCTCCCACTAGAGGGTGGCATAATAGGGGGTGTACCCACCTCAATGAAGGGACCCATTGGTCTCAACCTTTTACTTACCTGTAATGCCCCTAAATCTAGTATTTAGGGGCACCCCTAACCTTGCCTCCTCAGACAAGCAACGGCCAAGAAGAAAAGGACTGAATAGCCGTGCCAAAGCTAAGAAGAGGCGGATGCCCACTGACTTGGCCCCAGCCTTACCGGCCTGTCCCCACCTCGAACCTGCAGAAGCGAAACTCCGTTGTGTGTCCTGCAGCCAGCAACCTCAAGAACCCCGAGGTCCTGCCCTGCCTTCCAAAGAAAAGACTTTGTCTCCTGTGAACACCGGATTTGTTCACCCACACACTCCAGCTCCGGCCAAATCCGCGAGTCCGCACCACTCTGCACCTGCCGCCCACGGCCCGAGTTCGAGTGGCCCAACACCACGAGGAGGTCTCCCCGGCGATTCTGACCTGAGATCTGGTGATCTCAGTCTCCCAGCAAAGCCTGCAACCTCTTTCCGGAGGGTTCCCCCGACCGCAACCAGAGCTGGTAAGAGAAACCCGACGCCTAAAGACACCCCTGCACCCGAAGCCCCACGGCCTTGGGTGGCCCAACCGACGGTGTCCCAGCATCCCCAGGCATCCCAACTTACCTCTCCAACCCGTGGTCACCTCCAGAAGATCTCCGTCCCTGAGACTGCAGTCCTCGTTGAAACCGGAGAATCCCCCATTGTAATCAACACGGCACCCGATGCCAAACCGGCACCCAGCCGCCCCTGCGGGTGCACTCTTTGTACTAAACAGGATCCCCCCTTTGCCCTGAGCCTAACACCAGGAGCTTTGCTCCCACAACCCAGTGGCCTGCTTGTAAGCAGCCGCTAACCGGAGGCCCCCTATCCTCCATTGGATAACAGCACTCTGCACCCGGCCGCCCTAGTGCCTTTGAGGGTGTAACAGGAGTGCATCCTTGACCTTGGGAGAACCCTTGTTCTAACCCCAGAAACTCAACCCCAAAGACAGAGTATTTACCTGGTAACCGTTAACTTCATTTCTCTCCATAGGAACCTAGCGACTATTTTTCGCTGAAAAATGTTGTAAGTGTGGAGTTGATTTGTATGGAAACCTGAAAAATTACAATTGTGGAAAACTTATTGTTCAAGGCATATGAGCTGTAGATCATGTGCGTTAGCATAGATTGCCATCTGGTGTTGGGCCCGGGATGTTTGCACTTTGTTTTTGTCTTCGAAGAAGTCTTTGTAGTCACGAGGTAGGTGACTCCTCCTTTCGGTGATAGTGCGAATGGGCATCGACTCCATCCTTAGATTGTTTTTTTCCGCCATCGGGTTCGGATGTGTATTGCTGCGCTCCGGTTCAGTATCGTTCTCGAACCCCTTCCACTCGCAATCCTCTACCCTCGACGGTATTGTCTTCGATCGCGCTTTCCCATTCCTCGCGTATCGTTCAAACTGTGAAACCTTCGATCGGGAACTTCGAGGCGGGCCGTCGGGCCTACCCGTGCCGACCACGCCAGCTGTCGATGGAACGGACTCCGTTCAAGCTATGTCCCGGGTGTCGTGCTAAATTTTCACGCACCGACCTGCACGAGGTCTGCAACCTGTGCCTATCCCCAGAATACGAAGAATCATCCTGCGAGGCGTGACTATCATTCCGGTCGAAGAAGACCATCCGTGATCGTCGGGCTCAACGCTAAGATGCAACGCGGCAGCGGCTCCGTACCGGATATTTTCGGCGACGAACCAGAACACAGTCCTGCCGCACAAGCCGAAGAAGGTCGTCTCCGTGTCCGAAGCCGACTCCGACATGGAAGAAGACCTGAGCGTCACTCCGGCTCAACAGACCGTGAGTATAGACCCCCATGTGCCCACTCAGGCTAAGGAAAAGGCTCCGGTATCACCCTCGGGCTCCGGTCGACACTGTGAAAAAGTTTCAGATGCCCCGCACTCCGGCCCGGCTATAAAACACAAACATAAGCCTTCCGGCTCGAGCCGATCCCAATCCGGTGCCGAACCAACACCTAAGGAACCGAAACATCAGGACAAACATGGGACTCCTCCCACGTTGTCGGTACCGAGGACATCTTCGACACTGAAACCCTCTAAGACAAAAGAGTCGGAACTGAAGTCGTCCAAACCGAAATCTTCGGACCCGAAACGCTCCACACCTAAAAGCTCGGAGCCGACAACCTCCGCGCCGAAAAGTTCGGAGCCGAAACAGACCACTCCGAAGGCTACACAGCCTAAACCGGCTAAAACTAAAGAACTAGATTCCAAACACTCTGCACCCAAAGACTCTAAATAAAAATCTTCGATGCCGAAATCCACTCCAAAGGGAACAGAGACTCCTTCCAAAGAATTTCCATCTGAAGAACCACCTCTGAACCCAAAACAGAAAAAACTCAGCATTGATCCCAACACTGGACACCTTATGGCTACTCTTCTCAAGAAACTGAAGTTAGACCTCCCACAAGAGGGCCCTATACCTCTTAAGCAAAAAAGAGACATGGGTACCAACCCTTCTCTCCCCTTATATGCCTCCATCTCCTCCTCCTATTCTAAACATCACACCATCAAATTCACCACCTCCACGGTCACCTGACTCACAGGATGACTATTTCGGGGATGGGGATGAGATTGGGGATGATCATCATATCCCGCAAGACCCTGACATACCACACGACACTGACCCATGGGATGATTATGATAAGGATTCTGATGTACCAAATGACCCTGATCTATATCCCTCTAGGCCTTCCCCACCTGATGACAACATTGGCTTTGCGCAACTCATCAACAGGGCTGCCCAATATCACGGGGTGCAACTACATAGTGACCCTCTAGAAGAGGATTTCCTTGTAGAAACGTTCACACATTCACAAAGGTCTACTAACACTCTACCCATGCTAAAAGGCATGTTAAAACATACTAATGAAGTACTCAAGGACCCAGTTAGAGCCCTAATACTAACACCTCGGGTAGATTAAAAAATTCAAGGCCACTCCTACAGACCCTGTATACATAAAAGGTCAGTTACCATTTGTAAGAAAGTGGCTCTGTATATACTGCACCAAAGTAAGGTTCAGTGTGCACAGAGTCCACAGTCCCCAGAGGTTTGGCAGAGGCTAAAGTTAGATATAACCTTACTCTCTAAAGTGGTAGCTTGGTCGAGCAGTAAGGCAGTATCAGAGGACAGTGTAAAGCATTTGTTGTACACACTCAGTCAGCAAATGAAGCCACACACTCAAGAACTGAACTCTAGGCCAATGGTTTGTATATAAAAATATAGTTGTTTTATTTTAGAACCAACAATGGGTGTCAAAATATACTTTCTCAGAATGAGATGCTTTAGTTAACTACTGTTCAATTGGCAATAGACTTTTGAATGCAATAGTTACAGTTGTTGCAATATGCAACACAATTTTAAACACAATTATACATTGAGCTCAATGGAAATTTCTGGTTAAATGCAATAGATTACTTTTTGGATTACTTTTTCTAACCACGGGACTGGATCTTGGATTCAGTCCCGGGACACTTCCTGTAAACAGGTGAGAAAAAGCGTTTTGGTTATGGTAGTGATTTTTGAGGAATATTACTGTATTTCAAAAGTTGACACTTAGAAACTTTTCTGGGTAAAATTACCAATGTTATCCTAGGGAAGGAAATACAGTTTGCAAGCAAAGTATGTTTACGTTACTTTTGTAATCCAGTGCTGGACTCCTAGGTTCAGCACTGGGACATTTACTTAAAACAGGTAAGTAATTACGTTTTTGTAGTTTGTACGATTTTTAAAGAATATTTGTATGATTCAGAAATCGACACTTAGAAACTTTTTCAACAAAAAGCAGGCAATGATATCCTATGAGAGGAATTTCCAGTTACTGGTAAGTACGGTAAAAATTACTTTTCATGGTCGGTACTGGACTAAAAGATGCAGTACTGAGGTCTCTCCTGATAGTAGGTGAGTAATTCGGAATTCGTTACTGTTGTGATTTTTAAGCAATATTTTGGTATTTCAAAAGTGGACACTTAGAAGAAATTTCACAGAAAACCAGTCAATGGATCCCTATGTAAGAAAATTCAATTCGCCGGTAAGTTACTTTTAACGTTACTTTTGTAATCCAGTGCTGGACTCCTAGGTTCAGCCCTGGGACATTTACTTAAAACAGGTAAGTAATTACGTTTTGGTAGTCTGTACGATTTTTAAAGAATATTCTTGTTTTCAAAAGTCGACACTTAGAAACTTTTTGGAAGAAAAAGTGTCCATGTTATCCTATGAGGAAAAATGAGTTATCGGTCTCGAGGTAAGTAATCGGTCTTTTGAGTTAGGGTTCTGGGGTTAGACTCAGGGGTCTCCCAGGGTCAGTGATGCACTGTTGTTGCACCCTCAGCGGCACTAGGGCGGCCGGGTGCAGAGTGTTGAGGCCCAATGTTATCCTATGGAGGATAGGGGGACTCCGGTTGGTGGCGGCTGGCAAGCAGGCCACGGGGTTGTGGGAGCAAAGCTCCTAGGGTTAAGCTCAGGGCACGTTGGGGACCAAGTTAGCACCAAAGAGGCACCCTCAGCGGCACTAGGGCGGCCGGGTGCAGAGTGCTGTTTTGAGGTCGGGTGCCCTGTTGATTTCAATGGAAATTTTCGGTTTTGGTTTTCAGCTGCAGGCTCGGTCCAGGAAGACTTCCAGGAGGAACCAACAGCTGGGCAGGTAAGTTGGAGGGCTCGGGGACGTAGGTGCACCTCGGGTTCCTTTCTCCAGGGCGCAGGGCGTCTGGAGGCAGGGGTGTCTTTTGAGGTCTGATTTCACCTTACCGGGCCACTCGCGGTTGGGGGTTCTCCGTGCAGAGGCTGCAGGCGACGTCGGGGAGTCCTGGAGGGGTCAACCCACGGTGGACTCGGACTCTGGAGAGCTGGGGGACCTCGCTGGGACCGGTGGGCCACTTGAACTCGGGCTGTAGGCGACGGGTGCAGTGGTGGTTCCAGGCGTCGGGTTTCTTTCTCCTCAGCAGGCTCGGAGTCTTTGTTTGGTGTTTCTTTTGAACAGAGCTGCTGTTCACAGGAGATCCGGTCTTTGTTGAAGGCAGTCAGTCCTCCCTGGGGTTCTGGAGGTCGCTGGCTGCAGGACAAGACTATTTTTGGCGCAGGATCTCTGGAAACTGCAGACGGGCCGGTAGGGCTGGGGCCAAGTCAGTTGTTCTCTGCAGTCTCCTCTGCTGGGCGTCTTCTTTCGTCCTTTTTCTTCTTAGGTTGCGGGAATCTAAGGAAGGAAGGTTCAGGGTGCCCCTAAATACTAGATTTAGGGGCGTTACAGGTAGGTAAAGGGCAGGGACCAATGGGTCCCTGCCCTGGGGTGGGTACACCCCTATCCTGCCACTCTCCTGTGGGAGGGGGCAGGAGCCTAGTCCTGATTGGGCAGGGCTCCCCATCTTCAAGATGGCGAGAGCCCGGAGATGTGCTTCACCTCGCCTCCCCCACCTGAGGGGTGGGGTTGGCAGAGGGTGGCACACCCCCTTTCCTCCCTTGGTGTTTCCCTCCAGTCTTCCCACCAGGATGGGGGAGGAACCGGTGGGGACCAGTTGCTGAGTACAGCAAGTGGTCTGGGGAAGCTCACAAAGGCGGAATGCCTTTGAAGCTTCCCCCTGCCCATCCTGGGGGAGGGGCCTAGCACCTCACCCAGGACGTGCATTGTTGCAGGCCCGGGAGAGCGGATGGCTCTCTACCCAGGGGTCCAGCAACATGTCTGCTGTGTGGCAGCCTAGGCTGCCCCTCAGACAAGACGTGGATTGTAGGTTAGGTTCAGGGGGTAACTCTAAGTTGCCCTCTGACGTGCATTTTACAGTAAATCCCACACTGGCATCAGTGTGGGTTTACTGTGCTGAGGAGTTTGATACCAAACTTCTCAGTCTTCAGTGCAGCCATCATGGTGCTGTGGAGTACGTGCTGACGACCTCCCAGCACCATATACTCGAATGGCAGCCCTGCACTTACAGTGCCCAGGAATGGGCCTGGGTACTGTAGGGGCACAGGGCTCATGCACCTGTGCCCTCACCACTGGCATAGGGCACCCAGCTAGAGGGGTGACTGAGGTATGCCAGGGCAGTGTGTTTGTGGGCATGGCACACAGGGATGTGTGCCATGTCGACTCTCTGTTTTGTTCTGCACCAAGACACTCAGCCTGCAAGGGCAGTGTGTGTGTGTCAGGGTACAGGGCCTCTAAGGGTGGCACAATAAGTGCTGCAGCCCTTAGGGGTCTTCTCTGGTCACAGTGCCCTGGGTACCTAGGGTACCATTTACCAGGGGCTTACCTGTGGCCAGAGATGCCAATTGGGTTTAGGCTGAGTACAGTTTTTAGGGAAGGAACACAGGCCCTGGGTACCTGATTGGCAGGGATCCAGGGCACACCAAGGAAAAGTGCATCAGTTATCAGGCAAAAGTGGGGGGTTACTGCAACAGAAACCCACTTTCCTACACAAGCCCCCCCAGCCCAAAGGCCAGGAGACTCAGCCAACGCTGGGAGAGCCTGTCTAGTCTTTCAGGCGAGGAAGAGTTGGGGAAGTGGTTTGAAAGTTGCAGGGCCTACTCCGCCTTATATCCTTCTGTCCAGGTCAGTCCCTTTGGGGAGCTGGCCTACCTCATCAGTTTCAGGACCTAATTCCCAAAGCTCCTCTCCTTGCTCTTTAGTGTCTTCACCCCATCTTTTAAGTTTGGGTTCAGAGGTGCCCACCTCTGCAAAGTCTAACTTAGCCAGGGCAAAGCCCAGCTTACCCACAGAGGTCACCCACAGTTTGAGCAACCCCACCATGACCAATAGGGTCAGGGGGCCTAGCTTGTTATTTGGCAGGGGTTAGGCCACCATGCCAAGGATAGGGCTGCCATGAAGGCTAACACCCAGCAGAGGCTGCTGACAGCTGTCAGTGCCCAGAACCACACCTTTAGCTCCTGTCTGGCAAGTGAAGGGGCTATCTTACAGGTCTCTTTGGGTCCTGGCTGTCTGCCTGTTGCTTTAGGGTGGGGGGTCACTAAACTTTGTAGTGAGCACCCTTCCTCCACCCTTTGTTCTGCCAGCTGAGGAGCCACCAACTCAGGCTGGACAGTTGCCTGACTAGTCAGGTCTTCTTGTTGGCTAGGGGGCTTTACCAGGGCCACTTCTGGAGTTTTCCCTCACTGGGATAGAATCTCCCTGGCCCTCTGGGACTGTGGCTAACAGTTGCCCACCTTTCCTACCCTGTTCCTTTTTACTCTTTTGGGGCTCAGCTGCACTGACTGCAGGTTGAGCCCCCCAGAGTTTCTTGGGTGAGGCCTGGCATTGGGCCAGTGCCTCTCTTTGGCTCAGGTCCACCTCTAAGTGGTCATTCCCCAGGAGACAATCAAGGGGAGGTCTTTACTGACTACCACCTTTCTCCATCTAAGGGACCCAGCTATGACTAGGGGCACTACAGCCACAGGCCTAACAGTGACTCCCCCTGGGACAGCCCTTACTCTCCTTGATTCCCCTGGGACATACTGGTGTGGGAGTACCAACCTGTCATGCACCACAGTGTGACTGGCACAGGTATCTCTCAGGGCAGTGGCTGGGATTCCATTCACCAGTAGGCGGTGGAAGTGTCTACTCCCCTCTGGGATCTCCAGCTTACCTCTTGGGCCCATTTTCCAGTTGAAAGCTAGGAGGACTTCCTCATCTGAGGACCCTTCCTCCAGAGCTACACTGGCAACTCCTGGGGCTACACTAGTCACCCCTGGGGCTGTACTAGGGATCTTGTTTTTAGGACAGCTAGGGTCCTTGGTGTGGTGTCCTGACTTCTGACAGTTGTGACACCATATTCTGTTGGGATCCCAATTCTTACCTTGGTACCCTGGTTTAGTTTGTGAGGTGTCTTTGGGCCCACCCTCCTGGACAGGTTTTGGGGGGCTGCCTGGGACTCCTTACTTTTATCCTTAAGGGGTTCACTATCTTTCTTCTGGGGAGGCTTTGTGACCCCTTTCTTTTGGTCACCCCCAGTGGATGTCCTAGTTACCCTTGTTCTGACCCAGTGGTCTGCCTTCTTTCCCAATTCTTGGGGAGAAATTAGACCTAGGTCTACCAAATGCTGATGCAACTTTTCGTTTGTGCAATTACTTAGTATGTGTTCCTTCATAAACAAATTGTAAAGTCCAGGAAAATCCTGCACATTATGTCCAGCTAACCAACCATCCAGTGTCTTTACTGAGTAGTCTACGAAGTCAATCCAGGACTGGGTCTGGGTTTTGTGAGCCCCCTGAATCTAATTCTATACTCCTCAGTAGTGAGCCCAAATCCCTCAATCAGAGTATTCTTCATGAGGTCATAGGACCCTGCATCTGGCCCAGAGAGGGTCAGAAGCCTGTCTCTGCAGTTACCAGAGAACAGTTCCCACAGGAGTGCCCCCAGAGAGGTTTCTTTACTTTTCTTATTTCACAAGCCCTCTCAAAGGCTGTGAACCATTTGGTGATGTCATCACCTTCCTCAAATTTAGGGACAATCCCTTTGGGGATTTTAGGATCAGAAGTTTCCTCCCTATCCTTAGTTTTAGTATTGCTGCCACCATTGATGGGTGCTAAACCCATCTCCTGTCTTTCCTTCTCTAGAGCCAGGAGTCTGGTCTCTAGGTCCAGTCTTTTGGCCAACCTTGCTAAAAGGTGGTCCTCCTCACTAAGGCTATCCTCAGTGTCCTCTCTGGGACCTGAACCACCTAGGTGGCCCCTAGGTCCCCAGAGGTTTACTCTTGGAAATAAGGGTGCAGTGACCCTGTCTTCCCTAGGAAGTGGTGGAGGTGGGTTACCATCCCCATCCTCCTCACTCCTTTCCTCCTCTGCGTGGTCATCACCATGCTCAGAGGGGTGGGCCTTAGCATACTCAGCCAGGAGCTCCTGGAGCCCTTGTTTGGTTGGATGCTGGCCCATTGGTATATTTTTAAGTTTACATAAGGACCTTATCTCTTTGAAAGACAAATGAAGATAAGGGGTGAGGTCGAGCTCCTCAACCATGTCCTGTATGTCATTATTATTTTCACTAATAGCTGGGTTGTTTTCTTGAGACATTCTAACAAAAAGTTCTAACCCCTCTACCCTTGACTATAGTGACTTTTTATTTTCTACAATTTTAAAGGGACTTAAGCAAGGCCCTAACAAGACTTTTAGTAATTTGGTAAAAAATGCCAATTTGAAAAAATCAGAATTCTAAAGGCAATTTAAGAGTTCTGTCGTGTGATCAGATGGTAACCAAGTAGTCCAACAATGCAAGTTTGTATCCCACCGCTGATCCACCAATGTAAGAAAGTGGCTCTGTATATACTGCACCAAAGTAAGGTTCAGTGTGCACAGAGTCCACAGTCCCCAGAGGTTTGGCAGAGGCTAAAGTTAGATATAACCTTACTCTCTAAAGTGGTAGCTTGGTCGAGCAGTAAGGCAGTATCAGAGGACAGTGTAAAGCATTTGTTGTACACACTCAGTCAGCAAATGAAGCCACACACTCAAGAACTGAACTCTAGGCCAATGGTTTGTATATAAAAATATAGTTGTTTTATTTTAGAACCAACAATGGGTGTCAAAATATACTTTCTCAGAATGAGATGCTTTAGTTAACTACTGTTCAATTGGCAATAGACTTTTGAATGCAATAGTTACAGTTGTTGCAATATGCAACACAATTTTAAACACAATTATACATTGAGCTCAATGGAAATTTCTGGTTAAATGCAATAGATTACTTTTGGATTACTTTTCTAACCACGGGACTGGATCTTGGATTCAGTCCCGGGACACTTCCTGTAAACAGGTGAGAAAAAGCGTTTTGGTTATGGTAGTGATTTTTGAGGAATATTACTGTATTTCAAAAGTTGACACTTAGAAACTTTTCTGGGTAAAATTACCAATGTTATCCTAGGGAAGGAAATACAGTTTGCAAGCAAAGTATGTTTACGTTACTTTTGTAATCCAGTGCTGGACTCCTAGGTTCAGCACTGGGACATTTACTTAAAACAGGTAAGTAATTACGTTTTTGTAGTTTGTACGATTTTTAAAGAATATTTGTATGATTCAGAAATCGACACTTAGAAACTTTTTCAACAAAAAGCAGGCAATGATATCCTATGAGAGGAATTTCCAGTTACTGGTAAGTACGGTAAAAATTACTTTTCATGGTCGGTACTGGACTAAAAGATGCAGTACTGAGGTCTCTCCTGATAGTAGGTGAGTAATTCGGAATTCGTTACTGTTGTGATTTTTAAGCAATATTTTGGTATTTCAAAAGTGGACACTTAGAAGAAATTTCACAGAAAACCAGTCAATGGATCCCTATGTAAGAAAATTCAATTCGCCGGTAAGTTACTTTTAACGTTACTTTTGTAATCCAGTGCTGGACTCCTAGGTTCAGCCCTGGGACATTTACTTAAAACAGGTAAGTAATTACGTTTTGGTAGTCTGTACGATTTTTAAAGAATATTCTTGTTTTCAAAAGTCGACACTTAGAAACTTTTTGGAAGAAAAAGTGTCCATGTTATCCTATGAGGAAAAATGAGTTATCGGTCTCGAGGTAAGTAATCGGTCTTTTGAGTTAGGGTTCTGGGGTTAGACTCAGGGGTCTCCCAGGGTCAGTGATGCACTGTTGTTGCACCCTCAGCGGCACTAGGGCGGCCGGGTGCAGAGTGTTGAGGCCCAATGTTATCCTATGGAGGATAGGGGGACTCCGGTTGGTGGCGGCTGGCAAGCAGGCCACGGGGTTGTGGGAGCAAAGCTCCTAGGGTTAAGCTCAGGGCACGTTGGGGACCAAGTTAGCACCAAAGAGGCACCCTCAGCGGCACTAGGGCGGCCGGGTGCAGAGTGCTGTTTTGAGGTCGGGTGCCCTGTTGATTTCAATGGAAATTTTCGGTTTTGGTTTTCAGCTGCAGGCTCGGTCCAGGAAGACTTCCAGGAGGAACCAACAGCTGGGCAGGTAAGTTGGAGGGCTCGGGGACGTAGGTGCACCTCGGGTTCCTTTCTCCAGGGCGCAGGGCGTCTGGAGGCAGGGGTGTCTTTTGAGGTCGGATTTCACCTTACCGGGCCACTCGCGGTTGGGGGTTCTCCGTGCAGAGGCTGCAGGCGACGTCGGGGAGTCCTGGAGGGGTCAACCCACGGTGGACTCGGACTCTGGAGAGCTGGGGGACCTCGCTGGGACCGGTGGGCCACTTGAACTCGGGCTGTAGGCGACGGGTGCAGTGGTGGTTCCAGGCGTCGGGTTTCTTTCTCCTCAGCAGGCTCGGAGTCTTTGTTTGGTGTTTCTTTTGAACAGAGCTGCTGTTCACAGGAGATCCGGTCTTTGTTGAAGGCAGTCAGTCCTCCCTGGGGTTCTGGAGGTCGCTGGCTGCAGGACAAGACTATTTTTGGCGCAGGATCTCTGGAAACTGCAGACGGGCCGGTAGGGCTGGGGCCAAGTCAGTTGTTCTCTGCAGTCTCCTCTGCTGGGCGTCTTCTTTCGTCCTTTTTCTTCTTAGGTTGCGGGAATCTAAGGAAGGAAGGTTCAGGGTGCCCCTAAATACTAGATTTAGGGGCGTTACAGGTAGGTAAAGGGCAGGGACCAATGGGTCCCTGCCCTGGGGTGGGTACACCCCCTATCCTGCCACTCTCCTGTGGGAGGGGGCAGGAGCCTAGTCCTGATTGGGCAGGGCTCCCCATCTTCAAGATGGCGAGAGCCCGGAGATGTGCTTCACCTCGCCTCCCCCACCTGAGGGGTGGGGTTGGCAGAGGGTGGCACACCCCCTTTCCTCCCTTGGTGTTTCCCTCCAGTCTTCCCACCAGGATGGGGGAGGAACCGGTGGGGACCAGTTGCTGAGTACAGCAAGTGGTCTGGGGAAGCTCACAAAGGCGGAATGCCTTTGAAGCTTCCCCCTGCCCATCCTGGGGGAGGGGCCTAGCACCTCACCCAGGACGTGCATTGTTGCAGGCCCGGGAGAGCGGATGGCTCTCTACCCAGGGGTCCAGCAACATGTCTGCTGTGTGGCAGCCTAGGCAGCCCCTCAGACAAGACGTGGATTGTAGGTTAGGTTCAGGGGGTAACTCTAAGTTGCCCTCTGACGTGCATTTTACAGTAAATCCCACACTGGCATCAGTGTGGGTTTACTGTGCTGAGGAGTTTGATACCAAACTTCTCAGTCTTCAGTGCAGCCATCATGGTGCTGTGGAGTACGTGCTGACGACCTCCCAGCACCATATACTCGGAATGGCAGCCCTGCACTTACAGTGCCCAGGAATGGGCCTGGGTACTGTAGGGGCACAGGGCTCATGCACCTGTGCCCTCACCACTGGCATAGGGCACCCAGCTAGAGGGGTGACTGAGGTATGCCAGGGCAGTGTGTTTGTGGGCATGGCACACAGGGATGTGTGCCATGTCGACTCTCTGTTTTGTTCTGCACCAAGACACTCAGCCTGCAAGGGCAGTGTGTGTGTGTCAGGGTACAGGGCCTCTAAGGGTGGCACAATAAGTGCTGCAGCCCTTAGGGGTCTTCTCTGGTCACAGTGCCCTGGGTACCTAGGGTACCATTTACCAGGGGCTTACCTGTGGCCAGAGATGCCAATTGGGTTTAGGCTGAGTACAGTTTTTAGGGAAGGAACACAGGCCCTGGGTACCTGATTGGCAGGGATCCAGGGCACACCAAGGAAAAGTGCATCAGTTATCAGGCAAAAAGTGGGGGTTACTGCAACAGAAACCCACTTTCCTACACAAGCCCCCCAGCCCAAAGGCCAGGAGACTCAGCCAACGCTGGGAGAGCCTGTCTAGTCTTTCAGGCGAGGAAGAGTTGGGGAAGTGGTTTGAAAGTTGCAGGGCCTACTCCGCCTTATATCCTTCTGTCCAGGTCAGTCCCTTTGGGGAGCTGGCCTACCTCATCAGTTTCAGGACCTAATTCCCAAAGCTCCTCTCCTTGCTCTTTAGTGTCTTCACCCCATCTTTTAAGTTTGGGTTCAGAGGTGCCCACCTCTGCAAAGTCTAACTTAGCCAGGGCAAAGCCCAGCTTACCCACAGAGGTCACCCACAGTTTGAGCAACCCCACCATGACCAATAGGGTCAGGGGGCCTAGCTTGTTATTTGGCAGGGGGTTAGGCCACCATGCCAAGGATAGGGCTGCCATGAAGGCTAACACCCAGCAGAGGCTGCTGACAGCTGTCAGTGCCCAGAACCACACCTTTAGCTCCTGTCTGGCAAGTGAAGGGGCTATCTTACAGGTCTCTTTGGGTCCTGGCTGTCTGCCTGTTGCTTTAGGGTGGGGGGTCACTAAACTTTGTAGTGAGCACCCTTCCTCCACCCTTTGTTCTGCCAGCTGAGGAGCCACCAACTCAGGCTGGACAGTTGCCTGACTAGTCAGGTCTTCTTGTTGGCTAGGGGGCTTTACCAGGGCCACTTCTGGAGTTTTCCCTCACTGGGATAGAATCTCCCTGGCCCTCTGGGACTGTGGCTAACAGTTGCCCACCTTTCCTACCCTGTTCCTTTTTACTCTTTTGGGGCTCAGCTGCACTGACTGCAGGTTGAGCCCCCCAGGTTTCTTGGGTGAGGCCTGGCATTGGGCCAGTGCCTCTCTTTGGCTCAGGTCCACCTCTAAGTGGTCATTCCCCAGGAGACAATCAAGGGGGAGGTCTTTACTGACTACCACCTTTCTCCATCTAAGGGACCCAGCTATGACTAGGGGCACTACAGCCACAGGCCTAACAGTGACTCCCCTGGGACAGCCCTTACTCTCCTTGATTCCCCTGGGACATACTGGTGTGGGAGTACCAACCTGTCATGCACCACAGTGTGACTGGCACAGGTATCTCTCAGGGCAGTGGCTGGGATTCCATTCACCAGTAGGCGGTGGAAGTGTCTACTCCCCTCTGGGATCTCCAGCTTACCTCTTGGGCCCATTTTCCAGTTGAAAGCTAGGAGGACTTCCTCATCTGAGGACCCTTCCTCCAGAGCTACACTGGCAACTCCTGGGGCTACACTAGTCACCCCTGGGGCTGTACTAGGGATCTTGTTTTTAGGACAGCTAGGGTCCTTGGTGTGGTGTCCTGACTTCTGACAGTTGTGACACCATATTCTGTTGGGATCCCAATTCTTACCTTGGTACCCTGGTTTAGTTTGTGAGGTGTCTTTGGGCCCACCCTCCTGGACAGGTTTTGGGGGGCTGCCTGGGACTCCTTACTTTTATCCTTAAGGGGTTCACTATCTTTCTTCTGGGGAGGCTTTGTGACCCCTTTCTTTTGGTCACCCCCAGTGGATGTCCTAGTTACCCTTGTTCTGACCCAGTGGTCTGCCTTCTTTCCCAATTCTTGGGGAGAAATTAGACCTAGGTCTACCAAATGCTGATGCAACTTTTCGTTTGTGCAATTACTTAGTATGTGTTCCTTCATAAACAAATTGTAAAGTCCAGGAAAATCCTGCACATTATGTCCAGCTAACCAACCATCCAGTGTCTTTACTGAGTAGTCTACGAAGTCAATCCAGGACTGGGTCTGGGTTTTGTGAGCCCCCTGAATCTAATTCTATACTCCTCAGTAGTGAGCCCAAATCCCTCAATCAGAGTATTCTTCATGAGGTCATAGGACCCTGCATCTGGCCCAGAGAGGGTCAGAAGCCTGTCTCTGCAGTTACCAGAGAACAGTTCCCACAGGAGTGCCCCCCAGAGAGGTTTCTTTACTTTTCTTATTTCACAAGCCCTCTCAAAGGCTGTGAACCATTTGGTGATGTCATCACCTTCCTCAAATTTAGGGACAATCCCTTTGGGGATTTTAGGATCAGAAGTTTCCTCCCTATCCTTAGTTTTAGTATTGCTGCCACCATTGATGGGTGCTAAACCCATCTCCTGTCTTTCCTTCTCTAGAGCCAGGAGTCTGGTCTCTAGGTCCAGTCTTTTGGCCAACCTTGCTAAAAGGTGGTCCTCCTCACTAAGGCTATCCTCAGTGTCCTCTCTGGGACCTGAACCACCTAGGTGGCCCCTAGGTCCCCAGAGGTTTACTCTTGGAAATAAGGGTGCAGTGACCCTGTCTTCCCTAGGAAGTGGTGGAGGTGGGTTACCATCCCCATCCTCCTCACTCCTTTCCTCCTCTGCGTGGTCATCACCATGCTCAGAGGGGTGGGCCTTAGCATACTCAGCCAGGAGCTCCTGGAGCCCTTGTTTGGTTGGATGCTGGCCCATTGGTATATTTTTAAGTTTACATAAGGACCTTATCTCTTTGAAAGACAAATGAAGATAAGGGGTGAGGTCGAGCTCCTCAACCATGTCCTGTATGTCATTATTATTTTCACTAATAGCTGGGTTGTTTTCTTGAGACATTCTAACAAAAAGTTCTAACCCCTCTACCCTTGACTATAGTGACTTTTTATTTTCTACAATTTTAAAGGGACTTAAGCAAGGCCCTAACAAGACTTTTAGTAATTTGGTAAAAATGCCAATTTGAAAAAATCAGAATTCTAAAGGCAATTTAAGAGTTCTGTCGTGTGATCAGATGGTAACCAAGTAGTCCAACAATGCAAGTTTGTATCCCACCGCTGATCCACCAATGTAAGAAAGTGGCTCTGTATATACTGCACCAAAGTAAGGTTCAGTGTGCACAGAGTCCACAGTCCCCAGAGGTTTGGCAGAGGCTAAAGTTAGATATAACCTTACTCTCTAAAGTGGTAGCTTGGTCGAGCAGTAAGGCAGTATCAGAGGACAGTGTAAAGCATTTGTTGTACACACTCAGTCAGCAAATGAAGCCACACACTCAAGAACTGAACTCTAGGCCAATGGTTTGTATATAAAAATATAGTTGTTTTATTTTAGAACCAACAATGGGTGTCAAAATATACTTTCTCAGAATGAGATGCTTTAGTTAACTACTGTTCAATTGGCAATAGACTTTTGAATGCAATAGTTACAGTTGTTGCAATATGCAACACAATTTTAAACACAATTATACATTGAGCTCAATGGAAATTTCTGGTTAAATGCAATAGATTACTTTTTGGATTACTTTTCTAACCACGGGACTGGATCTTGGATTCAGTCCCGGGACACTTCCTGTAAACAGGTGAGAAAAAGCGTTTTGGTTATGGTAGTGATTTTTGAGGAATATTACTGTATTTCAAAAGTTGACACTTAGAAACTTTTCTGGGTAAAATTACCAATGTTATCCTAGGGAAGGAAATACAGTTTGCAAGCAAAGTATGTTTACGTTACTTTTGTAATCCAGTGCTGGACTCCTAGGTTCAGCACTGGGACATTTACTTAAAACAGGTAAGTAATTACGTTTTTGTAGTTTGTACGATTTTTAAAGAATATTTGTATGATTCAGAAATCGACACTTAGAAACTTTTTCAACAAAAAGCAGGCAATGATATCCTATGAGAGGAATTTCCAGTTACTGGTAAGTACGGTAAAAATTACTTTTCATGGTCGGTACTGGACTAAAAGATGCAGTACTGAGGTCTCTCCTGATAGTAGGTGAGTAATTCGGAATTCGTTACTGTTGTGATTTTTAAGCAATATTTTGGTATTTCAAAAGTGGACACTTAGAAGAAATTTCACAGAAAACCAGTCAATGGATCCCTATGTAAGAAAATTCAATTCGCCGGTAAGTTACTTTTAACGTTACTTTTGTAATCCAGTGCTGGACTCCTAGGTTCAGCCCTGGGACATTTACTTAAAACAGGTAAGTAATTACGTTTTGGTAGTCTGTACGATTTTTAAAGAATATTCTTGTTTTCAAAAGTCGACACTTAGAAACTTTTTGGAAGAAAAAGTGTCCATGTTATCCTATGAGGAAAAATGAGTTATCGGTCTCGAGGTAAGTAATCGGTCTTTTGAGTTAGGGTTCTGGGGTTAGACTCAGGGGTCTCCCAGGGTCAGTGATGCACTGTTGTTGCACCCTCAGCGGCACTAGGGCGGCCGGGTGCAGAGTGTTGAGGCCCAATGTTATCCTATGGAGGATAGGGGGACTCCGGTTGGTGGCGGCTGGCAAGCAGGCCACGGGGTTGTGGGAGCAAAGCTCCTAGGGTTAAGCTCAGGGCACGTTGGGGACCAAGTTAGCACCAAAGAGGCACCCTCAGCGGCACTAGGGCGGCCGGGTGCAGAGTGCTGTTTTGAGGTCGGGTGCCCTGTTGATTTCAATGGAAATTTTCGGTTTTGGTTTTCAGCTGCAGGCTCGGTCCAGGAAGACTTCCAGGAGGAACCAACAGCTGGGCAGGTAAGTTGGAGGGCTCGGGGACGTAGGTGCACCTCGGGTTCCTTTCTCCAGGGCGCAGGGCGTCTGGAGGCAGGGGTGTCTTTTGAGGTCTGATTTCACCTTACCGGGCCACTCGCGGTTGGGGGTTCTCCGTGCAGAGGCTGCAGGCGACGTCGGGGAGTCCTGGAGGGGTCAACCCACGGTGGACTCGGACTCTGGAGAGCTGGGGGACCTCGCTGGGACCGGTGGGCCACTTGAACTCGGGCTGTAGGCGACGGGTGCAGTGGTGGTTCCAGGCGTCGGGTTTCTTTCTCCTCAGCAGGCTCGGAGTCTTTGTTTGGTGTTTCTTTTGAACAGAGCTGCTGTTCACAGGAGATCCGGTCTTTGTTGAAGGCAGTCAGTCCTCCCTGGGGTTCTGGAGGTCGCTGGCTGCAGGACAAGACTATTTTTGGCGCAGGATCTCTGGAAACTGCAGACGGGCCGGTAGGGCTGGGGCCAAGTCAGTTGTTCTCTGCAGTCTCCTCTGCTGGGCGTCTTCTTTCGTCCTTTTTCTTCTTAGGTTGCGGGAATCTAAGGAAGGAAGGTTCAGGGTGCCCCTAAATACTAGATTTAGGGGCGTTACAGGTAGGTAAGGGCAGGGACCAATGGGTCCCTGCCCTGGGGTGGGTACACCCCTATCCTGCCACTCTCCTGTGGGAGGGGGCAGGAGCCTAGTCCTGATTGGGCAGGGCTCCCCATCTTCAAGATGGCGAGAGCCCGGAGATGTGCTTCACCTCGCCTCCCCCACCTGAGGGGTGGGGTTGGCAGAGGGTGGCACACCCCCTTTCCTCCCTTGGTGTTTCCCTCCAGTCTTCCCACCAGGATGGGGGAGGAACCGGTGGGGACCAGTTGCTGAGTACAGCAAGTGGTCTGGGGAAGCTCACAAAGGCGGAATGCCTTTGAAGCTTCCCCCTGCCCATCCTGGGGAGGGGGCCTAGCACCTCACCCAGGACGTGCATTGTTGCAGGCCCGGGAGAGCGGATGGCTCTCTACCCAGGGGTCCAGCAACATGTCTGCTGTGTGGCAGCCTAGGCAGCCCCTCAGACAAGACGTGGATTGTAGGTTAGGTTCAGGGGGTAACTCTAAGTTGCCCTCTGACGTGCATTTTACAGTAAATCCCACACTGGCATCAGTGTGGGTTTACTGTGCTGAGGAGTTTGATACCAAACTTCTCAGTCTTCAGTGCAGCCATCATGGTGCTGTGGAGTACGTGCTGACGACCTCCCAGCACCATATACTCGGAATGGCAGCCCTGCACTTACAGTGCCCAGGAATGGGCCTGGGTACTGTAGGGGCACAGGGCTCATGCACCTGTGCCCTCACCACTGGCATAGGGCACCCAGCTAGAGGGGTGACTGAGGTATGCCAGGGCAGTGTGTTTGTGGGCATGGCACACAGGGATGTGTGCCATGTCGACTCTCTGTTTTGTTCTGCACCAAGACACTCAGCCTGCAAGGGCAGTGTGTGTGTGTCAGGGTACAGGGCCTCTAAGGGTGGCACAATAAGTGCTGCAGCCCTTAGGGGTCTTCTCTGGTCACAGTGCCCTGGGTACCTAGGGTACCATTTACCAGGGGCTTACCTGTGGCCAGAGATGCCAATTGGGTTTAGGCTGAGTACAGTTTTTAGGGAAGGAACACAGGCCCTGGGTACCTGATTGGCAGGGATCCAGGGCACACCAAGGAAAAGTGCATCAGTTATCAGGCAAAAAGTGGGGGTTACTGCAACAGAAACCCACTTTCCTACACCATTGGACTCTCTTGTTGTGTCTAATGCCCGCAAGAGAGCTAACTCTCAAACAGTTGACGCTCCTCCTCCTGATAAGGAGTCAAAATTTATCAATGCCTCGGGCAAAAAGGTAGCTTCCCAGGCCGCCAACACTTGGCGTATTGCCAATGCTCAAGCTCTATTGGCACGCTACGACAGGGCACATTATGACGAATTAGAAAAACTTCTACAACATTTGCCAGAAGAACATAAGGCCAAAGCTAACGACCTCATTCAGGAAGGGAAGCTCATCACTAGCACTTCCATAAAATGCGCCCTAGATGCTGCAGACACAGCTTCATGTGCTATTAACACCAGTATACTCTTGCGGAGACATGCTTGGCTTCAAATCTCAGGATTCAAGCAGGAGGTACAATCCGCCATACTTAATCAGCCCTTCGATAAAGAACATCTTTTTGGGCCAACAGTGGATACTTCATTAGAAAAAAATGAAGAAAGATACTGACCCTGCTAAAGCCATGTGAGCCCTGCAATTACCTTCTAGCAGGGGTTCCTTTCGTCGCTCCTTCTACAGGGGTGGCTCAAAAACAATGTAGTCAGAAAATCCCTCCTCCCCTTACAAGGGGAACAACCAATCTAGCCCCTCCAGAGGCTATTTTCGAGGAGGTTACAGAGGAAACAATAACCAGGGCAGAGGAAGAGGCAACTCCACCCGCACTTCCCCTGCCAACAAACAGTGACTTCCCCCCACTACCCCCCGACCATTCCACTCCCGTCGAGGGACGTCTCTCACAGTTCCTACCTGTCTGGAATTCAATCACCTCAGACAAGTGGGTAATACAAATTATCCAAAATGGTTATTGCCTGGAACTTACCAGCACTCCACCAACAATCCTTCCGAGAGAGCGGGCAATGTCACCAGAACATCTCACCCTGTTAAAATAAGAAGTCCTCTCTCTGTTACACAAACATGCAATAGAACCAGTCCCCTTTCATCACCAAGGGACAGGAGTGTACTCCTTTACTTTTTAATTCCCAAAAAGGACGGCTCTATCAGGCCCATACTGGACCTCAGACAGCTAAACCTCTACATTCAATCAGACCACTTCCACATGGTCACCCTATAACAGGTGCTCCCATTGCTTCAGCAAGGCAACTTTCTTTCCACTCTAGATTTAAAGGACGCCTATATTCATATTCCCATTCACCCGGCTCAAAGGAAATATCTCCGGTTCGTGGTGGACGGACAACACTACCAATTCAAAGTCCTCCCATTCGGGGTCACTACAGCACCAAGAGAATTCACCAAGAGCCTAGCAGTAGTAGCAGCTCATTTAAGAAGACAACACATTCACGTCTTCCCTTACTTAGACGACTGGCTAATAAAAGCCAAGTCGCAACACAGCTGCCTACACCACACTCACAAAACAGTTCAACTACTTCACGACTTGGGATTCACTGTCGGCCTCACCAAGTCTCATCTGCATCCCTCCAACAAGCAAGCGTATTTAGGAGCTACAATAGAAACCCGCAAAGCTTTAGCGTACCCCAACCTAGTCAGAATACGCAACATGCAAACACTAATATCACAATTTCAACCGCAACACTACCAGCCTGAGTGTTTATGCAGTTGATTGGAATGATGGCGTCTTGCATTCTAATTGTTCCTTACGCAAGACTCCAAATGCGTCCCCTACAGGAATGCTTAGCACTTCAGTGGAACCAGGCTCAAGGTCACTTAAACGATCTGGTGTTGGTGGACGGCCGCACTCATCGCTCTCTGCAGTGGTGGAATACACACAACCTTTCCAAGGGGCGGCCATTCATCGATCGGGTTCCACAGATAGTGCTAACAGCAGACACATCCCTCACGGGTTGGGGAGCTCATCTTCAAACACATACCATTCAGGGCATGTGGACTCTACAACAAAAACAGCTCCACATAAACCATCTGGAGCTGCTTGCAATTTTTCTAGCACTAAAAGCTTTTCAGACACATCTAGTAGGCAAAACTGTCCTAGTTCGTACAGAAAACATGACAGCAAAGTACTACATACAAAAACAGGGAGGGACACGCTCTCTACAACTTTCACACCTAGCTCAAAGCATTTGGAGGTGGGCCATTCCTCAAAACATATACCTCCTTGCACAACATCTCCCAGGAGTAGACAATCAGATTGCAGATCTACTCAGTCGTCAGAGACAACAGATGCACGAATGGGAGCTACATCCCCAAGTACTCCTCCCATTCTTCCAAATGTGGGGCTACCCAGAAATAGATCTGTTCGCCACACACCACAACGCAAAATGCCCAAACTTCGCGTCCAGGTATCCACACCCATTGTCCAAAGGCAATAGGCTATGGATGAATTGGTCAGGGAAATTTACTTGCGCTTTTGCACCTCTCCCGCTAATTCCATTAGTGGTTCGGAAGCTCACTCAACAATCCCTCACAATGATCCTAGTTGCTCCCACATGGGCTCGACAACCATGGTTCACAACCCTGTTGGAACTATCAATAGTTCCTCACCAAAAATTACACATCTCCCCCAAGCTTCTCACTCAGAACCATGGAGAGAGAAGACATCCAGATCCCAGTCAACTCAACCTTGCGATCTGGCACCTGAAGTCTTAGAATTTGGCTACCTTAACCTCCCATCAGACTGCATGAACGTCATTAAGGAGGCTAGACGTCCTACCACAAGAGCATGCTATGCAGCAAAATGGAAACGATTTGCAATTTATTTTTACTAAAAACCAAATCAATCCGTTAGATGCCTCAACTCAAAACATCATTTGCTATCTGTTACACCTACAACGTTCTAACTTAGCATATACGTCTATACGATTACATCTTGCTGCTATCGCGGCTTACCTACAAAACAGACAACACTTGTCTTTGTTTCGAGTACCCGCTATCAAAGCCTTTATGGAAGGACTCAAAAGAATCATTCCTCCTAGACTTCCACCTTCTCCCGTGTGGAATCTTAATATAGTCCTTACAAGATTCATGAGCCCACCATTTGAGCCTATGCACAGATGCGAATTACAATTTCTATCTTGGAAAGTAGCCTTCCTTATAGCCATCACATCTCTTAGGAGAGTTGGTGAGCTCCAGGCATTAACCATACAAGAACGATTTTTACAAATTCACCAAAATAAAGTGGTTCTTAGGACTAACCCAAAATTTTTACCCAAAGTCTTTTCTGCTTTTCAACTCAACCAGTCTGAGTTACCAGTCTTTTTTCCTCAACCAGACTCAGTAGCAGAACGTGCTCTTCACACATTAGATGTAAAAAGAGCGATTCTGTATTACATTGAAAGAATCAAACCTTTTAGGAAGACAAAACAACTCTTCGTTGCTTTCTCACCACCACATAAGGGCAACCCCATTTCAAAAGCAGGTATTGCACAATGGATAGTTAAGTGCATACAAATATGCTACCTCAAAGCTAAACGCACCTTAACAGTTCCCCCTAAAGCGCATTCTACACGCAAGATAGGGGCTTCCATGGCATTTTTAGGAAACATACCCTTAAGTGACATTTGCAAAGCTGCAACATGGTCTACACCACACACATTCACAAGACACTATTGTGTAGATGTGTTAGCCAAACAACAAGCTAGTGTGGGCCAAGCTGTTTTAAGAACACTATTTCAGACCACTGCAACAGATACAGGTTAGCCACCGCTCGGGAAAGAACTGCTATATAGTCTATGCTACCGTATATGATCTACAGCTCGTATGCCTCGAACGGAAAATGCTACTTACCCAGTATGCATCTGTTCTTGGCATGTACAGCTGTAGATTCATATGCACCCACCCGCCTCCCCGGGGACCTTTACCTGTTGCAGTATTATCTTACTTAGATACATTATACATGGACATCACTTTCTACTCTTACTAACTCCATCATCACCTTTACGGCAAAACAATCTAAGGATGGAGTCGATGCCCATGCGCACTATCACCGAAAGGAGGAGTCACCTACCTCGTGACTACAAAGACTTCTTCGAAGAAAAACAAAGTGCAAACATCCGGGCCCAACACCAGATGGCGATCTATGCTAACGCATATGAATCTACAGCTGTATATGCCAAGAACAGATGCATACTGGGTTAGTAGCATTTTCCTTACCTACCTTTTCTCTAGGAAATATCCCAGTGTGATATCTAGGCATATCACACTGAGTAGAAAAAGTAACTTAAAAAGTAATCTGTACAGTAATTTCAATACCTTGACCTACCTGTATTTCAAACAACTGCATTTGAGCTTGCATTCATTTGTAAACACTGCATAATATTTAGCAAAGCATTTATTTCACTTACCTGTGCCAGGCTTGGCTTGGTTCTAGAAATAAAATAACTTAACAATATTTTTATACAAACAAAATTGGTCTCAGTTCAGTCTGAGTGTGTGACATCGTTTGCTGATTAAGTGTGTACAACAAATGCTTAACACTACCCTCTGATACAGCCTTACGGCTTGTCCACACTACCACAAATAGAGAGTAAGGTGCTATCTACTTTTACCTCTGCCTACCTTTGGGGTTCTGCTGGACTCTGGCTCTGTATATACTATACCAAAATGAGGTATAGTGTGCACAACCTCCTACATCCAGGACTCCCCGACGTTGCCTGCAGCCTCTGCACGGTGACTCCCCGCCTACCGTGAGTAGCCCAGTAAGGTGAAATCTGACCTCAAAAGACCGCCCTGCATCCAGCCGCCCTGCGCCCTGGAGAAGAGAACCCGAGGTGCACCTACGTCCCCGAGCCCTCCAATTTACCTGCCCAGCTGTTGGTTCCTCCTCGATGACTTCCTGGACCGAGCCTGCAGCCAAAATCTTAAACTGGCAACTCCCATTGAAAACAGTGCACCTGACGTCAAAACAGCTCCCTGCACCCGGCCGCCCCATGCCGCTGTGGGTGCACCTTTGTCGTGTGGTTTGTGGACACATAGAATGCATTACTAAGTTAGCTTAGGCCTGGCTGCCATGATGCCTTTTTGCGCACGTTACTTTGTGCCCTTGTTTTCTAGACTTTGCTATTTTCGAACTGCGTGCCTTTTATCCTTATTCCTGATAGCTCTGGGTCGTGTCTGCACATCATGTACAAGGTCGGAAGGCAATGTCACTTATTCTTGCTGATCTGGTCAGTCCCTCAAGCTTAGACATAACACTGATTACAGCTGCACTGGAGATTCGTGTGCTTTTAATATTGTGATTTCAGTGTCAGAGGCACTTGGAGAAAAACCTTTCCAGAGAGAAGAGCTGTGCTTGTCTGATGTAAACCTAGCATCTAGATACTGAGGTATGGGGGTCTGCCTGTCAATGCCCAGAGGTCTTCTGTTTTTATAATAAACTAGTTATTAGCACGGGGAGGGTGGACAATACATTTAGCACTATATCCACTGTCTTTATAACATGCTATCCCCGTTTGTATTCTATGGAATTGTAACTATGCTTATTATATTATTCCTATGCATTATGCTGCTAGTACTTACACGTGTACTGTATCTTAGAGCACGATAGTTGAAATAAACATTTTAAACTATACAGTGTCTCTTATTACGCAAGTTGTGGACAGGTATGAGTGAATTACGAAAGAGTGTCCTTGCTCCTGCGAGTCCTGAGAGAGAGATACCGTGTTCTGGGTTGTCTAATCATTGGTAGCTTCGCTGCTAATGAGACGCTAATGCTAGCCGGATTAGGGTCGTAGGTACTGAGGTTTATGGTAGGCTCACCAATATATTCCGAGGTCCTATTATCCTGTGCATAGCTCTGTATATGTGCAGAATCCCTACGACATGGCGCCACCAACGAAGTGGGCTGCTTATCTGCGAGACGCTTGAGTAGTACTTGTGCTTGTCCACAACACCCTTCACATACGTTTCCGGAAACGGGTGTGAAGGTGATACCTCCTATATTGATGTTTTTATAGGTTCATTCAAGCTTGAAGTTATTAAAAGGTGCTAATATAGACCCATTATTGTGCTGCCTTGTATTAGGTTGTCGGTTATTCTTAGCCCTAATGGCTGTTGAAATTGCGGCACATAGCTGCGCGGCGCTCAAAGCTCATTTGACAGCGTATGGAGTGCCAGACGTGGTTGTCGATCTGATCTTCGTGGTACAAGCAGATCCTGCTTACCATTTTGAAGTATTTTACTCGTGGATCACCTTTGAGGCAGCGGATGGGACTGACCATACGTTCCATGAATATACAGTCACCGCACCTCCAAACAATTACAATCCTTATCGGAATCTTGAAGTACCGCTCACAGCTTGGCAACACCGTGTTTGGTTTGATGGCGCCCTCCCCCAACCGGTAACCACGGTTAGATTAGGCCCCTTATCGATAGACGGGGCCACTTGGCCTGTATTGGCCGGGTATAGCCCACATCCGCGTTATATGACGCTTCCGGTCGCAGACCTGCGACTCTTGCATTCGTCTTTGATACGTGTGCATAGGGCTTTAGTACAGTATGTTACAGGCAACATCCAGGCAGCCCCACCTGGAGTTGCGGCACATTCAGGTGGGCCTGGCGGCGTAACCATAAGTCCCGTCATGGTTAATTCGGTGATGGGCAAGCGCCCACAAAATAAGGATGATTTACCTTATTGGCTTGCAGAGAAATTTGACCAGCTGGAGGCTGTTTTTCCAAACACTTCTCCTGTAGACAAACACAGGATTTTGACGATTAGTTTGCCGAAAGATTTAATTCCCGAGTTGACAGATTGTAACAACTGGGGTAAGGTATTCGCTGCGGTATATGCAAAATGTTTCTGCACTCCTTCCATGACCGTTCTCCCCTCTGTAATCAAACGAGTACAGGATGAACATGGCCCTGAAGCGGCTGTGGAATTAGGGATGAGACTGGTGGGAGTGTTCGATGTAGTGGCTGAGCTAATTCTTGGTAATGTCAAGGGTGATGCAGTTAACTTTCAAGTAGCTAATGCTTTGGCCCCAGAACCAGATAAGCCGTGCGAATTACCGAAAATTATTGCACAAGCTTATAAAACTATAGGCCGCAATAGCCTGGGAATTAAACCTTTTGCTAAAACACAAACTCCATCGCAACCACCACCAAAAACTCAATCTGAGAAAGATGAGAAACTGTTCTTTACTAAAAAAGAACTGGCGATTGAAAAAACAGGGTAAGCAACAGAAGAAGCCAGGATCACGAAGTGCATCCCCGGTTTCAGAATCTTCTGAACGCACATATGATTTGCGCGATAGAGCGAGAATAAAATCTCCTGAGAGATTTCATGTTCCTGATTCGCGCTCTCCTCGTTCTTTACAGGCACCAACGTCGTTACAGACTGGTGGAGATCGCCCGGATAGAGGTAGGGGTCGTGAGGCCCCGCCAGGACGAGACCAACCTCGGCAACAAGTCAGAGGAACCCCAGAGGAATTTCAACGTTCTCGCCCACAGTTTCAGAAGAAAAAAAGTTGCCGCTGTAACAGCGAAGTATGCCACAGACGGTGAGAACGAGACTCCTGAATTGGACGTGGGCAGTGACGCTTCTAGACAGCGCCGCGGAAGTTACCATAGTGCGAGAGGCACTCCGTCCTCATGTGGAGGCGACAGCAACTGAAACATTTATTACTGTCGAGACAGCCGACACTCGAGTGGCACCCCCTGACAGACTACATAATATTGTCATCCAAATTGAGGGTGACATACAGCGTGTAATTAAAGGGATTTTTTGGGAAAATCTAACCTTCATATGACATTTTGTTAGCGGAGGCGGATTGGCCGCCCCCATTCGTACTTGCTGCTCGTAAAGGGGAGGAGGTAATCCTTCCAAGCTTTTCTCGCCATGTCCCCAAGGACAAAGCGGAGGCACTTGCAGTGGAATGGGCTGTAGCCTTGGCTCCGGCGTTATACCGCAATCACGTGGGTTGGGATGAGGATTCACCCTCCCATGAAATACCTTTGCGGTCGCTGCCACAGCCACAACCCCAATATCCCATCAAACGGGAAGCTAAAGGTCCTGTTTCCGAAATTCTGACACAGTTAGAATACCAAGGAGTAATAGAAACATGCGTTTCACCCATGAATAACCCCCTTTTCGCGGTTTCTAAACCTGATGATCGTACCGCCTAGTTTTGGATTACCGGCATTTGAACTCTCATTGTCGGACCTTTGCGGTGCAAAATACCCATAGTTCTGCGCTTGTAGACAGTCTTGTTCGTAAAAAAATATAAAACGACACTTGACCTATCCAATGGATTTTACACGCACAACTTAGCCACGGAGTGTAGCCAATGGAGCGCTTTTACCTCCGGTGGTAAACAATTCAAATTTCGGCGACTCCCTATGGGCTACAAAAACAGTCCAGGCGTGTTCGCCGCCCGTGTTGTCTCTTTGTTGGACAGCATAGACCCTGATGCGTGTTCGTACGTCGATGATATTTACCTGACAGACGACGAGTTATACCCGCATCTGTCCAGTGTGGACCGCATTATTCTCGAATTTGCGGTCTTAGGTTACAAGTTTAACTTTGCCAAATCTCACATTGCTGAATTAACAGTTTTGTTTTTGGGCTATGAGCTCAACAATGAAGGTAAGGGCTTGGCCCCTCATTTCTTGGAGAAATGCGCACGTTTGTGCCCTCCAACCACACTGAAGAAACTTAAGTCTTTACTGGGTTTTCTTAACTTCGGGCGTACTTATATTCCCGAATATGCCCAGCGTATCAAGCCTCTTTATGCCCTGATACAACCTAACTTTTCGAAGTCATGCTGGCTTCCCGAGCATTCCTTTATACTGCAGTCTTTGCAGTCTGATCTACTTGAATCTAAATTTCTATTGACACGTGACAACCACACCAACCTGGTGATTAGAATAATACCAGGGACAGTTGGCTTCACGTATTTAACCTTTAACGAAGGTGACACAGTACCGATTGCATACAAGTCACATCTTTACACTTCGGCAGAGTTGCGATTTTCCTCTGTGGAGAAAGTTTTGACTGCAGTGCAAATGGCGATTCTAAACGAACGCGCACTGGCACAGGGAAAACGCATTTTGGTGGTAACACCATATCCTGCCCTCGAGGCAGTGACAAAGGCAAGTGTACCGAACTCAAAGGCTTTGCACCCCTGTTGGATACAATGGGCTACATCTTTGACATCTCCGGATGTCACTTTTATCTTTGATTCTTCCCTTCAGACACAGGAGTTTTTACAGTATGAATTTGTTCATCCTCCTCCTCTGTCTTTGCTACCGCTTGAGGAGTACGAGTGTATTATCTATACCGATGGTTCGGCACAACCGGCCACGGGTTCCAAGCATGCTTATTCAGCAGCCTGTGCTATTGTTGCAGGGACTATGGTGAACGGTAAGTTCAAATCGACTGTAGTGCACACTCAGGCACTAGGAGACAGTACTGCACAATTAGCCGAGCTGCGTGCTTTGGTGCTCGCACTTGAGTTCGCGACTCCAGAAGTGACTAATCTGAAAGAGACACGTTAGTGACAGATTCCTTACCTTAGAATATCCCCAGGCGTCAGGCTGGATCCGGAAAGTTTTTTGCGTAGCAGTACCCTTGCGCGTCGGTAGGCGGCGTCGTGCGGCTCCGCGTCCGTCGTCGGCGTCGTGATCGCCGGGATGACGTCGCGGGCAGTACTTAGGCGCCGCCCCTGCGCGCTGACGTCAGTTCTTCTTTTTCCGCGCCAGTAAGCGCAGATCCGGGAAGAGCAGTGCCCTAGTCACTTTTTGACTATCTTTTTTGGTGAATTTTTTCACTGTTTCTTCAACGAGTCTTCACGACTCCTAAGGTGTCGTAGGGATGCCCGGCTTTAAGCCCTGCGAGGAATGTGGTCGCATGATGTCGATCACGGACCCGCACCTCGAGTGTCTCTTTTGTCTCGGCCGAGACCACGACACGAAGTCGTGTCCTGACTGCCGGAAACTTCATCCTAAGGCTTTGCGAGAGCGGTCTCGAAAGCTCCTCAAAGTCCGGCATTCGGCTCCGCGCCGCACCAAGCCCCAGTCCCGGGAGAGGTCGAGGGGCCGGACGCGGAGTCCCCGCCGTTCGTCGGATTCAAAGTCTTCGCGCTCCTCCGGTAAGTCGGAGCACAAGAAGTCTAAGCGGCGTCATCGCTCTAAGACTTCGCCTCGCCGGTCTCGCGACTCGGCTGAGGTCCCTGTCGGCACCGTCCCCGCGGCCCCGGACGTGCCTGTCGAGTTACCCCCGCAGTACCCGCCCTACCCGGGCTCGGGGGCGACTCCGGCCGATATACAGGAATTCCTGTCGGCCATGGCCCGCCTCTTCGGGCCTCAAGGTCCCTCCGGTGCGCCTTCGGGCCCCGCGGGCCCTGATGGGGTTGCTCCGGCGTCGCCGTCGACTCCGGTCCCGGCGTCGCCTGTCCCACCAGCCTTCGTCCCGGCCTCGGCTCCGGCCCCGGCCTCGACCCCGGCTCCGGTGGTGCCGCAACCCCCATCGACGCCGGTTGACCTAACCACGCCTCCGCCGACGCCGATGTCCCCGGTGCCGTTTCCGACGCCGTCCGGGGCTCCGGGCGGTGTCGTTCCCCGGTTCTCTCCGGGTCCGGACATGGAGCCGGACCGGCGTCGCCCGACGCAGTTTCCGGCGCCGATGAGGCCTTGGGTCCCTGATGTCCCTCCTCCTCCATATTTTCAACCTGAGGAGGACCAGGAGAGCTGGGAGGGGTCTGAGGACCCTCTCACACAACAGTGCAAGTTTGACCCGGACTGGGTTGAGGAACTTGGGGATGCCAGTGGGCTGGATACCTCCCCCGACTCTGGCATGCTGTCTCCTCCCGTGGCAACGGAGGAGGGGGCTAATTTTGCAACGGTGTTGCGTAGAGCTGCTGGAGCCTTAAATCTCCAGTTGCCTACAGTGGTCGTCGGGTCTAACATCCTGACTGAAGTGCTTCAGCCGGCGGCCTCCTCTGCGGAGACTGTGCTGCCGTTCAACGAGGCACTGACTGACGTTCTTTTGGGTGCCTGGTCCAAACCCACCACAGGGGCTCCTGTGGATAGGAACGTGGCCCGACGCCATCGCCCTGCTCCGGGCGACCCCCTGTTTCTCTCCCAACACCCCACCCCTGAGAGCTTGGTTGTCCAAGCCTCTGCCTCCCAAACCGCCTTCCCTACCGCCCCTCCGGATAGGGAATCCAAGCGCCTGGATCACTTTGGGAAGAAGGCTTTCTCTTCCTCCAGTGCTGGCTTGCGGTCTGTTAATACCGCTTGCCTCTTGGGCCGATACACCCACTCCCTGTGGGATTCGGTGGCAACTGTTTTGCCGCAGTGTTCTGAGGAGGTCCAGACACTGCTTACCCGCGCCATTGCGGAAGGGCGTGATGCGGCTAAATATACCATCCGCTGTGGCCTTAATACCGCCGACTCGCTGGGCAGATCGCTTGCAACGACGGTGGCGCTGCGTCGCCACGCCTGGCTGAGAACCACTGGTTTTTCAGGGGATGTCCAGAATACACTCATGGACATGCCCTTTGATGGAGTCGGTCTTTTGGTTCGAAGGCAGACCATGCGCTGGAGCGTTTCAAGGACTCACGGGCTACTGCTAAGTCCCTGGGCCTTGCTGTTGTGCGCCCTCCGCTCACGTCTGCTTTTCGCCCCTTTCGTGGCCACGGAAGGGGCGCCCAGTCATGTCCACAGCCCGGCCAACGGCCCGCGCAGCAAGCGCCTTCGCGTGGCCGAGGACGTGGATACCGCCGTGGCGGTTCGGGCAACCAGCGTGCGGGTCAGGCCACCACCTCCAACCCGTCCGCGGCCTCCAAACCCTCCTAGTCCCTCCTTTCAGGTGCACAGTACGCCAGTCGGGGGCAGGGTCCGCCATCACCTTCACCGCTGGCGTCCCATCACCTCGGACAGGTGGGTCTTGGACATTGTCCGAAGGGGCTACTCCCTCCCCTTCGAGACCACCCCCCCAGCCATGCCACCTCAATTCCACCGCATGTCAGGGGATCACTTGGTGCTTCTACAGAAGGAAGTCACGGCCCTCTTGGCCAAGAGGGCCATCGAGCATGTTCCGACCCCAGAAGTAGGGCGTGGTTGCTACTCCCACTACTTTCTGGTGCCCAAAAAGGACAAGGAGGACATGCGTCCTATCTTGGACCTCCGGAACGTCAATCGCTTCCTCCGGAAGGAGAAGTTCAAGATGCTCACCCTAGCTCAGGTCTTGACTGCCCTCGACCCCGGAGACTGGTTGGTAGCGTTGGACTTGCAGGATGCCTATTTCCACATCCCCGTCCTGCCGGCCCACCGGCGTTACCTTCGGTTCACGGTAGGCCCCGAGCATTTTCAGTTCACCGTGCTCCCTTTGGCCTTACCAGTGCCCCTCGGGTGTTCACGAAAGTGATGGCGGTGGTCGCAGCTCATCTGCGCCGGGCAGGGGTTTCAGTCTTCCCCTACCTCGACGACTGGCTGCTGAAGGCGGGCTCGTCCCAGGCAGTCGTCTCCCACCTCCAGACTACGGCCGAACTCCTGCACTCGCTGGGGTTCTCCATCAATGTGTCGAAGTCGCATCTGATTCCTTCTCCACAGCTCCTTTTCATCGGAGCAGTTCTGGACACGACGCAGTTTCGGGCCTATCCTCCCGAACGGCGAGTCTGGGATATTCAGGCTATGATTCCGATCTTTCAGCCTTTATCCTGGGTTTCGGTACGGATGACCCTGAGGCTGCTGGGCCTCATGGCCTCCTGCATCCTGCTGGTCAATCATGCCAGATGGCATATGCGGGCTCTGCAGTGGGACCTGAAGTTCCAGTGGGCGCAGCACCAGGGCAACCTGTCCGATCACGTCCAGATCTCGGAGGGGACTGCAAGACAGTTGCAGTGGTGGCTCTCGAACCGGCAATGGGTCATGGGCAGATCCCTCTCCCTTCCCCAGCCAGAGCACACAGTTGTGACGGACGCGTCCCTTCTGGGATGGGGCGGTCACATGGGAGAGGCGGAGATCAGAGGCCTCTGGTCTCCGGCGGATTCCCGGCTCCATATCAACCTTCTGGAGCTCCGGGCGATCCGGCTTGCACTCAAGGCATTCCTTCCCTCTGTCAAAGGGACGGTAGTGCAGGTGTTCACCAACAACACCACCGCCATGTGGTACTGCAACAAACAGGGCGGGGTGGGGTCGTGGACCCTTTGTCAGGAGGCTCTGCGCCTCTGGACATGGCTGGAACATCAGGGCATGTTCCTGATGGTTCAACACCTGGCAGGTTCCCTGAACGTCAGGGCGGACGAACTCAGCCGCAGGTGCATGATGGATCACGAATGGCGTCTTCACTCGGAAGTGGCGCAAGGACTCTTTCTACAGTGGGGAGAGCCTTGGTTAGATCTATTCGCCACCGAAGAGAACGCGCAATGTCATCAGTTTTGCGTGTTGGAATTTCCAAGGCGGCACTCGCTCGGCGACGCTTTTCGTCACGAGTGGAGTTGCGGTCTATTGTACGCCTTTCCGCCTATACCACTTCTACCCAGAGTGTTGAAGAAGATTCGGCACGACCGGGCCCAAGTCATTCTTGTGGCTCCGGACTGGGCTCGAAGAGTTTGGTATCCCGAGCTACTCAGTATGAGCGTAGATCCCCCGATCCGTCTGCCTCTTCGGGAGGATCTTCTGTCGCAGCAGCAGGGGACGGTCCTCCACCCGAACCTGTCCAGTCTACACCTGCTTGCGTGGAGATTGAGCGGCGGCAGTTGATTCCTTTCGACTTGCCTCCCGAAGTTTGTGATGTGATTCTGGCAGCCAGGCGTCCCTCCACTAAGGTGGTATACGCCTGCAGGTGGAACAAATTTGTGGCATGGTGCACAGCAAAGGCTGTGAACCCCCTTTCTGCCCCTCTTTCTGAGGTCCTTCTGTTCCTTCTTTCTCTGGCCCAACAGGGTTCTGCCCTGGGTACCATCAAGGGTTATCTCTGTGCTATCTCGGCCTTCCTCAGGCTCCCTGATCAGCCCTCCCTTTTCAAGTCCCCTGTTGTTAACAGGTTCTTAAAAGGCATTACACACCTCTTTCCTCCTGTTCTATTTGTGATGCCTCAGTGGGACTTGAACTTGGTTCTTACCTTTTAATGTGCGCTCCCTTTGAGCCTCTGCATAACTGTCCTCTTCGTCTTCTGACTCTAAAGACAGCCTTTCTGGTGGCCATCACCTCCGCTCGGCGGGTGAGTGAGCTCCAGGCTTTATCTTGCAAACCTCCCTTTCTGTCTGTTCATCCAGACAAGGTTGTTCTTCGGACTCGTCCGTCCTTCTTGCCAAAGGTGGTTACTGCCTTTCACATTGGGCAGACCATCACTTTGCCTACCTTCTTTCCGCCTCCGCATCCTTCCAGAGAGGAAGAGAGGCTCCACCGTCTGGACCCAAAACGTGCGCTCTCCTTCTATATCGACCGCTCAAAACACTTCCGGGTGGATGACCAGCTCTTTGTTGGCTACGTGGGCGCCAAAAAAGGTCGGGCGGTGCACAAACGAACCATCTCCCGCTGGGTTACCTTGTGCATCAAGACCTGCTATTCTTTGGCTAAGAAGGAGCCTCCTGTTGGGCTGCGTGCCCATTCCACCAGGGCAACGGCTGCTACCACGGCCTTGGGCCGCGGTGTTCTGCTGCCCGTTATTTGTCAGGCAGCTACGTGGGCCTCGCTGCACACGTTTACAAAGCATTACTGCCTTGACAGTCAGGTCCGGAGGGACGGCTTCTTTGGCCGTTCTGTCCTCCAGGACTTCCTTGTCTGATCTTTGTTCGCAGACCCACCACCGGGGTTGGTATTGCTGGGGTATCTATTCTAAGGTAAGGAATCTGTCACTAACGTGTCTCTTTCAGATGCACAAGTTACTAACTTGTGTAACGATATATCTGTAAGAGACAGTAGTTAGTGACAGATTCCTTACCGCCCACCCATCCTCCCCGTTCTGCGAACTGATTTCTAGGGTTAAGGACATCCCTTTCAGGGCCCTAGTATTTTTCAGACACCTATGTCAGCTTCTTGCATGGCTCTGCGTTCCTGGCGCGGAAAGTCGTGTACAGAACTGACGTCAGCGCGCAGGGGCGGCGCCTAAGTACTGCCCGCGACGTCATCCCGGCGATCACGACGACGGACGCGGAGCCGCACGACGCCGCCTACCGACGCGCAAGGGTACTGCTACGCAAAAACTTTCCGGATCCAGCCTGACGCCTGGGGATATTCTAAGGTAAGGAATCTGTCACTAACTACTGTCTCTTACAGATATATCGTTACACAAGTTAGTAACTTGTGCCTCTTGTTTACGATTCCTACTACTGTGTTCAGTCTTTCAATGACAACCTCTTCTTTTGGTTGCAAAACGACTATAGAGATGCAAAAGGCAGCACTATTAAGCATAAGACGCTTTGGGTTCGAGTGGCAGATCTAAAACAACGTCTGCCTCTCACACAGGTGGTTCACACACTTGGCCACCAGTGTGTGGGCGCACACGCTGTCGGTAACAATTTGGCAGATGAAGCTGCCAAATCAGCAGTAGCAACGTGCACAGTAGCAGCAGTTACAAGATCCATGACTAAAATAGATAAAGATATTTTGGCAGCAATAGCTGCAACAAAGGAAGGTGCTAATTACCCAAGGGGTTTCCCTTCTAAGTACTCTTATCTTTTAAGTCCCGATCAGACTCCTTATGTAAGTATTCCGGACGTTGGGGATCGGCTGATTCCCAACGCGGACCGCAGACTTTCCTTGATAACTGCCGCACACGAAGGTATGGCTTCGGCTCATGCTGGAGTGTCTGCGACAGTTTCTATCTTGCAGCAGCGTTACTGGTGGCGTGGTTTATACAAACATACCCGTATTTATGTGCTTTCCTGTGACATTTGTCAACAAATTAAGCCTTCCACGGTTACCCGACCACCGCAAACACCGCTCTGCATTTCTAACAGACCTTTTGGGTGTGTATACCTGGATCACTGCGGTCCATTTTCGTCTGACACTGCATATAAATACATCTTAGTTGCAGTAGACTCGTGCACACGTTTCATCTGGGTCTGGCCACAACGGAGTGCTGACGCTCGAACTGTCATCAGGGATTTGCGTGTCTTTGCGGGAATTTTCGCCTGTGGCACCTTCCATTGTGACCAAGGTCCAGCGTTCGCCTCTAGGGCTTACAAGGACGCAATGGGTTCACTGGGGGTGCAGGTGAAATTTTCGTCTCCGTATCGGCCTGAGGGCAATTCGGTCGTTGAACGAATGAACCGTGACTTAAAGCAATCCTTGACAGCTAGAGTCTTGGGTACTGGCAGGAACTGGCTGGCCCACTTGTATACCGTACAACGTGCACTTAATAATCTCCCCAGAAGACCTCTGGGTGGGCGGACCCCATACGAAATGCTCTTCGGCATAAGAATGTTTGTGCCTGACCTTAATGGTCCAGACATGGCGGCGCAATCCGCAATCTTTGATGTAGATAATCATTCTACTATGTTACAGGACTTACAGGATGTCCGAGACAAACTTGCAATTAAACATTTACCCTCAGCCACAGACGCTGCGTTGCAGATTCCGGTTGCCGGCTGGCTTCCGAAAATTGGAGACCTGGTCCGAGAGAAGGTGGAGAACAAGAAAGAATTTGGCCCTGTAGGAAAGTGGGTTTCTGTTGCAGTAACCCCCCACTTTTTGCCTGATAACTGATGCACTTTTCCTTGGTGTGCCCTGGATCCCTGCCAATCAGGTACCCAGGGCCTGTGTTCCTTCCCTAAAAACTGTACTCAGCCTAAACCCAATTGGCATCTCTGGCCACAGGTGAGCCCCTGGTAAATGGTACCCTAGGTACCCAGGGCACTGTGACCAGAGAAGACCCCTAAGGGCTGCAGCACTTATTGTGCCACCCTTAGAGGCCCTGTACCCTGACACACACACACTGCCCTTGCAGGCTGAGTGTCTTGGTGCAGAACAAAACAGAGAGTCGACATGGCACACATCCCTGTGTGCCATGCCCACAAACACCCTGCCCTGGCATACCTCAGTCACCCCTCTAGCTGGGTGCCCTATGCCAGTGGTGAGGGCACAGGTGCATGAGCCCTGTGCCCCTACAGTACCCAGGCCCATTCCTGGGCACTGTAAGTGCAGGGCTGCCATTCCGAGTATATGGTGCTGGGAGGTCGTCAGCACGTACTCCACAGCACCATGATGGCTGCACTGAAGACTGAGAAGTTTGGTATCAAACTCCTCAGCACAGTAAACCCACACTGATGCCAGTGTGGGATTTACTGTAAATGCACGTCAGAGGGCAACTTAGAGTTACCCCCTGAACCTAACCTACAATCCACGTCTTGTCTGAGGGGCTGCCTAGGCTGCCACACAGCAGACATGTTGCTGGACCCCTGGGTAGAGAGCCATCCGCTCTCCCGGGCCTGCAACAATGCACGTCCTGGGTGAGGTGCTAGGCCCCTCCCCCAGGATGGGCAGGGGGAAGCTTCAAAGGCATTCCGCCTTGTGAGCTTCCCCAGACCACTTGCTGTACTCAGCAACTGGTCCCCACCGGTTCCTCCCCCATCCTGGTGGGAAGACTGGAGGGAAACACCAAGGGAGGAAAGGGGTGTGCCACCTTCTGCCAACCCCACCCCTCAGGTGGGGGAGGCGAGGTGAAGCACATCTCCGGGCTCTCGCCATCTTGAAGATGGGGAGCTCTGCCCAATCAGGACTAGGCTCCTGCCCCCTCCCACAGGAGAGTGGCAGGATAGGGGGTGTACTCACTCCCAGGGCAGGGACCCATTGGTCCCTGCCCTTTACCTACCTGTAACGCCCCTAAATCTAGTATTTAGGGGCACCCTGAACCTTCCTTCCTTAGATTCCCGCAACCTAAGAAGAAAAAGGACGAAAGAAGACGCCCAGCAGAGGAGACTGCAGAGAACAACTGACTTGGCCCCAGCCCTACCGGCCCGTCTGCAGTTTCCAGAGATCCTGCGCCAAAAATAGTCTTGTCCTGCAGCCAGCGACCTCCAGAACCCCAGGGAGGACTGACTGCCTTCAACAAAGACCGGATCTCCTGTGAACAGCAGCTCTGTTCAAAAGAAACACCAAACAAAGACTCCGAGCCTGCTGAGGAGAAAGAAACCCGACGCCTGGAACCACCACTGCACCCGTCGCCTACAGCCCGAGTTCAAGTGGCCCACCGGTCCCAGCGAGGTCCCCCAGCTCTCCAGAGTCCGAGTCCACCGTGGGTTGACCCCTCCAGGACTCCCCGACGTCGCCTGCAGCCTCTGCACGGAGAACCCCCAACCGCGAGTGGCCCGGTAAGGTGAAATCCGACCTCAAAAGACACCCCTGCATCCAGACGCCCTGCGCCCTGGAGAAAGGAACCCGAGGTGCACCTACGTCCCCGAGCCCTCCAACTTACCTGCCCAGCTGTTGGTTCCTCCTGGAAGTCTTCCTGGACCGAGCCTGCAGCTGAAAACCAAAACCGAAAATTTCCATTGAAATCAACAGGGCACCCGACCTCAAAACAGCACTCTGCACCCGGCCGCCCTAGTGCCGCTGAGGGTGCCTCTTTGGTGCTAACTTGGTCCCCAACGTGCCCTGAGCTTAACCCTAGGAGCTTTGCTCCCACAACCCCGTGGCCTGCTTGCCAGCCGCCACCAACCGGAGTCCCCCTATCCTCCATAGGATAACATTGGGCCTCAACACTCTGCACCCGGCCGCCCTAGTGCCGCTGAGGGTGCAACAACAGTGCATCACTGACCCTGGGAGACCCCTGAGTCTAACCCCAGAACCCTAACTCAAAAGACCGATTACTTACCTCGAGACCGATAACTCATTTTTCCTCATAGGATAACATGGACACTTTTTCTTCCAAAAAGTTTCTAAGTGTCGACTTTTGAAAACAAGAATATTCTTTAAAAATCGTACAGACTACCAAAACGTAATTACTTACCTGTTTTAAGTAAATGTCCCAGGGCTGAACCTAGGAGTCCAGCACTGGATTACAAAAGTAACGTTAAAAGTAACTTACCGGCGAATTGAATTTTCTTACATAGGGATCCATTGACTGGTTTTCTGTGAAATTTCTTCTAAGTGTCCACTTTTGAAATACCAAAATATTGCTTAAAAATCACAACAGTAACGAATTCCGAATTACTCACCTACTATCAGGAGAGACCTCAGTACTGCATCTTTAGTCCAGTACCGACCATGAAAAGTAATTTTTACCGTACTTACCAGTAACTGGAAATTCCTCTCATAGGATATCATTGCCTGCTTTTTGTTGAAAAGTTTCTAAGTGTCGATTTCTGAATCATACAAATATTCTTTAAAAATCGTACAAACTACAAAAACGTAATTACTTACCTGTTTTAAGTAATGTCCCAGTGCTGAACCTAGGAGTCCAGCACTGGATTACAAAAGTAACGTAAACATACTTTGCTTGCAAACTGTATTTCCTTCCCTAGGATAACATTGGTAATTTTACCCAGAAAAGTTTCTAAGTGTCAACTTTTGAAATACAGTAATATTCTTCAAAAATCACTACCATAACCAAAACGCTTTTTCTCACCTGTTTACAGGAAGTGTCCCGGGACTGAATCCAAGATCCAGTCCCGTGGTTAGAAAAGTAATCCAAAAAGTAATCTATTGCATTTAACCAGAAATTTCCATTGAGCTCAATGTATAATTGTGTTTAAAATTGTGTTGCATATTGCAACAACTGTAACTATTGCATTCAAAAGTCTATTGCCAATTGAACAGTAGTTAACTAAAGCATCTCATTCTGAGAAAGTATATTTTGACACCCATTGTTGGTTCTAAAATAAAACAACTATATTTTTATATACAAACCATTGGCCTAGAGTTCAGTTCTTGAGTGTGTGGCTTCATTTGCTGACTGAGTGTGTACAACAAATGCTTTACACTGTCCTCTGATACTGCCTTACTGCTCGACCAAGCTACCACTTTAGAGAGTAAGGTTATATCTAACTTTAGCCTCTGCCAAACCTCTGGGGACTGTGGACTCTGTGCACACTGAACCTTACCTGGGTGCAGTATATACAGAGCCACTTTCTTACAGGCCCCTCTTATCGTGCACCGGTTCCAGTCCTTGGCTTGAAGGGTACTCGTACAGTCATCTTACCACCGCTTCCTGGTCGCAAGGAGAACAGATACATCTCAGTGGAAAATGTCAAGCTACAACGTCTGGCCGATCCTGAATAGTGTTACTCCAGCGGTCTCTTGTCCGGTCATTTCAAGGACAAATGTTTGTGGTCTTCCAGCCCGAACGGTCACTGATGTTGCCATTGAGATGGTTGATTTGCCTGAACATTTGCTCGACTACCCGGATTCCCCCTGCAACGAGGAGAACGAGTATACCTATCCCGCCACCGAGTCTGTGGCTCATCTACCAACAACGCCATTGAGCCCCACACGTTATTCTTTTGACTCGGATTCCCCTTCAGTGAATATCCCGTCCAGATTCAGTATTTTTGTATCCTGGTTCAGAGACAATTTTTTGGTTCCCCCATGGACATACATCTGGTTGGTACTATTCCTAATTTTTCTGTTCATGTCCATTGGCTTTGTCACAGTCTTTTTTCTACTGATTAATGGTCACTATTTACCTGAACGCTCTGCCGTGAACTGTCGATGGAACTTTGGCTCCACATTCTTCCTCTCACATCATGAAGCGTGATTACACATTTGTGAACATTACAGCGTTTCCAGTTGCTGATGGCATCGTATGGGATGCAGTAAATTTCCAAGTTCATGGCCCAACTGAGATTATTAATGTACCAAATGTACTCCGTGTTTCAATGGGTGATGTCGTGAAAAGTAATATTCATTCTGCTCCATAAACCAAGTACCCTTAGGGGTCCTTTTAATTACACACAATGGGAACATTGTCCGACCCCTTTACCAGGTAGCTCCCAGACTCTTAAAAATAAGTTTACTTATTTTACAGATTTTGATAGATCGAACCCTGGGTCCTATTATTTTAAATTAAACATTTCATCTACGCAAAAATAATGTTGACCCATACCAAATTGCTTTATTCAGGTTCCTTTTTAAATGCCTTAGCTGTGGGTGGGTATGAACATTGGCGGGATACTATTGACTTAAAATCTATCTGGGGCTCCAAAGCATGGCAGGTACAAGGCACAGAAGCCTTGCACCGTGCTTGCCTCATCCCAGCCCAGATTCTATTTTTGAATCAAACCATCTATCAAACAACGTGTTGGGGTTTGGCTACTTCCAAACAATTAAATGCACCCTCTATTCCTGTATTGTCTTCCACTCCCAATGAGAGCTTGCTTTTAAATATCTCCATTGAAATTTTACAGGCTTTATTCCAGAACAATTCATTCAACATGTCTACGGTTGTCCAGTCACCCTGGTTGGCTTGGCCCATGGCATCCAATGCCTGCCAACTGCGTTTTCACGACACGGATCCTGGTTATAAACAGGATAGGCCAGACCCCAGGTTTTCTGACTCTCGTACTGTTACAACATATTCTGTTGGTAAATTGTGTAAACAGTGGTTGCAGCACTCTTCCTTAGATTCTGTTAAACAACATTTGTCCCTCTTATCAGGCAACATTGATCTGTCCGACTTTGTTCTGGGGCCTCGTGGTCCTCGACCAAAGAGATTCATTTATGAAACTTATAATGAACTCTGGAAGCTCTCGCAAATTGAAGCTGCTTCCAGTCTTCGGGAAATAGATCAAGCAAATTTAGAAAAGGTGCTTGCTGTTGTTGATAATAGTATTAATACCCTGTCTTCCCGCATTTATACGTTAGAGAATATTGTTTCCTCTGTCGTTGATATTGTACAAGATGATGTTTCTGTGTTGTATCATGGTCAAAGTCAATTGCGTTCAGTGATGCAGTTTGCATGGACTATGCAAACCCTTAAGATGGGGAAAGTTCCTTGGCACTTTTTGAACACCTCTGCCTTGTTCTTACCTTTCAATTTGACTGAAAAACAGCAGTTTATGTCCATGAAAGATGCAGCTTACACACTGTTACATATTGAACGGATAGAGCCATTACCATTCTCGGTAGCAGAATTAGATTCTGCTGTGTGGCTAGTCCACGGGGTTATAGCTTTGCTGGCCTTCTCTAATGGGATGAGAGCCATATCGCACTGGATGAAGAATAATTTCCTCCAGTGTAATGTGGGAAAAACGGAGATAATGCTCTTTGGAGAAGCCCCCCCTCTTATGGACCCCAGATTGGTGGCCGATCGACTTGGGTCCCCATCCTGTCCCCAGGTCTACTGTCAAAAATCTGGGTGTCCGTTTAGATCAAGCCCTCAGTCTGAAGGAGCATGCCGCTCAGACAGCTGGTTCTTGTTTTCATGTAATTGGCCTGCTCCGCCGAGTTTTCCCCTTGCTGCCTGATTCTACCCGGAAAACCCTGGTCCAGGCGCTGGTATTGAGTCGTCTGGACTATTGTAACGGCCTGCTGGTCTCTGCTAATGATGCCTCACTCAGTAGACTGCAGGTAGTTCAGAACACGGCGGCGCGGTTGGTCCTCAATGTCCCTTCCAGGACCCCTTCCCGCCCTCTTCTCCTGAAGTTGCATTGGCTCCCCATCCGCCAACGGGTTAAATTTAAAATCTGCTGCACCATCCATAAGTCATTGCTTAACTTGGGCCCTTCCTACCTTACCGAGAAATTTACGCCCTACATACCATCAAGATCCCTCCGCTCGAGTGCTAAACACCTTCTGGTGGTGCCTCGAGTAAGCAAGGCAAGATCAGGAGGAAAAGCTCTATCCCATCTTGGTCCTCGTTACTGGAATGAGCTCCCCTTGCCCTTAAGGCAGTGCCTGGATCACTTGCAATTCAGGAAGTTGCTCAAGACCAATCTTTTTCGCACTTGCTGAATTCATGCTGGAGATGCTTTACGCCCTCACTGTCTGCTCTAAGCGCAGATACACCCCTTCGGGGGTCGATTCTAGCGCTATATAAGCAAATAAATAAATAAATAAATACATTTCTTTATTTGAATTTAGTTCCTGCATGAAACATTATCCTGTCGGTCGTTTTCAGCCTTTGGGTAGTGCTTTCCTGCATGAACTGTGGTCCCTGCCTTTCATGTATAGGTGTCTTAGGGACGGGAAGGAAGTTTTTCTCACGGGGAGTCATGCGATTCTACTGTGGGTCATTCCCTTGTTAGTAAACACATTACATTGCACGGAGCTTGTAATGTTTCAGCTCCGAATCTTGCTTGTGTTCTGAAGGGAATTCCTGCTCCTTCTATCTCTCCTACTTTCACTGTGCTTGCTAATGGCAGCTATCTCCTTCTAAATAATCAGGACTGTTGTGGCATGCTTGCCGGTATTCCCTATATTGTAACAGTTTCCCACAGAGTTGTCTGCTGCAAGAATGTGCTGTTTCCTCCCCCGCACAACATTGTAGATAGTTCCATTTGGCCTTCCATTCCAACTTTGAAGGCGGATTTCAATAAGTTGAGCAGAATAAAGGCACTATTATTGAATCAGGAGGTTATGCTCACATCCGCCCGGGAGACATTTATTCTCCAGGTGGTGAGTACTCACAGTGAAATACAGGCCTTGTTAAACACTAACCTCCCACAACATTTCGGTGAGTTAATTCACCGCGTTTTCAATGCATCTCGCACTGAAGGTCTTGTGCATTTTTTTAAAGTTGTGGGCTCTGGCCTGGTTACCTCCTTTCAGACTATATTTGGTGTAATGCCGGCTTTTATTCATTCTATTTTTTCCAGTGTCTTTGGCGGCATTCCGTTGATCCTAGCGTTAGCTGCTGGAATACTACTTTTGATTTGTTTACTACGCAATGGCTGCACCTCATGGAGCCCACCTCGACCGCAGACGCCTTCGGGTGCTCCGTGAACGTCTCCTCGCCGGCTTCGGCGTCCTGCCATTGGCGACACTTGGTGTATCTTACAAACTGTCTTTTCGCTTTGCGTATTTCACTTGCGTGCAACCTGTGATGTCTTGCATCCGATGTCCTTTCTCATGGTCCTTGGATTATTGCCTCTCCAATACGTCTGTCTCGCCCGGATTTCGTCCAGTTGGTGGGTCCCTTAGAGGCCCATGAACGAGACTGTTCCGGACCTGGCTTCAAGACGCGTGCGGCTGCACTTGGAATTTTGGCACAATGGGATATCTGGGCGGCTGCTCAGAATCTCCTATAACGAAGTTATATTGAGTATCACGCAAGTTGTCCCGCAAGGTTTTTCGCTACTGCCTTTTATGAGGAACATGAATGCAGTTTTGATTTATTAAACTGGATGGCATCTCTTCTTTTTTTCTGGCGATTCCAATGATGTCCTCTTGGAAAGTGTGGCGTTTTTCTGCACTTACTCTTTTTGACTAAAGGGCCTCCACGTTCAGCGTTCTGCCCTACTGGATTTTTGCTGTTTCAATTTTTTATCCCGGTTCATTGCCATTCTGCTCCACCTATTTAAACTCTGTCTTCGTCCTATGTCTGTCACTGGACTGACCAGGGGAGGGTGTTGTATGGTTTGTGGACACATATAATGCATTACTAAGTTAGCTTAGGCCTGGCTGCCATGATGCCTTTTTGCGCACGTTACTTTGTGCCCTTGTTTTCTAGACTTTGCTATTTTCGAACTGCGTGCCTTTTATCCTTGTTCCTGATAGCTCTGGGTCGTGTCTGCACATCATGTACAAGGTCGGAAGGCAATGTCACTTGTTCTTGCTGATCTGGTCAGTCCCTCAAGCTTAGACATAACACTGATTACAGCTGCACTGGAGATTCGTGTGCTTTTAATTTTGTGATTTCAGTGTCAGAGGCACTTGGAGAAAAACCTTTCCAGAGAGAAGAGCTGTGCTTGTCTGATGTAAACCTAGCATCTAGATACTGAGGTATGGGGGTCTGCCTGTCAATGCCCAGAGGTCTTCTGTTTTTATAATAAACTAGTTATTAGCACGGGGAGGGTGGACAATCCATTTAGCACTATATCCACTGTCTTTATAACATGCTATCCCCGTTTGTATTCTATGGAATTGTAACTATGCTTATTATATTATTCCTTTGCATTATGCTGCTAGTACTTACACGTGTACTGTATCTTAGAGCACGATAGTTGAAATAAACATTTTAAACTATACAGTGTCTCTTATTACGCAAGTTGTGGACAGGTATGAGTGAGTTACGAAAGAGTGTCCTTGCTCCTGCGAGTCCTGAGAGAGAGATACCGTGTTCTGGGTTGTCTAATCATTGGTAGCTTCGCTGCTAATGAGACGCTAATGGTAGCCGGATTAGGGTCGTAGGTACTGAGGTTTATGGTAGGCTCACCACTATATTCCGAGGTCCTATTATCCTGTGCATAGCTCTGTATATGTGCAGAATCCCTACGACACCTTGTGTGCTAACTTGGATCCCCCTTTGCCCCAAGCTTTGCTCACTCAACCTTGGGGCCTGCCCGAGAGCAGCCACCAACCGAAGGCCCCCATAGCCCCATAGGCTAACATTGGGCCTTCGTACTCTGCACCCGGCCGCCCTAGTGCCGCTGAGGGTGCTTTTTGAGTGCATCCTTAAAGCTGTGGTAACCCTTGTTCTAACCTCTGAAACTCAACCCATAAGACCGTTTACTTACCTGCAAACCGATAACCTCATGTTCGAGGCATGTGAGCTGTAGATCACATGCTGTGCATAGCACACCATCTAGTGTTGGGTCCTGATGTTTGCACTTTGTTTGTCTTCGAAGAAGTCTTTCCAGTCACGAGGTAGGTGACTCCTCCTTTCGATGATAGTGCGCATGGGCATCGACTCCATTGTTGGATTGTTTTTTTCCGCCATCGGGTTCGGACATCTATCGCTGCACTTCGGCTCAACACCGTTCCTTCAGTTTCCCTCGGTGTGCAAGATACTCACCCTCGACCGTATTGTTTTCGATCGCGTTTTCCCTTCTATCGCATATCGTATTTACTTGCAAAACCAAACTTTCGATCGGAAAGCTTTGGAAGGCCGTCTGGCCTACCTGCGTCGGGCCGACCCGCGGTCTATGGAAGAACTCCCTTTAAATTCTGCCCTCGGTGTCACGCGAAATACCCGCGCACCGACTCACACGAAGTGTGTAATCTGTGTTTGTCCCTCGAACACCGAGAACAGGACTGCGACGCGTGCCAGGCTTTCCGCTCCAAGAAGACACTTCGCGACCGTCAGGCTCGAAGTAGCAACATGCAGAGCCAGCACACAAGCCCCATTCCGGACATCTTCGGACACCAATCGGACGAAGAGGCCGGCGAGGCCATGGGAACCGAGGAAGAGAAGGAGCCGATCGCCATCCCAAAGCTCGACTCCGACCAAGAGGATGACATCCCACATGGACAACGTACCGTGAGTACAGCTCCTCCCTCGTCCCAAGACCCAACTCCATACAAGAAGAAGGCTCTGGTCCAACCTGCGCCCTCAGGCTCCGGTCGATACAGAGATCATGCTTCCGACGCCCCACATTCTGGCTTGGCACCAAAGCCTATCAAAAAGCCTTCCGGCTCAGAAAAGACTCCTTCCAAATCAAGTTAGGAGCCGAAAACTTCGGGGTCGAAACACAAGTCCGGCACCGACTCCAACCATTCGGCACCGAAACACACATCGGATCCGAAAGCATCAACATCCAAGACTTCGGCACCGAAACCTCCGGCGCCAAAACAGTCAGATGTGCCGAAATCACCAAAAAGACAGTTTTGACGCTCCGATTGACAAACCAGATCTGAAACAAAAAGTGCTGTATATTCATCCTCAAACTGGTCATATCCCCACTAAAGTGACTTTAAAAAGGAGGACTGATACAGAGTAAGAATACCACATTCCTTTAACGAAGAGAACGTTTGGAACTAACCCTTCCCCTCCTCCTCTTTCTCTTCCTTCACCTCAGTTTCAGCCTATTTCACCTGAACATTCACCACCACATACACCTGACAACCAGGGTGATGGGGATGACAATGGGGATGATAATCAACCAATGCAAGACCCATGGGATGATTACAATACCAATTCGCCCACGGGCACTGATCCTTATTTATATCCTAACAAGCCCTCTCTGTAAGGAAGTGGGTTTCTGTTGCAGTGACCCCCCCCCCCCTTTTTGCCAGACTACTGATGCACTTTTTCTTGGTGTGCCCTGGGCCCCTGCCAATCAGGTTCCCAGGGCCTGTGTTCTTTCCCCAAAACTAGCCCAATTACAGGGCACACATCCATGTGTGCCCTGCCTAAACAACCCACTGCCCTGGCCTAGGTCGGTCACCCCTCCAGCTGGGTGCACTATGCCAGTGGTGAGGGTACAGGTGCATGAGCCCTGTACCCCTACAGTGCCCAAGTCCATTCTTGGGCATTGTAAGTGCAGTGCTGCCATTAAGAGTATATGGTGCTGGGAGTTTGTCATTACGAACTCCACAGTACCATAATGGCTACACTGAAGACTGGTAAGTTTGGTATCAAACTTCTCAGCACATTAAACCCACACTGATGCCAGTGTGGGATTTAATGAAAAATGCACACAGAGGGCATCTTAGAGATGCCCCCTGAAAAACGACCAGCCTCTGGTGGGTTCCCTGACTGGTACACACCAGCCTGCCACCACGAGACATGTTTCTGGACCCCTAGGGTGGGAGCCTTCGCTCACTGAGCCCAGAAACAAAGCCTTTCCTGGGCGAAGGTGTTCACACCTCCCCCAGGCCAGGAAAAGCCATCTGTGGCAGGGGAGCTTCAAAGGCCTGGCAGCCTTTGTAATGCGACCCCCAGCCTCCCCTGCTATCAGGAGCGGGCCCCCTTCCTGTCTCCCCTCCCTTTCGGCGGGAAGACAAGCGGGAAAAACTAGCCAGCCCAGGAGGTGTGCCCACTTCTGCCAACTCCACCCCTCAGGTGGGGGAGGCGAGGTGAAGCCCACTCTCCAGTGCTCGCAAGATGGCAGGCACTCCCCAATCAGGACTAGGGATTGTGCTCACTCACCCACGTGGGGTGAGCACACCAAGGGTGTAGTCACCCTAAGGTCAGTAGCCCATTGGCTACTGACCTCAAGACCCCTAAAACGCCCCCTAAATACAGTATTTAGGGGGCAGCCCTGAACCAAGAACTCAGATTCCCGCAACCTACGAAGAAGGACGAAAGAAGACGCCCAGCAGAGAAGAATGCAGAGAACAACTGACTTGGCCCCAGCCCTACCGGCCCGTCTGCAGTTTTCAGAGATCCTGCGCCTAAAGTCACCTTGTCCTGCAGTCAGCGACCTCCAGAACCCCTGGGAGTACTGGCTGCCTTCAACAAAGACTGGATCTTCTGTGAACAGCAGTTCTGTTCAAAAGAAACTCCAAAGCAAGACTCGGAGCCTGCTGAGGACAAAGAAACTAGACGCCTGGAAACACCACTGCACCCGTCGCCTACGGCCTGAGTTCGAGTGGCCCATCGGTTCCAGCGAGGTCCCCCAGCGCCCTAGAGTCCGAGTCCACCGTGGGTTGACCCCTCCAGGACTCCCGACGTCGCCTGCAGCCTCTGCAAGGAGACCCCCCCCCCCTCCACCCAACCGCGAGTGGCCCGGTAAGGTGAAATCCGACCTCAAAAGACACCCCTGCATCCAGCCGCCCTGCGCCCTGGAGAAAAGAACCTGAGGTGCACCTACGTCCCCGAGCCCTCCAACTTACCTGCCCAGCTGTTGGTTCCTCCCGGAAGTCTTCCTGGACCGATCCTGCAGCTAAAAACCAAAACCGAAAATCCCCATTGAAAACAGGGCACCCGACGCCAAAACAGCACTCTGCACCCGTCCGCCCCAGCGCCGCTGAGGGTGCACCTTTTGTGCTGGCTTGTTTCCCAATTTGCCCTGACCTAAACCCTAGGAGCTTTGCTCCCACAGCCGTGTGGCCTGCTTGCCAGCAGCCACCAACCGGAGGCCCCCTATCCTCCATAGGATAACATTGGGCCTCAACACTCTGCACCCGGCCGCCCTAGTGCCGCTGATGGTGAAACAAAAGTGCATCACTGATCCTGGGGGACCCCTGAGTCTAACCCAGAACCTTAACTCCCACAGACGATTACTTACCTGTAAACCGATAACCTGTTTTTCCTCCATAGGATAACATTGACAATTTTCTTCCCAAAAACGACTAAATGTGGAGTTTTGCAAACTAAAGATATTCGTTAAAAATCGTACAAATAACCAAAACGTGTTTTCTCACCTGTTTGCAGGAAATGTCCCAGTGCTGAATCTAGGTATCCAGCACTGAGTTAGAAAAGTAACGTGAGAAGTAACTTACCTGCGATTTACTGACACAGCCTATTCATTTCAATGTACTGCTCCAAAAAGTTTCTAAGTGTAGAGTTTTGAAATCTGAAAATATTCTTTAAAAATCGCACGAATAACAAAAACGCATTTACTCACCTGTTTTCAGGAAATGTCCCAGTGCTGAATCTAGGCATCCAGCACTGAGTTAGAAAAAGTAACGTAAAAGTAACTTACCTGCAATTTGTTGAAAAGCCCATTCATTCCAATGTACTGTATTTGCTGAGTGTTGCAATCTACTGCATTATCTGTAAATCAAACCAAGTTCAATTTCGACTGCATTTTCGAACTGTATTTCAATCAAGTAACTTATTACTGCAAAGTATTTTATGCTTACCTTTGCCAGGCTTGCTTGGTTCTAGAACTAAAACAGTATATTTTTTATACAAAAACAATTGGCCTAGAGTTCAGTTCTTGAGTGTGTGACTTCATTTGCTGACTGTGTGTTTACATCAAATGCTTGACACTGTCCTCTGATACTGCCTTACTGCTCGACCACACTACCACAAAAAGAGAGTAAGGTTTTATTCAACTTTAACCTCTGTCTACCTTTGGGGACTCTTGGACTCTATACACACTGTACCTCACTTTGGTGCAGTATATATAGAGCCAGTTTCTTACACTCTCCACCAGATGACAGTGTAGGCTACATCGAGTTACTGGGTAGAGCTGCCAACTTCCATGGGGTGCAGCTACATAAGGAGTCCTTAGAAGAGGATTTCCTCTTTGAAACCCTCAGTACCACGCAGAGGTCATCACATACACTACCTATGCTCAAAGGGATGATCAGGCATGTAGATGACATTTTTAACGACCCGGTCAGAGCTCGTATTCTTACCCCTAGAGTAGACAAAAAATACAAGCCAGCACCATCGGACCCAGTATATATAAAAGGTCAGTTGCCACTAGACTCCTTGGTTGTGTCCAATGCAAGGTAAAGGGCCAACTCCCAGACAACAAGAGATGCTCCACCCCCGGATAAGGAATCCAAACTTATTGATGCTTTCGGGAAAAGGGTGGCCTCTCAGGCGGCCAATTTCTGGCGTGTCTCCAACACGCAGGCATTGCTAGCACGATATGACTGTGCGCACTGGGACTAGATGGAGCAATTAATACAATATTTGCCCCAGGAACACAGATCTAAGGCACAAGTTCTGGTGCGTGAAGGGCAACTTATTTCTAATAACGCTATAAGATGTTCCTTAGATGCTGCAGACACTGCTGCTAGAGCGGTAAACACCAGCGTTCTCTTGAGAAGACATGCTTGGCTTCGCATATCCGGGTTGAAGCCAGAGGTGCAGACCTCCATTTTAAACACTCCCTTTGATAAAGAGCATCTATTTGGCCCAATGGTAGATTCTTCACTAGAGAAAATGAAGGACACTTAAGTGGCCAAATTCATGGAGCTCTTCAGTCAGCACAAAGCTTTGGTTCCTTTTGGCGCTCCTTTTACCGCGGAGGCTCTAAAAATACCTCCTCGGAGACCACCTCCACCTATAAGGGCAATAACCAACCCTCTCCAACTAGGGGTTACTTCAGAGGGAATTTACAGAGGTAACAATGGCAGGGGCAGGGTTTCAAACACACGCACCCTTCCCCTCCAATACAAAGCAGTGACTTGCCTCCACTTCCCCCCGACCACTTAACACCTGTCAGGGGAAGACTGTCAGATTTCCTACCAATCTGGCAGTCAATAACAGACAAATGGGTACTTCAAATTATCCGTTCTGGTTACTGCCTGGAGTTCATCAACACTCCTCCAAACATTCCACCAAAGTCGCACAAACTTTCACCAGATCTCCTACACCTCCTCAAACAAGGGGTTCAGTCTCTACTTCTAAAAGGAGCTATAGAACCCGTACCACCGCAACATCACGGGTCAGGCGTATACTCTTTTTACTTCCTAATACCCAAAAAAGATGGTGCTCTCAGACCGATATTAGATCCCAGAGAACTAAGTCTTTACATTCAGTCAGATCATTTCCACATGGTGACACTGCAACAAGTATTACCTCTGCTGCAAGAAAGCGACTTTCTGTCTACTTTAGATCTAAGACGCCTATTTTCATTTTCCAATCCACCCCGCTCATCGCAAATTCCTCAGGTTCGTGGTAGCGGGTCAACACTTCCAGTTCAAGGTACTCCCATTCGGAGTCACCACTGCCCCTAGAGTCTTCACAAATTGTCTGGCGGTAGTAGCTGCTCACCTGAGAAGACAAAGCATCCATGTCTTCCCATACTTGGACGACTGGCTCATCAAACCCAGAACGTACCAGCAATACCTTTAGCACACTTTCAGAATAATCCAGTTACTACATCAACTAGGGTTCACAATCACATCTCCAACCAGCCAATACTCAGGACTACCTAGGAGCCACAAGAAATACTCAAAAAGCCCTGGCGTTTCCCAGCGCAGCCAGAATTCGAAATATTCAGGCTTTAGTTCTCCGATTTCAACCCAATCATTTGATTCCAGCTCAAGTTTATATGCAATTGCTGGGAATGATGGCATCTTGCATCATGATCGTCCCCCATGCCAGACTGCACATGCGTCCACTTCAAGAATGCTTAGCCAGTCGGTGGAACCATTCACACGGTCTATTGACCGATCTAGTGTTGGTAAGCGGCCGTACTCATTGCTCTCTGCAATGGTGGAACACGCAAAATTTGTCAGAAGGATGGCCTTTCATAGACCCGGTTCCACAGATGGTACTGACAGCGGATGCGTCCCTCACTAGCTGGGGAGCTCATCTACAACACAGTGCAAGGCCTGTGGAGTCGACAGCAGAATTTGCTTCACATCAATCATCTAGAGCTGCTTGCAATCTTTCTAGCTCTCAAGGCGTTTCAGACTCACCTTGAAGGCAAAGCTGTCTTGGTTCGTACAGACAACATGACAGCTATGTATTACATACAAAAACAGGGAGACGCACACCAACTGTCACACTTGGCCCTAGACATCTGGAGGTGGGCCATTCACCACAAACTTTATCTCCTAGCGGAACTCCTCCCAGTAGTGAACAACCAGATTGCAGATCTCCTCAGCAGACAGACAGCAAATACACGAATGGAAACTCCACCCTCAGGTTCTCCTCCCATACTTTCAAAGTTGGGGAGTCCCTCACATAGACCTGTTTGCCACACACCAAAACACAAAATGCCAAAGCTTCACATCCAGGTACCCACACCCGCAATCCAAGGGCAATGCACTATGGATGAACTGGTCAGGGATATTTGCCTACGCTTTTCCGCTTCTCCCACTCATTCCATGAGTGGTTCAAAAGCTCAGGCAAACATCTCTCACACTAATCCTAGTAGCTCCCACATGGGCACGTCAACCATGGTTCACAACCCTGTTGGAGCTATCTTAGTCCCGTATCAAAAGCTACATTTAACCTCCAGTCTCCTCACACAGAACCATGGAGAAATCAGACGCCCAGATCCCTAACAACTGAACCCCGCGATCTGGCTCCTGAAGTCTTAGAGTTTGGTTACTTAAACCTTCCACCAGAATGTATGAATATCATTAGGAAGGCTAGAAGACCTACTACAAGGGCTTGCTACACAGCTAAGTGTAAGAGATTTGTTATCTACTGTGGTAACAATCATGTCAACCCTCTTGATGCTTCCATACAGAACATCATATGCTATCTGTTACACTTGCAACAGTCAGCGTTAGCTTATACCTCTATCAAACTACACCTAGCGGCAATTGCTGCATATCTACAAAATAGACAGCATTTGTCGTTATTTAGAGTACCTGTGATCAAAGCTTTCATGAAAGGACTAAAAAGAGCCATACCACCAAAATGTCCACCAGCTCCAGTGTGGAATCTTAATATAGTCCTTACAAGGTTGATGGGCCCACCTTTTGAGCCCATGCACAAATGCGAACTACAGTTCCTCTCTTGGAAAACAGCTTTCCTCATTGCAATCACATCATAGAGCGAGTGAATTACAGGCATTAACCATACAAGAACCATTTTTCCAACTACACAGACAAAGTGGTTCTTCGTACTAATCCTAAATTTTTACCTAAGGTCTTATCTGCTTTTCACATAAATCAGTTGATAGAATTACCCGTATTCTTTCCTCAACCTGATTCAGTTGCAGGAAGAGCTCTACACACCTTAGATGTGAGAAGAGCACTCTTGTGCTACACTGAAAGGACAAATTCTTTTCGTAAAACGAAACAACTTTGTTGCTTTTGCTCCACCACACAAGGGCAATCCTATCTCCAAATCAGGTGTTGCAAGGTGGATTGTTAAGTGCAATCAAACATGCTATGCGAAGGCAAAGAGAACTCTAACTGTACCCCCAAGGGCACATTCGACTTGTAAGCTAGGGGCCACTATGGATTTTTTAGGAAACATTCCTACTGTTGACATTTGCAAAGCTGCAACATGGTCTACACCACACACATTCACTAAACATTATTATCTAGATGTGTTAGCAAGACAAGCCAATGTGGGTCAAACAGTACTTAAAACACTATTTCAGACAACTCGTACAGGTTAGCCACCGCTTTGGGAGGGTACTGCTATATAATCTATGCACAGCATGTGATCTGCAGCTCTCATGCCTCGAACGGATAATGTTACTTACCCAGTAAGCATCTGTTCTTGGCATGTAGAGCTGTAGAGTCACATGCGCCCACCCACCTCCCCGGATACCTGTAGCTGCTGCAGTTCTCTATTTAATTTACATACATACGCAGGGACATCTCTATTCTTTACTACTACTCCATTCGCACCGTCTGCAGCAAAAAATCTAACAATGGAGTCGATGCCCATGCGCACTATCATCGAAAGGAGTAGTCGCCTACCTCGTGACTGGAAATACTTCTTCGAAGATAAACAAAGTGCAAACATCCGGACCCAACACTACAGCTCTACATGCCAATACCAGATGCTTACTGGGTAAGTAACATTATCCTTTTCTCCATAGGTTTGCAGTGGAGTGAAAAACATCTGTGAGAGGGTGTTTGTATGGAAACATAAACTGTGGTTTTATGAAAACTGTTATACTTACCTTTTATCTAGGAAATGCCCCAGTGTGATATCTAGGCATATCACACTGAGTAGAAAAAGTAATCCTGAAAAGTAACCTAAAAAGTAATCCAAAAGTAATCTTAACGGTATTTGAATATTTTACAAACCTGTAACAAAAGTAATTATTCATCCAGCTTGCTTGTTGATCAGTCTGTCTTGAAAAGTACAGTTCCACTTACCTGTACCAAGTCTTGCTTGGTTCTAACAATGAAATACAACAAAGAAATATTTTTGATACAAACAAGTTGTCTAAGTTCAGTCTTTGCATGTGTGACATCAATTCTTGCCTGAGTGTGTACAATAAATGCTAAACACTACCCTCTGATAAAGCCTTACTGCTCGCCCGCACTACCACAAATAGAGTAAGGTATTATCTACTTTTACCTCTGTGAGCCTTTGGGGATCCACTGGACTCTGTGCACACTATACCTTACTTTGGTATAGTATATACATAGCCAGCTTCCTACAGCATATTTAAAGGGTACATTTTGGCTCTTTCTGCCATTTTACGGTTGCCAAACCAGCCCTCATTATGTTGACTGGTTGTGATACTTTTTTTGAAAGCCCTTCAACACTTGTTTCCTCTCTCCCTGTTTGTAATGCCACAGTGGGACATTAACTTTGTCCTCAAATATTTGATGTACACTCCCTTTGATCAACTTCACAGCTGCCCTTTCAGGCTTACCCTCTAGACGTTGTTCCTTTAGTGCCATCACATTGGCGAGGTGAGTGGATAAGCTTCAGGCTCTGTTAACCTGCTGTGCACCACCTTCTTCCCAGACAAACTGGTTCTGCGGACGAGAACAGCCTTCTTGCTGAAAGTTAACACCATTCCATGTTTGTGAAACCATCACTATTGGCATTCTATGCTCTGCCTTATCCCTTCAATGAGGAGGAGAGAGTCCATTGCTTTGGACCCCGAAGAGCATTAAGCTTTTACATTGATTGTACCAGAGAACACCGAGTGGACGATAAGCTATTTGTGTGGTTCGCCAGAGTGGAAAGAAAACAAAGCCATAAAGACAAGCATTTGCAATGCAATAAGTCTCGCATTTATTCGACTTTAAGCTATTGGCATTGTAAATGACTATGCCTTTTATTTATGTTTTAAAAACGAAAACAAAAATAAAAGGCATTATCATTTGCAATGTCAATAGCTCAAACTCGCTATAATGCGAGACCTATTGCATTCAAATGCTTGTTTTGTTAGCAGAGTGGTCGAGTGCTATACAGCCTCATAGAAGCGGGGGCCATATTGGAAAAAAAATTATTTTCAAATTAGTCCAACTCAAGTTGCGAGATGAACGCTTGGTATCACATTTCAAACACAATATTAAAAAATATATATATTTTTGGTTTAAGTGGAAACATGTTTTCCAAATCAGTATTTGTTCAAAAATCGAAATTACTTGATTCATTTTCATCCCGTCTACCACAATCAACATAAAACAAAGACATTACGGTTTCCAGAAGCATTCGCGTTAAAAACACACTATTATTAATATTTGAAGCTGCCAGTTTTGTCAGTGTTATCAGGCGAGTCTTCTATTCCTATACTCCCAGGCTCCAGATCTGATGGAGGGCAATGTGCTCATTGATCGCGCCTTGTCTTCACTGAATGTTAAATACAAAGGGAAGCAGCGTAAACGTGCTCACTGTGCAAACTCTCAGAAAGCTTGTCTTTCGATTAAAAAAAAACAAGTGAATATTAGCCTTTCAAACATCACCTCAACTATTTACAGCGTTGCATAACACATCAGTAAAAAGGCAATTGTGGACAATTTTCAAGTTAAAACCAAAGAAAACGAGCAGCTGGGAACAGCGTCGTACAAGCTGCGAGTGGCGGGAGTTGGGGTGATCGCAGAACAATGGCGAGACTGCAAATAGGCTGCGAGGGGCGGGAGGTGGTGTTGGGGGGGGGGGGGAAGGCACTGGGAGGTTAAGTGGACTGGCAGCAGCGAGACACCAGCAGCTGGGAGCAAGTGAAACATTTGAAAGCACTGCTACCCATATCCCGTTTTTTTGCTGTCTTCCAAAAGTCATTATTTTATTTTTCAAAATGATTAAAAGGTGCACCACTGCTGGTGTCATCTGTGGAATCCAGCCCAAGTAGTGGCTATTGCAGACTCCCGAGATAAACACTTTTTTTTCTAAAGGCGCTAACAAGGCTCTTGCCGCTGTGGCGGGCCTAGCGGAGCCGGCTCTTTATTAATTCATTTCTTATTTATTCTCACAATTCATTGAAGTCAAAAGATTAATGTATTGCGAGAATAAATACAAGATTAATAGAGCGCGGGCTCAGCTACGCCCATCACGGCGGCGACGAGAGCCTTATTAGCATGTCTCCAGAGACGCGGGCTACCAGAAGCCAGTCCCCAACCCTCTGAGTTCAGGATGGTGGTGAACGATAGCAGAGCAAACGAGTGTCTGAAAACACGATCACTGCACCGAGTGCTCCAAGACAAAACAAGCTTTAGAACCAGTTCCTATAGCATAGCGTAAACCAGTGGGGAAAAAAAAGTGCCTACCCAGTAATTAAAGGACACTGGATAACGCCGTGAGTAAAAGATCCAGTCCGGGTGGGCGGGGCCAAAAGGAGACAGGGCGGCAACAAGGAGGGACTAAAAAGCCTCACTGACAATGGAAAGCCAGGTTTTAGCATGCACGATGACGAAAGCCAATAGGAAAAAGGGGCGGAGCGTAGACTCCACTTCTGAAATTGACTTGTTTACAAGAGGCCTCGCAGAGCGGTCAGCGCATGCGCGCTGCAACACTAGGCGAGACCTAAAAAGGACCATCTCCAATGAGTTGTACTCTACATTAATCAAAATGCAGCCTCCGGAAGGGCCGCAAGCTCCTTCTCCCAGGGCCAAGGTTGCTACCACTGCGTTGACACGTGCAGTTCTTGTCCTGGACATCTGTCAGCAGCTATAATATCCAAATGGAGAGGCAGCACTCAATATTTAGTTCATTAAATTTAGTGAATCACAACTTCAGATGTCTTAATACAACTTCTTTGTGAAAAAATATATTCCTTTATTGATGTTCAAACAGTTATTTTACTTTATGAAATGCAGTCATACAGCCGTCACGTTTCACTGAATCACCATGAGCATCCTCAGGTCTTCAATTCTTATACATGCTGTTTGAACCATTGTTTAATCTTCCTATCATTCATTTTTGCTTTCTGCTGTCAATTTTGCAACATTATTATGGAATGTACTTCATACTGTTGAGTGTTTACGCTGAGTCCGACATGTGAGCTTCAAATAGTCATGCTCTGTCGTTTGGCTATAATAATGTTGCTAAAATTGACAGCAAAGTAATCAGTGGTGGGCAATTTGGGAATCTGATATAGGGAATTGTAGGAGGCTGGCTTACTATATGGTGTATACTTATTTAACTGAAGCAACTTGCACTTATCCAGGCAACCCTGATGGTGATTTTAGTGGTGTTTGATAACCTTTTGAAAGCTCTCAAAGTGGTAGCTGTGGAGAGCAGGCTTATCTTGCACGAGTGTTAACCTGCTTGTTTTACCAGTTTAATCACATTGCGTAGGTTAAATGAAAGAACCACACAGTGTATATATAAAAATGTCTTTTTATTACACAACACTCACAAACACATTGATATATCTCCTACCCAGAGATATAAACACAAATACACAATAATACTTCAATTGCAAATAGGTAAGTAAGCACAAAATGCAAACCATATACTAAAAGTGGAATGCCAACTGTGGCCAAAGTCGGGACTTGGACCTGGAGACTCAGAGGAGCTGGGGACACGAACCCCACAGAGGCTGTGTGCAGAGTGGAAACACAGCCATGTGTCCAGTAGAAGTCAACGGGAAAGTCGCAGTTGTAGTTTTGAAGAAGGACCCTTCCTTGTGGACCCTGAAGAAACCCCGTAGAAGATGGAAGGGTGGAGAGTCTCCTATGGATACCCCAGGGACCAGATCACCTACACCAGGGAAACTGGTTGCATAGGTGCGAAGTGTTGTCGGAAGCTGCATTAGACCACAATGGAGGACTTCAGAAAAGATGCAGCTGGCGAAGACCGTGCAAGAGTTCGTGGAATCAAAGGGTGGATTCTTGAAGGGAAGAACATGCAAGTAGAGGGGACAGTGTCTATGCCACTCTGAGGTGACCAGGAGGCACAGAAGAGCAATGCCCACTGATAGACGTTTCAGTAGAGTTGACTGTGACCTTGTCGCGGCAGCTGTGGGGACCTGGTGACACGGAGGAAGACCAGGAGCTGTGTACGAGCGGTCTGCTTTTGAAGTAGAGAACCAGGGGGTCGGTGTCCTGCAGGAGCACCAACAATCCTTGGCAGCTGGAACAGGCGTGGAAAACGAAGGAGCAACGTTGGGACCAGCAAGGTCGAAGGGACTCGCCACAAGCAGGTGGAGTCAGAGCCGTCCCTGAGCAAGCAGGGGAGCCCACTGGAGCAGAAGACGACCCTCAAGAGGACCCACAGGCCGAAAGCACAGGAGTCGCAAGAGGGCATCTAGCAGCTCACCAAGAAGGAAGGCCCACATTGCAGAGGATGCGGTGAGGACATTGTACTTGGCAGGAAGAGAGGGAGATTACTTTGGGTGTCATTGATGCCCACAGGTCTGTTGAAGATCCTGGAAGAAGCACAGACGATGACGAAGAAGACTTTGCAGAACAGCGAGACCAGGAGCAGCAGGAGTCTTCCTTGATGCAGACAATGAGAAAGGTACCAAAGTACTTAACATAGTCCAATTTAGGGAGAGAGCACAGTGACTGGGGTCCTGATTAGCAGTATCCCAGTCAGACTAGTCAGAAAACAGAATGACACCAGTAAAAAGTGGGGGTAACCATGAAAGCAGATCCTACTTTCCAACACCTATTTGCTTTTGGGTCTATGCGTCTGCAGTCAGAACCACCTTGAAAGCAACTAACGTCAGCGTGTTGGAGTGGCTCTTCTATTTGCTCCACACAACATTTTTGGGGCGGAGTCAGTGCGGAGCCACACCAGAGCCTACCAGTGCACAGAGGTACCACTTAAATGTTTCCGGATCCAGTCTTACCTCTGGGGAATATTCAAACGGAATCTACAGTTAGTTTCTACCAGAAAGAGAGGTATTGAGTGTAAGTAACTTGTTCATCACTGTATGATATGGGTCTATTCTTGCCCTGCCTGGTCATACATTGACAGCCTCCTAAGGATTTAACAAGCATGCTCTTAGCCATAGGTCCTTCTGTGACAGAAAGCGGTTAGGTGGTATTTATAGAGCGCAGCTGTCGCTCCGAGGAGCGTCATGGCGCTATAGATGATTGAGTTGCAGGTATAGTGCAACAGCTACTGAGAACAGGAATGAAGGAGTTAAATCAGGGCTCTGCATCGGGAATCCGAAGAAGTGAAAATCCAGGTTTTAAGGGACTTTCTAAAGAGGGTTTCTGACTGGATGAGGCGGAGGTTACAAGGGAGTTGATTCCAAGCCTTTGTGCCTAATACTGCAATCGATTTGCCTCCTTTGGAGATGCATTTGAAAGTTGGGGGTTTTAAGAGATTTGAGTTAGAAGATCTAAGCGTGCGGCAAGGTACGTAGTGGGTAATCCTAGATCGGATATACTGGGGGCCAGAGGAATGAAAGCTTCTAAAAGTGATTATTAAAAGTTTGAACAATATTCTTTTGTGAACAGGAAGCCAGTGTAGTGTTTTATGGGCGGCTGATGCGGAGAATTTCCTGGGCCATTTGAGTACTAATCTTGCTGCAGCGTTTTGAACCATCTGGAGTTTATGAAGGACTGATTTATTAGTTCCTGCATAAAGGCTGTTGCAATAGTCCAGTCTAGAAGTAATCAAGGCTGTAGCAACCGTCTGCCTTGTCGAAAAGGAGTAAATCCCAAAACTTTTTAGTGATTTGATTAAGTGAAAGCAGGTGTCAGCTACGGAAAGTGCCTGTTGATGGAGAGACAAAGCCGAATCTAATCTGACCCCCAGGTTTTTGGTGGTAGTTACAGTGTTAGGGGGACAGGGGGTATTAGCTGGCCACCATTGACTGGGGCAGAAAGTGTTACCCTTCCCTAGTGGCATAATTTCTATTTTTTCAGAGTTGCACCTCAGGTGGGTTGTCTTCATCCAGTGAAAGACAGCTGTAAGACAGTGGCAGAGGTTTTCCTCCGCTAGTGTCGTATTTTTGTCTAGGACCAATACCAGCTGAGTATCGTCAGCATATGATATAGTCTCTATGTTAAAGGACGAAATAAACCTGATTAGCGGGGCCATATATGCATTGAAAAGAACTGGGCTAAGGATGGAACCTTGTGCGACCCCAGAGAGCAGAGGTTTTTCTGCTGACTGATATTGCCCAAGGGTAATGACTTGCCTTCGGTTTTGGAGGGAGGACCATAACCAGGCCAGTGCAAGGTGGGAAATACCATAGGCTTCGAGACGGTCTAGTAGGATGTCATGTGAGACCATGTCGAAAGCCGCTGATAGGTCCAAAAGGACCAACACAGCGTGTTTTCCCTGATCCAGGGCAGCTTTTAGGGATTCGGACGTGAACAGAAGGGCAGATTCAGTAGAGTGCTGCGATCCGAACCCTGATTGATTTGGGTGTAGAATGTTGGCTCCTTCCAGGTAAGTCGTAAGTTGTGAATTGACCAGTTTTTCTGCGATCTTACTTTGGCACGGGAGAAGGGAAATGGGGCGAAGATTAGAGAGGGTGGTAGGATCAGCAAGCTGTTTCTTTTGCAAGGGTCTAACTGCTGCAAGTTTCCACTCATTAGGTACCTCCCCTGTGGACAGTGAAGTATTTATTATATTGCGGATGATTACGTTAACCATATCTATCAGTGTATGTAAGATCTGAGGGGGACAGGGATCAAAGGGAGACCCAGATTTGACAGCCAAGATAGCCTGACGTATTTGATCTAGGTTGAGATTTTGAAATACTTTGAGGGAGGGTTGGTTACTATCCGGCGCAATCTTAGGGTGAGTAGGGGACAAAGGGGGAGAGGGAAAGTCTTTTTTCAGCAGCTGGACTTTTTCCTCAAAGAAATCCGCGATGCGGTCACAGAGAGCTTGTGAAGGGGGGATTTCTTGTTTGAGTGACGTGGGGTTTAAAAAGGAGTTCACAATATTAAAAATAGTTTTTTGGTTGGAGTTAGTCTGTTCAAGCATATCGGTAAGTACGATTTCTTGGCAGTTTTTGTTTAGATGGTAATTTTTAAGCGCGGCCTTAAAACTGGTCCGCTCTGTCGGAGTATAGTTGAGTCGCCATCTGCGTTCTAAATTTCTGCAGTGGCTCTGCGTTTCCTTTAACTCTTTGGTATACCAAGGGGCTGAGGGCTTCTTTAGCAAGCAGCTTTTCTCAGGACCAGCTGCCACAAAGTGATCCTTCATCTTAGTTAGCCATGATGTGAAACGTTTGTTATCTTCCGTTGGGTCTCCTATTAATGTAGGCTTACCTACTGAGGCTGGTAGATTGAGATCAGGATGGGTGACCATATCCTTCCATCTAGGCTTTGAGATCAGGCTGGAGTATGCGTGCTGTTTGTGTTTTGTCGCAGGCTGACGTCTGATTTCCAAGTGTATAAGCTTGTGATCAGACCAGGTGAGACATACTGGCTCTTTAACCGTAAGGGTTGAGAGGTTTGAGCAGATGTCGTCTAGAGTATGACCTGCATCGTGGGTGGGGGTCAATACGTGCTGCTTGAGGCCAAGCATAGCCATAGTTTCTCGGAATTGAATTGTCCTAGGGTCATTTCGGACATCTAAGTGAATGTTGAAGTCTCCTAGAAGGGTGAAATTGGCAAATCTAAGGGTGAGTGCAGTCACGATGTCACCTATGCTTTCTAAAAAGTCATTACTGGGGCCTGGTGGGCAATAGACCAGGGCTCCTGAGAAGGCATAGGACTCCTAGTTGAAAAGAAAAACCAATGCGGTCTGCCCCTTTAAAGGTCGGATATTTCAAATACAGAGCTGTAAGGTAAACCATTGTCATGGCCTACTGCATGGCTTGGATCTTTTGCCTGTGGTGTTCACGCTGTGACAGAAATTTGTATCTGAAAGAGACACGTTAGTGACAGATTCCTTACCTTAGAATATCCCCAGGCGTCAGACTGGATCCGGAAAGTTTTTGCGTAGCAGTACCCTTGCGCGTCGGTAGACGGCGTCGTGCGGCTCCGCGTCCGTCGTCGGCGTCGTGATCGCCGGGATGACGTCGCGGGCAGTACTTAGGCGCCGCCCCTGCGCGCTGACGTCAGTTCTTCTTTTTCCGCGCCAGTAAGCGCAGATCCGGGAAGAGCAGTGCCCTAGTCAATTTTTGACTACATTTGTGGTGAATTTTTTCACTTTCTTTTCGAGTCTTCTCGACTCCTAGGTGTCGGTAGGGATGCCCGACTTCAAGCCATGCGGTGCTTGTGGTCGAATGATGTCGATCACAGACCCGCACTTAGAGTGTCTCTACTGTCTCGGCCGAGACCACGACACAAAGTCGTGCCCTGACTGCCGGAAACTTCACCCGAAGGCTTTGCGAGAGCGGTCTCGAAAGCTCCTGGAGGTCCGGCAGTCGGCTCCGCGCCGCACCAAGCCCCGGTCCCGTGAGAGGTCTAGGGGCCGGTCGCGGAGCCCCCGCCGGTCGTCGGAGTCCAAGTCTTCGCGCTCCTCGGGTAAGTTGAAGCACAAGAAGTCTAAGAAGCACCATCGCTCTAAGACTTCGCCTCGCCGGTCTCGCGACTCGGCTGAGGCCCCTGTCTGCACCGTCCCCGCCCGCGCGGCTCCGGATGTGCCTGTGGCGCCGCCCCCGCATTACCCGTCCTTCCCGGGTTCGGGGGCGACTCCGGCCGAGATACAGGAATTCCTGTCGGCCATGGCCCGCCTCTTCGGGCCTCAAGGTCCCTCCGGTGCGCCTTCGGGCCCCGCGGACCCTGATGGGGTTGCTCCGGCGTCGCCGACGACTCCGGTCCCGGCGTCGCCTGTCCCGCCAGCCTTGATCCCGGCCCCGGTGGTACCGCAACCCCGATCGACGCCGGTTGACCTAACCACGCCTCCGCCGGCGCCAATCTCCCCGGTGCCGTTCCCGACGCCGCCCGGGGCTCCGGGCGGCGTTGTTCCCCGGTTCTCTCTGGTTCCGGACATGGAGCCGGACCGACGTCGCTCGATGCCGGCTCCGGCGCCGATGAGACCTTGGGTCCCAGATGTCCCTCCTCCTCCATATTTTGAACCAGAGGAGGACCAGGAGAGCTGGGAGGGGTCGGAAGACCCTCTCACACAGCAGTGTGAGTATGATCAGGACTGGGCAGAGGAGCTTGGGGATGCCAGTGGTCTAGACACTTCCCCTGACACTGGCATGCTGTCTCCTCCCGTGGCTACAGAGGAGGGAGCAAATTTCGCAACGGTGTTGCGTAGAGCAGCTGGAGCCTTGCACCTCCAATTGCCTACTGTGGCTGTCAGGACTAATCTCCTGACCGAAGTCCTTCAGCCGGCAGCTTCCTCTTCGGAGACTGTGCTGCCGTTTAATGATGCACTCTCTGATGTTCTTTTGGGCACCTGGTCCAAGCCCACCACAGGGGCTCCTGTGGATAGGAACGTGGCCCGACGCCATCGCCCTGCTCCGGGCGACCCCTTGTTCCTCTCTCAACATCCCACCCCGAGAGCTTGGTTGTCCAAGCCTCTGCCTCCCAAACCGCCTTCCCTACCGCCCTCCGGATAGGGAATCCAAACGCCTGGACCAATTTGGGAAGAAGGCTTTTTCTTCCTCCAGTGCTGGCTTGCGGTCCGTCAACACCGCTTGCCTTTTGGGCCGATATACCCACTCCCTGTGGGATTCGGTGGCAACTGTTTTGCCACAGTGTTCTGAGGAGGTCCAGACACTGCTTACCCGCGCCATTGCGGAAGGTAGAGATGCGGCTAAATACACCATACGTTGTGGCCTTGATACCGCCGACTCGCTGGGCAGATCGCTTGCAACGACGGTGGCGCTGCGCCGCCACGCCTGGCTGAGAACAACTGGTTTCTCGGGTGATGTCCAGAATACACTCATGGACATGCCCTTTGATGGAGTCGGTCTTTTTGGTTCCAAAGCAGACCATGCGCTGGAGCGTTTAAAGGACTCACGGGCTACTGCCAAGTCCCTGGGCCTTTCTGTTGTGCGCCCTCCGCTAACCTCTGCTTTTTGCCCCTTTCGTGGCCACGGAAGGGGCGCCCAGTCACGTCCGCAGACCAGCCACCGGCCCGCGCAGCAAGCGTCTTCGCGTGGCCGGGTACGTGGCTACTGCCGTGGCGGTTCGGGCAACCAGCGTGCGGGTCAGGCCACCACCTCCGCCCCGTCCGCGGCCTCCAAGCCCTCCTAGTCCCTCCTTTCAGGTGCACAGCACGCCAGTAGGGGGCAGGGTCCGCCATCACGTTCACCACTGGCGTGCCATCACCTCGGACAGGTGGGTCTTGGACATTGTCCGAAGGGGCTACTCCTCCCCTTCGAGACCACCCCCCAGCCATGCCACCTCAATTCCACCGCATGTCAGGGGATCACTTGGTGCTTCTGCAGAAGGAAGTCACGGCCCTCTTGGCCAAGAGGGCCATCGAGCATGTTCCGACCCCAGAAGTAGGACGTGGTTGCTACTCCCACTACTTTCTGGTGCCCAAAAGGACAAGGAGGGCATGCGTCCTATCTTGGACCTCCGGAACGCCAATCGCTTCCTCCGGAAGGAGAAGTTCAAGATGCTCACCCTAGCTCAGGTCTTGACTGCCCTCGACCCTGGAGACTGGTTGGTAGCGTTGGACTTGCAGGACGCTTATTTCCACATCCTCGCTCTGCCGGCCCACCGGCGTTACCTACGGTTCACGGTAGGCCTCGAGCATTTTCAGTTCACCGTGCTCCCTTTGGCCTTACAAGTGCCCCTCGGGTGTTCACGAAAGTGATGGCGGTGGTCGCAGCTCATCTGCGCTCGGGCAGGGGTTCCAGTCTTCGCCTACCTCGACGACTGGCTGCTGAAGGCGGGCTCGTCCCAGGCAGTCGTCTCCCACCTCCAGACTACGGCCGAACTCCTGCACTCGCTGGGGTTCTCCATCAATGTGCCGAAGTCGCATCTGATTCCGTCTCCACAGCTCCTTTTCATCGGAGCAGTTCTGGACACGACGCAGTTTCGGGCCTACCCTCCCGAGCGGCGAGTCCGGGATATTCAGGCTATGATTCCGATCTTTCAGCCTTTATCCTGGGTTTCGGTACGGATGACCCTGAGGCTGCTGGGCCTCATGGCCTCCTGCATCCTGCTGGTCGATCATGCCAGATGGCATATGCGGGCTCTGCAGTGGGACCTGAAGTTCCAGTGGGCGCAGCACCAGGGCAATCTGTCCGATCACGTTCAGATCTCGGAGGGGACTGCAAAACAGTTGCAGTGGTGGCTCTCGAACCGGCAATGGGTCATGGGCAGATCACTCTCCCTTCCCCAGCCAGAGCACACAGTTGTGACGGACGCGTCCCTTCTGGGATGGGGTGGTCACATGGGAGAGGCGGAGATCAGAGGCCTCTGGTCTCCGGCGGAGTCCCGGCTCCATATCAACCTTCTGGTGCTCCGGGCGATCCGACTTGCACTCAAGGCATTCCTTCCCTCTGTCAAAGGGAAAGTAGTGCAGGTGTTCACAGACAACACCACCGCCATGTGGTACTGCAACAAGCAAGGCGGGGTGGGGTCGTGGACCCTATGTCAGGAGGCTCTGCGCCTCTGGACATGGCTGGAACATCAGGGCATTTTCCTGATGGTTCAACACCTGGCAGGTTCCCTTAACGTCAGGGCGGACGAACTCAGCCGCAGGTGCATGATGGATCACGAATGGCGTCTTCACTCTGAAGTGGCGCAAGGACTCTTTCTACAGTGGGGAGAGCCTTGGTTAGATCTATTCGCCACCGAAGAGAACGCGCAATGTCATCAGTTCTGCGCGTTGGAATTTCCAAGGCAGCACTCGCCGGCGACGCTTCGTCGCGAGTGGAGTTGCGGTCTGTTGTACGCTTTTCCGCCTATACCACTTCTACCCAGAGTGTTGAAGAAGATTCGGCGCGACCGGGCCCAAGTCATCCTTGTGGCTCCGGACTGGGCTCGAAGAGTTTGGTATCCCGAGCTACTCGGTATGAGCGTCGATCCCCCGATCCGTCTGACTCTTCGGGAGGATCTTCTGTCGCAGCAGCAGGGGACGGTCCTCCACCCGAACCTGTCCAGCCTTCACCTGCTTGCGTGGAGATTGAGCGGCGGCAGTTGATTCCTTTCGACTTGCCTCCCGAAGTTTGTGATGTGATTCTGGCAGCCAGGCGTCCCTCCACTAAGGTGGTATACGCCTGCAGGTGGAACAAGTTTGTGGCATGGTGCACAGCAAAGGCTGTGAATCCCCTTTCTGCCCCTCTTTCTGAGGTTCTTCTGTTCCTTCTTTCCCTGGCCCAACAGGGTTCTGACCTGGGTACCATCAAGGGCTATCTTTGTGCCATCTCGGCCTTCCTCAGGCTTCCTGATCAGCCCTCCCTTTTCAAGTACCCTGTTGTTAACCGGTTTCTAAAAGGCATTACACACCTCTTCCCTCTTGTTCCGTTTGTGATGCCTCAGTGGGACTTGAACTTGGTTCTTACCTTTCTTATGTGCGCTCCCTTTGAGCCTCTACATAACTGTCCTCTTCGTCTTCTGACTCTGAAGACAGCCTTTCTGGTGGCCATCACCTCCGCTCGGGCGGGTGAGTGAGCTCCAGGCTCTATCTTGCAAACCTCCCTTTCTGTCTGTTCATCCAGACAAGGTTGTTCTTCGGACGCGTCCGTCCTTCTTGCCAAAGGTGGTTACTGCCTTCCACATTGGGCAGACCATTACTTTGCCCACCTTCTTTCCGCCTCCGCATCCTTCCAGAGAGGAGGAGAGGCTCCACCGTCTGGACCCAAAACGTGCGCTTTCCTTTTATATCAACCGCACACAACACTTCCGGGTGGATGACCAGCTCTTTGTTGGCTACGTGGGCACCAAAAAGGTCGGGCGGTGCACAAGAGAACCATCTCCCGCTGGGTAACCTTGTGTATCAAAGCCTGCTATTCTTTGGCTAAGAAGGAGCCTCCTGTTGGGCTGCGTGCCCATTCCACCAGGGCAACGGCTGCTACCACGGCTTTAGGCTGCGGTGTTCCGCTGCAGGATATCTGTCAGGCAGCTACGTGGGCCTCGCTGCACACATTTACAAAGCATTACTGCCTTGACAGTCAGGTCCGGAGGGACGGCTTCTTTGGCCGTTCTGTCCTCCGGGACTTCCTTGTCTGATCTTTGTTCGCAGATCCACCACCGGGTTTGGTATTGCTGGGGTATCTATTCTAAGGTAAGGAATCTGTCACTAACGTGTCTCTTTCAGATGCACAAGTTACTAACTTGTGTAACGATATATCTGTAAGAGACAGTAGTTAGTGACAGATTCCTTACCGCCCCACCCATCCTCCCCGTTCTGCGAACTGATTTCTAGGGTTAAGGACATCCCTTTCAGGGCCCTAGTATTTTTCATACGCCTATGTCAGCATCTTGCATGGCTCTGCGTTCCAGGCGCAGAAAGTCGTGTACAGAACTGACGTCAGCGCGCAGGGGCGGCGTCTAAGTACTGCCCGCGACGTCATCCCGGCGATCACGACGCCGACGACGGACGCGGAGCCGCACGACGCCGCCTACCGACGCGCAAGGGTACTGCTACGCAAAAACTTAGCGGATCCAGTCTGACGCCTGGGGATATTCTACGGTAAAGAATCTGTCACTAACTACTGTCTCTTACAGATATATCGTTACACAAGTTAGTAACTTGTGCGTTTATTTGAATGCCATACCAAGGACCGCTAAGCACTGATTTTAACTATATGTGGGTATTTGTTTATTTGAAAGCAGTGTGTGGACATGGGTGCTGAATGATTCCTTGATATAGCCCCTGTTTATCCTGTAAGAGGGGTTGTCGCTCAGACATGCTTACTAGACCATTCCAATGTAAAACTAAGTACAGGAGTATTGATTGCAGCGCTTTGTGGGAGGACATTGATTTTAGAGGCATCCAAACACAGTGTACCTGGTTGACACAATCTGCATATCTGAACTTTCAGAATGCAAAACTTCATTCCTCTCTGACAGAGGATGAGATAATGGTCGTGCTAAGCTCTTAATGTTGAAAAGAAAAAACGTAGACTTGAGTCTGTAATGGAAGTCCTCAGACGGAAGGAGATAACGACTTCCTTAAAGAATTCTGAATCTCCTTAAGCTTCAGAGGGATAAGGACCATTAAGAGCTCACGGAGATGGAGCCCATCCTGTCGGAGCAGCGTACTTTTTATGATTTAAAATAAACAGAGATGGTATGGCCAGGCTTAGACACTGACTCTGCTGAAGAAGGGATTGACACACGTCCTTCCAGACCTCCACAGCATGTGCATTATCTCGGCGTCTTGGGATTGGCATCTTGGGCATTTTTTCCGTGCTTCTGGGTGTATTTTGTTTAGTCGATGTGGAGTGAGGTAAGCCCTGTGTATTATTATTTACATTTATAAATTTAGCATTGTGTGATAATTTTTTGGGGTATTCCAATAGGGAATCCCATTCCTTATCCGGCAATTCCCTTCCCAAGTCTGTCACATTTGTCCCTTAATCATGTAAGACGTTGCGGCATGTGTGCGGATGCCGCGATAGAGCCATCCGATCAAATGGCGACCATTGCCCATTATATATAGGGAGTTAAGAAATTTGTGTGCAAGGGGTTCAGTGTTAGTAGACCACCAGTGTTTTCTGATGAACCTAGTAATATTTGCATGCAGAAGGAACCGGGATCCTGGAACTCCTTGTTTGTGAGTAATGTCCTCATGATTTAGTAGCACTCCGTCAGCAAACAATGCCCCTATTGCTGTCACCCCTTCCCTTTCCCACTTGTGTATGCGACGTTTTGTTACTAACCCTGTGGGGGTGGGAAGACCCGATAGTGGGATGTTTGGGGCGTATGGGACCATTTGGTTTGGGTATTGCAGTGCTGTCCTCCAGTAGCTAAGGGATACTGTTAGTAATAGTGGAGCTGTTGGCGGAGACTTGCTCTGGGGCAGTAGTAATGTGTGTAGAGTTCCTTGGGATAAGGCCTGAGGCGCCTATCCTAGCTCGTGTAAGTTGCATTTAGCAAGCCTGTATGCAAGCCATTGCAACTGGCTTGTGAAGCAGTATGCACGGAAGTCCAGAGCTCCCATTGTCTGTCGATAGCTGCAGCTTGGGAAGACTTACCCTTCTGCAGCCTTTTTCCCATATTAAATCAGATAGCAGTGCGTTTAGGACTGTGAAAAACGAAGCTAGGATCACTATTGGGAGGTTGGAAAAATAAAGTAATCGTAGGAGCATGACCATTTTAGAGATTGCTCTACGGCCTGCTACAGATAGGGGAAGGGATGTCCAGAAGGTCACTTGGGTACAGAGTGTAGAGAGTGCTTTTTTGAGATTACCTTCCAATAGATCTTGTGGTGTCCTATATATTTGGATGCCTAGATATTTGAAGGTGATAGAAGCTACCTGGACGTTATAGAGCCCAAATAGTATTGTTGGGGGCTGAAAATTATTTTTAAAAAAGGTTTAGGATTTATTCTCGTTTATAGCGAGCCCTGAAATTTGTTCAAAATGCGTAAATATATGCGCTATGGGGTGTAGATCTTCTTGCAGGTTTTTGATATAAAGAACTATGTAGTCTGCATATAGTGACAGTGTGTGTATTGTTTGACCAATGTTGATGCCCTTTCCTGCTGTCTTTTTGGAGTTGTATCGTTAGAGGCTCAAGTGCTAGCACAAATAATAGTGGGGATAATGGGCATCCTTGTCTTGTGCCTCTGCACACTGGATAGGGCTGTGATATATGTGCGCCTGTGCGGGCTCTCGTGGTTGGCAACTTATACAGTAGTTTAACCTAGCGCAGGTATTCTGGGGGGGGGGGGGGTAAATACCAAGCTTGCTGAGTACTGCTAGCATATATTCCCAGCGGAGAGTATCAAAGGCCTGGCGCAGGTCTAGGGAAATGCACCCAGCTCCTGTAAGCTCAGCAGGGGTTGCGTCCATGACATGGTAGAGACGTAGTATATTTAGAGAGGTGCTATGACCGGGCCCAAACCCACATTGGTCCGTGCGTATGAGTTGTGGTAAGAAGGGAAGTAATCGACGGGCTAGTATCTTGCTTAGGATCTTATATTCGGTGTTTAAGAGTGATAGCGAGCGTTAACCTGAGATGTCTTTTGGGTCCATGCCGGGTTTGGGGAGGGAGGTAACTAGCGCTTGCATTGTAGGGGGAGAAGAGGAGACCACCTGTTTCTAATGCTGTTTAGTAAAGGCATTTCAACTGGGGGACTAATTGGGTCGAGAAGATATCATAAAATTGGTCCGGGAAGCCGTCTAGCCCTGGTGTTTTGTTGCGCGGGTGTTCTCTATTAGCCTCTTTGATCTGGGGTTTAGTGATTGGGCCTGTCCATTCTTTTTGATTCGTCTGGGACAGTTGTGGGCAGTTGAGGTCCCTCAGGAATACATCTGTCATGTCCTCGCCTACTGCTATGGGGGCCTCATATAGCATCTTGTATTAGTCCCGGAAGGCGGAGTTTGTCGTTCTGCGTATTGACTGTTGCACGGTTTATTGTGGTAACTTCAAGTACTGGGGTGGAATTTGGGGCATTGCGTAGTAATCGTGCCAGGAGAGTGCCTGCCTTGTCGGCTTCAGCATGTAGTTGTTGTGTATAGGATTGGTAATCTATTATGCGGAGGCGTCAAAGCAATTCAGCATACATTATGCATGCTTCTTGTAAATTTGCTGCGCTATTAGGATCGTTGAATGCTTCCTGTTCTAGTCTTCCCAGCTTCTTTTCCACTTCTTTTAGCTCCTTGTGTATGGTCTGTCGGGCTCTTACAGTTGCACCAATAGCTGTTCCCCGTACTACTGTCTTGAATGCTTCCTATTCAATTAGACGTGAGGGGGTGGTATTAGCATTTTCAGTGAAATAATTGTTAATGGTGTCAGTCGTCGTGCTTCGCAACGATGCATCCTCCAGCATCTGGGGTTGCAGTCTCCAGGTGGGGACCGGTGTAGGGATCCTCCCCCAGGACAGGGCGAGTTCCAAGGGGTTGTGATCCGATGGCGTCTTCCCCAGGTAGGTGGTATTCGTGACTTTGGTAATGAGGTTAGCGGAGCAGAACACCCGATCAAGTCTTGTGTGTAGCATTTGTGACTGTGAGTAAAATGAGTATTCACGAAGGCCTGGGTTTTTGATGCGCTAAGCGTCCGCTAGAGACCAACCTGGAGCCCAATTTCAAAGGGCTTTGGTCTGCCTGATGGTTGCCGTTCCTTGTAGCGGGGGATGTGAGCGTTCTAGGTGAATATCTAGCACTGCGTTGTAGTGATCATAATTTGGGCCGTATATGCTACCTAGAACCACATGTCCCATCTAATGTGCCATGTACAAGGACATATCTGCCGTTAGTATCTATAATCTGTTCCAGGATTACAAAGGTATTACCATTTTTGATCCATATAGCGGCCCTGTGCGCAAATGCAGAGTATGATGTGTTGAAGACTTGGCCTCTCTTTTCTTTGCAGCTTGGCTGCTTCGGAAATGGTGAGGTGCGTCTCTTGGAGTAAGGCTATCTGTGCTTTTCTCCTATTTAATTGAGCATATACTCTGTCGCTTGTGTACCGAGTCCATTCCCTCGACATTCCAAGAAATTACATTATATTTCCCTAATGTAGCCATATGTTTATTTGTGTTGCTATGTTTCTTACTACGTCTCGTGGGTGTACACTTAAAGGAGGGAGTCTGGGTGGTGAGCCAAGCATACAAATTATCCCCTTACAACCCATTACTGGTCCAACAATGTAACTATGGTGAACCAAACAAAGAACCATAACGGTCACCGATCCAACTGTGGCCATCTTGCTTTCGCAGTGGGGGACATGGTTGCTGAGCCTTATAGGTCACGTCTGACCTTGGATACTAGTATCGTGGTAATACCAAGCAGGACCCAGGCCGTTTCATTAGTTGTACATGGATTGTAGTGTGAGGTAGGGATAACACCTGTTCATATTAACTATATTGGTGAGACCTGGCTCATATCATGTGGAGTGTCCTATTGTTGTTTCATCCCAAGTTATCGTTCACCAGTTGTGGGGTAATAGTTAGACTATTTTCAGAGTCCGAGTGCATGATAGTGTCCTCTGAAGACTCAGCTGAAGAGGGAGGTTCCTGATCTTTGAACGTTGCTGCTGTAAGTAAAGCTGACTTTCGGCTTTCGAGTCCTTGTTCAGGCGATGGGCTTTTGCTTGTTTTTTTTCAGGTTGATTTGCCTCCGCGTTTTCCCTGTTGGTGTTTATTGTGAGTCCTGGTAGGTACCTTGTGGTGTTCTCTCAGGATTACAGGATGGAAATGTCTCTTCTACCCAGGTGAACAGTGCTTCAGGGTCCTCAAAAAAGAAGACTTTTACTCGTGCATGATTTTGAGGCGGGCTGGGAAATATTCAAGGTTCTGAGCTTTGTTTTTACTGCTTGGTAGAAAGCCCTTTGGCGCTGGACCAGTATTGTGAAGTACGGGCACAGGGAGATCCGCTAGTTTTCATATAATAGAGGGGCTTTTTCTCTGGCATTACGGAGTAGCGCATCACGGTCCTTGTAGTTAAGTATCCGAGTTACTCCAGTATTGGAGCTTTCATAGATTCCCATGCTTAGAATCATTCCCCGTCGTCGAGATGGGAGTCTCGGTAAAAATAAAATAGTAGTAAATAACCATTACAAAAGAGAAACCGGCCTAGGCCTGAACTCATTTTGCAACCAGACCATGTCTTTTTGTAAAAGAGACCAAAAGAACAGGCAACCAATCAGAGCAGCCTCACCCTCTAGAACCTTGGTGAAAGAACCTCAGCTCCTCAGATTTTCTACCGCACGTTGTGCTACAGGGAGTCTCCTTGAGCTTTGCTCTATTTCAACTCTTTCAACTGCTTTTTCCAGCGTTTTTTTCTTCAGGTTTTCTTTCCAAAGCCTTTGGAAATGTCAGATAAAAAGAAAGCTTTATTTAAGGCTTGTGCCACTTGTGGCAAGAAGAGGCTCTATGTGGAAGATAGACATAAGGACTGCATATATTGCCTCTACCCGGATCACAAGGCTGCGGAGTGCAAGATTTGCCGCACTTTTTCCACCAAGACTCTCCGGGACCATGAGGGTCGTCTGTTAACCTGGCTCCACAGACTCAAGTCCAGGAAGGATCCACTGTCGAGCGATAGTGAGGAGTCTTCTTCTGTCGCCTCATCAAGAAGGTCAGTCAAAGGGGTAGAAGTTCCCCTTCACCATTTGTGGATCTCCTCTAAGGCCTCAAAAAGACCCCGAAGGAGTCTGAGGTTCAGGGTCCTATCAAATCTCCTCACTGCGGTGTAAAGGAGAGGGAAGGACTAAGTACACCACCTGCGACAGTCCCTAGCCAGGACAAATCTTTTAAAAACCCTCTTCACAGTCTTCTGGAAAGAGTGGTCATTCGTCGCCGACGCTGCGCAAACCCTCGACGACGAAGCCTCCAAAATCGCAGGCTAAAAGTGCTCCGGCGTCGACAGGAGTGTCGACGTCGTCTTCTATTCCGGTGTCGACGGGCTCGTCGACTAGCACTTCTTCAAGAGCGACAAATTTCATCGACGATGGCGTCGACGACGATGGCGTCCGACGACGGCGTCGACAGTGACGACAACGTCAGCAGGGACATTGACTGTCTCGTCGACGACTATGTCGACGACACCCATCATGTCGACGACGGTCTGCACACCTCTTCCGTCGACGGTGGCTCCATCTGCATCCTCGTCTACGGTGATCCCGTCGACGAAGAAATTCGTTTCTGCATTACTTCTCGATGAGGACGAGGACTCTGATGGAGGCTATAGTCAATTTGGGGATGCCAATAGCCCCTCTCAGCTTATTGTCAAATGTCAGGAGACTGATTCGGAGGGTTATTATCAGGATCAGTCATACCAACAATCCTTTGCACGTCAAGAGGACACTCAACAAGAGATGATGTCTGTACCAACTTCTCTTTTGGCGGATTTACAGGGGATGCTTTTGGACTATCAACGGAGATTTTCAACTCCTACTCCGCCTCCACAACCCGCTCTCTTGGCTTCCTCTGTGCCTCCTCCTCCTGATACGGTGAGGGTTTCACCACCTCCATCAGCTCGACTACATACCCAATTTCATGCATCTTCTGATGTCCTTCCTCCAGATCAACACCAGGATGTCTCCTCTGAGGAGGAAGAGGGGAGCTTGTTCATCAAGATCAAGGTGATGAATGGGATAATTATGTAATCCCTGATCCCGCTTCACCGGCTCCAGCCCCGATCGATTCTCCCCTGCTGACATTGGGGGTTTTCACAGATTGATGGAGAAAGCGTCTCTACGTTTCGAGCTTGCTATGCCCTCAGTCCAAACAGAGTGCTTTCTCTATGATTTTAAAGAACCGAGTAAGAGGGTGGTACGCTCTATTTCTATCGTGGGGCATGTCTGGGAAGAAGGAACAGCCGCCTTAAACTGAACTCAGACAAGACGGAAGTCCTCATCCTGGGCTCATCACCCTCCGCCTGGGACGACTCCTGGTGGCCCCCGGCCCTGGGCACCGCACCCAAGCCAACGGACCACGCACGCAACCTGGGCTTCATCCTGGACTCCTCCCTGTCGATGACCAGACAAGTCAACGCCGTCTCATCTTCATGCTTCAACACCCTGCGCATGCTCCGCAAGATCTTCAGATGGATCCCCACTGAAACCAGGAAGACCGGTCACCCAGGCACTCGTCACCAGCCGACTGGACTATGGGAACACCCTCTACGCCGGAACCACAGCCAAACTTCAAAAGAGACTCCAGCGCATCCAGAACGCCTCCGCACGACTCATCCTGGACATCCCCGACACAGCCACATCACCGTACACCTGAAAGACCTGCACTGGCTCCCCGTCATCAAGAGAATCACGTTCAGACTCCTCACCCACGCACACAAGGCCCTCCACGACCTGGGCCCAAAGTACCTCAACGACCGCATGTCCTTCTACACGCCCACACGCCAGCTACGATCAACCAGCCACGCCTCGCCACCGTACCACGCATCCGCAGAACCACCGCCGGAGGAAGATCCTTCTCCTACCTGGCGGCCAAGACCTGGAACTCCTCCCCACTCACCTTCGGCGAACCCAGGACCATCTCGCCTTCAGGAAGCAGCTCAAGACCTGGCTGTTTGAGCAGTAACTACCCCCTCCCCCAGCGCCTTGAGACCCTCCCGGGTGAGTAGCGCGCTCTATAAATGCCGTGATTGATTGATTGATTGATTGAAGGCATTAAGGCCATGAAGAACCCGGCCACTGTGGTTCCAGTCTTGCCGCGTCTGGACAAAAAGTATAAGGCCACAGATGACAGCCCAGCTTCGTTGACTGGTCAGCCACGACCCGACTCGGTCATTTCACAAGCAGCGCAGAGGAAGTCAAGGAATCCTTCAGCGCCGCTGACTACACCGCCGGACAAAGAGGGCAGACGCCTAGACAACGCGGGGAAAGATTCTCCTCCATGGCCAGCCTTGTCATCAGAGCGGCGAACGCTTTAGCAATTCTTGGAAGGTACGACCGCCAATTGTGGTGTGACCTTTCGCCTTACCTGGACCAGTTGTCTGATCCTTCCAAGTCGGAGGCAAAGAAGATCTTGCAAGAAGGGGAGGTTACGTCCACTGAGATCGATTGTGCAATGGACATTGCCACAACGGCTTTCCGGTCCCTGGCTGGTGCAGCTGTGCTTCGTCGCCAGGGTTGGCTAAAGGCAACTTGGTTTAGTCCTGAGATCCAGAATAAGATCCTGGATCTTCCCTTTGACGGAGAGGAATTGTTCGGCAAGCACATAGATGATACCCTTCAAAACATCAAGAAGGATACGGAAACTGCTCGGTCCTTGGGGACCCTTCAATACAAAAGAGCGCCATCTCCGCGGAGCGAGAGGCAGAGGTGCTCCATCCTACAGGGGATCTTACCAACAACAGAGATACTCCTCTTATGGTTCCACACAACAATCTTACCGTCCTTATCAGAGGCAAGGCCAGACGTCGACTTTCTCTAGATCGAACACTAGAGGGAAGCAGAATCGTCCCGTACGGGACGCCCCTAAGAGACAATAGCGGCGACCTCGCTCTTTGCGCTGTGGCCTCCTCTTCCTCCAGGACATCTGTAGGAGGCAGGGTATCTCGATACCTCCAAAACTGGGAACGTATAACAACAGACCGTTGGGTCCTGAACATCATTCAGAGTGGCCACACTCGAGTTCACTCATCTTCCACCATCCAAGGCCCCTGCCGCCAACTCCGCCAAACACCTACATCTCCGTCTGGAAGTCCATCAACTGCTGATCAAGGGAGCAGTAGAGCTGGTCCCTCTCTCACAGAGAGGAAAGGGGTTTTATTCCAGATTTTTTCTGGTAAAGAAAACATTGGAGAAATGGCGCCCCATTCTAGACCTCAGGGAGCTCAACACTTATCTCACAAAGCTATCGTTTCGGATGGTGTCTCTCCAGGACATTCTGCGTCTTCTCAACAAGGGAGATTTTATGGCCACTCTCGACCTCGAGGATGCATATTTCCACATCCCCATTCATTCAGCCCACAGGAGGTTTCTACGATTTACAGTCGCCAAGAGCCATTTCCAGTTCAAAGTGCTGCCGTTTGGTCTTCGCTCAGCTCCGAGAGTCTTCTCCAAGGTGCTGGCACCAGTAGCAGCTTTCCTCAGGAAGCAACATTTCCAGGTCTTTCCTTACCTGGACGATTGGTTGCTAAAAGCTTCGTCCAGGGAGGCAGCAGAGGAAGCGGTCAATGCTTGCACTTGCCTCTTCTCCAATCTGGGCCTGACTCTCAACAACGCCAAGTCTTCTCTCCTCCCGTCCAGGAAGGTTCAATTTCTGGGAGCAGTCTTGAACACATCTCTCAACAGGGTGTTTCCATCTCTGGAGAGACAAAGAAATCTAATTTCCATAGCTCATTTAGTGCGAGGAAGAAAGTGTCTTTCTGTTCGCCGGTTCAAATCCCTTCTAGGGATGATGTCCTCCTGCATTCCCTTAATACCTCATTGCAGACTGAGAATGCGTCCCTTGCAGGAGCACCTAAACTTACAGTGGAAGCAGGTGACAGGTTCTTTCGACGACCAGCTAGTGATCACTCACGCAATGAAGCGAGCCATCCTCTGGTGGACAAAGAAAAGGAATTTATCCCAAGGTCTATCCTTCGTAAACACTCCAGCGCCTCAAGTGGTGACGACGGATGCCTCTCTGGAGGGTTGGGGCGCAGTATTGCAAGATCTGCAGGTCAGTGGTCATTGGCTGCCGGAACATCGCCTAGTACACATCAACCTCTTAGAGCGATTCGTCTAGCTCTTCAGGCTTTTCTTCCAAGATTGCAGGGGTTGTCAGTTCTTGTCCGGACGGACAACACCACAGCCATGCATTACATCAACAAGGAAGGCGGCACCAGGTCCTTCCCCTTGTCACAAGAAGCCCAGGCGATTTGGGAGTGGGCTATCCTGCACAGAATTTCTCTGAAAGCAGAACACTTGCCAGGAGTGCTCAACGACAAAGCGGACAGGCTCAGCAGGCTGAAATCTGTCACCCACGAGTGGGAACTGGATCAAGCTCACGCTGCACGGAGTCTTTCACCGGTGGGGCAGACCCTCCATAGACCTGTTTGCCACACCAGAAAACAGGAAATGCCTGTCTTACGCCAGCAGGCTACACCATCGAGGATCTCTGGGGAATGCGCTTTCGATTGCCTGGTCAGGCGCATTTGTATACGCTTTTCCCCCCCATTCCGCTGATTCCCAGGTTGCTCATGAAGATGAAAGCAGAACCGTGCAAAATGATCCTCATAGCTCCAGCATGGCCGAGACAGTTCTGGTTCACCGAACTTCACCTTCTCTCCTTGGATCGTTCTCAGCCACTGCAGCCGATTCCACACCTCCTCACGATGTTTCAGGGTCAGGTTTGGCACCCAGATCCTCGCTCGTTACAGCTCTCAGCTTGGCTCCTGAGCAGCGAGAATTTCTTGACTTAGATCTTCCAGAGGAAGTTAAGGATGTCCTTTCGCAGGCGAGGGCCCCTTCTACTAACAAAAATTACGGCTTGAAATGGAAGCGATTCTGCATCTGGTGTCATGGAGCAGGGTTGGATCCTTTATTGTCGCAGCCACACCAGGTTCTTCCATATTTCCTGTCCTTGGCTAAGGCAGGTTTGGCTCATTCTTCCATTAAAGTGCACCTAGCAGCGGTTTCTCGCTTTCGGCGCACCTCATCTGGGCCGTCCCTGTGGTCAGCCAGAATTGTTCAACAATTTCTCAAGGGCCTCTTCAGAGTATTTCCACCAGTGAGACCTCCGCCTCCCACGTGGCATTTGAACTTGGTTCTTTCTCAACTAATGAGGCACCCATTCGAACCTATTCATCGAACGGATCTAAAGTTCCTCTCCTGGAAACTTTCTTTGTTTCTGGCACTAACTTCAGCCAGGAGGATTGGAGAGTTGCAGGCTCTTACAATTCAGGAACCTTTTCTTCAGTTCAAAAGAATACAGTAATCATGAGAACTAATCCTAAATTCATTCCTAAAGTGCCTTCTACTTTTCATCTCAACGAGCCAGTGATTCTTAAGACCTTCTTCCCTCAGCCTTCTTCTCCTGCTGAGAGAGCTCTTCATTCTCTGGACGTACAGAGGTGCCTGAAATTCTATTTGGACCGAACTAAGTCCTTCCGTAAGACTTCTCAACTTTTTGTGTCATTTAGCGCTCCCCGCAAGGGTTTTCCCTTTCCAAACAGGGGATAGCTCGGTGGGTTGTTAGCGCTATTCGATTCTGTCATACAGCAGCGGGCAAACCCCTGGAGGATAGAGTCCGGGCTCATTCCACAAGGTCTGTGGCATCCTCTACGGCTCCGTTTGCTGGTGTCCAGATTAAGGACATTTGTAGAGCTGCTACTTGGAGCAGCACTCACACGTTCACGAAACATTACTGCCTGGATGCTTCACTGCGAGATGACACGGCTGTGGGCCAAGCAGTTCTGAGGAACCTCTTCCAATGAGTGGTGAGCTTTCCTTTGCATCCCTCCTTCCTACTTTTCAGCTTTTACACATTTTATCTTGTTTCTGAATTCATTTGCTATTACCCTGTGTATTGCATGGTCAGTTGTAACTATCTTTCTGCATATTATTCATGTAGAAATATGTTTTAACAAACATTTATCAAAAGGTTATGCTTCATTACAAAATGTGTATATTTACTGCTAGCTACTCTGATTCTAAGCATGGGAATCTATGAAAGCTCCAATACTGGAGTAAGAAAACAAGTTACTTACCTGTAACTTTGGTTCTCCAGTATTGGAAGCTTTCATAGATTCCCATGCGACCCACCCTCCACCCCAGGGAAAGCTCAGCCTCTTTCTGCGTGATTATTTCACAACGTATACGAAAATCTGAGGAGCTGAGGTTCTTTCACCAAGGTTCTAGAGGGTGAGGCTGCTCTGATTGGTTGCCTGTTCTTTTGGTCTCTTTTACAAAAAGACATGGTCTGGTTGCAAAATGAGTTCAGGCCTAGGCCTGTTTCTCTTTGTAATGGTTATTTACTACTATTTTATTTTTATCGAGACTCCCATCTTGACGACGGGGAATGATTCTAAGCATGGGAATCTATGAAAGCTTCCAATACTGGAGAACCAAAGTTACAGGTAAGTAACTTGTTTTCTTACTACTATTTTATTTTTACCGAGACTCCCATCTCGACGACGGGGAATGATTCTAAGCATGGGAATCTATGAAAGCTTCCAATACTGGAGAACCAAAGTTACAGGTAAGTAACTTGTTTTCCTATCATTGGTCTCGGCGATGCGCCCGTGATTGGTTTCCTCGTAGGCCCTCTGTGGGCTATTTCTACACAGAAAAGGACCGTGAATCCTTCTCGGGCCACCATATCATGCAGCCAGTTTTCCACAAATTGTGTTGCATTGAGTCCTTCACAGCGTTCAGGCAGGCCTACAATACGGACATTGTTTCTTCTTGAGTGTCCTTCTGCATCCTCCACCCTGTCTTGCAAAATGGACACCTGGCATTGCATTTGAGCTATTTGGTCCGTGTGTTCTTTCGGTTATTCGGATCTTGTTGTTCTTCACAGTCTGCTAACTTATTATGATCAGCATTTAGTAGTGTAAAGTCTGTAGTTAGTGCCCCTATTTGTTGTGCGATTGCCCGTCTTGATTCCTGGATTTCTTGCAGTATGAGGCCCAGCTTATCCGGTGTTGTGGCCATGTTTGTAGGTGGTATGTAATCCGCTGTAGGCGTTGAAGTTGAGCTTTCAGGGTCACCCTGTTGTGCGTTGCCGATCGCTGTTGGTTCCGTTGTTCTCCCCCTTATACGGCCCATTTCGGTATGTGTGGTGACGTGGACTTCCTCTTTGACCTCTGAGCTGTTTCAAGGGTGCCGTGAAGAGGCTTAGTATTGTGGTGGCAGCCTACACGGCAGGCGACACGGCAATTGACCCACTTGAGGGGGGAGGGGGTGGTCCTGTGTGATTTTCACCGCTGGATCAGGTGTGCGATTGTGTTAGCTGCTCTCTTGCCCTGCAGGGGTGGTATGGCATTGTTTCGTGTCTCCGCATGGGGTTGGTGTTGGTGGTAGGTCTTAGTTTCCTGCTGCTGCCTGTTTTTGGTGTGCACCACAGACTGTCCCTGAGTTTGCCACTGCCTGTGCTGCTTCGCACGTGGGGGAGAAGTGTACACCTCACGTCGATGTGGGCCTTTGGTTGAGGTGCGCCACCAGACATAGTCGTTACAGGGCAGACACGCACCCAGGGCACCTTATCCATTTGACGCCCCCACAAGGTTCACTAGTAGAGGCCTGGAATCTGTGCAGCCGGTAAAGACTAATTTTTTTGGAGGGGTGTGTGGGGGGTTCCAGTCCCCTTCTCACTTGGGTCCGCAAAGGCTGCCACAATCTTCAGGTGCGGTGCTCAATCGCTGCTCCTCCTGTGGCCTCCCAGCCTCCCTGAAGGAGCTCGACTTGTGTCCGCAACAGCCCCGCCTGCCGCCGCCGCAGTGTCAGTTGTTGCCAGGGCTTCCTGACTGGTCACAGAGGCGCCCGCAGTGCGACAGCAATTACCTTAGCTTGTGGTCCACTCCAGACAGGGCCAGCAAGCTTCCATCAAAGGGAGACCCCCAGGAAGTGGCCAACGGAGGCCACCCCTGTAGCCCCAAGGTTCATGTGTCCTAGTAGGCAGGCCCCCTTCCTCCTCTGCTAGCACACCTTTGTGGCCTTGGCCCGTAGTAGGCCCTGCTCTTGCTATTTCCCCGCGCAGCTTTAGAGGGGTCGAAGAACTAGTCCTGCCTTAAATTTGATTTAGAGGTGGGCCAATGGTCACTGTTTTTGCACAGTAGTGCGCTCCAGCTCACGCAGCTGCCTTTATTTGGAATGGGCCCGGTTCCAGGCCCCTTCCCACCTGGGTCTGCAAGGGCCGCCTCAATCCTCCGGTTTGGTGCTCGATCGCCGCTCCTCCTGCAGCCTACCAGCCACCAAGAAGGAGTTAGATTTGTGTCTACCAGTACCCGCTGTCCCACTGCTTGCAGCGTCAGGTGCCGTCAGGGCCTCGCGGCCGGCCACAGAGGCGTGCGCCAGCAATGTCCTCATATCGCGTCCCACTCCTGACCAGACCAGGAGGTCGCCACCGCCCCCAAGGTTTGTGTGGGCCGAGTTTGGAGGGGCAAGGAAGAGCAGCAGTATCAGCACTCTCTTCCCCTCTTGCTTGCTCTGAGGCGGGTTAGAGCCCTGGATGTCCCCACCACGCAGCCGATAATTGCAGGATTTCACGGCCCTGTCCGGTAGCTTCTACAGCGTGTCCGCTATGATCAGCAGTTAGCCACGCCCCCCTTGTTGAAGCCTTTTTGAGAAGTTTTACTCCTGGTGTAGCAGGAATGTCATCTAGGAAGGCTGGCTTCAAGCCCAGTGGCACCTGTCACTGCTCGGTCGTTGACGTAGCAGCACCTTGTTTTCCTCTGGCACCTCGAGTGTGACCGCAACATCAACACTTGCATCGACTGTTGCGCGATGAATCTGAAGGACTTGAGGGAGTGGTCCCTCAAGCTCCTGGCAGCTCTATGTGCAATGCCGCGATGATCCCGATAGAGAGGAAGGTCCAGGGATCTCTTCCGGAGCCTGAATTCTTCATTACTTGGTGGAGAACGTTACTGGACATCACGCTAAAAGTGATCATGAGAGTAATGTGGTTTGCTGGTGGATTCCACTGGGTGACTGTAAAAGGCAAAATCGCCCTCCCCGCCGAGGCACCAATCCGGACGCTGGCTCCACATTCCTCGTACTTTGATGCAATCCCAGGAACCATGACCATGACGTCCATTGTGATGAAGGTGAGAGCAAGAATATTCCTGTGTGGGGAAGTAAGTGAACTGCTTATCTTGGCGTTCTACTTGAGATGGATGCACCCTGTAAAGCCATAAGTGGAAAGTAACATGCATGCCAGCTGCTTTGTTAATTCCATGGGCTGGACTGGAGGTAGCTTGGGTGGGGGGGGCTGGGTAAAAATCTACATATTACATCTGTGATCAGTTTCAAAGTCTAATGTAGAAGTTCACTATTTTAACTAGTGATATGAAAGTTTGTGATAAACATTAGTGATGTAAGCACATTTGGAAAGCTTTTAAATTGTATTTGTTTAAGTGTTTGGTAAGATGGTATCATGAGAAGGAGCTGCTTCGTAGCGGCATTGGATGTTGGGCTGGGATCTTGATTAACCCATCTCCCTCTTTAGCCGCGAGGATCCATTATTAATGGACAGGGGGTCAATGGTAGTTTTCAATTCAAAATCACAATATCTCAACAGACTTTAATTGTTCTCTCTCAACTCCAGTTCGACAGTTACTGACCCAGTCGTTTGCCATAGCTAATGTGAGATTGAACAGGGAATATTGCATATCGCACTATTCTAACTTTGCCATACTGAGCCGAAGTGTCTGTAAGCGGCAGTCTTACAGTGTCTGAGCACATTCAATTCCTCAAGCACACTCAGACTGCTGCTTCGAGTCAGGAATCACTGCTTTTGAGTAATTCTGTCCACTGATAAGAGCCATCTTTGTGATCCGATGATACATTTATTTTGGTGGAGGCATTTAACTGATCAATTGCCTGGTATAAAGTAGTCTGGGCAATTTGTGATTCTGTTCATGGCTAGGTTCTCAGTGGCTAAGTCAGTACCAGCATCTACTCTGTATGGACCTCTGTGGTTTTGAGGTAGGTAAAGGAACATTTACAGTTGCAAAAACATCAAAACTTTTGCCTCTTTATTTCAAGTATTATTTTGACATGAATATAATTCTTGCAAAAGATTCTATTTGGGTACTGGAAATGATATTGTTCATTTCTCCTTGTGCAAGATACAACACTATCTACTGTACAAGAGTCTTCAAATGTGTTTCTTAAAGAACTGAAAATCTACTCTGTTGTAATCACTTCATAGTTACTCTTGATTCCTATGTCTTGCCTGATCCCTCCGTCACTGTGCTCACCCTTCTGTGGCAGGGGTGTGAATGGCAATTAAGATGGGTAAGTAATGCCAGCGTGCAGGGGGAGCGTACTCCAGCCCTGAGAGCGAACGAACACACACACTCACTCCCCCACCCACTCAGGGGGGACTGACCGCAGAATGCACTGAGGAGCCCGCCTAAGCACCCCTCCCCACCCTCCGAAACTGCCCAGCAGCAGGCCTGCACTTGAGCATAACTGAAAAATGGCCTGCTTACAGGTACTGACAACAGGGTTCCAAGACAGCAAGAGCTATTCATAGACTTTGGAAACCCTTATTCATGGCAACGCTCGCAGATCCTCTCACAGAACCATTTTCTGTGATGTCACCGGCCACAGGCATGAGTGAACAGCAGTTCTTCTACACTAAAACTATAACCTTCTTTCTACAACTTCAGCGGGAAAAATACCTAGCAACTGAATGGAATACCGTGGGAAAACTTGTGATGGGACTGGGAATAACTTACTGTATCTTAATCATGTTGGCTAACCTTCTGGTTGTGGTGGAGATGTACTTCAACAACCATTTCTATTTTCCTTTTTATTACTTTATGGCTTATTTCTCAGGCACAGATTCTATTGTGAGCTGGCTATTTTTTTGCTCCGGGCGACCCCACTTTCCTCTCCCAACACCCCACCCCTGAGAGCTTGGTGGTCCAAGCCTCCACCTCCAAAGGTGCATTCCCTAACGCACCACCTGATAGGGAATCCAAAAAGCTGGACCATCTTGGGAAGAAGATATTTTCTTCCTCCAGCTTGGGACTGCAGTCGGTAAACACCGCATGTCTGTTGGGCCGTTACACCCACTCTGTGTTGGATACGGTGGCGCAAGTGCTGCCCCAGTGCCCGGAGGAGGCCCGGGCCGTACTCTCCCGTGCAATTGCCGAAGGGAGAGACGCAGCAAAGTTTACCATCCGCTGTGGGCTGGATACCGCCGACTCACTAGGCAGGACGATTTCCATGTTGGTAGCCCTTCCACGCTACGCCTGGTTGAGGTAGACTGGTTTTTCAGGGGTTGTCCAATCCACTCTTATGGACATGTCCTTTGGTGGCTGTCGCTTATTCGGCGACAAGGCAGACAACGCGCTGGAGCGCTTTAAGCACTTCGGGCTACGGCCAGGTCGTTGGGCCTCTCCACCACCCACCCTGCGCAGTCGGGGCCCCCCCCCCCGACTCTCCCCTTTTCATGGCTACGGAAGGGGTGCCCCGCCACGTCTCGCCCAGAGCCACAGGCCAGCGCAAGCTGTTCAGCCCCTGCGCGGCTGGGGACGTGGGAACCACCGCCGTGGTTCTGGGGGCCAGCGGGCGGGCCAATCCACAGCCCCCCCCTGCAGCAGCCTCCAAACCCTCCTAGTCCGACCTTTCAGGGCCACCAAACGCCAGTGGGCGGCAGGATTCGCCATCACCTCCCTGTAGGAAGCTGGCTCTGTATATACTATACCAAAGTGAGGTATAGTGTGCACAGAGTCCAGTGGAACCCCAAAGGTAGGCAGAGGCAAAGTTAGATAGAACCTTACTCTCTATTTGGGGTAGTGTGGTCGAGCAGTAAGGCAGTATCAGAGGACAGTGTTAAGCATTTGTTGTACTCACTCAGTCAGCAAATGAATTCACACAAAGACTGAACTTCAGACCAATTGTTTTTGTATAAAAAATATTCTTTTAGTTATTTTATTTTCTAGAACCAAGCAAGCCTGGCACAGGTAAGCAATAAGTACTTTACAGTAGTAATGCAATTGAAATACAGTTTGAATGATAATTGTATATGCACTTTGATTTGATTTACAGTATGGATGCAGAGAAATGCAATACTTAGTAAATACAGTACATAGACTTGAATAGGCTTTTTAGTAAAATAGCAGGTAAGTAACTTTTGAGATTACTAGACTTACACAGAGTAGTATACCTAGATACTACTCTGGGACATTTCTTGAAAACAGGTAAGTAAAATCGTTTTTGTTAATTATGCAATTTTAAACAATTTCTTTAGTTTCTCAAACTCCACACTTAGAAACTTTTCACAGAAAAACAGTCAGTGTTATCCTATGGAGGAAAACAGTGTTATCAGTTTTGAGGCAAGTATTTGGTAGTGGGAGTTGAGGTTCTGGGGGTAGACTCAGGGGTCCCCCAGGGTCAAGGATGCACTCTTGTTACACCCTCAGCGGCACTAGGGCGGCCGGGTGCAGAGTGCTGAGGCCAATGTTATCCAGTAGGGGATAGGGGGCCTCCGGTTAGTGGCTGCTGGCAAGCAGGCCACTAGGTTGTGGGAGCCAAGCTACTGGACTTTAGCTCAGGGCAAATGGGGAAACAAAGTAGCACCAAAGGTGCACCCTCAGCGGCACTAGGGCGACCGGGTGCAGAGTGCTGTTTCAACGTCTGATGCCCTGTTTTCAATGGAGAACCTCCGGTTTGGAAAGACACACTGCAGGCTTGGGGACGAAGGTCTTCTGGGTGCGACCACCACTTCGAGAGGTAAGTTGGGAAGTTAGGGGTTGGTTAGGCACCGTCGGTTTGGGCACACAAGGCCGTGGGGCGACGTGTGCAGGGGTGCCTTTTGGGGTCGGATCTTCTTACCAGCTCCTGGTCGCGGTTAGGGGGGCCTTCTGGATTTAGGCTGCAAGCGTTGGCTAGAGGCTTGAGGCAGGTCAGGGGTCGCCGGATCTCTGGTCAGGATCGCCGGGGTGACCTCCTCGTGGTGTTTGCCCACTCGAGCTCGGGCCATGGACGATGGGTGCAGAGTGAGGCGGATTCGCGGTGTCCGGCCGGAGCCAGAGATTGCAGGTGAACAAATCCGGTGTTCACGGGAGACAAAGTCTTTGTGCTTGAAGGTAGGCAGGTCCTCCGGGGTTTTCGAGGTTGCTGGCTGCAGGACACACCGGGATTTCACAGGAGCAGGTTCGAGGTGGAGACAGGCCGGTCGGGCTGGGGCCAAGTCATTGGGCGTCTTCCTTTTGTTAGCTTCGGCACGGCTGTTCGGTCCTTCTTCTTTTCTTGTTGCAGGTTCTTGTCTGCCGAAGCAAGGTTCCGGGGTGCCCCTAAATACTAGATTTTGGGGTGTTACAGGTAGGTAAAAGGCAGGGATCAATGGGTCCCTTCCCTGGGGTGGGTACACCCCCTATTATGCCACTCTCCATTGGGAGGGGGAGCATGAGCCTGTCCCTGGTTGGCTGAGTCCCCCCATCTTCAAGATGGCATGGGCTGAGTTGTGCTTCACCTCCCTCACCTGAGGGGTGGAGTTGGCAGATGTGGGCACACCTCTCTTCCACACTTGTTTTTCCCACCGGTTCTCCCGCCCAAAGTGGGGGTCGGAACCAGTGGGGACCAGTTGCTGAGAGCAGCAGTGGCCTGGGAAGCTCACAAAGGCGGCAAGCCTTTGAAGCTTCCCCTTCGTGAACCCTGCCCATCCTGGGGGAGGAGGCTTGGCACCTCGTCCAAGGATGTGCATTCTTTCAGGCCCCAGAGAGCAGCAGGCTCTCGACCCAGGGGTCCAGAAACATGTCTGGTGGTGGCAGCTGAAAGCAGCCACTCAGCCTGGACACTAGAGGTGGGTTAGGTTTCAGGGGGCATCTCTAAGATGCCCTCTGTGTGCATTTTTCATTAAATCCCACACTGGCATCAGTGTGGGTTTAATGTGCTGAGAAGTTTGATGCCAAACTTCTCAGTTTTCAGTGTAGCCATTATGGTGCTGTGGAGTTTGTAATGACAAACTCCAAGCACCATATGTAAGAAACTGGCTTTATATATACTGCACCAAAGTGAGGTACAGTGTGTATAGAGTCCAAGGGTCTCCAGAGGTTTGGCAGAGGTTAAAGTTAGATAGAACCTTACTCTCTAAAGTGGTAGCTTGGTCGAGCAGTAAGGCAGTATCAGAGGACAGTGTAAAGCATTTGATGTACACACTCAGTCAGCAAATGAATCCACACACTCAAGAACTGAACTCTAGGCCAATTGTTTTGTATAAAAAAATATACTGTTATTTTATTTTAGAACCACAGGTTTGCATAAAATACTTTCTCAAGATAAGATGCTGTTTGTTGAATACTTTCAATGAACAATAGACTTTGAATGCAATAAGGTACAGGGGTTGCACTAGGCAACACAATTCTTGGTATAACTATAACATTGAGCTCAATGGGATTTTTAAGTAAACTGCAATAGAATTACTTTACTGAACGTTTTTCTTACTCGGGGCTGGATCCTGGATTCAGCCCTGGTGCATTTCCTGTAAGCAGTTGAAAGAAATCGTTTTTGTTAAACAGGCGATTTTTAAGGAATATTTGTATGTTGCAAAAATCGACACTTGGAAGATATTCTGGTAAAAACCAGGCAATGTTATCCTATGGAGGAAAATCAGGTTATCGGAAAATCACAGTTGTAATCACTTTTTCTGGTCAGTGCTGGGTACCTAAATCCAGCACTGGGATCTCTCCTGAGAACAGGTGAGTAATTTCGATTTTGTTATTCGGACGATTTTTAGTGAATATTTCAAAGTTCCAAAACTCGACACTTAGAAGAATTTCCGAGTGAAAACCAGTCAATGTTACCCTATGGAGAAAATGTAAGTTATCGGCAAGTACTCGGCTGGCAGAGTTAAGGTTCTGGGGCAAGACTCAGGAGTCTCCCAGGTCCAGGATTGTACTGTTACACCCTCAGCGACACAGGGGCGGCCGGGTGCAGAGAGAGTAGGCCCCATGTTAGCCTATGGCGGGCAGGGGGCCTTTGGTTGGTGGCTGCTAGCAGGCAGGCCACGCGGCTGTGGGAGCAAAGCTCCTGGTCACTTACTCAGGGCAAGTGGGGAAGTCGAACCGGGTAGTTGGTGCACCCTCAGCGGCACTGGGGCAGCCGGGTGCAATGGGCTTTTGGGCCGTCGGGCGCCCAATGGATTTCAATGGGAAAGCTGCGAGACGAACAAAGGCTGCAAACTCGGGGACGGTGATTCTTCAGGTGCGACCACCACTTCGAGAGGTAAGTTGGGAAGCTGTAGGTGAGGTAGACACCCAGGAGTTGGGCACAGCGGGCTGTGGGTCGCCGGGTGCAGGGGTGTCTTTAGGCGTCGGGAAAACTTACCCTCTGCTGGTCGCGGTTGGAGGGGTCCCTGGTGTTGAGGCTGCAGGCGTCGTCAGGAGCGTCGAGGTGAGTCCTTGGGTGCTGGATTCTTGGTCACAGTCGCCGGGGGGACGTCCTCGTGGTCTTTGTCCACTTTAGCTCGGGCCGGGCTCGGGTGCAGAGTGGGCAGGATTCGCTGTTTCAGGCCGGGGCCTGGGGTTGCAGATGTTTGAGCAGAGCCACTGCTCGTGGGAGTCCCAGTCTTTGGTTGAGCAAGGCAGTCCGGTCCTCCGGTGTTTTTGAGGTTGCTGACCACTGGAGACGCCGGGGTTTAGCAGGAGCAGGTTCGAGGGTCGACAGGCCGGTAGGGCTGGGGCCAAGTCAGTTGGTGTCGTCCTCTTGTTAGCAGCTGCACGGCTGGTCTTTTCTTCTTGTAGTTTCGGAATCGGGATCTGAGGAAGGAAGGTTCAGGGTGCCCCTAAATACTGAATTTAGGGGCGTTACAGGTAGGTAAAGGGCAGGGACCAATGGGTCCCTTCCCTGGGGTGGGTATACCCCCTACTCTGCCACTCTCCAGTGGGAGGGGGGCAGGAGCCTGTCCTTGGTTGGCTGGGTCCCCCCATCCTCAAGATGGCGGGGACTCGAGGTTGTGCTTCACCTCGCCTCCCCCACCTTAGGGGTGGAGTTGGCAGAGGTGGGCACTAAGAAGGAGGGGGACCCCTAAAAACAGATTTAGGACAGGTCAAAACGGGGTAAATAATACAACTATAATCCACACAAGGTAGACCAGTCCATATTGATAATAAGCAGCGCTATTCAATAGTCGCTATGATGTCAGTAGGCCTGCAAAGTTATATGTCCCACACATTCGCATTAATTGTACAATAGTCATACAAAAAAACAAATAAATGTTTTGATATTTTTTTATTCATTTAATGATAAGTTTATATCAAAAAGGGATTCATCCTAATATACAACAACAAGACATAATTTAAATACACATCAAATACATATATACATCAAGTCCCACATTCAAATACTCATTCATACCGCACATCGTACAAAACCATACAGACCCATGCAGTCAATCCACACATGTCATCAAACCAATTCACACATCAAAAGAATATAATTAATATGTAGATATACAAAAATAATTGGTATACACGCAAGTGCCTCCTACAAGGGATTGATTAGATACAAGTTGGTATGGGGCACAGGACCATTCAGCGCCAACGCGCGTTTCGGTGTCTGACCCCAATTTGGGTCACACCTTCATCAGGGCAGCCAGTATAAACGTGGGACTTTGGGATATACCAATATATTAAAAACTTCAAACAAAGGAGCCGGGACACGGATGGATTTAGCGATGAATTCCGATAAATTTCAAAGTTATGAGTCCTATAGTTATAGACAAAACGGGATCATCAGATTTCAGGCATAGGTGGGCACACCTCTCTTCCTCACTTTGTTTTTCCCGCGGGTCTCCCGCCCAAAGTGGGGGGTAGAACCAGTGGGGACCAGTTGCGGAGTACAGCAAGTGGTCTGGAGAGGCTCACAAAGGCATATGCCTTTGAAGTTTCTCCGTCGTGAACCCTGACCATCCTGGGGGAGGAGGCTTGGCACCTCGTCCCAGGATGTGCATTATTTCAGGCCCCCGAGAGCGGCAAGCTCTCGACCCAGGGGTTCAGAAACATGTCTGGTGGTGGCAGCCTCGGCAGCCACTCAGTCAGGTCACTGGGTATTGGTCGAGTTTCAGGGGGCATCTCGAAGATGCCCTCTGCTGTGCATTTTACATTAAATCCCACACTGGCATCAGTGTGGGTTTAATGTGCTGAGAAGTTTGATACCAAACTTCTCAGTCTTCAGTGCAGCCATTATGGTGCTGTGGAGTTCGTGTTGACAAGCTCCCAGCACCATATACTCTTAATGGCAGCACTGCACTTACAATGTCTAAGAATGGCCTTAGACACTGTAGGGGTGCAGGGCTCATGCACCTGTACCCTCACCACTGGTATAGTGCACCCAGCTAGAGTGGTGACTGATCTATGCCAGGGAAGTGGGTTGTAGCCGTGGCACACAGAGATGTGTGCCATGTCGACTCTTCACTTTGTTCTGCACCAAAACACGCAGCCTGCAAAGGAAGTGTGTGAGTGGAAGGGTACAGGACCTCTGAGGGTGGCACAATAAGTGCTGCAGCCCTTAGAGGCCTTCTCTGGTCACAGTGCCCTGGGTACCTGTGGTACCATTTACCAGGGGCTGACCTGTGGCCAGGAATGCCAATTGGATGTAGGCTTCAATGCAGTTTTAGGGAAAGAACACAGGCCCCTGGGTACCTGATTGGCAGGAGCCCAGGGCACACTCAGTCAAAGCACATCAGCAATTCAGCAAAAAGTGGGGGCAACCATGCAGAAAGAGGGAACTTTCTCACTCTCCCACTGGTGCACCATCACGTCGGACAGGTGGGTTTTGCAAATAGTCCGAAGGGGCTACTCTCTCCCCTTCGAGACTACCCCTCCATCCATGCCACCTCAGTACCATTGCATGTCGGTGAATCATCTGGCCCTTCTCCAACAGGATGTTTCTGCACTCTTGGCCAAGGGAGCCATCGAGCACGTTCCTGTCCCAGAAGTAGGTCGTGGTTGCTATTCCCACTACTTTCTGGTGCCCAAGAAGGACAAAGGCCTGCGTCCTATCTTGGATCTCAGGAATGTCAACCGCTTCCTCCGGAAGGAGAAGTTCAAAATGTTGACGCTAGCTCAGGTCCTGTCTGCCTTCGACCCTGGAGACTGGATGGTAGCTTTGGACTTGCAGGACGCTTATTTTCACATCCCTGTCCTGCCGGCCCACCGGCGTTACCTGCGGTTCACGGTAGGCCACGAGCATTTTCAATTTACTGTGCTCCCCTTTGGCCTTTCCAGCACACCTCGGGTGTTCACGAAAGTGATGGCTGTGGTCGCAGCTCATCTGCGCAGATCAGGGGGTCCAGTCTTTCCCTATCTCGACGACTGGCTGTTGAAGGCGGGCTCGCCCCAGGCTGTCGTCTCCCACCTCCAGACTATGGCCGACCTCCTGCATTTGCTGGGGTTCTCCATCAACGTGCCGAAGTCACACCTGACTCCCTCTCAGAAGCTCCTCTTCATCGGAGCGGTACTGGACACGACGCAGTTTCAGGTCTATCCTCCCGAACAGCGAGTCCGGGATATTTGGGCTATGATTCCGATCTTTCAGCCTCTATCCTGGGTTTCGGTCAGGATGACCCTCAGGCTACTGGGCCTGATGGCCTCCTGCATCCTGCTGGTCGACCATGCCAGATGGCATATGCGGGCTCTGCAGTGGAACCGGAAGTTCCAGTGGGCACAACATTAGGGGAACCTGTCAGATTGCGTCCACATCTCGGAGGGCACTGCACACCAATTGCAGTTGTGGCTAACGAACCAGGATTGGGTCGACGGCAGATCCCTCTCCCTTCCCAAACCAGAGTTCACAGTGGTGACCGATTCATCACTTCTGGGATGGGGCGGCCTCACGGGTGAGGCGGAGATCAGAGGCCTCTGGTCTCCAGCGGAGTCCGGGCTCCACATCAACCTTCTGGAGCTTCGGGCGATTCGTCTTGCACTCAAAGCATTCCTTCCCTCAGTCCAGGGAAGAGTAGTGCAGGTGTTCATAGAACACCACCACCATGTGGTACTGCAACAAACTATGCGGGGTGGGGTCGTGGACCCTATGTCAAGAAGCCCTCCGCCTCTGGACATGGCTGGAACATCAGGGCATATCCCTGGTGGTTTAACACCTGGCAGGTTCCCTGAACGCCAGAGCGGACGAACTCAGCTGCAGGTGCATGATGGATCACGAATGGCGTCTTCACTCCGAGGTGGTGCAAGGTCTCTTTCGACAGTGGGGAGCGCCTTGTTTAGATCTACTCGCCACTGAAGAGAAAGCGCAATGTTAGCAATTCTGCACGTTTAAATTTCCAAGGCGGCACTCGCTAGGCAACCATTTTCGTTGCGAGTGGAGTTGCGGTTTTCTATACGCCTTTCCGCCTATACCACTTCTGCCCAGAGTGCTGAAGATCAAGCGCGACCGTGCCCAAGTCATTCTTGTGGCTCCCGATTGGGCACGAAGAGTCTGGTATCCCGAGCTGCTACACATGGCCATCGATCCTCCGATCAGACTGCCTCTTCGGGAGGATCTTCTGTCGCAGCAGCAGGGGACGGTCCTCCACCCAAACCTGTCCAGCCTCCACTTTCTTGCGTTGAGATTGAGCGACGGCAGTTGATGTCGTTTGACCTGCCTCCCGAAGTCTGTGATATCTTGGCAGCCAGGCGTCCCTCCACTAAGACGGTATACGCCTGCAGATGGAACAAATTTGTGGCATGGTGCACAGCAAAGGCTGTGGATCCCCTTTCCGCCCCTCTTTCTAAGGTCCTCTTGTTCCTCCTTTCTTTGGCGCAGCAGGGCTCTGCTCTGGGCACCCTAAAGGGCTACCTCTCGGCCATTTCAGCCTTTCTTAGGCTTCCTGATCAGCCTTCTCTTTTCAAGTCCCCTGTTGTAAATTGCTTTCTTAAGGGCATTACTCCTCTTTTTCCTCCTGTTCCCTTCGTAATGCCCCAGTGGGACTTGAACTTGGTTCTTGCATATCTTACGTGCGCTCCCTTTGAGCCGCTACATAACTGTCCTCTCAGGCTTCTGACCTTAAAAACTGTCTTTCTGGTGGCCATCACCTCTGCTCGCAGGGTGAGTGAGCTCCAAGCACTTTCTTCTAAGCCTCCTTTTCTGACTGTTCATCCGGACAAGGTTGTCCTTCAAACTCGTCCTTCCTTCCTTCCCAAAGTGGTTACTCCTTTCCATATTGGACAGACCATCACTTTGCCCACCTTCTTTTCCTCTCCGCATCTTTCCAAAGAAGAAGAGAGGCTCCACCGTCTGGATCCAATGCGTGCGCATTCCTTTTACTTAGATCGCACAAAACAATTCCGGGTAGATGACCAGCTCTTTGTTGGCTACGTGAGTGCCAAAAAAGGTCGGGCCGTGCACAAACGAACCATTTCTAGATGGGTCGTTTTGTGCATCAAAGCCTGTTATTCCTTGGCAAAGAAGGAGCCTCCAGTGGGGTTGCGCGCCCATTCCACCAGGGCGACGGCAGCTACCACTGCTTTGGGACGTGGAGTCCCCCTTAATGGCATCTGTCAGGCATCTACGTGGGCATCGCTGCACACGTTCACAAGACACTACTGCCTGGACAGCCAAGTCCGGGAGACGGCTTCTTTGGCCGTTCTGTTCTCCAGGACTTCCTGGTGTGAACTTAGTTTGCAGACCCACCTCCGGGGTTGGTATTGGTGGTGTATCTATTCCAAGGTAAGGAATCTATAACTGTTTCTTTCAGATGAACAAGTTACTTACCTTCGGTAACGATATATCTGTAAGAAACATAGGTTAGTTATAGATTCCTTACCACCCCACCCATCCTCCCCGTTCTGCGAACTGACTTCTAGGGTTAAGGACTTCCTTTCAATGCCCTAGTTTTGTGCACCAGTGGTCAGTGCCTTGCATGGCTCTGCGCTTCTGGCGTGGAAAGTCGTGTACAGAACTGACAGCGCGCGAGGGCGGCATCTATGTAGCTACCGCGACGTCATCCCGGCGACCACGATGCCAACGACGAACACGGAGCCGACCGACGCCACCTTTCGACGCGCAGGGGTACTGCTGACAAAACTTTCCGGATCCAGTCTGACGCCTGGGGGTAGTTCTAAGGTAAGGAATCTATAACTAACCTATGTTTCTTACAGATATATCGTTACCGAAGGTAAGTAACTTGTTCATTAGCAACAGTAACTTAAAAAGTAATCAAAAAAGTAACATGCACAGTAATCTGTAAAGTAATTTCAAATTGTTGACTTACCTGTAATTAAACCAACTGCATTTGAACCTGCATTCAACTGTAAATCACTGCATAAGATTTTGCAAAGTATTTCACTTACCTGCACCAGGCTTGGCTTGGTTCTAGAAATAAAATAACGAAATTATATTTTTGATACAAACAAATTGGTCTGATTTCAGTCTTTGAGTGTATGACATCATTACTTGCCTGAGTATGTACAACAAATGCTTAACACTACCTTCTGATAAAGCCTTACTGCTCGCTCACACTACCACAAATAGAGAGTAAGGTGCTATCTACTTTTACCTCTGCCTACCTTTGGGGTTCCACTGGACTCTGCACACTATACCTCATTTTGGTATAGTATATACAGAGCCAGCTTCCTACAGATGTTTACTGTATACCACTTAGGCAGTACGGTTTCATTGGCAGTGGACTTACTGCGTCACGCTGGGCTGAGGACAACTGGCTTTTCAGTGGAATGTCCAAGCATTGATATGGACATGCGCTTTGATGGCTCCTCTCCCTTTTAGAAGGAAGGCGGATTCAGCGCTGGAGTGCTTTAATAACAGCAGTGCTTTGGCCAGGTCCTTCGGCCTTTCCATGGCCCCACGCTACCCCCAATCCACCTTTCGCTCGTTTTGTGGCAACGGAAGGGGCTTCCAGCCACGTCTGTATCCTCCCAGCCACCGTGGCATGCAAGCTTCCCAGCCTGTGCGTGGCCATGGATGCTGTACCCACAGGCCTTGTGGGTCAGGCAGCCAGATTTCGTGCCCGTCGTCCACCCCTCCCGACAGCCGCAGCATCCAAACTCTTATAGTTTGCCCTCTTACCATCATGGGCTACACCATCACCTGCCCACTGGAGGTCTATAACATCAGACCGATGGGTTCTTCGAATTGTCTGAAGGGGCTACTCCCTCCCTTTCGTGACTACTCCTCCACCCAATCCACCTGCTTGTGACAGGCTGATGGAGGACCGTCCTACCTTGCTCCACCAGTAAATGACTGCTTTCGTGCCCAAGGGAGCCATAGAGAGGGTGCTGATGCCAGAAGTAGATTGTGTTGCTATTACTGCTATTTTCTAATGCCCAAGAAGGATGGAGGCCTTTCTCCTATTCTAGACCTGCGCCATCTCTATTTCTTCCTGAAGGAGAAATTCAAAATGCTTACGCTTGCTCAAGTACTGTCTGCCCTCTATCCAGGAGACTGAATGATAGCGTTTGAGTTGTAGTACGCATACCTCCACGTTCCCGTCTTGTCTGCCCACAGGCGTTACCTCTGGTTGAAAGTTGGCCACAAGCACTTTCAGTTCACCATGTTCTCCTTTGGCCTTATCAGCGCCCCACGAGTGTTCACCAAGGTGATGGCGGTGATTGTAGCTCATCTGGGGAGATAAGGGGTGCCAGTCTACCCCTAACTAGATGACTGGCTGTTGAAGACGGGCTCCCCCCAGGCTGTTGTCTCATATGGGAAAGTGCCATTTTTGGCATGGTCACCCCCACTTTTTGCCTGGTATTTGATGTGATTTTGACTGGAAGTGCACTGAGTTCCTGCTAACCAGGTCCCCAGTGCCAGATCTTTCTCAAAAACTGTACAATTGTTTCCACCAATTGGCAATACCATTAGCACACTCTGTAAGCCCCTTAGTTTATGGTACCCTAGGCACCTAGGACCTGAGGTACTACAGAGGGTCCCTAAGAGTGCAGCGAGAATTGTACCACCCTAAGGTACCGCTCACCAACAAATGCAAGGCTGCCATTGCAGGCTGCATGTTTTGGTGCAGACAAAAGTGAAAACATGACATGACACACATCCCTGTGTGCTAAGCCTCCTAGCACTACATTTAATATTTGTAAGTCAACCCTACAGCAGCCCTGACAGTCCTGGGTACCTAATATTACACTTGAGGGCATACTTGCATGAGCAGATATGCCCTGATCTGGTCAGTTCTATTACTACTAGTGCAAGTGACAAGGGAAGACGTTTTAAGACGTGCTGGACACTGGTGAAAACGAGTTCCCCCACAACATGGCTTCACTGTAGATGGGGTTGTTTGGTATCAGACATCTCGTATTAATAAACTCACACTGATTCCAGTGTTTGATTTATCTGAAAGAAACAGTTAGTTATAGATTCCTTACCTTGGAATCTCCCCCAGGCGTCGGACTGGATCCGGAAAGTTTTTCGTCAGAAATACCCCTGGGCGTCTGAAGGTGGCGTTGGTCGACTCCGCGTCCGGCGTCGTGGTCGCCGGGATGACATCACGGAAGTTACTTAGACGCCGCCCTCGTGCGCGGACGTCAGTTCTTCCTTTTTCCGTGCCAGCAAGCGCAGATCCTGGAAGAGCGGTACCCCCAGTTATTTTTTTGACTGAGTTTTTGCGACTGTTGTCGACTTCGTTTCGAGTCTTTATCCGACTCCTGGTGCACGAGGTATGCCCGGTTTCAAGGCCTGCGGTTCCTGTTCCCGAATGATGTCGGTGACGGATCCGCACCGCGATTGCCTCTTCTGCCTGGAGCTCGACCATGACCCCAAGTCGTGCTACGACTGCCAAACCATGGCCCCGAAGTCTTTGCGGGAGCGGTCCGAAAGCTTTTCGAGGGCCGGCAGTCGGCTCCGCGTCGCGCAAGGTCCCGGTCGCGTGGGAGGTCGAGGGACCGATCGCTGAGTCATCATCACTCCTCTTCTAAGTTTTCGCACTCTGGGTCAGGTAAGTCGAAGCATAACAAGAAGTCTAAGAAGCATTGTCGCTCTTCGACTACCCCTCGTCCGTCGGCAGACGCGACACAGGGTGCGGGTGGTGCCAGTACCGCGGCTCCACGTGCGGAGCCTTCAGGGTCGACTCCGGCCTTCCCTCCCTGACCGGGAGCGACCGCTGTCCAGCTTCGTCAAATTTACAAGGCGATGCATGCCATCTTTGGGCAGCCTGACTCCGCCGGCACGCCTTTGGGTCCCGCGGACTCGGTTGGGGGCCCTAGGCCGGCGGCCTCGGTACCGCAGGGCCCCCTTGGATCCAGGCCTGGATCCGGATCGGCGCAGGTCGACCTCAATACACCTCCACCGGCGCCGACTCCACTGGCACCACGTCCTCTGCCGACGCCAGCTGGACCCCTTGCCGGCGTCGACCCCGGCTCCCACCTCGACGTGGAGACGGAGTCGGACCAGCGTCGGTCAATGCCGGCTCCGACGCAGATGGGTACTTTTGTCCCTGTGTTCCACCCTGGCTATTTTCAACCAGATTGGCAGCCAGAAGAGGGTGAGGAAGACTGGGAGGGGTCAGGTGACCCTCTGACTGACCAGCTGGACTACAATACGGACTGGAGAGAGGAACTGGGGGAGGCCAGTGGTCTGGACACCTCACCAGTCCTAGGCATGTTGTCTCCTCCTACCGTGGCTACGGAGGAGGGAGCGTCATACCCAGTGGTGTTGCGTAGGGCGGCCGAGGCTCTCAACCTCGAGCTTCCTACGGTGGCAGTCAGGACTAACCCCCTGACAGAGGTGGTTCAGCCGGCAGCGAGCTCTTCGGTGCCCATGCTCCCGTTTAATGAAGCACTTATGGACATCCTTTTGGGCACTTGGTCCAGGCCCAACACAGGGGCTCCTGTAGACAGGATGATTGCCCGATGCCACCGCCCGACCCCGGGCGACCCCACTTTCCTCTCCCAACACCCCAACCCTGAGCGCTTGATAGTCCAAGCCTCCACGTCCAAGGGCGCCTTCCCTACCGCACCTCCGGAAAGGGAATCCAAAAAGCTGGACCACCTTGGAAAGAATTTTTTTTCTTCTGCCAGTTTGGGACTGCGGTCGGTTAACACCGCATGTCTGTTCGGCTGTTATATCCACTCTGTGTGGGATACGGTGGCACAGGTGCTGCCTCCGTGCCCGGAGGAGGCCCGGGCCACGCTCTCCCGTGCCGTTGCCGAGGGGAGAGATGCAGCGACGTTTACTATCCGCTGTGGACTGGATACCGCCGACGCACTTGGCAGGACGATTTCAACATCAGTAGTCCTTCGACGCTACGCCTGGTTGTGTTCGACTGGTTTTTCAGGGGATGTCCAATCCACCCTTATAGACATGCCCTTTGATGGCCGTCGCCTTTTCGGCGACAAGGCAGACAACGCGCTGGAGCGCTTTAAGGACTCACGGGCTACGGCCAGGTCCTTGGGCTTCTCCACCACCCGCCCTGCGCAGTCTGCCTATCGCCCCTTTCGTGGCTATGGAAGGGGTGCCCCACTACGTCCTGCCTAGGGCCACAGGCCGGCGCAAGCTGTACAGTCTCAGCGCGGCCATGGACGTGGGAACCACCGGCGTGGTTCTGGGGGCTAGCGAGCCGGCCAGTCCACCACGCCCCCTTTTCAGCAGCCTCCAAACCCTCCTAGTCCGACCTTTCATGGCCACCAAACGCCAGTGGACGGCAGGATTCGCCATCACCTCCCCCACTGGCGCACCATCACGTCGGACAGGTGGGCTTTGCAAATAGTCCGAAGGGGCTGCTCCCTCCCCTTCGAGACTACCCCTCCCTCCAAGCCACCTCAGTACCATCGCATGTCGGAGGATCACTTGGCCCTTCTCCAACTGGAAGTTTCGGCACTCTTGGCCAAGGGTGCCATCGAGCGCTTTCCTGTCCCAGAAGTAGGTCGTGGTTGCTATTCCCACTACTTTCTGGTGCCCAGGAAGGACAAAGGCCTGCGTCCTATCTTGGATCTCAGGAACGTCAACCGCTTCCTCCGGAAGGAGAAGTTCAAGATGTTGACGCTTGCTCAGGTCCTGTCTGCCCTCGACCCTGGAGACTGGATGGTAGCGTTGGATTTGCAGGACGCTTACTTTCACATCCCCGTCCTGCCGGCACACCTGCGTTGCCTACGGTTCACGGTAGGCCACGATCACTTTCTGTTTACCATGCTCCCCTTTGGCCTTACCAGTGCCCCTCGGGTGTTCACGAAAGTGTTGGCGGTGGTCGCAGCTCATCTGCGCAGATCAGGGATTCCAGTCTTCCCCTATCTCGACGACTGGCTGTTGAAGGCGGGCTCCCCAGGCTGTCGTCTCCCACCTCCAGACTACAGCCGACTTCCTGCATTCGCTGGGGTTCTCCATCAAGGTGCCGAAGTCACACCTGATTCCCTCTCAGAAGCTCCTCTTCATCGGAGCAGTTCTGGACATAACGCGGTTTCGGGTTTATCCTCACGAACAGCGAGTCCGGGATATTCGGGCTATGATTCCGATCTTTCAGCCCCTATCCCGGGTTTCGGTCAGGATGACCCTGAGGCTGCTGGGCCTCATGGCCTCCTGCATCCTGCTGGTCGATCATGCCAGGTGGCATATGCTGGCTCTGCAGTGGGACCTGAAGTTCCAGTGGGCCCAGCATCAGGGGAATCTGTCCGATTATGTCCAGATCTCGGAGGGCACTGCATGACCATTGCAGTGGTGGCTCACGAACCAGGATTGGGTCAACGGCAGATCCCTCTCCCTTCCCCAACCAGATCATACAGTGGTGACAGATGCATCCCTTCTGGGATGGGGCGGCCACATGGGAGAGGCGGAGATCAGAGGCCTCTGGTCTCCTGGGAGTCCGGGCTCCACATCAACCTTCTGGAGCTTCGGGCGATCCGTCTTGCACTCAAAGCATTCCTTCCCTCAGTCCGGGGAAGAGTAGTGCAGGTGTTTACGGACAACACCACCGCCATGTGGTACTGCAACAAACAAGGCGGGGTGGGGTCGTGGACCCTAAATCAGGAGGCCCTCTGGACATGGCTGGAACATCAGGGCATATCCCTGGTGGTTCAACACCTGGCAGGTTCACTGAACGCCAGGGCGGACGAACTCAGCCGCAGGTGCATGATGGATCACGAATGGCGTCTTCACTCGGAGGTGGTGCAAGGTCTCTCTCAGCAGTGGGGAGAGCCTTGGTTAGATCTATTCGCCACCGAAGAGAACGCGCAATGTCAGCAGTTCTGCACGTTGGAATTTCCAAGGCGGCACTCGCTAGGCGACGCTTTTCGTCGCGAGTGGAGTTGCGGTCTTCTATACGCCTTTCCGCCTATACCACTTCTGCCCAGAGTGCTGAAGAAGATCAAGCATGACCGGGCCCAAGTCATTCCGCCGGAGGAAGATCCTTCTCCTACCTGGCGGCCAAGACCTGGAACTCCCTCCCCACTCACCTTCGGCGAACCCAGGACCATCTCGCCTTCAGGAAGCAGCTCAAGACCTGGCTGTTCGAGCAGTAACTTACCCCCTCCCCCAGCGCCTTGAGACCCTCCCGGGTGAGTAGCGCGCTCTATAAATGCCGTGATTGATTGATTGATTGATTGATTCTTGTGGCTCCGCATTGGGCACGAAGAGTCTGGTATCCTGAGCTGCTCAACATGGCCATCGATCCTCCGATCAGCCTGCCTCTTAGGAGGATCTTCTGTCGCAGCAGCAGGGGACGGTCCTCCACTGAACCTGTCCACCCTCCACCTCCTTGGTGGAGATTGGGCAGCGGCAGTTGATGTCGTTTGATCTGCCTCCTGAAGTCTGTGATGTAATCTTTGCAGCCAGGCGTCCCTCCACTAAGATGGTATACGCCTGCAGATGGAATAAATTTGTGGCACGGTGCACAGCAAAGGCTGTGGATCCCCTTTCTGCCCCTCTTTCTGAGGTTCTCTTGTTCCTCCTCTCTTTAGCCCAGCAGGGCTCTGCTCTGGGCACTATTAAGGGCTACCTCTCGGCCATTTCAGCCTTCCTGATCAGCCTTCTCTTTTCAAGTCCCCTGTTGTAAATAGATTTCTTAAGGGCATTACTCCTCTTTCCTCCTGTTCCCTTCGTAATGCCTCAGTGGGACTTGAACTTGGTTCTTACTTTTCTTATGTGCGCTCCCTTTGAGCCGCTTCATAATTGCCCTCTCAGGCTTTTAACTCTGAAAACTGCCTTTCTGGTGGCCATCACCTCTGCTCGCAGGGTGAGTGAGCTCCAAGCTCTTTCCTCTAAGCCTCCCTTTCTGGCTATCCATCCGGAGAAGGTCGTCCTGAGAACTAGACCTTCCTTCCTTCCCAAGGTGGTTACTTCTTTCCACATTGGCCAAACCATCACTTAGCCCACCTTCTTTCCGCATCCTTCAAAAGAGGAAGAGAGGCTCCACCGTCTGGATCCAAAACGTGCGCTTTCCTTCTTCTTGGATCGCACAAAACCATTCCGGGTGGATGACCAGCTCTTTGTTGGGTACGTGGGCGCTAAGAAAGGTCGGGCAGTGAACAAACGGACCATCTCCAGGTGGGTCGTTCTGTGCATCAAAGCCTGCTACGCTTTGGCTAAGAAGGAGCCTGCAGAGGGGCTGCGCGCCCATTCCACTAGGGCGACAGCAGCTACTACTGCTTTGGGACGAGGAGTCCCCCTGAGTGACATTTGTCAGGCAGCTACATGGGCATCGTTGCACACTTTACGAGACACTACTGCCTGGACAATCAAGTCCGCAGAGACGGCTTCTTTGGTCGTTCTGTTCTCCAGGATTTTCTGGTGTGAACTTGGTTCGCAGACCCACTACCGGGGTTGGTATTGCTGGGGTATCTATTCTAAGGTAAGGAATCTATAACTTTTTCTTTCAGATGAACAAGTTAATTACCTTCGGTAACGATATATCTGTAAGAAAAATAGGTTAGTTATAGATTCCTTACCGCCCCACCCATCCTCCCCGTTTTGCAAACTGACTTCTAGGGTTAAGGACATCCTTTCAGGGCCCTAGTTTTGTGCACTAGTGGTCAGTGTCTTGCATGGCTCTGCGCTTCTGGCATGGAAAGTCGTGTAAAGAACTGACGTCCGCACGCGAGGGCGGCATCCAAGTAACTTCCGCGACGTCATCCCAGCGACCACGACGACGGACGCGGAGTCGACCGACGCCACCTTCAGACGTGCAGGGGTACTGCTGACGAAAAACTTTCCGGACCCAGTCTGACGCTGGGGGAGATTCTAAGGTAAGGAATCTATAACTAACCTATGTTTCTTACAGATATATCGTTACCGAAGGTAAGTAACTTGTTCGTTAGTCCCTCCTTAGTAACCTCCCATTGCGACGGCCCTTTTACTTCGGTTGTTACACGGTGCGTGTTATTTAGTGAGTAAGCACTATTTTCTTTATTGAGTTTTTCTTACTGCAGGCAGGACATGCGGTGCTTCAGCTGGAACCGCTTGAGTTTTATTAAGCAGCTCGGGCGCCCGCTTTCTCCTTAACACGAGCGCCCGCTTTCAATCGCATCTGTCCTTCACTAGTCACAACCTTCTCCCCTGGAAAACACCCCATCCCCCTTTTCTAACAAATGACTCTCCCTTCCCCGAGGTTTGTTTCCTTCCCGAACGAGATTACATAACCACGCCAGTTTCGCCAACAACTGAATGCGGTGACAGGAATTTAAAGTGATTTTTTTTCTTTGCTGAAGGCTACCACGCTCCCAAAAGTGTGCACTTCTCGGTCCAGAGTCCTCACTCCAAACACTCCAGTGTGCGACGTTCGTGGAGTGCCTCGTTCTCTGGCGGTGCTGACACTCCGACCCTTTCAGGGGAGTAACTTTATACCCACAGGGGCAGCTGAGAGCCGTGCATGCTAGTGTTGTGTGGAGTTCACAGGCAAGACAACTGAAAATAGAAAGGGAACCGACATATATACAGTCTTCCTCTCCTGACTGGGTCTACCAAGACTGGGGCATGTTCATGCAGACCGCTTTTCCACCTGAATTACCTGCGTTACGCTTCGTAACAAGTGTTAGCTACTCATGCCTTAGAAAGTAATAGACCCAGAAAAGGCACAAATAAAACGGGAAGAGAACTAGGTAAGGATTCTCTGACGCAGAACGATGCAACAGTTGTGCTATGAAGTCTTGTGTGTAGAGATAATACGGTGTCCTGTTTGTCTTTCTGTGGGTTCTTGTGCCTAACATTTTTTGTTATGCGCGCTCCATATTGGCCTCCTGTGCGGAGGGAAAATGCAATCTGTGCGACCGCCCAGACATGCAGCTTACAGGGAACTGTGGTTGCAAGCAATCTTAGACTTTACATACGCTATTGCTGTGGGTCCCTTAATTCAGTCCGTCGTGATCGGTAGAGCACTTTAGCTTCGGATGTAGCAGGCTCAGCAGTAGTTCTGCTGTAATCATTACAACTGCAGATGGTGTTTGGGGGTCTTAGCTTCCTGATCCACGCACGCGTATAGCTGCTGCAAATGACTGTCTGGGTCAGAAGCTTTCTTGTAAGAAAAGGGACTCTGTAAGATCAGCGGCCATTTTTGAATGGTTGCACCTGATTTTAATGGTATTGCCATTGTATGCACTTGAGGTCAGTCTGATTAGGTGGCCATATGGAAACACGCACATAATGGACATACTTGTTGAAGGGTACGTTATGCCACAGTGGGCCTGTTCTGGGACTTCTTTGACTTGGTGATAAAGCAAACTATTTCCACTGACTTAGCTTTCACGTCTACTTCAGGACCAGCTTGGTTAGTAAGGGTTTATAGGATCCTGTGCGCTCTTGTTTTCTATTGTCTCTAAAATGTTTAGTCCAGATGCGCACGCTGAGACTGTCTCTTTTACGATCTTGAATACCACATGCTAAGTTTAATGCTCGGCTGCCTGTTCCCTGCGCTGTCGGACTCAAGTCCACGTGCTATTAAGGGAGTCCAATTTCCTCTTAATCGCTGTTTGTTTACAGCCTCCAAAGCAATATGGTTTCTGTTGTTGTCCCTCTCTATTACATTAATGTTTGCTATAAGGAATTGGAGGTGCGCCATCTGAGTAGGTAGCTGTTGCAGGCAAGTGCTTTGCTGGCCACTCGGCCATTCTTGTTAGGCACATGTGAGCGGGTTCAATAGTTTGATACTTTCTGCTGTTCACTAAGTTTTACCTTTTTCCATCTGCAGCTGAACTAGTAAAGGGTTTGCCCCTTGTGTTGCTGTTGGCGCCAGCGCACATTACAGGCTAGAATGGACATGGTCTTTGTGAATACGTTTTAATGTAGCATTCCTGGCTTTGCACAGACGGGAAGCTAATAAGTGCAGAATGTATTATTTCGATGCCGCTTCCACTTTCGATGTTCGCCCATACAAGGAAGTTTGATTTGCCAGTGACTGCTGTATGTTTTGTTGCGTGCGTTGAATCCTTGAGTGAGCAACTAATACATTTGTAGTGTCATTCATAATGTATTGCTCTCACGTAGGTGTTTTAAACTCTTAAACGATCCCAAACCACACCTGCCACACACCATGGTCTTGCTGCTCCATCCCGGGGCCCACCTCATTGAAAGGCTAAGGAGCAGCAGGGCGTCCTTTGCTAAATATTTTAAACTGTGCACTTTGGTTGATACACTTTCCATTCCATGTTTCAAGCAAACATGTATTCCTGAATCAAACTGCATGACACAGTGTGTAGTAATTTTATAGCTGTTCAATCCCTGGTGGCACAGCAACTTGGATAGTGTGCTGCATGGCTAAACACTTACAAGGTCCCAAAGGCGAGACCTATTGCCTATGCCAATGCTTGTTATAAATGGTTTTGGTCTCCCTATTGAGTTGTGTGCATTACTTATTGACTATTGTGTGTAGGCTACTCGACCACAAAACCCCCTAGAAGAGTGCCTTGGTATTGCTAGAGCAAACCTCTGTTCACTCAGAAGGGAACTCCTGCACAACTCTGCACGATGCATCTCATTTTGACATATAGAAAGAGTCTGCTTCCTACATCTCCCATCTCCAGACTACGGTGGACCTACTGCAGTCTCTGGGTTTCACTAGTAACGTGCCGAAGTAAAACCTGACACCCTGCTCCTTTTCATCTGAGCTATTCTGGACACAGTGCAGTTTCGGGTTTATGCTCCGGAATGGCGAGTACAGGATATTCAGGATATGATACCGATGATACAGCCTCTGTCCTGTATTTTGGTGAGATTGAGGCTGTTGGCCTCCTGCATCCTGCTTGTGACACATGCCCGCTATCATATGCGGGCTCTGCAGTGGGACCCGAAGTTCCAGTGGGTGCAGCATCAGGGAAAACTCTGACATGGTCTAGATCTCAGAGGGAACAGCACAAGATCTGCAATGATGGTTAACAAACCACGATTGGGTCAATGGCAGACCCCTCTCCCTTCCCCAACCAGATCTGACAGTAGTGATTCATGCGTCACCCCTGATTGGGGGGTGCATCTGGGAGAAGTAGAGATCAGAGGCCTGTTGTCTCTGGCGGAATTCAGACTCCACATCAACCTTCTGGCGCGCCAGGCGATCTGACTGGCATTGAAAGCCTTTCTACCCTTGTGAGAAAGTGCCCTTTTCATGGTATGCCCCCACTTTTTTCTGAATTGCTGATGTTCTTTGACTGAGTGTGCCCTGGGTTCCTGCTAATCAGGTGCCCAGGGCCTATGTTCCTTCCCTAAAACTGCATTGAAGCCTAAACCCAATTGGCATCTCTGGCCACATGTCAGCCCCTGGTAAATGGTACCAGAGGTACCCAGGGCACTGTGACCAGAGTAGGCCTCTAAGGGCTGCAGGACTTATTGTGCCACCCTTAGAGGCCCTGTACCCTGACACTCACACACTGCCTTTGCAGGCTGCGTGTCTTGGTGCAGAACAAAGTGAAGAATCTACATTGCACACATCCCTGTGTGCCATGCCCACAAACCACTGCCCTGGCATACATCAGTCACCCCTCTAGCTGGGTGCCCTATGCCAGTGGTGAGGGTACAGGTGCATGAGCCCTGTACCCCTACAGTGCCCAAGTCCATTCCTGGGCACTGTAAGTGCAGTGCTGCCATTAAGAGTATATGGTGCTGTGAGTTTGTCATTACGAACTCCACAGCACCATGATGGCTACACTTGAAGACTGGGAAGTTTGGTATCAAACTTCTCACCACATTAAACCCACACTGATGCCAGTGTGGGATTTAATGTAAAATGCACCACAGAGGGCATCTTATAGATGCCCCCTGAAACTCGACAAACTTCTAGTGACCTGACTGAGTGGCTGCTTAGGCTGCCACCACCAGACATGTTTCTGGACCCCTGGGTCGAGAGCCTGCTGCTCTCGGGGGCCTGAAACAATGCACATCCTGGGATGAGGTGCCAAGCCTCCTCCCCCAGGATGGGCAGGGTTCACGAAGGAGAAGCTTCAAAGGCATGCCGCCTTTGTGAGCCTCTCCAGACCATTTGCTGCTTTCAGCAACAGGTCCCCACTGGTTCTACCCCCCACTTTGGGCGGGAGAACCGGCGGGAAAAACAAGTGAGGAAGGGAGGTGTGCCCACCTCTGCCAACTCCACCCCTCAGGTGGGGGAGGCGAGGTGAAGCACAACCTAGAGTCCCCGCCATCTTGAGGATGGGGGGACCCAGCCAACTTGGGACAGGCTCCTGCCCCCCTCCCACTGGAGAGTGTCAGAATAGGGCGTGTACCCACCCCAGGGAAGGGACCCATTGGTCCCTGCCCTTTACCTACCTGTAACGCCCCTAAATTTAGTATTTAGGGGGCACCCTGAACCTTGCTTCCTCAGATCCAGCAACAACAAGAAAAGGACGAAGAGCTGTGTAGAGCTAACAAGAGGACGACTCCCACTGACTTGGCCCCAGCCCTACAGGCCTGTCTCCCCTCGAACCTTCTCCTGCGAAATCCCGGTGTGTCCTGCAGCGAGCAACCTCAAAAACCCCGGAGGACCTTCCTGCCTCCACTTCCAAGCCTGCTTCTCCTGTGAACACCGGACTTGTTCAAACTGCAGCTTCTGGCTCCGGCCGGACACCGCGAATCCAGCCCACTCTGCACCCGCCGAACCCGCCCCGTGCTCGAGTGGGAAAACACCACGAGGAGGTCACCCCGGCGATCCTGACCCGAGATCCGACGACTCCTGACCTACCTCAAGCCTCCAATCGACTCCTGCAGCCTCAATCCAGAGGATCCCCTCTGCCGCGACCAGAGCGGGTAAGACTTTCCGACGTCCCAAGGCACCCCTGCACCCGACGCCCCACGGCCTTGGGTGCCCAAACCAACGGTGCCTAACCAACCCAAGACATCCCAACTTACCCCTCAAAGGTGTGGTCGCACCCAGAAGATCCTCGTCCCCGAGCCTGCAGTGTTTCTTCTAACCGGAGGCGCTCCATTGAAAACAGGGCACCCGACCTCCAAACAGCAGCCTGCACCCGGCCGCCCTAGTGCTGCTGAGGGTGCACCTTTGGTGCTAATTTGGTTCCCTATTTGCCCTGACCTAAACCCTAGGAGCTTTGCTCCCACAACCCAGTGGCCTGCTTGCCAGCAGCCACCAACCGGAGACCCCCTATCCGCCATTGGATAACATTGGGCCTCAACACTCTGCACCTGGCCCCCCTAGTGCCGCTGAGGGTGAAACAAAAGTGCATCACTGACCCTGGGGGACCCCTGAGTCTAACCCCAGAACCTTAACTCCCACAGTCGTTTACTTACCTGCAAACCGATGACCCGTTTTTCCTCCATAGGATAACATTGACAATTTTTCTTCCAAAAAAACGACTAAGTGTGGAGTTTTGAAAACTAAAGATATTCTTTAAAAATCATACAAATAACCAAAACGTGTTTTCTCACCTGTTTTCAGGAAATGTCCCAGTGCTGAATCTAGGCATCCAGCACTGGGTTAGAAAAAGTAACGTAAAAGTAACTTACCTGCAATTTACTGAAAAAGCCTATTCATTTCAATGTACTGCTCCAAAAAGTTTCTAAGTGTGGAGTTTTGAAATTTGAAAATATTCTTTAAAAATCGCACGAATAACAAACGCATTTACTCACCTGTTTTCAGGAAATGTCCCAGTGCTGAATCCAGGCATCCAGCACTGAGTTAGAAAAAGTAACGTAAAAGTAACTTACCTGCAATTTATTGAAAAAGCCTATTCATTCAAATGTACTGTATTTGCTAAGTGTTACATACTACTGCTCCCCTGTAAATCAAACGAAGTACAATTTCTACTGCATTTTTCAACTGTTCTATAGCCAGTAGCTTATTACTGAAAAGTATTTAATGCTTACCTGTGCCAGGCTTGCTTGGTTCTAAAAATAAAACAACAATATATTTTTATACAAAAACAATTGGCCTAGAGTTCAGTTCTTGTGTGTGAATTCATTTGCTGACTGTGTGTACATCAAATGCTTAACACTGTCCTCTGATACTGCCTTACTGCTCGACCAAGCTACCACAAGTAGAGAGTAAGGTTCTATCTAACTTTAAACTCTGCCTACCTTTGGAGTCACCTGGACCCTATACACACTATACCTCATTTTGGTGTAGTATATATAGAGCCAGTTTCTTACAACCCTCCATCAATGGAAGGCAGGAGCAAGTGTACACAGACAAAGCCACCGCAATGTGGTACTGCAACAAACAGGTGTGCGGTCCTGGACCCTTTGTCAAGAGGCCTTGCGTCTCTGGACATGGCTGGAATAGCAGGGCATAACTTTGTTGTTTCAACACCTTGCGGGCTCTCTGAACACCAGGGTGGATGAAGTCAGCCAAAGATGCCTAGCGGCTCTGGAATGGTGTCTCCATCCAGAGGTGGCGCAAAGTCTCTTTAAGCAGTGAGAAGAGGCTTGGTTATATCTGTTAGCCTCCAAAGAGCATGCGCAGTGTCAGCAGTTTTGCACGCTGGAGTTTCCAAGGCGGCTATCGCTCGGTGACGCTTTTTGTACGCCTTTCCACCCATACCACTTCTGCCCACAGTTCGCAAGATCAAGAACGACCGGACCCAAGTCATTCTTGTGGCTCTGGACTAGGCACAGAGTCCGGTATCCAGAGCTTTGACTGAGCATCAATCCTCCCATCAGGCTTTCTCTTCGGGAGGATCTTCTGTTGCAGCAGCAGAGGGTCCTCCACCCGAACCTGTCAACTCTCTGCCTCCTTGCATGGAGATTGAGTGGCAGCAGTTATTAACATTACATACTAAGGCTATTTTGGCGGCCAGACAGCCCACCACTAAGACGCTGTACGCCTTCAGTTGGCAAACATTTGTAAAATATTGTACAGAAAGTGCTATTGACCCTCTTTCTGCTTCTCTATCTATTATTCTCTTTATTCTTACTCTTACCCAGCAGGGCTCTGCTTTGAGTACTCTCATGGGTTATCCTTCTGCTGTCCACTTTCTTGCTGCTGCCGGACCAACCCGGTTTATTAAAGTCCCCTATTGTAAATCGGTTCTTTAAAGGGTGTGTACATATTTTCTCTTGCGCCCTTTTTCATGCTGCAGTTGGGACCTTAATTTGATTTTCACATACCTTATGTGTGCTCCCTTCCAGCTGTTGCACAATTGTTTCTTCCGGCTGCTTACCATCAAGACAGCCTTTCTAGTGGTAATGACATCTGCCCGGAGGGTGAGTAAATTGCAGGCTTTATCAGGCAAGCCTCCCTACATGATGACATTTGTGGATAAAGTGGTGCTTCGCACCCGTGCTTCATTCTTACCAAAAGTGGTGACCCCATTCTATCTGGATCAGTCAGTCACACTGCCCACCTTTTTTTGCTCCTCCGCATCCCTCTAAGGAAGAGGAGCGTCTCCACCGTCTGGACCCAAAAAGAGCGTTGTCGTTCTACCTTGACCGCACAAGAGTTCCGGGTGGACGACCAACTCTTTGTGGGTTACGTGGGAGTTAAAAAAGTTTGCGCAGTGCACAAACGGACCATTTCGTGCTGGGTCGTTATCTGCATTAAAATCTGCTACACCCTGGCTAGGAAGTGGCCTCCTGAGGGCTTCAGGCTCATTCTACCAGGGGGAAAAGCTGCGACCACAGCATTGGTTCGGAGTGTCCCAGTCCTAGATATCTGCCAGGCAGCAACATGGTCATCTCTGCACACGTTACCAAGCATTACTGCCTGGACAGTCCGGTCTACAGGGACAGACATTTTGCCCATTCAGTCCTGCAGGACTTGGTGTAGAAAATGTGTCCTCAGCCCACCGCCAGGTTGGTATGGCTTGGATATCTATTCAAAGTTGAGGAATGTGCAGCTAGAAATCTCGATCAGATGAACAAGTTACCTTCAGTAACACATTATCTGGTAGAGACACTATCTAGCGTCAGATTCCTTACAGACCCACTCATGCCTACCTGGGTTGCGGACTCATTTGATAGGGCTAGGGTTTCTCCCTTTTCAGGGCCCTAGTTGACACACACACGTCGGTTCATTTCATGGCTCTGCACTTTTGAGGTGGATAAAGTTAAATGGAACAGACGTCCAAGCTCCTTGTTGACGCCTATATAGGGCCCTGACTGTTTCCAGGTCCAGCCTGATGTTTGGAAAATTCAAAGGTAAGGAATCTGAAGCTAGATATTCTCTACCAGATAATGTGTTACCGAAGTAACTTGTTCGTCAGTGCATGAGGGCTATTAAAAGTTTTCTGGGATCACTCTGACACCTGGTGCAGATTGATGTGAGGAATCTACAGCTAGTATGCCGGAAGGTTAGTACTTTTGAGAGTTTCAATGATGGCGACTATTGGTTAGCTGCTTGCCTGTTAAAGGAAGGTATAATTGTCTTTCTAATGACCTCTTTTTCTTTCAGGAGGCTGAGAAGTTGGTGGCGTCTTTGCAGGACAGTTCTTTGGAGGAAGAAAGGTTTACACAGACTATGCAGGAGCAGCGAAACACTGCGGCCGCCCTACCACTCTCCCATGAGGCGGCTATGAAATGGTTTTACAAGGATCCCCAGGGGGAGATCCAAGGTATGGAATCACATTTGTTTCTCACAGAATGTCTTTTCTTGTTTCTTATACCAGTTGTTCAGGGACACTTCTTAATCAGACTGTATTATGGCACATCAGCTGTTTAGTTTTAACTACTTAAATGACTATTGAAAACTGTCTTGCTGATGCTTTACTCACCCAGTAATAGAATAGAGGATGCTGTGGTTCATGATTGAGGTGCATTGATAGTTGTTTTTCTCAGTACAAACATGTAAAGATGTGCTGCAGGGAAGGACTGAGAAGGGCCAGCCTCCATTTAAGTAGGATGAAAGTAAATTTTTTGAGCTGTTCGGATGCCTGTGTTTTTTCAGTGGGGAACACTATTCTTATTCTGTTGAGGGGCACTGGAAAAGTGTTTGTATCTTATTACTTTTTTGCGCTTAGTTATTTTTTTGTGTGGATGTTATCCTTAATTTTGTGCTATTTAAACATAACATCTGGTAGACTTCCAGCTACAGATTCCTTACCTTTGAATTTCCCAGGCGTCAGGCTGGATCTGGAAACTTTTGCTTGTGCAGTACCCCTTGTGCGTGCCGGCGGGTGGCTGCATTCGGCTCCGCATGACTTCATCGGTAGTGTCGATTATGACGTCGCGGTCAACTATATAGGCGCCACACAGGTGGGCCATGTGAGAAAGTGCCCTCTTTCTGCATGGTTGCCCCCACTTTTTGCTGAACTGCTGATGTACTTTGACTGAGTGTGCCCTGGGCTGCTGCTAATCAGGTACCCAGGGCATATGTTCTTTCCCTAAAACTGCATTGAAGCCTAAACCCAATTGGCATCTCTGGCCACAGGTCACCCCTGGTAAATGGTACCACAGGTACCCAGGGCACTGTGACCAGAGAAGGCCTCTAAGGGCTGCAGCACTTATTGTGCCACCCTTAGAGGTCCTGTACCATTACACCCACACACTGCCTTTGCAGGCTGCGTGTTTTGGTGCAGAACAAAGTGAAGAGTCGACATGGCACACATCTCTGTGCCGTGCCTGCAACCCACTGCCCTAGCATAGGTCAGTCACCCCACTAGCTGGGTGCACTATACCAGTGGTAAGGGTACAGGTGCATGAGCCCTGTACCCCTACAGTGTCTAAGTCCATTCTTAGACATTGTAAGTGCAGTGCTGCCATTAAGATTATATGGTGCTGGGAGTTTGTCATTATGAACTCCACAGCACCATAATGGCTACACTGAAAACTGAGAAGTTTGGTATCGAACTTCTCAGCACATTAAACCCACACTTGATGCCATTGTGGGATTTATTGAAAAATGCACACAGAGGGCATCTTAGAGATGCCCCCTGAAAACTAACCTACCACTAGTGTCCAGGCTGAGTGGCTGCTTTCAGCTGCCACCACCAGACATGTTTCTGGACCCCTGGGTCGAGAGCCTGCTGCTCTCTGGGGCATGAAACAATGCACATCGTAGGACGAGGTGCCAAGCCTCCTCCCTCAGGATGGGCAGGGTTCACGAAGGGGAAGCTTCAAAGGCTTGCCGCCTTTGTGAGCTTCCCCAGGCCACTTGCTGCTCTCAGCAACTGGTCCCCACTGGCTCTGCCCCCACTTTGGGCGGGAGAACCGGCGGGAAAAACAAGTGAGGAAGAGAGGTGTGCCTACCTCTGCCAACTCCACCCCTCAGGTGGGGGAGGCGAGGTGAAGCACAACTCTGTCCATGCCATCTTGAAGATGGGGGGACTCAGCCAACCAGGGACAGGCTCATGCCCCCTCTCACTGGAGGGTGGCATAATAGGGGTGTACCCACCCCAGGGAAGGGACCCATTGGTCCCTACCTTTTACCTACCTGTAACGCCCCTAAATCTAGTATTTAGGGGCACCCCTGAACCTTACTTCCTCAGTCAAGAAGAAACTACAAGAAGGAGGACCGAGCAGCCATGCAGCAGCTAACAAGAGGAAGACGCCCACTGACTTGGCACCAGCCCTACCGGCTTGTCTCCACCTCGAACCTGCTCCTGCGAAATCCCGGTATGTCCTGCAGCCATCGCCCTCGAAAAACCCGGAAGACCTGCCTGCCTTCAACCCCAAAGACTTTGTCTACCGTGAACACCGGATTTGTTCATCTGCAACCTCTGGCTCTGGGCGGACACCGCGAATCCGCCCCACTCTGCACCCGCCGTCCACGGCCCGAGCTCGAGTGGGCAAACACCACGAGGAGGTCACCCCGGTGATCCTGACCTGAGATCCGGCGACCTCTGAGCTGCCTGAAGCCTCCAGCCGACGCCTGCAGCCTAAATCCAGAAGGTCCCCCCAACCGCGACCAGGAGCTGGTAAGAAGATCTGACCCCAAAAGGCACCCCTGCACCCGACGCCCCACGGCCTTGGGTGCCAAACCGACGGTGCCTAACCAACCCCTAACTTCCCAACTTACCTCTCGAAGTGGTGGTCTCACCCAGAAGACCTTCGTCCCCAAGCCTGCAGTGCCTTTGCAAACCGAGGTTCCCCATTGAAAACAGCAGGGCGCCCGACATCGAAACAGCACCCTGCACCCGGCCGCCCTAGAGCTGCTGAGGGTGCACCTTTGGTGCTACTTTGTTTCCCCATTTGCTCTGAGCTAAAGTCCTGGAGCTTTGCTCCCACAACCAAGTGGCCTGCTTGCCAGCAGCCACCAACCGGAGCCCCTATTCCCCATTCGACAACATTGAGCCTCATCACTCTGCACCCGGCCGCCCTAGTTCCGCTGAGGGTGTAACTAGAGTGCATTCTTGACTCTGGGGGACCCCTGAGTCTACCCCCAGAACCTCAACTCCCACTACCAAATACTTACCTCAAAACCAATAACACTATGTTCGAGGCATATGAGCTGTAGATCGTATACTTGTGCATAGATCGCCATCTGGTGTTGGGCTCGGATGTTTGCACTTTGTTTTTGTCTTGGAAGAAGTCTTTGTAGTCACTAGGTAGGTGACTCCTCCTTAGGACGATAGTGTGCATGGGCATCGACTCCATCTCCAGATGGCATTTGCTGCGCTCCGGGTCGGTGTCGGTTACGAACCCCCCTTCAATGCGCAGTTTCTCTCCACTCGACGGTATTGTCTCGATCGCGACACGCATCTTTAAAACAAACTCCTCGACCTCGATCTTCGACGCGGGCCATTGTGCCTATCCGCCCCGACCACGCCTGCAGTCAATGGAAAGGACTAATTTAAAAAAATGCCCGGGTGTTGGTCTAAGTTCCCACACACTGACTTGCACGAGGTTTGTAATCTCTGCCTCTCCCCGGAGCACGAAGACAAGAACTGCAAGGCCTGTGCATCGTTCAGGTCAAAGAAAACCATCCGTGATCGTCTGGCTCGACGTCACGAAATGTCTCGCGGAAGCAGCTCTATTCCGGACATCTTCGGAGCAGATCCCAATGTCCAGCCGTAGGAACAAGGTGATGAAGAAGACATCTCCGTCTCCGAGGCCATCGACTCAGACGTCGAAGAGGAGACACTCATCCCGGCTCAGCGGTCCGTGAGTACCGAAACCCCTCTCCCACAAAACAAACCTAAGGCTCCGGTAACACCCTCGCCCTCGGGTCGACACCGGCAACATGTCTCATACGCCCCGCCCTCGGGCCCGGCTATGAAACCTAAAGATAAGCCTTCCGGCTCTGGCTCGAGACAACCCCATTCCGGTGCCGAAAATTCACTTTCGGCACCGAAGCACCAGACCAAAGATGTGCCACGCCCTTCTTTGTCGACGCCAAAGACCGCCTCGACGCCGAAGCCCTCGGCGTCGAAACATACCAAGGACAAACATTCGGAACCGAAAACGGCTTCGGAACCCAAAAAATCGCCTGAGCCGAAAAAAGTCTCGGAGCCACTAACTCCTAGAACAAAACCTAAGGAGTCCAAGACCCCACATAAAGCCTCAGACTCGGTGCAAAGAACATTGTGACCCAAAATCTTCTGCACCAAAAAAAGACATTTTACCCACACAGCCTGTACCTGATTTTTCGGATCCAAAACAAAAAACTTTGTATTGACCCAGAGACTGGCAAAGTCGTCGCCAAGCCTCCAAAAAAGAGGAAACTGGACACTTCAGAGGAATCTGAAATACCCTTGAAACGAAAGATGAGTACTAACACCTCCCCACCTCCTTCAGCTGATCCAAATCTTCTAATTTCTCCACCATACTCCCCACAACATAATTTTTCACCTCAAACATCAGATACTGAGGATGATCATACCGATAGGGGTGGGAATATAGATCCACATGGGGATGATGATGCACATACCATCCCACACCACGTAGACCCTTGGAATGACTACAACACAGATCCCGACCCACATAATGACCCGGACCTCTATCCATCTAGGCCATCACCACCAGATGACAATGTTGGGTTTGTGCAACTAATCAATAGGGCTGCCCAATACCACGGGGTACAGTTGCATTCTGATCCCTTAGAGGAAGATTTTTTACTTGAAACCTTTGCACCCTCGCAAAGGTCCACGCACACCCTGCCAAAGTTCAAAGGCGTGCTCAAACATGCCCCAGAAGTTTTTAAGGACCCTGTCAGAGCCAGGATTCTCAACACCAGGATAGATAAAAAGTATAAGGCAGCTCCCAATGACCCAATTTACATTAAAGGTCAGGTCTCTTGTGGTGTCTAATGTACGCTAGAGGGCAAACGCAGAGTACAGGCGACACCCCCCCCTCCCCCCCCCCTCCCGATAAGGAGTCCAAACTAATAGACGCATCTGGTAAACGTATTGCGTCACAGGCTGCAAATCATTGGCAGATTACCAATGCTCAACCTTTATTGGCCAGGTACGACAGGGCTCACTATGACGAGCTTGAAAAGCTCATACAACACCTTCCTGACCATTACAAACAAAAGGCCAACGACCTTATACAAGAGGGGAAATTGATCACAAACACCTCAATTAAATGTGCGGCTGATACCATCTCGCGCCATTAACACTAGCGTTTTGTTGCTCAGGCACGCTTGGCTCTGAGTCTCCGGATTCAAACAGGAGGTGCAATCTGCTATTCTAAATCAGCCCTTTGATCAAGAACATCTTTTCGGGCCCTCAGTTGACACATCTTTAGAAAAAATGAAAAAAGATACGGACACTGCTAAGTCCATGGGGGCCTTACAATTCCCTTCCCCTAGAGGTTCTTTTCGCCGCTCCTTCTACAGAGCTGGCTCCAAAACCATTGGCTCAGAACATCCCTCTTCTTCCCATAAAAGCCCCACTCAAACGTCCTCCAAAGGATACTTTCGCGGAGGCTACAGAGGCAACAATGGTAAGGGAAGAGGTCGCGACAACAATAACCGCAACTTCCCTGCCCTTCCCCCCGATCATCCCACTCCTGTCGGGGGACGTCTCTCACAGTTCCTACCTGTCTGGAATTCAATCACAACAGACCAGTGGGTAGGACAAATTATCCAGTATGGTTACTGCCTGGAACTCACTTACTCCCCCAAATATTCCTCCCAGACAACGTCCAATGTCCTTGGAACATCTGACACTTCTCAAACAAGAGGTTCTCTCTCTATTACAAAAGCATGCAATAGAACCAGTCCCCTTGCCTCATCAAGGCACAGGGGTTTACTCCCTCTATTTCCTAATTCCAAAAAAGGACGGCTCTCTCAGGCCCATATTGGACCTCAGACCGCTAAAACCTCTACATTCAGTCGGATCACTTCCACATGGTCACTCTCCAACAGGTGCTCCCACTGCTTCAACAGGGCGACTTTCTCTCCACTCTGGATTTAAAGGACGCCTACTTTCATATTCCCATTCACCCCGCTCACAGGAAATATCTCAGGTTCGTGGTAGATGGTCAACACTAGCAATTCAAGGTCCTCCCATTCGGGGTGACTACAGCACCCAGAGTCTTCACCAAGTGTCTCGCAGTAGTTGCGGCCCACTTACGAAGACGGCACATTCATGTCTTCCCTTATCTAGACGACTGGCTCATAAAAGCCAAGTCACACAGCAGCTGTGTGCAACACACACACAAAGCAATCCAACTGCTTCACAACTTGGGATTCACGGTAAACCTCACCAAATCCCACCTCCAACCGTCCAGCATACAACAATATCTAGGGGCTACAATAGACACTTCAAAAGCTCTAGCATACCCCAACCCAGTCAGGATAAGCACCATACAAGCTCTAATAGCAAAATTTCAGCCTCAACACTGACTACCAGCGCGAGTGTTCATGCAGCTAATCTGGATGATGGCCTCTTGCATTCTCATCGTCCCTTATGCAAGACTGCAAATGCGTCCCTTACAGGAGTGTTTGGCACGTCAGTGGAACCAGGCTCAAGGTCAGCTAACAGATCTGGTGTTTGTAGACGACCGCACCCATCGCTCTCTGCAGTGGTGGAACACACAAAACCTTTCCAAAGGGCGGCCGTTCCTCAACCCGGTTCCACAGATAGTGCTAACAGCAGACGCATCGCTCACCGGCTGTGGAGCTCATCTTCAAACCCATACCATTCAGGGCATATGGGCCCCTCAACAAAAATAATTCCACATAAATTATCTGGAATTATTGGCAATCTTCCTAGCGTTAAAATCTTTTCAACTCCACCTCGTAAGCAAAGCTGTCCTAGTCCGTACAGACATGACCGCAATGCATTACATACAAAAACAGGGGGACACACACACTCTGCAGCTTTCACACCTAGCTCAAAGCATATGGAGATGGGCCATTCCTCAAAACATATATCTCCTTGCAGAACACCTCCCAGGAGTACACAATCAAATTGCAGATCTACTCAGTCGCCAAACACAGCAGATCCACGAATGGGAACTTCATCCTCAAGTTCTGCTTCCATTCTTTCAAATATGGGGCCACCCAGAAATAGACCTGTTCGCCACACACAAACGCAAAATGCCCAAGCTTCGCATCCAGGTATCCACACCCATTGTTCAAAGGCAATGCGCTATGAATGAACTGGTCAGGCAAATTTGCTTACGCTTTTCCGCCTCTCCCGCTGATTCCCCTAGTGGTTCAGAAGCTCAAACAGCATTCCCTCACAATGATCCTGATTGCTCCAACATGGGCCCGACAGCCATGGTTCACAACCCTCTTGGAACTATCATTAGTTCCTCATCAAAAGCTACGCCTCTCACCCAAGCTTCTCACTCAGAACCATGGAGAGATAAGGCATCCAGATCCCAGTCAACTCAACCTTGCGATCTGGCACCTGTAGTCTTAGAGTTTGGCTACCTTAATCTCCCGCCAGACTGCATGAACATCATTAAAGAGGCTAGACTTCCTACCACTAGAGCTTGCTATGCCGCAAAATGGAAAAGATTTGTAATTTACTGTACAAATAACAAAATCAACCCACTAGATGCTTCTATTGAAAACATCTGTTACCTTTTACATCTACAACAATGTAACCTAGCGTATACATCCATTAGACTACATCTCGCTGCAATAGCAGCCTATCTCCAAAACAGACAACACTTGTCTTTGTTTAGGGTACCAGCTATCAAAGCATTTATGGAAGGACTTAAAAGAATAATTCCACCTAGAGTTCCACCCTCTTCAGTATGGAACCTGAATGTGGTACTTACCAGACTCATGGGTCCCCCATTTGAACCTATGCATAAATGCGAATTACAATTTCTCACCTGGAAAGTAGCCTTCCTGGTTGCGATCACCTCTCTCAGAAGAGTCAGTGAACTCCAGGCATTAGCCATACAAGAACCATTTCTCCAAATCCATCATAACAGTGGTTCTTCGGACTAACCCAAAATTTCTACCTAAAGTCGTCTCTGCTTTCCACCTTAACCAGTCTGTAGAACTCCCAGTATTTTTCCCTCTACCAGAATCCGTAGCAGAACGAGCTCTTCACACGCTAGACGTAAAAAGAGCGATACTTTACTACATTGAAAGAACAAAATCCTTTAGAAAGACTAAACTTTTTGTGGCTTTCTCCCCACCTCATAAAGGCAATCCTATCTCAAAAACAGGGATTACAAGGTGGATTGTTAAATGCATCCAAATATGCTATGCTAAAGCCAAACGCACCTTAACCATTCCCCTTAGAGCTCACTCCACACGTAAACTAGGGGCATCTATGGCATTCTTAGGGAACATTTCCCTAGATGACATCTGCAAAGCAGCAACTTGGTCTACACCACACACGTTCACAAAACACTATTGTGTAGACGTGCAAGCAAAACAGCAAGCTAGTGTGGGCCAAGCTGTATTAAGAACACTTTTTCAAACCGCTGCAACAGATACAGGTAGCCACCGCTAAGGAGGTAACTGCTGTATAGTCTATGCACAAGTATACGATCTACAGCTCATATGCCTCGAACGGAAAATGCTACTTACCAGTATGCATCTGTTCTTGGCATGTAGAGCTGTAGATTCGAATACGCCCACCCGCCTCCCCGGATACCTCTATCTGTTCCAGTACTATCTTACTTAGATACATTACACATGGACATCTTTTTCTATTTCTTACTAACCCCATCATAACCCTCCATGGCAAAACAATCTGGAGATGGAGTCGATGCCCATGCGCACTATCGTCCTAAGGAGGAGTCACCTACCTCGTGACTACAAAGACTTCTTCCAAGACAAAAACAAAGTGCAAACATCCGAGCCCAACACCAGATGGCGATCTATGCACAAGTATCTACAGCTCTACATGCCAAGAACAGATGCATACTGGTAAGTAGCATTTTCCTTTCCTCCATAGGATAACTTTTTCTGTGAAAAGTTTCTAAGTGTGGAGTTTGAAAACCTAACTAAATTCTTTAAAATTGAACTGTTTAACAAAAACGATTTTACTTACCTGTTTACAGGAAATGTCCCAGAGTAGTATCCAGGTATCCTACTCTGAGTAAGAAAAGTAATCCAAAAGTAACTTACCTGTAATCTTACTGAACATCCCATTCAAAGTATATGTACTGTATTCTGAAAAGCATTGCATTATCACTAACACTACTGTAATCAAATCAAAGTACATTTACAATTGCAATCTAAACTGTTACAATCTGTATATCTGAAAGAGACACGTTAGTGACAGATTCCTTACCTTAGAATATCCCCAGGCGTCAGGCTGGATCCGGAAAGTTTTTGCGTAGCAGTACCCTTGCGCGTCAGTAGGCGGCGTCGTGCGGCTCCGCGTCCGGCGTCTGGATCGCCGGGATGACGTCCCGGGCAGTACTTAGACGCCGCCCCTGCGCGCTGACGTCAGTTCTTCTTTTTTCCGCGCCAGTAAGCGCAGATCCGGGAAGAGCAGTGCCCTAGTCATTTTTTGACTAACTTTTTGGTGATTTTTTCACTGTTTTCTTCGAGTCATCTCGGCTCCACAGTGTCGGTAGGGAGGCCCGGCTTCAAGCCATGCGACGCCTGTGGTCGAATGATGTCGATCACAGACCCGCATCTAGAGTCTCTCTACTGTCTCGGCCGCGACCACGACACGAAGTCGTGTCCCGACTGTCGGGCCTTGCATCCGAAGGCTTTGCGAGAGCGGTCTCGAAAGCTCCTCGAGGTCCGGCAGTCGGCTCCGCGCCGAGCCCAGTCACGCGAGAGGTCGAGGGGCCGGTCCCGGAGTCCTCGCCGGTCATCGGAGTCCAAGTCTTCGCACTCCTCGGGTAAGTCGAAGCACAAAAAGTCTAAGAAGCACCATCGCTCTAAGACTTCGCCTCGCCGGTCTCGCGACTCGGCTGAGGCCCCTGTCGGCACCGTCCCCGCGGCTCCGGAGGTGCCTGTGGAGCCGCCCCCGCATTACCCGTCCTTCCCGGGTTCGGGGGCGACTCCGGCCGAGATACAGGAATTCCTGTCGGCCATGGCCCGCCTCTTCGGGCCTCAAGGCCCCTCCGGTGCGCCTTCAGGCCCCGTGGGCCCTAATGGGGTTGCCCCGGTGCCGCCGACGACTCCGGTCCCGGCGCCGCCTGTCCCACCAGCCTCGCTCCCGGCCCCGATCCCGGCTCCGGTGGTACCGCAACCCTCATCGACGCCGGTTGACCTAACCACGCCGACGTCCCCGGTGTCGTTCCTGACCCGGGCGGCGTCGTTCCCCGGTTCTCTCCGGATCCGGACGCGGCGTCGGACCGACGTCGCCCGACGCCGTTTCCGGCGCCACTGAGACCTTGGGTCCCGGACGTCCCTCCTCCTCCTTATTTTCAACCGGAGGACCAGGAGAGCTGGGAGGGGTCGTATGACCCTCTCACACAGCAGTGTGACTATGATCAGGACTGGGCAGAGGAACTTGGGGATGCCAGTGGTCTGGACACTTCCCCTGACACTGGCATGCTGTCTCCTCCTTCCGTGGCTACGGAGGAGGGAGCAAATTTCGCAACGGTGTTGCGTAGAGCAGCTGGAGCCTTACACCTCCAATTGCCTACAGTGGCTGTCCGGACTAACCTCCTGACGGAAGTGCTTCAGCCGGCAGCTACCTCCTCGGAGCCATTGCTGCCGTTTAATGATGCACTTTCTGGCGTTCTTTTGGGCACCTGGTCCAAGCCCGCCACAGCGTCTCCTGTGGATAGGAACGTGGCCCGACGCCATCGCCCTGCTCCGGGCGACCCCTTGTTTCTCTCTCAACATCCCACCCCCGAGAGCTTGGTTGTCCAAGCCTCTGCCTCCCAAACCGCCTTCCCTACCGCCCCTCCGGATAGGGAATTCAAACGCCTGGATCAATTTGGGAAGAAGGCCTTTTCTTCCTCCAGTGCTGGCTTGCAGTCCGTCAACACCGCTTGCCTTTTGGGCCGATACTCCCACTCTCTGTGGGATTCGGTGGCGCTCGTTTTGCCCCAGTGTCCTGAGGAGGTCCAGACACTGCTTTCCCGCACCATTGCGGAAGGAAGGGATGAGGCAAAGTACACCATCCGTTGTGGCCTTGATACCGCCGACTCGCTGGGCAGATCGCTTGCAACGACAGTGGCGCTGCGTCGCCACGCCTGGCTGAGGACAACTGGTTTCTCGGGTGATGTCCAAAACACACTTATGGACATGCCCTTTGATGGAGTCGGTCTTTTTGGTACCAAAGCAGACCATGCGCTGGAGCGTTTAAGGACTCACGGGCTACTGCCAAGTCCCTGGGCCTTTCTGCTGTGCGCCCTCCGCTAACCTCTGCTTTTCGCCCCTTTCGTGGCCACGGAAGGGGCACCCAGTCACGTCCGCTGCCCAGCCACCGGCCCGCGCAGCAAGCGTCTTCGCGTGGCCGAGGAAGTGGCTCCCGCCGTGGCGGGTCAGGCAACCAGCGTGCGGGTCAGGCCACCAACCCCGCCCCGTCCGCGGCCTCCAAGCCCTCCTAGTCCTTCCTTTCAGGTGCACAGCACGCCATTAGGGGGCAGGGTCCGCCATCACCTTCACCACTGGCGTGCCATCACCTCGGACAGGTGGGTCTTGGACATTGTCGGAAGGGGCTACTCCCTCCCCTTCGAGACCACCCCCCCAGCCATGCCACCTCAATTCCACCGCATGTCAGGGGATCACTTGGTGCTTCTGCAGAAGGAAGTCACGGCCCTCTTGGCCAAGAGGGCCATCGAGCATGTTCCGACCCCAGAAGTAGGACGTGGTTGCTACTCCCACTACTTTCTGGTGCCCAAGAAGGACAAGGAGGACATGCGTCCTATCTTGGACCTCCGGAACGTCAATCGCTTCCTCCGGAAGGAGAAGTTCAAGATGCTCACCCTAGCTCAGGTCTTGACTGTCCTCGACCGTGGAGACTGGTTGGTAGCGTTGGACTTACAGGACGCTTATTTCCACATCCCCGTCCTGCCGGCCCACCGGCGTTACCTGCGGTTCACGGTAGGCCTCGAGCATTTTCAGTTCACTGTGCTCCCCTTTGGCCTTACCAGTGCCCCTCGGGTGTTCACGAAAGTGATGGCGGTGGTCGCAGCTCATCTGCGCGGGCAGTGGTTCCAGTCTTCCCCTACCTCGACGACTGGCTGCTGAAGGCGGGCTCGTCCCAGGCAGTCGTCTCCCAACTCCAGACTACGGCTGAACTCCTGCACTCGCTGGGGTTCTCCATCAATGTGCCGAAGTCGGATCTGATTCCTTCTCCACAGCTCCTTTTCATCGGAGCAGTCCTGGACACGACGCAGTTTCGGGCCTATCCTCCCGAACGGCGAGTCCGGGATATTCAGGCTATGATTCCGATCTTTCAGCCTTTATCCTGGGTTTCGGTACGGATGACCCTGAGGCTGCTGGGCCTCATGGCCTCCTGCATCCTGCTGGTCGATCATGCCAGATGGCATATGCGGGCTCTGCAGTGGGACCTGAAGTTCCAGTGGGCGCAGCACCAGGGCAACCTGTCCGATCACGTCCAGATCTCGGAGGGGACTGCAAAACAGTTGCAGTGGTGGCTCTCGAACCGGCAATGGGTCATGGGCAGATCCCTCTCCCTTCCCCAGCCAGAGCACACAGTTGTGACGGACGCGTCTCTTCTGGGATGGGGCGGTCACATGGGAGAGGCGGAGATCAGAGGCCTCTGGTCTCCGGCGGAGTCCCGGCTCCATATCAACCTTCTGGAGCTCCGGGCGATCCGACTTGCACTAAAGGCATTCCTTCCCTCTGTCAAAGGGTCGGTAGTGCAGGTGTTCACAGACCACACCACCGCCATGTGGTATTGCAACAAACAGGGCGGGGTGGGGTCGTGGACCCTATGTCAGGAGGCTCTGCGCCTCTGGACATGGCTGGAACATCAGGGCGTATTCCTGGTGGTTCAACACCTGGCAGGTTCCCTGAACGCCAGGGCGGACGAACTCAGCCGCAGGTGCATGATGGATCACGAATGGCGTCTTCACTCGGAGGTGGCGCAAGGTCTCTTTCAGCAGTGGGGAGAGCCTTGGTTAGATCTGTTCGCCACCGAAGAGAACGCGCAATGTCAGCAGTTCTGCGCGTTGGAATTTCCAAGGCGGCACTCGCTCGGCGACGCTTTTCGTCGCGAGTGGAGTTGCGGTCTGTTGTACGCCTTTCCGCCTATACCACTTCTTCCCAGAGTGTTGAAGAAGATTCGGCGCGACCGGGCCCAAGTCATCCTTGTGGCTCCGGACTGGGCTCGAAGAGTTTGGTATCCCGAGCTACTCAGTATGAGCGTCGATCCCCCGATCCGTCTGCCCCTTCGGGAGGATCTTCTGTCGCAGCAGCAGGGGACGGTCCTCCACCCGAACCTGTCCAGTCTCCACCTGCTTGCGTGGAGATTGAGCGGCGGCAGTTGATTCCTTTCGACTTGCCTCCCGAAGTTTGTGATGTGATTCTGGCAGCCAGGCGTCCCTCCACTAAGGTGGTATACGCCTGCAGGTGTAACAAGTTTGTGGCATGGTGCACAGCAAAGGCTGTGAATCCCCTCTCTGCCCCTCTTTCTGAGGTTATTCTGTTCCTTCTTTCTCTGGCCCAACAGGGTTCTGCCCTGGGTACCATCAAGGGCTATCTTTGTGCCATTTCGGCCTTCCTCAGGCTTCCTGATCAGCCCTCCCTTTTCAAGTCCCCTGTTGTTAACAGGTTCCTAAAAGGCATTACACACCTCTTCCCTCCTGTTCCGTTTGTGATGCCTCAGTGGGACTTGAACTTGGTTCTTACCTTTCTCATGTGCGCTCCCTTTGAGCCTCTACATAACTGTCCTCTTCGTCTTCTGACTCTGAAGACAGCCTTTCTGGTGGCCATCACCTCCGCTCGGCGGATGAGGGAGCTCCAGGCTCTATCATGCAAACCTCCCTTTCTGTCTGTCCATCCAGACAAGGTTGTTCTTAGGACGCGTCCGTCCTTCTTGCCAAAGGTGCTTACTGCCTTCCACATTGGGCAGACCATCACTTTGCCCACCTTCTTTCCGCCTCCGCATCCTTCCAGAGAGGAAGAGAGGCTCCACCGTCTGGACCCAAAACGTGCGCTTTCCTTTTATATCAACCGCACACAACACTTCCGGGTGGATGACCAGCTCTTTGTTGGCTACGTGGGCGCCAAAAAAGGTCGGGCGGTGCACAATAGAACCATTTCCCACTGGGTAACCTTGTGTATCAAAGCCTGCTATTCTTTGGCTAAGAAGGAGCCTCCTGTTGGGCTGCGTGCCCATTCCACCAGGGCAACGGCTGCTACCACCGCCTTAGGCCGCGGTGTTCCGCTGCAGGATATCTGTCAGGCAGCTACGTGGGCCTCGCTGCACACGTTTACAAAGCATTACTGCCTTGACAGTCAGGTCCGGAGGGACGGCTTCTTTGGCCGTTCTGTCCTCCGGGACTTCCTTGTCTGATCTTTGTTCGCAGACCCACCACCGGGGTTGGTATTGCTGGGGTATCTATTCTAAGGTAAGGAATCTGTCACTAACGTGTCTCTTTCAGATGCACAAGTTACTAACTTGTGTAACGATATATCTGTAAGAGACAGTAGTTAGTGACAGATTCCTACCGCCCACCCATCCTCCCCGTTCTGCGAACTGATTTCTAGGGTTAAGGACATCCCTTTCAGGGCCCTAGTATTTTTCAGACACCTATGTCAGCTTCTTGCATGGCTCTGCGTTCCTGGCGCGGAAAGTCGTGTACAGAACTGACGTCAGCGCGCAGGGGCGGCGTCTAAGTACTGCCCGCGACGTCATCCCGGCGATCACGACGCCAACGACGGACGCGGAGCCGCACGACGCCGCCTACCGACGCGCAAGGGTACTACTACGCAAAAACTTTCCGGATCCAGCCTGACGCCTGGGGATATTCTAAGGTAAGGAATCTGTCACTAACTACTGTCTCTTACAGATATATCGTTACACAAGTTAGTAACTTGTGCATTTACTGCAAAGTACTGATCACTTACCTGTGCCAGGCTTGCTTGGTTCTAGGAACTAAAATACCCAAAAGAATATTTTTGATACAAAAACAATTGGTCTGAAGTTCAGTCTTTGAGTGTGTGAATTCATTTGCTGACTGTGTGTACAACAAATGCTTAACACTGTCCTCTGATACTCCCTTAATGCTCGACCACACTACCACAAATGGAGAGTGAGGTGCTATCTAACTTTACCTCTGCCTACCTTTGGGGTTCCACTGGACTCTGTGCACACTATACCTCACTTGTGTATAGCATATACACAGCCAGCTTCCTACACTTGGTCTAAAGGGCACCCAAACTGTGATATTATCTCCGCTGCCTGGATGCAAAGACAATCTATTCATTTCAATTGAACATGTCAAGTCACACCATATTGGCGATGCTCAATAGTATGCCTCAAGCATTCCGCGTCGGGATGTTTCACTACATCAGATGAGTTCAGTTTCTCCGGATTCTCCCCGGCATCTGGAGGGGGAGATAGTCTTCAATTGATTTGTTGCTTGTTTTTCCTTCAACGTCTACAACTGTTGAACTCGAGTATACTTCCCCACCAGTTGAACTTACGGTTGATATCCCAGAAACTATAATACATTCTACTTCTAATGAACAGCCCCCATTGTTTCATCTGAGCTCCAGCGGTTGCTATATTGACTAAGATAACTTTTATTCAGATACGTTTTCGTTGTCTTAGTCTATAGCTGTGCCTCCTACACGGATTTGTTTTTCCATCTGTTGTTAAAAAGAACTTACCTGGTCCCACCATGGACTTGCATCTGGATCGTGTTGTCAATGGTGTTCCTCTTCATGTGGATTGGATTAATGGCCACTACTTGCCTGAAAGCTCTGCTGTGGAACTGGTTTGTTAATATTTCAGCAGTCCCGATCGCTGATGGCATTGTTTGGGACAAAGTGCCATTATATGTATGTAGTCCTACAGGGACCCTGCAAATTCAATGTGTGTTCTGTGCTTCCTTGGGATGTCATTTTACCTGGATGCATTCGGATGATTAGGATGTCGGTGCTGTTAATTCTTTGTTTTCTGATTTGCAATATTATACTGTTTTTGATATTGAAGATCTATATTTAAATTCTGCAAATTCTGCAGATTTATTTTCTTACCAACATTATGGACATCACTTTCTTCACAAAACCAGTGCTCAAAGACCCACTTTTAATTATACAGAATGGGAACATCGCCCGACACAATCTAAAGGGAGTTCCATTACACAGAATAAGATATGTCCATTAAACAACCTGTTTTGGTTTAGCCACTGCTAAAAATTTGAATACTCCCTCTATTCCGTCTCTGGCTCAATATGAGACGTGGCATACTCATACCAACTATACTATTGAAGGATTGACTTGTATGATACAAAATGGCACTTGTAATTCATCTTTGATAAATCTGGAGGGTTGGGTGTAATGACCCACACACACCAATGCTGGTCATTTACGTTTTATAAATGCTGCTGAAGGGGTCCCCAAAATAGACCTGATCCTCGTTACCCCATCTCACATAGTTACCACTTATTCGGTTGGTAAATTGAGTCAATGGTTGGAACATTCCACACTGTTGTCTGTGAAGCACCATCTTTACCTTTTGTCAGGTGACATTGATCTTTCATATTTTCCTTTAGGTCCAAAATCCCCTCGCACTAAGCATTTTGTTTATGCAGCCTATAATGAATTTTGGAAACTATCACAAATGGAAGCAGCACTACGCTTACGCCAAATTGATCAAGATAATTTGGATAAAGTTCTTGCCCTGGTTGATTACAGTATAAATACACTGTCTTGTATTTATACCTTAGACAATATTGTGTCGTCGTAAATTGATATTGTACAGAATGAAGTATATACTGGTATCATGGGCAGAATCAGCTATGTTCAGTTATGCAATTTGGTTGGACCTCACAGACACTTAAAAATGGGAGGGTACCATGGGATTACCTGAATGCTTTCGCACTGTTTTTACCATTCAATTTGACAGATAAACAAAAATTGATGTCTATGAAAGACGCAACATACAGTATGCTACACATTGAGAAACTTGAACAGTTACCATTTACTGTAGCAGAAACCGATTCTGCGGTGTGGTTAATACATGGGGTTACTTCTTTACCCATCTCACTTTTCAAGTTTAATACTTGTATGAAACACGATCCTGTGGGTAGATATGAACCGCTTGGCAGCAGTTACATACGTGAATTGTGGTCCTTGCCATTCGCATTCCGTTGTCAGCGTGCAGAAAAAAAAGTTTTCCTTACAGGGCAGGATTGTGACTCTACAGTTGGCCACTCCCTTGTGTGTAAGCAAGTAAAACTTCACGGCACCTGCAATGTTTCAGCCCATAGTTCGGCTTGTTTTTTAAAAGGAACTTCGGTTCCTGCCATTATTCCAACTCTCACTTTGCTTTCTAACAGCAGTTATTCTCAACAATCTGAACTGCTTCGGTTTACGGGCAGGCATCCTGTACATAGTAACAGTTTCACAATGAGTTACTCATTGCAGCAATGTCCTGTTCTCCCCCCCCCACCCCCCTCCCCCCGTCCACACGGGAGTGTAGATAGTTCGCTGTGGCCTTCCATTCTGACTTTGGAAACAGATATCTGAAAGAGACACGTTAGTGATAGATTCCTTCCCTTAGAATATCCCCAGGCGTCAGACTGGATCCGGAAAGTTTTTCGCTAGCAGTACCCCTGCGCATCAGTAGGTGGCGTTGTGCGGTTCCGTGTCCGTCGCTGGCGTCGTAAGCGCCGAGATGACGTCACGGAGACTACTTAGGCGCCACCCATGCGCGCTGACGTCAGTTCTTTCTTTTTCCGCGCCAGTAAGCGCAGATCCGGTAAGAGCACGTACCTTAGTCACTTTTTGACTACCTTTTTTGAGACTTTTGTCTCCTGTTGGTTTCCTTGGTGCACGTAGGGATGCCTGGATTTAAGTCTTGTGGGGCCTGCCGTCGCAATATGTCGGTGGCGGACCCCCACGATGTCTGCCTCTACTGCCTGGAGACCGACCACGACTACCGGTCCTGTCGGGACTATCGGGCCATGGCCCCGAAGGCCTTGAGGGAGCGGCATTGGAAGCTGCTGGAGGTCCGGCACTCGTCCCAACGCCGTTCCCGGTCCAGGGGCCGTTCCAGGGGCCACAGTCCTCGCTCCTCGGGCTCCAAGTCTTCACCCTCGGATTCGGGTAAGAGACGACACAAAAAGAAGTCGAAGAAGCGTGTTCGCTCTCCGACGTCCCCCCGTCGGTCCCCGGATGCGGACGAGGGGGACAGGGGCTTTGCCCCTGCGGCTCCTTCGGAGCTCGAGAGTCCCGCGGCCTACCCACCTTATCCGGGTCCGTCGGCGACTCCCGCACAGGTGCAAGAGTTTCTTGCTACCATGGACCACCTTTTTAGGCCTCGGGCTCCCGCCAGCGCGCCCGTGTCAGGATCCTGTTGGGCCGTCGGCGCCGCCGGCGGTTCCAGCTTCGGCGCCACAGGATCCTGCGCCGTCGGCTCCGGCCACGCCGCCACATGGTCCATCGCTGCCGGCTTCTGCCCCAGCGCCACCCTCGGCTCCGCCTCCGGCGCCGCAGTGGGTGCCATTTGTCCCGCCCTTGCCCAGGTTCCAGGACCATTTTGCTCCTACCTGGGATCCGCATTGGGACACGGTGCCGGTCTGGCCCCGGCCGGCGCCGTTCCCGACGCAGTTTGTCCCTTCTCCGGCTCCTGCCCTGCCGCCACGGTCGGTGCCACAGGCGGCGGAGGTGGAGGACAACTGGGAGGGGTCCGAGGACCCTCTTGCTCGTCAGTGTGACTCTGAGCAGGACTGGGCGGACGATTTGGGAGACGCCGGCGACCTCGACGTCTCTTCTGACCCGGGGTTTGCCTCTCCCCCGCCTACCATGGAGGAGGGTGCCTCCTACACGATGGTGCTCCGTCGGGCAGCTGAGGTTCTCCACCTTGACCTCCCTACGGTGGCCCTCAAAACTAACCTCACTGAGGTGCTCCAGATGGCGTCCACTTCGCGGAGCCCCTGCTGCCATTTAATGACGCGCTCACTGACGTCTTGCTGGGCACTTGGTCGCGGCCCGCCACAGGGTCCCCTGTGGATAAGAACGTCGCCTGGCGTTATCGCCCGGTGACCCTGCCTTTCTGACCACTCATCCTACGCCCGAGAGTCTGGTCATCCAGGCTTCGACGTCCCAGAGTGCCTTTCCCACGGCTCCGCCGGATAAGGACTCTAAGAAGCTGGAGCAGCGGTTGTTCTCTTCGGCCAGCTTGGGGCTGCGGTCGGTGAACACTGCATGCCTATTGGCCCGCTATTCCCACGCGGTGTGGGATACAGTTGCACAGGTGTTGCCTCAGTGTCCTGAGGAGACCCAAGCTGTGCTGTCCCAAGCTGTTGCCGAGGGTAAAGATGCGGCTAAGTTTGCCATCCGGTGTGGTTTGGACACCGCGGACTCACTAGGTAGAGCAATTTCTACGACTGTGGCGCTTCGTCGCCACGCCTGGTTGAGGTCTACTGGGTTCTCGCCAGATGTCCAAAGCTCACTCATGGACATGCCCTTTGATGGCACTCGCCTGTTTGGCGATAAAGCTGATAGTGCGCTGGAGCGTTTTAAGGACTCGCGGGCCACCGCCAAGTCCTTGGGTCTTTCCACGAGGAGCCCAGCCACTCCTGGTTTTCGTTCCTTTCGTGGCCACGGAAGGGGCGCCCAGGCACGTTCCTTCAGCAAGCCTGTGCAGAACCAGCCTCAGCGGGGCCGCGGACGCGGTTTCCGCAGGGGCGGGTCTGGGAATCAGCGTGGGGGTCAGACCACCTCCGCCCCCGCTGCTTCTACCTCCAAACTTTCCTAATCCGAGCTTTGGGGGGCACCCCACGCCAGTGGGTGGCAGGATCCGCCATCATCTCCCCCACTGGCACGCTATCACATCGGACAAGTGGGTGTTGCAGATCATCCGCAAGGGTTACGCCCTTCCCTTTCAGTCCACCCCTCCAGCCATGTCACCTCAGTTCCACCGCATGTCGGGGGACCACTTGGCACTTCTCCTGCAGGTAGTCACGGCCCTCTTGGCCAAGGGGGCCATCGAGTGTGTTCCTGGGCCAGAAGTAGGGAGTGGTTGTTATTCCCACTACTTTCTGGTCCCCAAGAAGGACAAGGGGGGCTTGCGCCCCATCTTGGACCTCAGGAACGTAAATCGCTTCCTCCGGAAGGAGAAGTTCAAGATGTTGACTCTGGCTCAGGTCGTGGCTGCCCTCGACCCTGGAGACTGGATGGTAGCGTTGGACTTGCAGGACGCCTATTTTCACATCCCCGTCCTGCCGCCGGCCCACCGGCGTTACCTGCGGTTCACGGTAGGCCATGAGCATTTTCAGTTTGCCGTGCTCCCCTTTGGCCTTACCAGCGCCCCTCGGGTGTTCACGAAGGTGATGACGGTGGTCGCAGCTCATGTGCGCAGATCAGGGGTGTCAGTCTTCCCCTACCTCGACGACTGGTTGTTGAAGGCGGGCTCGCCCCAGGCAGTTGTCACCCACCTTCAGACTACGGCAGACCTCCTGCATTTGCTGGGGTTCTCCATCAATGTGCCGAAGTCGCACCGGAGTCCCTCTCAGAAGCTCCCCTTCATCGGAGCGGTTCTGGATTCGATGCCGTTTCGGGTTTATCCTCCCGTGCAGCGGGTCCGGGATATTCAGGCTATGATTCCGATCTTTCAGCCTCTATCCTGGGTTTGTCAGGATGACCCTCCGGCTCCTGGGCCTGATGGCCTCCTGCATCCTGCTGGTGCAACATGCCAGATGGCATATGCGGGCTCTGCAGTGGGACCTGAAGTTCTAGTGGGCACAGCATCAGGGCAACCTGTCCGATCATGTCCAGATCTCGGAGGGCACTGCACGACATTTGCAGTGGTGGCTCACGAATCGCGATTGGGTCAATGGCAGATCCCTCTCCCTTCCCCAACCGGAGCACACAGTGGTGACGGATGCGTCCCTCCTGGGATGGGGTGGCCACTTGGGAGAGGCGGAGATCAGAGGCCTCTGGTCTCCGGCGGAGTCCCGGCTCCATATCAATCTTTTGGAGCTTCGGGCGATCCGGCTTGCACTGAAGGCATTCCTTCCCTCTGTCTGGGGAAGTGTGGTGCAGGTGTTCACGGACAACACCACCGCCATGTGGTATTGCAACAAACAGGGCGGGGTGGGGTCCTGGACCCTATGTCAGGAGGCTCTGCGCCTCTGGACATGGCTGGAACATCAAGGCATTACCTTGGTGGTTCAACACCTGGCAGGTTCTCTGAACGCCAGGGCGGACGAACTCAGCCGCCGGTGCTTGATGGATCACGAATGGCGTCTGAACTTGGACGTGGCGCAAGGTCTCTTTCTGCAGTGGGGAGAGCCTTGGTTAGATCTATTCGCCACCGAAGAGAACGTGCAGTGTCATCAGTTCTGCGCGTTGGAATTTCCAAGGCGGCCCTCGCTCGGCGACGCTTTTCGTCGCGAGTGGAGCTGCGGTCTGTTGTACGCCTTTCCGCCTATACCACTTCTGCCCAGAGTGCTGAAGAAGATTCGGTGCGACTGGGCCCAAGTCATCCTTGTGGCTCCGGATTGGGCACGAAGATACTGGTATCCTGAGCTACTCAACATGGCGATCGATCCCCCGATCCGACTGCCTCTTCGGGAGGATCTTCTGTCGCAGCAGCAGGGGACGGTCCTACACCCGAACCTGGCCAGCCTCCACCTCCATGCGTGGAGATTGAGCGGCGACAGCTGATTCCATTTGACTTGCCTCCTGAAGTCTGTGATGTGATTCTGGCAGCCAGGCGTCCCTCCACTAAATCGGTATACGCCTGCAGGTGGAACAAATTTGTGGCATGGTGCACAGCTAAGTCTGTGGATCCCTTTCTGCCCCTCTTTCTGAGGTCCTTCTGTTCCTACTCTCCTTGGCCCAGCAGGGCTCTGCATTGGGCACTGTCAAAGGTTATCTTTCGGCCATCTCCTCCTTTCTCAGGCTTCCAGATCAGCCTTCTCTCTTTAAGTCCCCGGTTGTTAACCGTTTCCTCAAAGGCATTACACACACGTTTCCTCCTGTGCCTTTCATAATGCCTCAATGGGACTTAAATCTTGTCTTGACCTATCTGATGTGCGCTCCTTTTGAGCCCCTTCATAACTGTCCTTTACGCCTTCTTACTCTCAAGACGGCTTTCCTGGTAGCTATCACCTCTGCCAGAAGAGTGAGTGAGCTCCAGGCTCTTGCTTCTAAACCTCCTTTCCTTTCTATTCATCCGGACAAGGTGGTTTTAAGGACCCGTCCTTCTTTCTTGCCAAAGGTTGTCACGCCCTTCCACATCGGGCAGACCATCCCTTTGCCCACCTTCTTTCCGCCTCCTTCAAAAGAGGAAGAGGCTCCATCGTCTGGACCCAAAACGTGCGCTCTCGATCTATCTGAAGCGCACACACCAGTTCCGGGTGGATGACCAGCTCTTTGTTGGCTACGTGGGTGCCAAAAAAGGTCGGGCCGTGCATAAACGAACCATCTCTCGGTGGGTCGTTTTGTGCATCAAAGCATGTTACTCGTTGGCTAAGAAGGAGCCTCCTGTGGGGCTGCGTGCCCATCCTACCAGGGCGACGGCAGCCACTACTGCCTTGGGACGCGGCGTTCCCTTGCAGGATATTTGTCGGGCAGCTACGTGGGCCTCGCTGCACACGTTTACCAAGCATTACTGCCTTGACAGCCAACTCCGGAGAGACGGCTTCTTTGGCCGTTCTGTTCTCCGTGACTTTCTGGTGTAATTTATTCGCAGACCCACCACCGGGGTTGGTATTGCTGGGGTATCTATTCTAAGGTAAGGAATCTATCACTAACGTGTCTTTCAGATGCACAAGTTACTACTTGTGTAACGATATATCTGTAAGAGACATTAGTTAGTGATAGATTCCTTACCGCCCCACCCATCCTCCCCGTTCTGCGAACTGATTTCTAGGGTTACGGTCATCCCTTTCAGGGCCCTAGTTTCATGGCACCAATGGTCAGTTTCTTGCATGGCTCTGCGTTCCTGGCACTGAAAGTCGTGTACAGAACTGAAGTCAGCGCGCATCGGTGGCGCCTAAGTAGTCTTCGTGACGTCATCTCGGCGCTGCCAGCGACGGACGCGGAACTGCATGACGCCACCTACTGACGTGCAAAGGGACTGCTAGCGAAAAACTTTCCGGATCCAGTCTGACGCCTGGGGATATTCTAAGGTAAGGAATCTATCACTAACTAGTGTCTCTTACAGATATATCGTTACACAAGTAGTAACTTGTGCTTCAATAAGCTAAGCAGACTCAAAGCGCTATTGTTTCAACAAGAAGTGGCTCTCACGTCAACTCGTGAGACCTTCGAATTGCAGGTATGAAGAACATCAAGTGAAATTCAGTCATTGCTAAACACGAATAACCCCCTACACTTTGGGGAATTAATTCACCAAGTCTTTAATGCGTCTGATACGGCAGGCCTATCCCACTTTTTTAAAGTTGTGGATCCGGCCTATAACAGTGTTCGAGGCATGTGAACTGTAGATCACATGCTTTGCATACTCCTGCCATCCAGTGTTGGGTCCAGATGTTTGCACTGTTTTTCTTCGAAGAAGTCTTTCCAATCACGAGGTAGGTGACTCCTCTTTCGGTGATCGTGCGCATGGGCATCGACTCCATTGTTAGGTTGTTTTTTTCCGCCTTCGAGTTCGGACGTGTATTTCTGCGCTCCGGTTCGACAGTCTCTCGGGTACCCCTCAGTGCGCAATCCACTTACCCTAGACGGTATTGTTATTCGATCGCATTTCCCATTCTCCACGTATCGTGCAGAAAAATCTCTTTCGCAAATTCGTGGAAGGCGGTTGGGCCTAGCCGCGTCGATTCAGCTTGCTGTCAATGGAACGGACTCCATTTAAATTCTGTCCTCGGTGCCACGTCAAGTACCCGCGCACCGACTCGCACAAAGTGTGCAACCTGTGTCTCTTCCCAGAGCACAACGAACAAGACTGCGACGTGTGTAGGTCCTTCCGATCCAAGAAGACGCTCCGTGACTGTCAGTCTCGACGTCACGAAATGCAGCATCAACATAGTGGCTACATCCCGGACCTCTTCGGAGAAGATTCTGAACAAGACGCCGACAATGCACAAGGAGCCGAGGAAGGGGAAAAGCACATTTCCTGTCTGAAGCAGAGTCCGACATGGACGAAGACATTCCGCAGGGTCAGCATACCGTGAGTAGCAATTCTCCCCTGCCCCAGACTCTGCCACTGCCCAAGAAAAAGGCTCGGTCCCGCCTCTGCCTTCAGGCCAAGGTCGGCACTGAACAGGTTTCCAACGCCCTGCCTTCGGGCCCAGACCGAAACAGATATTCAAGCCTTCCCGCTCGGGGCCGAGTCGGTCCCATTCGGGCACCGATCCGAATCCATAGTCACCGAAACCAAAGCACGTTTTGGTGACAATCCCTCCGCTACCGAAAATTTCTTCGGATCCGAGCACTTCGCCGAAAACACTGGCACCGAAAATATTAGCACCGAAATAAAAAAAACACTCAGACTCTGTCAAAGGAGCATTGTTTCGACGTCCTGCCTTCAAACACCGACCCGAAACAAAAGGAACTGGTTATCAATCCCAAAACTTGACATATTCATGCAAAATTGCCATTGAAACGCAAACCAGAAACAGAGGACACTTACCATATCCCTCTTAAGAGGAAACCTGTTAGGATTAACACCTCTCCTCCTCCTCTATCGCCTTCTTCCCCACCTAACCCAAATTTGTTAAAAACATCCACAAATTCACCACAATCACCTGACAACCAGAATGACGGGGATGGGGATGCGGTAGACTACAATAGTCCTGATCCATGGGATGATTATAATACAGATCCTAAGACAGATAATGATCCAGAGTTATGCCCTACAAAACCCTCTCCACCTGATGATAATGTAGGGTACATAGTTATTAAATAGGTCTGCTGAATATCGTGGAGTTCAGCTTCATAAGGAGTCACTTGAGGAAGATTTTTTCTTTGAAACATTAAGTTATTCCCAGAGATCCACTCATGCACTGCCTATGCTTAAGGGTATGCTTAAGCATGTGGACGACATTTTTAAAGATCCCGTTCGCGCTAGAATCCTTACACCAAGGGTAGATAAAAAATACAAATCTGCACCAACAGACCCAGCTTATATCAAGGGTCAATTACCATTAGATTCCCTTGTGGTTTCTAATGCCCGTAAACGTGCAAACTCACAAACCTCTGACAATGCCCCTCCACCGGACAAGGAATCTAAATTAATAGATCTCAGGGAAAAGAGCGGCTGCACGGGCAGCCATTCACTGGCGTATTGGCAATACTCAGTCTCTCTTGGCTAGATACGACAGAGCGCACTATGATGAATTGGAGCAATTACTCCAATTTTTACCTGACGAACACAAGGCTAAGGCACACGACCTGATTCAGGAAGGGAAACTAATCTCAAACACTTCCATTAGGAGTGCTTTAGATGTGGTTGACACTGCCGCTCGTTCAATCAACACCAGTGTCTTGCTACGTAGGCACTCCTGGCTTAGAATTTCAGGGTTTAAACCCGAAGTCCAGGTTTCTATCTTAAATCTACCTTTTGATATAGAGCATCTTTGGTCCTGTGGTAGACACTTCATTAGAAAAGATGAAGAAGGACACTGACGTTGAAATGAATGGGAGCCCTGCAGTCCCCATCCAATTGGGGTTCCTTTCATCGCTCTTTCTACGGGGGTTGGGGGGCTCCAAAAGCATATCTACGGACAACACCATATAGAGGCAAAACTCAGTCACCCTCTTCAAGAGGTTACTTTCGATGCGGATTTAAAGGCAATAATGGCAAGGGAAGAGGTAAAGGTTCCACAGCCCGTGCCTCCCCATCAGCAAATAAACCCTGACTTGCCTCCTCTTCCCCCCCGATCATGCCACACCTGTCGGGGGACGTCTCTCTCAATTCCTTCCTGTCTGGCATACAATAACTTCAGACAGATGGGTCCTAGGAATTATCCAAACTGGGATAATTCCTAGGACCCATCTGGTTATTGCCTGGAGCTTAGCAACAATCCCCCACGACACGAGCACATAACCCAGCACCTACGAGACCTCCCCTGGCTCCCCATCGAGAAGAGAGTAATCTTCAAGCTACTCAACCACGCCTACAAATCCCTCCACAACATCGGACCCAAATACCTCAACGAAAGAGTCTCCTTCCACGTACCCAAAAGGAACCTCCGCTCCGCCAACCTCGCCCTGGCAGAGACCCCACGCATCCGCAGAACCAGAGCAGGCGGAAGAGCCTCCTCCTACGTTGCAGCAAAGACCTGGAACGAGCTCCCAGTCAACATCGGACGCTTCCCCACTCTGCACACCTTCAGGAAGAGCCTCAAGATCTGGCTCTTCGACTGATCCGGAGCTGCCCCCACCCCCCACCCCCCAGCGCCTTGAGACCCTCACGGGTGAGTAGCACGCTTTCTAAATCCTTGATTGAGTGATTGCGCCATGTTCACACAAAATGTCACCAGAGCATCTACACCTCCTCAAACAGGAGGTGCACTCTCTTCTGCAAAAGGCAGCTACAGAGCCCGTCCCTTTACAATATCAAGGATCCGGCGTGTACTCATATACTTTCTAAAACCCAAAAAGGACGGCTTTCTCAGGCCTATACTGGACCTTAGAGAATTAAAACAGTACATTGATTCAGATCACTTTCACATGGTGACACTTCAACACTTCAACAAGTGCTCACCAAGTACAAGCTCAACAAGTGCTCCCACTACTACAGCAAGGCGACTTTCTGTCTACTCTAGACCTAAAGGATGCATACTTCCATATCCAATACATCCCGCTCGTCACAAATATCTCTACCAGTTCAAAGTGCTTCCATTCGGAGTCACCACTGCTCCCAGAGTATTCACCAAGTGCCTGGCAGTAGTCGCTGCGCACCTGCGAAGACAGCAGATAAATGTCTTCCCATACTTGGATGACTGGCTCATCAAAGCCAGCTTTTACTCCGTGTCTCCAACACACTCAAATAGCACTGCAATTACTGGACGATCTGGGATATACAGTAAACGTGTTGAAGTCCCATCTCCAACCCACCAACACACAAACATATTTGGGAGCCATTCTCAATACTCAAAAAGCTCTAGCCTGTCCCAATGCAGCCAGAATCTGCAATATGCAGGCTCTAATTTCACAGTTTCAGACCAACCTGTCATTACCAGGATCGAGTGTATATGCAACTACTGGGAATGAAGGCGTCTTGCATCATGATGGTTCCCCATGCAAGACTTCAAATGCGTCCCCTTCAGGAATGCTTAGCATGTCAGTGGAATCAGTCTCGGGGTCAATTGTCAGATCTAGTGTTGGTAGACAGCCGCACCCATCGCTCTCTGCAGTGATGGAATTCACAAAACCTATCCAAAGGGCAGCCCTTCATCAACCCAGTTCCACAGACGGTGCAAACAGCAGACTCATTGCTCAATGGTTGGGGAGCTCATCTCCAGACTCGCACCATTTAAGGGTTGTGGAGTCAAAAGCTAAATCAACTTCACATAAATCATCTAGAGCTGCTAGCAGTATTTCTAGCGCTCAAAGCCTTCCAGACACCTTGCTTTCAAAACTGGCCTGATACGCACCGACAACATGACAGCCATGTATTGCATACAGAAACAAGGGGGGGACACACTCCCTCCAGCTGTCATGCCTTGCACAACCCATTTGGAGGTGGGCCATACATCGCAGAATTAATCTCCTGGCAGAACATCTCCCAGGAGTGAACAATCAGATCGCTGATCTTCTCAGCAGGCAGAGACAACAGATTCACGAGTGGGAACTTCACCCTCAAGTACTCCTCCCATTCTTTCATATGTGGGGCTTTCCACAGATAGATCTGTTTGTTACACACGGAAACGCAAAATGCCCAAACTTTGCCTCCAGGTATCTACACCCATTGTCCAAAGGCAATGCACTATGGATGAACTGGTCAGGGATATTAGCCTACGTTTTTCCGCTTCTCCCACTCATTCCACTAGTGGTTCGGAAGCTCAGACAAACATCCCTCACACTGTTCCTAGTAGCTCCCACGTGGGCCCGTCAACCTTGGTTCACTACCCTGCTGGAGCTCTCAGTAGTTCCTCATCAAAAACTACATCTCACATTCAGTCTCCTCACGCAGAGCCATGGAGAGATCAGACATCCAGATCCCAAAGATCTCAACCTAGTTATCTGGCACCTGAAATCATAGTTTGGCTACCTGAACCTTCCACCAGACTGTATGAATATCATTAAAGAGGCCAGAAGGCCTACTACAAGGGCTTGCTATGCAGCTAAATGGAAGCGGTTTGTTATATATTGTAATAACCATATCAATCCCCTAGAGGCTTCCATTCAAAATATCATTTGTTACTCACTAAACTTGCAGCAGTCAGGATTAGCTTACACATCCATACGCTTCCATCTCGCTGCAATAGCTGCATACCTTCAAAACAGACTGCACCTGTCCCTTTCAGAGTACCTCTTATCAAGGCTTTTATGGAAGGACTCAAGAATTATTCCACCAAGACTTCCACCTTCTCCAATCTGGAATCTTAACATTGTCCTTACCAGACTAATGGGTCCACCCTTTGAGCCATTGCACAAATGTGAAATGCAATTTCTCACTTGGAAAGTTGCTTTCCTCATTGCTATTACATCACTGAGGAGAGTGGGTGAGCTTCAGGCTCTAACCATAGAGGAACCATTTTGTCAAGTCCACCAAAACAAAGTGGTCCTTCGCACCAATCCCAAATTACTACCCGAAGTGGTATCTGCCTTTCATATCCATCAATCTGTTGACTTGCCTGTGTTCTTTCTTCAACCAGATTCAGTGGCAGAACGAGCTCTACACACATTAGATGTTAAACAAGCATTATTGTATCGCATAGAAAGAACAAAACCTTTTCGTAAAACTTAACAGCTCTTTGTGGCTTTTGCTCCACCACACAAAGGCAATCCTATCTCTAAATCAGGTATTGCTCGGTGGATAGTTAAATGTATTTAAACATGTTATGCAAAAGGAAAAAGGACTTTACCAATTCCCCCTAGAGCGCATTCCACCTAAAAACTAGGGGCTACTATGGCTTTCTTAGGAAACATCCCCATAGCTGACATCTGTAAAGCTGCAACATCGTCTACACCGCACACATTCACCAAGTACTATTGTGTAGATGTGTTAGCGAGACAACACGCTAATGTAGGCCAGGCAGTACTTGGAACACTCTTTCAGACAACTGCGACAGCTGCATGTTAGCCACCGCTTTGGGAGAATACTACTGTATAGTCTATGCAAAGCATGTGATCTACAGCTCACATGCCTCGACCGGAAAATGTTACTCACCCAGTAAGCATCTGTTCTTGGCATGTAGAGCTGTAGATTCACATGCACCCACCTCCCTGGGTACCTATACCTTTCTTAGTTCTCTCTTATATACATACGTATGGACATCTCTAGTCTACTCTTACAAACTCCATTTTCACCCTCTGCGGGAAAACAATCTAACAATGGAGTCGATGCCCATGCGCACTATCACCGAAAGGAATCACCTACCTCGTGACTAGAAAAACTTCTTCGAAGAAAAATAAAGTGCAAACATCCGGACCCAACACTGGATGGCAGGAGTATGCAAAGCATGTGAATCTTCAGCTCTACATGCCAAGAACCGATGCTTACTGGGTAAGTAACATTTTCCTTCAGACTATTTTTGGGGTAATATCCGCTTTTATGCATTCCATTTTTTCCAGCGTATTCAGAGGGTTTCCCCAGCTGCTGCTCCTGGTTTGTGGTGTTCTTGTACTTCTATTGCTGTTCTGCAATGGCTGCTCCATCTGTGGTACTACCAAGCCAGGTACAGTTGCAGCTGTACCATGATCGGATGCGGCAGCTTTACTGCAATGCAGTGTGTTAAGGTACAGGACCTCTAAGGGTGGCACAATATGTGCTGCAGCCCTTGGAGGCCTTACCTGGTCACAGTGCCCTTGGTACCCATGGGACCTTTCACAAGGAACTTACACGTGGCCAGAGGGGTGCCAATTGGGGGTACAAAGGTACAGTTTTGGAAAAGAACACAGGCCCCGGACACCTGATTGGCATGGACCCAGGGCACATCAAGTCAAAGTGCATCAGAAATCTGGCAAAAAGCAGGGGGTTACTGCAACAGAACCCCACTTTACTACATATTCATCTTGACCGTCTAGGCCAAGTGCTGTCATAAGTGCTTGCTACTGTCAAGGTGTCATTTTCTTGTAGATTTTCTTACGTAATACCAGCCTGTTAGGATACTTTTGGCAGGCAACACTATCATGAAGCTAAGTCACCCCGGGTGTTTCGTTGAGGGTGCAAGATCTGTCTTGATACTATATTGTATGTAGGCTTTCCTGTTTTCAGTTTCTATTTTTGGTAAATTCTGGTGTTTTTTTTCAGTGTTTTCAAGTGATTTCAATACCATAAAAAAAACTGTGGTTACACATTTTCGTGCCATTAAAAACAAAGTGTTTTTCCGGTGTTTATGGAAAGTTTTTCTTTTTTTTATTGCTTGCTTTCTGCACTGATCGTGCATGGTATATAGACAGTGTATGTACAGTGTATATGAGGTCCAAATAAATTTTTGCAAATCAAACTTATTGAAGTACACCATACAATACTTCAGTGAATCTTTGGTCATGTGCGCTCGCTCTTTCCTTCCCATGTAAACTTTTATCTGTGAAAATGCCCTCCCAACATTGACAGTTGAGACGGGCAACGCCAAAACAGCCAGTACACAATTTGCTAACTCTGGTCACTGACCTAGCTTTCCATGCCAATACTGGTGCACTTGAAGATTGCGATTCTCTGGGCAGGTTCTGCAACATTTGCTTTGAACTGGGCGCTTATGCCCTCAGTTATTGAAGCGGTCAAAAATGAAACAGCACGTTTGAAACTACAGAGTAAATTCCCCTTTACGGAAGAGATCTAGAACTTGTACAGAGCACCACAGTGAGGTTTCATTGACTTCAATGCCATGGTTAGTGAAGGGACATTTCTATGTATCATTGCAAGTCATTTTTCATACATTGTAAAATAAAAGTTCCTGAATTGCTCTTCAACATTGCTTTGCTTACCAAGTGGCAAGCACTCTAACATGAAACATGTTGCAGTTCCAAAGTCACTAAAGGTGTCGCCCAGCCTACTCTAAAGGAGATGTTTCACATCTACACCAATTATGCTGAATACTTGGCAGACAAGGGTGTTTTCAGTCTCTAGTTTTTATTATGTCCACTACAGCAGTTATGTTTTCCTGTTAAAATCTAAGAATGCAGTAGTGTACTTTTTTTCACATCACTATCCATATGCAACCAAAGAACCTCACATTTCTTGCCTTTGGCATGATCACTCAGCAAACATTCTGTAAACGGTTGCCACATGGATAATATAGCATTCACAGCCCCTTGGACTGAGAACCATCAGCTAAGCGACACAGTTGGGATGACTTTCTTTGATGCCACACAAAGCACAAAATGAGAAATATTTGCGTTTTAGTTCCTTCGCGTAACAAAAGAGTGCACCAGAATGGACTAAAGTCAATAGCATTCTTCATTAACTGTGAAGATTGTAAAGATGCTTTCAGCATACCATCTAACAAGTGGCAAGGATCTCTTACAGGAAAGCACTTCAGCTCAGGTATCGATTTTGACAGATCATCACACAACTTTTTCATATACGTAGCTGAATCACTGCAAATACAAACATCACTCCAATCTTTGTTGAACTTGGAAAGAATCTTTTTGCAGCAGCATTCCAAGTGACAATGCGTTCCATGTTTTCAAAAAAGTCTGGTGTCATGTTTTCACCACTATCCCAGATGCTTGGTGATCGCACTCTTTTCACATATACCTTGCTTTGAATGTTTAAAGCCTGAGGTGTCGGCAATTCACCTACTATCAATACTGACTCACTAGAAACTGGGGGCTGATGTATTAAGGGTTTTTACCCACTCTCTGTGGGTAAATGTGATGGCGCATATTGGGAAAGGGTCTTATGAAACCATCCATTTTACACATCAGTGAAAGAATCAAACGCAGCCAAAATGCTCGCATGTTTTAAATCGCCGCATTTGCACTATCATTTTTACTTATTAGCACTGTACCTCAATTTAGCTCACCTGTTGCACTCAATAACGGCGTCCCTCCCCGGTCCAACGCGGATTGTTCCGTTTGTTTGGAGGGAGGTGCCACCTACCGGAAGTGAGGTACGACCACTTCCGCCCGATACCAGACGGGAGGTTAGCAGTCTAGCATACCTCTCTACATAAACCCATGCCTGGACAGATGCGCAGCGGACGTGCCACTAGCGCGCCTCAGGCAAGCCCGTCTGCGCCCGTCCGCGCCTGGACGTCGCCAGGAGCAGGAACCCCTGCCGGTTTTGCCCAAAAACTAACAAATGAGATGAGGACCTTTCGCACCTACACCAGCCAAGAGTTGGTCAAGATTAACTACGACTATTCAACTAGACGGATAGCAAGTAAGGCATGCGCCACATCCACAGAAGTAGTTGGTCCGTTTTCTTGTAATTCCTGTAAATTCCAAAGAATGCAATTAGCACGGCCACAGAGAGACAATATCGCCACTGATCAGGGTATTAGAGCTCCTCACCATTCCATCGGCAGGAAGTGCTCTCCTAGGACAGACAGTAGCGAAGGCTGGAACTGCTTTCTGGCTAATGTAAGGTCTTTGCCAAAGCATGCAGTCAACATATGGGACCTGCTGTCCTCCACTAACCCTCACATAGGGTTCCTGACAGAAACCTGGACTAAGCCTTGCTCCAACCCCGCAATCGCAGTGGCACTTCCAGAAGGTTATCACATACAAAAACTAGATAGACTGCACAGGGCAGGAAGAGGAATAGCCATCATTTACAAGGACCCCATCACAATCTCCATCCTAGACCAAATTTGCAATGACCAGCTGGAAATATTTGTTTTTAGAATGGACTTGCACCAAAGTCTCAGCTGGAAAGGAGCTTTAGTATATCGCCCCCCGGGACCACTATCTAACACCACCACCTCACAGCTTATGGAATTCATTTCCCCACATGTTATATCAGCCAGGAATTTTTTACTTCTTGGAGACTTTAACGTGCACAGCGAAAACCCAGATAATCCAGAGGCGACTTCCCTTCTGACAGACCTGTCCTCACTCAATCTAACTAGAATAAATAAGGAACCCACTCACCAGGCAGGTCACATGCTGGATATAATACTAACAAACTCCCCCAACATATCCTATGGAGCAACGTACCCATTGACATGGTCAGATCATTCCATGATCGAGTTCCGTATCAACGGTCCAAAGGCACAGACTGTCCCCAAATACTAGCCTAAAAAAGTTAGACCATGGCATAAACTTACGCCCTCACATTTTGAAGCCGCTTTTATTCCACCTCAATACTCTGAAACTGACAATGTAGAGGAACGCCTAGCCTCCTTCAATTCCAGCCTGCTATCCACTATGGACAGCTTAGCTCCTTTGAGACCGTGCCCCACGAACATAAAACGCCGCCAGACACCGTGGTACTCTGCCACCCTTCGGCTCGAAAAAAGTCAATGTAAAAAACTTGAACGCCATTGGCGTCGCTCAATAGACAAAAAGATTTAAGTATGCACTAACACAGTACCATAATAACCTGAAAAACACTCGCAAAACTCACATCGCATCCCATCTTGAACAAGCAGGGAGCACTCCGAGAATTCTCTACCAGATCCTAAAAACATTCACAAACCCCAAGGCCTGTGACATTGAATCCGCCCCATCTCAAACGCTGTGCGACAATATAGCAAGCCATCTAACCCAGAAAATTGATATGATTTATAATAAAATCCCCTCGACTAAGGGCCCTCAGACTGTGACCCTAAGTTTGATCTCCCACCGGCCACTCCCATTTCTCACATGCTGGAGAACTTCCCGTTACTTACTACAGAGGAGACTGAAGCTTTATTAAGAAGCGCCAAATCAGGGTCCCCATTGGATCTCATTCCTGCTAAAATTGCCGCCACACTATCTAAACAACTAGCCGGCCCCATCTGCTCTATCCTAAACAGCTCCATGAAGGAAGGCATTCTCCCACTGGATTGGAAAGCTGCACAGATTCTCCCAATTAGAAAAATTCTAAAATCCCCACGGAAGACGTAACCAACTACCGCCCCATTTCCCTACTTCCCTTACATAGCAAAATCTTGGAAAAACACCTTAATAAACACTTATCAGATTTCGCTGAATCCTCGAACTGCTTGGATCCCTCTCAATCTGGATTCCGTCCCAGATATAGTACAGAGTCTGCGTTGGTGGCAGTCATTGACAACATCAGGATGCTGTTGGATAACGGTCAAGCAGTGCTCTTGGTGCTGCTTGACCTATCCGCAGCATTCAATACCATCTCCCACCAGACTCTACTTAGGAGATTGGAAGACATAGGCCTTAAAGGGAATGCCTTGAAGTGGATGACCAACTTTCTGTCTAACAGAACTCAGACCATTAACCTAGGTCCATTTCACTCAGACCACCAGAGTGACCAAGGGAGTACCACAGGGCTCATGTTTGAGCCCTACCTTGTTTAACATTTGTTACTCCCTTGGCGAGACTATTGAGGAATTTGGGATTTATCCCTATAGCCTACGCTGATGACACCCAACTGCTCCTCTCCTTTGACCAAACCAATTCCAACATTCAGACTACCTTTGCAGAGGGTATGAAGGCCATCGTGGAGTGGATGAAAGAAAATTTTCTCCAGCTCAATGCAGCTAAGTCAGAGATTATGCTGTTTGGTGAAGCTACAGTGAAGTGGTCCCCTAGCTGGTGGCCAGAGGAACTAGGTCCTACCCCATGTCCTAAACAGGTGGTAAAAAACCTTGGAGTTCGATTAGACTACAAACTCACATTGGGAGACCATACCACCTCCACTGCTGGAGCATGTTTCCATAGCCTTAGCCTACTCAGAAGAGTTTTCCCTTTCCTGCCACTATCGACACGGAAAACCTTGATTCAGGCATTAGTCCTAAGCCGTCTGGACTATTGTAACGCTCTGCTGATCTCAGCCAATGAAAGCTCCATAAACAAACTGCAGGTGGTCCAGAACACCGCGGCCCGCCTGGTGACCAATGCCCACACCCCCAGAACCGCATCGCTCCCTCTTCTTCAAAAACTGCACTGGTTACCAGTACGGAAGAGGATCAAATTTAAGATCTGTTGTATTGCATACAAAGCATTAAACAACCTAGGCTAACAAATTTGTTAGCTATGTTCCTTCCAGAGCCCTTCGCTCTGGAGCTAAAGCACTGCTCCAAGTTCCGCGCTTTAAAAAAACCCGCTTAGGTGGCAAAGCCTTTTACCATCTGGCCCCACACTATTGGAATGAATTCCCCATTCACTTGCGTCAATGCACGGACTATCTGGCATTCAGAAAGTTGCTGAAAACCTCACTGTTCTGATTGTCCCTTCTTGGTTTATTATGGCGGTCCTAGCGCGGAGATACCCTAATGGGGTGATTTGGACGCTCTATAAGTAAATAAAATAAATAAATAAAAATATCAAATATGATTTTGACATTTCCTGATTCTCTAGAGTTTATAAAATAATTAAACAAGACCTAAAACATGCTTCTAAACCCTGCATCTTTAGATCAAAGACCACAAAACTGAAAAAAGCAATAGGAAGAAGAAACAATATTTTAGTGACATCCCTAAACAACAAAACTCAAGCAGAACATTGTTAGCCCAGTCTTTCTTGCTTTTCTGCTTTACAGTTAGTTTAAAGTTACATTGTATTGACCCCTTCAGGAAGAAAAAAATTACTCTTTAACTCTCCTTTTCATTCTTTGTATGGCATTTATTTGTTTGCGCGCAGGTGTTTTTTCAGTGTTTATATGTTTACACTGGTGAGGGCTATTTCCCTTTCAGTGGGGTTTTATCACTTATTATAGGTTTAAACCTACAACTGGGCAGCCTAATTGTATGGTATTCTGGAGGGCTGGTTTCTCAGTTCCATTTATCCATGTCTGTATACAGAGTATATATAAGGGTGTTGCACTTGGGTTTACACATGCTGAGTTATGATTCTACTATGTATAATAAGTATATTCATTCTTTAAAAAAAAAGGTTAATGTTAGATGTGATTTGTATCTCTTCTTTGTAAGTTTGGATAGGGGTCTATATGCATGCGTGGAATGCGGTGATATAGATGTGGACATAATTGTTAAATTTTTATGATGGATTCATATCTGTTAATTGCTATCTTTCCATTTCTACGGGCACTATACATTATGTGAACCTTCAGGTGGTCAATTTAGCTAAAAACATGTTCCAGTTTCAAGGATGGACTATGATGTTCATCTACCTCAATACTTTGATTGGTTGTCCTGACCTTGCAATGAATGAGTTATTCATCTTGGTTTTAATGGAAATGGTTCTGGAAGCCCTTCATTCTGGAGTTATAAGGTTAGGTTTCCTTCAGATATTTCTTTACCAATGTTGAGAATGCAGGTTACATATCATTCGCTTGGCCCTGGCCATTCTAGTTCAATGGCTCACTTACCTTTTGTAGGTTAAATGCGATTGCCCTGGAAGCTCCCTTTTCTGGATTTCTTAGGACAGGTTCTTTTGAAGTCTTTCTTACTGGTGTAGGGACCTGTAATTTACAGGGTATTAGTTATTGCCTTTGGCCTTCTAGTCCATAGACTCATTTCACCCTTTAGGGGTCATGTACTACTGTCCTACTGTTGACTGTGGTCTTCTCACTCTGTGTTAGTCAGCTGCTCTGGGCTATGGTTTTCCGTGCCTATAGGGTTGTTTGTTTATTTACGTTGCCTGTGGTCCTTGCCACAGTTTTTATAAGGAGCTCATGCTTTTTTCCATCTAATTCCTACGTATGTCTAGTCTGTGGTTAATTTTGACCGGCTGGTTCTCTCTGAGAACTTTTGTGGGATTCGTTCGCAGACCCTCCTGCGGGTGGGTATAGCTATGGTATTTAATTCACAAGTTTAGGAATGTGCGGCTACATGTCTCTGTAAGATGAACAAGTTACTCATCTTTGGTAGCGTATTATCTGGTAGAGACAGTCTAGCTCTAGATTCCTTAACGCCCTACCCCTATTACCCACTCTGCGAACTATTTGTAATGTAAGGGTTATACTCTTTTCAGTACTGGTTTTATATACCAGTGGTCACGGTTTCATGCAATTGTGTAATTCAACAGACCATTTGGTCTTACTATTTAAACCTTGCCTTGGTATTGCCCTACCTTTTGTTTATGGTTGCTTCGTCATTACTTTTGGTTTTTCCTAATGGGCCTGGTCTGGGTATTGTCATACCATTTATTTCCATTTTCTCTTTGTTTTTAAAGATATTTTGATCTTTTTTGGCACATTGTTTCCACAGCCTGTTTCTATAGTGGCTCTGCGTTCTGGTGCAGAAGGTTTCACAGAAGAAACTGACATCTGTGTGCCGGAGGTGACTTATGACTCCAATGACGTCACAACCGGATTCGGCGTCATCACGGAGTCGTACTGCTGAAAAATTTACGTATCCAGTCTGGTGCCTGGGGAGAATTTACAAGTTAAGGAATTTTCAGTTAGACTGTGTCTCTACCAGATAATACGTTACCGAAGGTAAGTAACTTGTTGTTTTTGACCAAACATCCTATTCCTGAGAGCCTTATCATGCAGGTTTCCACTCTCAAGGTTAACCCGAACTCCTTTTAGACCAATCCCTGGCCAGGGAATCCAAACAGATGGACTCATTCAGTAAGAACATGCTTTCATCTGCAGGTTTTACCTTGGGGTACTTAAATTCTGTATTTCTGTAGGGCTGTACACACATGCTCTCTGCGATGTGGCCAGCGTGATCTTGCTGACAGTGCCAGCAAATCTCAGAGCCTCTTTGGCACAAACAATCCATGATGTCGGGATGCACCAAAGTCTGTGATTCATCTGGCTTAGACTCTACAGATTGCATTGGCACTGCTGTTTGTACCAGTGTGGTCTTAAGGAGACACACATGGATGAGGTCTATTGGGTTTGCAGTCAATGTACAGGCATCCATAATGGACATGGCCTTTCATAGCTCCAGAATTTTTTGGGGGAAAAAGGCATGCTCTGCTGTACAGAAGTTCAACAACAGACGTGTCGCTACCCTATCCTGGGACTAGTGACACCATAGATCGTTTCTCCACCAGTTCCATAAATTCTGAGGTTAATCCACAGGGGTTAGCTTGTGGACTGTGACACCCATCCTAACCAGTGGTGTAGTAACGAGTTTGCTCCTTTTCCGGATGTGGCAGACAAAGTGCAGGACAGCAGGGATCTCCAACTCCTCCCTGATGCAACAGACACGATCCATTTTAGTTGTCATTGATTGCCCTTGAGGGGCCAGTAAGTAGCAGGATCCAACATTTCCTCCCCCGCTGGAGATCCATTTTATCATGTAAGTGGGTCTTACAGATGATGCTGTCTTTATGGGGCGCCCCCCTAGCCTTGCAGCGTCTCGAAGATTGTTTCAGCCTTTATGGATGGACTGGATGTTAGTCAACATCACAAACTTTTTTTATGTCCTGCAGCACTAAATGTGGGATCAAACCAGAATTCTTCCTACATTCTAAACACATCCAAACTACAAATAATGTTAGTTATCTGGGTCTGGTTTTCAATTATTCTGGGTCTTGGCACCAGCAGTTGAAAACGAGAAACAGTGAGTTTGTGTGAAGCATCAGTGCTCTCTTCCGATTTGCCGTTAAATTAAGACTGAGATCAGTACATCACATGCTAGCAATCTGTTTGCCGAAATGAATAAGTGTGGCTATCTATGGGGCTGGGGTCTGGGACTTTAATAATGCAACAGGGATACAGATTACTGAAATCAGGTTAGCTTGTTGCTCTCCTTCCCCCAATGTACTGCCACTTTTATTTGCCTCAACGAGTTGTTAATCCCCTTAGAGGACCAAATGCGGACCCACCCTCCTCATGCTGTGGCGACTACTTTGGACCAACAAGGCTCTGGTACCTAACACAGCACTCATTGAAGATTTCTTGTGTTTAGATTGGGGCCTTAGATCAGGGCCTTTATACTCCTTGGCTGAGGGAGATAAGGGACTTGACTTTGACCTTGTCCAGACCAGAGCTGCTTAGCAATCCCTCATCCCTTTTCTCATTCAGCAGGATTTGTGTTGCGCAAAGTATGGGGTTGTAAGGTAGGACAAAGCCAGGAATATGCCCTCCGTTACATCGTATATTTCTGTGGCCCCTCCGGAGGGTATGCAATTTTATTTGCTACTTAATGCCCAGCATCATCAGAATTTTCTCCTTTCGAGGTTCAGACTCCACCTATTTGATTGGTTGGTGGCATTTCCTCACTGCAACAACTGGGACCGTAACCTTGAGCCGTGCCCTTGTGATTTGATCTCTCCATAGTGCACTTTACATGTTATGCTCTTTTGTAGTTTTTACTCCAATTCTCGATCATGTACTCTAAGTTCGCTTGAATAAACCCTCCTTAAGACATTGCACTCAGGCACATTGTTTCCTTCAATGCTTAGCTTCAGAAGAAATTATAACAACTGTTTACTCCTATCTTAGACTGGTAACAAAGATTAGGATGTCCTTGGGGAACTGAAGTTTGATACCAAACTTCCCAGTTTTCAGTAATGCCATTCTGGTGCTGTGGAGTTCGCACTGACAACCTCCCAGCACCATATACTCTTAATGGCATTACTGCACTTACAATGTCTATGAATTGGTTTAGACACTGTAGGGGTACAGAGCTCATGCACCTGTTACCCTCACCACTGGTATAGTGCACCCAGCTAGAGGGCTGGCTGACCTATGCCAGGGCAGTGGGTTGTAGGCATGGCACACAGGGATATGTGCCATGTCGACTCTTCACTTTGTTATGCACCAAAATGTGTGTGTGTGTGTGTGTGTGTATATGTATATGTGTGTATATATATATATGTACAGGGCCTCTGAGGGTGGCACAATAAGTGCTGCAACCCTTAGAGGCCTTCCCTGGCCACAGTACCTGTGGTACCATTTACAAGGAACTGACATGTGGCCAAAGAGTGCCAATTGGGTTTTGTCTCACTGCAGTTTAGGGAAAGAACATAGGCCCTGGGTACCTGTTTGGCAGGAACCCAAGGCACACTCCGTCAAAGTACATCAGCAGTTTGCAAAAAGTGGGGGCAACCATGCAAAAAGAGGGCACTTTCTTACAACAGAATGCTGAACATTGTCAAACATTCACCCCAAGTCACAGATCTGGGTGAAAGCCATAATTTGTTTGCTCACCAGCCATATGCAAATCAGGTGTGACTCTGCTCCCCATAGCAACAGCCCAGTCTGAACTGTCAGGTCAGGTCTTCCCTGGACCGGATAACATGAATCCTGGGTCCGGTTTCAGGAGATCATCCCTCATCAGCCAGGCTAGCTTGAATCCAGTGGCACAGTGAGCATGGGACCCACGTCTGGTCATACCATTCCCACATTGGGTGACTATAACAACCCAAAAAGATGATGGACAGAATGCTTAACATTGTCAAACATTCACTCCCAGTCACAGATCCTGGTTAAATCCATCGTTTTTTGCGCGCCATGTCACCCTAGCTTGGACCCAGCCATATGCATATCAGTCTTGACCCAGCTCCCCATGGGAACAGTCCAGCCCGAACTGCCTTGTTTCCAGTCCAGGAAGGACTTGGCTTGGCAGTTCAGGCTGGACTGTTCCCATGGGGTGCAGGGTCAAGACTGATTTGCATATGGCTGGGTCTAAACTGGGGTGACGTTGCGGGCAAAATGACGATGGATTAAACCTAGATCTGTGACTAAGGGTGAGTGTTTGAAAAGTTTCAAGACTGTCCATTTTATGTTGATGTTTCTTTGCTTCACCTCATTCATTGAAAGAGGATAGACTCCCTCTCCTTGAATCAAAGAGTGTTGAGCATTTACTTGGATCGCATGAAAGACCATTAGTTTTCCTTGTTGAGATGGATAATCTTTGCCAAGAAGCCCTGAGAGCGCATTCCACCTGACCAAAGGCTGATACGATGTTGCTGGTATAGGGAGTACTTTTTCTTGACATCTGCCAAGCTCAGACATGGGCGCCAGTACATATGATCGCAAAGCATTATTGCCTCGACAGTCGGTTCCAACGGGAATGTCACGTCACTGACTCAGTTTTGAAGGAATTCTTGCTTTAGGCCCACTTTATAGATTGTCCACCTTTGGGAAGTACTGCTATTATCTATTTAAGAGGTGGTGAGTCCACGCTTACTAGTATCCATCAGATGAACAAGTTACCTTTGGTAACGCTCTTTCTGGTGGATACTCAAACTGTAGATTCCTCACTGGTCCCCTCTTTTCTGTGCAGTAGTGGTAATGTTTAAAAAGACCCTAAATTAGTGATCAGCACACTGCCACTAACAATCTGTACTCCGCATCTGTAGGCATGCAAAGAGATAGAAACTGACATGAGAATGCAGGGGTAGCGCTTGTGTGTGGCTGTGGACTCTCTCTTCTGAGGCGGTGCAGAGCCACATCGGATCTGAATGTTGCCCCCTGCCGGCACTTGGGACCACTACTGTGAAGTTTTTCGGATCCACGCTAGCACCTGGTGAAGATTCCGTAGGTGACAAATCTGCAGTTAGAATATGTTCGGTTTGCTTTTGAGCCGCTCGCACCACCACTGTCGCACTTTTTAATTGGGTCGTCACTATATTCGTGACTGTTAATTGCACAGCCGACTTCATTGGATGTGATAAATATTTGTAGTATTCCTTGAAGTCTTTAATGCCATAAAGCAAGTTTCTCTGATCAGTTTTGATCGGTTTCTCCTTTGGCTAGCAGCCTCTCGGAGTGGACAGCAAATTTTCCAAGCTGTGCCTGGGGGTTCAAATTTAAACCTCTCTATCTGAAAGAGACACGTTAGTGACAGATTCCTTACCTTAGAATATCCCCAGGCGTCAGGCTGGATCCGGAAAGTTTTTTGCGTAGCAGTACCCTTGCGCGTCGGTAGGCGGCGTCGTGCGGCTCCGCGTCCGTCGTCGGCGTCGTGATCGCCGGGATGACGTCGCGGGAGGTACTTAGGCGCCGCCCCTGCGCGCTGACGTCGGTTCTTCTTTTTCCGCGCCAGCAAGCGCAGATCCGGGAAGAGCAGTGCCCTGGTCATTTTTTGACCAATCTTTTTGGGTGAATTTTTCACTGTTTTTCTTTCATCGACTTCAAGGTGTCGTAGGGATGCCCGGGTTTAAACGTTGCGGCGCCTGTGCTCGGATGATGGCCATCACAGACCCGCATCGGGACTGTCTCTTCTGCCTCGGCCGAGGCCACGACACGGAGTCTTGTTCCGACTGCCGGGCCCTCAACCCGAAAGCTTTGCGAGAGCGGTCTCGAAAGCTCCTGGAGGCCCGGCATTCGGCTCCGCGCAAGCCCCGGTCGCGTGAGAGGTCCAGGGGTCGATCGCGGAGTCCACACCGGTCGTCGGCATCGAAGTCTTCTTCGTCCGGTAAGTCCAAACATAAAAAGTCCAAAAAGCATCGTCGCTCTAGGACTTCGCCTCGCCGGTCTGGCGACTCGGCTGAGGCCCCTCCCGGCACCGTCCCCGCCCCCGCGGCCCCAGACATGCCTGTGGAGTCGCCCCCGCAATACCCGTCCTTCCCGGGTTCGGGGGCGGATCCGGCCCAAGTACAGGAATTCCTGTCGGCCATGGCCCGCCTCTTCGGGCCTCCAGGCCCCTCCGGTGCGCCTTCGGGCCCCGCGGGCCCTGATAGGGTTGCACCGGCGTCGCCGACGGCTCCGGCCCCGCCCGTGCCTCCAGCCTCGGCGTCGCCCGTGCCTCCAGCCTCGATTCCGGCCCCGGCCTCGATCCCGGCTCCGCAACCCCCATCGACGCCGGTCGACCTAACGACACCTCCGCCGGCGCCGATGTCTCCGGTGCCGTTCTCGACGCCGCCTGGGGCTCCAGGCGGCGTCGTCCCCCAGTTCCTTCCGGCTCCGGACATGGACCCGGAACGACGTCGCTCGACGCCGGTTCCGGCACCGATGAGACCTTGGGTCTCAAATGTCCCTCCTCCCCCTTATTTTGAACCAGAGGAGGACTGGGAGGGGTCTGATGACCCTCTGGCACTACAGTGTCAGTACGATGAGGACTGGACAGAGGGTCTAGGGGATGCCAGTGGTCTAGATACTTCCCCTGACACTGGCATGCTGTCTCCTCCCGTGGCTACGGAGGAGGGAGCCAATTTTGCAACGGTGTTGCGTAGGGCGGCTGGAGCCTTACATCTCCAACTCCCTACTGTGGCGGTCAAGACTAATCTCTTGACAGAGGTGCTTCAGCCGGCAGCCTCCTCTACGGAGACTGTGCTGCCGTTTAACGACGCCCTCACTGACGTTCTTTTGGGCGCCTGGTCCAAGCCCAACACAGGGGCTCCTGTGGATAGGAACGTGTCCCGACGCCATCGCCCAGCTCCGGGCGACCCCTTGTTTCTCTCTGTCCACCCCACTCCTGAGAGCTTGGTTGTCCAAGCCTCCGCTTCCCAAACCGCCTTCCCTACCGCCCCTCCGGATAGGGAATCCAAATGCCTGGATCAATTTGGGAAGAAAGTTTTTCTTCCTCCAGTGCTGGCTTGCGGTCCATCAACACCGCTTGTCTTTTGGGCCGATATACCCACTCCTTGTGGGATTCGGTGGCGAATGTTTTGCCCCAGTGTTCTGAGGAGGTCCAGACACTGCTTTCCCGCGCCATTGCGGAAGGAAGGGATGCGGCCAAATACACAATTCGATGTGGCCTTGATACCGCCGACTCGCTGGGCAGGTCTATTGCAACGACGGTGGCGCTGCGACGCCACGCCTGGCTGAGAACCACTGGTTTTTCAGGGGATGTCCAGAATACTCTCATGGACATGCCCTTTGATGGAGTCGGTCTTTTTGGGTCCAAAGCAGACCATGCGTTGGAGCGCTTTAAGGACTCACGGGCTACTGCCAAGTCCCTGGGCCTTTCTGCTACACGCCCTCCGCTGACTTCTGCTTTTCGCCCCTATCGTGGCCACGGTAGGGGCGCCCTTCACGTCAGCAGCCCAGCCACCGGCCCGCGCAGCAGGCGTCTTCGCGTGGCCGAGGACGTGGATTCCGCCGTGGCGGATCGGGCAACCAGCGTGCGGGTCAGGCCACCACCTCCAACCCGTCCGCGGCCTCCAAACCCTCCTAGTCCCTCCTTTCAGGTGCACAGCACGCCAGTAGGGGGCAGGGTCCGCCATCACCTTCCACACTGGCGTACCATCACCTCGGACAGGTGGGTCTTGGACATTGTCCGAAGGGCTACTCCCTCCCCTTCGAGTCCACCCCCCAGCCATGCCACCTCAATTCCACCGCATGTCAGGGGATCACTTGGTACTTCTGCAGAAGGAAGTCACGGCCCTCTTGGCCAAGAGGGCCATCGAGCATGTTCCGACCCCAGAAGTAGGGCGTGGTTGCTACTCCCACTACTTCCTGGTGCCCAAAAGGACAAGGAGGACATGCGTCCTATCTTGGACCTCCGGAACGTCAATCGCTTCCTCCGGAAGGAGAAGTTCAAGATGCTCACCCTAGCTCAGGTCTTGACTGCCCTCGACCCTGGAGACTGGTTGGTAGCGTTGGACTTGCAGGACGCATATTTCCACATCCCCGTCCTGCCGGCGTTACCTTCGGTTCACGGTAGGCCCCGAGCATTTTCAGTTCACCGTGCTCCCCTTTGGCCTTACCAGTGCCCCTCGGGTGTTCACGAAAGTGTTGGCGGTGGTCGCAGCTCATCTGCGCCGGGCAGGGGTTTCAGTCTTCCCCTACCTCGACGACTGGCTGCTGAAGGCGGGCTCGTCCCAGGCAGTCGTCTCCCACCTCCAGACTACGGCCGAACTCCTGCACTCGCTGGGGTTCTCCATCAATGTGCCGAAGTCGCATCTGATTCCTTCTCCACAGCTCCTTTTCATCGGAGCAGTTCTGGACACGACGCAGTTTCGGGCCTATCCTCCCGAACGGCGAGTCCGGGATATTCAGGCTATGATTCCGATCTTTCAGCCTTTATCCTGGGTTTCGGTACGGATGACCCTGAGGCTTATGGCCTCATGGCCTCCTGCATCCTGCTGGTCAATCATGCCAGATGGCATATGCGGGCTCTGCAGTGGGACCTGAAGTTCCAGTGGGCGCAGCACCAGGGCAACCTGTCCGATCACGTCCAGATCTCGGAGGGGACTGCAAAACAGTTGCAGTGGTGGCTCTCGAACCGGCAATGGGTCATGGGCAGATCCCTCTCCCTTCCCCAGCCAGAGCACACAGTTGTGACGGACGCGTCCCTTCTGGGATGGGGCGGTCACATGGGAGAGGCGGAGATCAGAGGCCTCTGGTCTCCGGCGGAGTACCGGCTCCATATCAACCTTCTGGAGCTCCGGGCGATCCGACTTGCACTCAAGGCATTCCTTCCCTCTGTCAAAGGGAAGGTAGTGCAGGTGTTCACAGACAACACCACCGCCATGTGGTACTGCAACAAACAAGGCGGGGTGGGGTCGTGGACCCTTTGTCAGGAGGCTCTACGCCTCTGGACATGGCTGGAACATCTGAAAGAGACACGTTAGTGATAGATTCCTTACCTTAGAATATCCCCAGGCGTCAGGCTGGATCCGGAAAGTTTTGCGTAGCAGTACCCTTGCGCGTCGGTAGGCGGCGTCGTGCGGCTCCGCGTCCGTCGTCGGCGTCGTGATCGCCGGGATGACGTCGCGGGCAGCACTTAGGCGCCGCCCCTGCGCGCTGACGTCAGTTCTTCTTTTTCCGCGCCAGCAAGCGCAGATCCGGGAAGAGCAGTGCCCTGGTCAATTTTTGACCATACTTTTTGGTGATTTTTTCACTGGTTTTTTCCAACTTTAAGGTGTCGTAGGGATGCCCGGCTTCAAGCGATGCGGCGCCTGTGCGCGGATGATGTCCGTCACCGACCCGCATTGGGAGTGTCTCTTCTGCCTCGGCCGAGGCCACGACACCGAGTCTTGTCCCGAATGCCAGGCCCTCAACCCGAAAGCTTTGCGAGAGCGGTCTCGAAAGCTCCTCGAGGCCCGGCATTCGGCTCCGCGGAAGCCCCGGTCGCGTGAGAGGTCCAGGGGTAGCTCGCGGAGTGCACACCGGTCGTCGACTTCTTCGTCCGGTAAGTCTAAGCACAAGAAGTCCAAGAAGCATCGTCGCTCTCGGACTTCGCCTCGCCGGTCTCGCGACTCGGCTGAGGCCCCTCCCGGCACCGTCCCCGCCCCGCGGCCCCGGACTTGCCTGTGGAGTCGCCCCCGTCATACCCGCCCTTCCCGGGTTCGGGGGCGGATCCGGCCAAGGTACAGGAGTTCCTGTCGGCCATGGCCCGCCTCTTCGGGCCTTCAGGCCCCTCCGGTGCGCCTTCGGGCCCCGCGGGCCCTGATGGGGTTGCTCCGGCGTCGCCGGCGGCTCCGGCCCCGGCGTCGCCCGAGCCTCCAGCCTCGATCCCGGCTCCGGCTTCGGCCCCGGCCTCGATCCCGGCTCCACAACCCCCATCGACGCCGGTCGACCTCACGACACCTCCGCCGGCGCCGATGTCTCCGGTGCCGTTCTCGACGCCGCCCTGGGCTCCGGGCGGCGTCGTCCCCAGTTCCTCCCGGCTCCGGACATGGACCCGGAGCGACGTCGCTCGACGCCGGCTCCGGCGCCGATGGGACCTTGGGTCCCAAATGTCCCTCCTCCTCCTTATTTTGAACCAGAGGAGGACCAGGAGGACTGGGAGGGGTCTGATGACCCTCTGACACGCAACTGTCAGTATGATGAGGACTGGACAGAGAGTCTAGGGAGGCCAGTGGTCTGGATACTTCTCCTGACACTGGCATGCTGTCTCCTCCCGTGGCTACGGAGGAGGGGGCCAATTTTGGTACGGTGTTGCGTAGGGCTGCTGGGGCCTTACGTCTCCAGCTCCCTACTTTGACGGTCAAGACTAACATCTTGACAGAGGTGCTTCAGCCGGCAGCCTCCTCTGCGGAGACTGTGCTGCCGTTTAACGACGCCCTCACTGACGTTCTTTTGGGCGCCTGGTCCAAGCCCAACACAGGGGCTCCTGTGGATCGGAACGTGTCACGACGCCATCGCCCCGCTCCGGGCGACCCCTGTTTCTTTCTGTCCACCCCACTCCTGAGAGCTTGGTTGTCCAAGCCTCCGCTTCCCAAACCGCCTTCCCTACCGCTCCTCCGGATAGGGAATCCAAACGCCTGGATCAGTTTGGGAAGAAAGGTTTTTCTTCCTCCAGTGCTGGCTTGCGGTCCGTTAACACCGCTTGTCTTTTGGGCCGATATACCCACTCCCTGTGGGATTCGGTGGCGGATGTTTTGCCCCAGTGCCCTGAGGAGGTCCAGGCACTGCTTTCCCGCGCCATTGCGGAAGGAAGGGATGCGGCCAAATACACTATCCGTTGTGGCCTTGACACCGCCGACTCGCTGGGCAGGTCGATTGCAACGACGGTGGCGCTCCGGCGCCACGCCTGGCTGAGAACCACTGGTTTTCAGGGGATGTCCAGAATACTCTCATGGACATGCCCTTTGATGGAGTCGGTCTTTTTGGGTCCAAAGCAGACCATGCGTTGGAGCGCTTTAAGGACTCACGGGCTACTGCAAAGTCCCTGGGCCTTTCTGCTACACGCCCTCCGCTACCTTCTGCTTTTCGCCCCTATCGTGGCCACGGTAGGGCGCCCTTCACGTCAGCAGCCCAGCCACCGGCCCGCGCAGCAGGCGTCTTCGCGTGGCCGAGGACGTGGATTCCGCCGTGGCGGATCGGGCAACCAGCGTGCGGGTCAGGCCACCACCTCCAACCCGTCCGCGGCCTCCAAGCCCTCCTAGTCCCTCCTTTCAGGTGCACGGCACGCCAGTAGGGGCAGGGTCCGCCATCACCTTCCCCACTGGCGCACCATCACCTCGGACAGGTGGGTCTTGGACATTGTCCGAAGGGCTACTCCCTCCCCTTCGAGACCACCCCCCAGCCATGCCACCTCAATTCCACCGCATGTCAGGGGATCACTTGGTGCTTCTACGGAAGGAAGTCACGGCCCTCTTGACCAAGAGGGCCATCGAGCATGTTCCGACCCCAGAAGTAGGGCGTGGTTGCTACTCCCACTACTTTCTGGTGCCCAAAAGGACAAGGAGGACATGCGTCCTATCTTGGACCTCCGGAACGTCAATCGCTTCCTCCGGAAGGAGAAGTTCAAGATGCTCACCCTAGCTCAGGTCTTGACTGCCCTCGACCCTGGAGACTGGTTGGTAGCGTTGGACTTGCAGGACGCGTATTTCCACATCCCCGTCCTGCCGGCCCACCGGCGTTACCTTCGGTTCACGGTAGGCCCCGAGCATTTTCAGTTCACCGTGCTCCCCTTTGGCCTTACAAGTGCCCCTCGGGTGTTCACGAAAGTGATGGCGGTGGTCGCAGCTCATCTGCGCGGGCAGGGGTTTCAGTCTTCCCCTACCTCGACGACTGGCTGCTGAAGGCGGGCTCGTCCCAGGCAGTCGTCTCCCACCTCCAGACTACGGCCGAACTCCTGCACTCGCTGGGGTTCTCCATCAATGTGCCGAAGTCGCATCTAATTCCTTCTCCACAGCTCCTTTTCATCGGAGCAGTTCTGGACACGACGCAGTTTCGGGCCTATCCTCCCGAACGGCGAGTCCGGGATATTCAGGCTATGATTCCGATCTTTCGGCCTTTATCCTGGGTTTCGGTACGGATGACCCTGAGGCTGCTGGGCCTCATGGCCTCCTGCATCCTGCTGGTCAATCATGCCAGATGGCATATGCGGGCTCTGCAGTGGGACCTGAAGTTCCAGTGGGCGCAGCACCAGGGCAACCTGTCCGATCACGTCCAGATCTCGGAGGGGACTGCAAAACAGTTGCAGTGGTGGCTCTCGAACCGGCAATGGGTCATGGGCAGATCCCTCTCCCTTCCCCAGCCAGAGCATACAGTTGTGACGGACGCGTCCCTTCTGGGATGGGGCGGTCACATGGGAGAGGCGGAGATCAGAGGCCTCTGGTCTCCGGCGGAGTCCCGGCTCCATATCAACCTTCTGGAGCTCCGGGCGATCCGGCTTGCACTCAAGGCATTCCTTCCCTCTGTCAAAGGGAAGGTAGTGCAGGTGTTCACAGACAACACCACCGCCATGTGGTACTGCAACAAACAGGGCGGGGTGGGGTCTTGGACCCTTTGTCAGGAGGCTCTGCGCCTCTGGACATGGCTGGAACATCAGGGCATGTTCCTGATGGTTCAACACCTGGCAGGTTCTCTGAACGCCAGGGCGGACGAACTCAGCCGCAGGTGCATGATGGATCACGAATGGCGTCTTCACTCGGAAGTGGCGCAAGGACTCTTTCTACAGTGGGGAGAGCCTTGGTTAGATCTATTCGCCACCGAAGAGAACGCGCAATGTCATCAGTTCTGCGCGTTGGAATTTCCAAGGCGGCACTCGCTCGGCGACGCTTTTCGTCGCGAGTGGAGTTGCGGTCTGTTGTACGCCTTTCCGCCTATACCACTTCTACCCAGAGTGTTGAAGAAGATTCGGCACGACCGGGCCCAAGTCATTCTTGTGGTTCCGGACTGGGCTCGAAGAGTTTGGTATCCCGAGCTACTCAATATGAGCATAGATCCCCCGATCCGTCTGCCTCTTCGGGAGGATCTTCTGTCGCAGCAGCAGGGGACGGTCCTCCACCCGAACCTGTCCAGTCTACACCTGCTTGCGTGGAGATTGAGCGGCGGCAGTTGATTCCTTTCCACTTGCCTCCCGAAGTTTGTGATGTGATTCTGGCAGCCAGGCGTCCCTCCACTAAGGTGGTATACGCCTGCAGGTGGAACAAATTTGTGGCATGGTGCACAGCAAAGGCTGTGAACCCCCTTTCTGCCCCTCTTTCTGAGGTCCTTCTGTTCCTTCTCTCTCTGGCCCAACAGGGTTCTGCCCTGGGTACCATCAAGGGTTATCTTTGTGCTATCTCGGCCTTCCTCAGGCTCCCTGATCAGCCCTCCCTTTTCAAGTCCCCTGTTGTTAACAGGTTCTTAAAGAGCATTACTCACCTCTTCCCTCCTGTTCCGTTTGTAATGCCTCAGTGGGACTTGAACTTGGTTCTTACCTTTTTAATGTGCGCTCCCTTTGAGCCTCTGCATAACTGTCCTCTTCGTCTTCTGACTCTGAAGACTGCCTTTCTGGTGGCCATCACCTCCGCTCGGCGGGTGAGTGAGCTCCAGGCTCTATCTTGCAAACCTCCCTTTCTGTCTGTTCATCCAGACAAGGTTGTTCTTCGGACGCGTCCGTCCTTCTTGCCAAAGGTGGTTACTGCTTTCCACATTGGGCAGACCATCACTTTGCCCACCTTCTTTCCGCCTCCGCATCCTTCCAGAGAGGAAGAGAGGCTCCACCGTCTGGACCCAAAACGTGCGCGCTCCTTCTATATCGACCGCACAAAACACTTCCGGGTGGATGACCAGCTCTTTGTTGGCTACGTGGGCGCCAAAAAGGTCGGGCGGTGCACAAGAGGACCGTCTCCCGCTGGGTTACCTTGTGCATCAAGACCTGCTATTCTTTGGCCAAGAAGGAGCCTCCTGTTGGGCTGCGTGCCCATTCCACCAGGGCAACGGCTGCTACCAAGGCCTTGGGCCGCGGTGTTCCGCTGCCGGTTATCTGTCAGGCAGCTACGTGGGCCTCGCTGCACACGTTTACTAAGCATTACTGCCTTGACAGTCAGGTCCGGAGGGACGGCTTCTTTGGCCGTTCTGTCCTCCAGGACTTCCTTGTCTGATCTTTGTTCGCAGACCCACCACCGGGGTTGGTATTGCTGGGGTATCTATTCTAAGGTAAGGAATCTATCACTAACGTGTCTCTTTCAGATGCACAAGTTACTAACTTGTGTAACGATATATCTGTAAGAGACAGTAGTTAGTGATAGATTCCTACCGCCCACCCATCCTCCCCGTTCTGCGAACTGATTTCTAGGGTTAAGGACATCCCTTTCAGGGCCCTAGTATTTTTCAGACACCTGTGTCAGCTTCTTGCATGGCTCTGCGTTCCTGGCGCGGAAAGTCGTGTACAGAACTGACGTCAGCGCGCAGGGGCGGCGCCTAAGTGCTGCCCGCGACGTCATCCCGGCGATCACGACGCCGACGACGGACGCGGAGCCGCACGACGCCGCCTACCGACGCGCAAAGGGTACTGCTACGCAAAACTTTCCGGATCCAGCCTGACGCCTGGGGATATTCTAAGGTAAGGAATCTATCACTAACTACTGTCTCTTACAGATATATCGTTACACAAGTTAGTAACTTGTGCATCAGGGCATGTTCCTGATGGTTCAACACCTGGCAGGTTCCCTGAACGCCAGGGCGGACGAACTCAGCCGCTGGTGCATGATGGATCACGAATGGCGTCTTCACTCGGAAGTGGCGCAAGGACTCTTTCTACAGTGGGGAGAGCCTTGGTTAGATCTATTCGCCACCGAAGAGAACTCGCAATGTCATCAGTTCTGCGCGTTGGAATTTCCAAGGCGGCACTCGCTCGGCGACGCTTTTCGTCACGAGTGGAGTTGCGGTCTTTTGTACGCCTTTCCGCCTATACCACTTCTACCCAGAGTGTTGAAGAAGATTCGGCACGACCGGGCCCAAGTCATTCTTGTGGCTCCGGACTGGGCTCGAAGAGTTTGGTATCCCGAGCTACTCAATATGAGCGTAGATCCCCGATCCGTCTGCCTCTTCGGGAGGATCTTCTGTTGCAGCAGCAGGGGACGGTCCTCCACCCGAACCTGTCCAGTCTACACCTGCTTGCGTGGAGATTGAGCGGCGGCAGTTGATTCCTTTCGACTTGCCTCCCGAAGTTTGTGATGTGATTCTGGCAGCCAGGCGTCCCTCCACTAAGGTGGTATACGCCTGCAGGTGGAACAAATTTGTGGCATGGTGCACAGCAAAGGCTGTGAATCCCCTTTCTGCCCCTCTTTCTGAGGTCCTTCTGTTCCTTCTCTCTCTGGCCCAACAGGGTTCTGCCCTGGGTACCATCAAGGGTTATCTTTGTGCTATCTCGGCCTTCCTCAGGCTTCCTGATCAGCCCTCCCTTTTCAATTCCCCTGTTGTTAACAGGTTCTTAAAAGGCATATCTGAAAGAGACACGTTAGTGATAGATTCCTTACCTTAGAATATCCCCAGGCGTCAGGCTGGATCCGGAAAAGTTTTGCGTAGCAGTACCCTTGCGGCGTCGGTAGGCGGCGTCGTGCGGCTCCGCGTCCGTCGTCGGCGTCGTGATCGCCGGGATGACGTCGCGGGCAGTACTTAGACGCCGCCCCTGCGCGCTGACGTCAGTTCTTCTTTTCCGCGCCAGTAAGCGCAGATCCGGGAAGAGCAGTGCCCTGGTCAATTTTTGACCATACTTTTTGGTGATTTTTCACTGTTTTTTCCACCTTCAGGTGTCGTAGGGATGCCCGGCTTCAAGCGATGCGGCGCCTGTGCGCGGATGATGTCCGTCACCGACCCGCATTGGGAGTGTCTCTTCTGCCTCGGCCGAGGCCACGACACCGAGTCTTGTCCCGAATGCCAGGCCCTCAACCCGAAGGCTTTGCGAGATCGGTCTCGAAAGCTCCTCGAGGCCCGGCATTCGGCTCCGCGGAAGCCCCGGTCGCGTGAGAGGTCCAGGGGTCGCTCGCGGAGTGCACACCGGTCGTCGGCGTCGAAGTCTTCTTCGTCCGGTAAGTCTCGACACAAGAAGTCCAAGAAGCATCGTCGCTCTCGGACTTCGCCTCGCCCGGTCTCGCGACTCGGCTGAGGCCCCTCCCGGCACCGTCCCCGCCCCCGCGGCCCCGGACTTGCCTGTGGAGTCGCCCCCGTCATACCCGCCCTTCCCGGGTTCGGGGCGGATCCGGCCAAGGTACAGGAGTTCCTGTCGGCCATGGCCCGCCTCTTCGGGCCTTCAGGCCCCTCCGGTGCGCCTTCGGGCCCCGCGGGCCCTGATGGGGTTGATCCGGCGTCGCCGGCGGCTCCGGCCCGGCGTCGCCCGAGCCTCCAGCCTCGATCCCGGCTCCGGCCCCGGCCTCGATCCCGGCTCCACAACTCCCATCGACGCCGGTCGACCTCACGACACCTCCGCCGCTGCCGATGTCTCCGGTGCCGTTCTCGACGCCGCCCTGGGCTCCGGGCGGCGTCGTCCCCAGTTCCTTCCGGCCCCGGACATGGACCCGGAGCGACGTCGCTCGGCGCCGGCTCCGGCGCCGATGGGACCTTGGGTCCCAAATGTCCCTCCTCCTCCTTATTTTGAACCAGAGGAGGACCAGGAGGACTGGGAGGGGTCTGATGACCCTCTGACACGCAACTGTCAGTATGATGAGGACTGGACAGAGAGTCTAGGGGAGGCCAGTGGTCTGGATACTTCTCCTGACACTGGCATGCTGTCTCCTCCCGTGGCTACGGAGGAGGGGCCAATTTTGGTACGGTGTTGCGTAGGGCTGCTGGGGCCTTACGTCTCCAGCTCCCTACTTTGACGGTCAAGACTAACATCTTGACAGAGGTGCTTCAGCCGGCAGCCTCCTCTGCGGAGACTGTGCTGCCGTTTAACGACGCCCTCACGGACGTTCTTTTGGGCGCCTGGTCCAAGCCCAACACAGGGGCTCCTGTGGATCGGAACGTGTCACGACGCCATCGCCCCGCTCCGGGCGACCCCCTGTTTCTTTCTGTCCACCCCACTCCTGAGAGCTTGGTTGTCCAAGCCTCCGCTTCCCAAACCGCCTTCCCTACCGCTCCTCCGGATAGGGAATCCAAACGCCTGGATCAGTTTGGGAAGAAAGGTTTTCTTCCTCCAGTGCTGGCTTGCGGTCCGTTAACACCGCTTGTCTTTTGGGCCGATATACCCACTCTCTGTGGGATTCGGTGGCGGATGTTTTGCCCCAGTGCCCTGAGGAGGTCCAGGCACTGCTTTCCCGCGCCATTGCGGAAGGAAGGGATGCGGCCAAATACACTATCCGTTGTGGCCTTGACACCGCCGACTCGCTGGGCAGGTCGATTGCAACGACGGTGGCGCTCCGACGCCACGCCTGGCTGAGAACCACTGGTTTTTCAGGGGATGTCCAGAATACTCTCATGGACATGCCCTTTGATGGAGTCGGTCTTTTTGGGTCCAAAGCAGACCATGCGTTGGAGCGCTTTAGGACTCACGGGCTACTGCCAAGTCCCTGGGCCTTTCTGCTACACGCCCTCCGCTGCCTTCTGCTTTTCGCCCCTATCGTGGCCACGGTAGGGGCGCCCCTTCACGTCAGCAGCCCAGCCACCGGCCCGCGCAGCAGGCGTCTTCGCGTGGCCGAGGACGTGGATTCCGCCGTGGCGGATCGGGCAACCAGCGTGCGGGTCAGGCCACCACCTCCAACCCGTCCGCGGCCTCCAAGCCCTCCTAGTCCCTCCTTTCAGGTGCACGGCACGCCAGTAGGGGGCAGGGTCCGCCATCACCTTCCCCACTGGCGCACCATCACCTCGGACAGGTGGGTCTTGGACATTGTCCGAAGGGGCTACTCCCTCCCCTTCGAGACCACCCCCCAGCCATGCCACCTCAATTCCACCGCATGTCAGGGGATCACTTGGTGCTTCTACAGAAGGAAGTCACGGCCCTCTTGACCAAGAGGGCCATCGAGCATGTTCCGACCCCAGAAGTAGGGTGTGGTTGCTACTCCCACTACTTTCTGGTGCCCAAAAGGACAAGGAGGACATGCGTCCTATCTTGGACCTCCGGAACGTCAATCGCTTCCTCCGGAAGGAGAAGTTCAAGATGCTCACCCTAGCTCAGGTCTTCACTGCCCTCGACCCAGGAGACTGGTTGGTAGCGTTGGACTTGCAGGACGCGTATTTCCACATCCCCGTCCTGCCGGCCCACCGGCGTTACCTTCGGTTCACGGTAGGCCCCGAGCATTTTCAGTTCACCGTGCTCCCCTTTGGCCTTACAAGTGCCCCTCGGGTGTTCACGAAAGTGATGGCGGTGGTCGCAGCTCATCTGCGCCGGGCAGGGGTTTCAGTCTTCCCCTACCTCGACGACTGGCTGCTGAAGGCGGGCTCGTCCCAGGCAGTCGTCTCCCACCTCCAGACTACGGCCGAACTCCTGCACTCGCTGGGGTTCTCCATCAATGTGCCGAAGTCGCATCTGATTCCTTCTCCACAGCTCCTTTTCATCGGAGCAGTTCTGGACACAACGCAGTTTCGGGCTTATCCTCCCGAACGGCGAGTCCGGGATATTCAGGCTATGATTCCGATCTTTCGGCCTTTATCCTGGGTTTCGGTACGGATGACCCTGAGGCTGCTGGGCCTCATGGCCTCCTGCATCCTGCTGGTCAATCATGCCAGATGGCATATGCGGGCTTTGCAGTGGGACCTGAAGTTCCAGTGGGCGCAGCACCAGGGCAACCTGTCCGATCACGTCCAGATCTCGGAGGGGACTGCAAAACAGTTGCAGTGGTGGCTCTCGAACCGGCAATGGGTCATGGGCAGATCCCTCTCCCTTCCCCAGCCAGAGCATACAGTTGTGACGGACGCGTCCCTTCTGGGATGGGGCGGTCACATGGGAGAGGCGGAGATCAGAGGCCTCTGGTCTCCGGCGGAGTCCCGGCTCCATATCAACCTTCTGGAGCTCCGGGCGATCCGGCTTGCACTCAAGGCATTCCTTCCCTCTGTCAAAGGGAAGGTAGTGCAGGTGTTCACAGACAACACCACCGCCATGTGGTACTGCAACAAACAGGGCGGGGTGGGGTCTTGGACCCTTTGTCAGGAGGCTCTGCGCCTCTGGACATGGCTGGAACATCAGGGCATGTTCCTGATGGTTCAACACCTGGCAGGTTCTCTGAACGCCAGGGCGGACGAACTCAGCCGCAGGTGCATGATGGATCACGAATGGCGTCTTCACTCGGAAGTGGCGCAAGGACTCTTTCTACAGTGGGGAGAGCCTTGGTTAGATCTATTCGCCACCGAAGAGAACGCGCAATGTCATCAGTTCTGCGCGTTGGAATTTCCAAGGCGGCACTCGCTCGGCGACGCTTTTCGTCGCGAGTGGAGTTGCGGTCTGTTGTACGCCTTTCCGCCTATACCACTTCTACCCAGAGTGTTGAAGAAGATTCGGCACGACCGGGCCCAAGTCATTCTTGTGGCTCCGGACTGGGCTCGAAGAGTTTGGTATCCCGAGCTACTCAATATGAGCATAGATCCCCCGATCCGTCTGCCTCTTCGGGAGGATCTTCTGTCGCAGCAGCAGGGGACGGTCCTCCACCCGAACCTGTCCAGTCTACACCTGCTTGCGTGGAGATTGAGCGGCGGCAGTTGATTCCTTTCGACTTGCCTCCCGAAGTTTGTGATGTGATTCTGGCAGCCAGGCGTCCCTCCACTAAGGTGGTATACGCCTGCAGGTGGAACAAATTTGTGGCATGGTGCACAGCAAAGGCTGTGGATCCCCTTTCTGCCCCTCTTTCTGAGGTCCTTCTGTTCCTTCTCTCTCTGGCCCAACAGGGTTCTGCCCTGGGTACCATCAAGGGTTATCTTTGTGCTATCTCGGCCTTCCTCCGGCTCCCTGATCAGCCCTCCCTTTTCAAGTCCCCTGTTGTTAACAGGTTCTTAAAAGGCATTACTCACCTCTTCCCTCCTGTTCCGTTTGTAATGCCTCAGTGGGACTTGAACTTGGTTCTTACCTTTTAATGTGCGCTCCCTTTGAGCCTCTGCATAACTGTCCTCTTCGTCTTCTGACTCTAAAGGCAGCCTTTCTGGTGGCCATCACCTCCGCTCGGCGGGTGAGTGAGCTCCAGGCTCTTTCTTGCAAACCTCCCTTTCTGTCTGTTCATCCAGACAAGGTTGTTCTTCGGACGCGTCCGTCCTTCTTGCCAAAGGTGGTTACTGCTTTCCACATTGGGCAGACCATCACTTTGCCCACCTTCTTTCCGCCTCCGCATCCTTCCAGAGAGGAAGAGAGGCTCCACCGTCTGGACCCTAAACGTGCGCTCTCCTTCTATATCGACCGCACGAAACACTTCCGGGTGGATGACCAGCTCTTTGTTGGCTACGTGGGCGCCAAAAAGGTCGGGCGGTGCACAAGAGGACCATCTCCCGCTGGGTTACCTTGTGCATCAAGACCTGCTATTCTTTGGCTAAGAAGGAGCCTCCTGTTGGGCTGCGTGCCCATTCCACCAGGGCAACGGCTGCTACCACGGCCTTGGGCCGCGGTGTTCCGCTGCCGGTTATCTGTCAGGCAGCTACGTGGGCCTCGCTGCACACGTTTACTAAGCATTACTGCCTTGACAGTCAGGTCCGGAGGGACGGCTTCTTTGGCCGTTCTGTCCTCCAGGACTTCCTTGTCTGATCTTTGTTCGCAGACCCACCACCGGGGTTGGTATTGCTGGGGTATCTATTCTAAGGTAAGGAATCTATCACTAACGTGTCTCTTTCAGATGCACAAGTTACTAACTTGTGTAACGATATATCTGTAAGAGACAGTAGTTAGTGATAGATTCCTACCGCCCACCCATCCTCCCCGTTCTGCGAACTGATTTCTAGGGTTAAGGACATCCCTTTCAGGGCCCTAGTATTTTTCAGACACCTGTGTCAGCTTCTTGCATGGCTCTGCGTTCCTGGCGCGGAAAGTCGTGTACAGAACTGACGTCAGCGCGCAGGGGCGGCGTCTAAGTACTGCCCGCGACGTCATCCCGGCGATCACGACGCCGACGACGGACGCGGAGCCGCACGGCGCCGCCTACCGGCGACGCAAAGGGTACTGCTACGCAAAACTTTCCGGATCCAGCCTGACGCCTGGGGATATTCTAAGGTAAGGAATCTATCACTAACTACTGTCTCTTACAGATATATCGTTACACAAGTTAGTAACTTGTGCTACACACCTCTTCCCTCCTGTTCCGTTTGTGATGCCTCAGTGGGACTTGAACTTGGTTCTTACCTTTTTAATGTGCGCTCCCTTTGAGCCTCTACATAACTGTCCTCTTCGTCTTCTGACTCTGAAGACAGCCTTTCTGGTGGCCATCACCTCCGTTCGGCGGGTGAGTGAGCTCCAGGCTCTATCTTGCAAACCTCCCTTTCTGTCTGTTCATCCAGACAAGGTTGTTCTTCGGACGCGTCCGTCCTTCTTGCCAAAGGTGGTTACTGCTTTCCACATTGGGCAGACCATCACTTTGCCCACCTTCTTTCCGCCTCCGCATCCTTCCAGAGAGGAAGAGAGGCTCCACCGTCTGGACCCAAAGCGTGCGCTCTCCTTCTATATTGACCGCACAAAACACTTCCGGGTGGATGACCAGCTCTTTGTTGGCTACGTGGGCGCCAAAAAGGTCAGGCGGTGCACAAGAGGACCATCTCCCCCTGGGTTACCTTGTGCATCAAGACCTGCTATTCTTTGGCTAAGAAGGAGCCTCCTGTTGGGCTGCGTGGCCATTCCACCAGGGCAACGGCTGCTACCACGGCCTTGGGCCGCGGTGTTCCGCTGCCGGTTATCTGTCAGGCAGCTACGTGGGCCTCGCTGCACACGTTTACAAAGCATTACTGCCTTGACAGTCAGGTCCGGAGGGACGGCTTCTTTGGCCGTTCTGTCCTCCAGGACTTCCTTGTCTGATCTTTGTTCGCAGACCCACCACCGGGGTTGGTATTGCTGGGGTATCTATTCTAAGGTAAGGAATCTGTCACTAACGTGTCTCTTTCAGATGCACAAGTTACTAACTTGTGTAACGATATATCTGTAAGAGACAGTAGTTAGTGACAGATTCCTACCGCCCACCATCCTCCCCGTTCTGCGAACTGATTTCTAGGGTTAAGGACATCCCTTTCAGGGCCCTAGTATTTTTCAGACACCTATGTCAGCTTCTTGCATGGCTCTGCGTTCCTGGCGCGGAAAGTCGTGTACAGAACTGACGTCAGCGCGCAGGGCGGCGCCTAAGTACTGCCCGCGACGTCATCCCGGCGATCACGACGCCGACGACGGACGCGGAGCCGCACGACGCCGCCTACCGACGCGCAAGGGTACTGCTACGCAAAAAACTTTCCGGATCCAGCCTGACGCCTGGGGATATTCTAAGGTAAGGAATCTGTCACTAACTACTGTCTCTTACAGATATATCGTTACACAAGTTAGTAACTTGTGCATGCAATCACATGGGATTCTTGTTCCACTATAGGTCTCCTGACACTGGGAGGCAGAGACTTAATGTCCCAGTGTTCAAGAGTGTGCGTTACCTCTCCTTTTATTGGGCGCTGTCCTCCCTCTAGTCATATTTCAATTCTTTAGGGGCCAGATTTTGTTTACCACTGTTACGCATTGCCTATACCTTCAGCCCAGTGCAGTCCCTTCTACAGTCTCGTGCAGCACTTCACAGTGGAGTTCCGTAGGTGCTCCTCTCCTCGGGAGGGGGAGCCTCAGCATTGTGGTCTTCACTCTGGAGTCACCTGCTTTATGAGCCAATGTTAGTCTTGTGTCCCCAGGACTTTTTGCATTCTGTCGGACTCTATCTTCATAATTGACGGGTGCAATCTTCAGTGTGTGTACTGTTTTTTTGTGTGAAGCAATTTTCATTTACACCCGCACCCCAAAGTTCATAAAGCTCTACAAAGTTTTAAGGTGGAGTCCATACCCCACTTTATTCAAGGACGAAGATGCTAGATCCCCAGTTAGGGGTATGTGAGGAGACTTGCATCAGTGCAGCACATCCGCTACCTTTGGGGTCCCAGCCACACCCCCTACATTTACCATTTTTAATGACCTGACTCAACCTGAACCCTGCAAGCAGATAACTAGGCCTACATGATAATGTGTTCCAAAATAGATAACCTCCTTAAAACAGTGAAAATCTGCTGATCCACTACTTACCCTGCAATTTACACTGGAAGTGGTTGAGTGAGTTTCTCCTCGTTCCTCTGAATGTATATCTGTTAGTCCCAGCTTTAATTCAATATTAAATCCATTTCTTCCAGTTCACCTCTATATTCGTGTCCCTTGACAGTAGGTGCCGCCACTACAGTTACCCCCATTATTACCTTCATCTGTTACTGCTTTCTTGTGACAAGAATGGTACCCTCCGGTTAGTAAAACATAAAAGTGGCCCTTTAAAAAAAAAAAAAACTATTGCAGATCCTAACATCTTTGACCATTATAGGGTATAGCTCTCTTCCCCTTCCCTACACAAAATACAGAAAGCTTTATCAATCACCAACGCTAACCCTCATTGATCAGGATCATGACTGCCATTCGGTACTGCAACTGTCCTTTTACTGGCTATTAATGACATTGCATGCTGCTTGATTCAGGAAGCGAAACTGCCTGAATTCTTTTGGACTTTGCTTTGGCCTTTGTTGTGGTCTCACTTTATGTATTTTACACCATCGTACATAGCATTAGTTATTCTTTGTTTTGATGACAAATCATTTTTTCAGTCTCCGTTTTATTCTTGTTTGAGTCTAGTTGCATTCTAGGTGGATGAAAACTATCTTCTAATAAGGCCTGATAAGTTCCTCTCTTTGGTCTGTTCATTGCATGGTCCTCTACATTGCGGCAGGCAGATCTTAGTTTACCTTCCACTTCTGTTGACTTTGCCTCAAATGTGTGCATTATTTTTGACCCTCGTCCCACTTTCACCTCACAAAGTTTCTACTACCCGTTTCTTTCTGATGCAGGTCATTATGAAAATTATTTCTATATTACCTGCTCATGCTCGTGACACTGTTTCGCTCAGCTATTCATACTTTCCTGCCATCTACAATGCAAGCTAAACTCCAGAACATTCAAAATGCTGCAGCCTGGCTTGTCCTAGAACTAAATTACTGTTCCTGGATATCTCCTGTAAAGTCTCTTCATTGTCTCTCTAGTCACAAACATACTTTTAAAGCACCATCTTTGCTTTAATGGCCTATATGCATCAACTGAATCATGCATGAAATCTCTGTGTGGTTTCAGCTAACCAGAACTTCCTGCTCTAGCTCTTCTAAACTCGTAGTGGTTCCAGAATTCCTAAGAGCACTGACAGGGGTTGTAATTTCCAGCCTTCAAAGCTTGGAATACTTCCCCTAAAATCTTCACTCAATTTACTGTCAAAACCTTTTATGCAAAAAATGTAAAACCTATAGCTTTAATTTCTAACTCCGCCTTTTCTGTTCAGCTTCCTCTGCTAGTGCCAGGACACCCTTTTTCTGTCTATCTGCATGCATAACAAACTAATTTAATTTTTATCTGAAGTCGAAATAAAGACTTTGTAAAAGGCAAGCTGCAATTATACCAACCCAACACTCTGAGGAAGGAAGGTGCATGGTATGTCAGGCTGCATTAGAACAAGCTGGTTACTGATGATTACAGGTAATTAACATTTTGTTTGTTTGAAAAACATGTTCCAGGCTCCTGCATGTGCCATATATTTGACAGCTTTTTAATACAGAGAGATTAACGACAATGGAAAACTAGGCTTCAAATGTTTTATGGTTTTGTTATGTGAACTGCTGTCTTGCAAACAATTTTTATTTTCTTATTTGACAGATTCTCTTTGTTGCTCCATAACAACAGATTTCATGATCTGTCTCCCTCCATTGCAGGTCCTTTCACAACGCAGGAGATGGCAGAGTGGTTCCAAGCTGGGTATTTTGCCATGACTCTTCATGTCAAGCGAGGCTGTGATGAGGGCTTCCAGCCCCTGGGTGAAGTTATCAAAATGTGGGGAAGAGTGCCTTTTGCTCCTGGGCCATCACCACCACCGCTGCTGGTAAGGGGGCCTTCCTCTTGAGCATCCTCTACCTAAAATATGATATTTGTTTCTGTGGCCATCTTTACTACATGTGATTGATTCAAAGAGTTTATTTAACATGTTAACTCTCAAGCCACTGATCACAACCTATCCTTCATATTATTTGACTACTGCACATGACAGTAGAGTCTCTAATACCTAAGCATATCATAAAGTGGTAGCCTGTCACCTTTAGTACTAGTTAGTTTCAGTGGGTTGCTACAGGTATCTATTCCCTCTGGCCGGAGATACAGGGGCATAAAGGGGTAACTTAACACAGGTATAGTTCAGTAAGTTAATTGTTGGCATGAATATACAGAAGCTCTCAATCTCCTCTCAGCCTTCATCTCAACGGCTGGATTGACTCAGAAAATCATCGTAAGGATGCACATTCTACAGCATTAATTGGTAATATCTGATAGAGACATCTAGCCGCAGATTCCTTAACTTTTGCATTTTCACCAGGCGCCAGTCTGGATCTGGAAATTTCTCAGCAGTATCTCTGCCGCCGGCGTTGCACAGCTCCGTGATGACGTTGACTCCTTCCATGATGTCAGTGGAGCCATATAAATCCCCTCCGGCGCACGGGTGTCAGTTTCTTCTTTTCTGCCCTGTAACATGGATCCACAGAAGCGGTTCCTTGGGTCGATTTTTGACCTGCTGCGACACTGTGTCGGTGGAACATTGTGCCTTGGTCTAATGTCTACTGGTTTCAAACCTTGTGGGTCTTGTAGCCGACCTGTCGGTGACGAACCTGTATACAATTTGTATGTGGTGTTTAGGCGAGCACCACACCGCCGATGATTGTGGCTCCTGCCAGAAACTAAAGACGAAGTTATTAAAGGAGCAGTGTTTGAAGTTGGTGGCGGCGTATGTGTCTCAATCCTCTGAGGCTTCCCGGCCTCGGTCTTCGTCTCAGGAAGAGCATTTGCGGGGTCGATCTAGGAGCCAAAGCCGTTCTGGAGGATTTCGTTCTCTGTGGAAGTGAAAAGGTAAGCGGGTGAAGTTGCGGCATTCTCTGAATTCAACGTAAGGAGAATCAGTCGCCCATGTTCACGGGAGACAAAGTCTTTGTGCTTGAAGGCAGGCCGGTCCTCCGGGGTTTTCGAGGTTCCTGGCTGCAGGACACACCGGGATTTCGCAGGAGCAGGTTCGAGGGGGAGACAGACCGGTAGTGCTGGGGCCAAGTCTGTGGGCGTCTTCCTCTTGTTAGCTGCTGTTCGGTCCTTCTTCTTCTTCTCGCAGGTTCTTGTCTGAGGAAGCGACGTTCAGTGGTCCCCTTAAATACTAGATTTAGGGGTGTTACAGGTAGGTAAAAGGCAGGGACCAATGGGTCCCTTCCCTGGGGTGGGTACACCCCCTTTTATGCCACCCTCCAGTGGGAGGGGGGCAGGAGCCTGTCCCTGGTTGGCTGAGTCCCCCCAACCTCAAGATGGCGTGGACTGAGAGTTGTGCTTCACCTCGCCTCCCCCACCTGAGGGGTGGAGTTGGCAGAGGTGGGCACACCTCTTTCCCTCACTTGTTTTTCCCGCCGGTTCTCCCGCCCAAAGTGGGGGGGTAGAACCAGTGGGGACCAGTTGCTGAAAGCAGCAATTGGTCTGGGGAGGCTCACAAGGCGGCATGCCTTTGAAGCTTCTCCTTCGTGAACCCTGCCCATCCTGGGGAGGAGGCTTGGCACCTCGTCCCAGGATGTGCATTGTTTCAGGCCCCCGAGAGCAGCAGGCTCTCGACCCAGGAGTCCAGAAACATGTCTGTTGGTGGCAGCCTAAGCAGCCACTCAGTCAGGTCACTAAAAGTTGGTCGAGTTTCAGGGGGCATCTCTAAGATGCCCTCTGTTGTGCATTTTACATTAAATCCCACACTGGAATCAGTGTGGGTTTAATGTGCTGAGAAGTTTGATACCAAACTTCCCAGTCTTCAGTGCAGCCATTATGGCGTTGTGGAGTTCGTAATGACCGACTCCCAGCACCATATACTCTTAATGGCAGCACTGCACTTACAGTGCCCAGGAATGGACTTGGGCACTGTAGGGGTACAGGGCTCATGCACCTGTACCCTCACCACTGGCATAGGGCACCCAGCTAGAGGGGTGACTGATGTATGCCATGGCAGTGGTTTGTGGGCATGGCACACAGGGATGTGTGCCATGTCGACTCTTCGCTTTGTTCTGCACCAAGACACGCAGCCTGCAAAGGCAGTGTATGTGAGAAAAGGTGCAGGGCCTCTAAGGGTGGCTTCAATTCAAGTGCAGTAATGCCATTAGGAGTTTAAGGTGCTGGGAGGTTGTCATTACGAACGCCACAGTACCATAATGGCTTTACTGAAAACTGAGAAGTTTGGTATCAAACTTCTCTGCACATTAAACCCACACTGATGCCAGTGTGGGATTTATTGAAAAATGCACACAGAGGGCACCTGAAAAATGACCTAACACTAGTGTCCAGGCTGAGTGGCTGCTCCCCAGCTGCCACCAACAGACATGTTTCTGGACCCCTGGGTTGAGCGCTTGCTGCTCTTGGGGGTCACCGGTTCTGACCCCCACTTTGGGCGGGAGAACAGGCGGGAAAACCAAGTGAGGAAGGGAGGTGTGCCCACCTTTGCCAACCCCACCCCTCAGTTGGGGGAGGCGAGGCGAAGCACAACTAAGTCCCCGCCATCTTGCAGATGGGGGGACCCAGCCAACCAGAGTGAGGCATATTCCCCCTCCCTCTGGAAGGTGACATAATAGGGGGTGTACCCACCCCAAGGAAGGGACCCATTGGTCCCAACCTTTACTTACCTTCAACGCCCCTAAATCTAGTATTTAGGGGCACCCCCAAACCTTGCCTCCTCAGACAAGCAACGACCAAGAAGAAAAGGACCGAACAGCCGTCCCGAAGCTAAGAAGAGGAGGACACCCACTGACTTGGCCCCAGCCCTACCGGCCTGTCCCCACCTTGAACCTGCAGAAGCGAAACTCCGGTGTGTCCTGCAGCCAGCAACCTCAAGAACCCAGAGGACCTGCCCTGCCTTCCAAAGAAAAGACTTGGTCTCCCGTGAACACCGGATTTGTTCACCCACAGACTCCAGCTCCGGTCAAATCCGTGGGTCTGCACCATTCGTCCCTGGGTGGCCCAACACCACGAGGAGGTCTCCCTGGCAATTCTGACCCGAGATCTGGTGATCTCTGACCTTCCTCGAAACTCCCAGCGACGCCTGCGGCCTCTTTCTGGAGACTCCAACCCCCCCCCCCCTTCATCCCCCCCCCCCCGCCCGACCGCTACCGGAGCTGGTAAGAGAAACCTGATGCCTAAAGACACCCTGCACGCGAAGCCCCACGGCCTTGGGTGGGCCAACTGACGGTGTCCAAGCATCCCCAGGCATCCCAAGTTACCTCTCCAACCGGTGGTCACCTCCAGAAGATCTTCCTCCCCGAGCCTGCAGTCTTTGTTAAAACCGAAGAATCCCCATTGCTATCAACAAGGCAGCCGACGCCAAACCAGCACCCTGCACCCAGCTGCCCTTGCGGGTCCACTTTTTGTGCTAAACAGTATCCCCCTTTGCCCTGAGCCTAACACCAGGAGCTTTGCTCTCACAACCCAGTGGCCTGCTCGTAAGCAGCCACCAACCGGAGGCCTCCTACCCCCATTGGATAACATTCGGCCTCAGCACTCTGCACCCAGCCGCACTAGTGTCCCGGAGGGTGTAACAAGAGTGCATCCTTGACCCTGGGGGAACCCTTGCTCTAACCCCAGTAACTCAAACCCCAAGACCGAGTACTTACCTGGTAACCGTTAACTTCATTTCTCTCCATAGGAACCTATTGAGTTGATTTGTATGGAAACCTGAAAAATAACAATTGTGCAAAACTGATTTTACTTACCTTTTCTCTATGAAATGTCCCAGTGTGATATCTAGGCACATCACACTGAGTAGGAAAAGTAACTTAAAAAGTAATCTAAAAAGTAACTAAAAACTAATCTGTACAGTAATTTCAATATCTTGACTTACCTGTATTTCAAACAAATGCATTTGAACTTGCATTCACTTGTAAACACTGCATAATATTTTGCAAAGCATTGATTTCACTTACCTGTGCCAGGCTTGCTTGGTTCTAGGAAATAAAATAACTAAAAGAATATTTTTATACAAAACCAATTGGTCTGAAGTTGTCTTTGAGTTTGTGAATTCATTTGCTGACTGAGTGTGTACAATAAATGCTTAACACTACCCTCTGATAAAGCCTTACTGCTCGCCCACACTACCACAAATGGAGAGTAAGGTGCTATCTACGTTTACCTCTGCCTACCTTTGGGGTTCTACTGGACTCTGTGCACACTATACCTCATTTTGGTATAGTATATACAGAGCCAGCTTCCTACAGACGCTTACTGTTAAGTTTCATATTCCGTATTTTTGATTTCTTTTTTTTAAGTGACTAGATTTCACATTTTTACTGGTGTCTCTTTAATTGTCCTATGTATCCACGTTTGGCCTTATCAGAGTAAAGCTTAAGTACCTGTGTTCATGTGCGTAAGACGTCACTCCAGAGTTTTATTATTGCTGAAGGGCCAGAGTGCTTTAAACCTTACTGAGTCTATTTGAAACATTTGAATAGTACAACAATGTAATGTCCTTTACTTTTCCCAAAGTTGGCAAAGACTGGACTTTTGATTTTTCTGTGGTATATATTATGGTACCCTTACTCCTTGACTGTTCAACTTTTGCTATTCGGAGAGTCTTCTGTGGAAAGGCAGTACTCCTCAGTCATTTGGTGTGCATTGGCATTGTAGTTCTACCAGCTATAGACAATCATATTAGTCTGCCCCACCTCTAAGAAAAGGCTTCACAAAATGGTTTGGGATATAGCAATACTATTGCTGCAGCATAGTGACATTTTTCACTTGGTCTTGTATTTGCTTCTGGCACTGAATCACTCGCTCTAAATAATCTCTTTTTTTGCAGGGTAACATGGACCAGGAGCGACTGAAGAAGCAGCAGGAGCTAGCAGCTGCAGCACTATATCAGCAGCTCCAGCACCAACAGTATCTGCAGTTAATGAACAGGTTAGTCGTGGGCGTGGCTAAAGAGTCCCTTTATCCACTGACCTTCAATTCTTTTCTGAATAGTGCGATTTAATTTACTTGTCGGTGCCATTAATTTCATAATATACCAGCAAGAGTAAATAGTTTACTTCATCCAGCATTTTTGTTGCTCAAACGCTTTGCTTCCTGACTTGAGGTTCTTTGTTTGTTTGTAGAAATGAATTGCAGATATGAAATTGTCTGATCCTTAAGACTAAGTTAGTGTTAACTTTCGTCAAGTTGGCTTTGCTGGCCTGGTAGGAGCACATGCGCTCAGATTCAGGTGTGTGTGTGAGCATTGCGGTTGTTGACTGTACAGTGGATTCCCGGCAACATTCTGTTGCTCACATTTTATTACAGCACCGAGAATCCTAAGGAACCATTCGTCAGCAGATGGGAGCACTTGCACCTAACACTGCCAACAGAATTTAGTAGCTTGTTGCTTGGCCCTGAAAGTGCCTTCTAAGCACCTTTGGGAAGATTTTGCAGCACAGGAGCCTTTTGAAATGTCTGTCAGCTAAAATACCCTTACTATTTTATCTTCTTTCTAGTGGGTCTGCCATCTTTTTCTATCGTGTAAATGCCCGGTTCAAGCCCATGTTAAGCTACATAGATCAAGCCACGCTTGGTAAACTGCGATATAGTTAAACGTGTTACGATGTTGCACAACATTTATCTGTTACTCCTGGCATTACTCAAAGCAATTTCAAATGGTCTAATGCTCTCTTAGCACCAGTATTGTCTTTGAGGGACAACTGAGGGCTAATTTTCTATTTATCTTGCCCATAAACCTTGATTGTGAGGTCTCGGTTTCTAAATTTGTACTTGTTATTCTCTGCCATTAGAATGGTGGGAATGCAACATACGGTTCCTGCCCTCCCAGGGAGAATTACATACACTTATCGGGGTCCAGTTAGTCAGACACTGAAGCAATCCGTTACCACAAATGTTCCAAAGAGCATCAAGTTGGAGTGCAAAATAGAACACACAACTCCTGACACAAGGTGCATTCCCTTTCATTGAAAGTGGTCACTTGCCTGCCACAGTATCTGAAGCTTCCTCCTCTGTGAAAAAGGTGTGCTCGAGGTCTGGTCAGTCATTCAGTAGAAGCCAGCGCTGGAGATTAACAGGATATTGCAGTTTCTCCAAGAAGTAAAGTTCAACTTGGAAAGGAAAGACACTTCTAAAAAGCCACTAAATGAACTTCACAGCTTTCCATCCATTTCCATGGGAGAGGTGTGGCGCAGCGACCAGGGCAGCTGACTCCGGAGTGCGGGGCTCACGGTTCGATCCCCAGAGCCGCAGGCAGATTAGCTCAGCATCATGTGACTCTGGGCAATAGCTCACTTAATCTCCCCGACGGCCCCCAGTGCCTTGAGACCCTAATGGGAGATTAGTTTGCGCTTTAGAAATACTGGTGTCCATACAAATCCAAGAAAATCTTTGTGGGCAGAGTTAGAATCCAAAAAGAGCACTCCATGACTCTTAAATCTAATCTTAAATGTTTTAATGCAATGTAAACATAACGTTCTCACTAGAGTCCCAAAAATAATACATACAGAACTATGGATGGCACTACAGAATAGTGTTGGTTCAGCGAAAATTTCAGGCCAGGGGTAGTCTGGTATAAGGATCTAAATATGCTACAGCAAGTCTCAATACTACAGCAAAGCTTTATTTAAAGATATGCTAGTGGTTTGTCATTTAATCTTAGGAGTGATTGTTAGAACATTATATCTGATGTTAGTAAGCGGTTTTTGCAAACTGGTGTGACACTTCTGGTTTGTAACTTTAAAATGTTAACGTTTTGCCTTTCAGTATTTGAGCTAAAGTTGCTAAATCTTAAAGCTGGCAATTAGAGCTGATGGTTGACGGCTTTTGATTTGGTAAACATATTACATAGACAAGCCTTTCAACTCTTTAAAGTTGACCATGCTTTATTTTGGTGCTGGAGATACATTTCTGATACTGGGACAAAGGTCATGTGCATGGCTTAGTAAAGCTGTGCCACCCAGCCTTTATAGGCTTTTCTCAATTAACATATATTTTCCCCGTTAGCCTGACAATCATGAAAGCCCACTGGAAGTGCTCCATGTTTACTAAACATGTGTTCGATTCATGTAGAGCTGTAGATTCACATGCTTTGCATACTCCTGCCATTTAGTGTTGGGTCCGGATGTTTGCAATTTGTTTTTCTTTGAAGAAGTCTTTTCCAGTTACGAGGTAAGGTGACTCCTCCTTTCGGTGATGGTGCGCATGGGTTTCGACTCCATTGTTAGTGTTTTCTTTCTGCCATCGGGTTCAGACGTGGTTTGCGGCGCTCCAGTTTGAAATCATTTATCGGGATCCCCTCGGTGCGCAACCTACTGTACCCTCGTCGGTATTATATCGTACGCGTTTCACCATCCTCCTAGTTTTGAAAATTTGAAAAAAATCTCCATCTTCGATTTAGAATAACTATTGGCGGCCTTCGCGCCTAGCCACGTCGGTTACTTCTACTCCGTCACTAACATAAAGTCCTCTGCTGATGGAATGGACTCTGTTTCAGTTCTGTCCTCTGTGACACTCCAAATATCCGCACACCAACCTGCATAAAGTCTTCAACTAGTGCTTCTCACCAGAGCACAAGGAAGAAAATTGCGGCGCTTGTCTATCGTTCCGGACGAAAAAGACTTTGTAGGACCATCGGGCTCGATGAAGGGATATGTAGCGGCAGGACATCGAACACACCCCGGATGTCTTAGGAGAAGATCCCGAACAGGGGGATATGGAAGCGTCAGCAGTGGAAGAGGAGAAGGCCTTCTCTGTCCATGACTCAGAACTGGAGATCGACCGAGAGTCTGAAGACGTTCCAGCGGGACAGGGTGCCATGAGTAACAAAGCCCCTTTGCCCACCGAACTAACAGCCACCAAACAAAAGGCTTCTGGGCCACCACTGCCTTCTGGCCATGGTCAGCACAGAGAAACTACTTCTAACGTCCCGTCTTCGGGCTCGGCACTGAAACAGCACACCAAGCCTCCTGACTCGGGCTCGAGCCGAGAAAAGACATCCTCGGAACCAAAACCTTCGGCTCCAAAGGATAAAAAGACCGGTCCAGCTCGGCACCAAAAATGTCGGCACCGAAAATAAAATATGCCCTTCAAAAACCTCCAGAACCTATCCTGGAAATTATGAAGGAGAAACTGGATCCTAAGCAAAAGAAAATTTACATTAATCCAGACACTGGACATACATTTGCAAATGATGCAACACCTTCCAAAATGAAGATTCTTTCAGAGGATACAAGCTACACAATTCCTCTAAAGAAGAAAAAGGACATGGCTACAAATCCTCTCCACCTTAACCCTTAATCCCTTCCACTGTCTTCACCACTACCATGCTTAAACCCTTTAGACATTACACCACAGGTTTATCCGCTCACAGAGCCTGATATAGGGGATGGGGATGACAATAGTCCACCACCAATAGATCCATGGAATGATTATAATATTGATCCACCAATGGATAATGATCCTGATTTATACCCTGTAAAACCATAACCTCATGATGACAACACATCATACCAGGAGTTAATTTCAAGAGCTCCATCATACCATATAGGTACACTATACAAGGAATCTTTAGAAGAGGATTTTTATTTGAAACATTAGGTTCTACACATAGAACAACTCAGTTTACCTATGTTAAAAGGCATGATGCGACATGCCGGTGACATTTTTAAAGACCCCGTACGCCCATATATTGACACCTAGGGTTGACAAAAAATATAAATCTCCACCATCTGACCCAATTTTTATTAAGGGGCAGTTGCCTTTAGTTTCCTTAGTGGTATCCAATGCTTGGAAAAGAGCAAATTGACAGACTTCAGCAGATGCACCTCCTCCAGACATGGAGTCTAAGTTAAAAGATGCATCTGGCAAAAGAGTGGCTGCACAATCCGCCAACTATTGGCGCATAGCCAACACACGAGGCCTATTAGCAAGATATGATAGGGCCCACTGGGACGAAATGGAGGAGCTACTCCAATACTTCCCAAAGGAACATAAAAAAGGGGACAGGAGTTCGTGCAGGAGGGAAAATTAGTATCTAATTCCTCCGTTAGATGTGCACTGGACGCTGCTAATACTGCAGCAATGGGAATCAACACCAGCATTCTCCTTAGACATGCATGGCTGAGAATCTCTGGGTTTAAACCAGAGGTTCAACAATCTATTCTCAGTGCTCCCTTTCACAAACATCATCTTTTTGTACCTCAAGTGGCTGAAAATGAAAAAAGACACAAAGTTGGCAAAATCAATGGGAGCACTTCAGTCACCATCCAATAGAGGTTCCTTTCGTGCATATTTTATAGAGGAGGATCCAAAAGTATTCCTTCAAATCCAAATGTATCCTCATATAAATCAAAGACACAACCCTCTCTATCTAGAGGTTTCTATAAAGGTGGTTACAGAGGAAGCAATTTCAAACGCAGAGGTAGAAGCACACCAACACGTACCTCTCCATCTCCCAATAAACAGTGACTTCCCCGTAATTCCCCCCCGATCACCTTACAGCTGTTAGGGGAAGACTAGAACAAAACAATTTTTTTCCCATTTGGCAATCAGTAACAGACAAATGGGTATTGGACTTTAACCAACTTGGGTATTTCCTGTAACTCACCAGCAATCCTCCCAATATTCCACCTTGAAATCACAAACTTTCGTTACAACACCTACAGGTCCTCAATCTAGAAGTGCAAGCTTTTCTAACAAAAGGAGCAATAGAACTAGTTCCAGTACAACACCAAGGATCGGAAGTTTACTCACTTTACTTCCTATCCCCAAAAAGCAGGGGTCTCTACAACCAATATTCGATCTCAGACTGCTAAACCTATACATACTGTCAGAACACTTCCATATGGTCACACTTCAACAAGTGCTTCCACAAGTGCTTCCACTTCCACAACAAGGTGACTTTGTCAACACTAGACTTAAAGGACTCATACTTCCACATTCCGGTTTACCCAGCACATCGCAAATATCTCAGATTTATGATAGCAGGAAACCACTGTCAATTCAAAGTACTCCCATTCGGCGTAACTACTGCACCCAGAGTGTTCACAAAATGTCTAGCCGTAGTAGCAGCTCATCTAAGAAGACAACAAATTCATGTCTTTCCATATCCAGACAATTGGCTCATCAAAGTCAACACACACCAAAAGTGCTTGCAACACACACAAACTCCCATAAATCTACTCCATCGATTGGGATTTACAGTCAATGTGCAAAAATCCCATCTTCAACCCTCACAACTATAAATATATCTAGGAGCAACACTAAACAATTATACGGCTCTAGCCTCTCCCAATGCAACCAGAATTCAAATCTTCTGAACTGTATTACAACAGACAAAACTTTCATGCAGCTACTAGGGATGATGGCATCATGCATCAATCTAGTACCTCACGCAAGATTACACATGCGTCCTCTACAGGAATGCTTAGCACGTCAGTGGAATCAATCAAAGGGTCAATTAACAGATCTAGTGTTGGTAGACAGCCACATAAAAGGGCGGCCCTTCATCGACCCTATTCCACAAATCGTGCCAACAGCAGACAAATTTCTCACTGGCTGGGGTGCCCATCTTGGCCCTGGTCAGGTTCAAGGACTCGAGCTACGGCCAGATCGTTGGGCCTTTCCTCTACTCCTCGTGGCCAGTCTTCCTTTCGTGGCAACGGAAAGGGTTTCCAGCCGCATCAGCCCTATCCCAGCCACCGTCCCTCAAACATTGCCCAGGCTGTGCGAGGACATGGACGCGGTGCATTCCGATCTAGGAATGGAGGCCAGAAGTCGTCGGCTACACTCCCCTCTGCAGCCGCAGCGTCCAGGCACGCCTAGTCTGATTCTGCAGGACCACACCTCTCCGGTTGGTGGAGAATTCGTCATCTTCCCCACTGGAGTCCCATAACATCGGACAAGTGGGTTTTGCAGATCGTCCAGGAGGGCTATTCTGTGCCTTACCTTTTTTTCTCCTCCTATCATTCTGCCAAAACAAACGGCTGACGGAGGACCATTTAAAATTGCTGCAAGAGGAAGTTGCAGCTCTCTTGGCCAAGAGAGCTCTCAAGAGTCCCAGTTTCAGAAGTAGGTAGTGGCTGTTATTCCCACTACTTTCTGATTCCAAAGAAGAACAAGGGGCTTCGGCCTATTCTAGATCTTCGGACCGTCAATCTCTTCCTCAAAAAGGAGAAATTCAAAATGCTCACTCTGGCTCAAGTCTTGTCTGCCCTAGACCAAGGAGACTGGATGGTAGCGTTGGACCTGTAGGATGCGTATTTTCACATCCCTATCCTGCCATGCCACAGGCGTTACCTGCGATTCAAGGTAGGCTACGAGCACTTTCAGTTTACTGTGCTTCCCTTCGGCCTTACCGGTGCCCCTTGGGTTTTCACCAAGGTGAGTGCAGTGGTCGCAGCTCATCTGCGCAGGTTAGGGGTGTCTGTCTTCCCCCTACCTCTACGACTGGCTGTTGAAGGCGTCCTCGCCCCAGGCAGTTGCCTCCCACCTTCAGACTTCTGCGAACCTCCTGCATTCGCTGGGGTTCTCTATAAACGTGCCAAAGTCACACCTGGCTCCTTCTCAGACGCTCCCTTTCATCAGAGCAGTTCTGGACACAGTGCAGTTTCGGGCCTATCCTCCCGAGCAGCGAGTCCAGAATATTCAGGCTATGATTCCAATGTTTCAGCCTCTATCCTAGATTTCGATGAGGCTGACTGAGGCTGTTAGGCTTCATGGCCTCCTGCATCCTATTGGTGAAGCACGCCATGTGGCGTATTCGGGCTCTGCAGTGGGACCTGAAGTTCCAGTGGGCACAGCATCAGGGAAATCTCACCGGCATGGTCCAGATCTCGGAAGGAACTGCGAGAGATCTGCATTGGTGGTTGACAAACTGCGATTGGGTCAATGGCAGACTCCGCTCCCTTCCCCAACCAGATCACACGGTCGTGACAGATGCCTTACTTCTGGGATGGGGCGGCCATCTGGCAGAGGTGATCAGGAGACACTCCAATTTATTAGAGCTCCGGGCGATTTGATTGGCACTGAAGGCATTTCTTCCCTCTGTCAAGGGGAAGCTGGTGCAGGTAGCAGGTATTCACAGGCAACACCACCACCATGTGGTACTGCAACAAGCAAGGCGGGGTGGGGCCGTGGATCCTTTTTTGAGAGGCTGAGTCTCTGGACATGGCTGGAACAGCTGGGCATAACCCTGGTGGTTCAGCACCTGGCAGGTTCTCTGAACGTCAGGGTGGACGAACTCAGCCGTTGATGCCTGGCGGATCACGAATGGCTTCTCCAGTCAGGTGGTGCAAGGTCTCTATCAGTGGGGAGAACCTTGGTTAGATTTGTTCGCCTCCGAAGAGAACGCGCAGTGTCAGCAGTACTGCGTGCTAGAGTTTCCAAGGCGGCTATTACTCGGTGACTACTTTTGTAGCGAGTGAAGCTCAGGCCTGCTGTATGCCTTTCCACCCATACCACTTCTGCCCAGGGTTCTGAAGATCAGAAACGACGGGGCCCAAGTCATCCTTGTGGCTCCGGATTGGGCAAGGAGAGTCATTTCCAGAGCTACTGAGAATGAGTGTCGATCCTCTGATCAGACTCCCCCTTCGGGAGGATCTTCTGTCGCAGCAGCAGGGGAGGGTTCTCCACCCGAACCTGTCAACTCTGCGCCTCCATGCGTGGAGATTGAGCGGCGGCAGTTGATAGCTTTTGACCTTCCTCCTAAAGTCTGTAACGTTATTGTGGCGACCAGGCGGCCGTCCACCAAGACGGTATACGCCTGCCGTAGGCAGAACATTTGTATTGTACTTCACTGAGGTCTATTGACCCTCTATCTGCTTCTCTTTCTACTGTCCTCTTGTTCATTCTCTCCCTTGCCCAGTGTGAGAAAGTGCCCTCTTTCTGCATGGTTGCCCCCACTTTTTGCTGAATTGCTGATGTGCTTTGACTTAGTGTGCCCTGGGCTCCTGCTAATCAGGTACCCAGGGCCTATGTTCTTTCCCTAAAACTGCATTGAAGCTTAAACCCAATTGGCATCTCTGGCCACAGGTCAGCCCCTGGTAAATGGTACCACAGGTACCCAGGGCACTGTGACCAGAGAAGGCCTCTAAGGGCTGCAGCACTTATTGTGCCACCTTTAGAGGTCCTGTACCCTTACACACACACTGCCTTTGCAGGCTGTGTGTTTTGGTGCAGAACAAAGTGAAGAGTCGGCATGGCACATCTGTGTGCCATGCCTACAACCCACTGCCCTGGCATAGATCAGTCACCCCTCTAGCTGGGTGCACTATACCAGTGGTGAGGGTACAGGTGCATGAGCCCTGTACCCCTACAGTGTCTAAGTCCATTCTTAGACATTGTAAGTGCAGTGCTGCCATTAAGAGTATATGGTGCTGGGAGTTTGTCATTACGAACTCCACAACACCATAATGGCTACACTGAAAACTGAGAAGTTTGGTATCAAACCTCTCAGCACATTAAACCCACACTGATGCCAGTGTGGGATTTAATGAAAAATGCACACAGAGGGCATCTTAGAGATGCCCCCTGAAAACTAACCCACCTCTAGTGTCCAGGCTTAGTGGCTGCTTTCAGCTGCCAACACCAGACCTGTTTCTGGACCCCTGGGTCGAGAGCCTGCTGCTCTCTAGGGCCTGAAACAATGCACATCCTGGGACGAGGTGCCACGCCTCCTCCCCCAGGATGGGCAGGGTTCACGAAGGGGAAGCTTCAAAGGCTTGCCGCCTTTGTGAGCTTCCCCAGGCCACTTGCTGCTCTCAGCAACTGTTCCCCACTGGTTCTGACCCCCACTTTGGGCGGGAGAACCGGCGGGAAAAACAAGTGAGGAAGAGAGGTGTGCCCACCTCTGCCAACTCCACCCCTCAGGTGGGGGAGGCAAGGTGAAGCACAACTCTGTCCATGCCATCTTGAAGATGGGGGACTCAGCCAACAAGGGACAAGCTCATGCCCCCCTCCCACTGGAGGGTGGCATAATAGGGGGTGTACCCATCCCAGGGAAGGGACCCATTGGTCCCTGCCTTTTACCTACCTGTAATGCCCCTAAATCTAGTATTTAGGGGCACCCCTGAACCTTGCTTCCTCAGACAAGAACCTGCAACAAGAAGTAGGACCGAACAGCCGTGCAGCAGCAAACAAGAGGAAGACACCCACTGACTTGGCCCCAGCCCTACCGGCCTGTCTCCCCCTCGAACCTGCTCCTGCGAAATCCTTGTGTCCTGCAGCCAGCAACCTCGAAAACCCAGGAGGACCTGCCTGCCTTCAAGCACAAAGACTTGGTCTCCGGTGAACACCGGATTTGTTCACCTGCAACCTCTGGCTCCGGCAGGACACCGCGAATCCGCCCCACTCTGCACCCGCCGTCCACGGCCTGAGCTTGAGTGGGCAAACACCACGAGGAGGTCACCCCGGCGATCCTGACCCGAGATCCGGCGACCCCTGACCTGCCTCCAGCCGACGCCTGCAGCTTAAATCCAGAAGGCCCCCCTAACCGCGACCAGGAGCTGGTAAGAAGATCGGACCCCAAAAGGCACCCCTGCACCAGATGCCCCACGGCCTTGTGTGCCCAAACCGACGGTGCATAACCAACCCCTAACTTCCCAACTTTGCTCTCGAAGTGGTGGTTGCACCCAGAAGACCTACGTCCCCAAGCCTGCAGTCTTTCCAAACCGGAGGTTCCCCATTGAAAACAGGGCCTCCGACGTCGAAACAGCACTCTGCTCCTGGCCGCCCTAGTGCCGCTGAGCGTGCGCCTTTTGTGCTACTTTGTTTCCCCATTTGCCCTAAGCTAAAGTCCAGGAGCTTTGCTCCCAATCAATCAGGGAATTGTAAGCGCACTACTCACCCGTGAGGGTCTCAAGGCGCTGAGCTGGGGGAGGTTCCGCAGATCTGTTTAGCCGAAGTCTTGAGGGTCTTCCTGAAGGTGTTCAGGGAGGGGGGCGCGTCTGATGTCTGCCGGTAGCTCGTTCCAGGTCTTGGCTGCAATGTGAGAGAAGGATCTTCCGCCTGCTCTGGCTCTGTGGATGCGCGGGTTTTCGGTCAGTGCGAGGTTGGAAGATCGGAGGTTTCTTTTGGGTACGTGGAAGTTGATTCTGTTGTCGAGGTATTTGGGTCCGTTGTGTAGGCATTTGTAGGCGTGAGTGAGGATTTTGAAAGTGATTCTTTTCTCCACGGGGAGCCAGTGGAGACTTCGTAGGTGTTGGCTGATGTTTGTGTCGGGGGATGCCGAGGACGAGTCTGGCGGCGGTGTTCTGTATTGTCTGGAGTTTGCGGAGTAGGGACTTGTTGATGCCGGCGTAGTGTGCTTCCATAGTCCAGTCTGCTGGTGATGAGTGCTTGGGTGACTGTCTTCCTTGACTCAGGGGGGGTCCACTTGAAGGTCTTGCGGAGGGTGTTGAAGCAGCTGGAGGTGACGGCGTTGACCTGTCTGTTCATGATGAGTGATGAGTCGAGTACGATGCTGAGGTTCTTGGCATGGTCTGAGGGGGTAGATGGGCTTCCGAGGGCGGCGGCCACCAGGTGCTGTCCCATGCAGAAGGGGTGGTACGGAGGACGTGGACTTCTGTCTTCTCGGCGTTGAGCATCAGGCAGCTGTTGGTCGTCCAGACTGCGACGTCTTGCATTCCTTTCTGGAAGTTGAGTTTGGCAGTGGTTGGGTCTTTGGTGAGGGAGAGGATGAGCTGGGTGTCGTCGGCGTAGGATACGATGTTGAGGCCGTGTTGTCGGACGATGGCTGCGAAGGGGGCCATGTAGATGTTGAAGAGGGTGGGGCTCCGTGATGAACCCTGTGGGACTCCGCAGGTGATTTTCGTGGGGTCGGAGAGGAAGGGTGGGAGTCTGATCCTTTGGCTTCTTCCGGTGAGTAATGATCGGATCCAGTCCAGGGCTGTTACTTGTATGCCTGCATCGTGTAGTCTGGCGACTAGTGTGCGGTGGGAGACGGTGTCGAAGGCCGCTGATAGGTCGAGTAGGATGAGGGCTGCGGAGTGGCCTTGGTCCAGGAGGGTGCGGATGTCGTCTGTGGCGGCGAGTAGGGCGGTCTCTGTGCTGTGGTTGCTTTGGAATCCGGATTGGGACGGGTCGAGGACGGCGTTCTCTTCAATGAATCGTGTCAGTTTCCTGTTGACTGTTTTCTCTGCAACTTTGGCTGCGAAGGGGAGGAGCGAGATGGGCCGATAGTTCTTGAGGTCGGTGGGGTCAGCTGTGGGCTTCTTGAGCAGGGGGTCTGACTTCTGCGCGCTTCCAGTCGTCTGGGAAGGTGCCTGTTTTGAAGATGGTGTTGATGGTGCGTTGTAGTTTGGGTGCGATGGCGGCCGCAGCTCTGTGGTAAATGTGAGGGGGGCAGGGGTCGGTGGGGGCCCCCGAGTGGATGCTTTTCATGGTCGAGGCGGTGTCTTCGGCCGTGATCGGTGTCCAGTTGGAGATGGTGGGCTGGCTGGTGTTTCTGGGGGGGCAGGGGGCCGTCTGTGGCACCTGGTGGATGGTCGATGAAGTTGTCAGAGTTTTTGATCTTGAGGTGGAAATAGGTTCCAAGCTTGTCGCAGAGGTCTCGGGATGGTGTGATGTCTTTGGCTTCGGTGCGTGGGTTGGTGAATTCCTGAATTACACTGAAAAGTTCCTTGGAGTTGGTGGAGTTGGCCAGGATTTTGTTGTGGATGAAGTTCCTCTTGGTGGCTCTAATCTGGTTATGGTAGTCCATCAAGGCGTCCTTGTAGGTGGTGTGGTTTTCGGTTGTCTTGGTGTTTCTCCAGTTCTTCTCTAGGCGTCTGCAGGTGCGTCTGGCTTCTTGGAGAGCGGTGGTGAACCAGGCGGCTTTCCTGGGGCGTTGTCTGTCGGGGTTGCGTAGCGGGGCGAGCTCGTCTGCGCAGTTGAAGATCCAGGTGTGGAGTTCTCTGGCTGCGTTGTTTGCGTCATTTGCGTCGGGTGCCCAGGTGTGGTTGTCTCGGGTGAGGGTGGAGTTAAGTTGCTCGTCTGTAACCTTGCTCCAGTTCCTTCGAGGTGGGCGTGGGGCTGGTTTGGGTGCCTTGGGTTTGTTGATGGCGAAGTGTAGGCAGTTGTGGTCGGTCCATGGCGGCTGCATTGTGTGGCTGAATTGGACACTGTTTCCTGCCGCGAAGATGGGGTCGAGGGTGTGTCCTGCTCTGTGGGTCGGTGTGTTGACGAGTTGTTTAAGTCAGATGCTGGCGAGGTTGTCATGAAGGACAGGAGTTGGGGTCACTGGGGTTGTCGAGGTGGAAGTTCAGGTCTCCAATGAGTATGTAGTTTGCTGAGGCAATGGCGTGGGGTGCGATGAAGTCGGTGATGGTGGTGGCAAAGGGTGTTCGGGGGCCGGGGGGTCTGTAGATGAGGGTTCCTCGGAGTGTGGCTTTGGTGGTGGTCTGGATCTGGAAGTGCAGGTGTTTGGCGGAGGGGGAAGGTTTCGCTGGAGGTGGTGAGGCGGAGGGTGCTCTTGTGGGCGATGGCGAGGCCCCCTCCTGGGTGGTTGGGGCGGTCTTTCCTCTGGATCTTGTATCCGTCTGGGATGGCGGTGCTGATGTCGGGGGCGGAGGATGCGTTGGTCCAGGTCTCTGTGAAGAAGACTGTCGGGCGAGAGAGCGTCGAGTAGGTTCCAGATTTCCATGGCGTGTTTGTGTACGGAGCGTACGTTGAGGAGGATGCATTTTAGGGTGTCCCCGGTGCTGGCGTCGGCGGTGTTGGAGGCCAGGGTGGCGGTGAGGGTCTGGCGGCAGAGGAGGCAGGAGAACTGGCCGTGGGTCGTGTTCGGCGAGGCCTGTTGGCATTCTCCAAGTCTTCCAGGTTTGAGTGCGAGGAGGGTGGTGGTGTCGTAACGATGGGTAGTGGGAGGTCCAGAATTCCTGGTGCTGGCCGCGGACAGGCGCAGACGGGCTTGCCTTTGGCGCGCCAGCGGCGCGACCGCTGCGGCCACCATTAAGTAGGGGAGGTGGGAGGGAGGAGAGGCTGGGAGGCGGGAGTGGGGGAATTCTGGAGGGGAGGGGCCGCAGGGGCAGCAGCGGCGAAAGGCAAAAGGAACAGGCAGGCACGAGAAAATAAAAACAGTGGTGGAATTAGAGCAAGACAGATGGGCACAATAACAGTGGCACAACAGGGAAAAATTAAGACACAAACGGCTGAGAAAGGTTACGGTGGTTGCAGGCAGTCTGGTCCCAGTTGGAGCGGGCAGCAGGCGCAGGAGCGGGCAGCAGCCTCGAACCTCTCAAGGAGGAGGTCTGGGTCTGGAGGCAAGAGACAGCACAGCGCAGCTGCGGGGAGAGAGTGGACCTAGACCGGTATTTTGCTCAGTTGTTTTGTTTAAGAAAATCATCTTCCTGGGTATTGCGTGTGCTGAATATGGCTTATTTACCTTGTATTTATCAATATTTGGTAGCTCATACACTTGTTAAGCCTGCATTTTCTTTCTTATACTCATAACCCTGCATGTTCAGTTTTCTATTAAATTAATCAGAATAAAACAGTTTAGTGCTTGTCATTATATGCTTTTGAACTGCCCTGGCCTTCTATTTGCAATAGAAAGCAGAGCGATCAGATCTGTGTTCACCAATAAAATAGAGAAATTTCTTCATATAATTTGTGGTGCTGACTTCAGGGGGTGTTGTGCAGTGTTGCCACTGTGTGTAATTGTATATTTCACAGAGAGCTAGTTCTGTGAAGGTACTGGTGTGCGTTGTGATATCAATTCATCTCCTTTTAATTATACGCATTTAAATAATTTTCAAGGGTGGTGTATGCTTCTAAGTCAGACATAGTTTTTACTGTTACTATATCCATTCATCTAAAATGGAACCAGGATATCATCTATTGAAATTTTTATAATGTACAGTAATTGCAAAATTTCAGTAGGCCCTATATTTTGGTAGGGGTCTGTGTCTGAAACCATATCATCTTGTATAGGGTAAGCTGTAATGTTCACAGCATACAGTTTCTTTGAACTTTGTGGTAAGAAAAATATGGTTGTAGCTCTTTTTCCACCATCTGTGGCACAGTTGTGTCTGGAATATTATGTCAATTTAACAATAATAATGTGCTACTTAGCATTGTCAGCCCCATGATGAACACTCTTGTAGCAATCCAAATATAGGACCATGGTAGGATCCAATACCTGTCACAAAACCAGTGCCATACTTTAGAAACTTTCAGGCTTGCTGTGTTTGAGGAATCTGAAGAAAAGTCAATTGTAATTTATTCACATTCAGTCTCACCAATAGTTGTGGATCTGATGGACAGCATCTCCATAGATGTTTTCTCTTTGGGGGAGGGGGGTCATAATATATCACAGCATCTGATTGTACAGTTGCTCTTGAAAAAATAGTCACCAAAATCATCCATGGAATCTGATGTGTATTGTAAAACTTAAGAGTCTGCATTCCCAGTTGTCCCCAGTTAGAAACGTAAACTCTCCTGAAGTCTTATTCCAAAGTTATGGACACTTACAACATAGATGCAGGCCGCTTCCTGATGTATTATGCTATACAACACGTGGTAAGGACCACCTAGGGATTGGGTGGTATGGAACCTCCATGCTCTCCTATCCTGCATACCCTCCTCACGTATGGTGAGCAGCGCCGTATTATCTTGATATATGTCACTGTCCACTGCTAGCCTGCCGAAGGTGGGGAAGTGCAGGCTCGCTGGACTGATGTGCTCCCACAACCACTGACTGCTAAAACTTTGGCGGGAGCTCTCCAGCAAGTGAAGGAGGTGTCTCTGAATCATAGTTTCAGTTTCACACAATTTAATTATGCACACCAGGCATATCTATCCCCCCAATGCATGAAGCGTATGTTCCTGATGTCCACACCTGAATGCCCCCACTGCAAAACTGCAGAGCCGGATTTTATCTTATGGTCTGGGATTGCCCTCCCTTGCAGTTGGTCTGGGTCAAAGTGACATCCACCACTGCAAAACTGATGGGTCATGCACTGACTCGCATTCCTGAATCTTGTCTACACGGGCTGCACCCTAAAGCTAAAGGAGATCAACACTTGCACAGATTTATTGACTTTGTGTTTGTGCTCTTCAAATGACAAATCGCAATGCAGTGGAAAGCACCAGCAGTTCTGGACATAACTAAATGGTTGAATACACTACAACCTTGGGTGCGCGCGGAAGCTGGTGTTTTACGCTCCCTTCAAATTAGAGGAGTGGTAGTAATGGTAGGTGGAAATTGGGACACTTGCATTGTAAATATAAAAGCCAAAAACACCCACCTGCCCTGAGTGGGATGTCAATCAGTTTTGGAAATCTGGGTACATGAGATTTGGGCTCCCAGCCCCCTTTTGCACTGAGGAACCTTAGTAGACCATGGGCTCCCAGCCCTTTTGCATTGAGGATCCTAGGAGCGCTTTTTGCCATTGCTTGTGCCTTTGGGTACCTTTATAATGTTTTGTGGCCCCCGACTCCCCCCACCCTTCACCACCACACACGCTATTGCTTCACAAACGCATGCTATAATATTATAAATGTTTAAATATTTTTTGTCTCTTGCTCCACATGTTTGTTTATTGTGTGTACTGCATATATTTTAGTATGGCTTCGTGTAATTGATGTGAAATAATAAAACCGATATGAAACTGCTTAACCTGCTGACCTATCTTGCTCGTTATCTGCAAGAACAGTCAAATGGGATCTTGTTCAATTCTCCAAGTAAAATATCTGAGTGCAAGGGGAGACCTTTCGGCAGTGGAACCCATTCCCTGAAATAAATATTCTTTTAATTAAAAAAATTGAAAAAAACTCTCCTGGTTTTTGAGCTCTTCGATGGCAATGTGTAGGGTAGGAGGGTAGAGAGAGGATTCAAGGTTCTATCCTGAGACCTCCTTTGTTGTATCCAGGTGGGACAACTGTGGAGAATCCGCCACATAATGTTTTTTCACGTAATCAATTGATACTTGTCTGTTCTTTTTTGACAAGGCAAAACTACAGGGCGTCTTTTACCCCCAGCACAGGTCTGAGTGGTCGATATAATGGTCCAAGCCCCTGTTAGTCTGGAATGTTCTCTAGAACTAGATCTCCTCCTTTGGGGATCCACCCTTCTGTGATTAGAAAAACCTTCTCCTTGCCAGTGGCAGAATCAGAATGTTTGACATTCATTCGTGTCTTTGACCTCCTTTATTTTCTGTAACACAGTTTTTGTCTAGGTCAAGTGGATTTTCTTCTGCCACCATCCCAGAGTTGTCAAGTACAGGAAAATACATGGGTTTTCCTAGTAGTATCTCGTTTGGAGTGCACCCTCCCAACAGTTATATAATCTCAGATGATGGACCCCACTAAGACCGTATTCAACACCTGGGCTGTTAGGGCTTGCTTAAGCGTGTAGTTAACACTTTTTACTAAACCATTCATACAACTTTTGTAATCGATTACTGAATTGAAGACACACCCCAAAAAACGAATTGCATCTTTGAAGGCCTTTAAGGCAAATGCTGGACCATTGTGCAAATGGAATATGGGACTATCAAACACCTCAAATCCTTCACAGCGGTGCTTGCATTTCAAGATCTCTCAGCCCACATGTAGGAAGCTGGCTTTCTATGTAGTATACCAAAACCAGGTATACTATGTAGAAAGCCCAGAGGGCCCTTATTGGCTTACAGGGCTTAAACCAATAATCCCAAATGCTCTCTTTTGTGATAATGTGGGCGAGCAGTTTAGGCTTAACAGAGTGTGAAGTGTTAATGCATTTGTTGAACACAGTCAGTAAATGACACTCACTTAAAAAGAAACTCGAGACCAATTTAGAAAAATGTTTTTATATATTTTTTTTGTCACCAAGAACTTCGTTTATGGGTAAGTACTTTTCATAATAGCAATTTTTGCAGAAAAGTAAAAATGTCAATCAAATGTTTTGTTTTTTTACGCAGTAATGCTTTCCTATGGAGAAAGAAACATACTGCATATGGGTGTTTGCAATCGATTCTCCGGGGTCCCCTTTAGGACTTAAGTTTCTAGGGGGCCAAGGTCCAAAGTACCACCAGCAGTTCAAGTTCACCTGCCCTGGAGTGTCTGGGTGCAGAGGTGCTGGATGGGTTGGTAGCCTTGTGCGCTACACCATAGGAAAGGGCGATGGTGGGCATGTAGAAACGGGCTGTAGAGGGGGACTTGGGGACAAGTCTGGAAGCTCTCAAAGGGGGCGGGAGGGCTTGGTTCATGGGGGTTCTGGGAGCAGGGGAGCACTGTCTGTTGTCGTGGACCCGGAAACTGGAGCTAAGATGCAGATGTTTTTGGTCGGCTGGTGCCCGTGCTTAAAAGGCACCCACGGTTCTCGGTTAGACCTGCGAAGGGAGACTGTAGGAAAGTTGCCCTTTGATGGGGCGCACCTTTTTGATGGGCATGCAGACTCTGCGGTCCAGCGTCTCATGTCTGGTTTTCCTTGATTACGTTATTCCTAGCCCTTGTTGCAGACTTCTGATCTCTTTGCATTGATCGCAGTATTGTCACTTCATTTCCTTGGTATCCGTCTCTGGGTCCAAGCTGTTATTTCCCAGACTGACTGTACGGCTGACCAGCTGTTTCTGCCCTTATTTTTCATTCCTCTGTCTAGGCGCTAGTCTCAAGAGGTATTCCCTTCCATTTTGTGGGGCAGTGACGTATCCTATGTGGGGTATTCGTTGGTTATTGTATAACCATTCTGCATTGCCACCAGAAGTGTCCTTCCTGAGTTGATGCTCCACGTCTGTTCTTCCTGGATGTGTAGGCCCTTCCTGAGGATCCTGCGAGGTCCTCTTGGGGTGGTTCTCTTCCCTAGAGGGAAAGAACTTTCCTACAATTCACGCTGTAGGCTTCTCGTGTTACGGCTGCCTACTGTAGTGGGACTTCTCCTCTGGTAAGACCCACAAGGGTGATGTAGCTCTTTCTGGAGCTTCCATGTTTGTATTTTGCAGTTAGTCCGTACTTCGCTCCTGCCTCTGCGGATGAAGATTTCTCCAGAGTATTGTTTGTATCTGAAAGAAAGTTAGTTATAGATTCCTTACCTTAGAACTTACCCCAGCCGTCAGACTGGATCTGGAAAGTTTTTTGTCAGCAGTACCTCTGCGAGGCGAAAGGTGGAGTCGGTCGGTTCCGTGTCTGTCGTTGGCGTCGTGGTCACCGGGATGACGTCGTGGTAGCTACTTAGACGCCGCCCTCGCGCGCTGACGTCAGTTCTTTCTTCCGCACCAGCCAGCGCAGATCCGGAGAGAGCTGTACCTCCAGTCATTTTTTAACGGAACTTTTTGAGCGACTTTTGTCGACGTCTTTTTGAGTCCTACCGACTCCTGGTGCACGTAGGGATGCCCGGCTTCAAGGCCTGCGGTTCCTGTTCCCGAATGATGTCGGTGACGGATCCGCACCGCGTGTGCCTCTTTTGCCTGGAGCGCGACCACGACCCCAAGTCGTGCTCCGACTGCCGGACCATGGCTCCGAAGTCTTTGTGATAGCGGTCCCGAAAGCTTCTTGAGCGCCGGCAGTCGGCTCAGCGCCGTTCGAGGTCTCGGTCGCGAGGGAGGTCGAGGGACTGGTCGCGGAGCCATCACCACTCGTCATCCAAGTCTTCGCACTCTGGGTCAGGTAAGTCGAAGCACAAGAAGAAGTCGAAGAAGCATAGTCTCTCTTCGACTTCTCCCCATCGGTCGGCTGACGCGACGAGGGATGCGGGCGGTGCCACTCCCGCGGCTCCGCATGCGGAGCCTGAAGGGCCAACTCTGAGCTTCCCTCCCTCTCCGGGGCCTGGAGCGACCGCTGCCCAGCTTCGTCAGTTTTACGAAGCCATGCATGCCATCTTTGGGCAGCCCGACTCCGCCGGCGCACCTTCGGGCCCCGCGGACTCGGTTGGGGTCCCTAGGCCTTCCCTGCCAGCGGCTCTGGCCCCGGCACCGCAGGGCCCCCATGGATCCAGGCCTGGATCCGGATCGGCGCCGGTCGACCTTGTGACACCTCCACCAGCGCCGACTCCACTAGCACCGCGTCTGCCGCAGACGCCTCCTGGCCCCCCAGCCGACGTCGACCCCGGCTTCCAACCCGACATGGACACGGAGCCGGATTGGCATCGGCCGAGGCCGGATCCCGCGCCGATGGGTACTTTTGCCCCCGTGTTCCACCCTTCCCACTCTTCATCAGCCAGGCTAGCTTGAATCCAGTGGCGCAGTGAGCACGGGACCCACGTCTGGGTATACCCTTCCCACTGGCCATTTTCAGCCAACCTGGCAGCCAGATGAGGGTGAGGAAGACTGGGAGGGGTCTGGGGACCCTTTGTCAGGCCAGTTGGAGTAGGATCCGGACTGGAGAGAGGACCTGGGGGATGCCAGTGGTCTGGATACCTCCCCAGACCACTGGCATGTTGTCTCCTCCTACCGTGGCTACGGAGGCGGGAGCGTCATACGCAGTGGTGTTGCGTAGGGCGTCCGAGGCGCTCAACCTCGAGCTTCCTACAGTGGCAGTCAGGACTAACCTCCTGACAGAGGTGCTTCAACCGGCAGCGAGCTCTTCGGAGCCCCTGCTGCCGTTCAATGAAGCCCTGACCAACATCCTTTTGGGCATTTGGTCCAGGCCCAACACGGGGGCTCCTGTGGATAGGATGGTTGCCCGACGCCACCGCCCGGCCCCGGGCGACCCCACTTTCCTCTACCAAGACCCCACCTCGGAGAGCTTGGTGGTCCAAGCTTCTACTTCCAAGAGCGCATTCCCTAACGCACCACCCGATAGGGAATCCAAGAAGCTGGATCATCTTGGGAAGGTTTTCTCTTCCGCCAGCTTGGGACTGCGGTCGGTAAACACCGCATGTCTATTGGGCCGTTATTCCCACTCTGTGTGGGACACGGTTGCGCAGGTGCTGCCTCCGTGTCCGGAGGAGGGCCGAACCGTACTCTCCCAGGCCGTTGCCGCAGGGAGAGATGCAGCGAAGTTTACCATCTGCTGTGGGCTGGATACCGCCCACTCTCTAGGCAGGACGATTTCCACGTCGGTAGCCCTTCGTCGCTACGCCAGGGTGAGATCGACTGGCTTTTCTGGGGATGTCCAGAGCGCTCTTCTGGACATGCCCTTTGATGGCCGTTGCCTTTTTGGCGACAAAGCAGACCACGCTCTAGAGCGTTTCAAGGACTCATGGGCTATGGCCAAGTCCTTGGGCCTCTCCACTCACCCTGCGCAGTCTGCTTTTCGCCCCTTTCGTGGCTACGGAAGGGGTGCCCCACTACGTCCTGCCCAGAGCCACAGGCCGGCGCAAGCTGCACAACCTTCGCGCGACCAGGGACGTGGGAACCACCGCCGTGGTTCTGGGGGCCAGATAGTGGGCCAGTCCACCAACCCCCCCCCCTCTGCTTCCACCTCCAAACCTTCCTAGTCTGACCTTTCAGGCCCATCAATCGCCAGTGGGCGGCAGGATCTGCCATCACCTCCCCCACTGGCGCAACATCATGTCGGACAGGTGGGTTTTGCAGATAGTCCGAAGGGGCTACTCCCTCCCCTTCGAGGCTACCCCTCCAGCCATGCCACCTCAGTACCATCGCATGTCGGAGGATCACCTGGGCCTTCTCCAACAGGATGTTACGGCTCTCTTGGCCAAGGGAGCCATCGAGCGCGTTCCTGCCCCAGAAGTAGGTCGTGGTTGCTATTCCCACTACTTTCTGGTACCCAAGAAGGACAAGGGCCTGCGTCCTATCTTGGACCTCAGGAGCGTCAATCGCTTCCTCCGGAACGAGAAGTTCAAAATGTTGACGTTAGCTCCGGTCTTGTCTGCCCTCGTCCCTGGAGACTGGATGGTAGCGTTGGACTTGCAGGACGCTCATTTTCACATCCCCGTCCTGCTGGCCCACCGGCGCTACTTGCGGTTCATTATAGCCCACGAGCATTTCAGTTTACTGTGCTCCCCTTCAGCCTTACCAGCGCCCCTCGGGTGTTCACGAAAGTGATGGCGGTGGTTGCAGCTCATCTGCGCTGATCAGGGGTCCCAGTCTTCCCCTATCTTGACGACTGGTTGTTGAAGGCGGGCTCGCCCCAGGCAGTCGTCTCCCACCTCCAGACTACGGCCGACCTCCTGCATTCGCTGGGGTTCTCCATCAACGTGCCGAAGTCACACCTGATTCCCTCTCAGAAGCTCCTCTTCATCGGAGCGGTTCTGGACACAACGTGGTTTCGGTTCTATCCTCCCGAGTAGCGACTCCGGGCTATGATTCCGATCTTTCAGCCCTTATCCCGGGTTTCGGTCAGGATGACCCTCCGGCTGCTGGGCCTGATGGCTTCCTGCATCCTGCTGGTGGATCATGCCAGGTGGCATATGCAGGCTCTGCAGTGGGACCTGAAGTTCCAGTGGGCGCAGCATCAGGGGAATCTGTCCGATTGCGTCTAGATCTCAGAGGGCACTGCACACCAATTGCAGTGGTGGCTCACAAACCAGCATTGGGTCAATGGCAGATCCCTCTCCCTTCCTCATCCAGAGTTCACAGTGGTGACCGATGCATCACTGCTGGGATGGGGTGGCCACATGGGAGAGGCGGAGATCAGAGGCCTCTGGTCTCTGGCGGAGTCCGGGCTCCACATCAACCTTCCGGAGCTGCGGGCGATCCGGCTTGCACTGAAAGCATTCCTTCCCTCTGTCCGGGGAAGTGCAGGTGTTCACGGACAACACCACCGCCATGTGGTACTGCAACAAACAGGGCGGTGTAGGGTCGGGGACCCTATGTCAAGAGGCCCTCCGTCTCTGGACATGGCTGGAACATCAGGGCATATCCCTGGTGGTTCAACATCTGGCAGGTTTCCTGAACGCCAGGGCGGACGAACTCAGCCGCAGGTGCATGATGATCACGAATGGCGTCTTCACTCGGAGGTGGTGCAAGGTCTCTTTCAGCAGTGCAGAGCCTTGGTTAGATCTATTCACCACCGAAGAGAACGCGCAATGTCAGCAATTCTGCGCGTTGGAATTTCCAAGGCGGCGCTCGCTAGGCAACGCTTTTTGTCGCGAGTGGAGTTGCGGTCTGTTGTACGCCTTTCCGCCTATACCACTTCTGCCCAGAGTGCTGAAGAAGATCAAGCGCGACCGGGCCCAAGTCATTCTTGTGGCTCCGGATTGGGCACGAAGAGTCTGGTATCCCGAGCTGCTCAACATGGCCATCGATCCTCTGATCCGACTGCCTCTTCGGGAGGATCTTCTGTCGCAGCAGCAGGGGACGGTCCTCCACCCGAACCTGTCCAGCCTCCACCTCCTTGCATGGAGATTGAGCGGCGTCAGTTGACATCATTCGACTTGCTTCCCGAAGTTTGTAGTGTAATCTTGGCAGCCAAGTGTCCCTCCACTAAGACGGTATACACCTGCCGATGGAACAAATTTGTGCATGGTGCACAGCAAAGGCTGTGGATCCCCTTTTCTGCCCCCCTTGTTCCTCCTTTCTTTGGCCCAGCAGGGCTCTGCTCTGGGCACTATCAAGGGCTATCTTTCGGCCATTTCTGCCTTTCTTCAGCTTCCTTATCGGCCTTCTCTCTTCAAGTCCCCGGTTGTTAATCGTTTCTTAAAAGGCATAACTCATCTCTTTCCTCCGATCCCCTTCGTTATGCCTCAGTGGGACTAGAATCTGGTCTTGACCTATTTGATGTGCGCTCGCTTTGAGCCGCTTCACAACTGTCCTTTAAGACTTTTAACTCTTAAGACTGCAGTTCGAGGCATGTGAGCTGCAGAGCTCACACTGTGCATTAGATCGCCATCTGGTGTTGGGCTCGGATGCTTGCACTTTGTTGTTGTCTTCGAAGAAGTCTTTGTAGTCATGTGATAGGTGACTCCTCCTTAGGACAATAGTGCGCATGGGCATCGACTCCATCCTCAGATTGTTTTTTCCGCCATCGGGTTCGGATGCAATTTCGACACTCCGGTTCGAAACTTGTTTTTTGCAGCATTTTCCATTTTTCAACGCCTGATACCGACATCGACATCTCGACGTCCCTTCCTCGATCTCCTTTCCAGCCGTCGACGCGGGCCGTTGGGCCCATCGACGCCGTAAGGCCTACTGCCCATGGAAAGGACGCCATTCCGAAAATGCCCCCAATGTGGAGCAAAGTTTCCTCACAGTGACCACCACCAGGTCTGTAATCGGTGCCTCTCACCAGACCATAACGAGGCCACTTGTCCGGCCTGCGCCTCCTTCCGCTCCAAGAAGACAATCCGCGATCGTCGAGCCCGAAGGCACATCATGGCGCACAGGTCCGCTCCCGGAACCCGTCAACATCTTCGACGAGGGTCCCGATGTTCCGGAAGAAGACTCCGAAGACCTCGCTATCATCTCCGAGGCAGAGGACTCCGACAGTTCCATCCCTTCAGGGCAGCGTGTGAGTACTACTGCCCCTGCCCCAACCCTCCCTGCAAAATCGAAGGCACCGGTCAGTACTTCGCCTACGGGCCCCAGTCGAGACCGTAAACGTGTTTCGGACGCCCCGCCTCCGGGCTCGGCACCGAACAAGAAAACAAAGCCTTCTAGTTCCTCGGCACCGACCAAACCACATGTGCCCGTTACACCGGCACCTTCGGCGCCGAGACACAAAGACCACCCGGCGCCGAAATCCAGTTCGGTCCCCAAATCCGCCTCCAAGCACGCGGATCCCTCGGCACCGAAACCGAAGCTACTCGACACACCCCTAAACTAAAGCCGGTCGAGCCTGTAGCTAAACCGAAGGACGCCTCGACGCCTTCTAAAGCAAAGGAACATTCAAAGAAGCCATCACCACGTTCGGAACCGAAAAAGTCGGCGCCGAAAACTAATATTCAAGGAGAGGAACTGTTTACACCGGATCCCATCGATCCTAATCAACACAAACTTTATATCAATCCTAAAACAGGACACATTTCCTCTGTGCCACGTCACAAGCCTGTCCCTCCGAAGAAGAAACACTCTTCCACTTCCCCTATGCCTCCTTCTTCCCCTATACCTCTCTAACACCCCTCCTCTCCACATCCCTATTACACCTCCTCAACCTGCGGATTCTCCCCCACATGAGTATGAGGACAACATGGGGTATGGGGATGACCCTCATAATTTATATCTGGATCCAGATAATCCACCACAGGATGACTGGGGTTATAATGACCCCCCAGACCCTACAGACCTCCCCAGCCCTCCACCTTATCCCACAAAACCATCTCCACCAGATGATCACATAGGTTTTGGGCAACTCATACATACTGCGGCCGTTTTTCATGGGGTGCATATTCACACCGACCAACCAGAGGAAGATTTTCTTCTAGACACTTTTGAACGGTCTCAAAAAACTGTTCAAACTTTGCCCATGATAAAGGGTGTCATTAAACATGCACCTGAAATTTTTAACGACCCGGTCAGAGCCAGGATCCTTAATCCTAGAGTGGATAAAAAGTATAGACCTGCCCCCGATGACCCCACCTCCATCAAAGGTCAGCTCCCCTTGACTCACTGGTCGTTTCTAATGCCAGAAAACGCGCCAATTCCCAAACTTCAGGGGATGCTCCGCCCCTGATAAAGAATCCAAATTGTTAGATTCCTCTGGCAAACGCGTAGCTGCGCAAGCCACCAACATCTGGCGCATCGCTAACACCCAAGCTCTACTAGCTAGGTACGACAGGGCACACTACGATCAGCTAGAAACCCTCCTTCAACATCTACCTGATCAATACAAAACACAAGCCACTGACCTCATTCAAGAAGGCAAACTTATTTCCAATGCCTCCATTAAGTGCGCCTTAGACGCAGCCGACACCGCCGCTAGGTCAGTTAACACTAGCGTGCTTATCAGACGACACGCCTGGCTTCGCATTTCAGGTTTTAAGCCAGAGGTTCAGACTACCATACTAAACCAGCCCTTTAACCAAAACCAACTATTTGGTCCTGCTGTCGACACAGCACTAGAAAAGATGAAGAAGGATACTGACACTGCCAAATCAATGGGAGCATTGCAGTCCCCGCAGCAACGTGGCTCCTTTCGCCGCTCCTTTTACAGAGGGGGCTCCAGGAATACCACCGCAGACAGTTCCTCTTCCTATCGAACAAACACCCAAACCTCTCCTAAAAGAGGATACTTTAGGGGTGGTTACAGAGGCAACAACTCTAAGGGCAGAGGTCGAGATAATAATAACAACACCCGTACCTCCACCACTCCCAAACAGTGACTTTCCTCTACTTCCCCCGACCACAACACCCCTGTCGGGGAAGGCTATCACAGTTCCTGCCTGTCTGGAACTCCATTACAACAGACAGGTGGGTGAGACAGATTATCCAACATGGCTACTGCCTGGAGCTAACAGCTACCCCCCACCATACCACCCAGACAGCGTCCAATGTCCACAGACCATCTTACACTTTTACAACAAGAGGTACTTTCCCTGCTTCAAAAGCACGCCATAGAGCCAGTGCCTCTGCTCCAGCAGGGCACAGGGGTTTACTCCCTGTACTTCCTCATTCCCAAGAAGGACGGCACTCTCAGGCCTATTTTAGACCTCAGACCTCTCAATCAATACATACACTCAGATCATTTTCACATGATCACTCTCCAACAAGTGCTTCCCTTATTACAACAACAAGACTTCCTTGCCACATTAGACCTCAAGGATGCCTACTTCCACATTCCCATACATCCTGCTCACAGGAAGTATCTAAGGTTCGTTCTCAATGGACAGCACTACCAGTTCAAAGTACTCCCATTCGGAGTCACCACTGCTCCAAGAGTGTTTACCAAATGCCTTGCAGTAGTAGCAGCGCATCTACGAAGACAACAAATACATGTCTTCCCATACCTGGACTACTGGCTTATCAAAGCCAAATCATCCAACCAGTGTGTCCAACACACCCACCAAACGATACAAACATTACACAACTTGGGGTTCACAATAAACTATACCAAGTCCCACCTTCAGCCCTCCCATGTCCTTCAATATCTGGGAGCCACAATAAACACTTCCACTGCTCTAGCTTACCCCAGCCCAGCCAGGATAGCCAGTATAAAAACCCTTGTCCCCAGGTTTCAAATACAACACTCTCTTCCAGCCAGAGTGTTTATGCAGCTCATCGGCATGATGGCATCCTGCATTTTTCTCGTCCCTCATGCAAAACTTCAAATGCGTCCTCTACAAGAGTGCCTAGCGCGCCAATGGAACCAGGCTCAGGGACATCTTACAGATCTGGTGTTGGTGGACAGGCGCACACATCGCTCTCTGCAGTGGTGGAACACCAACAATTTGTCCAAGGGGCGGCCGTTCCTAGAGCCGGTTCCACAAGTAGTACTAACCACGGACGCATCCCTTACAGGATGGGGAGCACACCTGTTACACCATACAACACAGGGCAAGTGGACCACTCAGCAGAAGCTGTTCCACATCAACCACCTAGAGCTACTAGCTATATTCCTAGCTCTCAAGTCCTTTCAACTCCACGTACAAAACAAAGCTGTCCTGGTCCGAACAGACAACATCACAGCTATGTACTATATACAAAAACAGGGGGACACACTCTCCACAACTGTCCCAACTAGCACAGGACATTTGGAGGTGGGCCATTCCACAAAACATATACCTTCTAGCAGAACACCTACCAGGGGTTCACAATCAGATTGCAGATCTGTTAAGTCGACAGACACAACAGATTCACGAGTGGGAACTACATCCACAAGTTCTTCTACCTTTCTTCCAGATGTGGGGCCAGCCAGACCTAGATCTGTTCGCCACACACCAAAACGCCAAATGCCCAACCTTCGCCGCCAGGTTTCCACACCCGCAGTCCAAGGGCAATGCGATATGGATGAACTGGTCCGGCAGATTTGTGTACGCTTTTCCACCGCTCCCACTCATCCCACTTGTAGTACGCAAGCTTCGACAACAGTCTCTCAAAATGATACTAGTAGCCCCTACATGGGCACGCCAACCGTGGTTCACCACACTACTGGAGCTATCAGTAGTCCCATACCAAAGACTACACCTCTCCCCAACAATGCTAACGCAGAGCCATGGAGAGATAATGCACCCAGATCCATCTCAGCTGAACCTTGCAATTTGGCTCCTGAAGTCCTAGAATTCGGTTACCTTAACCTACCCCCAGACTGCATGGACGTTATAAAAGAAGCTAGACGCCCAACTTCCAGAGCCTGCTATGCAGCTAAATGGAAAAGATTCGCTATTTACTGCACTAATAATAACATCCAACCATTACAAGCCTCTACGCAAAACATCATTTGCTATTTGCTACATTTGCAAAGATGTAATCTTGCATACTCATCCATACGTCTGCACCTCGCAGCCCTTGCTGCTTACTTGCAAAACAGACAACACTTATCACTATTCAAAGTCCCTGCCATTAAAGCCTTCATGGAAGGCCTTAAGCGGATCATACCTCCCAGATTACCACCTTCCCCAGTGTGGAATCTTAATATAGTACTTACCAGGCTCATGGGTCCGCCTTTCGAACCCTTACATAAATGTGAACTTCAATTCCTTACATGGAAAGTTGCGTTTCTAATTGCAATCACTTCTCTCAGGAGAGTCAATGAACTACAAGCTCTAACTATACAAGAGCCTTTCTTACAAATACATCATAAAAAGGTAGTTCTCAGAACAAACCCAAAATTCCTTCCCAAAGTCATTTCGCCTTTCCACCTTAACCAATCAGTAGAACTACCTGTGTTCTTCCAAAACCCAGATTCCGTGGCAGAAAGAGCTCTCCACACCCTAGATGTCAAAAGAGCCCTTATGTATTACATTGACAGAACCAAATCCTTTCGCAAAACCAAACAATTGTTTGTGGCTTTCTCTCCACCACACAAAGGTAATCCCATCTCAAAAGCCGGGGTTGCAAGGTGGATTGTTAAATGTATCCAAATCTGCTACCAAAAAGCCAAACGCACATTATCAGTTCCCCTAGAGCGCACTCAACACGCAAACTAGGGGCATCCATGGCATTCTTAGGGAACATTCCCCTAGAAGACATATGTAAGGCAGCCACGTGGTCTACAACACACACACCTTCACTAAACACTATTGTGTTGATGTGCAAGCCAAGCAACAAGCTTCCGTGGGCCAAGCTGTCCTTAAAACCCTTTTTCAAACTACTGCAACACATACAGGTGACCACCGCTAGGGAGATACTGCTGTACAGTCTATGCACAGTGTGAGCTCTGCAGCTCACATGCCTCGAACGGAAAATGCTACTTACCAGTATGCATCTGTTCTTGGCATGTAGAGCTGCAGATCCTCGCACGCCCACCCACCTCCCGGGACCTGTATGTGCTCCAGTCCTATCTTAATTAGATACACACACATGGACATCTTTTTCTTTTCTACTAACTCCATCACTCCCCAATATGGCGAAAAACAATCTGAGGATGGAGTCGATGCCCATGCGCACTATTGTCCAAAGGAGGAGTCACCTATCACATGACTACAAAGACTTCTTCGAAGACAGCAACAAAGTGCAAGCATCCGAGCCCAACACCAGATGGCGATCTAATGCACAGTGTGAGGATCTGCAGCTCTACATGCCAAGAACAGATGCATACTGGTAAGTAGCATTTTCCTTCCTGGTGGCCATCACATCTGCCAGAAGAGTGAGTGAGCTCCAGGCTCTTTCATCCAAACCTCCTTTTCTGGCTGTACATCCGGACAAGGTTGTCCTAAGAACTCGTCCATCCTTCCTTCCCAAGGTGGTCACCTCCTTTCATATTGGGCATACCATCACTTTGCCCACCTTCTTTTCGCCTCTGCATCCTTCGAAAGAGGAAGAGAGGCTCCACCGTCTGGACCCAAAACGTGCGCTTTCCTTTTATCTGGATCGCACCAAACAGTTCCGGGTGTATGGCAAGCTTTTTGTTGGCTACGTGGGCGCCAAGAAAGGTCGGGCCGTACAGAAACGGACCATTTCTAGATGGGTCGTTTTGTGTATTAAAGCCTGCTATTCTCTAGCTAAAAAGGAGCCTCCAGTGGGGCTACAGGCCCATTCCACCAGGGCGACGGCAGCCACTACTGCTTTGGGACAAGGAGTTCCTCTGAATGACATTTGCCAGGCAGTGACGTGGGCATCCTTGCACACGTTCACTAAACACTACTGCCTGGACAGCCAAGTCCGGAGAGACAGCTTCTTTGGCCGTTCTGTTCTCCAGGACTTTCTGGTGTGAACTTGGTTCGCAGACCCACCTCCGGGGTTGCTATTGCTGGGGTATCCATTCTAAGGTAAGGAATCTATAACTGTTTCTTTCAGATGAACAAGTTACTCACCTTCGGTAACGATATATCTGTAAGAAACATAGGTTAGTTATAGATTCCTTACCGCCCAACCCATCCTCCCCGTTCTGCGAACTGACTTCTAGGGTTTAGGACATCCTTTCAGGGCCCTAGTTTTGGGCACCAGTGGTCAGTGTATTGCATGGCTCTGCGTTTCTGGCGCGGAAAGTAGTGTACAGAACTGACGTCCGCGCACGAGGGCGGCGTCTAAGTAGCTACCGCGACGTCATCACGGCGACCATGACGGCAACGACGGACGCGCAGCCGACCGACGCCACCTTTCGACGCGCAGAGGTACTGCTGACTAAAAACTTTCCGGATTCAGTCTGATGCCTGGGGGGAATTCTAAGGTAAGGAATCTATAACTAACCTATGTTTCTTACAGATATATAGTTACCGAAGGTAAGTAACTTGTTCTTTTCGCCTCAACTGGCGTGCCCCGGCCTTCATATATATATATATATATATATATGTGTTTATATGTTTATATATGTATATATATGTTTATATGTGTTTATATGTTTATTATAGATATAATTATATCTCACTCTATCTATGCGCACAGTAAGACGGCACATACTTGTTTCTTCCAGGTTGCAGTATCCTGGGTTTCTTAGCCCCAGATTCTATATCTCTCTCCTTATGAGAGCAAGCTTTAGGTGTGTGCCCAGTTTATGCCAGTATCCCTACCCTCTGAACCTCCGGGTATAGTTGGCCAGTATGACTACAGGTGATCCGTCGGCAGACAGCCTCCGATGGTGTGTGTTCTGCCGATTCTACTTTTGTTGGACTTTGCATGTGTGGTGTGGTTTCCAGGTCCACACTGTTTGCTTATGTGTATCACTATTCTCCACATGCATGCATCTCCTTGTAGTCATGTTTTTTTGTACATCTCTATAGGGGTGCCACCTGTCTCTACACCTGTAATTCCTGGCATCCACTGTGGTGCATGCTCATTTGTACAATATGACTCTGTCTTGCTGGTTTGTCCTTCTCTAGTACTCTCTTCGGTTTTGCAGATCCATGGGATTCTGCGCACAGTTTGACTGTTCATTCTGATTACAGCAGCTTATGGATCATCTCCCATCGTGCACTGCACTTTTGATTCTGTGATTTCCCTTGGTTCCTTCCTGGACGAGGGACATCTCATACTGTCCTCTGACAGACTGTGGTACCATTGCCTTTCCTTGTTAATGCTCCCTTGAGGAGCATCATGGGTCTAGTGCCAGCCTTGCTTGCACTTGCTGTCCCCATCCGTTTTAGTTTTTTTTTTTTTGACGGATTCGTTCTCTTTGTAACTTGGTGGATTTCAGTTGCAGACCCTCCTCCAAGGGGGTATAGCTGTAGTATCTATTCTAAGTTGAGGAATCTGCAGCTAGATGTCTCTATCAGATGAACAAGTTACTTACCTTCGGTAACAATGTATCTGGTAGAGACCCAGTCTAGCCGCAGATTCCTTAAAGCCCACCCATCCTCCCTGCTCTGCGAGGACCTTTTCAGGTTGGGTTCTACCCACTGGTCTTTCTGCCAATGATCTGTCTTCTTTCGTGTTAGTATGCTTCACATCCTTCCCAGGTCAGGATGTCCTTTTCTGTATACCTGTTGCTTCCCCACCTATTCTCGCTCTTCGGTGGTGGGTTTATGTCTCCATCCACGCTCTTGCACTCTGGTCCTTTTTCAGTGTGGGGATTAGCCCTTTCCTGCTCCCTCCCTGATACTTTTTCTCCATTAGTTGGAGTCTATTGACTGTGCTGCAGTCAATTGGTCGCATGTAGTGCATATTCTCTGTTGCAGAAATATTGTCTTGTTGTCCTTTGCCTTAACATTCATGTGGTTGCAGACTGCTTGTCGTTTTCCATGTCATTCATATCCATTAATGTTTTGCCTCCCAGGAGGTATGGTTCTTCGCTGCTGCAAGACTGTTTCTGGGGACGAGTACTTGCTCTCTTCCCTCAGTTCCTGGGGGGTGGGGTTCTTTCACATGCATTGTGATGTTTCTCATTTTCAATTTCTTGTCATTGTTGTTTCAAAGATTTTTAATCTTTTTTTGGCACACTGTTCCCACACTCATAGTTTTCGAGTGACTCCGCGTTGTGGCGTGGAAAAGTTTCACAGTAGAAAACTGACGTCAGCACGCCGGGAGGGACTTGTATGGCTCCGCTGACGTCCTATCCGTGAACGACGTCAGGGCGGAGCCATGCAACACCGTCCCCCGGCGCGCAGATGTACTGCTGAAGAGTCTCCGGATCCAGACTGGCGCCTGGGGAATATTCTAAGTTAAGGAATCTGCGGCTAGACTGTGTCTCTACCAGATGCATCGTTACTGAAGGTAAGTAACTTGTTCTTTAGGGAAAGAGCACTGGCACTGGGGACCTGGTTAGCAGGAAACCAGTGCACTTCAGTCAAAAGTGCATCAAATGCCAGCAAAAAGTGGGGGTGACCATGTCAAAAAGGGGCACTTTCCTACAGTTTTAAACATATTGAATAAAATGCTTGCAAAAGATTAAGAATATACTTACATGAATAAACAATTGGTGTAAATAGTGTAGTATATATTGTAATGGTCTGGTTAGTAGACCTTAATCCATGAATATATTTGGACTTAAAGTGTCTGAGACAATCTATCGAAATGTAACAAAAACAATTCTGGTGTATTGAATCTATTTCATAACCTTAATCCTTTAATATTGGTTAATCATTGCATCAGTACTAGATCTTTTATAAGAAAGGATTTGCATTGTTTGATATTTAAGAGTAAAATAAAGGACAAATTGCTGATCTTGTCACGTAGGACATTTTTTCAGTTTTGCCCTCCACAAAAGTTAAAAGAATGCCCTCTGAGTGCTCGTTTGTTTAGATATCTTATGGTATACTGCACTTTCAGAAAGTAGAGTAAGATTTTATTTTATTAAAGTGTCAAGGGAACTTGTGGATTTTCAAATTGTATTTGACTTGCAAATTTCCAAGTATTTGATAACTGCCCTCACGATTTACTTGCACTTACTGTGGGAAAGGTTGTTACCCGATTGTTGAAGGTTGCAACCAAAAACCAGTAGGTTAAGTTTGGTTCCTGTTCACTTCTGTAGCAGATAGATTTGTGGTGTTGGAATACCAAAGTGGTTGCTATACCCAGTTGCTCTCCCTCGTCTGTGCCCTTACTCCTTTACCCTTTTAACATGCATGGTGGTATTGTTTCCCTAATGTTTGCTTTTGCGTCTTGGTTTTTGTATTTTCCATCTTTCCCTATTACTATCCTCCTTTCAATCTTGTCACTTCAGTCTGTCAGTGCGTTTGTCTAACTGCTGAGTCTGTCTTACCTTCCTTACGCTTGCTCTTCTATTTATTTTTTTGGCTTCAACCTGCCCTTTCTTACTCAATGTTTCTGTCTCATTTCGATGTCCAACCACGTCTCTCCCTCCCCCACCCAATTGCCATTGTCTAGCAGGCTGCAGTCCGCGCAGTGTGCTCTACAAGTGAAGGCAGCTACAGGTGACCTGACACCACCGCAGCAGCAGCAACTTGCAGTGTTCCTGCAGCAGCTACAGGCTCTCAAACCCAGGTACACCCCTTCGACTGCATCCTGACTCATTTCCCCAGGATCATCATTGGTTGGCTTGTATGTCTCAGATTTAACTCCCCTTTCCCAATCGCCCTCCCTAAAATTCCAATTGTGTTCCTGTGCCATATTTGTTCTTCTGAGAAGCTGAAGCCTACCTTCCCACTTAGCAAGTTTTGAGACTTGAGTAAATGAAGGTACTTGCACATCTCCGTTTTTACTACTAGAAATGGCTTTATTGCTCTGATCTAAAGGGAACACAGTACATGGAAGAAACTAAGGCGAGAGGAAGAGTACAAGTTTATTTGCCTGTCATTCATAAAAACCTGCTTTTAATGCTTCTCTACAACTTGTGCTTTCTCACTGAGGAGTTTTGACTTTTTAATTCAGTGTACTAGTGTCCCAGCCCTCTGCATATGTCCAGGAATAGGACAGTACTGTTGCAGTCACACAGCACTTTTAGAAAGTAGTCATATTTTATATTATGAAAGTGTCAAGGGAACTTGTGAATGAAGAACTTGGTTATTGTGAATTTAAGTAAGATACCACAATGGAGAAGTTAGATCACAAGTAAGTATCAGTTCCTAATCTTGCTCCCTGCTCTTCTATCCATCCAGCCTGATAACATCTCCAGTAGTCGCAGTCATGCTCGGAAATTGCTATTCCCAAGTAGCTAATGTTTGAGTCCTCTAGTGACAAGCGTCCTTTTCTGTCCAGACAGTCCTATCTATTGTTTAGATGGCCATTCCATCAAATTTGTTTTTTAGCCTTTGCACAGGATACAACTATCCAATTCTTTTTTAATTAAAATGTATGTAGGATTATTTTACATCTCAAAAGTACATTGAGTCAACACACATTAAGTTCTTTAATATTTTAACTTTAGAGTATAGCTGTTGCTATACCTTATGTGATCAATGGAAAAAGAGCTTTAAGAAGTACTACTTGGAGAGTACGACTTTGGTACAGTATTTGATTGGATAGAGGATGTATGCTTCTCCTGAAAGAGTTCTTGTATTTTACTTTTTACTTTTTCAGTGTAGTTGCAGACCAGACACACAGCACTTACCAGATTTCTGTCATAACCCTGACAGAGATAAACCACTTGGAGCATGGCTCATACAAACAAAAGTCACTCTGCTATTAGGAAAACAAAGCACATATGGAAATTCCAGTGTGCATGTCCACAGCACACCAAGGGCATTGTTGGCAAGATTTGATAGACTTCTAGCTGCAGATCCCTTACCTTTTGAATTTCCACAGGAGTCACACTGGATCCAGAAGATTTTCGGTAAGCAGTACCCCTCCACACCGGTAGGTGGTGTCAATTGTCTCAGCGTCCGTCGTTGTCTACGCCAGAAGTGACCTTGCGCTACCTATATAGGCACCACCCATGCACGCTGATGTCAGTTCTATTCGTAGCATGTGTTGGCAGTAGATACATATGCTTAGCATACTCCTGCCCTCTGGTGTTTGGCTCGGACAATTACAAGTTGTTTTTCTTCAAAGAAGTTCTTCGAGTCACGAGGTATATTGACTCCTCCTATAGTCTATATTGTGCATTTTCCTCCGCTCCTTTGTCGATTGTTTTTTCCGCCGTTGGGTTTGGACGCAGATCTCGCAGATCTGGAACAAAGCTAGAGTTCTGCCACGAGGCCTTTCCAGCGCCCAGTTTTCTTTTTCCACCGGCGACTAGAAATTCTACAATCACTACACTAACTTGTGTTCCTTATTTTTCCAATCCGGCCACCTGGGCCCGGATCGACAACTTTATTAACTTGGACACTAACTTCAACAGCGACTAATTCCATACACTCAATTTCGAGGGATGGAAAAGATGTCATTTAGTCTTTGTCCAAAGTGCCATGCCAAATATTCCGGCCAGGGCCAGCACTAGGTGTGTAACCTTTGCCCCCTGAGCACGACAAGATGTCGTGAAAGGCGTGTCTAGCTTTCCGCTCCATGAAGACTGTACAGCAGCGATGAGAATGCCATTGGGGCCATTCCACCATGCACTCACAGTATGCTGATGACGCGCCTGATAACTTCAAGGGCTAGTTCCCATACCCAGAACACGAAGCTGAGGACGCCAAGGCACAAGTAGCGATCACCGACAACCATATACTGCTGGCTATCAGTGGCGACAGCTCAAACTCTGAACTCTCCACTGTAAGGAAGTGGGTTTCTGTTGCAGTAACCCCCCCCCAATTTTTGCTTGATAACTGATGCACTTTTCCTTGGTGTGCCCTGGGTCCCTGCCAATCAGGTACCCAGGGCCTGTGTTCCTTCCCTAAAGCTGCATATCTGAAAGAGACACGTTAGTGACAGATTCCTTACCTTAGAATATCCCCAGGCGTCAGGCTGGATCCGGAACGTTTTTTGCGTAGCAGTACCCTTGCGCGTCGGTAGGCGGCGTCGTGCGGCTCCGCGTCCGTCGTCGGCGTCGTGATCGCCGGGATGACGTCGCGGGCAGTACTTAGGCGCCGCCCCTGCGCGCTGACGTCAGTTCTTCTTTTTCCGCGCCAGCAAGCGCAGATCCGGGAAGAGCAGTGCCCTGGTCATTTTTTGACCAATCTTTTTTGGTGAATTTTTCACTGTTTTTCTTTCATCGACTTCAAGGTGTCGTAGGGATGCCCGGGTTTAAACGTTGCGGCGCCTGTGCTCGGATGATGTCCATCACAGACCCGCATCGGGAGTGTCTCTTCTGCCTCGGCCGAGGCCACGACACGGAGTCTTGTTCCGACTGCCGGGCCCTCAACCCGAAAGCTTTGCGAGAGCGGTCTCGAAAGCTCCTGGAGGCCCGGCATCCGGCTCCGCGCAAGCCCCGGTCGCGTGAGAGGTCCAGGGGTCGATCGCGGAGTCCACACCGGTCGTCGGCATCGAAGTCTTCTTCGTCCGGTAAGTCCAAACATAAAAAGTCCAAAAGCATCGTCGCTCTAGGACTTCGCCTCGCCGGTCTCGCGACTCGGCTGAGGCCCCTCCCGGCACCGTCCCCGCCCCGCGGCCCCGGACATGCCTGTGGAGTCGCCCCGCAATACCCGTCCTTCCCGGGTTCGGGGCGGATCCGGCCCAAGTACAGGAATTCCTGTCGGCCATGGCCCGCCTCTTCGGGCCTCCAGGCCCCTCCGATGCGCCTTCGGGCCCCGCGGGCCCTGATAGGGTTGCTCCGGCGTCGCCGACGGCTCCGGCCCCGCCCGTGCCTCCAGCCTCGGCGTCGCCCGTGCCACCAGCCTCGATCCCGGCTCCGGCTTCGGCCCCGATCCCGGCTCCGCAACCCCCATCGACGCCGGTCGACCTAACGACACCTCCGCCGGCGCCGATGTCTCCGGTGCCGTTCTCGACGCCGCCTGGGGCTCCAGGCGGCGTCGTCCCCCAGTTCCTTCCGGCTCCGGACATGGACCTGGAACGACGTCGCTCGACGCCGGTTCCGGCGCCGATGAGACCTTGGGTCCCAAATGTCCCTCCTCCCCCTTATTTTGAACCAGAGGAGGACCAGGAGGACTGGGAGGGGTCTGATGACCCTCTGGCACTACAGTGTCAGTACGAAGAGGACTGGACAGAGGGTCTAGGGGATGCCAGTGGTCTAGATACTTCCCCTGACACTGGCATGCTGTCTCCTCCCGTGGCTACGGAGGAGGGAGCCAATTTTGCAACGGTGTTGCGTAGGGCGGCTGGAGCCTTACATCTCCAACTCCCTACTGTGGCGGTCAAGACTAATCTCTTGACAGAGGTGCTTCAGCCGGCAGCCTCCTCTACGGAGACTGTGCTGCCGTTTAACGACGCCCTCACTGACGTTCTTTTGGGCGCCTGGTCCAAGCCCAACACAGGGGCTCCTGTGGATAGGAACGTGTCCCGACGCCATATCCCAGCTCCGGGCGACCCCCTGTTTCTCTCTGTCCACCCCACTCCTGAGAGCTTGGTTGTCCAAGCCTCCGCTTCCCAAACCGCCTTCCCTACCGCCCCTCCGGATAGGGAATCCAAATGCCTGGATCAATTTGGGAAGAAAGGTTTTTCTTCCTCCAGTGCTGGCTTGCGGTCCATCAACTCCGCTTGTCTTTTGGGCCGATGTACCCACTCCTTGTGGGATTCGGTGGCGAATGTTTTGCCCCAGTGTTCTGAGGAGGTCCAGACACTGCTTTCCCGCGCCATTGCGGAAGGAAGGGATGCGGCCAAATACACAATTCGATGTGGCCTTGATACCGCCGACTCGCTGGGCAGGTCTATTGCAACGACGGTGGCGCTGCGACGCCACGCCTGGCTGAGAACCACTGGTTTTTCAGGGGATGTCCAGAATACTCTCATGGACATGCCCTTTGATGGAGTCGGTCTTTTGGGTCCAAAGCAGACCATGCGTTGGAGCGCTTTAAGGACTCACGGGCTATTGCCAAGTCCCTGGGCCTTTCTGCTACACGCCCTCCGCTGACTTCTGCTTTTCGCCCCTATCGTGGCCACGGTAGGGGCGCCCCTTCACGTCAGCAGCCCAGCCACCGGCCCGCGCAGCAGGCGTCTTCGCGTGGCCGAGGACGTGGATTCCGCCGTGGCGGATCGGGCAACCAGCGTGCGGGTCAGGCCACCACCTCCAACCCGTCCGCGGCCTCCAAACCCTCCTAGTCCCTCCTTTCAGGTGCACAGCACGCCAGTAGGGGGCAGGGTCCGCCATCACCTTCCCCACTGGCGTACCATCACCTCGGACAGGTGGGTCTTGGACATTGTCCGAAGGGGCTACTCCCTCCCCTTCGAGTCCACCCCCCAGCCATGCCACCTCAATTCCACCGCATGTCAGGGGATCACTTGGTACTTCTGCAGAAGGAAGTCACGGCCCTCTTGGCCAAGAGGGCCATCGAGCATGTTCCGACCCCAGAAGTAGGGCGTGGTTGCTACTCCCACTACTTCCTGGTGCCCAAAAGGACAAGGAGGACATGCGTCCTATCTTGGACCTCCGGAACGTCAATCGCTTCCTCCAGAAGGAGAAGTTCAAGATGCTCACCCTAGCTCAGGTCTTGACTGCCCTCGACCCTGGAGACTGGTTGGTAGCGTTGGACTTGCAGGACGCATATTTCCACATCCCCGTCCTGCCGGCCCACCGGCGTTACCTTCGGTTCACGGTAGGCCCCGAGCATTTTTCAGTTCACCGTGCTCCCCTTTGGCCTTACCAGTGCCCCTCGGGTGTTCACGAAAGTGATGGCGGTGGTCGCAGCTCATCTGCGCCGGGCAGGGGTTTCAGTCTTCCCCTACCTCGACGACTGGCTGCTGAAGGCGGGCTCGTCCCAGGCAGTCGTCTCCCACCTCCAGACTACGGCCGAACTCCTGCACTCGCTGGGGTTCTCCATCAATGTGCCGAAGTCGCATCTGATTCCTTCTCCACAGCTCCTTTTCATCGGAGCAGTTCTGGACACGACGCAGTTTCGGGCCTATCCTCCCTGTAAGAAAGTGGCTCTGTATATACTGCACCAAAGTAAGGTTCAGTGTGCACAGAGTCCACAGTCCCCAGAGGTTTGGCAGAGGCTAAAGTTAGATATAACCTTACTCTCTAAAGTGGTAGCTTGGTCGAGCAGTAAGGCAGTATCAGAGGACAGTGTAAAGCATTTGTTGTACACACTCAGTCAGCAAATGAAGCCACACACTCAAGAACTGAACTCTAGGCCAATGGTTTGTATATAAAAATATAGTTGTTTTATTTTAGAACCAACAATGGGTGTCAAAATATACTTTCTCAGAATGAGATGCTTTAGTTAACTACTGTTCAATTGGCAATAGACTTTTGAATGCAATAGTTACAGTTGTTGCAATATGCAACACAATTTTAAACACAATTATACATTGAGCTCAATGGAAATTTCTGGTTAAATGCAATAGATTACTTTTTGGATTACTTTTTTAACCACGGGACTGGATCTTGGATTCAGTCCCGGGACACTTCCTGTAAACAGGTGAGAAAAAGCGTTTTGGTTATGGTAGTGATTTTTGAGGAATATTACTGTATTTCAAAAGTTGACACTTAGAAACTTTTCTGGGTAAAATTACCAATGTTATCCTAGGGAAGGAAATACAGTTTGCAAGCAAAGTATGTTTACGTTACTTTTGTAATCCAGTGCTGGACTCCTAGGTTCAGCACTGGGACATTTACTTAAAACAGGTAAGTAATTACGTTTTTGTAGTTTGTACGATTTTTAAAGAATATTTGTATGATTCAGAAATCGACACTTAGAAACTTTTTCAACAAAAAGCAGGCAATGATATCCTATGAGAGGAATTTCCAGTTACTGGTAAGTACGGTAAAAATTACTTTTCATGGTCGGTACTGGACTAAAAGATGCAGTACTGAGGTCTCTCCTGATAGTAGGTGAGTAATTCGGAATTCGTTACTGTTGTGATTTTTAAGCAATATTTTGGTATTTCAAAAGTGGACACTTAGAAGAAATTTCACAGAAAACCAGTCAATGGATCCCTATGTAAGAAAATTCAATTCGCCGGTAAGTTACTTTTAACGTTACTTTTGTAATCCAGTGCTGGACTCCTAGGTTCAGCCCTGGGACATTTACTTAAAACAGGTAAGTAATTACGTTTTGGTAGTCTGTACGATTTTTAAAGAATATTCTTGTTTTCAAAAGTCGACACTTAGAAACTTTTTGGAAGAAAAAGTGCCCATGTTATCCTATGAGGAAAAATGAGTTATCGGTCTCGAGGTAAGTAATCGGTCTTTTGAGTTAGGGTTCTGGGGTTAGACTCAGGGGTCTCCCAGGGTCAGTGATGCACTGTTGTTGCACCCTCAGCGGCACTAGGGCGGCCGGGTGCAGAGTGTTGAGGCCCAATGTTATCCTATGGAGGATAGGGGGACTCCGGTTGGTGGCGGCTGGCAAGCAGGCCACGGGGTTGTGGGAGCAAAGCTCCTAGGGTTAAGCTCAGGGCACGTTGGGGACCAAGTTAGCACCAAAGAGGCACCCTCAGCGGCACTAGGGCGGCCGGGTGCAGAGTGCTGTTTTGAGGTCGGGTGCCCTGTTGATTTCAATGGAAATTTTCGGTTTTGGTTTTCAGCTGCAGGCTCGGTCCAGGAAGACTTCCAGGAGGAACCAACAGCTGGGCAGGTAAGTTGGAGGGCTCGGGGACGTAGGTGCACCTCGGGTTCCTTTCTCCAGGGCGCAGGGCGTCTGGATGCAGGGGTGTCTTTTGAGGTCGGATTTCACCTTACCGGGCCACTCGCGGTTGGGGGTTCTCCGTGCAGAGGCTGCAGGCGACGTCGGGGAGTCCTGGAGGGGTCAACCCACGGTGGACTCGGACTCTGGAGAGCTGGGGGACCTCGCTGGGACCGGTGGGCCACTTGAACTCGGGCTGTAGGCGACGGGTGCAGTGGTGGTTCCAGGCGTCGGGTTTCTTTCTCCTCAGCAGGCTCGGAGTCTTTGTTTGGTGTTTCTTTTGAACAGAGCTGCTGTTCACAGGAGATCCGGTCTTTGTTGAAGGCAGTCAGTCCTCCCTGGGGTTCTGGAGGTCGCTGGCTGCAGGACAAGACTATTTTTGGCGCAGGATCTCTGGAAACTGCAGACGGGCCGGTAGGGCTGGGGCCAAGTCAGTTGTTCTCTGCAGTCTCCTCTGCTGGGCGTCTTCTTTCGTCCTTTTTCTTCTTAGGTTGCGGGAATCTACGGAAGGAAGGTTCAGGGTGCCCCTAAATACTAGATTTAGGGCGTTACAGGTAGGTAAAGGGCAGGGACCAATGGGTCCCTGCCCTGGGGTGGGTACACCCCCTATCCTGCCACTCTCCTGTGGGAGGGGGCAGGAGCCTAGTCCTGATTGGGCAGGGCTCCCCATCTTCAAGATGGCGAGAGCCCGGAGATGTGCTTCACCTCGCCTCCCCCACCTGAGGGGTGGGGTTGGCAGAGGGTGGCACACCCCTTTCCTCCCTTGGTGTTTCCCTCCAGTCTTCCCACCAGGATGGGGGAGGAACCGGTGGGGACCAGTTGCTGAGTACAGCAAGTGGTCTGGGAAGCTCACAAAGGCGGAATGCCTTTGAAGCTTCCCCCTGCCCATCCTGGGGGAGGGGCCTAGCACCTCACCCAGGACGTGCATTGTTGCAGGCCCGGGAGAGCGGATGGCTCTCACCCAGGGGTCCAGCAACATGTCTGCTGTGTGGCAGCCTAGGCAGCCCCTCAGACAAGACGTGGATTGTAGGTTAGGTTCAGGGGGTAACTCTAAGTTGCCCTCTGACGTGCATTTTACAGTAAATCCCACACTGGCATCAGTGTGGGTTTACTGTGCTGAGGAGTTTGATACCAAACTTCTCAGTCTTCAGTGCAGCCATCATGGTGCTGTGGAGTACGTGCTGACGACCTCCCAGCACCATATACTCGGAATGGCAGCCCTGCACTTACAGTGCCCAGGAATGGGCCTGGGTACTGTAGGGGCACAGGGCTCATGCACCTGTGCCCTCACCACTGGCATAGGGCACCCAGCTAGAGGGGTGACTGAGGTATGCCAGGGCAGTGTGTTTAGGGGCATGGCACACAGGGATGTGTGCCATGTCGACTCTCTGTTTTGTTCTGCACCAAGACACTCAGCCTGCAAGGGCAGTGTGTGTGTGTCAGGGTACAGGGCCTCTAAGGGTGGCACAATAAGTGCTGCAGCCCTTAGGGGTCTTCTCTGGTCACAGTGCCCTGGGTACCTAGGGTACCATTTACCAGGGGCTTACCTGTGGCCAGAGATGCCAATTGGGTTTAGGCTGAGTACAGTTTTTAGGGAAGGAACACAGGCCCTGGGTACCTGATTGGCAGGGATCCAGGGCACACCAAGGAAAAGTGCATCAGTTATCAGGCAAAAAGTGGGGGTTACTGCAACAGAAACCCACTTTCCTACACAAGCCCCCCCAGCCCAAAGGCCAGGAGACTCAGCCAACGCTGGGAGAGCCTGTCTAGTCTTTCAGGCGAGGAAGAGTTGGGGAAGTGGTTTGAAAGTTGCAGGGCCTACTCCGCCTTATATCCTTCTGTCCAGGTCAGTCCCTTTGGGGAGCTGGCCTACCTCATCAGTTTCAGGACCTAATTCCCAAAGCTCCTCTCCTTGCTCTTTAGTGTCTTCACCCCATCTTTTAAGTTTGGGTTCAGAGGTGCCCACCTCTGCAAAGTCTAACTTAGCCAGGGCAAAGCCCAGCTTACCCACAGAGGTCACCCACAGTTTGAGCAACCCCACCATGACCAATAGGGTCAGGGGGCCTAGCTTGTTATTTGGCAGGGGGTTAGGCCACCATGCCAAGGATAGGGCTGCCATGAAGGCTAACACCCAGCAGAGGCTGCTGACAGCTGTCAGTGCCCAGAACCACACCTTTAGCTCCTGTCTGGCAAGTGAAGGGGCTATCTTACAGGTCTCTTTGGGTCCTGGCTGTCTGCCTGTTGCTTTAGGGTGGGGGTCACTAAACTTTGTAGTGAGCACCCTTCCTCCACCCTTTGTTCTGCCAGCTGAGGAGCCACCAACTCAGGCTGGACAGTTGCCTGACTAGTCAGGTCTTCTTGTTGGCTAGGGGGCTTTACCAGGGCCACTTCTGGAGTTTTCCCTCACTGGGATAGAATCTCCTGGCCCTCTGGGACTGTGGCTAACAGTTGCCCACCTTTCCTACCCTGTTCCTTTTACTCTTTTGGGGCTCAGCTGCACTGACTGCAGGTTGAGCCCCCCAGGTTTCTTGGGTGAGGCCTGGCATTGGGCCAGTGCCTCTCTTTGGCTCAGGTCCACCTCTAAGTGGTCATTCCCCAGGAGACAATCAAGGGGGAGGTCTTTACTGACTACCACCTTTCTCCATCTAAGGGACCCAGCTATGACTAGGGGCACTACAGCCACAGGCCTAACAGTGACTCCCCTGGGACAGCCCTTACTCTCCTTGATTCCCCTGGGACATACTGGTGTGGGAGTACCAACCTGTCATGCACCACAGTGTGACTGGCACAGGTATCTCTCAGGGCAGTGGCTGGGATTCCATTCACCAGTAGGCGGTGGAAGTGTCTACTCCCCTCTGGGATCTCCAGCTTACCTCTTGGGCCCATTTTCCAGTTGAAAGCTAGGAGGACTTCCTCATCTGAGGACCCTTCCTCCAGAGCTACACTGGCAACTCCTGGGGCTACACTAGTCACCCCTGGGGCTGTACTAGGGATCTTGTTTTTAGGACAGCTAGGGTCCTTGGTGTGGTGTCCTGACTTCTGACAGTTGTGACACCATATTCTGTTGGGATCCCAATTCTTACCTTGGTACCCTGGTTTAGTTTGTGAGGTGTCTTTGGGCCCACCCTCCTGGACAGGTTTTTGGGGGCTGCCTGGGACTCCTTACTTTTATCCTTAAGGGGTTCACTATCTTTCTTCTGGGGAGGCTTTGTGACCCCTTTCTTTTGGTCACCCCCAGTGGATGTCCTAGTTACCCTTGTTCTGACCCAGTGGTCTGCCTTCTTTCCCAATTCTTGGGGAGAAATTAGACCTAGGTCTACCAAATGCTGATGCAACTTTTCGTTTGTGCAATTACTTAGTATGTGTTCCTTCATAAACAAATTGTAAAGTCCAGGAAAATCCTGCACATTATGTCCAGCTAACCAACCATCCAGTGTCTTTACTGAGTAGTCTACGAAGTCAATCCAGGACTGGGTCTGGGTTTTGTGAGCCCCCTGAATCTAATTCTATACTCCTCAGTAGTGAGCCCAAATCCCTCAATCAGAGTATTCTTCATGAGGTCATAGGACCCTGCATCTGGCCCAGAGAGGGTCAGAAGCCTGTCTCTGCAGTTACCAGAGAACAGTTCCCACAGGAGTGCCCCCAGAGAGGTTTCTTTACTTTTCTTATTTCACAAGCCCTCTCAAAGGCTGTGAACCATTTGGTGATGTCATCACCTTCCTCAAATTTAGGGACAATCCCTTTGGGGATTTTAGGATCAGAAGTTTCCTCCCTATCCTTAGTTTTAGTATTGTTGCCACCATTGATGGGTGCTAAACCCATCTCCTGTCTTTCCTTCTCTAGAGCCAGGAGTCTGGTCTCTAGGTCCAGTCTTTTGGCCAACCTTGCTAAAAGGTGGTCCTCCTCACTAAGGCTATCCTCAGTGTCCTCTCTGGGACCTGAACCACCTAGGTGGCCCCTAGGTCCCCAGAGGTTTACTCTTGGAAATAAGGGTGCAGTGACCCTGTCTTCCCTAGGAAGTGGTGGAGGTGGGTTACCATCCCCATCCTCCTCACTCCTTTCCTCCTCTGCGTGGTCATCACCATGCTCAGAGGGGTGGGCCTTAGCATACTCAGCCAGGAGCTCCTGGAGCCCTTGTTTGGTTGGATGCTGGCCCATTGGTATATTTTTAAGTTTACATAAGGACCTTATCTCTTTGAAAGACAAATGAAGATAAGGGGTGAGGTCGAGCTCCTCAACCATGTCCTGTATGTCATTATTATTTTCACTAATAGCTGGGTTGTTTTCTTGAGACATTCTAACAAAAAGTTCTAACCCCTCTACCCTTGACTATAGTGACTTTTTATTTTCTACAATTTTAAAGGGACTTAAGCAAGGCCCTAACAAGACTTTTAGTAATTTGGTAAAAATGCCAATTTGAAAAATCAGAATTCTAAAGGCAATTTAAGAGTTCTGTCGTGTGATCAGATGGTAACCAAGTAGTCCAACAATGCAAGTTTGTATCCCACCGCTGATCCACCAATGTAAGAAAGTGGCTCTGTATATACTGCACCAAAGTAAGGTTCAGTGTGCACAGAGTCCACAGTCCCCAGAGGTTTGGCAGAGGCTAAAGTTAGATATAACCTTACTCTCTAAAGTGGTAGCTTGGTCGAGCAGTAAGGCAGTATCAGAGGACAGTGTAAAGCATTTGTTGTACACACTCAGTCAGCAAATGAAGCCACACACTCAAGAACTGAACTCTAGGCCAATGGTTTGTATATAAAAATATAGTTGTTTTATTTTAGAACCAACAATGGGTGTCAAAATATACTTTCTCAGAATGAGATGCTTTAGTTAACTACTGTTCAATTGGCAATAGACTTTTGAATGCAATAGTTACAGTTGTTGCAATATGCAACACAATTTTAAACACAATTATACATTGAGCTCAATGGAAATTTCTGGTTAAATGCAATAGATTACTTTTTGGATTACTTTTTTAACCACGGGACTGGATCTTGGATTCAGTCCCGGGACACTTCCTGTAAACAGGTGAGAAAAAGCGTTTTGGTTATGGTAGTGATTTTTGAGGAATATTACTGTATTTCAAAAGTTGACACTTAGAAACTTTTCTGGGTAAAATTACCAATGTTATCCTAGGAAGGAAATACAGTTTGCAAGCAAAGTATGTTTACGTTACTTTTGTAATCCAGTGCTGGACTCCTAGGTTCAGCACTGGGACATTTACTTAAAACAGGTAAGTAATTACGTTTTTGTAGTTTGTACGATTTTTAAAGAATATTTGTATGATTCAGAAATCGACACTTAGAAACTTTTTCAACAAAAAGCAGGCAATGATATCCTATGAGAGGAATTTCCAGTTACTGGTAAGTACGGTAAAAATTACTTTTCATGGTCGGTACTGGACTAAAAGATGCAGTACTGAGGTCTCTCCTGATAGTAGGTGAGTAATTCGAATTCGTTACTGTTGTGATTTTTAAGCAATATTTTGGTATTTCAAAAGTGGACACTTAGAAGAAATTTCACAGAAAACCAGTCAATGGATCCCTATGTAAGAAAATTCAATTCGCCGGTAAGTTACTTTTAACGTTATTTTTGTAATCCAGTGCTGGACTCCTAGGTTCAGCCCTGGGACATTTACTTAAAACAGGTAAGTAATTACGTTTTGGTAGTCTGTACGATTTTTAAAGAATATTCTTGTTTTCAAAAGTCGACACTTAGAAACTTTTGGAAGAAAAAGTGCCCATGTTATCCTATGAGGAAAAATGAGTTATCGGTCTCGAGGTAAGTAATCGGTCTTTTGAGTTAGGGTTCTGGGGTTAGACTCAGGGGTCTCCCAGGGTCAGTGATGCACTGTTGTTGCACCCTCAGCGGCACTAGGGCGGCCGGGTGCAGAGTGTTGAGGCCCAATGTTATCCTATGGAGGATAGGGGGACTCCGGTTGGTGGCGGCTGGCAAGCAGGCCACGGGGTTGTGGGAGCAAAGCTCCTAGGGTTAAGCTCAGGGCACGTTGGGGACCAAGTTAGCACCAAAGAGGCACCCTCAGCGGCACTAGGGCGGCCGGGTGCAGAGTGCTGTTTTGAGGTCGGGTGCCCTGTTGATTTCAATGGAAATTTTCGGTTTTGGTTTTCAGCTGCAGGCTCGGTCCAGGAAGACTTCCAGGAGGAACCAACAGCTGGGCAGGTAAGTTGGAGGGCTCGGGGACGTAGGTGCACCTCGGGTTCCTTTCTCCAGGGCGCAGGGCGTCTGGATGCAGGGGTGTCTTTTGAGGTCGGATTTCACCTTACCGGGCCACTCGCGGTTGGGGGTTCTCCGTGCAGAGGCTGCAGGCGACGTCGGGGAGTCCTGGAGGGGTCAACCCACGGTGGACTCGGACTCTGGAGAGCTGGGGGACCTCGCTGGGACCGGTGGGCCACTTGAACTCGGGCTGTAGGCGACGGGTGCAGTGGTGGTTCCAGGCGTCGGGTTTCTTTCTCCTCAGCAGGCTCGGAGTCTTTGTTTGGTGTTTCTTTTGAACAGAGCTGCTGTTCACAGGAGATCCGGTCTTTGTTGAAGGCAGTCAGTCCTCCCTGGGGTTCTGGAGGTCGCTGGCTGCAGGACAAGACTATTTTTGGCGCAGGATCTCTGGAAACTGCAGACGGGCCGGTAGGGCTGGGGCCAAGTCAGTTGTTCTCTGCAGTCTCCTCTGCTGGGCGTCTTCTTTCGTCCTTTTTCTTCTTAGGTTGCGGGAATCTACGGAAGGAAGGTTCAGGGTGCCCCTAAATACTAGATTTAGGGCGTTACAGGTAGGTAAAGGGCAGGGACCAATGGGTCCCTGCCCTGGGGTGGGTACACCCCCTATCCTGCCACTCTCCTGTGGGAGGGGGCAGGAGCCTAGTCCTGATTGGGCAGGGCTCCCCATCTTCAAGATGGCGAGAGCCCGGAGATGTGCTTCACCTCGCCTCCCCCACCTGAGGGGTGGGGTTGGCAGAGGGTGGCACACCCCTTTCCTCCCTTGGTGTTTCCCTCCAGTCTTCCCACCAGGATGGGGAGGAACCGGTGGGGACCAGTTGCTGAGTACAGCAGTGGTCTGGGAAGCTCACAAAGGCGGAATGCCTTTGAAGCTTCCCCCTGCCCATCCTGGGGGAGGGGGCCTAGCACCTCACCCAGGACGTGCATTGTTGCAGGCCCGGAGAGCGGATGGCTCTCTACCCAGGGGTCCAGCAACATGTCTGCTGTGTGGCAGCCTAGGCAGCCCCTCAGACAAGACGTGGATTGTAGGTTAGGTTCAGGGGTAACTCTAAGTTGCCCTCTGACGTGCATTTTACAGTAAATCCCACACTGGCATCAGTGTGGGTTTACTGTGCTGAGGAGTTTGATACCAAACTTCTCAGTCTTCAGTGCAGCCATCATGGTGCTGTGGAGTACGTGCTGACGACCTCCCAGCACCATATACTCGGAATGGCAGCCCTGCACTTACAGTGCCCAGGAATGGGCCTGGGTACTGTAGGGGCACAGGGCTCATGCACCTGTGCCCTCACCACTGGCATAGGGCACCCAGCTAGAGGGGTGACTGAGGTATGCCAGGGCAGTGTGTTTATGGGCATGGCACACAGGGATGTGTGCCATGTCGACTCTCTGTTTTGTTCTGCACCAAGACACTCAGCCTGCAAGGGCAGTGTGTGTGTGTCAGGGTACAGGGCCTCTAAGGGTGGCACAATAAGTGCTGCAGCCCTTAGGGTCTTCTCTGGTCACAGTGCCCTGGGTACCTAGGGTACCATTTACCAGGGGCTTACCTGTGGCCAGAGATGCCAATTGGGTTTAGGCTGAGTACAGTTTTTAGGGAAGGAACACAGGCCCTGGGTACCTGATTGGCAGGGATCCAGGGCACACCAAGGAAAAGTGCATCAGTTATCAGGCAAAAAGTGGGGGGGTTACTGCAACAGAAACCCACTTTCCTACACTCCCGAACGGCGAGTCCGGGATATTCAGGCTATGATTCCGATCTTTCAGCCTCTATCCTGGGTTTCGGTACAAATGACCCTGAGGCTGCTGGGCCTCATGGCCTCCTGCATCCTGCTGGTCAATCATGCCAGATGGCATATGCGGGCTCTGCAGTGGGACCTGAAGTTCCAGTGGGCGCAGCACCAGGGCAACCTGTCCGATCACGTCCAGATCTCGGAGGGGACTGCAAAACAGTTGCAGTGGTGGCTCTCGAACCGGCAATGGGTCATGGGCAGATCCCTCTCCCTTCCCCAGCCAGAGCACACAGTTGTGACGGACGCGTCCCTTCTGGGATGGGGCGGTCACATGGGAGAGGCGGAGATCAGAGGCCTCTGGTCTCCGGGCGGAGTCCCGGCTCCATATCAACCTTCTGGAGCTCCGGGCGATCCGACTTGCACTCAAGGCATTCCTTCCCTCTGTCAAAGGGAAGGTAGTGCAGGTGTTCACGAGACAACACCACCGCCATGTGGTACTGCAACAAACAAGGCGGGGTGGGGTCGTGGACCCTTGTCAGGAGGCTCTACGCCTCTGGACATGGCTGGAACATCAGGGCATGTTCCTGATGGTTCAACACCTGGCAGGTTCCCTGAACGCCAGGGCGGACGAACCTCAGCCGCTGGTGCATGATGGATCACGAATGGCGTCTTCACTCGGAAGTGGCGCAAGGACTCTTTCTACAGTGGGGAGAGCCTTGGTTAGATCTATTCGCCACCGAAGAGAACGCGCAATGTCATCAGTTCTGCGCGTTGGAATTTCCAAGGCGGCACTCGCCGGCGACGCTTTTCGTCACGAGTGGAGTTGCGGTCTTTGTACGCCTTTCCGCCTATACCACTTCTACCCAGAGTGTTGAAGAAGATTCGGCACGACCGGGCCCAAGTCATTCTTGTGGCTCCGGACTGGGCTCGAAGAGTTTGGTATCCCGAGCTACTCAATATGAGCGTAGATCCCCCGATCCGTCTGCCTCTTCGGGAGGATCTTCTGTCGCAGCAGCAGGGGACGGTCCTCCACCCGAACCTGTCCAGTCTACACCTGCTTGCGTGGAGATTGAGCGGCGGCAGTTGATTCCTTTCGACTTGCCTCCCGAAGTTTGTGATGTGATTCTGGCAGCCAGGCGTCCCTCCACTAAGGTGGTATACGCCTGCAGGTGGAACAAATTTGTGGCATGGTGCACAGCAAAGGCTGTGAATCCCCTTTCTGCCCCTCTTTCTGAGGTCCTTCTGTTCCTTCTTTCTCTGGCCCAACAGGGTTCTGTCCTGGGTACCATCAAGGGTTATCTTTGTGCTATCTCGGCCTTCCTCAGGCTTCCTGATCAGCCCTCCCTTTTCAAGTCCCCTGTTGTTAACAGGTTCTTAAAAGGCATTACACACCTCTTTCCTCCTGTTCCGTTTGTGATGCCTCAGTGGGACTTGAACTTGGTTCTTACCTTTTAATGTGCGCTCCCTTTGAGCCTCTACATAACTGTCCTCTTCGTCTTCTGACTCTGAAGACAGCCTTTCTGGTGGCCATCACCTCCGTTCGGCGGGTGAGTGAGCTCCAGGCTCTATCTTGCAAACCTCCCTTTCTGTCTGTTCATCCAGACAAGGTTGTTCTTCGGACGCGTCTGTCCTTCTTGCCAAAGGTGGTTACTGCTTTCCACATTGGGCAGACCATCACTTTGCCCACCTTCTTTCCGCCTCCGCATCCTTCCAGAGAGGAAGAGAGGCTCCACCGTCTGGACCCAAAACGTGCGCTCTCCTTCTATATTGACCGCACAAAACACTTCCGGGTGGATGACCAGCTCTTTGTTGGCTACGTGGGCGCCAAAAGAGGTCGGGCGGTGCACAAGAGGACCATCTCCCCCTGGGTTACCTTGTGCATCAAGACCTGCTATTCTTTGGCTAAGAAGGAGCCTCCTGTTGGGCTGCGTGCCCATTCCACCAGGGCAACGGCTGCTACCACGGCCTTGGGCCGCGGTGTTCCGCTGCCGGTTATCTGTCAGGCAGCTACGTGGGCCTCGCTGCACACGTTTACAAAGCATTACTGCCTTGACAGTCAGGTCCGGAGGGACGGCTTCTTTGGCCGTTCTGTCCTCCAGGACTTCCTTGTCTGATCTTTGTTCGCAGACCCACCACCGGGGTTGGTATTGCTGGGGTATCTATTCTAAGGTAAGGAATCTGTCACTAACGTGTCTCTTTCAGATGCACAAGTTACTAACTTGTGTAACGATATATCTGTAAGAGACAGTAGTTAGTGACAGATTCCTACCGCCCCACCCATCCTCCCCGTTCTGCGAACTGATTTCTAGGGTTAAGGACATCCCTTTCAGGGCCCTAGTATTTTTCAGACACCTATGTCAGCTTCTTGCATGGCTCTGCGTTCCTGGCGCGGAAAGTCGTGTACAGAACTGACGTCAGCGCGCAGGGCGGCGCCTAAGTACTGCCCGCGACGTCATCCCGGCGATCACGATGCCGACGACGGACGCGGAGCCGCACGACGCCGCCTACCGACGCGCAAGAGGTACTGCTACGCAAAAACTTTCCGGATCCAGCCTGACGCCTGGGGATATTCTAAGGTAAGGAATCTGTCACTAACTACTGTCTCTTACAGATATAACGTTACACAAGTTAGTAACTTGTGCTACAGCCTAAACCCAATTGGCCTCTCTGGCCACAGGTAAGCCACTGGTAAATGGTGCCCTAGGTACCCAGGGCACTGTGACTAGAGAAGGCCTCTAAGGGCTGCAGCACTTATTGTGCCACCCTTGGAGGCCCTGTACCCTGACACACACACACACACTGCCCTTGCAGGCTGGGTGTCTTGGTGCAGAACAAAACAGAAAGTCGACATGGCACACATCCCTGTGTGCCATGCCCACAAACACACTGCCCTGGCATACCTCAGTCACCCCTCTAGCTGGGTGCACTATGCCAGTGGTGTGGGCACAGGTGCATGAGCCCTGTGCCCCTACAGTACCCAGGGCCATTCCTGGGCACTGTAAGTGCAGTGATGCCATTAAGAGTATATGGTGCTGGGAGGTTGTCATTACGAACTCCACAGCACCATAATGGCTACACTGAAGACTGGGAAGTTTGGTATCAAACTTCTCAGCACAGTAAGCCCACACTGATGCCAGTGTGGGATTTACTGTAAAATGCACGACAGAGGGCAACTTAGAGTTGCCCCCTGAACCTAACCTACAATCCACGTCTTGTCTGAGGGGCTGCCTAGGCTGCCACACAGCAGACATGTTGCTGGACCTCTGGGTAGAGAGCCATCTGCTCTCCCGGGCCTGCAACAATGCACGTCCTGGGCGAGGTGCTAGGCCTCCTCCCCCAGGATGGGCAGGGGGAAGCTTCAAAGGCATTCCACCTTTGTGAGCTTCCCCAGACCACTTGCTGTACTCAGCAACTGGTCCCCACCGGATCTTCCCCCTCATCCTGGCGGGAAGACCGGCGGGAAACACCAAGGGAGGAAAGGGGGTGTGCCACCCTCTGCCAACCCCACCCCTCAGGTGGGGGAGGCGAGGTGAAGCAGATCTCCGGGCTCTCGCCATCTTGAAGATGGGGAGCCCTGCCCAATCAGGACTAGGCTCCTGCCCCCTCCCACAGGAAAGTGGCAGGATAGGGGGTGTACCCACCCCAGGGCAGGGACCCATTGGTCCCTGCCCTTTACCTACCTGTAACGCCCCTAAATCTAGTATTTAGGGGCACCCTGAACCTTCCTTCCTCAGATTCAGCAACAAGAAAAGGAAGAAGGACGAGAAGCCGTGCAGAGCTAACAAGAGGACGACTCCCACTGACTTGGCCCCAGCCCTACAGGCCTGTCTCCCCTCGAACCTGCTCCTGCAAAACCCCGGCGTGTCCAGCGGCCAGCAACCTCAAAAACCCCGGAGGACCTGCCTGCCTTCACTTTCCAAGCTGTTTCTCCCGTGAACACCGGACGTGTTTGAACTGCAGCTTCTGGTGCCTGCCAGGAACCGCGAATCCAGCCCACTCTGCACCCGCCGAATCCGGCCCGAGCTAGAGTGGGCAAATACCCAGAGGAGGTCCCCCCGGCGATCCTGACCCGAGATCCAGCAACCCCTGACCTGCCTCAAGTCTCCTGACGACGCCTGCAGCCTCAATCCAGAGGACCCCCCCCTACCGCGACCAGAGCGGGTAAGAAAATCCGACGTCCCAAGGCAATCAATCAATCAATCAATCATGTCACTTATAAAGCGCACTACATACCCGCGAGGGTCTCAAGGCGCTGCTATATACCCGCGAGGGTCTCAAGGCGCTGCACCCGACGCCCCACGGCCTTGTGTGCCCAAACCAACTGTGCCCAACCAACCCTCTACATCCCAACTTACCCCTCGAAGTGGTGGTTGCTCCTGGAAGGTCCTCGTCCCCGAGCCTGCAGTGTTTATTTGTCCAGGAGAATCTCCTTTGAAATCAACAGGGCAACCGACCTCAAAACAGCACTCTGCACCCGGCTGCCCTAGTGCCGCTGAGGGTGCCCCATTGGTGCTAACTTGGTCCCCAACGTGCCCTGAGCTTAACCCTGGGAGCCTTGCTCCCACAACCCCGTGGCCTGCTTGCCAGCCGCCACCAACCGGAGTCCCCCTATCCTCCATAGGATAACATTGGGCCTCAACACTCTGCACCCGGCCGCCCTAGTGCCGCTGAGGGTGCAACAACAGTGCATCACTGACCCTGGGAGAACCCTGAGTCTAACCCCAGAACCCTAACTCAAAAGACCGATTACTTGCCTCGAAACCGATAATTCGTTTTTCCTCATAGGATAACATGGACACTTTTGCTTCCAAAAAGTTTCTAAGTGTCGACTTTTGAAAACTACGAATATTCCTTAAAAATCGCACAAATAACCTAACCGAATTTTCTCAACTGTTTGCAGGAAAGGTCCCAGTGCTGAACCTAGGTGTCCAGCACTGAGTAACAAAAGTAATTAAAAAGTAACTTACCTGTGAATTGAATTTCCTTCCATAGGATAACATTGGTGGTTCTTTGTGAAAAAGTTTCTAAGTGTCAACTTTTGAAATACAAGAATATTCTTTAAAAATCGTACAAACTACAAAAACGTAATTACTTACCTGTTTTAAGTAAATGTCCCAGTGCTGAATCTAGGAGTCCAGCACTGGATTACAAAAGTAACGTTAAAGTAACTATCTGAAAGAGACACGTTAGTGACAGATTCCTTACCTTAGAATATCCCCAGGCGTCAGGCTGGATCCGGAAAGTTTTTGCGTAGCAGTACCCTTGCGCGTCGGTAGGCGGCGTCGTGCGGCTCCGCGTCCGTCGTCGGCGTCGTGATCGCCGGGATGACGACGCGGGCAGTACTTAGACGCCGCCCCTGCGCGCTGACGTCAGTTCTTCTTTTCCGCGCCAGTAAGCGCAGATCCGGGAAGAGCAGTGCCCTAGTCAATTTTTGACTAAATTTTTTGTCAATTTTTTCACTGTTTCTTTTCGAGTCTTTACATCGACTCCTAGGTGTCGTAGGGATGCCCGGCTTCAAGCCATGCGACGCCTGTGGTCGAATGATGTCGATCACAGACCCGCATCTAGAGTGTCTCTACTGTCTCGGCCGAGACCACGATACGAAGTCGTGTCCTGACTGCCGGAAACTTCACCCGAAGGCTTTGCGAGAGCGGTCTCGAAAGCTACTCGATGTCCGGCAGTCGGCTCCGCGCCACACCAAGCCCCGGTCCCGGGAGAGGTCGAGGGGCCGGTCGCGGAGCCCCCGCCGGTCGTCGGAGTCCAAGTCTTTGCGCTCCTCGGGTAAGTCGAAGCACAAAAAGTCTAAGAAGCATCATCGCTCTAAGACTTCGCCTCGCCGGTCTCGCGACTCGGCTGAGGCCCCTATCGGCACCGTCCCCGCCGCCCCGGACGTGCCTGTGGAGCCGCCCCCGCATTACTCGTCCTTTCCGGGTTCGGGGGCGACTCCGGCCGAAATACAGGAATTCCTGTCGGCCATGGCCCGCCTCTTCGGGCCTCAAGGTCCCTCCGGTGCGCCTTCGGGCCCCACGGGCCCTGATGGGGTTGCTCCGGCGTCGCCGCCGACTCCGGTCCCGGCGTCGCCTGTCCCGCCAGCCTTCATCTCGGCTCCGGCCCCGGCCTCGATCCCGGCTCCGGTGGTACCGCAACCCCCATCGACGCCGGTTGACCTAACCACGCCAACGCCGATGTCCCCGGTGCCGTTCCTGACGCCGTCCGGGGCTCCGGACGGCGTCGTTCCCCGGTTGTCTCCGGCTCCGGACATGGAGCCGGACCGACGTCGCTCGGCTCCGGCGCCGATGAGACCTTGGGTCCCAAATGTCCCTCCTCCTCCATATTTTGAACAAGAGGAGGACCAGGAGAGCTGGGAGGGGTCTTAAGACCCTCTCACACAAGTGTGAGTATGATCAGGACTGGGCTGAGGAACTTGGGGATGCCAGTGGTCTAGACACTTCCCCTGACACTGGCATGCTGTCTCCTCCCGTGGCTACGGAGGAGGGAGCAAATTTCGCAACGGTGTTGCGTAGAGCAGCTGGAGCCTTGCACCTCCAATTGCCTACTGTGGCTGTCAGGACTAATCTCCTGACGGAAGTGCTTCAGCCGGCAGCTTCCTCCACGGAGACTGTGCTGCCGTTTAATGATGCACTAACTGACGTTCTTTTGGGCGCCTGGTCCAAGCCCACCACAGGGGCTCCTGTGGATAGGAACGTGGCCCGACGCCATCGCCCTGCTCCGGGCGACCCCTTGTTTCTCTCCCAACATCCCACCCCCGAGAGCTTGGTTGTCCAAGCCTCTGCCTCCCAAACCGCCTTCCCTACCGCCCCACCGGATAGGGAATCCAAACGCCTGGACCAATTTGGGAAGAAGGCTTTGTCTTCCTCCAGTGCTGGCTTGCGGTCCGTCAACACCGCTTGCCTTTTGGGCCGATATACCCACTCCCTGTGGGATTCGGTGGCGGCTATTTTGCCACAGTGTTCTGAGGAGGTCCAGACACTGCTTACCCGCGCCATTGCGTAAGGAAGAGATGCGGCTAAATACACCATACGTTGTGGCCTTGATACCGCCGACTCGCTGGGCAGATCGCTTGCAACGACGGTGGCGCTACGTCGCCACGCCTGGCTGAGAACAACTGGTTTCTCGGGTGATGTCCAGAATACACTCATGGACATGCCCTTTGGTGGAGTCGGTCTTTTGGTTCCAAAGCAGACCATGCGCTGGAGCGTTTTAAGGACTCACGGGCTACTGCCAAGTCCCTGGGCCTTTCTGTTGTACGCCCTCCGCTAACCTCTGCTTTTCGCCCCTTTCGTGGCCACGGAAGGGGCGCCCAGTCACGTCAGCTGCCCAGCCACCGGCCCGCGCAGCAAACGTCTTCACGTGGCCGAGGACGTGGATACCGCCGTGGCAGTTCGGGCAACCAGCGTGCGGGTCAGGCCACCACCTCCAACCCGTCCGCGGCCTCCAAGCCCTCCTAGTCCCTCCTTTCCGGTGCACAGCACGCCAGTAGGGGGCAGGGTCCGCCATCACCTTCACCACTGGCGTCCCATCACCTCGGACAGGTGGGTCTTGGACGTTGTCCGAAGGGGCTACTCCCTCCCCTTCGAGGCCACCCCCCCAGCCATGCCACCTCAATTCCACCGCATGTCAGGGGATCACTTGGTGCTTCTGCAGAAGGAAGTCACGGCCCTCTTGGCCAAGAGGGCCATCGAGCATGTTCCGACCCCAGAAGTAGGACGAGGTTGCTACTCCCACTACTTTCTGGTGCCCAAAAAGGACAAGGAGGACATGCGTCCTATCTTGGACCTCCGGAACGTCAATCACTTCCTCCGGAAGGAGAAGTTCAAGATGCTCACCCTAGCTCAGGTCTTGACTGCCCTCGACCCTGGAGACTGGTTGGTAGCGTTGGACTTGCATGACGCTTATTTCCACATCCCCGTCCTGCCGGCCCACCGGCGTTACCTACGGTTCACGGTAGGCCTCGAGCATTTTCAGTTCACCGTGCTCCCCTTTGGCCTTACAAGTGCCCCTCGGGTGTTCACGAAAGTGATGGCAGGGGTTCCAGTCTTCCGCTACCTCGACGACTGGCTGCTGAAGGCGGGCTCGTCCCAGGCAGTCGTCTCCCACCTCCAGACTACGGCCGAACTCCTGCACTCGCTGGGGTTCTCCATCAATGTGCCGAAGTCGCATCTGATTCCTTCTCCACAGCTCCTTTTCATCGGAGCAGTTCTGGACACGACGCAGTTTCGGGCCTATCCTCCCGAACGGCGAGTCCGGGATATTCAGGCTATGATTCCAATCTTTCAGCCTTTATCCTGGGTTTCGGTACGGATGACCCTGAGGCTGCTGGGGCTCATGGCCTCCTGCATCCTGCTGGTCGATCATGCCAGATGGCATATGCGGGCTCTGCAGTGGGACCTGAAGTTCCAGTGGGCGCAGCACCAGGGCAACCTGTCCGATCACGTCCAGATCTCGGAGGGGCTGCAAAACAGTTGCAGTGGTGGCTCTCGAACCGGCAATGGGTCATGGGCAGATCCCTCTCCCTTCCCCAGCCAGAGCACACAGTTGTGACGGACGCGTCCCTTCTGGGATGGGGCGGTCACATGGGAGAGGCGGAGATCAGAGGCCTCTGGTCTCCGGCGGAGTCCCGGCTCCATATCAACCTTCTGGAGCTCCGGGCGATCCGACTTGCACTCAAGGCATTCCTTCCCTCTGTCAAAGGGAAGGTAGTGCAGGTGTTCACAGACAACACCACCGCCATGTGGTACTGCAACAAACCAGGCGGGGTGGGGTCGTGGACCCTGCGCCTCTGGACATGGCTGGAACATCAGGGCATGTTCCTGATGGTTCAACACCTGGCAGGTTCCCTGAACGCCAGGGCGGACGAACTCAGCCGCAGGTGCATGATGGATCACGAATGGCGCCTTCACTCGGAAGTGGCGCAAGGTCTCTTTCTGCAGTGGGGAGAGCCTTGGTTAGATCTATTCGCCACCGAAGAGAACGCGCAATGTCATCAGTTCTGCGCGTTGGAATTTCCAAGGCGGCACTCGCTCGGCGACGCTTTTCGTTGCGAGTGGAGTTGCGGTCTGTTGTACGCCTTTCCGCCTATACCACTTCTACCCAGAGTGTTGAAGAAGATTCGGCGCGACCGGGCCCAAGTCATCCTTGTGGCTCCGGACTGGGCTCGAAGAGTTTGGTATCCCGAGCTACTCAGTATGAGCGTCGATCCCCGATCCGTCTGCCTCTTCGGGAGGATCTTCTGTCGCAGCAGCAGGGGACGGTCCTCCACCCGAACCTGTCCAGCCTCCACCTGCTTGCGTGGAGATTGAGCGGCGGCAGTTGATTCCTTTCGACTTGCCTCCCGAAGTTTGTGATGTTATTCTGGCAGCCAGGCGTCCCTCCACTAAGGTGGTATACGCCTGCAGGTGGAACAAGTTTGTGGCATGGTGCACAGCAAAGGCTGTGAATCCCCTCTCTGCCCCTCTTTCTGAGGTTCTTCTGTTCCTTCTTTCACTGGCCCAACAGGGTTCTGCCCTGGGTACCATCAAGGGCTATCTTTGTGCCATTTCGGCCTTCCTCAGGCTTCCTGATCAGCCCTCCCTTTTCAAGTCCCCTGTTGTTAACAGGTTTCTAAAAGGCATTACACACCTCTTCCCTCCTGTTCCGTTTGTGATGCCTCAGTGGGACTTGGACTTGGTTCTTACCTTTCTCATGTGCGCTCCCTTTGAGCCTCTACCTAACTGTCCTCTTCGTCTTCTAACTCTGAAGACAGCCTTTCTGGTGGCCATCACCTCCGCTCGGCGGGTGAGTGAGCTCCAGGCTCTATCATGCAAACCTCCCTTTCTGTCTGTCCATCCAGACAAGGTTGTTCTTAGGACGCGTCCGTCCTTCTTGCCAAAGGTGGTTACTGCCTTCCACATTGGGCAGACCATCACTTTGCCCACCTTCTTTCCGCCTCCGCATCCTTCCAGAGAGGAAGAGAGGCTCCACCGTCTGGACCCAAAACGTGCGCTTTCCTTTTATATCAACCGCACACAACACTTCCGGGTGGATGACCAGCTCTTTGTTGGCTACGAGGGGTGCCAAAAAAGGTCGGGCGGTGCACAAGAGAACCATCTCCCGCTGGGTAACCTTGTGTATCAAAGCCTGCTATTCTTTGGCTAAGAAGGAGCCTCCTGTTGGGCTGCGTGCCCATTCCACCAGGGCAACGGCTGCTACCACGGCTTTGGGCCGCGGTGTTCCGCTGCAGGATATCTGTCAGGCAGCTACGTGGGCCTCGCTGCACCCGTTTACAAAGCATTACTGCCTTGACAGTCAGGTCCGGAGGGACAGCTTCTTTGGCCGTTCTGTCCTCCGGGACTTCCTTGTCTGATCTTTGTTCGCAGACCCACCACCGGGGTTGGTATTGCTGGGGTATCTATTCTAAGGTAAGGAATCTGTCACTAACGTGTCTCTTTCAGATGCACAAGTTACTAACTTGTGTAACAATATATCTGTAAGAGACAGTAGTTAGTGACAGATTCCTTACCGCCCCACCCATCCTCCCCGTTCTGCGAACTGATTTCTAGGTTAAGGACATCCCTTTCAGGGCCCTAGTATTTTTCAGACACCTATGTCCGCTTCTTGCATGGCTCTGCGTTACTGGCGCGGAAAGTCGTGTACAGAACTGACGTCAGCGCGCAGGGGCGGCGCCTAAGTACTGCCCGCGACGTCATCCCGGCGATCACGACGCCGACGACGCACGCGGAGCCGCACGACGCCGCCTACCGACGCGCAAGGGTACGGCTACGCAAAAACTTTCCGGATCCAGCCTGACGCCTGGGGATATTCTAAGGTAAGGAATCTGTCACTAACTACTGTCTCTTACAGAAGGCCCAGCAGTGATGCCCCAGGACCAACTCTCCCCCCGGCAATTGCCTGAACGGATTACCAGCCTTCCCCAGGGGGCCCCAAGGATACATTGAGCAGGCAGCAATACCCCCCTCCCTCCCACCGGGCCTGCCCCAGGACATGGTGGGCCTTCTCCCGATGACCTATGATGATGCCCCCCGGGCGGATACATTAAAAAAAAAACAACAAAAAAAAAACTTTGTTCTGAACACGGAGCCTGAGCAACCTTGGCCGATGCCCGGTGGAGCTGTCCTATGCAGCTATAGAGGAGTCTGGCTCAGGTTCACCCCCTCGGCCGTCACCTACCCAGCCGGACATCCGACATTGTTTTCCCTGTCTCCCTGTTGCGTCTCCTTCCCTCCCCCACCTCCTCCTTCCTTGATTCTTTGGCTTTCTCCCTGACTCAATCTGCATCCCTCCCTCCTGTTTCCCATCCCCCTCTACCCTCCTTTACCCTTAAGATGTGTTCTCCTGGCTATCGTACACGCTAATAACTCATATTATTGTATAACCTCATGTTTTCTCTCCTATGTCTATACTTGGAACAATGTGTAACTTGTAACTGATGTAACTTTGTAATAATGTATCCTCATGTAAAGCGCTCTGATACCTTAGGGTCTAGCCAGCGCTATATAAAACTCATAAAATAAATAAATAAAAATAAAAAATAAATAAGTTAGTAACTTGTGCTACCGGCGAATTGAATTTCCTTCCATAGGATAACATGGACTGGTTTTTGCTTGGAAATTCTTCTAAGTGTCGAGTTTTGAGACTTTAAAATATTCACCTAAAATCAGCCGAATTACTTAAAACGAATTTACTCACCTGCTATCAGGAGAGATCCCAGTGCTGGATCTTGGTGCCCAGCACTGACCCTAAAAAGTAATCACAACTGTACTTACTGGTAACTTGAATTCCTTCCATAGGATAACATTGCCTGGTTTTTGCTGAAAAAGTTTCTAAGTGTCAACTTTTAAAATACAATAATATTCCTTAAAAATCACAACTGTAACCAAAACGTTTTTACTCCACTGTTTACAGGAGATGTCCCAGGACTGAATCTAGGATCCAGTCCTGTGGTTAGAAAAGTAATCCAAAAAGTAATCTATTGCATTTAACCAGAAATTCCCATTGAGCTCAATGTATAATTGTTTAAAATTGTGTTGCATATTGCAACAACTGTAACTATTGCATTCAAAAGTCTATTGCCTATTGAACAGTATTTAACTAAAGCATCTCATTCAGAGAAAGTATATTTTGACCCCTATTGTTGGTTCTAAAATAAAACAACTATATTTTTTATATACAAAACCATTGGCCTAGAGTTCAGTTCTTGTGTGTGGCTTCATTTGCTGACTGTGTATACAACAAATGCTTTACACTGTCCTCTGATACTGCCTTACTGCTCGACCAAGCTACCACTTTAGAGAGTAAGGTTATATCTAACTTTAGCCTCTGCCAAACCTTTGGGGACTGTGGACTCTGTGCACACTGCACCTTACTTTGGTTCAGTATATACAGAGCCACTTTCTTACATCCACACAAGGGAAAATGAGTACGCAGACGAAAGCCTTCCATGCCCCAACAAAGTCAATAAATCAAACGAAAGCAGCTCACAGAACCCCACTGCCCTTGGGCCATGGTGGTCTACGAATACAGACTCAGGAGCAGACCCACGTCCCTCTGCCTGTTGAACAATCGTCAACTGTTGAAAAGTTTAAAGCCCTCGGTTTTTTGTCGGTGCTGGCACCGTAAAAAACTGAATCCACACACCATAAGATGATGGAGCCGAAACAGGCACCAGTGGTATCCAAGACGCCTTTGGTGCTGAAACAACACTCAACAAAAGCTTTACCTGTGACTAATGCCATTTTAAACCTTTACCTGTGACTAATGCCATTTTGGCAAAGAAAATAACATAGACGCCGAAAACCCATAAAGACTGTGTTGAAGCCTAAACAACGGCCACCACAACCAAGTCTTGAAAAGCTTCAAGATAAATTAGATAAGGGACAAAAAACTGTATTCACCCATACACTGAAAAAGTAGGGACAAAGCCGACTCCAAAGATTTTACAGGCCCTTCCAAAGAGGAAGAAAACCTTTCAAGAAGAGTTCATGGGATCAGATCAACCTAGACCTCACAAAAAGAAGAGAGGACAGAGGCACTAACCCTATTCTTTTCCCTCAACCTTCTCCTCATTCACCTTCTTTCAAACCTATATCTCCTCCTCCTCCACTTACACCTCCACTGTTACAACCACTGGCACTTTCACTTATTCACCAACAGTCATCAGAACACCTGCCTTCTGAACAACTAGACTCATTACCTGCACATTAATCACCAGGCGATTGTGATACGGGGGTGAGGTGGGGGGGGGGGGTAGCATATTTTCTAGAACAACAAGGTATAGATAACATAGAGGAGCCTTGGGAGGATTATGAGGCAGATCCAATAGATGAGACAGAGACAGATCTATATATAACAAGCCCATCTCCCCCAGATGATGCCACATCATACCATGAGGTCATCAGTAGGGCAGCATGCTACCATAAGGTAGACCTACACACTCTGGAACAAGATGTCTTTAGTGAAGAAAATAAATTTAACTGAACAATACAATCTCTGCCAATGCTGAGCAGATTTTCAAACAGCTGGTAAAATCTTGAGTAATCACTTCAAGAGTGGAAAAGAAATATAAGGCGTGTCCATCGGGTCCCACATATATCAAGGGTCAGGTGTCCCCATACTAATTAGTTGTACACATCGCTAGAAAGAGGGCACAGTTGCAAGGTACTGGAGATGCCCCATCCACAGATAAAGCAGAAACAACAATCGGAAGGGAAACAAATCGCTACACAAGCAGCTAACCATGTACGCATCACTATGTGGGATTGCTATCCCATTATGATAGGGCACAGTGGGATGAAATGCAGGAACTGCTGCAACACCTGTAGAACAGTATCGCAACAGAGGAACTCAATTATTGGAGGAAGGTAGGGTCATATCTAATGCCACTATACAGTGCGTGCTAGATTCTGCTGACAGAAGTGCCAGAGAAATAAACAGTATACGCATCAGACGCCACGCATCGCTTAGGGTATCGGGGTTTGAGTCAGAGGTCCAACAGCATCTTTTTAATTTACCTTTTGATGGCCAAAATCTCTTTGGACCACAGGTAGATGAGATGCTTGAAAAATTAAACATGGGCACCCTTCAAACTTTTCAACACGGGTTCCTTTCGCAGAGGGCAATACGGAGGTGCCACAATACCTGGTACATCCACCGATTCAGGTCAGCTACAAAAACAGGTTCCTACCACGCACACTGTTCTAGGCGATCCTACTATAGGCCTCACTACAAAAATAGAGGCAGAGGTTATGATTCCACCCCCAACCCTACCACACCTACCAAACAGTGACCAACTAACCCTTCCCTCTCGCCATACAACAGTAGGGGGAAGAGTACAACACTACCTTCAACAATGGATTCAAATTACCACCGATCAGTTGGTTCTCTCTATAATTAAACACGGGTATTGTCTAGAACTTACAAATACCCTGCCCACAATATCACCAAGGACACAAAATGACAGCATAACATCCAACACTTCTCCAAGAGGAGGTCCAAGCTTTCCTTCAAAGGGGTGCTATAGAAATCAACCAAAGCAATACCAAGGACACAGAGTATACTCACTATTTCCCCATTCCCAAAAAGGACAAATCATCTGTTCAGAACACTTTCACATGGTCACACTACAAGATGTGATCCCATTGCTGCAACAAGGAGATTTTATTTCAGCACTAGATCTCAAATAAGCCTATTTCCATATACCCATACATCCAGCACACCGGCGCTATCTCTGTTTTGAGGTCAGCGGACAGCACTACCAATTCAAGGTGTTACCATTCGGAATAACTACAGCTCCGAAGGTATTCACCAAATGCCTACTAGTGGTGGAAGCCCATCTCCCCTGTCTAGACGATTGGCTCATCAAACGTCCAAGCAAACAGTGTCTACAGGACACATGAGTAATCAACCTTCACAAATTAGGGTTTGCGCTCAACATAACAAAATGTCACCTTCAGCCATTGCAAATACAACCATTCTTCGGCGCAACCTGAAACTTGGTCACAGGCAAAGTCTACACCAGTCCAGCAAGAGTACAAAAGATCCAGCTCGCATTACCTCTTTTTCACACACATCAAGTCACTGTAAAAACAATCATGAGCTTCCTTGGGATGATGGTATCATGCATAGCTATAGTTCCACATGCTCGTCTACATATGCGTTTCCTTCAACACACTGCGGTTACAATGGTCTCAAGCAGAAGGGCATCTACAAGATCTAGGTTTGGTAGGGCCAGCGACCTGTCGCTCTCTGCGGTGGTGGAACAGCAACGGTCTGTTGCATGGTTGACCCTTCAAAGCCCCAATTCCGCAAGTCACAGTGACCACAGATGCATCCTTTCAGGGTTGGGGAGCACAAATGCAGGACCTCACAGTACACGGTCTATGGTCAACTTCACAGCAACACTCATCGCAATCATCTACACAACAAAGTAGTCCGGTTGAGCACAGACAACATGACTGCAATGCATTATGTTCAAAAACAGGGGAGACACACATCACAGCTTTCCCTCTTAGCAGAGCGCATCTAGTATTGGGCCATTCATCATAAAATCCACCTCCTTTCAGAATACCTACCAGGAGTGGACAACGACTTGGCAGATATGCTCAGCAGACCACATCAGCAGGTACCTAAGTGGGAAATCAACAAGAATTTCTTACACTCATACTTCTAACGGTGTGGAACCCCAGAGATAGACCTTTTTGCCGCAAAATACAACACAAAATGCCAAAACTTCGCCTCCAGGTTTCCTCACCACCAATCCAAAGGCAATGCCCTATGGATCAATTGGTCAGGGATATTTGCTTACGCTTCCCCCTCTCCTACTAATTCCATACGTGGTGCCAAAGCTAACTCAAACATCCTGGTTTCTCACGTTGGGTAGTTCTGTTTTCCCCCTGGGGTCCTCCATCCTTGTGTACTAGTCCCATTTTGGTACTTACCTCACATTCCACTATTTTATTATATGGGTTGGCCCCCCGACTGGGCCCTATGTGTTTTTCTATGCTACTTGCCTATTACTGAAGTATTTCTTGTGTGTAATTGATATCTACGGTTAGGAGATATACCAAGTTAGTGTCTAGTGTGTGCTAATAAATACAAAATATTTTTATACTAACCTCGTGTGTTTTTTTTTCTGGTGAAAAGCTTACTGATAGACTATAGTGGTGAATGCACTTCCTTTACACCTCCCTGAATAAGCCTTAGCTGCTCTCCACAGCTACCACTTGAGAACTCTGGTTTTCAGGGACCTTAACACTATCACTAAGGGTTGCCTGGACTCAGTGCACAGTGCCTCACAATAAGTAGACACTATAAACTAAGCCAGCCTCCTACATTGGTGGTGCTGCGGTTGGGATAAAGACTTGCATTTGCTTTTCCACTTTTGTCATAAGTAAGGTTTCCATAAGAAACCGCTAGTACCTCTGGTAATTGTACAATACTTATTAGGTAAGATATTACTAAACGTTTAGATTAGGTGTCAAGGGTCTAGGATAGGCCTTTCTCCAGCCTTGTTTTTGAAAGTTTAGATTGCTAGAGATGGGTACACTACACTAGCACCAAGTCCACTAATGGGGAATCTAGTCAGACTCAAAAGTCTAGGTACAGTGCCTTTAGGTTTCAGGAACTTAGGACCCTGTGCAAAGCTAGAGGACTTAAGACAGTAACCCCACTAGGTCTTTTCTGCTGTTTTTACTCCTCCAAGATGACATCCAGAATCCTGAAAGGCCACTGAAGGAGGAAGTCCTTGGACAGGGGAATGACGTTGAAGAGCAAAAGGTGCACAGTACCACTGGCTCTGTCAATGGGCATGGCCAGTAGGAATCTGAAGAGGCGCCCCTAGATGACCCTATACCTGTAGAGGGGGGTACTGATTGTTCTGGAAGTGGGCATGTCGGTAGGCCCACTTTCACTCCCTCTGGGTTGGTTCACAGGGTTCCTGGGAGGAGGAGGTCTTCCTCTTTCTCATCCTCCCTTTCCTTAACATCAGTTGTTTGGACCACTCACTCTTATTTAGATGGGGCCATCCAAGATAGAGGGTACAATCTGCTCAAGCTTGAGAAGGCCAAACACTAGCTGAAGAGTGAGCAGTTAGGCCTTGAAAGGGAAGTCCTAGAAGTGGAAAAGGAGAGGAAGAATTTGGGGTTAGACCTCAATGGTGGGAGCACTAAAACTAGAGTCGGAGAGGAACACTTTGATTCTAGGAATCTTAGCAGGATAGTGCCCCTTTTTAGGTCTCGCCGAGGCAGCGCTTGCGTTGTCTCCGAGACATGCTGTTATCTACTGTATGGGCTATCCGCGCCCCGTGCTTTCCATTGGTTGTTTCATCTGCCTTTCGAAGTTCCTTTGCTTTCATTGGTAAATACTTTACATTTGTCCCACCTTTTGGCTGTTTTGTACCACCCTAAAGACCGCCCCTGCTACATGGATCCTTTCACTCTACCATATGTTTAGTTTTGGCTCACTTATCTGAAAGAATATTGATAGATTCCTTACATATCCCCAGGCGTCAGACTGGATCCGGAAAGTTTTCGTCAGCAGTACCCCTGCGCGTCGGTAGGTGGCGTCGTGCGGCTCCGAGTCCGTCGTTGGCATCGTGGTCGCCGAAATGACTTCGCGGGCGCTACTTAGACGCCGCCCACGCGCGCTGACGTCAGTTTTCTTTTTCCGCGCCAGCTAGCGCAGATCCGGGAAGAGCAGGAACCCCCAGTCAATTTTTGACTGACTTTTTGAGGCTTTTTGTCTGTTTTTCATCGAGTCTTCGACTCCTGGTGTAGTTAGGATGCCCGGTTTTAAGTCCTGCGGGGACTGTCACCGTATGATGTCGGTGACGGACCCGCACTGTGTGTGTCTTTTCTGCCTGGGGCGCGACCACGACCCCAAGTCGTACCCCGACTGCCGGGCCATGGCGCCGAAGACTTTGCGGGAGCGGTCCCGAAAGTTGCTGGCAACCAGGCTGTCTGCTCCGCGCCGTTCGAGGTCCCGGTCCCGTGGGAGGTAGAGGGACCGTGCGCGGAGTCATCACCATCGGTCTTCGGGATCCAAGTCTTCGCACTCGGGGTCAGGTAAGGCAAAGCACAAGAAGTCGAAAAAAAGCCATCGTTCTCCGACTTCCCCTCGCCGGTCGCGCGATGCGGCTGAGGGTGCGGATGGTGCCTCCCCCGCGGTTCCGTCGGAGCCTGTGCAGTCGCTGCCGGCCTACCCGCCCTTCCCGGGTCCGTCGGCGACTCCGGCCCAAATACAGGAATTCCTGTCGGCCATGGCTCGCCTCTTTGGGCCGTAGGGTCCCGCTGGTGCGCCTTCGGGCCCCGCGGTCCCGACTGGGGGTCCTCGCCTTTCCTAGCCGGCGGCTCCGGCGTCGCTGTCGGCTCCGGCCTCGGCGCCGCAGTACCCCCCTGGAACCAGGCCTGGATCCCGGTCGACGCCGGTTGACCTTATGACACCTCCACCGACGTCGACCCCGCCGGCACCACTTCTGACGCCGCCTGCTCCTCGGGACGACGTCGACCCCGGTTTCAGTCCCGAAGTGGACGCGGCGTCGATCGATGCCGTTCTCGACGTTGCTCGGGGATTTCTATTCCCATGTCCCTGCTCCTTATTTTAGGCCTGTTGAACAGCCTGAGGCGCGTCTGAACAGGACTGCGCTGAGGAGTTTGGGGACGCCAGTGGTCTGGATACCTCACCAGACCTTGGCATGCTGTCTCCTCCTACCGTGGCTACGGAGGAGGGTGCTAGTTATGCTGTGGTGTTGCGTAGGGCGGCCGAGGCCCTACACCTCGTGCTCCCTACTGTGGCCATCAGGACTAACCTCCTGACAGAGGTGCTTCAGCCAGCAGCTACTTCTGCGGAGCCGCTGCTTCCCTTCAATGAAGCCCTTTCTGACGTTCTTTTGGGCACTTGGTCCAGGCCCACCACAGGGGCTCCTGTGGATAGGAACGTGGCCCGACGCCATCGCCCGGCTCCGGGTGACCCCATTTTCCTCCCCCAACATCCCACCCCGAGAGCTTGGTTGTCCAAGCCTCTGCTTCCCCGTCCGCCTTCCCTTCCGCACCACCGGATAGGGAATCCAAGAAACTGGATCAGTTCGGGAAGAAGATTTTTTCTTCCGCCAGTTCTGCGCTGCGGTCCGTGAACACCGCATGCCTCTTGGGCCGTTATTCCCACTCTCTGTGGGATACGGTGGCGCAAGTGCTGCCCCAGTGTCCTGAGGAGGCCCGGCCAGCTCTCTCCCAGGCTGTTGCAGAGGGTAGAGACGCAGCTAAGTTCATGATTCGTTGTGGCCTTGACACCGCCGACTCACTGGGCAGATCGATTGCAACGACGGTGGCGGTTCGATGCCACGCCTGGTTGAGGACAATTGGATTTTCGGGGGATGTCCAAAACACACTTATGGACATGCCCTTTGATGGCCGTCGCCTCTTCAGCGACAACGCGGGCAGCGCGTTGCAACGGTTTAAGGACTCACGGGCTACGGCCAAGTCCTTGGGACTCTCTGCAGTCTGCCCTCCTCCGCCTTCTGCTTTTCGCTCCTTTCGTGGCACCGGAAGGGGCGCCCCGCTGCTTTCGCAACAGAGCCACAGGCCTGCGCAGCAACCATCCCAGCGCGGACGCGGGTTCCGCCGTGGCGGACCAAGGGGCCAGCGGGCGGGTCAGTCCACCTCCACCCCGACCACCACTGCCTCCAAACCTTCCTAGTCCGAACTTTCAGGCCCATCAAACGCCAGTGGGTGGCAGGCTTCGCCATCACCTCCCCCACTGGCGCACCATCACTTCGGACAGGTGGGTTTTAGAGATAGTCCGGAGGGGCTACTCCCTCCCCTTTGAGACTACCCCTCCAGCCATGCCACCTCAGTACCACCGCATGTCGGGGGATCACTTGGTGCTTCTTCAGCAGGAAGTTGCGGCCCTCTTGGCCAAGGGGGCCATCGAGCGCGTTCCAACGCCAGAAGTAGGTCGTGGTTGCTATTCCCACTACTTTCTGGTACCCAAGAAGGACAAGGGCCTGCGTCCTATCTTAGACCTCCGGAACGTCAATCGCTTCCTCCGCAAAGAGAAGTTCAAGATGCTCACTCAGGCTCAGGTCTTGTCTGCTCTCGATCCACAAGACTGGATGGTAGCGCTAGACTTGCAGGATGCCTATTTCCACATCCCAGTCCTGCAAGCCCACGGGCGTTAACTGCGGTTCACGGTAGGCCACGAGCACTTTCAGTTCACCGTGCTCCCTTTTGGCCTTACCAGCGCCCCTCGGGTGTTCACGAAAGTGATGGCGGTGGTCGCAGCTCATCTGCGCAGATCAGTGGTTTCAGTCTTCCCCTATCTCGACGACTGGTTGTTGAAGGCGAGCTCGCCCCAGGCAGTCGTCTCCCACCTCCAGACTACGGCCGACCTCCTGCACTTGCTGAGGTTCTCCATCAACGTGCCGAAGTCGCACCTGATTCCCTCTCAGAAGCTCCTCTTTATCGGAGCGGTTCTGGACACGGCGCAGTTTCGGGTCTATCCTCCCGAACAGCGAGTCCGGGATATTCGGGCTCTGATTCCGATCTTTCAGCCCTTGTCCCGGGTTTCGGTCAGTGACTCTGAGGCTGCTGGGCCTCATGGCCTCCTGCATCCTGCTGATCGATCATGCCAGATGGCATATGCGGGCTCTGCAGTGAGACCTGAAGTTCCAGTGGGTGCAGCATCAGGGGAACTTGTCCGATCACATCCAGATCTAGGAGGGCACTGCACGACAGTTGCAGTGGTGGCTCACGAACCGGCATTGGGTCGACTGCAGATCCCTCTCCCTTCCCCAACCGGAGTTTACAGTGGTGACGGATGCGTCCCTCCTGGGATGGGGCGGCCACATAGGGGAGGCGGAGATCAGAGGCCTCTGGTCTCCGGCGGTGTCCGGGCTCCACATCAACCTTCTGGAGCTTGGGGCGATTCGTCTTGCATTCAAGGTATTCCTTCCCTCTGTCCAGGCAAGAGTAGTGCAGGTGTTCACGGAGCACACCACCGCCATGTGTTACTGCAACAAACAAGGTGGGATGGGATCGTGGACCCTATGTCAGGAGGCCCTCCGCCTCTGGACATGGCTGGAACATCAGGGCATTTCCCTGATGGTTCAACACCTGGCAGGTTCCCTGAACGTCAGGGCGGACGAACTCAGCCGCAGGTGCATGATGGATCACGAATGGCGTCTTCACTCGGAAGTGGCGCAAGGACTCTTTCTACAGTGGGGAGAGCCTTGGTTAGATCTATTCGCCACCGAAGATAACGCGCAATGTCAGCAGTTCTGCGCATTGGAATTTCCAAGGCGGCACTCGCTAGGCAACGCTTTTCGTCGCGAGTGGAGTTGCGGTCTTCTATACGCCTTTCCGCCTATACCACTTCTGCCCAGAGTGCTGAAGATCAAGCGCGACCGGGCCCAAGTCATTCTTGTGGCTCCGGATTGGGCACGAAGAGTCTGGTATCCCGAGCTGCTCAATGTGGCCATCGATCCTCCGATCCAACTGCCTCTTCGGGAGGATCTTCTGTCGCAGCAGCAGGGGACGGTCCTCCACCCGAACCTGTCCCGCCTCCACCTCCTTGCGTGGAGATTGAGCGGCGGCAGTTGACGTCATTTGACCTGCCTCCCGATGTCGTGTAGCTCCTATAGTACCCATGCAGGACCTGCGCGTTTGTTTATTTATTTATTTAGGAGTTTTATATAGCGCTGGCCAGTCCCGAGGGTATCGGAGCGCTTTACAGCAGATTCAAGCAGGAATCACACAAAAAGGCATAGGTATACATATTGGTTCATAAAGCCCGGCGTGCTGATCAACATTGAGGAGAGGAAGTCCCGAGATAACCTCGATGAGTGCACGATGTCTTGGGCTGAACCTCATGGGTGGGGGGGGGACGAGGAAGGGATCGGAGAGAGGGGAAGAGGAAGGTCTTGGTGAAACATTGTCAGGGGGTTGCAGAGTATAGCCATCTGCGTTTCGGTGGCGTTTCTCGGTTCGGGAAGGCACGGTTGAGGAAGAGGTCTTTTAGGAGTCTTTTGAATTTTACAAAGGAAGGGATAGTCCTGATATCAGCTGGGATGGAGTTCCAGATTTTGGGCGCGTTTCCAGCAAATGATTGTGTAGCGGTTTTTTGTTTACGTGTTGTCATAGGGATGAGTAGTAGGTTGTTGGAGCGCCTGAGGTTTCTTGTCTGCCCGGCTTTCTTGAGTTTAGAGGCCAGGTATTCGGGTTTCCCAGTATGCAAGGCTTTGTGCGTGAGGCAGGCAGTTCTAAAGCTGGCACGCATTTCGACTGGGAGCCATTTTAGTTCTCTGAGTGCGGGTGATATGTGATCGAATTTCTTAACTCCTGTGACCATTCTGGCAGCAGCATTGAGAGTTGTTTTGAGGGGGGCTAGGTGCGATTTTGCTGTACCGGTGAGGACTGCATTCCCATAGTCGAGTCTAGATAACACCAGTGATTGGGTGGCTTGCTTGAGGTCCTTGGGTGGAATGAAGGGTTTTATTTTGTTGAGTAGCTTTAGATTGAGGAAGGCAATCTTTGCGGAGATCTTAATGTGTTTTGCCATGGTCAATTTTGGGTCTAGGGTGATTCCAAGTGATTTTACAGAGTTAGCCAGGGTGAGATTACCATTGAGAGTATAGATTGCTTTTAGCCATTCTACGATTTGTGGGTTTTCTTCTTTGTTGGAGATGAGGAGGATTTCAGTTTTGTCTTGGTTGAGTTTGAGGTGGTTTGTTGATAGCCAGTGTTGGACTTCTCTGAGAGTGTTGTTGAGTCTCTGAATGTCGTCAATGGAGGAGGTTTCCAGGTAGATCTGTGTGTCATCAGCATATAGGTGGAAGGGGATGTTGGCTTTTTTGAGTAGGGTGGTGAGGGGTTCCATGTATATGTTGAACAGTTGAGGGTAAAGCACTGAGCCTTGGGGGACACCTCTGCTGACGGGGTGTAGGTTCGATGTAAAGGTTTTAATTTTTATCCTTTGGGAGCGGTTGTGTAGGAAGGAGGAGAACCAGTGTAGGACCACCTCATCAGCACCTACTCTGTCCTGGAGAGCCTTGATGAGTAGCTTGTGATCGACTGTGTCAAAGGCTGCCGAAAGGTCTAGTAGGATGAGTAGGCAGCATTGGTCAGTATCTAGAGACTTGTGGATGTCGTCCAAGATGTTAAGGATCGCGGTCTCGGTGCTACAGCCTTTTCTAAAGCCCGATTGGTGGGGATCTAGCAGGTTGATGTCCATGTGCTGAGTCAGTTGAAGGAGAACACATTTTTCGAGAATTTTGGATAGTTGGGGGAGATTGGAAACTGGTCTGAAGTTGTTCAGATCATTGGTGTCAAGGCCTGGCTTTTTCAGAAGAGGCGTGACTTGGCCGACTTTGAGGCAGTCTGGTATGATGCCAGTTTTCAAGGAGCTGTTTATGATCTCGCACCAGAATGGGGCAAAGGAGAGTTTCAGCTTTTTGGTCAATTGAGTGGGTATAGGATCAAGGACGTGAGATGCGGGTTTGGAGGAGGAGAACAGTTTAAGAATCTGATTCAGGTATGGGGTTGAAGGATTTCCAGGCTTTCATGGGGGGCTTGCGTGTGCTGTTCTCGATCTCGGAGGTTAGGCTTTTGCAGGAGGGATTGAGGTTGATGTCTAGTGAGAGCTCAATTTTGGTGATTTTGTCGTCGAAGAAGTTGGCGAAGTTGTCACACAGGTCTTTGGAGGCCTGGGCTAGGGTTGTAGAGGGCTTGGAGGTTTGTTTCCTGATGATGTTAGAGTTCTTTGGGTCTGTTTATGGCGTTGTCCAGAGCGGTGCAGAAAAAGGTGGATTTTTCGTTGTTGTGTGTTTTGTATTTCCTTCGGGCTGCTTTGAGTTCGTGAAGGCTTGTAGAAGGGTTGTTCCTCCATAGTCGTTCTGTGGCTCTAAGTTGTCTCCTTTCAGCGTTGATGTCCATGTTGAACCAGGATCTGGATGGAATGTTCCTGTTTTTTTTTAGTTTCAGGGGGGCCAGTTGGTCTAGGATGGATGTCATAGTTGTGTTGTTGTGGGAGGTGAGTTCCGTTGTGGAGACGCCATCTGGGGAGATGGGCATGAGCGAGCTTATCTTGTCTTCTAGGTCGACCATGTTGTGTCTGTTAGATTTTTCGTCCATTTGGGGGGATCTGGGATGGAAGGTTGGTGTGCAATCAGTTGAGTGATGTGGAATAGTATTAAGTGATGGTCGAACCAGTCAACAGCCAGGATGCGGTCTATTGTGATTGTGTCGCGTTGGGCGATGATGGCATCTAGGATTGCTCCTTTGTTATGGGTCTCATCTGAGCAGTGTTGGGTAAGGTTGTTGCTGTGTAATAGCTCATTCAAATATTGGATTAGTGAGTTGTTTTTATCGTTCCAGTGTAGGTTGAGATCACCTAGAATCAGGTTACTGGTGTCTCGGAGTGAGCAGTGGGCAACTAGGTCGGACAGGTGTTCAGTGAATGTGGTAGTGTTGCCTGGTGGATGGTATAGGAGGTGGCATTGTAGTGTAACTGTTTGTGTAACATAAGCTGTGGGCTTGGTGGCAGACTGACTCTGTGCACCCCCACCGCTTATGTTGGATTGTTTTGCATTAGCTAGCTCGCAGTGCCACTAGTGTCTCCTCTTATCGGGGAGAGATTAGTTTCTGGCAACCTTAGAACATGACAACCCTGATTCCCTCAGAATCGTGGAAACAATGTACTACCTTTCGCTCAGTCACTCGTGCTCACTTATTCGGTTTGTCTCAGAGTTACACAGAATAAACAGTCAGGCATTTCAATAAGTATTTATTGAACAGTTGTTATTCTAGTGTAAAATATATGTGCTGCAGAGACCAGCAGGCAATAGCGGAGATATATTATTAGCAGTACGATAAAAGCAAAGGGATAGAACAATTCTACCATATTGCGATAATCATGGATACATACATGAATATAAAAGCATTATGCAGAGTGTGCGTACTCCTACGATGCCTACCTAGATGTACCTGAGTGTACCTAGCATATGTGTGTAGGTCTTAGAAGCCAAGAGCCAAGAATCCTCCTAGGATTTAGTCGAACCCCCATACCTGAATAGAGAGTGTGGGACCTCGTCCTGGTCTCGAGTTGGACACCCCGTCTGGGTTGTGTCAGACCACTGTCAGCTTGAGCGACTGCATGCAGGAGCCTCAGCGTCTCTGGTCAGTGTGTCAGCATGGAAGTCTCGGTTCCCTCTGGTTTACCGGGGCAAGATGTGGTGTATTTATACCCTAAAGAGTCTCGGTCCTCAGTATGGTTTGTATTGGACATGAGGAAGACGTCAGGGGTGAACTTTGTACATACATTATGCTGGTGGTGTATTCTTAGAAAGCCATGCATAATTAATGAGTACAGTGTGGGCCTGTGTTTGGAAGAACCCTGCTGCATTCAAAACCACAGGATAGATAACGTTCAGCCCACAGAGCTCGTTGTGTACTAGCTGGGACCAAGGTAGGTGAAAGATCATGCCTATATAAGGAATCATACTATAATAGGACATGTACAGTTGTGACCATAATTGGGCATATGCGGCCATTACCATAATTGGGCAAGTACGAATATGACCACATTAGGGTAAATATGAATACGTCCATTTTAGGGCATGTACGAACGAATCTACATTAGGGCATCTATGTGGGATATAACACCGAGGTCTGCGATATCTTAGCAGCCAGGCGTCCCTCCACTAAGACGGTATACGCCTGCCGATGGAATACATTTGTGGCATGGTGCACAGCAAAGGCTGTGGCTCCCCTTTCCGCCCCTCTTTCTGAGGTCCTCTTGTTCCTCCTTTCTTTGGCCCAGCAGGGCTCTGCTCTGGGCACTATCAAGGGCTACCTCTCGCCCATTTCAGCCTTTCTTAGGCTTCCTGATCAGCCTTCTCTTTTCAAGTCCCCTGTTGTAAATAGATTCCTTAAGGGCATTACTCTTCTTTTTCCTCCTGTTCCCTTCATAATGCCCCAGTGGCACTTGAACTTGGTTCTTACCTTTCTTATGTGCGCTCCCTTTGAGCCACTACATAACTGTCCTCTCAGGCTTCTCACTTTGAAAACTGCCTTTCTGGTGGCCATCACCTCTGCTCGCAGGGTGAGTGAGCTCCAAGCACTTTCTTCCAAGCCTCCTTTTCTGGCTGTTCATCCGGACAAGGTCGTCCTAAGAACTAGACCTTCCTTTCTTCCCAAGGTGGTTACTTCTTTCCACATTGGCCAAACCATCACTTTGCCCACCTTCTTTCCGCCTCCGCATCCTTCAAAAGAGGAAGAGAGGCTCCACCGTCTGGATCTAAAACGTGCGCTTTCCTTCTACTTGGATCACACAAAACAAATCTGGGTGGACGACCAGCTCTTTGTTGGTTACGTGGGCGCTAAGAAAGGTCGGGCTGTGCACAAACGGACCATCTCCAGGTGGGTCGTTCTGTGCATCAAAGCCTGCTATTCTTTGGCAAAGAAGGAGCCTCCAGTGGGACTGCGCGCCCATTCTACCAGGGCGACTGCAGCTACCACTGCTTTGGGACGAGGAGTCCCCCTAAATGACATCTGTCAGGCAGCTATGTGGGAATCGTTGCACACGTTCACCAAACACTACTGCCTGGACAGCCAAGTCCGGAGAGACTGCTTCTTTGGCCGTTCTGTTCTCCAGGACTTTCTGGTGTGAACATAGTTCGCAGACCCACCTCCGGGGTTGGTATTGCTGGGGTATCTCTTCTAAGGTAAGGAATCTATAACTGTTTCTTTGAGATGAACAAGTACAAGTTACTTACCTTCGGTAACGATATATCTGTAAGAAACATAGGTTAGTTATAGATTCCTTACGGGCCCACCCATCCTCCCCGTTCTGCGAACTGACTTCTAGGGTTAAGGACATCCTTTCAGGGCCCTAGTTTCGTGCACCGGTGGTCAGTGTCTTGCATGGCTCTGCGCTTCTGGCGTGGAAAGTCGTGTACAGAACTGATGTCAGCGCACAAGGGCGGCGTCTATGTAGCTACTGCGACGTCATCCTTCCGACGCGCAGTCGACCGACGCGCAGGGGTACTGCTGACGAAAAACTTTCCGGATCCAGTCTGACACCTGGGGGTAATTCTAAGGTAAGGAATCTATAACTAACCTATGTTTCTTACAGATATATCGTTACTGAAGGTAAGTAACTTGTTCATTTAGGGTGCATTTTAGGGGTCTCGAGGTCAGTAGCCAATGGGCTACTGACCTTAGGGTGACTACACCCTTGGTGTGCTCACCCCACATGGGGGAGTGAGCACAATCCCTAATCCTGATTGGGGAGTGCCTGCGATCTGCAAGATGGCAGGCACTGAAGAGTGGGCTTCACCTCACCTCCCCCACCTGAGGGGTGTGGTTGGCAGAGGTGGGCACACCTTCTGGGCTGGCTAATTTTTCCTGCCTGTCTTCCTGCCGAAAAAGGGGGGGGGGAGGCGGGAACTGGGCCTGCTCCTGATAGTAGGAGAGGCTGGGGGTCGCATTACAAAAGCTGCAAGGCCTTAGAAGCTTCCCTGCCACTGATGGCTCTTCCTGGCCTGGGGGAGGTACACCTCGCCCAGGAAAGGCTTTGTTTCTGGACTCAGGGAGCGAAGGCTCCCACCCTAGGGGTCCAGAAACATGTCTCCTGGTGGCAGGCTGGTGTGTACCAGTCAGGGAACCCACCAGAGGTTGGTTATTTTTCAGGGGGCATCTCTAAGATGTTCTCTGAGTGCATTTTTCATTAAATCCCACACTGGCATCAGTGTGGGTTTAATGTGCTGAGAAGTTTGATACCAAACTTCCCAGTTTTCAATAAAGCCATTATGGTGCTGTGGAGTTCGTAATGACAAAATTCCAGCACCATATACTCTTAATGGCATTGCTGCACTTACAATGTCTAAGAATTAATTTAGACACTGGAGGGGTATGTTTTTTTATTTATTTGAATAGTTTTATAAAGCGCGAACAAGACCCACAGGGGTATCAGAGCGCTGTACAGTGTTGACGCAAGAAGTTGTACAAACACAATGTGAAAGTAGGTGAAGTTACAACATAGGGGAAAACATTCAGGTTAAGAGTAGGTAGTATCAACGGTGCCCTAGAACATGAAGAGTAAAACATCACAAAATAAAACGCACCAAAGAAGTGCAATACGAATCAGGAAATTTTAACAAGAACAAAAGCGAGATCACCAGTTAATGCAATTAAGGAGCCATCGAGGACTAGATCAAAATAACGTAAAGCATACAATAACGCATCAGTGTAGTACAACAAGAATAAGGGTATTAATAAAAAACAAGAGCATGATCATAAGATGAGGGTGTTAACGTTCATTCAGGAGTAGTTGTTTGTCCAGTTTTGTAAAGGAAGTAGTGGAAGGATTGGATCTGATCTCGGAAGGCAAGGAGCTCCAGATTCTCGGAGCCAGACCAGTGAAAGCACGGTTGTAAGATCTTTTCTCATGCACCTGTACCCTCACCACTGGTATAGTGCACCCAGCTAGAGGGGTGTCTCACCTATGCCAGGGCAGTGGGTTGTAGGCATGGCACACAGGGATGTGTGTCATGTCGACTCATCACTTTGTTCTGCACCAAAACACGCAGCCTGCAATGGCATTGTGTGTGTGTGTGTAAAGGTACAGGGCCTCTAAGGGTGGCACAATAAGTGCTGCAGCCCTTAAAGGCCTTCCCTGGCCACAGTGACCTTGGTACCCATGGTACCTTTTAGAAGGGACTGACATGTGGCCAGGGAGGTGCCAATTGGGGGTACAAGGTACAGGTTTGGGAAAAGAACACAGGCCTTGGGAACCTGATTGGCAGCGACCCCGGGCACATCAAGTCAAAGTGCATCAGTAGTCTGGCAAAAAGTGTGGGGGGGGGGGTGCTGCAACAGAAACCCAGCTTCCTACACTCTTCCCTTACTATCGGAACTCCTTGGTGGGACCCCTGTCACTAGGATTGTAGAGGCTAGATCCAGTAGGTCCATGGGGGGTTCTGTCTGATCTGGTTTGATTGGCTTAATCTTCTTCCTGCGTTTGGTCCCTCGCAGTTGGGGGGTAACTCCCTTGTTCGAGGCATATGAGCTGTAGATTGTATACTTTAGCATAGATCGCCATCTGGTGTTGGGCTCGAATGTTTGCACTTTATTTTTGTTCGAAGAAGTCTTTGTAGTCACGAAATAGGTGACTCCTCCTTATGGTGATAGTGCGCATGGGCATCTTCTCCATCTTCAGATTGTTTTTTTCCGCCATCGGGTTCGGATGTGACTTGCTGCGCTCCGGTCGGTGTTGTTAACGAAACCCCCCCTCGACGCGCAATCACTCACCGCTCAACGATATTGTCTCGATCGCGTTTCCCTTTCGACGCGCATTCTCCTACAATCAAGCTACTCGACCTAGACTTCGACGCGGGCCGTTGGGCCTACCCGTGCCGATCACGTCGGAAGTTGATGGAACGAACTCCGTTCAAGAAATGTCCCCAGTGTGGTGCTAAGTTCCCACACTCTGACCTACACGAGGTGTGTAATCTCTACCTTTCTCCGGAGCATGAAGAGAACACCTGCGAGGCCTGTTCATCTTTCAGGTCCAAGAAAACCATCCGTGATCGTCGGGCTCGACGCCACGAAATGTCCCGGGGAAGCAGTTTGATTCCGGACATCTTCGAACCAGGTCCTGATACCCTTCCAGAACACGGAGCTGAGGAAGAACAGATCTCAGTCTCCAAGGCCGATGACTCCGTTGACGACGCAGTCACTCCAGCTCAGCGGTCCGAGAGTACTGAGACCCCTGTCCTGCCCACTCCCACACAGGAGGCTCCGGTAACACCTTCGCCCTCGGGCCCAGGTCTACACCGACCAAATATTTCAGACGCCCCGCCCTCCGGCCCGGCTATGAAATCAAAAGACAAGCCTTCAGGCTCGGGCTTGAGCCGACCCCACTCTGGTACCGAAGCCCAAATCCATAAATGTGCCACACCCTTCATCACCGGCACCAAAAACACCTTTGGCGCCGAAAGACAAGCCTTCGGAGCTGAAACAATCTAAACCGAAGTCTTCGGAGCCGAAAAAAGCCTCGGAGCTGAAAACTCCGACACCTAAGCCTAAAGAGTCAAAAACCCCTCATAAGGCAAAGGAACATCCTGAACACAAATCTTCCACTCCAAAAAAGGACACTGGATCAAAACACCCTTCGGTACCAGATCTCCCGGATCCGAAGCAAAAGACTATACATATTGACCCAACCACTGGTCAGATTACTTCCACACCGAAGAGGAATCCGGACCATTTACAAGACTCTCCAGTTCCTCGGAAAAAAAGAGAAATAGGCACTAATACCTCTCCACCTGTTTCACCTCCCCCATCCTCTACTCCTCCTGCTGATTCCAATGTACCAATTTCTCCAGTACATTCCCCACAGCCCACATCTTCACCTCCACCACCAGATGATGATAGTGATTATGGGGGTGGGAATGGGGATGGGGATGGGAACACACATCCACAAGGGGATGATGATGACACACATCACCCCAGAAGGTCCAGATCCCTGGCAGGATTATAATACTGATCCGGATCTTCAAAATGACCCGGACCTATACCCCTCTCGGCCATCCCCACCAGATGACAATGTGGGATTTGCGCAACTAATCACCAGGGCTGCACAATATCACGGGGTACAATTACATTCAGATCCCTTGGCAGAAGACTTCCTATTAGAGACTTTCGCTCAGCCACAAAAGTCCTCACATACCCTAACAATGTTAAAGGGCTTACTTAAACATGCATCGGAAGTGTTTAAAGACCCTGTCAGGGCCAGGGTTCTTAACCCGAGAGTATATAAAAAAATACAAAGCAGCCCCCAGCGACCCCATATACATCAAGGGTCAGGTCCCTTTAGACTCCCTTGTGGTGTCTAATGCACGTAAAAGGGCCAACTCACAAACCACAGGAGACGCCCCACCTCCTGATAAGGCGTCAAAACTTTTGGACGCATCCGGCAATCACATTGCGTCACAAGCTGCTAATTCTTGGAGGATTGCCAACACCCAAGCTTTGTTGGCAAGATATGAGGGGGCTCATTACGATGAGCTTGAGAAGCTTCTCCAACATCTCCCTGACCAATATAAGGACAAGGCGAATGACCTTATACAGGAAGGCAAATTAATCACAAATACATCTATTAAATGTACTCTTGATGCCGCTGATACCGTTCTCGTGCCGTTAATACCAGCATCTGAAAGAGACACGTTAGTGACAGATTCCTTACCTTAGAATATCCCCAGGTGTCAGGCTGGATCTGGAAAGTTTTGCGTAGCAGTACCCCTGCGCGTCGGTAGGCGGCTTCGTGCGGCTCCGCGTCCGTCGTCGGCGTCGTGCTCGCCGGGATGACGTCGCGGCCAGTACTTAGACACCGCCCATGCGCGCTGGCGTCAGTTCTTTCTTTTTCCGCGCCAGTAAGCGCAGATCCGGATTGAGCAGTGCCCCAGTCATTTTTTGACTGAGTATTTTTGAGACTTTTTTGTCCAAGTTTTCGAGTCGTTTCGACTCCAAGGTGTCAGTAGGGATGCCCGGCTTCAAGCCATGCGAGATCTGTAATCGCATGATGTCGATTACGGATCCGTACCGAGTGTCTCTTCTGCCTGGGGCGCGGCCACGACCCCAATTCATGCCCTGAGTGTCGGTCCCTCGCCCCGAAGGTTTTGCGAGAGCGGTCTCGAAAGCTTCTCGAGGCCCGGCACTCTGCTCCGCTCAAGGTCCCGGGAGAGGTCGAGGGGCCGGTCGCGGAGCCGTCGTCATTCGTCGGGGTCGAAGTCTTCGTCTTCAGGTAAGGCGAAGCACAAGAGGTCTAAGAAGCGTCGCTCTAAGACCTCCCCTCAGCGGTCTCACGACTCGGCCGAGGGTCCAGCTGGTACCGCCACCGCGGCTCCGGGGGTACCCGAACAGCCGACGCCGGCTTTACCCGCCTGTTCCGGGTCCGACGTCGACTCCGGCCAAGATACAGGACTTCCTGTCGGCCATGGCTCGCATCTTCGGGCCTAAGGGTTACCCCGGTGCGCCTTCGGGCCCCAGTAGGAGTCCTCCCTCGGCACCACTGGCGGCTTCGGCCCCGGCGCCGCAGGACCCCCTCGGATCCAGGCCTGGATCCGGGTCGACGCCGGTTGACCCAACGACACCTCCACCGGTGCCGACCTCACTGGTACCGTTCACGGCGCCGTCCCCAGGTTCTCCCCGGAACCGGACACGGAGCTGGATCGACGTCGCTCGACGCCGATTCCGACGCCGATGGGACCTTTCTTCCCTCATGTCCCTCCTCCATACTTTTCACCTGTTTTGGAGGACGAGGAGGACTGGGAGGGGTCGGAAGACCCTCTCACAGCTCAAGTGAGCCTTATCAGGACTGGGCTGAGGAACTGGGTGATGCCAGTGGTCTGGACACCTCTCCTGACCTTGGCATGCTGTCTCCTCCTTCCGTGGCCTCGGAGGAGGGAGCGACGGTGTTGCGTAGGGCGGCCGCGGCCTTGCGCCTCGAGCTCCCTACGGTGGCTGTCAGGACTAACCTCCTGACGGAAGTGCTTCAGCCGGCGGCTACCTCTTCGGAGCCACTGCTGCCGTTTAACGACGCACTTTCGGACGTTCTTTTGGGCACCTGGTCCAGGCCCACCACAGGGGCTCCTATGGACAGGAACGTAGCCCGACGCCATTGCCCGGCCCCGGGCGACCCTCTGTTCCTCTCCCAAAACCCCACCCCCGAGAGCTTGGTTGTCTAAGCCTATACCTCTCAGAGCGCCTTCCCTCCGGCTCCGCCGGATAGGGAATCCCAAAAACTGGAACAATTTGGGAAGAAGATTTTTTCTTCCTCCAGTGCTGGCTTGCGGTCCGTGAACACCGCTTGCCTTTTGGGCCGTTACTCCCACTCTCTGTGGGATTCGGTGGCGCAGGTGCTGCCCAAGTGTCCTGAGGAGGTCCAGGCACTTCTCTCCCGTGCTATTGCAGACTGGAGAGACGCAGCGAAGTTCACTATCTGATGTGGCCTAGATACCGCTGACTCGCTAGGCAGATCGCTTGCTACGACAGTGGGGCTGCGCCGTCACGCCTGGCTGAGGACAACTGGTTTCTCGGGCGATGTCCAAAACACCCTTATAGACATGCCCTTTGATGGTATCTGCCTTTTTGGCAATAAGGCAGACAGCGCGCTGGAGCGCTTTAAGGACTCGCGGGCTACGGCCAAGTCCTTGGGCCTCTCCGCCTCGCGGCCTCCACAGCAGTCTGCTTTTCGCCCCTTTCGTGGCCACGGAAGGGGCGCCCAGTCACGTCCACTGCCCAGCCACCGGCCCGCGCAGCAAGCGCCTTCGCGCGGCCAAGGACGTGGCTCCCGCCGAGGTGGGTCGGGTAACCAGCGTGCGGGTCAGGCCACCACCTCCGCCCCGTCCGCGGCCTCCAAGCCCTCCTAGTCAATCCTTTCCAGTCCACAGCACGCCAGTGGGGGGCAGGGTCCGCCATCACCTTCCCCACTGGCGCACCATCACATCGGACAGGTGGGTTTTGGACATTGTCCGAAGGGGCTACTCCCTCCCCTTCGAGACTACCCCCCCCAGCCATGCCACCTCAGCACCACCGCATGTCGGGGGACCATTTGGTGGTACTTTGACAGGAAGTTGCGGCCCTCTTGGCCAAGGGGGCCATCGAGCGCGTTCCGACCCCAGAAGTAGGTCGTGGTTGCTATTCCCACTACTTTCTGGTGCCCAAAAAGGACAAGGAGGACATGCGTCCTATCTTGGACCTCCGGAACGTCAATCGCTTCCTCCGGAAGGAGAAGTTCAAGATGCTCACCCTAGCTCAGGTCTTGACTGCCCTCGACCCTGGAGACTGGATGGTAGCGTTGGACTTGCAGGACGCATATTTTCACATCCCCGTCCTGCCGGCCCACCGGCGTTACCTGCGGTTCACGGTAGGCCTCGAGCACTTTCGGTTCACCGTGCTTCCCTTTGGCCTTACCAGCGCCCCTCGTGTATTCACGAAGGTGATGGCGGTGGTCGCAGCTCATCTGCGCCGGACAGGGGTTCCAGTCTTCCCCTACCTCGACGACTGGTTGCTGAAGGCGGGCTCGTCCCAGGCAGTCGTCTCCCACCTCCAGACTACGGCCGGACTCCTGCACTCGCTGGGGTTCTCCATCAACGTGCCGAAGTCGCACCTGATTCCTTCTCCACAGCTCCTTTTCATCGGAGCAGTTCTGGACACAACGCAGTTTCGGGCCTATCCTCCCGAATTGCGAGTCCAGGATATTCAGGCTATGATTCTGATCTTTCAGCCTCTATCCTGGGTTTCGGTACGGATGACCCTGAGGCTGCTGGGCCTCATGGCCTCATGCATCCTGCTGGTCGATCATGCCAGTTGGCATATGTGGCCTCTGCAGTGGGACCTGAAGTTCCAGTGGGCGCAGCATCAGGGGAACCTGTCCGATTACGTCCAGATCTCAGAGGGAACTGCACGACAGTTGCAGTGGTGGCTCTCGAACCGGCAATGGGTCATGGGCAGATCCCTCTCCCTTCCCCAGCCAGAGCACACAGTTGTGACGGACGCGTCCCTTCTGGGATGGGGCGGTCACATGGGAGAGGCGGAGATCAGAGGCCTCTGGTCTCCGGCGAAGTCCCGGCTCCATATCAACCTTCTGGAGCTCCGGGCGATCCGACTTGCACTGAAGGCATTCCTTCCCTCTGTCAAAGGGAAGGTAGTGCAGGTGTTCACAGACAACACCACCGCCATGTGGTACTGCAACAAACAAGGCGGGGTGGGGTCGTGGACCCTATGTCAGGAGGCTCTGCGTCTCTGGACATGGCTGGAACATCAGGGCATATTCCTGATGGTTCAACACCTGGCAGTTTCCCTGAACGCCAGGGCGGACGAACTCAGCCGCAGGTGCATGATGGATCACGAATGGCGTCTTCACTCGGAGGTGGCGCAAGCACTCTTTCTACAGTGGGGAGAGCCTTGGTTAGATCTATTCGCCACCGAAGAGAACGCGCAATGTCAGCAGTTCTGCGTGTTGGAATTTCCAAGGCGGCACTCGCTCGGCGACGCTTTTCGTCGCGAGTGGAGTTGCGGTCTGTTGTACGCCTTTCCGCCTATACCACTTCTGCCCAGAGTGTTGAAGAAGATTCGGAGCGACCGGGCCAAAGTCATTCTTGTGGCTCCGGACTGGGCTCGAAGAGTTTGGTATCCCGAGCTACTCAGTATGAGCATCGATCCCCCGATCCGTCTGTCTCTTCGGGAGGATCTTCTGTCGCAGCAGCAGGGGACGGTCCTCCACCCGAACCTGTCCAGTCTCCACCTCCTTGCATGGAGATTGAGCGGCGGCAGTTGATTCCTTTCGACTTGCCTCCCGATGTTTGTGATGTGATTCTGGCAGCCAGGCGTCCCTCCACTAAGGTGGTATACGCCTGCAGGTGGAACAAGTTTGTGGCATGGTGCACAGCAAAGGCTGTGAATCCCCTTTCTGCCCCTCTTTCTGAGGTTCTTCTGTTCCTTCTTTCTGTGGCCCAACAGGGTTCTGCCCTGGGTACCATCAAGGGCTACCTTTGTGCAATCTCGGCCTTTCTCAGGCTTCCTGATCAGCCCTCCCTTTTCAAGTCCCCTGTTAACAGGTTTCTTAAAGGCATTACACACCTTTTCCCTCCTGTTCCGTTTGTGATGCCTCAGTGGGACTTGAACTTGGTTCTTACCTTTTTTAATGTGTGCTCCCTTTGAGCCTCTCCATAACTGTCCTCTTCGTCTTCTCACTCTGAAGACAGCCTTTCTGGTGGCTATCAGCTCCGCTCGGCGGGTGAGTGAGCTCCAGGCTCTTTCTTGCAAACCCCCCTTTGTCTGTCCATCTAGACAAGGTTGTTCTTAGGACGCGTCCATCCTTCTTGCCAAAGGTGGTTACTGCCTTCCACATTGGGCAGACCATCACTTTGCCCACCTTCTTTCCGCCTCCGCATCCTTCCAGAGAGGAAGAGAGGCTCCACCGTCTGGACACAAAACGTGCGATTTCTTTCTATCTGAACCGCACACAACAGTTCCGAGTGGACGACCAGCTCTTTGTAGGCTACGTGGGCGCCAAAAAAGGTTGGGCGGTACACAAGCGGACCATATCCCGCTGGGTTGTCTTGTGTATCAAAGCCTGCTATTCTTTGGCTAAGAAGGAGCCCCCTGTTGGGCTACGTGCCCATTCCACCAGGGCGACAGCCGCCACCACGGCTTTGGGACGTGGTGTCCCATTGCAGGACATTTGTCAGGCAGCTACGTGGGCCTCGCTGCACACGTTTACCAAGCATTACTGCCTTGACAGCCAAGTCCGGAGAGACGGCTACTTTGGCCGTTCTGTTCTCCGAGACTTCCTCGTCTGATCTTTGTTCGCAGACCCACCACCGGGGTTGGTATTGCTGGGGTATCTATTCTAAGGTAAGGAATCTGTCACTAACGTGTCTCTTTCAGATGCACAAGTTACTAACTAGTGTAACGATATATCTGTAAGAGACAGTAGTTAGTGACAGATTCCTACCGCCCCACCCATCCTCCCGTTCTGCTAACTGATTTCTAGGGTTAAGGTCATCCCTTTCAGGGCCCTAGTTTTCAGACACCAGTGTCAATTTCCTGCATGGCTCTGCGTTTCTGGCGCGGAAAGTCGTGTACAGAACTGACGCCAGCGCGCATGGGCGGCGTCTAAGTACTGGCCGCGACGTCATCCTGGCGATCACGACGACGGATGCGGAGCCGCACGACGCCGCCTACCGACGTGCAGGGGTACTGCTATGCAAAACTTTCCGGATCCAGCCTGACGCCTGGGGATATTCTAAGGTAAGGAATCTGTCACTAACTACTGTCTCTTACAGATATATCGTTACACAAGTTAGTAACTTGTGCGTTTTGTTACGCAGGCACGCTTGGCTCCGGATATCTGGTTTCAAACAGGAGGTGCAAACCAGTATCCTTAACCAGCCTTTTGACCAAGAACATCTCTTTGGCCCTACAGTCGACACATCTTTAGAAAAGATGAAGAAAGACAGAGACTGCTAAATCTATGGGGGCCTTGCAACTACCTTCCCATAGAGGCTCCTTTTGTCGCTCCTTTTATAGGGGTGGCTCCAAAACCAATACATCAGTGCAACCCTCTTCATCTTACAAAACCCCCAACCAAGGTTCCTTTTCCAAAGGATATTTTAGGGGTGGATACAGGGGTAACAATAATAAAGGGAGAGGGCGCGGTAACAACACCCGCACCTCCCCTACCACCAAGCAGTGACTTCCCTCCACTTCCCCCGACCATTCCACACCTGTCGGGGGACGTCTATCACAGTTCCTACCTGTCTGGAATTCCATCACCACAGAAAAGTGGGTAAGACAAATTATCCAGTATGGTTACTGCCTGGAACTCACCTCCAATCCCCCACACATCCCTCCCAAACACCGTCCAATTTCCACAGAACATTTGACTCTCCTAAAACAAGAGGTTCTCTCTCTTACAAAAAAACGCAATAGAACCAGTCCCCTTACTTCATCAGGGCACAGGGGTTTACTCCCTCTATTTTCTAATCCCAAAGAAAGACGGTTCTCTCAGGCCAATACTGGACCTCAGACCCCTAAACCTCTACATTCAGTCAGACCACTTCCACATGGTCACTCTCCAACAGGTGCTCCCACTACTTCAACAAGGCGACTTTCTCTCCACTCTGGATCTAAAGGACGCCTACTTTCATATTCCTATTCATCCCTCTCACAAAAAAATACCTCAGGTTCATAGTGGACGGTCAACATTATCAGTTCAAAGTCCTCCCATTCGGGGTGACCACTGCACCCAGAGTCTTCACCAAATGCCTCGCAGTGGTGGCAGCTCACTTACGAAGGAAACACATCCACGTGTTCCCTTATCTGGACGACTGGCTCATAAAAGCCAAATCTCACAACAGTTGTGTACAACACACACAAAACGATCCAATTGCTTCATGGCTTGGGGTTCACAGTAAACCTCACCAAGTCTCACCTACAACCATCCAACAGTATCTAGGAGCCAGTCTAGACACTTCAGAAGCCCTAGCATACCCCAATCCAGTCTGGATCCGCACCATGCAGGTTCTAATATCCCAATTTCAGCCTCAACACTCATTGCCAGCTAGAGACTTTATGCAGTTAATCGGAATGATGGCCTCTTGCATCCTCATCGTTCCTTATGCAAGACTCCAGATGCGGCCATTACAGAAATGTTTAGCACATCAGTGGAACCAGGCTCAAGGTCTATTGACAGATCTGGTGTTGGTGGACAGCCGCACACATCGCTCTCTGCAGTGGTGGAACACACACAACCTGTCAAATGGCGGCCGTTCCTCGACCCGGTTCCACAGATGGTGCTAACAGACGCATTGCTCACCGGCTGAGGAGCTCATCTCCAAAACCAAACCGTTCAGGGCATATGGACCCATCAACAAAAACAACTCCACATAAATCACCTGGAGTTACTGGCAATCTTTCTAGCACTAACGTTTTTTCAACTCTTGCTAGTAGGCAAAGCTGTCCTAGTCCGTACAGACAACATGACCGCAATGTACTACATACAAAAACAGGGGTGGGGGACACACTCTCTTCACCTTTCACGACTAGCGCAAAGCATATGGAGATGGGCTATTCCTCAAAACATTTACCTCCTCGCACAACATCTTCCGGGAGTACACAATCAGATCGCGGATCTGCTCAGTCGTCAAACACAGCAGATCCACGAATGGGAACTTCATCCTCAAGTTCTTCTTCCATTCTTTCACATGTGGGGTCATCCAGACATAGATCTGTTCGCCACACATCAAAACGCAAAATGCCCAAGCTTCGCCTCTAGATATCCACACCCATTGTCCAAAGGCAATGCGCTATGGATGAACTGGTCAGGAAAATTTGCATACACTTTTCCGCCTCTCCCGCTCATTCCGTTACTGGTTTGGAAGCTCAAACAACACTCCCTCACAATGATCCTAGTTCCTCCAACATGGGCACGCCTAACATGGTTCACTACCCTATTGGAACTCTCAGTAGTGCCTCATCAAAAGCTGCACCTCTCCCCCAAGTTCCTCACTCAGAACCATGGAGAAATAAGGCACCCAAATCCCAGTCAACTCAACCTTGCGATCTGGCACCTGTAGTCTTGGAGTTTGGCTACCTCAATCTTCCGCCAGACTGTATGAACATCATTAAAGAGGCTAGACGTCCTACCACTAGAGCATGCTATGCAGCAAAGTGGAAGCGATTTGTCATTTATTGTACAAATAACAAAATCAATCCGCTAGATGCTTCTATCCAAAACATTATCTGTTATCTTTTGCATCTACAACAATGTAACCTAGCAAACACATCTATACGGCTACATCTTGCTGCAATCGCCGCTTTCCTTCAAAACAGACATTTGTCTTTGTTTCGAGTACCCGCTATCAAAGCATTTATGGAAGGACTTAAAAGAATAATTCCACCTAGAGTTCCACCCTCTCCCGAATGGAATCTCAATATAGTCTTTACCAGACTCATGGGTCCCCCATTTGAACCTATGCACAAATGCGAGTTACAGTTCCTTACTTGGAAAGTAGCCTTCCTGGTAGCTATCACATCCGTAGGAGAGTTAGTGAACTCCAGGCATTAACCATACAAGAACCATTTTTACAAATACACCATAGTAAGGTGGTTCTTAGGCCTAATCAAAAATGTCTGCCTAAAATACTATCTGCCTTCCACCTTAATCAGTTGGTTGAACTTCCAGTATTTTTCCCTCAACCAGACTCAGTGGCAGAACGCGCTCTCCACACGCTAGACGTTAAAAGAGCTAAGACCTTTAGAAACACAAAACAACTTTTTGTAGCTTTCTCCCCACCTCACAAAGGCAATTCTATTTCAAAGACAGGAATTGCAAGGTGGATTGTTAAATGCATCCAAATATGCTATCTTGAAGCTAAACGCACATTAACTATTCCCCCTAGAGCTCATTCCACACGCAAACTGGGGGCTTCTATGGCATTCTTAGGGAACATTCCCCTAGAAAACATCTGCAAAGCAGCAACTAGGTCTACACCACATACTTTCACTAAACACTATTGTGTAGATGTGCAAGCAAAACAACAAGCTACTGTGGGCAGGCTGTACTAAGAACACTTTTTCAAACCACTGCAACAGATACAGGTTGCCACCGCTAGGGAGGAAAACTGCTGTATAGTCTATGCTAAAGTATACAATCTACAGCTCATATGCTTCGAACGAAAAATGCTACTTACCAGTATGCATCTGTTCTTGGCATGTAGAGCTGTAGAGTTGTATACGCCCACCCACCTCCCCGGGTACCTTTATCTGTTGCAGTATTATCTTATTTAGATACATTACATGGACATCCTTTTCTATTCTCTTACTAACTCCATCATCACCCTTTATGGCGAAAAACAATCTGAAGATGGAGCCGATGCCCATGCGCACTATCACCATAAGGAGGAGTCACCTATCTCGTGACTACAAAGACTTCTTCGAACAAAAACAAAGTGCAAACATCCGAGCCCAACACCAGATGCCGATCTATGCTAAAGTATACAACTCTGCAGCTCTACATGCCAAGAACAGATGCATACTGGTAAGTAGCATTTTCCTTTCTTCCTGACCTCATTGTCGTTTGCTGTGTACTCGTGCTTTGTGCCTCTTAGTTAGGGCGACTTGGAGGCCCTCTGGCTGGTCCTAGATAAGTACTAGGAGGTTGAAGGGACGCTGGTGGTGTGTGCAGTTGGGCGCTCAGTTCTTGGTGTCTGGGTGCTGGTTGCTTCTTGGTAGGGCACTAATGTTACTCTCGCCAAGGACTGGATGCTGTTGCTGTCACAGGTGCTGGCTCTGAGCAGATACTAGTGGTTTCTCTAGATATTCTTTTACTCCGCCGCTCCCCTCCAAGCTCTAAGGGGGGGCAACCAGAATAGAGGGAAGCGAGGGACTCGGGGGACTGGGCAAGTCCCTGGTCTTTCAACAGTTTTTCAGGGTGTAGCACTGGCGTACTTGCACTTCCTCTTGCCTTTCCTGCTTGACTGCTTCAATTTGGCAAGCTTCCACTCACGGGCTTCCTCCGTAGGAGAGTGCTGTGCTGGTGTGCTGCTCTTCCCTGGAGCATTGGTCTAAACCCAAGTGCCATAGGTGCCCGCGGTCAACTGCTCCCTGCAAGCCGCACCCAGCCTAGCTGGGCTGATTCCGCAGCCTCCTGAATGTGCCCCGCTGCACAGCTCCGAGCACATCTCAGGTGAGATTTAAAAAAAAAAAAAATATCTTATTTCTTATTATTCCTTAGTTGGACCACTGGGAAAATGCTGACACGGCGCAGCACGGTGACAGCCCTTCGGCGTGATTGAGGTTGTAGAGGGACAAGCCAGGCAGAGGTGAAGGCAGGAGGCTAGGGGGAGCGGGTGTGCCCTGGGTTAGAAGGGAGGGGGGAGCGAGGACAGGGAGATGGTGGCAGGCCCCCCGGGCTATGCCTCCAGCCCCCCCCCCCAAAGCTACCCGACTCCCAGCCCTTACCCTACTCACCGCTCTGCGCTCTCCACCTCTGCTCACCGCTTTCTCGCCCGCTCCCTGCTTAGGTCCCGAGCCTGCTTCGCCGTACCGCCTCTTCATCATCTGGCGTCGAAACAAGCGCAGCCTGCTGTGGAAAAGGCTACAGACCCTCTTATTGAGGTCCTTCATCCCGGCCAATCGGGGGTTGAGCCGGTGCTCCCTTTTTGTTAGGCACTTACTGACATTTTGCTGGGGGCATGGGCAAAACCTGAGTCAGGTGTGCCAGTGGACCGCATCATTGCCCACATATACCGCCTGCCCTGCCCCTGGTGACTCGGATTGCCTGGTTCGACAGCTGACCCACCACAGCTTTGTGGTCCAGACCATTGCGGCGTACTCTGAGATGGGGAACCTCCCTAATTCCCCCCTTGATAAGGAGTCCAGGGTACAGGATTCTGTCAGGAAGCGTATTTTCACCTCAACTAGTGCAGCTTTACACTCCACTAATACGGTCTGTGGCCTCAGCCGCTTTCTCGTCACTTTGTGGGAGTCTTTGGCCAACTTTTACCCTTGTACCCCGAGGCTAATGGGGGTGAGTTGCATCAGTTGATTTCAGATGGCCGTCAGGCAGCCACAGCTCATCAAGTGTGGAATGGATTCCACTGACTCCAATGGGTGAGCCATGACGTTTGCTGTGGAATTGCGCCGGTTCGCAAGGCTCCGGGCGTCTTGATTTTCAGAAGCCGTCCAGTCGGTCTTGATCGACATGCCATTTGATAGGGCTTATCTTTTTGGAGCCCAATTAGATGCTGCTCTACACAGATTTTGGGCTAGTCGGGGACCTGTTGAGCAGGTACCATTTTTAGGTCTTGCAGACCTGCATTGCAGTGCGCATGCGCTGCTCGCTCTGCGAGGCTTCTTGTAATCGAGCAGATTTCAGAAGTGGAGTGTAGGCTCCGCTCCCTCTTTCCATTGGCTTGCGTCATCGTGCATGCTAAACGCTGGCTTTCCATTGTAAGTGAGGCTTTTTAGTCACTCCTTGTTACTGCCCTGTCTCCTTTTGGCCCTGCCCACTCGGACTGGATCTTTTACTTGTGGCTTTACACAGTGTCCTTTAAAAGTCGGTAAGCACTCTTTTAATTTACTTTCAGCGCGATCCACTTTGAGTGCGGTCTGCCTCGGGCGCGAACATTTATTTATTTTGCCTTGTCCGCGGTTGCCCGGTCATCCGGGAACGGGGAGAATATGAGGTGAGGTATTATTATCTTGAAGGGGGCTGCGAGAAGGGAGACTCAGAATCACTAGCACTCTATCTGAAAGAGACACTTTGGTGACCGATTCCTTACCTTAGAATATCCCCAGGCGTCAGGCTGGATCCGGAAAGTTTTGCGTAGCAGTACTCTTGCGCGTCGGTAGGCGGCGTCGTGCGGCTCCGCATCCGTCGTCTGCGTCGGGATCGCCGGGATGACGTCGCGGGCAGTACTTAGACGCCGCCCCTGCGCGCTGACGTCAGTTCTTCTTTTTCCACGCCAGTAAGCGCAGGTCCGGGAAGAGCAGTGCCCTAGTCATTTTTTGACTACGTTTTTGGTGAATTTTTCACTGTTTTCTCGAGTCGCTCGACTCCACAGGTGTCGGTAGGGATGCCCGGCTTCAAGCCATGCGACGTCTGTGGTTGTATGATGTCGATCACGGACCCGCATACGGATTGTCTCCACTGCCTCGGGCGCGACCACGAACCCAAGTCGTGCCCCAACTGTCGGGCCTTGCATCCGAAGGCTTGGCGAGAGCGGTCTCGAAAGCTCCTCGAGGTCCGGCAGTCGGCTCCGCGCCGCACCAAGCCCCGGTCACGTGAGAGGTCGATGGGCCGGTCGCGGAGTCCTCATCGGTCGTCGGGGTCCATGTCTTCGCACTCCTCCGGTAAGTCGAAGCATAAGAAGTCTAAGAAGCGTCATCGCTCGACGACTTCGCCTCGCCGGTCTCGCGACTCGGCTGAGGGTCCTGTCGGCACCGTCCCCGCCCTCGCGGCTCCGGGAGTGCCTGTGGAGCCGCCCCCGCATTACCCGCACTTCCCGGGTTCGGGGGCGACTCCGGCCGAGATACAGGAGTTCCTGTCGGCCATGGCCCGCCTCTTCGGGCCTCAAGGTCCCCCCGGTGCGCCTTCGGGCCCCGCGGGCCCTGATGGGGTTTCCCCGGCGCCGCCGGCGACTCCGGTCTCTGCGCCGCCTGTCACACCAGCCTCAGTCCCGGCTCCGGCCCCGTCCTCGACCCCGGCGCTGCCTCAACCCCGATCGACGCCGGTTGACCTAATAACACCTCCACCGGCGCCGATGTCTCCGGTGCCGTTTCCGACGCCGCCCGGGGCTCTGGGCGGCGTCGTCCCCAGGTTCTCTCCGGATCCGGACATGGCGCCGGACCGGCGTCGCTCGACGCCGATGGGACCTTGGGTCCCGCATGTCCCTCCTCCTCCTTATTTTGAACCAGAGAAGGACGAAGAGAACTGGGAGGGGTCGGATGACCCTCTCACACAGCAGTGTGAGTTCGATCAGGACTGGTCTGAGGAGCTTGGGGATGCCAGTGGTCTGGACACCTCCCCTGACTCTGGCATGCTGTCTCCTCCTTCCGTGGCAACTTAGGAGGGAGCAAATTTTGCAACGGTGTTGGGTAGAGCAGCTGGGGCCTTACACCTCCAATTGCCTACAGTGGCTGTCAGGACTAACCTCCTGACGGAAGTGCTTCAGCCGGCGGCTACCTCCTCGGAGCCACTGCTGCCGTTTAATGACGCGCTTTCCGACGTTCTTTTGGGCACCTGGTCCAAGCCCGCCACAGGGGCTCCTGTGGATAGGAACGTGGCCCGACGCCATCGCCCTGCTCCGGGCGACCCCTGTTCCTCTCCCAACACCCCACTCCTGAGAGCTTGGTTGTCCAAGCCTCTGCTTCCCAAACCGCCTTCCCTACCGCTCATCCGGATAGGGAATCCAAACGCCTGGATCAATTTGGGAAGAAGGTCTTTTCTTCCTCCAGTGCTGGCTTGCGGTCTGTCAACACCGCTTGCCTTTTGGGCCGATATTCCCACTCTCTGTGGGACTCGGTGGCGCAAGTTCTGCCCCAGTGTTCTGAGGAGGTCCAGACACTGCTTTCCCTCGCCATTGCGGACGGAAGAGATGCGGCTAAATACACCATTAGATGTGGCCTTGATACCGCCGACTCGCTAGGCAGATCGCTTGCGACGACAGTGGCGCTGCGCCGTCACGCCTGGCTGAGGACCACTGGTTTCTCGGGTGATGTCCAAAACACCCTTATGGACATGCCCTTTGATGGGGTCGGTCTTTTTGGAAACAAAGCGGACCATGCGCTGGAGCGCTTTAAGGACTCGCGGGCTACAGCCAAGTCCCTGGGCCTTTCTGCTGTACGCCCTCCGCTACCGTCTGCTTTTCGCCCCTTTCGTGGCCACGGAAGGGGCGCCCAGTCACGTCCGCTGCCCAGCCACCGGCCCGCGCAACATGCGTCTTCGCGTGGCCGTGGACGTGGCTCCCGCCGTGGCGGGTCAGGCAACCAGCGTGCGGGTCAGGCCACCAACCCCGCCCCGTCTGGGGCCTCCAAGCCCTCCTAGTCCGTCCTTACAGGTGCACAGCACGCCAGTAGGGGGCAGGGTCCGCCATCACCTTCACCACTGGCGTGCCATCACCTCGGACAAGTGAGTCTTGGACATTGTCCGAAGCGGCTACTCCCTCCCCTTCGAGACCATCCCCCCAGCCATGCCACCTCAATTCCACCGCATGTCAGGGGATCACTTGGTGCTTCTTCAGAAGGAAGTTGCGGCCCTCTTGGCCAAGAGGGCCATCGAGCGCGTTACGACCCCAGAAGTAGGTCGTGGTTGCTACTCCCACTACTTTCTGGTGCCCAAAAAGGACGAGGAGGACATGCGTCCTATCTTGGACCTCCGGAACGTCAATCGCTTCCTCCGGAAGGAGAAGTTCAAGATGCTCACCTTAGCTCAGGTCTTGACTGCCCTCGACCCTGGAGACTGGATGGTAGCGTTGGACTTGCAGGACGCTTATTTCCACATCCCCGTCCTGCCGGCCCACCGGCGTTACCTGCGGTTCATGGTGGGCCTCGAGCATTTTCAATTCACCGTGCTCCCTATTGGCCTCACAAGTGCCCCTCGGGTGTTCACGAAAGTGATGGCGGTGGTCGCAGCTCATCTGCGCCGGGCAGGGGTTCCAGTCTTCCCCTACCTCGACGACTGGCTGCTGAAGGCGGCTCGTCCCAGGCAGTCGTCTCCCACCTCCAGACTACGGCCGAACTCCTGCACTCGCTGGGGTTCTCCATCAATTTGCCGAAGTCGCACCTGATTCCTTCTCCACAGCTCCTTTTCATCGGAGCAGTTCTGGACACGACGCAGTTTCGGGCCTATCCTCCCGAACGGCGAGTCCGGGATATTCAGGCTATGATTCCGATCTTTCAGCCTCTATCCTGGGTTTCGGTACGGATGACCCTGAGGCTGCTGGGCCTCATGCATCCTGTTGGTCGATCATGCCAGATGGCATATGCGGGCTCTGCAGTGGGACCTGAAGTTCCAGTGGGCGCAGCACCAGGGCAGCCTGTCCGATCACGTCCAGATCTCGGAGGGGACTGCAAAACAGTTGCAGTGGTGGCTCTCGAACCGGCAATGGGTTAGTGGCAGATCCCTCTCCCTTCCCCAGCCAGAGCACACAGTCGTGACGGACGCGTCCCTTCTGGGATGGGGCGGTCACATGGGAGAGGCGGAGATCAGAGGCCTCTGGTCTCCGGCGGAGTCCCGGCTTCATATCAACCTTCTGGAGCTCCGGGCGATCCGACTTGCACTCAAAGCATTCCTTCCCTCTGTCAAGGGGAAGGTAGTGCAGGTGTTCACGGACAACACCACCGCCATGTGGTACTGCAACAAACAAGGCGGGGTGGGGTTGTGGACCCTATGTCAGGAGGCTCTGCGCCTCTGGACATGGCTGGAACATCAGGGCGTTTCCCTGATGGTTCAACACCTGGCAGGTTCCCTGAACGCCAGGGCGGACAAACTCAGCCGCAGGTGCATGATGGATCACGAATGGCGTCTTCACTCGGAGGTGGCGCAAGGTCTCTTTCAGCAGTGGGGAGAGCCTTGGTTAGATCTGTTCGCCACCGAAGAGAACGCGCAATGTCAACAGTTCTGCGCGTTGGAATTTCCAAGGCGGCACTCGCTCGGCGACGCTTTTCGTCGCGAGTGGAGTTGCGGTCTGTTGTACGCCTTTCCGCCTATACCACTTCTACCCAGAGAGTTGAAGAATATTCGGCGCGACCAGGCCCAAGTCATCCTTGTGGCTCCGGACTGGGCTCGAAGAGTTTGGTATCCCGAGCTACTCAGTATGAGCGTCGATCCCCCGATCCGTCTGCCTCTTCGGGAGGATCTTCTGTCGCACCAGCAGGGGACGGTCCTCCACCCGAACCTGTCCAGCCTCCACCTGCTTGCGTGGAGATTGAGCGGCGGCAGTTGATTCCTTTCGACTTGCCTCCCGAAGTTTGTGATGTGATTCTGGCAGCCAGGCGTCCCTCCACTAAGGTGATATACGCCTGCAGGTGGAACAAGTTTGTGGCATGGTGCACAGCAAAGGCTGTGAATCCCTTTCTGCCCCTCTTTCTGAGGTTCTTCTGTTCCTTCTTTCACTGGCCCAACAGGGTTCTGCCCTGGGTACCATCAAGGGCTATCTTTGTGCAATCTCGGCCTTCCTCAGGCTTCCTGATCAGCCCTCTCTTTTTAAGTCCCCTGTTGTTAACAGGTTTCTTAAAGGCATTACTCACCTCTTTCCTCCTGTTCCGTTTATAATGCCTCAGTGGGACTTGAACTTGGTTCTTACCTTCTTAATGTGCGCTCCCTTTGAGCCTCTGCGTAACTGTCCTCTTCGTCTTCTGACTCTGAAGACAGCCTTTCTGGTGGCCATCACCTCCGCTCGGCGGGTGAGTGAGCTCCAGGCTCTTTCATGCAAACCCCCCTTTCTGTCTGTTCATCCAGACAAGGTTGTTCTTCGGACGTGTCCGTCCTTCTTGCCAAAGGTGGTTACTGCCTTCCACATTGGGCAGACCATCACTTTGCCCACCTTCTTTCCGCCTCCGCATCCTTCCAGAGAGGAAGAGAGGCTCCACCGTCTGGACCCAAAACGTGCGCTTTCCTTTTACCTCAACCGCACACAACAGTTCGGGGTGGATGACCAGCTCTTTGTTGGCTACGTGGGCGCCAAAAAAGGTCGGGCGGTACACAAGAGGACCATCTCCCGCTGGGTCATTATGTGTATCAAGGCTTGTTATTCTTTGGCTAAGAAGGAGCCTCCTGTTGGGCTGCGTGCCCATTCCACCAGGGCTACGGCTGCTACCACGGCTTTAGGCCGCGGTGTTCCGTTGCAGGATATTTGTCAGGCAGCTACGTGGGCCTCGCTGCACACGTTTACCAAACATTACTGCCTTGACAGCCAGGTCCGGAGGGACGGCTTCTTTGGCCGTTCTGTCCTCCGGGACTTCCTTGTCTGAATCTGTTCGCAGACCCACCACCGGGGTTGGTATTGCTGGGGTATCTATTCTAAGGTAAGGAATCTGTCACTAACGTGTCTCTTTCAGATGCACAAGTTACTAACTTGTGTAACGATATATCTGTAAGAGACAGTAGTTAGTGACGGATTCCTTACCGCCCCACCCATCCTCCCCGTTCTGCGAACTGATTTCTAGGGTTAAGGACATCCCTTTCAGGGCCCTAGTATTTTTCAGACACCTATGTCAGCTTCTTGCATGGCTCTGCGTTCCTGGCGCGGAAAGTCGTGTACAGAACTGACGTCAGCGCGCAGGGGCGGCGTCTAAGTACTGCCCGCGACGTCATCCCGGCGATCCTGACGACGGACGCGGAGCCGCACGACGCCGCCTACCGACGTGCAAGGGTACTGCTACGCAAAACTTTCCGGATCCAGCCTGACGCCTGGGGATATTCTAAGGTAAGGAATCTGTCACTAACTACTGTCTCTTACAGATATATCGTTACACAAGTTAGTAACTTGTGCTTTAATTTACTTTCAGCGCGATCCGCTTTGAGTGCGGTCCGCCTCGGGCGCGCTTCTTTATTTTGCCTCGTCCGCGGTTGTCTGCGTTTGAAATAAGTTTATAATGCAGTCGAGGTTGTCTTCTTTCTTCCGGCATCCCTATGGGGTGCAATGCGTTTACTAATTTCAGCTCCCTGCAGCGTTCATCTATGGCTCTTCGGCTAATGTCAGGAGCATGCCCTGGCTTCCGCGTGGGATACTCACGAACAGCTCCATCTGCTTGCGTAGAGGCTTGCATTGGAAAAAGTCATCTCTCACTATCCTGAGAAGTAACATCAGCTTTCTTTAAACAGTCAATTTTGGGTTGGAGTCCGAAGGCTTGATGACAGATGCGACCACGGCTGTTCTTTAACCGTTTATTAATGTCATTTGTTAAAGAACGTCTTGGCTTCCGGAAACGTGGGCTTTCGAACAGTTATTTCCCCTGAGGATTTAGTTTGCATAGATGTGAGGCGAGTTTTGCTGCCATTAGGCCTAGCATACAAGGAAGACCATGTTACTGTAAATTAACTTTCCCGGGGAAGAACTACCGCGAGCGCATCAGGGAATGTTGCATCTAGGATAGGGGTGCGAGGGGCCCATTCCACCTAGATTACATTTGTCTTTTACTACTTAAGAGGATGGGAGAGTCCACTTGTTATGCCTGCGCCCCCTACTGAGTACCACCTTGTATCATATTTGCGTCACCTCGTTTGGTTTCGTCATAGCCTCTTCTTGGGGCAGCTTGTGTGGGCGTTAGCGGGAACTTCACCCCTTCCCTCTGTCTAATCTAGATGAAAATGCCGATATCTTTAAACCAAACAAGCATTTGCAATGCAATAGGTCTCGCATTTACGCGACTTTAAGCTATTAGCATTGTAAATGACTATGCCTATTTATGTTTTAAAAACGAAAACAAAAATAAAAGGCATTATCATTTGCAATGTCAATAGCTCAAACTCGAGTAAATGCGAGACCTATTGCATTGCAAATGCTTGTTAGTAGTTGTATAAAGTATTTTATACAGAGCTGTCTGCATGTGTTACACATGTTTGGTTTAAAAGAAAAAAAATCAGAAAGATGTTTTAATGTGAGATTCGGTTGCTTCTCTCTCTCCTAGTTTCCCTTTGGTGCCTCAAGGTGTCCATGACTCGAGGTGATGTTTAGACTGCGGGCCATTGCTCTTAAGGCCATGCGGGGACAAGCTTATGTAGATCTTTGCGGTCCAGCTGGGGACATTGGCCGGTGAAATTTTGTGAGTTGTCTGGCCACTTGGGGATAAAATACACACAGACACACACACCCACTCACCACCACCCCCCTACACACACACCCCACACACCCACACACACACACACACACACACACACACACACACACACACCACATCCCCCCCACACACACACACACACCTCTGCACCAACCCCCACACACCCCTGCACACCCACACACACCCCCACACCCACCTCCCCCTACACACCCACACCCCGCACACACCCACACCCCCACATACACAACCCACACCCCCACATACACAACCCACACCCCCACATACACAACCCACACCCCCACATACACAACCCACACCCCCACATACACACACCCCACCCCCACACACCCCCACCCCCACACACACCCCCACCCCCACACACACCCCCACCCCCACACACACCCCACCCCCCACACACCCCACCCCCACACACCCCACACCCCCACCCCCACACGCCCCACCCCCACACGCCCCACCCCACACGCCCCACCCCCACACGCCCCACCCCCACACGCCCCACCCCCACACGCCCCACCCCCACACGCCCCACCCCACACGCCCCACCCCCACACACCCCACCCCCACACACCCCACCCCAACACACCCCACACCCCAACACACCCCACACCCCAACACACACCCACACACCCCCAACACACACCCACACAGCCCCCCAACACACCCACACCCGCCCTCCTCCCACTCCCCCACCACCCCCCACCCCCACACACACCCCCCCACACACACATCCCCACCCCCACACTCCACACACACATACACCCCCACACACACCCCACACACACCCCACACACACACCCCACACACACACCCCACACACACACCCCACACACACACCCCACACACACACACCCCACACACACCCCACACACACCCCACACACACCCCCCACTCACCCCCACTCACCCCCACTCACCCCCACTCACCCCCACTCACCCCACACACACCCCACACACACCCCACACACACCCCACACACACCCCACACACACCCCACACACACACCCCACACACCCATCCACACACCCCCACCTCCCACACACCTCCCACACACACACACACCTCCCACACACGCACACCTCCCACACACGCACACCTCCCACACACGCACACCTCCCACACACGCACACCTCCCACACACACACACCTCCCACACACACACACACCTCCCACACACACACACCTCCCACACACACACACACCTCCCACACACACACACACCTCCCACACACACACACACCTCCCACACACACACACACACCTCCCACACACACACACCTCCCACACACACACACCCCACACACACACACACACACCTGCCACACATGCCCCACACACCTGCCACACATGCCCCACACACCTCCCACACATACCCCACACACCTCCCACACACCCCACACACACCCATCCACATCCCCCCACACACACACCCCCACACCCACACACACCTCCCATACACACACCTCCCATACACACACCTCCCACACACACCTCCCACACACACACCCCACACACACACCTCCCACACACACCTCCCACACACACCTCCCACACACACCTCCCACACACACCTCCCACACACACCTCCCACACACACCTCCCACACACACCTCCCACACACACCTCCCACACACACCTCCCACACACACCTCCCACACACACCTCCCACACACACCTCCCACACACACCTCCCACACACACCTCCCACACACACCTCCCACACACACCTCCCACACACACCTCCCACACACACACCTCCCACACACACACCTCCCACACACACACCTCCCACACACACCTCCCACACGCACCTCCCACACGCACACACCTCCCACACGCACACACCTCCCACACGCACACACCTCCCACACGCACACACCTCCCACACGCACACACCTCCCACACGCACACACCTCCCACACGCACACACCTCCCACACACACACCTCCCACACACCCACCTCCCACACCACCCACCTACACACCTCCCACACACACACACACCTCCCACACACACACCCACCTCCCACACACACCCACCTCCCACACACACCCACCTCCCACACACACCCACCTCCCACACACACCCACCTCCCACACACACCCACCTCCCACACACACCCACCTCCCACACACACCCACCTCCCACACACACACCTCCCACACACACCCACCTCCCACACACACCCACCTCCCACACACACCCACCTCCCACACACCCACACACCCACCTCCCACACACACCTCCCACACACACCCCCCACACACACCCCCCCACACACACACACACCTCTGCACCAACCCCCACACACACACACACCTCTGCACCAACCCCCACACACACACCCCTGCACACCCACACACCCCCACACACACCCCCCACACACCCCCCACACACACATCCCCACACACACATCCCCACCCCCACACTCCACACACACACACACACCCCCACACACCCCACACACCCCACACACCCACCCCACACACACCCCACACACACCCCACACACACCCCACACACACCCCACACACACCCCACACACACCCCACACACACACCCCACACACACCCCACACACACCCCACACACACCCACACACACCCCACACACACCCCACACACACCCCACACACACCCCACACACACCCCACACACACCCCCACTCACCCCCCACTCACCCCCACTCACCCCCCACACACACCCCACACACACACACCACACACCACACACACCCCACACACACCCCCCACACCCATACACCTCCCACACACACACACCTCCCACACACACACACCTCCCACACACACACACCTCCCACACACACACACCTCCCACACACACACACCTCCCACACACACACACCTCCCACACACACACACCTCCCACACACACACACCTCCCACACACACACACCTCACACACACACACACCTCACACACACACACACCTCACACACACACACACACCTCCCACACACACACCTCCCACACACACACACACCTCCCACACACACACCTCCCACACACACACCTCCCACACACACACCTCCCACACACACACCTCCCACACACACACCCCACACACACACACCCCACACACACACACCCCACACACACACACCCCACACACACACACACACACCTCCCACACACCCCACACACCTGCCACACACACCCCACACACCTGCCACACATACCCCACACACCTCCCACACATACCCCACACACCTCCCACACACCCCCCACACACCCATCCAGATCCCCCCACACCCATCCACATCCCCCCCACACACACCCCCCACACCCACACACACCTCCCATACACACACCTCCCACACACACACCTCCCACACACACACCTCCCACACACACACCTCCCACACACACACCTCCCACACACACACCTCCCACACACACACCTCCCACACACACACCTCCCACACACACACCTCCCACACACACACCTCCCACACACACACCTCCCACACACACCTCCCACACACACACACCTCCCACACACACACCTCCCACACACACACACCTCCCACACACACACACCTCCCACACACACACACCTCCCACACACACACCCACCTCCCACACACACACCCACCTCCCACACACACACACACACACACACACACACACACCTCCCACACACACACCCACCGCCCACACACACACCCACCTCCCACACACACCCACCTCCCACACACACCCACCTCCCACACACACCCACCTCCCACACACACCCACCTCCCACACACACCCACCTCCCACACACACCCACCTCCCACACACACCCCCTCATCCCCCCCACACACACACCCCACACACACCTCTGCACCAACCCCCACACACACCTCTGCACCAACCCCCACACACACCTCTGCACCAACCCCCACACACACACACCCCCACACACACCCCTGCACACCCACACACCCCCACACACACCTCCCCCTACACACCCACCTCCCGAACACACCCACCTCCCGCACACACCCACCTCCCGCACACACCCACACACCCCCACCTCCCGCACACACCCACACACCCCCACACCCCCACATACACAACCCAGACCCCCACATACACAACCCACACCCCCACATACACACAACCCACACCCCCCACCCCCACATACACACACCCCACCCCACCCCCACCCCCTCACATACACACACCCCACCCCACCCCCCACACACCCCACCCCCCACACACCCCACCCCCCCACACGCCCCACGCCCCACACACCCCACGCCCCACACACCCCCACACCCCCCACGCCCCACACCCCCCATGCCCCACACCCCCCCACGCCCCACACCCCCCACGCCCCACACCCCCACGCCCCACACCCCCCACGCCCCACGCCCCACACCCCCCCACGCCCCACACGCCCCACGCCTCACACGCCCCACCCCTCACACGCCCCACCCCTCACACGCCCCACCCCCACACGCCCCACCACACCCCAACACACACCCACACACACCCCCAACACATACCCACACAGAAGCCCCCCACACACCCGCCCTCCCCCCACACACCCCCCGCCCCCACACACCCCCCGCCTCCACACACCCCCCGCCCCCACACACACATCCCCACACACACATCCCCACACACACATCCCCACACACACATCCCCACACACACATCCCCACACACACATCCCCACACACACATCCCCACACACACATCCCCACCCCCACACTCCACACACACACATACACCCCCCCACACCCCATACACCACACACACCCCACACACAACCCACACACACACCATACTCCTACGATGCTAATCCTAACTAGATGTATCAATGTATCTAGCATGCATGTAGGATTAGAGCCAAGAATCCCTCTAGGAAAGAACCAACCCCCCATTACCTGTGTGAGAGAATGAAGGACCCAGTCTTGGTCTCGAACGGACAACCCGCAAGGGATGTCGGACCACTGCGTGCTTGAGTATCTGCATGCAGGAACCTCAGCGTCTCACGTCAGTGTCCGCATCGAAGTCTTTCTCCTCTGCCTGCCCTAGCAAAGATATAGCGTTTATATACCCAAAATTTACCCTCAGAGGTTCTACATTGCTGTCATGTCGGCCGAGGATGACGATAGTGATGAACTTATACAGTTATTATGCAGAAGATGGTATCTTGCTGTGATTTTGAGAATCCTCATGCATAATAAATTAGGCTAGTCTTCGGGGAAAACCACACAACATTTATGCAGCACCTTAACTAGGTAAAAGGTCAGTACCAAAACCGTTATGTAGTACAATGGCAGGGTGAATGTAGGTGAAAGGTTAGGTGACATGGGGTACATTGCTAATCCTATCAAGACAGTCCACTTAACTGACTCCATGACTGCAATCTACTACATTTAAAAGCAAGGGGACTCGCTGCATTTCAGCTCTAGCCTAAAACATTTGGCATTGAGCCATTTGGACCCACATTCAGCTCATGGTGGAGCATCTGCCTGGGGTGGACAATGGCTTTGCGGAGCTGTTGAGCAGGAACCATCAACAAGTCCACAAATTGTAGAAAAACCGCCAATTGATTCAAAGGTATTTTTGCCAGTGGGGAACTCTCGCAGCGTCTGTTCGCCACCACGCAAAATGCCAAAACCTCCTCTCCAGGTACCTATACCGACAGTCCAGGGGAAAAGTATATTATGGATAAATTAGTGTGGACTAGTTGCCAATGCTTTTATTCCATTAACTATGCTCTCCTATATATTGAGGAATGAGGCAGGTATCCATAACCCTCATTCCAGTGGCAGCAGTTTTGGTGATCCAGCTCTTGTATTTCATGCCATTTTCAATGTCAGTTCATCTTCACAAAGTTTCTGGTGAGACTAGATCCACTGAGTCAACATCTGGGCCAGCTTAGACACATGGCCCTCAGGCAGCTGAATCTAGTATTCTGACACCTGAGTTTGGTAATCTCCATGGCAAATTCTGTTAGACATGTAAACTATTCAGCAAAGTGTCAATGATTTGCCCAATATTGTTAAGGTGAAAAAATTGATCCCTCTTTAAAACATATGCAAGGCATTATCTGCTATCTTTTACATCTGTAGAAAGCGGGGTTGTAATGCACTTCCGTTTGCTTTAAGATGCTGATGATTTATCTATTCATAAGGTAAGGAATCTGCAGTTAGAAATTTCTATAAGAATGAAAAGTCACTTGGCTTCCGTTCGCGGCTTTTCTGATATCGACTCGAACTGCAGATTCCTCACCAACCCATCCTCCTCTCCATTTTCTGTGGAAAGGTACTGTCCATTAATGAAGTTCCATCAATTGAAAATTTCCACGCACTGTTACATGTTGATTTCTTTGAGCTCCAGGTCTGTTGGTGCGAACAGAGTTCAGAAAGAAACTGACGTCTGCCGGCGGACGTGGCGCATGTATAGTGGCCCAGACACCTTATCCGGGTGGGACAGATCAGTCTCATCCTCAACTCATTGGCTGAAGTTGGAGTCAGTTCAAATGATGTGGATTGTGGCTATTAATCAAAAGCTGTTTAGGCCAATGGCCGTTTTAGTAGTTCTATTTCTGTTTAAATTTCCTGGGGATTCCCAGCCTGACGGTGGAAATTGATTTGAGCGTATCAATCTATGAAACATACCAACGCTAATTAAACTGAGTTAACAGATAAGTAATTATATTCTCGCTAGTTCTGTCTACTCGCAGGATGTCACATACATATGAACTGAGAGATTGTAGGGCTAACTTTACCGTAGTTACTATGGTGAGTAACATTTACTATATTGTTGAAATCTGTAGGCTGGTCACCCATTGACTACCTGACATTTAAGAGAAATAGACTTAGAAGTGGAATCTTGAAATTCCAGTGAATCCATTCTCCCTTAACAGAGCAAGGGAATGATTTGGACTGTGAATCCTTAGGCTTTTTTTCTGTTCAATTGAGTGGTGAACTATGTATCCCACTTATGCTTTCTGCCTCAGATATGCCATATTTTGCTCTGAAGACTTTAAATCGTGACTGATGCTTTGTACACAATTGTAGGAAAGTGGGTTTCTGTTGCAGTAACCCCCCCACTTTTTGCCTGATAACTGATGCACTTTTCCTTGGTGTGCCCTGGATCCCTGCCAATCAGGTACCCAGGGCCTGTGTTCCTTCCCTAAAAACTGTACTCAGCCTAAACCCAATTGGCATCTCTGGCCACAGGTAAGCCTCTGGTAAATGGTACCCTAGGTACCCAGGGCACTGTGACCAGAGAAGACCCCTAAGGGCTGCAGCACTTATTGTGCCACCCTTAGAGGCCCTGTACCCTGACACACACACACTGCCCTTGCAGGCTGAGTGTCTTGGTGCAGAACAAAACAGAGAGTCGACATGGCACACATCCCTGTGTGCCATGCCCACAAACACACTGCCCTGGCATACCTCAGTCACCCCTCTAGCTGGGTGCCCTATGCCAGTGGTGAGGGCACAGGTGCATGAGCCCTGTGCCCCTACAGTACCCAGGCCCATTCCTGGGCACTGTAAGTGCAGGGCTGCCATTCCGAGTATATGGTGCTGGGAGGTCGTCAGCACGTACTCCACAGCACCATGATGGCTGCACTGAAGACTGAGAAGTTTGGTATCAAACTCCTCAGCACAGTAAACCCACACTGATGCCAGTGTGGGATTTACTGTAAAATGCACGTCAGAGGGCAACTTAGAGTTACCCCCTGAACCTAACCTACAATCCACGTCTTGTCTGAGGGGCTGCCTAGGCTGCCACACAGCAGACATGTTGCTGGACCCCTGGGTAGAGAGCCATCCGCTCTCCCGGGCCTGCAACAATGCACGTCCTGGGTGAGGTGCTAGGCCCCCTCCCCCAGGATGGGCAGGGGGAAGCTTCAAAGGCATTCCGCCTTTGTGAGCTTCCCAGACCACTTGCTGTACTCAGCAACTGGTCCCCACCGGTTCCTCCCCCATCCTGGTGGGAAGACTGGAGGGAAACACCAAGGGAGGAAAGGGGGTGTGCCACCCTCTGCCAACCCCACCCCTCAGGTGGGGGAGGCGAGGTGAAGCACATCTCCGGGCTCTCGCCATCTTGAAGATGGGGAGCCCTGCCCAATCAGGACTAGGCTCCTGCCCCCTCCCACAGGAGAGTGGCAGGATAGGGGTGTACCCACCCCAGGGCAGGGACCCATTGGTCCCTGCCCTTTACCTACCTGTAACGCCCCTAAATCTAGTATTTAGGGGCACCCTGAACCTTCCTTCCTTAGATTCCCGCAACCTAAGAAGAAAAAGGACGAAAGAAGACGGCCAGCAGAGGAGACTGCAGAGAACAACTGACTTGGCCCCAGCCCTACCGGCCCGTCTGCAGTTTCCAGAGATCCTGCGCCAAAAATAGTCTTGTCCTGCAGCCAGCGACCTCCAGAACCCCAGGGAGGACTGACTGCCTTCAACAAAGACCGGATCTCCTGTGAACAGCAGCTCTGTTCAAAAGAAACACCAAACAAAGACTCCGAGCCTGCTGAGGAGAAAGAAACCCGACGCCTGGAACCACCACTGCACCCGTCGCCTACAGCCCGAGTTCAAGTGGCCCACCGGTCCCAGCGAGGTCCCCCAGCTCTCCAGAGTCCGAGTCCACCGTGGGTTGACCCCTCCAGGACTCCCCGACGTCGCCTGCAGCCTCTGCACGGAGAACCCCCAACCGCGAGTGGCCCGGTAAGGTGAAATCCGACCTCAAAAGACACCCCTGCATCCAGACGCCCTGCGCCCTGGAGAAAGGAACCCGAGGTGCACCTACGTCCCCGAGCCCTCCAACTTACCTGCCCAGCTGTTGGTTCCTCCTGGAAGTCTTCCTGGACCGAGCCAGCAGCTGAAAACCAAAACCGAAAATTTCCATTGAAATCAACAGGGCACCCGACCTCAAAACAGCACTCTGCACCCGGCCGCCCTAGTGCCGCTGAGGGTGCCTCTTTGGTGCTAACTTGGTCCCCAACGTGCCCTGAGCTTAACCCTAGGAGCTTTGCTCCCACAACCCCGTGGCCTGCTTGCCAGCCGCCACCAACCGGAGTCCCCCTATCCTCCATAGGATAACATTGGGCCTCAACACTCTGCACCCGGCCGCCCTAGTGCCGCTGAGGGTGCAACAACAGTGCATCACTGACCCTGGGAGACCCCTGAGTCTAACCCCAGAACCCTAACTCAAAAGACCGATTACTTACCTCGAGACCGATAACTCATTTTTCCTCATAGGATAACATGGACACTTTTTCTTCCAAAAAGTTTCTAAGTGTCGACTTTTGAAAACAAGAATATTCTTTAAAAATCGTACAGACTACCAAAACGTAATTACTTACCTGTTTTAAGTAAATGTCCCAGGGCTGAACCTAGGAGTCCAGCACTGGATTACAAAAGTAACGTTAAAAGTAACTTACCGGCGAATTGAATTTTCTTACATAGGGATCCATTGACTGGTTTTCTGTGAAATTTCTTCTAAGTGTCCACTTTTGAAATACCAAAATATTGCTTAAAAATCACAACAGTAACGAATTCCGAATTACTCACCTACTATCAGGAGAGACCTCAGTACTGCATCTTTTAGTCCAGTACCGACCATGAAAAGTAATTTTTACCGTACTTACCAGTAACTGGAAATTCCTCTCATAGGATATCATTGCCTGCTTTTTGTTGAAAAAGTTTCTAAGTGTCAATTTCTGAATCATACAAATATTCTTTAAAAATCGTACAAACTACAAAAACGTAATTACTTACCTGTTTTAAGTAAATGTCCCAGTGCTGAACCTAGGAGTCCAGCACTGGATTACAAAAGTAACGTAAACATACTTTGCTTGCAAACTGTATTTCCTTCCCTAGGATAACATTGGTAATTTTACCCAGAAAAGTTTCTAAGTGTCAACTTTTGAAATACAGTAATATTCCTCAAAAATCACTACCATAACCAAAACGCTTTTTCTCACCTGTTTACAGGAAGTGTCCCGGGACTGAATCCAAGATCCAGTCCCGTGGTTAGAAAAGTAATCCAAAAAGTAATCTATTGCATTTAACCAGAAATTTCCATTGAGCTCAATGTATAATTGTGTTTAAAATTGTGTTGCATATTGCAACAACTGTAACTATTGCATTCAAAAGTCTATTGCCAATTGAACAGTAGTTAACTAAAGCATCTCATTCTGAGAAAGTATATTTTGACACCCATTGTTGGTTCTAAAATAAAACAACTATATTTTTATATACAAACCATTGGCCTAGAGTTCAGTTCTTGAGTGTGTGGCTTCATTTGCTGACTGAGTGTGTACAACAAATGCTTTACACTGTCCTCTGATACTGCCTTACTGCTCGACCAAGCTACCACTTTAGAGAGTAAGGTTATATCTAACTTTAGCCTCTGCCAAACCTCTGGGGACTGTGGACTCTGTGCACACTGAACCTTACTTTGGTGCAGTATATACAGAGCCACTTTCTTACATTGGTGGATCAGCGGTGGGATACAAACTTGCATTGTTGGACTACTTGGTTACCATCTGATCACACGACAGAACTCTTAAATTGCCTTTAGAATTCTGATTTTTTCAAATTGGCATTTTTTACCAAATTACTAAAAGTCTTGTTAGGGCCTTGCTTAAGTCCCTTTAAAATTGTAGAAAATAAAAAGTCACTATAGTCAAGGGTAGAGGGGTTAGAACTTTTTGTTAGAATGTCTCAAGAAAACAACCCAGCTATTAGTGAAAATAATAATGACATACAGGACATGGTTGAGGAGCTCGACCTCACCCCTTATCTTCATTTGTCTTTCAAAGAGATAAGGTCCTTATGTAAACTTAAAAATATACCAATGGGCCAGCATCCAACCAAACAAGGGCTCCAGGAGCTCCTGGCTGAGTATGCTAAGGCCCACCCCTCTGAGCATGGTGATGACCACGCAGAGGAGGAAAGGAGTGAGGAGGATGGGGATGGTAATCCACCTCCACCACTTCCTAGGGAAGACAGGGTCACTGCACCCTTATTTCCAAGAGTAAACCTCTGGGGACCTAGGGGCCACCTAGGTGGTTCAGGTCCCAGAGAGGACACTGAGGATAGCCTTAGTGAGGAGGACCACCTTTTAGCAAGGTTGGCCAAAAGACTGGACCTAGAGACCAGACTCCTGGCTCTAGAGAAGGAAAGACAGGAGATGGGTTTAGCACCCATCAATGGTGGCAGCAATACTAAAACTAAGGATAGGGAGGAAACTTCTGATCCTAAAATCCCCAAAGGGATTGTCCCTAAATTTGAGGAAGGTGATGACATCACCAAATGGTTCACAGCCTTTGAGAGGGCTTGTGAAATAAGAAAAGTAAAGAAACCTCTCTGGGGGGCACTCCTGTGGGAACTGTTCTCTGGTAACTGCAGAGACAGGCTTCTGACCCTCTCTGGGCCAGATGCAGGGTCCTATGACCTCATGAAGAATACTCTGATTGAGGGATTTGGGCTCACTACTGAGGAGTATAGAATTAGATTCAGGGGGCTCACAAAACCCAGACCCAGTCCTGGATTGACTTCGTAGACTACTCAGTAAAGACACTGGATGGTTGGTTAGCTGGACATAATGTGCAGGATTTTCCTGGACTTTACAATTTGTTTATGAAGGAACACATACTAAGTAATTGCACAAACGAAAAGTTGCATCAGCATTTGGTAGACCTAGGTCTAATTTCTCCCCAAGAATTGGGAAAGAAGGCAGACCACTGGGTCAGAACAAGGGTAACTAGGACATCCACTGGGGGTGACCAAAAGAAAGGGGTCACAAAGCCTCCCCAGAAGAAAGATAGTGAACCCCTTAAGGATAAAAGTAAGGAGTCCCAGGCAGCCCCCAAAAACCTGTCCAGGAGGGTGGGCCCAAAGACACCTCACAAACTAAACCAGGGTACCAAGGTAAGAATTGGGATCCCAACAGAATATGGTGTCACAACTGTCAGAAGTCAGGACACCACACCAAGGACCCTAGCTGTCCTAAAAACAAGATCCCTAGTACAGCCCCAGGGGTGACTAGTGTAGCCCCAGGAGTTGCCAGTGTAGCTCTGGAGGAAGGGTCCTCAGATGAGGAAGTCCTCCTAGCTTTCAACTGGAAAATGGGCCCAAGAGGTAAGCTGGAGATCCCAGAGGGGAGTAGACACTTCCACCGCCTACTGGTGAATGGAATCCCAGCCACTGCCCTGAGAGATACCTGTGCCAGTCACACTGTGGTGCATGACAGGTTGGTACTCCCACACCAGTATGTCCCAGGGGAATCAAGGAGAGTAAGGGCTGTCCCAGGGGAGTCACTGTTAGGCCTGTGGCTGTAGTGCCCCTAGTCATAGCTGGGTCCCTTAGATGGAGAAAGGTGGTAGTCAGTAAAGACCTCCCCCTTGATTGTCTCCTGGGGAATGACCACTTAGAGGTGGACCTGAGCCAAAGAGAGGCACTGGCCCAATGCCAGGCCTCACCCAAGAAACCTGGGGGGCTCAACCTGCAGTCAGTGCAGCTGAGCCCCAAAAGAGTAAAAAGGAACAGGGTAGGAAAGGTGGGCAACTGTTAGCCACAGTCCCAGAGGGCCAGGGAGATTCTATCCCAGTGAGGGAAAACTCCAGAAGTGGCCCTGGTAAAGCCCCCTAGCCAACAAGAAGACCTGACTAGTCAGGCAACTGTCCAGCCTGAGTTGGTGGCTCCTCAGCTGGCAGAACAAAGGGTGGAGGAAGGGTGCTCACTACAAAGTTTAGTGACCCCCCACCCTAAAGCAACAGGCAGACAGCCAGGACCCAAAGAGACCTGTAAGATAGCCCCTTCACTTGCCAGACAGGAGCTAAAGGTGTGGTTCTGGGCACTGACAGCTGTCAGCAGCCTCTGCTGGGTGTTAGCCTTCATGGCAGCCCTATCCTTGGCATGGTGGCCTAACCCCCTGCCAAATAACAAGCTAGGCCCCTGACCCTATTGGTCATGGTGGGGTTGCTCAAACTGTGGGTGACCTCTGTGGGTAAGCTGGGCTTTGCCCTGGCTAAGTTAGACTTTGCAGAGGTGGGCACCTCTGAACCCAAACTTAAAAGATGGGGTGAAGACACTAAAGAGCAAGGAGAGGAGCTTTGGGAATTAGGTCCTGAAACTGATGAGGTAGGCCAGCTCCCCAAAGGGACTGACCTGGACAGAAGGATATAAGGCGGAGTAGGCCCTGCAACTTTCAAACCACTTCCCCAACTCTTCCTCGCCTGAAAGACTAGACAGGCTCTCCCAGCGTTGGCTGAGTCTCCTGGCCTTTGGGCTGGGGGGGCTTGTGTAGGAAAGTGGGTTTCTGTTGCAGTAACCCCCACTTTTTGCCTGATAACTGATGCACTTTTCCTTGGTGTGCCCTGGATCCCTGCCAATCAGGTACCCAGGGCCTGTGTTCCTTCCCTAAAAACTGTACTCAGCCTAAACCCAATTGGCATCTCTGGCCACAGGTAAGCCTCTGGTAAATGGTACCCTAGGTACCCAGGGCACTGTGACCAGAGAAGACCCCTAAGGGCTGCAGCACTTATTGTGCCACCCTTAGAGGCCCTGTACCCTGACACACACACACTGCCCTTGCAGGCTGAGTGTCTTGGTGCAGAACAAAACAGAGAGTCGACATGGCACACATCCCTGTGTGCCATGCCCACAAACACACTGCCCTGGCATACCTCAGTCACCCCTCTAGCTGGGTGCCCTATGCCAGTGGTGAGGGCACAGGTGCATGAGCCCTGTGCCCCTACAGTACCCAGGCCCATTCCTGGGCACTGTAAGTGCAGGGCTGCCATTCCGAGTATATGGTGCTGGGAGGTCGTCAGCACGTACTCCACAGCACCATGATGGCTGCACTGAAGACTGAGAAGTTTGGTATCAAACTCCTCAGCACAGTAAACCCACACTGATGCCAGTGTGGGATTTACTGTAAAATGCACGTCAGAGGGCAACTTAGAGTTACCCCCTGAACCTAACCTACAATCCACGTCTTGTCTGAGGGGCTGCCTAGGCTGCCACACAGCAGACATGTTGCTGGACCCCTGGGTAGAGAGCCATCCGCTCTCCCGGGCCTGCAACAATGCACGTCCTGGGTGAGGTGCTAGGCCCCTCCCCCAGGATGGGCAGGGGAAGCTTCAAAGGCATTCCGCCTTTGTGAGCTTCCCCAGACCACTTGCTGTACTCAGCAACTGGTCCCCACCGGTTCCTCCCCCATCCTGGTGGGAAGACTGGAGGGAAACACCAAGGGAGGAAAGGGGTGTGCCACCCTCTGCCAACCCCACCCCTCAGGTGGGGGAGGCGAGGTGAAGCACATCTCCGGGCTCTCGCCATCTTGAAGATGGGGAGCCCTGCCCAATCAGGACTAGGCTCCTGCCCCCTCCCACAGGAGAGTGGCAGGATAGGGGTGTACCCACCCCAGGGCAGGGACCCATTGGTCCCTGCCCTTTACCTACCTGTAACGCCCCTAAATCTAGTATTTAGGGGCACCCTGAACCTTCCTTCCTTAGATTCCCGCAACCTAAGAAGAAAAAGGACGAAAGAAGACGCCCAGCAGAGGAGACTGCAGAGAACAACTGACTTGGCCCCAGCCCTACCGGCCCGTCTGCAGTTTCCAGAGATCCTGCGCCAAAAATAGTCTTGTCCTGCAGCCAGCGACCTCCAGAACCCCAGGGAGGACTGACTGCCTTCAACAAAGACCGGATCTCCTGTGAACAGCAGCTCTGTTCAAAAGAAACACCAAACAAAGACTCCGAGCCTGCTGAGGAGAAAGAAACCCGACGCCTGGAACCACCACTGCACCCGTCGCCTACAGCCCGAGTTCAAGTGGCCCACCGGTCCCAGCGAGGTCCCCCAGCTCTCCAGAGTCCGAGTCCACCGTGGGTTGACCCCTCCAGGACTCCCCGACGTCGCCTGCAGCCTCTGCACGGAGAACCCCCCAACCGCGAGTGGCCCGGTAAGGTGAAATCCGACCTCAAAAGACACCCCTGCATCCAGACGCCCTGCGCCCTGGAGAAAGGAACCCGAGGTGCACCTACGTCCCCGAGCCCTCCAACTTACCTGCCCAGCTGTTGGTTCCTCCTGGAAGTCTTCCTGGACCGAGCCAGCAGCTGAAAACCAAAACCGAAAATTTCCATTGAAATCAACAGGGCACCCGACCTCAAAACAGCACTCTGCACCCGGCCGCCCTAGTGCCGCTGAGGGTGCCTCTTTGGTGCTAACTTGGTCCCCAACGTGCCCTGAGCTTAACCCTAGGAGCTTTGCTCCCACAACCCCGTGGCCTGCTTGCCAGCCGCCACCAACCGGAGTCCCCCTATCCTCCATAGGATAACATTGGGCCTCAACACTCTGCACCCGGCCGCCCTAGTGCCGCTGAGGGTGCAACAACAGTGCATCACTGACCCTGGGAGACCCCTGAGTCTAACCCCAGAACCCTAACTCAAAAGACCGATTACTTACCTCGAGACCGATAACTCATTTTTCCTCATAGGATAACATGGACACTTTTTCTTCCAAAAAGTTTCTAAGTGTCGACTTTTGAAAACAAGAATATTCTTTAAAAATCGTACAGACTACCAAAACGTAATTACTTACCTGTTTTAAGTAAATGTCCCAGGGCTGAACCTAGGAGTCCAGCACTGGATTACAAAAGTAACGTTAAAAGTAACTTACCGGCGAATTGAATTTTCTTACATAGGGATCCATTGACTGGTTTTCTGTGAAATTTCTTCTAAGTGTCCACTTTTGAAATACCAAAATATTGCTTAAAAATCACAACAGTAACGAATTCCGAATTACTCACCTACTATCAGGAGAGACCTCAGTACTGCATCTTTTAGTCCAGTACCGACCATGAAAAGTAATTTTTACCGTACTTACCAGTAACTGGAAATTCCTCTCATAGGATATCATTGCCTGCTTTTTGTTGAAAAAGTTTCTAAGTGTCAATTTCTGAATCATACAAATATTCTTTAAAAATCGTACAAACTACAAAAACGTAATTACTTACCTGTTTTAAGTAAATGTCCCAGTGCTGAACCTAGGAGTCCAGCACTGGATTACAAAAGTAACGTAAACATACTTTGCTTGCAAACTGTATTTCCTTCCCTAGGATAACATTGGTAATTTTACCCAGAAAAGTTTCTAAGTGTCAACTTTTGAAATACAGTAATATTCCTCAAAAATCACTACCATAACCAAAACGCTTTTTCTCACCTGTTTACAGGAAGTGTCCCGGGACTGAATCCAAGATCCAGTCCCGTGGTTAGAAAAGTAATCCAAAAAGTAATCTATTGCATTTAACCAGAAATTTCCATTGAGCTCAATGTATAATTGTGTTTAAAATTGTGTTGCATATTGCAACAACTGTAACTATTGCATTCAAAAGTCTATTGCCAATTGAACAGTAGTTAACTAAAGCATCTCATTCTGAGAAAGTATATTTTGACACCCATTGTTGGTTCTAAAATAAAACAACTATATTTTTATATACAAACCATTGGCCTAGAGTTCAGTTCTTGAGTGTGTGGCTTCATTTGCTGACTGAGTGTGTACAACAAATGCTTTACACTGTCCTCTGATACTGCCTTACTGCTCGACCAAGCTACCACTTTAGAGAGTAAGGTTATATCTAACTTTAGCCTCTGCCAAACCTCTGGGGACTGTGGACTCTGTGCACACTGAACCTTACTTTGGTGCAGTATATACAGAGCCACTTTCTTACAACAATGCATCCTTTTTTTGTAAGGAGGAACTGGATGTCTTAGTCCTTTATGAATTCTAACTTATTTATACCACTCCATGGCAGAAATAATAAAAAATTCAGAAAAGTTGTGCTTTTGTCTTACCATGATCTAGATAACCCTAATGAGAGATTTGATCTTTTTGTGTTTCAGGAGTGGAGAGCCAGGAATTATTCCATCTATGAACAGGTCGATGTCTGTGCCAGATTCAGGTTCCATGTGGGACTTACATACCTCAGCTTCACAGCAAGCAGGTGAAGATGGCTGGCTGCATTACAGGGGGTTCCTTGGGAGATTATCTGGAAGCCTCTGTTTTGGATGTGTGTGGATGCTAATGGGAAATTGTATCTAAACGGTTGCTCTCAGTTGCACATCATAAATTACTTAGGGTGCCTATGACTGTTGACTGTCATTTGAGTTTCTGTGATTTCCATAGGATTGTGTCTATACATTCAAATACATTTTAAAAATGTAAAAAGATAGCTTTTATAACTATAGAGAAAGTGTGGTTATCACAAATTAGTATGTCCTGTGACTTCCCAGTGACTTGTTTCCCCTCCCATACCCCCAATGGCATTATATAGCGCTTACTACCCCTGACGAGGCATTGAAGCGCTTTTTCGGCGAGTAGCACGCTACTCTGGAACCCATGAAGTAATAGTGGTGAATTAGTATAGTGAAATATGGAAGTAATTTGAGTGGTGGATATGTTAGTCATATTTTGGGATTGAGAAGGGTCTAGAATTTGTTTTTGTTTTTTGGGAGTTTATAGCCGTCGGAGGGGGTTTGGGATGAGTAAAAGGGGGAGATGGAGGGGAGTTAGTATAGGCAAATATTGAATTTGAGTGGTGGACATGTTCTGTTTTTTGGATTGAAAAGGAATAGTGTAGGGATAGAAGAGGGAAGGGTCTAGAATATTTTTTTTTTTTTGTTAGCAGTAGGATGGGGGTTTGGGATGAGTTAAAGCAGTGGTTCCCAAACTTTTTTGACCCGCGGCTCCTTTGACCAATTGGCTGTAGGCCGCAGCTCCCCATTACATTACTATTTTTTGGTGGGAGAGAATGTAAGGCCGACCTCGGTAGGACTTCCATTTTAATCCCTGAAAATAATAGGAATGAAGGTATGGAGAGCTTCTCATATCATTTTCCTATAATCGTTCTCTTTTGAGGTCGAGGGTAAGGGGTTGAGGTAGCGGTAAAAACCATAAAAAGTACCTGGAGTCTGTTGTGATAGGATGATAAAGGGGCTGGTGATACAGCAACTAGTACCGATTTCAAAGGCTGCCTGGTTCCAGATAAGGTAAGGTGAATGTAGGTAAAACGGACCACCTTTGTACTGCACTTTTAAAGTTAATTTCCTTTGAGGCCGTTAATACTAGGTGCTATTTTAATGAATAATGTTATTTGTTTTATTACATTGAAATGATGAAAAACTGAATGAGCCTTTAGTTTTTGAAGGTCTAAACCTGCAGGTTAAGCTGAATACTGCAGAAAACGTGCAAATTCTTTGACCAATCTCACCAGAAAGGGGATTTGTTTTCATTCCCTCGAACGCTTCATGGGGCTAAAAGGCACAAGTGCGCCACCTAGTGGGCGCCAGGAGCAGTGCAGCCGGCCTACATACAAACGGCCAATGTAATTCCTAATGGATTCTTCTCTGCAATTGCGACCGTGGCGCCCCTGGCTGGTTTTAGTGGCGCACTGGGGTGCCGCGGCGCACAGTTTGGGAACCACTGAAGGGAGGTGGAGAGGGAAGAGCCAGAGGTAAGGGTTTAGAAAGGCTTGTTTGGGAGATATAAATAGTAAAAGAGGTATGAGATGATGCAAGGAGGGGTAGAGGAGGCAAGAGTCTAGAAAATTTTTATTTTGGTGATCATAGTGGTATGGGGTTTGAGACGAATGAGTGTGAAGGTAGAGGATATATTGATAAAGGCATATATCCTCTTCGATGTTTAAAGCCGTCACTCAATCCCCTGTTGCACTACCCAACCACTACCCAACCAAATGCACCTGCTCCTGTTCAATCTCCCAGACATCTCCCAGACAAGTTAACTTAGCCACTACTGTTCTCTATACCATCCCTCTACTAATGTTTGTCACTTTCTCTTAAGTCCGGTTGATTTTGATCTGTCTTTTCTGATACTTCAGATTACCTGTTTTGGTTTCTGTGGAACTGTTAGACTTCTGCTTGTGGAAGGTGATTAAACCTCCTTCTACAGCTGCTTTTTCACCTCAGATTTGTAGGTTTTAGTACAAGTATATAAAACAGATTAAGCCCATTGGGTCTTCAAATGCTGCCCTTCATCAGTCCTTCCTATCTCTGTAGTAAATTATTATTTGAGAGGGGTTTCTCAAGTTGTGGCCTTGGCTCCTAGTCTCAAAATATTTAGTGTGATGGCAGTTGTAGGAAAGTGCCCCTTTTTGCATGGTTACACCCTAACTTTTTGCCAGATACCTGATGCTAACTTGACTGTGTGCTGGGATCCGGCTAACCAGACACCAGCACCTGTGTTCTTTCCTAAAACTGTACCTTTTTACCCACAATTGGCACACCGCTGGGCCACATGTAAGTCCCTTGTAAAAGGTACACCTGGTACCAAAGGCCTTGTGACCAGAGAGCGTCTCTAATGGCTGCAGCATGCATTATGCCACCCTCAAAGACCCCTGACCGTAACACCCCGATTCTGCCATTGCAGACTGGGTGTTTTGGTACAGACGAAACTACAGAGCCGACATGGCACACATCCCTGTGTGCCATGCCCACCAACACTGCCTGTGGCATGGGAAAGTCACCCCTGTAGCAGGCCTTGCAGCCCTAAAGGTGTAGGGTGCACCATACCCAGGTGAGGGCATAGCTGCAAGAGCAATATGCCCCTACAGTGTATGTGCCAGTCACAGACATTGTAAGTGCAATGAAGCCATTTTAAGTGCATGGGCTGGTAGTTTGTCAACACGAACTCCACAGTCCATGATGGCTTTAATGAAGTCTAGGAAGTTTGGTATCAAACTTCACAGCACATTAAACCCACACTGACGCCAGTGTTGGATTTAATGAAAAATGCACACCGAGGGCATCTTAGAGAGACCTGTTGAAAAGCGACCGACTCTGGTGGGGTTTCGGACTCCCAGTCATCTGCCACCACTAGACAAGTTTCTGGACCCCTGGGTAGAGCGCCATCCGCTCTCTGGGTCCGGGAACAAAGCACAACCTGGGCAGAGGTGTCCTGCCTCCTCCCCCAGGATGGGCAGGTTCCTCGAAGAGGGAGCCTCAAAGACCTGCTGCCTTTGTTAGCTACCCCCAGCCTTTTGCTGCTATCAGCAACTGGCTCCCCCCTGTTTCTGACCCCCATTTTGGGTGTGAGAACCGATGGGAAATCCTAGCCAGGAAGGGAGGTGTGCCCACCTTTGCCAACCCCACCCCTCAGGTGGGGGGGGCGAGGTGAAGCACACCTCCGTCCCCGCCATCTTGTAGATTGAGGGAACTCTCCACTCAGGAAGAGGTTTATACCCCGTAACACTGGAGGGTGGCATACTAGGGGGTGTAGACACCCCAAGAAAGGGACCCATTGGTCCCAACCTGCACACCCCTGTAATGCCCCATAATCTAGTATTTAGGGGCACCCCTGAACCTTGCCTCTTCAGATTCGATGTGACAAGAAGTACCTAAGAGCCATGCTGCAGAAGAGGAGGAAGACAACTGCTTTGGCCCCAGGCCTACTGGCCTGTCTCCTGCTCTGAACACCTGCGAGCTGGACCCAGCGTGTCCTGCAGCCAGCAGCCTCCAAGAACCCTGGGGACCTAACCTGCCTTCTAAAATCTCTCATATCCCGTGGACACCGGATTTGTCCAACACCAACCCAAGCAAGGACTCCAGATCCATCCGGATGCGCGAGTCCTCAACACTCAACACTCTGCACCCAACGCCCACGCCTGACTCAGAGTGGCCCAATACCCCTGTGAGGTCCCCCCGGCCATCTTGACCTAAGTGCCACCGTTGGACGACCTCCACTGACCTTGTCCTCAATGCCTGCATCCTCCTGAAGCTTCCCCACGACCGGAACCGGTGAGAAGAAACCGACATTAAAGGACACCCCTGCCCCTGCTGCTCCTGAGTCCTGAGGTGCCCGACTGACAGTGTCCTGGTGTTCAGCAACTCTTCATCCTCCAGTCATTGCTTCCCTTCATCCAGTCTTCTGGCTCCAGCCTGCAGTCCTTTTCTGTGACAGACGTCCTTCATTGAAAAGCATTGGGCTCACGACACCACCTGAGCACCCTGCACTTGGCCGCCCTGCGCCGCTGGTAGTGTGGACTTGGTGTTATCCTGGGACCCCCTTTGCCCTTACCTTAACCCTAGGAGCTTGGCTCCTGAGACAGTGGCCTGTGCGTGATCAGTCCCTCAACCAAGGTGCCACATTGGCACTCTGTACTTTGCACCTTGCCGCCCTAGAGCCGCTGGTGTGCCTCTTGAGTGCCAACCTGAACCTTGGAGAAGCTTGGTTCTACCCCCCAAAACTCCAAACCTAAACCGTTTTACTCACCTGTTAATTTGACACTTTGTTTTCTCCATAGGACTGAATGGTGGGTTTTCTCTGAAAATTCTTATGTGTTGAACTGTCTTGTACGGCAGGAAAAGTAATCTATTGCTTGCACAAGAGTTAACCTGCTTACAAATGTCCTGTGTTGTGTAAACTGTTAGGAGTGTGTTTCATACCAAACTAGAACAGTAATCGAAAAGTAATTAAAAGCCATTTTTGAACAGTTTACAAATCGTTTTATCCAATATTGGGGTATCTTTCATAGATTCACATGCTTGAATCATTCCCCGTCGTTCAGATGGGAGTCCCACAGCAAAATAATCAAGCAGTCCTCAACAAATTTCATAGGCTATAATAGCCCTAAGCCATCTTATTATTAGCCTATCTGTCCTTTTTAGGTTGAGCCTAGAGTAGCGCGCAAGCGCTGCTTCTGGCGAAGCATTATGTAGGGGAATCCAAAAGCTGACCAGACGCTCGTGCGTCATGGCCTTTTTCGGGCGGTTACCCGCGCGGCCGACATCTGTTTTGCATTATCGTGCCCAGACTCGTGCGCCATAATGCAAAACAGATGGCCTGCTCCCTCACACAAGCGCGCGCGCGCTCTCTCGCGCACCACTCGTTTTCATTACGTTGGAACGGAGAAAGTTTCAAACGCAAGAAAGCTAACAGAACAGCATTTTATATTTTAAAAACGTGGCGCCCCAGCTTAATTCGGGACTATTGACACGCGAGGCATAGTATGAGACGAGGATGGGAAACACAATTTGAGCTAATAATAATGACATTGACTAGAAGTCGCAGACTGAGTGACGTCATCTTCGAGCGCGCCGGAGACACGCTTCCGCTTTCCCTTTCCCTTCTGCAGACTGTCGGCAAACAGGCGGCTGCATCCACTGTCCCAGCACCATGTACTAAAAGTTCAGCGGCTTCACACAGACCCTAATCGGGGCATCCGCACCTGGAGCCTACAATCCCCAGGTAACGCGAAAGGGTGGGAGGCACTGTACTGGAAATCTAGCCTAATTCGAACACCGGCGGATTAGTATTGTCTCGACCCTGAAACATAGTGCACGAGAGCGCTAAAGCTGTTGACCTGTAATGCATCTCACACAGGTGGAGTCACCCTGCTCTTCGCTCTGATAAGTTTCCCCTGCAGTCCAGCGAAGGATTTGATGATTGTACAGCCCTGACCTTCACACGAGAGCTCGGGTGAGGACTGAGGTGAATGCACACCTCTGACCTTCATACAGAGAGAGGGCTGAGGAGTGCGACCACCTTTGACGCTCACAGCGATGGCTGGGGCGAGCACACACCTCTGATCTTCATATTCAGTATAGAAGAGTGTTTACCGGGACTCAAAGCGATTGAATACTTAAACCTTTCGACTTGGAGGATGGGGTGGAGGGACTCAAGGACGTTTATATTTCGCTTCCTTGTCGTTAAATAGACGGTCCAGAGTCGTTTTTGCCAAAAACTGATTAATGTTCTGTTGACATTTATGAGACTGTATGAATATTTTGGGGGCTTACAAAGGAGGGACGTGGTTAGTGATTCATTTCCACATATAGCAAATAAATGGTGTTTTGCCTTTTAAATGAGGATCACTTGTGAGTCACCATTAAATACCTAGAGAGACCATTATAAAGCATTGCAGTTGGAAGAGCATGCAAACTTCTCTAATAAATCCAGCGTGGAATTTTTGTAGGCACTTTAAAATCAAGTTTATTGAATCACGTATTTGGTGGTTGTATTTTTACTTTGAGGCACTTTAAAATCACGTTTTTGGATCCAGTATTTGGCTGTTTAAATTAAACTATTTACAGTGGTTTTTCAACTCGTTTTCCTTGCCACCGAGTAGCTCCTCGCCCGGAGAATGTGTGATGGGAGCTGGTATTGTGTGTCACAGGGTGACACCGTGTGAGCTGGCAGGTATGGAGACCAGCTCATGGGTATGCAGGAAACTGCAAGAAGGTAGCATGCATTTGCCTGTGTTTGTGGGAGCGTGTCTCTACATGCCTGTGAACGCAAGTCCAGTGGGAGTTCCTGATCATGATGGCGCTGACTTACACGAGGAAACCTGAGCACAGGTACATGGACCAGTAAACAGCAGAAATCCTGGAGGGCATTGCTGAATTAATAGGCAAAAGTGCACACCTGGATGAGCCACAGTACGCACCAACATATAGGAATGCGTGACACATCATGGCATTGACTAACATGATGGAGGTAGGGTACCCGGTACATGATAATGACTGGCAATGATGGTGCATTAAAGCACAGCATGGCAACCTTTGCAATTGGATAGTAATACCAGAGAACATAGCGGAAATAGCACACATACTTTTAATAACAAGCACTGGCATAGCCAATAGGTCTCGCCTTTGGGACCTTATAAGTGTTTAGCCATGCAGCAGTTCATGTTGTTGCACCAAGGATATTGTGCTGCATAACTAAATACTTATAAGGTCCTAAAAGCGAGACCTATTGGCTATGCCAATGCTTGTTAAAAAAGGACCTAATGTAGGAACACAGCTGTTAGCACTCTCTAGAACACTCTCAGCAGAGGCAGATTCCTTCAGATTTTCACTGCACGTCGTGTGGAAGGGAATCTCCCGGAGTGCTATTCAGTTTTTCTCAACTTCTATAATTTCTTCAATCTGGACATGTCTGACAAGAGGGCTCTTTTCAGCCTAGGTAAGACCTGTTGCAGGAAAATAGTCCATGTGGATGACCCACGTAAAGAGTGCATTTATTGCCTCCACCCAAAGCATGGGGTGAGGGAATGCAAGATCTGCCGCACCTTTTCACCTAAGGCACTCCAGGACAGAGGGAAGGTTGTTGCTGTGGCTTCAAACCACTAAGTACCAGATTATTTCATCTGAGTGAGAAATCCTCCACATCTCATAAAAGGGCCAGATCTATGGACAGTTCCTCCGGAGAAGGTAGGAAACATCATAAACCTTCCCAGGACTGCAAGAGCTCCAAAAAAGAAAAAAGAGCTAAGCACTCCCCAGAACCTGCGTTGTCTGTGCCTACTACGCAGTCAACAAAGGACGAAGATCGCCCAAGAGCCTCCTCTCGCTCAAGAGCATCCTCTTCAGATGCTGTGGCGCGAAAATCTCCTAAGAAACAATCATCGACGTTTCCTCACTCGACTATGAGTGTAGTAACATCGTCGTCGATGGCAACTGACACAACAACAGCAATCTCGGCTCCTGTGTTCTGTACGAGGGTTCTAACGCTCTAAAAACCCATCAACCGTGAAAGCTCCATCGTTGCCGATGGCCTCCCATCGGCGACTTTCTTGCCGAGTGTCCCGTCGACGACCACCACATCAGTTACTGTTCCGTTGTCGACGAATGCACTGTTGAAGATGCAGTCAATGACAACTCCGTCGACATTGGAATTTGCCTTGCTGGTTACATCTGCACCGTCGATGCCACTGTTGACAGGGGTTACACAGGTTACCAGAGTGACCGAGACTTTTCTGCGTCCAACCATGCAGGAATACAGTAAAGTTTCTCTGTTAATCCCGTCGCATCTACTGGAGGGCTATGTTAATGACGACGACAATGGTCTTTATGGTGTAGCTCACAGTCCATCGGAGCAGCATGCAAAAGGTCAGGACAAAGAGGATGAGGATGATGAAGACTACCATGATGAGGCGCAATATTATCAGCAGGGCTATATGGCTCCACATCATCAATACCATTCATATTATAAGCCAGACCTGCGTCCCAGAGAAATGGCCAATCTGCCACCGTCTCAAACAGGATATGCTGGCGGATTACAGGCAGCGTTTTCCGCCTCGAAAGGATCAGCCTGACAGGCCAGTACCTCCATTAGATCCACCAGGTTCACCAGTTGTTGAGTTGCCTACCACACCTGTAATTGTTCCTCACGCCGTGCCAACTGTCCCTGTCGTAGGGGATAAGTCTTCGGATGAAGAGAGAGAGGAGGGTTGTGTTGCCGGATCCAATCTCTGCTCCGGATCCTTGGAAGGATTGTCATACCAACACCCTCCCCTCCTCCGCACATACCAACAGACTCTCCTCCTGAAGTTGGAGGATTCCATAATTTAATGGAGAGAGCAGCCAACAGATTTTATTTGCCTACGACGGTCAAGCAGACTGAATGTTTCATATGAGTTTAAAGAGGACACCAGAAAACGGTACGTTCAATACCAATTATTGATTAGATCTGATGGACTTCTAGCTACAGATTCCTTATCTTTGAATTTACCAGACGTCAGGCTAGATCCGGAAACTTTTGCTGAGCAATACCCCTTGTGTGCGAATTCCGGTGGCTCCATTCAGCTCCGCGTGACGTCGTCATTAGCGTTGGTTATGACGTTGGGATGCCTATATAGGCGCCACCCAGGCGCCCGGACGTCAGTTCTTTTCTTTGTACACCAGTTAAGCGCTGATCTGGGAAGAGCTACCCCTCTGCCGCTTTTTGGCAGGCTTATTCTTGACTTTTGTCAAATTTTTGGATTTCCGACTTTGTGTGTGAGGGATGTCTTCAAGCAAGACAGGTTTCAAGCCGTGCAGGACCTGTTCCCGCATGATGTCGGTCACTGATCCCCACCGCATATGTCTGTGGTGTCAAGAGCGCGACCACGATATGAAGTCGTGTTTGGACTGTCGGGCGATGGCTCCGAAGACCTTAAGGGAGCGGGCGATGAAGTTACTTGCGGCCCGGCAGTCGACCCCGTGAAGCGAGACTCCGAGGAGGTCACGGTCCCGATTGAAGAAAAGGTCGTCGCGGGACTGCTCACGGAGCCCTATGTTCTTACTCCCATTCGGGAAAGAGGCATAAGAAGAAGAAGTCCAAGCGGACTTCGTCTTCACCTCAACTGGCGTCTGTCATCGAGAGGTAAGGAGCACCGACTCTAGGCCCAGTTCCGCGGAGCCAGAGTCGACTTCGCATCCCTCCCTCCCCCCTTTCCAGGAGCCAAAGCGACTCCCGCTCAGATTTAAGAGTTTTACGAGGCCATGCACTGCTTATTTGAGCGGAACGACCCCGCTGGAGAGCCTTTGGGTCCCGTGGGGTCCGAAGAGGCCCCATTGGATTCGACGGCATTGGCTCTGGCCACGATGCCGGTGGGGCTCCAGGGATCTAATCCGGTTCGACACCGGTCGTGCCAGCACGACCTTTCCCGACGTTAAATCGGAAGTCCGTGCCTTTTACATCACAGATGACCGTCGGTGGCGCAAGCCCCACCCTACTCCCCAACGACACGGAGCCGGAATGGTGTTGATCGACGCAGATTCTGACGTCGACAGAACCCAGGGGTTCTACGTTGTCGCCTGAGCACTTTGAGGATGTGCTAGGCTCAGGAGAGGAATGGGAGGGGACTGGGGACCCTCTTGAAACCAACGAAGTCTGAGGAGCATTTGGACTGGTATGGGGAACTTGGGGAGGCTAGTGGACCAGATACTTCTCCAGATACTGGCATGCTCTCTCCACCGACATTGGCTACGGAGGACGGGGCATCCTATGCCATGGTGGTTAAGAGGGCATCCGAGGTCCTTGGGCTGTAGCTGCCCTTGGTGCAGCTCAGGGTTAATCTCCTGACTGAGGTGCTTCACCCTCGGTCTTCCACGTCCCAACCCCTGTTGCCCCTTTAATGAGGCACTTACAGACGTCCTTCTAGGAACATGGTCCAAACCTAGCACAGGGGCTCCTGTGAATAGGACGATTGCACGCTCCCATTGCCCAGCTCCGGGCGACCCAAAATTCCTTAGCCAACACCCCACCCCGGAGAGTTTGGTGGTGCAGGCCTCTGTGTCCCAAGGCGCATTCCCTTCTGCCCCACCGGATAGGGAATCCAAGAGGCTGGATTCATTCGGGAAGAAGTTGTTTTCTTCCTCCAGCCTAGAATTGCGGTCGGTGAATACTGCATGCTTATTTGGCCTATTCTCCCATTACTTTTGGGAGACGGTTGCGCAAGTGCTGCCACAAGTTCCGGGGGAGGCCTGGGCTGTACTCTCCCAAGCTGTTAAGGATGGGAGAGATGCAGCAATATTAACCATACGGTGTGGCCTAGGTACGACCGATTCGCTGCCAGATCAATTTCAATGACCGTGGTAAAACTGGCTTCTCGGGCGATATCCAAGCCAATTTAAGAACATGCCCTTTGATGAAACCCGCCTTTTTTGAGGAAAAGGCAGACTCATCCCTGGTCAGGTTCAAGGACTCTCGAGCTACGGCCAGATCCTTGGGCCTCTCCTCCACAATCCCAGCCACCGCCCTGCACAGACTGCCCAAGCCGTACGAGGACTCGGTGCATTCTGATCTCGGAATGGATGCCAGAAGTAGTCGATCACACTGCCCCCAGCAGCCGCAGCCTCCAAGCAATCCTAGGCTGATTCTGCAGAATCACACTACTCCAGTTGGTGGGAGAATTCGCCATCTACCCCACTGGAGATTTATAACATCGGACAAGTGGGTCTTGCAGATAGTCCAGGAGGACTATTCTCTACCTTTTCTTTCTTTTTCTCCTCCTATTCTGCCAAATCAGGAACGGCTGACGGAGGATCATTTAAAGTTGCTCCAAGAGGAAGTTACGGCTCTCTTGGCCAAGGAAGCTATAGAAAAGGTCCCAGTTTCAGAAATGGGCATTGGCTGTTATTCCCACTACTTTCTGATTCCGAAGAAGGGGCTACGGCCCATTTTATATTTTCAGACCGTCAATCTCTTCCTCAAAATGAGAAATTTGAAATGCTCACTCTGGCTCAGGTCTTGTCTGCCCTAGACCAAGAAGACTGGTTGGTAGCCTTCGACCTGCAGGACGCATACTTTCATATTCCCATCCTGCTGGGCCACAGGTGTTACCTGCGGTTCAAGGTAGGCCGCGAGCACTTTCAGTTTACCATGCTCCCCTTTGGCCTTACCAGTGCCCCTCGGGTGTTCACCAAAGTGATGGCGGTGGTTGCAGCTCATTTGCGCAGGCTAGGGGTGTCAGTCTTCCCCTACCTCGACGACTGGCTGTTAAAGGCGTCCTCGCCCCAAGCTTTCATCTCCCACCTTCAGACTACGGCGAACCTTCTGCATTCACTGGGGTTCTCTATAAAAGTCGCACCTGACTCCTTCTCAGACGCTCCCTTTCATCGGAGCTGTTCTGGACACAGTGCAGTTTCGGGCTCATCTTCCCGAGCAGCGAGTCCAGGATATTCAGGCTATGATTCTGATATTTCAGCCTCTATCCTGGATTTCGGTGAGACTAACCGTAAGGCTGTTGGGCCTCATGGCCTCCTGCATCCCGTTGGTAAGACACGCCAGATGGCGTATGCGGGCTCTGCAGTGGGACTTGAAGTTCCAATGGGCACATCATTGGGGAAATCTCGACGTGGTCCAGATATCGGAAGGAACCGTGAAAGATCTGCAGTAGTGGTTAACGAACTGCGATTGGGTCCGTGGCAGACCCCTCTCCCTTCCCCAACCAGATCTCACTGTTGTGACAGATGCGTCACTTCTGGGATGGGTGGCCACCTGGCAGAGGTGGAGATCAGGGGACAATGGTCTCCGGCAGAGACGGGGCTTCACATAAATTTGTTGGTGCTCCGAGCAATTTGGTTGGCATTGAAAGCATTCCTTCCCTCTGTCAAGCGGAAGTTAGTGCAGGTGTTCACAGACAACACCATCACCATGTAGTATTGCAACAAGCAAGAAGTGTTGGGGTCGGGGACCCTTTGTCAAGAGGCCCTACATCGCTGGACATGGCTGGAACAGCGGGCATAACCCTGGTGGTTCAACACCTGGCAGGTTCTCTGAATGCCAGGGCGGACTAACTCAGTCGACGATGCCTAGCGGATCACGAGTGGCATCTCCAGTCGGAGGTGGCGCAAGGGCTCTTTCAGCAGTGGGGAGAACCTTGGTTAGATTTGTCCGCCTCCAAAGAGAACGCGCTGTCTCAGCGGTACTGTGCACTGGAGTTTCCAATGCGGCTATTGCTCGGCGATGTTTTTCGTCATGAGTTGAGCTCAGGCCTGTTGTACGCCTTAATGCCCATACCACTACTGCCCAGGGTTCTGAAGATTAGGAGAGACCGGGCCCAAGTTATTCTTGTGGCTCCGGACTGGGTGAGGAGAGTCTGGTATCCAGAGCTTCTGAGAATGAGTATCAATCCTCCGATCAGGCTGCCCCTCCGGGAGGATCTTCTGTCACAGCATCAGAGGAGAGTTCTCCACCCGAACCTGTCAACTCTGCGCCTCCATGTGTGGAGATTGAGCTGCGACAGTTGATAGCTTTTGACCTTCCTCCCGGAGTCTGTAACATTATGTTCGAGGCATATGAGCTGTAGATCATATATTTGTGCATAGATCGCCATCTGGTGTTGGGCTCGGATGTTTGCACTTTGTTTTTGTCTTGGAAGAAGTCTTTGTAGTCACGAGGTAGGTGACTCCTCCTTAGGACGATAGTGCGCATGGGCATCGACTCCATCTCCAGATTGTTTTTTTCCGCCATCGGGTTTGGATGTGATTCGCTGCGCTCCGGGTCGGTGTTGTTCTCGAACCCCCTTCGCGCAATCCCTCACCACTCGATGGTATTGTCTCGATCGGGTTTCCCTTTCGACGCGCATCTTCGAAAAATATTTTTTTTAAATTGATCTAGATCTTCGACGCGGGCTGGTGGGCCTATCCGCGCCGATCACACCAGCAGTCCATGGAAAGAACTCCTTTTAAAAAATGCCCCGGGTGTGGTGCTAAGTTCCCACACACGGACTTACATCAGGTTTGTAATCTCTGCCTCTCCCCGGAGCACGAGGACAAGAACTGCGAGGCCTGTGCATCTTTCAGGTCGAAGAAAACCATCCGTGACCGTCGGGCTCGACGTCCCGAAATGTCCCGCGAAAGCAGCTCGGTTCCGGATATCTTCGGAGCAGATCCCAAAGTCCAGCCAGAACAACAAGCTGATGGAGAGATCTCCGTCTCATACGACTCAGACATCGAAGACGAGGCAATCACACCAGCTCAGCGGTCCGTGAGTACCGAGACCCCTCTCCTGCCCAACCCCAAACAAAAGGCTCCGGTAAGACCTTTGCCCTCTGGCTCAGGTCGACACCGGCAACACATTTTAGGCGCCCCGCCCTCGGGCCCGGCTATGAAACCGAAAGAAAAGCCTTCCGGCTCGAGCCAACCCCGTTCCGGTGCCGACAAGTCACCTTCGGCACCGAAGCCCAAAACCAAACGTGTGCCACACCCTTCTTCCTCGGCACCGAAAACAGCCTCGACGCCGAAGCCCTCGGCGTCGAAACAAACAAAGGACAAACATTCAGAGCCGAAAAAACCTTCGGAGACGAAAAAGGTCTCGGAGCCACAAACTCCTACTCCTACACCGAAAGCTAAAGAGTCCAAGACCCCGCTGAAAGCTTCAGAAACAAAGGCAAAAGAACATTCTGACCCTAAACCTTCGGCACCGAAAAAGGACATTGTACACAAACAGTCTGTGCCAGATTTTTCAGATCCAAAGCAAAAAACACTACACATTGACCCAGAAACCGGTCACGTTGTCGCCAAGCCTCCTAAAAAGAGGAAACTGGACACTTAACGAGACTCTGAAATACCCATTAAACAGAGAGAAATGGGCACTAATACCTCTCCACCTCCCTCTCCTTCTCCAGCTAATCCAAATTTGTTAATTTCTCCAGCACACTCCCCAAAACATACATTTTCACCTCAACCACAGGATGATGAAGATGATTATAATGAGGGGGATGGGAACGGAGATCCAGATAGGGATGATGAAGCACATACCATCCCACACGATGTAGATCCTTGGGAATGATTACAATACAGATCCCGATCCACACAATGACCCGGACCTCTATCCCTCTAGACCATCACCACCAAATGATAATATTGGGTTTGCGCAACTAATTAATAGGGCTGCTCAATACCACGGGGTACAATTACACTCTGATCCCTTAGAGGAAGACTTTTTATTGGAAACATTTGCACCCTCACAAAAGTCCCCACACTCCCTACCAATGCTAAAAGGCATGCTAAAACATGCACCAGAAGTGTTTAAAGGCCCTGTCGGAGCCAGGATCCTGAACACCAGGGTGGACAAAAAATATAAGGCGGCTCCCAATGACCTAGTGTACATCAGAGGTCAGGCCCCTTTAGATTCTCTTGTGGTGTCTAATGCACGCATGAGGGCTAATTCACAGAGCACAGGCGACGCCCCTCCTCCTGATAAGGAATCAAAACTCATAGACGCATCTGGCAAACGAATTGCGTCACAGGCTGCTAATCATTGGCGGATTGCCTACGCCCAAGCTTTGTTAGCCAGATATGACAGAGCTCACCATGATGAGCTTGATAAGCTTATGCAACATCTGCCTGACCAATATAAGAACAAAACTAATGACCTTATACAGGAGGGTAAACTAATAACCAACACATCTATAAAATGTGCCCTCGATGCGGCTGATACAGCATCTCGTGCTATTAATACCAGCGTTTTACTATGCAGGCACGCTTGGCTCCGCATATCCGGATTCAAGCAAGAGGTGCAATCCACTATTCTTAATCAGCCTTTCGACCAAGAGCATCTTTTTGGGCCTACAGTCGACACATCTTTAGAAAAGATGAAAAAGATACTGAGACTGCCAAGTCCATGGGGGCCTTGCAATTGTCTTCCCCTAGAGGCTCTTTTCGTCGCTCCTTTTACCCGGGCTGGCTCCAAAACCACTGGCTCAGAACATCCCTCTTCATCATATAAAAGTCCCAATCAAACTACCTCCTCCAGAGGATATTTTCGAGGAGGATACAGGGGTAACAACAATAAGGGGAGAGGCCACGGTAACACCCGCCGCTCCCCTACCACCAAGCAGTGACTTCCCTCCACTCCCCCCCCCCCCCCGATCATTCCACTCCAGTCGGGGGACGTCTCTCACAGTTCCTACCTGTCGAACTCCATCACAACAGACAGGTGGGTAAGACAAATTATCCAGTATGGTTATTGCCTGGAACTCACCTCCACTCCCCAAACATTCCTCCCAGACAACGTCCAATGTCTTCGGAACATCTGATGCTTCTAAAACAAGAGGTTCTCTCTCTATTACAAAAACATGCAATAGAACCAGTCCCCTCATCAAGGCACAGGGGTTTACTCCCTATATTTTCTAATTCCAAAAAAGGTCGGCTCTCTCAGGCCAATATTGGACCTCAGACCGTTAAACCTTTATATTCAGTCAGACCACTTCCTCATGGTCACTGTCCAACAGGTGCTACCACTGCTTCAACAAGGCGACTTTCTCTTCACTCTGGATTTAAAGGATGCCTACTTTCATATTCCCATTCACCCCGCTCACAGGAAATATCTCAGGTTCGTGGTAGACGGTCAACACTATCAGTTCAAAGTCCTCCAGTTCGGGGTTACCACAGCACCCAGAGCCTTCATAAAGTGCCTCGCAGTAGTAGCAGCTCACTTATGAAGACAACATATTCACGTGTTCCCTTATCTGGACGACTGGCTCATAAAAGCCAAGTCAAACAACAGCTGTGTGCAACACACAAAACAATCCAGTTGCTTCACCAATTGGGATTCACGGTGAACCTCACCAAGTCCCACCTCCAACCGTCCAACACACAACAATATCTAGGAGCTACAATAAACACTTCAAAAGCTCTAGCATACCCCAACCCAGTCAGGATATGCAACATTCAAGCTCTAATATCACAATTTCAGCCTCAACACATTACCAGCTCGAGTGTTCATGCAGTTAATCGGGATGATGGCCTCTTGCATTCTCATCGTCCCTTATGCAAGACTCCAAATGCGTCCCTTACAGGAGTGTTTGGCATGTCAGTGGAACCAGGCTCAAGGTCAGTTAACAGATCTGGTGTTGGTGGACAGCCGCAAACATCGCTCTCTGCAGTGGTGGAACACAACCTTTTCAAAGGGCTGCCGTTCCTCGACCCGGTTCCACAGATAGTGCTAACAGCAGACTCATTGCTCACCGGCTGGGGAGCTAATCTCCAAAACCATACCATTCAGGGCATATGGACCCCTCAGCAAAAACGCCACATAAATTTCCTGGAATTACTGGCAATTTTTCTGGCATTAAAATCCTTTCAGCTACATCTGGTAGGCAAAGCTGTCCTGGTCCGTACAGACAACATAACAGCAATGTACTACATACAGAAACGGGGGGGGGGGAACACACACATTCCGCAAAACACATATCTCCTTGCAGAACACCTCCCAGGGGTAAACAATCAGATGGCAGATCTGCTCAGTCGTCAAACACAGCAGATCCACGAATGGGAACTTCATCCTCAAGTTCTTCTTCCATTCTTTCACATGTGGGGCCACCCAGAAATAATCTGTTCGCCACACACCAGAACGCAAAATGCCCAACCTTCGCGTCCAGGTATCCACACCCATTGTCCAAAGGCAATGCGCTATGGATCAACTGGTCAGGCAAATTTGCTTACGCTTTTCCGCCTCTCCCGCTAATTCCGTTAGTGGTTCGGAAGCTCAAACAGCATTCCCTCACAATGATCCTGGTTGCTCCAACATGGGCCCGACAACCATGGTTCACAACCCTCTTGGAACTATCAGTAGTTCCTCATCAAAAGCTACGCCTCTCACCCAAGCTTCTCACTCAGAACCATGGAGAGATAAGGCATCCAGATCCCAGTCAACTCAACCTTGCGATCTGGCACCTGTAGTCTTAGAGTTTGGCTACCTCAATCTCCCGCCAGACTGCATGAACATCATAAAAGAGGCTAGACGTCCTACCACCAGAGCATGCTTCGCAGCAAAGTGGAAACTATTTGTAATTTACTGTACAAATAACAAAATCAATCCACTAGATGCTTCTATTCAAAACATTATCTGTTATCTCTTGCACCTACAACAATGTAACCTAGCACATTTAAATTCTTTAAAATTGTAACACAGAATTCATGGCTATGAATTCTGTGTTACAATTTTAAAGAATTTTGAATAAAGGAACAAAACAATAAAGGAAGGATTTGTTTTTAGCAAATCAAAGTTTTACTTGATTTTGTTGGGAGACATTTTGCTGATGCTTAATCACTGATGATTGCATATTAATGCATATATATATTTTTTTGAAACTGTACTTGATCATAGTTGTGTGCTGAGCTAGTCTGTTCTACATTTATGGAAGGACTTAAAAGAATAATTCCACCTAGAGTTCCACCCTCTCCAGTATGGAATTTAAATATTGTCCTTACCAGACTCATGGGTCCCCCATTTGAAACTGCACAAATGCGAACTACAGTTCCTCACTTGGAAAGTAGCCTTCCTCGTTGCTATCACATGTCTTAGAAGAGTTAGTGAACTCTAGACATTAACCATACAAGAACCATTTTTGCAAATCCATCATAACTAAGTGGTTCTTAGGACTAACCCAAACTTTTTACCTACTCGTTTCTGCCTTCCACCTTAACCAGTCTGTTGAACTCCCAATTTTTGTCCCTCTACCAGACTCAGTGGCAGAACGGGCTCTCCACACGCTAGACGTTAAAAGAGCAATACTTTACTACATTGAAAGGACAAATTACTTTAGAAAGACTAAACAACTCTTTGTGACTTTCTCCCCACTTCATAAGGGCAATCCCATTTCAAAAGCGGGGATTGCAAGGTAGATTGTTAAATGCATCCAAATATGCTATCTTAAAGCCAAACGCACATTAACCATTCCCCCTAGAGCTCATTCCACACGTAAACTAGGGGCTTCTATGGCATTCTTAGGGAACATTCCCCTAGATGACATCTGCAAAGCAGCAACTTGGTCTACACCGCACACTTTCACAAAACACTATTGTGTAGATGTGCAAGCAAAACAACAAGCTAGTGTGGGCCAGGCTGTATTAAGAACACTTTTTCAGACCACTGCAACAGATACAGGTAGCCACCGCTAAGGAGATAACTGCTGTATAGTCTATGCACAAGTATATGATCTACAGCTCATATGCCTCGAACGGAAAATGCTACTTACCAGTATGCATCTGTTCTTGGCATGTAGAGCTGTAGATTCATATACGCCCACCCGCCTCCCCGGATACCTCTATTTGTTGCAGTACTATCTTACTTGGATACAATACACATTGTAATTGTGATTTATAGAGCGCGTTATCACCTACAGGTCTCTTTCTATTTCTTACTAACTCCATCATAACCCTTCATGGCGAAAACAATCTGGAGATGGAGCCGATGCCCATGCGCACTATCATCCTAAGGAGGAGTCACCTACCTCGTGACTACAAAGACTTCTTCCAAGACAAAAACAAAGTGCAAACATCCGAGCCCAACACCAGATGGTGATCTATGCACAAGTATATGAATCTACAGCTCTACATGCCAAGAACAGATGCATACTGGTAAGTAGCATTTTCCTTTGGCGGCTAGGCGGCCCTCCACTAAGACAGGAAACGCCTGCCGTTGGCAGAAATTTGTATCATACTGTACAGAAAGGTCCAATGACCCTTCTGCTCCTCCTTTCTACGGTCCTTTTATTCATTCTAACCCTTGCCCAGCAGGGTTCTGCTTTGGGAACTCTCGAGGGTTATCTCTCTGCTCTGCTTATTTGCGACTGCCAGATCAGCCCTCTCTTCAAATTTCCTGTTGTAAATATATTTCTAAAAGGGCTGGCTCACTTATTTCCAACCACACCCTTTGTTATGCCACAGTAGGACCTTAATTTGGTCCTTACCCATCTAATGTGTGCTCCCTTTGAGCCTTTGCACAATTGTCCCCTCCGGCTTGTTGACCATCAAAACAGCCTTCTTAGTGGCGATTACATCTACCCGGAGGGTGAGTGAGTTGCAGGCATTATCTTGCTCACCTCCTTATCTTATGTCCTTTCCGGACAAGGTGGTGCATCGCACCAGGGCATCTTTTTTGCCGAAGGTTGTGACAATTCCATCTGGGACAGCATCACTTTGCCCACCTTCTTTGCTCCCCTGCATCCCTCTAAGGAAGAGGAGCGTCTCCACTGACTGGACCCAAAAAGAGCGTTGTCGGTCTACCTTGACTGCACAAAAGAGTTCTGGGTGAATGACCAACTCTTTGTGGGGTACGTGGGAGCAGGGAAGGGAAGGGCAGTGCAGAAAAGGACCATCTCTCGCTGGGTCGTTCTCTGCATCAAGATTTGTTATGCCTTGGCAAAGAAGCAGCCCCCTGAGGGATTAAGACCCCATTCCACCAGGGGAAAGGCTGCGACTGCGGCCTTGGCTTGGGGTTTCCCAGTCCAAGACATCTGTCAAGCAGCGACGTGGGCATCTTTGCACACTTTCGCAAAACAATACTGCCTTGATGGGCAGGTACACAGGGACGAACATTTTCCCCGTTCTGCAAGACTTTTTAGTTTATGATACGAGTCCGCAACCCACTGCCTGGATGGTATGGCTCGGGTATCTAATTCAAAGGTAAGGAATCTGCAGCTAGAAGTCTCTATCAGATGAACAAGTTACTTACCTTCGGTAAAGCATTATCTGGTAGAGACTATCTAGCTGCAGATTCCTTAGAGCCCCACCCATGCCTCCCCGCTTTGCAGACTGATATTGTGGGGCTAGGGTTGTTCCCCTTTTCAGGGCCCTAGTTTTGCACACAACTAAGTCAGTTACTTCGTGGCTCTGCGCTTCTGGCGTGGAAATATATAGGCACCGCGACATCCTAACCAATGCCAACAACGCTGACTATGTCACGCGGAGGCGAATGGAGCCACCCGACGTCGCATGCAAGGGGTATTGCTCAGCAAAAGTTTCTGCATCCAGCCTGACTGGGAAATTCAAAGGTAAGGAATCTGCAGCTAGGTAGTCTCTATCAGATAATGCGTTACCGAAGGTAAGTAACTTGTTCATATGACAGGATGGCATCAAAATCATGAAGAGATCAGCGACCATACCACTGGTGCTTCTTCGTATTGAAAACAAGTATAAGACTCCTTAGGATTCTCCATCTTGCATCATTGGACACCCCAAGCCGGACTCTGTCATCTCTCAAGTGGCAGAAAGACGATCCAAGAACCCTGCTACCCCAATCACTACTCCATATGATAGAAAGGGGCGCAGAATGGACGTTCTTTGAAAACGCTTCCCTTTTATGCCCACAGTTACGATCAGGGCAGCAAATGCTGAATCGGAGGAGAAAGCCGGCGATGCTATTGGGGCCGAGGAGGAACAGGAACCGATCTCCGTTTCCGAGTATGGCTCCGACCAGGATGAAGACATACCACATGGACAGCGTACTGCAAGTACAGATCCTCCCTCGCCCCGAAATCCACCTCAACCGAAAAAGAAGGCTCTGGACCAACCTGCGCCCTCGGGCTCCGGTCGGCACTGAGACCACGCTTCTGACGCCCCGCCTTCAGGCTCGGCACTGAAGCCTACAAAAAAGCCTTCCGGCTCCGAAAAGGCTCACGCCAAATCGGGCACCGAGCCGAAAACCTCTGGATCGAAGCCTAAGTCCGGCTCCGACCCACAACATTCGGCACCGAAACACACTTCGGATCCGAAAACACCAACCCCAAAGTAGTCGGCACCGAAATCTTCGGCGTCAAAACAGCCTGATGCACTGAAGTCACCAAAAAAGCACCATTTCGGCGATCCGCTTGATAAAACGGACCCGGAACAGAAAGTGTTGTACATTCATCCCACTACTGGACATATTACCACCACAGTGACTTTAAAAAGGAGAATTGATGCAGAAGAGGAATATCGCATTCCTCCAATGAAGAGAATGGTTAGAACTAACCCTGCCCCTCCTCTTTCTCTCCATATTCCATCACCTCCTTCTCCTCTGTCTCTACCTGTGCCAACTTCGCCTGAGCATTTACCACCACATACACCTGACAATCAGGATGATGGGGATGATGATGATATTCAGCCAGTGCCTACAGACCCATGGGAGGACTACAACACTGACTCGCCACCAGGCAGTGATCCTGACTTATACCCTACCAAACCCTCTCCACTAGATGACAGTGTAGGGTACATCGAATTGCTGGGTAGAGCTGCTAATTATCATGGGGTGCAGCTCCATAAAGAGTCCCTCAAAGTGGATTTCCTCTTTGAAACCCTTAGCAGTACATAAAAATCATCACACACGTTACCCATGCTCAAAGGAATGATTAGGCATGTCGACGATATATTTCATGATCCGGTCAGGGCACGTGTCCTTACCCCTAGGGTAGATAAAAAATATAAGTCTGCACCTTCTGACCCAGTGTACATAAAAGGACAATTACCACTGGATTCATTAGTGGTATCCAACGCACGTAAAATTATTATTATTATTATTGTTATTGGAACTTGTATAGCGCGCAGCTACCCCCCAGCGGGGGTGTCCCGGCGGTTTGGCAGTTGTAAGTATCATCGAGTGGCTACGGGTTGGTAAACAGCCAGGTCTTCAAGTTGCGGCGAAATAAACATTCAGATTGTCATACGAAGGGACAGCGGTAAGCTGTTCCAGGTTTGAGCAGTAATAACTGCGAAAGCTCTGCCCCCCATTCTAGATCGACGAAACCGGGGAGTCCGCAAGAGGCGAAGGTGATTCGATCCGAGTGATCGGTTGGACTGAGCATGCTTAAGTCTAGCTCTGAGATAGGCTGGACCCTGACCCTGCATTGCTCTATATGCCAAGACCAGTGATTTAAACTAAATGCGTCTAGTCACGGGCAGCCAGTGTAACTTCTTTAAGTGTGGTGAGATTGAGTGACGATATGGAATGTTACAGATCATTCTTGCCGCCGCATTCTGCACAATCTGCAGGCGTTTGATCAAGTAGGCTGGCGCTCCATTGTACAGACTGTTCGCGTAATCCAGATGTGATGTAATGAGGGCGTGAATAATGGTCCGGCGAGAATCCAAAGGGAGGATTTTGCGGATCATGTGTAGTTTACCAAAGAATCTCAAGTAAATGAGAGGGACCCAATACACTAAGAAAGTGGGTACCGTCAGGACAAAAGTCATAAAAGAACGTCTTTCTTCGGAATAGTCTACACCGATTCACACATACAACAACATCCACAGCCAGAGGATCTCTTAGATTATCAATATATCGGCAGTGCACACAAGAGATATCTATACCACTAGTTAAAGAAGATTAAAATATTTTTATTCAATACAGTTAATAAAAAGATCTTCATATCATCATGTACACTATTTCATTAAAATCAACATATAAATAAAAATGTGCAAAAATACAATAAATACAATTTAGCAGCAATAATTCAGAACAACATAATTAAAAACAGGGGGAAGCAAGAACAAAGGTAGGAAAAAGAGAAGAGACATTTCCTACAAAAAAGAGGTAATATGGCTGGCACAAACAATGGATCAAGATCATATAATGGAAGAGAATATGCAATTGTACATATATATTTTTTTATGTTTTCTCAACCGGCAATATGCCCATATAGTTACACAGCACAACTTAAGAGCATCGACTCGTTTCGGTAGGTCATAATTTATCGACCAACACCTTCATCAGGAAAAAATATATATATTCCCACCATCAAAATCAATTCCTTTATTCCAAGGATCTAAAAAGGAAAGCAGAGAGAGAACAGCATACTCATTAATAAATTGCATATCCCCAAGGTCCTTGTTACACTGTCAACACACTAACAACCTAGAGAGATGCACAAGTTACTAACTTGTGTAACGATATATCTGTAAGAGACAGTAGTTAGTGACAGATTCCTTACCTTAGAATATCCCCAGGCGTCAGGCTGGATCCGGAAAGTTTTTGCGTAGCAGTACCCTTGCGCGTCGGTAGGCGGCGTCGTGCGGCTCCGCGTCAGTCTTCGGCGTCGTGATCGCCGGGATGACGTCGCGGGCAGTACTTAGGCGCCGCCCATGCGCGCTGACGTCAGTTCTGTACACGACTTTCCGCGCCAGGAACGCAGAGCCATGCAAGAAGCTGACATAGGTGTCTGAAAAATACTAGGGCCCTGAAAGGGATGTCCTTAACCCTAGAAATCAGTTCGCAGAACGGGGAGGATGGGTGGGCGGTAAGGAATCTGTCACTAACTACTGTCTCTTACAGATATATCGTTACACAAGTTAGTAACTTGTGCATCTGAAAGAGACACGTTAGTGACAGATTCCTTACCTTAGAATAGATACCCCAGCAATACCAACCTCGGTGGTGGGTCTGCGAACAAAGATCAGACAAGGAAGTCCTGGAGGACAGAACGGCCAAAGAAGCCGTCCCTCCGGACCTGACTGTCAAGGCAGTAATGCTTTGTAAACGTGTGCAGCGAGGCCCACGTAGCTGCCTGACAAATAACCGGCAGCGGAACACCGCGGCCCAAGGCCGTGGTAGCAGCCGTTGCCCTGGTGGAATGGGCACGCAGCCCAACAGGAGGCTCCTTCTTAGCCAAAGAATAGCAGGTCTTGATGCACAAGGTAACCCAGCGGGAGATGGTTCGTTTGTGCACCGCCCGACCTTTTTGGCGCCCACGTAGCCAACAAAGAGCTGGTCATCCACCCGGAAGTGTTTTGTGCGGTCGATATAGAAGGAGAGCGCACGTTTGGGTCCAGACGGTGGAGCCTCTCTTCCTCTCTGGAAGGATGCGGAGGCGGAAAGAAGGTAGGCAAAGTGATGGTCTGCCCAATGTGAAAGGCAGTAACCACCTTTGGCAAGAAGGACGGACGCGTCCGAAGAACAACCTTGTCTGGATGAACAGACAGAAAGGGAGGTTTGCAAGATAAAGCCTGGAGCTCACTCACCCGCCGAGCGGAGGTGATGGCCACCAGGAAGGCTGTCTTTAGAGTCAGAAGACGAAGAGGACAGTTATGCAGAGGCTCAAAGGGAGCGCACATTAAAAGGTAAGAACCAAGTTCAAGTCCCACTGAGGCATCACAAATAGAACAGGAGGAAAGAGGTGTGTAATGCCTTTTAAGAACCTGTTAACAACAGGGGACTTGAAAAGGGAGGGCTGATCAGGGAGCCTGAGGAAGGCCGAGATAGCACAGAGATAACCCTTGATGGTACCCAGGGCAGAACCCTGTTGGGCCAGAGAAAGAAGGAACAGAAGGACCTCAGAAAGAGGGGCAGAAAGGGGGTTCACAGCCTTTGCTGTGCACCATGCCACAAATTTGTTCCACCTGCAGGCGTATACCACCTTAGTGGAGGGACGCCTGGCTGCCAGAATCACATCACAAACTTCGGGAGGCAAGTTGAAAGGAATCAACTGCCGCCGCTCAATCTCCACGCAAGCAGGTGTAGACTGGACAGGTTCGGGTGGAGGACCGTCCCCTGCTGCTGCGACAGAAGATCCTCTCGAAGAGGCAGACGGATCGGGGGATCTACGCTCATACGGAGTAGCTCGGGATACCAAACTCTTCGAGCCCAGTCCGGAGCCACAAGAATGACTTGGGCCCGGTCGTGCCGAATCTTCTTCAACACTCTGGGTAGAAGTGGTATAGGCGGAAAGGCGTACAATAGACCGCAACTCCACTCGTGACGAAAAGCGTCGCCGAGCGAGTGCCGCCTTGGAAATTCCAACGCGCAGAACTGATGACATTGCGCGTTCTCTTCGGTGGCGAATAGATCTAACCAAGGCTCTCCCCACTGTAGAAAGAGTCCTTGCGCCACTTCCGAGTGAAGACGCCATTCGTGATCCATCATGCACCTGCGGCTGAGTTCGTCCGCCCTGGCGTTCAGGGAACCTGCCAGGTGTTGAACCATCAGGAACATGCCCTGATGTTCCAGCTATGTCCAGAGGCGCAGAGCCTCCTGACAAGGGTCCACGACCCCACCCCGCCCTGTTTGTTGCAGTACCACATGGCGGTGGTGTTGTCGGTGAACACCTGCACTACCTTCCCTTTGACAGAGGGAAGGAATGCCTTGAGTGCAAGTCGGATCGCCCGGAGCTCCAGAAGGTTGATATGGAGTTGGGACTCCGCCGGAGACCAGAGGCCTCTGATCTCCGCCTCTCCCATGTGACCGCCCCATCCCTGAAGGGACGCGTCCGTCACAACTGTATGCTCTGGCTGGGGAAGGGAGAGGGATCTGCCCATGACCCATTGCCGGTTCGAGAGCCACCACTGCAACTGTGTTGCAGTCCCCTCCGAGATCTGGACGTGATCGGACAGGTTGCCCTGGTGCTGCGCCCACTGGAACTTCAGGTCCCACTGCAGAGCCCGCATATGCCATCAGGCATGATTGACCAGCAGGATGCAGGAGGCCATGAGGCCCAGCAGCCTCAGGGTCATCCGTACCGAAACCCAGGATAAAGGCTGAAAGATCGGAATCATAGCCTGAATATCCCGGACTCGCCGTTCGGGAGGATAGGCCCGAAACTGCGTCGTGTCCAGAACTGCTCCGATGAAAAGGAGCTGTGGAGAAGGAATCAGATGCGACTTCGACACATTGATGGAGAACCCCAGCGAGTGCAGGAGTTCGGCCGTAGTCTGGAGGTGGGAGACGACTGCCTGGGACGAGCCCGCCTTCAGCAGCCAGTCGTCGAGGTAGGGGAAGACTGAAACCCCTGCCCGGCGCAGATGAGCTGCGACCACCGCCATCACTTTCGTGAACACCCGAGGGGCACTGGTAAGGCCAAAGGGGAGCACGGTGAACTGAAAATGCTCGAGGCCTACCGTGAACCGAAGGTAACGCCGGTGGGCCGGCAGGACGGGGATGTGGAAATAGGCGTCCTGCAAGTCCAACGCTACCAACCAGTCTCCGGGGTCGAGGGCAGTCAAGACCTGAGCTAGGGTGAGCATCTTGAACTTCTCCTTCCGGAGGAAGCGATTGACGTTCCGGAGGTCCAAGATAGGACGCATGTCCTCCTTGTCCTTTTGGGCACCAGAAAGTAGTGGGAGTAGCAACCACGCCCTACTTCTGAGGTCGGAACATGCTCGATGGCCCTCTTGGCCAAGAGGGTCGTGACTTCCTTCTGTAGAAGCACCAAGTGATCCCCTGACATGCGGTGGAATTGAGGTGGCATGGCTGGGGGTGGTCTCGAAGGGGAGGGAGTAGCCCTTCGGACAATGTCCAAGACCCACCTGTCCGAGGTGATGGGACGCCAGCGGTGAAGGTGATGGCGGACCCTGCCCCGACTGGCGTACTGTGCACCTGAAAGGAGGGACTAGGAGGGCTTGGAGGCCGCGGACGGGTTGGAGGTGGCGGCCTGACCCGCACGCTGGTTGCCCGAACCGCCACGGCGGTATCCACGTCCTCGGCCACGCGAAGGCGCTTGCTGCGCGGACCGTTGGCCGGGCTGTGGACGTGACTGGGCGCCCCTTCCGTGGCCACGAAAGGGGAGAAAAGCAGACGTGAGCGGAGGGCGCACAACAGCAAGGCCCAGGGACTTAGCAGTAGCCCGTGAGTCCTTGAAACGCTCCAGCGCATGGTCTGCCTTCGAACCAAAAGACCGACTCCATCAAAGGGCATGTCCATGAGTGTATTCTGGACATCCCCTGAAAACCAGTGGTTTTCAGCCAGGCGTGGCGACGCAGCGCCACCGTCGTTGCAAGCGATCTGCCCAGCGAGTCGGCGGTATCAAGGCCACAGCGGATGGTATATTTAGCCGCATCACGCCCTTCCGCAATGGCGCGGGTAAGCAGTGTCTGGACCTCCTCAGAACACTGCGGCAAAACAGTTGCCACCGAATCCCACAGGGAGTGGGTGTATCGGCCCAAGAGGCAAGCGGTATTAACAGACCGCAAGCCAGCACTGGAGGAAGAGAAAGCCTTCTTCCCAAAGTGATCCAGGCGCTTGGATTCCCTATCCGGAGGGGCGGTAGGGAAGGCGGTTTGGGAGGCAGAGGCTTGGACAACCAAGCTCTCAGGGGTGGGGTGTTGGGAGAGAAACAGGGGGTCGCCCGGAGCAGGGCGATGGCGTCGGGCCACGTTCCTATCCACAGGAGCCCCTGTGGTGAGTTTGGACCAGGCACCCAAAGAACGTCAGTCAGTGCCTCGTTGAACGGCAGCACAGTCTCCGCAGAGGAGGCCGCTGGCTGAAGCACTTCAGTCAGGATGTTAGACCTGACGACCACTGTAGGCAACTGGAGATTTAAGGCTCCAGCAGCTCTACGCAACACAGTTGCAAAATTAGCTCCCTCCTCCGTTGCCACGGGAGGAGACAGCATGCCAGAGTCAGGGGAGGTATCCAGACCACTGGCATCCCCAAGTTCCTCAACCCAGTCCGGGTCAAACTCGCACTGTTGTGTGAGAGGGTCCTCAGACCCCTCCCAGCTCTCCTGGTCCTCCTCAGGTTGAAAATATGGAGGAGGAGGGACATCAGGGACCCAGGACGCCGGGATGACGTCGCGGGCAGTACTTATGCGCCACCCCTGCGCGCTGACGTCAGTTCTTTTTCCGCGCCAGTAAGCGCAGATCCGGGAAGAGCAGTGCCCTAGTCACTTTTTGACTATCTTTTTGGTGAATTTTTTCACTGTTTCTTCAACGAGTCTTCACGACTCCTAAGGTGTCGTAGGGATGCCCGGCTTTAAGCCCTGCGAGGAATGTGGTCGCATGATGTCGATCACGGACCCGCACCTAGAGTGTCTCTTTTGTCTCGGCCGAGACCACGACACGAAGTCGTGTCCTGACTGCCGGAAACTTCATCCTAAGGCTTTGCGAGAGCGGTCTCGAAAGCTCCTCGAAGTCCGGCATTCGGCTCCGCGCCGCACCAAGCTCCCGGTCCCGGGAGAGGCCGAGGGGCCGGACGCGGAGTCCCCGCCGTTCGTCGGATTCAAAGTCTTTGCGCTCCTCCGGTAAGTCGAAGCACAAGAAGTCTAAGCGGCGTCATCGCTCTAAGACTTCGCCTCGCCGGTCTCGCGACTCGGCTGAGGTCCCTGTCGGCACCGTCCCCGCGGCCCCGGACGTGCCTGTCGAGTTACCCCCGCAGTACCCGCCCTACCCGGGCTCGGGGGCGACTCCGGCCGATATACAGGAATTCCTGTCGGCCATGGCCCGCCTCTTCGGGCCTCAAGGTCCTTCCGGTGCGCCTTCGGGCCCCGCGGGCCCTGATGGGGTTGCTCCGGCGTCGCCGTCGACTCCGCTCCCGGCGTCGCCTGTCCCACCAGCCTTCGTCCCGGCCTCGGCTCCGGTGGTGCCGCAACCCCCATCGACGCCGGTTGACCTAACCACGCCTCCGCCGACGCCGATGTCCCCGGTGCCGTTTCCGACGCCGTCCGGGGCTCCGGGCGGCGTCGTTCCCCGGTTCTCTCCGGGTCCGGACATGGAGCCGGACCGACGCCGTTTCCGGCGCCGATGAGACCTTGGGTCCCTGATGTCCCTCCTCCTCCATATTTTCAACCTGAGGAGGACCAGGAGAGCTGGGAGGGGTCTGAGGACCCTCTCACACAACAGTGCGAGTTTGACCCGGACTGGGTTGAGGAACTTGGGGATGCCAGTGGTCTGGATACCTCCCCTGACTCTGGCATGCTGTCTCCTCCCGTGGCAACGGAGGAGGGGGCTAATTTTGCAACGGTGTTGCGTAGAGCTGCTGGAGCCTTAAATCTCCAGTTGCCTACAGTGGTCATCAGGTCTAACATCCTGACTGAAGTGCTTCAGCCGGCGGCCTCCTCTGCGGAGACTGTGCTGCCGTTCAACGAGGCACTGACTGACGTTCTTTTGGGTGCCTGGTCCAAACCCACCACAGGGGCTCCTGTGGATAGGAACGTGGCCCGACGCCATCGCCCTGCTCCGGCCGACCCCCTGTTTCTCTCCCAACACCCCACCCCTGAGAGCTTGGTTGTCCAAGCCTCTGCCTCCCAAACCGCCTTCCCTACCGCCCCTCCGGATAGGGAATCCAAGCGCCTGGATCACTTTGGGAAGAAGGCTTCTCTTCCTCCAGTGCTGGCTTGCGGTCTGTTAATACCGCTTGCCTCTTGGGCCGATACACCCACTCCCTGTGGGATTCGGTGGCAACTGTTTTGCCGCAGTGTTCTGAGGAGGTCCAGAAACTGCTTACCCACGCCATTGCGGAAGGGCGTGATGCGGCTAAATATACCATCCGCTGTGGCCTTGATACCGCCGACTCGCTGGGCAGATCGCTTGCAACGACGGTGGCGCTGCGTCGCCACGCCTGGCTGAGAACCACTGGTTTTTCAGGGGATGTCCAGAATACACTCATGGACATGCCCTTTGATGGAGTCTGTCTTTTTGGTTCGAAGGCAGACCATGCGCTGGAGCGTTTCAAGGACTCACGGGCTACTGCTAAGTCCCTGGGCCTTGCTGTTGTGCGCCCTCCGCTCACGTCTGCTTTTCGCCCTTTCGTGGCCACGGAAGGGGCGCCCAGTCACGTCCACAGCCCGGCCAACGGCCCGCGCAGCAAGCGCCTTCGCGTGGCCGAGGACGTGGATACCGCCGTGGCGGTTCGGGCAACCAGCGTGCGGGTCAGGCCACCACCTCCAACCCGTCCGCGGCTTCCAAGCCCTCCTAGTCCCTCCTTTCAGGTGCACAGTACGCCAGTCGGGGGCAGGGTCCGCCATCACCTTCACCGCTGGCGTCCCATCACCTCGGACAGGTGGGTCTTGGACATTGTCCGAAGGGGCTACTCCCTCCCCTTCGAGACCACCCCCCAGCCATGCCACCTCAATTCCACCGCATGTCAGGGGATCACTTGGTGCTTCTACAGAAGGAAGTCACGGCCCTCTTGGCCAAGAGGGCCATCGAGCATGTTCCGACCCCAGAAGTAGGGCGTGGTTGCTACTCCCACTACTTTCTGGTGCCCAAAAAGGACAAGGAGGACATGCGTCCTATCTTGGACCTCCGGAACGTCAATCGCTTCCTCCGGAAGGAGAAGTTCAAGATGCTCACCCTAGCTCAGGTCTTGACTGCCCTCGACCCCGGAGACTGGTTGGTAGCGTTGGACTTGCAGGACGCCTATTTCCACATCCTCGTCCTGCCGGCCCACCGGCGTTTCCTTCGGTTCACGGTAGGCCTCGAGCATTTTCAGTTCACCGTGCTCCCCTTTGGCCTTACCAGTGCCCCTCGGGTGTTCACGAAAGTGATGGCGGTGGTCGCAGCTCATCTGCGCCGGGCAGGGGTTTCAGTCTTCCCCTACCTCGACGACTGGCTGCTGAAGGCAGGCTCGTCCCAGGCAGTCGTCTCCCACCTCCAGACTACGGCCGAACTCCTGCACTCGCTGGGGTTCTCCATCAATGTGCCGAAGTCGCATCTGATTCCTTCTCCACAACTCCTTTTCATCGGAGCAGTTCTGGACACGACGCAGTTTCGGGCCTATCCTCCCGAACGGCGAGTCCGGGATATTCAGGCTATGATTCCGATCTTTCAGCCTTTATCCTGGGTTTCGGCACGGATGACCCTGAGGCTGCTGGGCCTCATGGCCTCCTGCATCCTGCTGGTCAATCATGCCAGATGGCATATGCGGGCTCTGCAGTGGGACCTGAAGTTCCAGTGGGCGCAGCACCAGGGCAACCTGTCCGATCACGTCCAGATCTCGGAGGGGACTGCAACACAGTTGCAGTGGTGGCTCTCGAACCGGCAATGGGTCATGGGCAGATCCCTCTCCCTTCCCCAGCCAGAGCATACAGTTGTGACGGACGCGTCCCTTCTGGGATGGGGCGGTCACATGGGAGAGGCGGAGATCAGAGGCCTCTGGTCTCCGGGCGGAGTCCCGGCTCCATATCAACATTCTGGAGCTCCGGGCGATCCGACTTGCACTCAAGGCATTCCTTCCTCTGTCAAAGGGAAGGTAGTGCAGGTGTTCACCGACAACACCACCGCCATGTGGTACTGCAACAAACAGGGCGGGGTGGGGTCGTGGACCCTTTGTCAGGAGGCTCTGCGCCTCTGGACATGGCTGGAACATCAGGGCATGTTCCTGATGGTTCAACACCTGGCAGGTTCCCTGAACGCCAGGGCGGACGAACCTGCAGCCGCAGGTGCATGATGGATCACGAATGGCGTCTTCACTCGGAAGTGGCGCAAGGACTCTTTCTACAGTGGGGAGAGCCTTGGTTAGATCTATTCGCCACCGAAGAGAACGCGCAATGTCATCAGTTCTGCGCGTTGGAATTTCCAAGGCGGCACTCGCTCGGCGACGCTTTCGTCACGAGTGGAGTTGCGGTCTATTGTACGCCTTTCCGCCTATACCACTTCTACCCAGAGTGTTGAAGATTCGGCACGACCGGGCCCAAGTCATTCTTGTGGCTCCGGACTGGGCTCGAAGAGTTTGGTATCCCGAGCTACTCAGTATGAGCGTAGATCCCCCGATCCGTCTGCCTCTTCGAGAGGATCTTCTGTCGCAGCAGCAGGGGACGGTCCTCCACCCGAACCTGTCCAGTCTACACCTGCTTGCGTGGAGATTGAGCGGCGGCAGTTGATTCCTTTCGACTTGCCTCCCGAAGTTTGTGATGTGATTCTGGCAGCCAGGCGTCCCTCCACTAAGGTGGTATACGCCTGCAGGTGGAACAAATTTGTGGCATGGTGCACAGCAAAGGCTGTGAACCCCCTTTCTGCCCCTCTTTCTGAGGTCCTTCTGTTCCTTCTTTCTCTGGCCCAACAGGGTTCTGCCCTGGGTACCATCAAGGGTTATCTCTGTGCTATCTCGGCCTTCCTCAGGCTCCCTGATCAGCCCTCCCTTTTCAAGTCCCCTGTTGTTAACAGGTTCTTAAAAGGCATTACACACCTCTTTCCTCCTGTTCCATTTGTGATGCCTCAGTGGGACTTGAACTTGGTTCTTACCTTTTAATGTGCGCTCCCTTTGAGCCTCTGCATAACTGTCCTCTTCGTCTTCTGACTCTAAAGACAGCCTTCCTGGTGGCCATCACCTCCGCTCGGCGGGTGAGTGAGCTCCAGGCTTTATCTTGCAAACCTCCCTTTCTGTCTGTTCATCCAGACAAGGTTGTTCTTCGGACGCGTCCGTCCTTCTTGCCAAAGGTGGTTACTGCCTTTCACATTGGGCAGACCATCACTTTGCCTACCTTCTTTCCGCCTCCGCATCCTTCCAGAGAGGAAGAGAGGCTCCACCGTCTGGACCCAAAACGTGCGCTCTCCTTCTATATCGACCGCACAAAACACTTCCGGGTGGATGACCAGCTCTTTGTTGGCTACGTGGGCGCCAAAAAAGGTCGGGCGGTGCACAAACGAACCATCTCCCGCTGGGTTACCTTGTGCATCAAGACCTGCTATTCTTTGGCTAAGAAGGAGCCTCCTGTTGGGCTGCGTGCCCATTCCACCAGGGCAACGGCTGCTACCACGGCCTTGGGCCGCGGTGTTCCGCTGCCGGTTATTTGTCAGGCAGCTACGTGGGCCTCGCTGCACACGTTTACAAAGCATTACTGCCTTGACAGTCAGGTCCGGAGGGACGGCTTCTTGGCCGTTCTGTCCTCCAGGACTTCCTTGTCTGATCTTTGTTCGCAGACCCACCACCGGGGCTGGTATTGCTGGGGTATCTATTCTAAGGTAAGGAATCTGTCACTAACGTGTCTCTTTCAGATGCACAAGTTACTAACTTGTGTAACGATATATCTGTAAGAGACAGTAGTTAGTGACAGATTCCTTACCGCCCCACCCATCCTCCCCGTTCTGCGAACTGATTTCTAGGGTTAACGACATCCCTTTCAGGGCCCTAGTATTTTTCAGACACCTATGTCAGCTTCTTGCATGGCTCTGCGTTCCTGGCGCGGAAAGTCGTGTACAGAACTGACGTCAGCGCGCAGGGGCGGCGCCTAAGTACTGCCCGCGACGTCATCCCGGCGATCACGACGCCGAAGACGGACGCGGAGCCGCACGACGCCGCCTACCGACGCGCAAGGGTACTGCTACGCAAAAACTTTCCGGATCCAGCCTGACGCCTGGGGATATTCTAAGGTAAGGAATCTGTCACTAACTACTGTCTCTTACAGATATATCGTTACACAAGTTAGTAACTTGTGCGTTCTTATGAATACGCCATGCAGCTATATATCACACGAATAGAAAGAAAGTGTTACTACATCTCTTCCTCTAATCTTCCTAAAACGATTGAATTTAGTCGATCGTAAGTTATTTAATACCTTTTATTAAAGTTTAAATATGTGCTCCACGTGACTGTTAACGAAGCCTTCCTGTATCAAAAAACTCCGCATAAGAGTAACTGATAACCCACACCTATGTATGACAGAAAATCATCAATCAATATCTAAGAGTCTATATTCCACATAATAACAACCAATGGCGACTCCTGACTCAACACATAGAAACAAAGATACCTACACTGATAAGTAATATCACGTCTTCAAACCGCAAGGGCCCATCCAGATCAACTCCTGATGACCTCTTTTTATTTTATATACATATATGCAGGTCCTGATATATGAAGGATCCTATATCCGCTTTCATCAAGCTGCCTAAAAGATAGAACGGCAAAATAACCATGCGTAAGTGAAATGTCATTGAAGCATCATGGGATAATTATTCCACATAATCTAAAAGTGATCAATTTCCCAAGATTACTGGAAGAGAACACCCCCCCAGGAGTAGAACAAAACTTCCTTACTCTACCTCAATATTATTTGCGCCCGAGTCTTGCCTCGGCGCCTCTTAAAATAACAAAAAAAACTAAATCGAGGTATATACCTCCATCTAAGCTTTAGTAATATCCTCTTTAGGAAATTTTTTACGGGACAGTTATTTTGCCTAATCTGGAAAATAGCAACTTCCCAAACTTGAAAGAATGTATATAGAACACACCACCCCAAGAGGAATCTGAATCTCCCTTACTCTACGTGAATACAGATTCGCCCGGGTCTTACCTTAACTCCTCTTCAAATAGCACACCAAACGGGATCGGGGTATACGCCTCCGTCCAAACAGAAACAACAACGCCACTGGGAGACCTCTTTTTATACTCACACCCTTTCTCCGTAATGATGCTTAATCCGACCCAGCTGGTTCAGTTGACTGTCACATGTTCTATCCTTCATAAACTGTCGGCCATCTTGTAGTATATAAGGAAGTATCCACTCATAGGGAATTAATACAGAATCCGTAACGCACAAGGCTAAATCTCAACCATGCTAGCGTGCTTTCGTAAAAAAACAATGCCTAATGTCACTAAAATAAAAAATGTTTTACATAAAAAAGCCAATAATGAAAAATAAATTTCAAAATCGGAAAATAGGCAACCAGAGTGCTGGAACCAAGAAACCCCCACTTGTACATCCATATCTATTTACAAACAATATATGCCACATAGACCCGCAAATTGTGGCATCCTTCTAAAAAGATTATTTTTTTTAAAAAAGGAACCAAGTATTCTTACAACATATATACATAAAAGAACCCTGCTCTTAACTAAATCTACTCTCAGCCAGAATTCTCTTACTGAAATCTATTATCACATGTTACAGCTAGTATTTTCAAGTTGCTCCGATAATTCTATCCCACTCTTCTCTAGAATTCAAACAATCCTGAACCGTATTCAGACGAGAGATGTACCATTGCTCACGTAGCTTCCTTTTCTGTTGCATATTTCCACCTCTTCTGCCAATGATCACTTTTTCTAAAATAAACCAATAGAAATCATTTCCCCCAAAGCACGCAGAGGAAACCCTATTTATTTGAGACTTGCAGGACAATTCATTGTCAAATCGGAATCCAAGATTCCTGGCTGATTCCACCGGGACTGGGGGGGATTCAGCTCAGGTGGCCACCAAAGTAGGGGCAGAGGGTTTTTTTTTTAATTAAAAAACAACACTTCGGTTTTATCCGAGTTGAGCCTGAGAGTGAGTGACATCCAAGTGGAGATGTTGCTTAGGCAGCGTCTGAAGTTAGAGAAGGCAGCGTCAGAGTGATCTCTAAAGGAAAACACCAGTTGTGTCGTCAGCATAGGAGATCACTCTGACCCCACAGGATTCTGCTACTGTGGCCAACGGAGACAGGTAGACATTAAAAAAAAGTGGGCCCAGGGCGGAGCCCTGGGGGACTCCACAACTGAGTGGTTTCTTCTCCGAGACAAAAGGCTGAAGGGAGACCTGTTGGGTACGGTCACTTAGAAATGATCTGATCCAGGACAGAGGGGTGCCCTGAATCCCAAGACTATACAGTCTCTCAAGTAATATGGCATGAGAGACCGTATCGAATGCCGCGGACAGGTCGAGGAGCACTAGCATCGCTGCATCGCCTGCGTCCACGCATTCGCGGATGGTCTCTGAAACCTAGTAACGCAGTCTCGGTACTATAACCGGATCTGAAACCGGACTGCAAGTCGTGGAGAAGTTGACCGGACTCAAGGTAAATAGATAGTTGTTCTTGAACTTCTTTCTCCAGGATTTTAGCTGGTTTAGGTAAAAGAGAAATGGGATGGTAATTACTAAAAACAGACAGACCGCTTCGGGTTTTTTCAAAATAGGAATTAACATGGCCTGTTTCCAGGTCAAAGGGAAGAGACCAGTTTGTAAGGAGGTGTTCCATATCAAATTCATAGGAGAAATAATAAGGGGGGCCAGCGAGCTGAACAGTTGTGCCGGACAGGGATCCATAGGGGAGCCTGATTTGCAGGCAAGCAATTTTTGCGATAAAGTCTCAATGGAGATGGATTTAAAAGACGTAAGTGCCTCCTCAGTTACCCTAGAGTCAAAAACCGGGGGATCCGGGGAAGGGCTAAACGTGGAGTATATGTCTAGGATTTTATCACGAAAAAAGTCTGATAGACCATCACAAAGTACTTGGCTGGGGGGGGTCGAGCTAGATAATGCGGGTGGTTTAGAAAAATCTTTCACTATTTTAAACACAGTTTTTGAGGAGTTATCAGCGGAGTTGACTTTCCTAATAAAGTACTCTCATTACAGAGCGCTTAAGTTTATGGAAGTTCTTAATGGCAGCTCTATAAGTTGATTTTGCCTCTGGGTCGTAAGATAGTCTCCAGCTCCGCTCAAGTTTTTTACATTGGCTCTTCTCAGCACGCAGAGCGGGGGAGAACCAGGGGCCTGAAGGTTTTAGTCTAGAAGAGACCGTCGGTTGCAAAGGGGCAATAGTGTTTATGGCTGAGGAGAGCCAGCCATTAAAATTCGAGACATCAGTATCTAGATCCCCTACTGACTTCCATGAAGAGTGGGGGTCATCGTTTGACAGGTGATTTTAAACCATTTCCTACCATAATTCCGGACCTTAACGGAAGTGGTTGGGCGAGATGTTATAGCCAGACTGAACGGGATTAGGAAGTGGTCTGACCACGTAGGAGGAAGGGGTAGTGCTGTGGTCAGATTGGGATGATTGGTAAATAATAGGTCCAGCGTATGGCCAGCCTGATGAGTGGGGCCTCTAACCCGCTGGGTCAAATTGAGGCCCTCCAGGGTTTCTAAGAGCAGCCCCGCTTTGGTGCAAGAGGTATCATCCACATGCAAGTTAAAATCACCAAGTATTGTAAAATGGGGGTGTTTAAGCGATAGGTCAGCTGCAATAGTGTAGAAATCTGTAAGATGTTGGGGAGGGGAACTGGGAGTTCTGTATAAGAGAATTCCGGCCAAGATTGAATTCGCAGCCTCCGAAATGCTAAAATACATGGCTTCTAAAGGGCCAATGTTAGAGAGTTTCCTGGAGGAGATATTCCAGCCTGAGCGTAGGATCACAGCAATCCCACCGCCCACCTTGGTGCTGGCATGGTTAATCCCCACAAAACGATAGTCAGGGGGGATAGCAAGATTGAGGCCGGGATTAGAAGAATCCTTTACCCAAGTTTCGGTGAGAAACATTAAATCCCAAGCATGAGTTACAAGGGAGAGCCAAATGTCTCCCGAATGGCGGGGTAGCGATCTACAATTAAGTAGGCAGGCTTTGATGTTGGGTGGGAGATCAGTTAGCTCTTTTACGGGTCCGGGAAGCGGAGGGGTTTGCACGGACGGAACATTAGGCCCTAACTTTAAAGTGAATGGACAAGTGGCACAATTGAAGTGGGCCGTGGAAGACCCTGAGAACTCGCACAGCGTCGGGGCACTGCAGCCTTTATCTTTGACTTCAAGTAACTGGGACCTGGTCCAGTGGATTCGTGCTCCAGCGGGGCAACCAGCAGCCTGGCTGGCGCTGGCAGCGGAACGGGCGCAGACGGGCTTGCCTTTGGCGCGCCCGCTGCGCGACGGAACTGTCATGTCTTTAAGTAGTAGCCGGGCGCTAGAACGCTAACCCGCTGGTTCCTCCCCCAGGCGAGACCGGAAGCAGAGAGCCCGGCAGCCCTCACTACCCTCCACAACAATCGGGCGAGCGCGTGGTGGACCGGGGTAGGGGCTGAGGAAGCTGAAGTGAAGGGGTGAGTGAACTTGAGGCAAAGTGCAATGTGCTAGCAAATCAATATACAGTATACAAAGTTTCAAAAAATTAAAAATATATTCAGTGTCCTTCAATGGCAACGCAGCTAGCGCGAGTATCTTACAACTGCGCGCGTCCGCTGCGCGACGGAACGGTCATGTCTTTAAGTAGTAGCCTGGCAATAGAACCAACTCCCAAACTACAGGAGATGCTCCACCCCCAGATAAAGAATCTAAGCTCCTTGATAATCGGGGAAAAGGGTGGCCTCTTAGGCAGCAAACTTCTGGCGCATATCTAACACACAAGCATTGCTAGCCAGATACGACCGTGCACACTGGGACGAAATGGAACACTTACTCCAATTTCTAACACAAGAGCATAGAGCTAAAGCTCAAGACCTATTGAGGGAGGGTCAACTGATTTCTAATAATCAAATTAGATGCTCCCTAGATGCTGCAGACACAGCCGCTAGAGCGGTAAACACCAGTGTCCTTTTAAGAAGGCACGCCTGGCTACGTATATCTGGGTTCAAACCAGAGGTCCAAACCTCCATACTAAATTCACCTTTTGATAAGGAGCACCTCTTTGGCCCAGTGGTAGATTCTTCATTAGAAAAAATGAAAAAGGACACCGAAGTGGCCAAATCCATGGGAGCCCTTCAGTCAACACAAGGTCGTGGTTCCTTTTGGCGCTCATTCTATCGAGCAGGGTCCAAAACTGCTTCCTCAGACACTACATCCACCTACAAGGGTAATAACCAACCCTCTGGCTCTAAAAATTACTTCAGAGGGGGTTACAGAGGAAACAACGGCAGAGGTAGAGGTTCAAACACACTCACCTCTCCCTCCAATACAAAACAGTGACTTACCTGTACTTCTCCCCCGACCACTTAACACCGGTCGGGGGAGGACTGTAAAATTTCCTACCAACTTAACAGTCAATAACAACAGACAAATGGGTTTTAGAGATTATCCATTCTGGTTACTGCCTGGAGTTCAACACTCCTCCAAACATTCCTCCAAAGTCGCACAAACTTTCACAGGATCACCTACACCTCCTCAAACAAGACGTACAGTCGTTACTTCTAAAGGGAGCTATAGAACCCGTACCAATACATCACCAAGGGTCGGGAGTGTACTCATTTTACTTCCTAATACCCAAAAAAGACGGCTCACTCAGACTAATATTAGATCTCAGGGAGCTAAATTTTTTCATACAGTCAGACCATTTCCACATGGTAACACTTCAACAGGTACTGCCTCTTTTGCAAAAGGACGACTTTGTCTACTCTAGACTTAAAGGACGCCTACTTTCATATTCCAATCCACCCTGCTCATCGCAAATTTCTCAGGTTTGTGTTAGCGGGCCAACATTACCAGTTCAATGTACTTCCATTTGGAGTCACCACTGCCCCCAGAGTCTTCACAAAGGGTCTGGCGGTAGTAGCTGCTCGCTCACCTGAGAAGGCAAAGCATTCATGTCTTCCATACTTGGACGACTGGCTCATCAAGGCCAGCACGTACCAACAATGTCTCAAACCTACTTCCATAACCATTCAGTTACTACATCAACTAGGATTCATAGTCAACGTGCTAAAATCACACCTTCAACCAGCCAAGACTCAGAACTATCTAGGAGCCACTTTAGATACTCAAAAGGCTCTAGCGTTCCCCAACGCAGCCAGAATTCGCAACATTCAGGCTTTAGTTCTCCAGTTTCAACCCAATCAATCACTTCCAGCTTGGGTTTATATGCAACTGCTGGGGATGATGGCATCTTGCATCATGATCGTTCCCCATGCCAGGTTGCGCATGTGTCCACTTCAGGAATGCCTAGCCAATCAGTGGAACCAGTCAAACGGTCTATTAACCGATCTAGTGTTGGTAGGCAGCCGGACTCATCGCTCTCTGCAGTGGTGGAACACACAAAATTTATCAAAAGGACGGCCGTTCCTAGACCCGGTTCCACAGATAGTACTGACAGTGGACGCGTCCCTCACTGGATGGGGAGCTCTTCTACAACTGCACACAGTGCAAGGCTTGTGGCGCCAACACCAAAGGTTGCTTCACATCAATCACCTAGAGCTGCTTGCAATATTCCTAGCACTCAAGGCGTTTCAAACTCGCCTAAAGGGAAAAGCTGTCCTAATTCGTACAGACAACATGACAGCCATGTATTACATACAAAAGCAAAGGGGGGACACACACACACTCCAACTGTCCAGCTTGGCCCAAGACATCTGGAAGTGGGCCATTCATCACAAAATGTATCTCCTAGCGGAACATCTCCCAGGAGTCAACAACCAGATTGCAGATCTCCTCAGCAGGCAGAGACAGCAAATACACGAATGGGAACTCCACCCTCCGGTCCTCCTTCCATACTTTCAACGTTGGGGAGTCCCTAACATAGACCTGTTCGCCACATACCAAAACGCCCAAACTTCGCGTCCAGTTATCCACACCCATTGTCCAAACGCAATGCACTACGGATTAATTGGTCAGGGATATTTGCTTTTGCTTTTCTGCCTCTCCCACTCATTCCATTAGTGGTTCGGAAACTCAAACAAGCGTCCCTGACACTAATCCTAGTTGCTCCCACATGGGCACGGCAACCGTGGTTCACAAACCTATTGGAACTCATTTGTTCCTCGCCAAAAATTACGTTTTACAACCCAATCTTCTCACACAGAGCCATGGAGACATAAGACATCCGGACCCCAGTCAACTCAATCTGGCGATCTGGCTCCTGAAGTCTTAGAGTCTGGCTATCTTAATCTACCGCCAGACTGCATGAATATTATCAAAGAGGCTAGACGTCCTACTACAAGAGCCTGCTATGCAGCAAAGTGGAAGCGGTTTGTAATATACTGTAATAACCACATCAACCCGCTTGATGCTTCTGTACAAAACATATGTTTGTTACATCTACAGCGGTCCAATTTAGCGTACACTTCCGTACGCTTACACCTGGCTGCAATAGCTGCATACCTACAGAATAGGCAACATCTATCTCTTTTTAGAGTGCCTGTTATCAAAGCCTTTTTGGAGGGACTCGAGTCATTCCCCCCAAGACGTCCACCTGCTCCAGTATAGAATCTCAACATTGTCCTCACCAGACTAATGGGTCCACCCTTTGCAGTTCACATTTGTGCAATGGCTCAATTTCTCACATGGAAAACTGCTTTCCTTGTGGCTATCGCATCACTCAGAAGAGTAGGGGAACTTCAGGCATTAACTGTAGAAGAACCTTTCTTTACAAATGCACCAAAATAAAGTGGTTCTTCGGACTAATCCTAAATTCCTTCCTAAAGTCATTTCTGCCTTTCACATGAATCAATCTGTTGTTACCCATGTTCTTCCCTCAACCAGATTCAGTAGCAGAACGTGCCCTACACACAGATGTAAAGAGAGCATTGCTGTATTACATAGAAAGGACAAAACCTTTCCGTAACACAAATCAACTTTTTGTCGCTTTTGCTACACCACACAAAGGCAATCCCATATCAAAATCAGAATTTGCAAGGTGGATAGTCAAGTGCATTCAAATATGCTACGCAAAAGCAAAACTAACATTAACAGTTCCCCCAGAGCGCACACTACACGCAAACTGGGGGCTTCTATGGCATTCTTAGGAAATATACCCATAGATGACATATGCAAAGCTGCAACATGGTCTACACCTCACACATTCACAAAACACTATTGTGTAGATGTGTTAGCAAGACAACAAGCTAGAGTTGGCCAGGCAGTTTTACTTACACTATTTCAGACCACTGCAACAGCTACAGGTTAGCCACCGCTTTGGGAGATAACTGCTATATAGTCTATGCATAGCATATGATCTACAGCTCATATGCCTCGAACGGAAAATGCTACTTACCCAGTATGCATCTGTTCTTGACATATAGAGCTGTAGAGTCATATGCGCCCACCCATACCTGTTGCAGTTGCATCTTATTTAGATACATGCATTTATGGACATCTCCTTTTACTACTCCTACTATCTCCATTCTCACCCTCTGCGGGAAAACAATCTAACAATGGAGTCGATGCCCATGCGCTCTATCACCGAAAGGAGGAGACACCTACCTTGTGACTGGGAAGACTTCTTCGAGGAAAAACAAAGTGCAAACATCCGGACCCAACACTAGATGGCGATCTATGCATAGCCTATGACTCTACAGCTCTATATGCCAAGAACCGATGCATACTGGGTAAGTAGCATTTTCCTTCTCCATTGAAAAATTAATCTGAATGTACCTACAAAGCCAGTGTTCACTGCATTTTGAAAATTCACATTGTATGAAGAGTTTACTTACCTGCTACTAAGTAAATCCTGGTTCTAGAAATAAATTAAAAAAATACTTTGTATACAGACAGTTGGTCTGGATTCAGTCTGAGTGTGTGATATCATTTCTTGCCTGTGTGTACAACAAATGCTTAACACTACCCATCAGATAAACCTGACTGCTCAACCACACTACCACAAAAGGGAGTAAGGTATTATCTACTTTAGCCTCTGCTATACCGCTGGGGATCCACTGGACTCTGTGCACACTATACCTTACTTTGGTATAGTATATACAGAGCCAGCTTCAAACAGCAGTATATTATATAGATTGCTTTTACTTTGTGAACACCCTCTGTCCAGGTGACAGAACAAATAGTATTGCTGTAAACTGGAAATGGAGACTTCAACTGTAAAGCAAACATTTTCTGTGCTGAGAAATCGATATACAAAAATATGCACCCAAAAATCCAATGAGATCAGCTAGTGTTGGTACTGAAGGCCAAAAAGGTATATGTTGAAACATCACCATTTTGAATTCATTTTTCAGAATCTTGTTCCAAGAACTTGAGGTTGAGGATTACATGAAGACCACCATGCTCCTTCAAAATTAGAAAGTATTTTGAGTACCATCTTTGACCACTCAGAGGCAGCAATGGTGGAGGAATGAATTGTCATTCCTTTTGAATACTACAAAAGATTTGCTCCATCAAGACGTTTGGGTGGGAGCAATGAAGTAATGGAAGGGAAGGTTCTTCACAGTTGGCAGAGGAAAAAACAGATGACACCAGTTGAAGCCTTTTCTTTAAGGTTATTCTCTGCCACTGCTGTAGAAATTCTGCCCACCTGCCCCCTCCTGGCAGCTTGTGACACAAGATTGAGTCAGATAAGCTTCACATAGAAAGAGATACAAGTGGATGAAGTGTGTTTGTTATTGCTAACTGTTGCCTGAACCCAAACTGGTCTATGGGCTGTAAGTGAGTTCCTACAGCTATTACTGTAAGGACAGTTGCAACTTAGTAGCTGTAGCCTTGGAATTGTTCTTTCTGTGGAAAATCATGACTCGGGAAGGCAGACCAAGCTTCTGGGCTGTAGCTTTACTTTGTTATACCCTCTCCAAATAAGCACCCATTTTCTTCTCAAATGACTAATGAATAGCGTGTTTGTTGCAAAGTCATCCTGTGTCCTGGGCACCCCCCAACTTTTTGCTGACTGATGCTGGTGGTAACTGATTTTGACTGACCCTGGGCTCTGCCTAACCAGGCCCAGGGCCAGTGCTGAGCTGAAAGGAACACATTAGAATACAGTTAAAACACCCAACATACACTAGGGTACACTATGGTATGGTGGGGTACCCTGTAATTGGCATGACCTACCCCATAGGCCCCTAGTATCTAATAGGGCAGGGGATTGAAACTACCTAGAAGTCCCCAGTACCCTGAGGCATGGCAGTTTAGAGGCCAGCAGCTTTTGCTGAAGCCTGAGGTCAGTTTAAAAGCAGCACTGGGTGCCAGGACTGCTTTTAAACAGTAAATTGTGCCCAAACTCGACTTTGGTGGTAGGGGCACTTAAAAATGGAAAACCTACAATGTTTTGGCATATTAGGGACCCCCAGGGTCTCCCTAGGTATCCCAGGGGTGGGGGTCAGTTATCTATAAGGTACACCCTAATAAAATGAGTTTTTATATGCCTGGGTAAAGTGAAATTTAACATTTCACTCCCCCATTGTGTTAAAGTGCTGCTCAAATTCGACTTTGATGCTAGGAGCACTGGGTAAGAAGGATCTGCAATATTTCTGCAGATTCAGAACCCCTAAAGTGTCACCTAGTTGCACAGGGGGTGGGGGCCCTGTAGAAATTAGGGAAATATTTATAAAATATGTTTTTATAAGCCCTGTTGCTAGAAAACTGGCCCAAGTCATTTTCCCCATTGCAAACCCCATGGCCCATAGGTTAACATGGTAGGAAGTTATTGATTAATAAATATTGATAGGAGAGGACTAGCCGGACCATTCAAAGACTTCCCAGAATGGTAGTAGTAAATCCAACAATATTATATTGTTGAATTTCTCCTAAAGTGTACATACAAGACGTTATAAGACTTTCTTGTTTGTAAGTCCAAATTCAGCCTTTCCAGTGGTCTGCCCTGATTGGTCAGAGTTATGTGGATTAGCCAGGCTGCCTTGAAGAGGTGATAAAGAACCCTGGGGTTAACCACTCTGCTGGGAGGGCAGTGTGCTGGTCTATAGGAATGCCAGGCCAGGGGTGGAGTCGTAAACCATGCTCTTCAAAGGCAGAGGGGAGGCCTGGGTTTCAGTTTCACTCTGACACTCTTGACCCAGAGTCAGGGCTAGGCTTAAGGAAGGTATGTGCAGATGGTAGGGGAGAGTCCATGGAGATAAGCCATCCCAGGGGGTGTGTTTAGCCAGCTCTTACCTCCTTGCTGGAAAATCAGCCATTATGGATTTGGAAGATTGGTGCACTCTGGGACAAAATAATGCCACACTCTACAGGATGTGGTCATAACTATGAGGAGTTACCCTGCTCTCATTGGTCAGAAGTGACCTGGTGCTTGACCCAGAGAATTTTGAATAAGTATCTGAAGGGGCAGAGCCCTCCAGATCTGCTGCTTGAAACTTACTGAAGCAAGAAGTGCCCTGCTGAGATGTTTTGCTGTGCAAAGATTTCTAAGGCCTGACCTCTGAAGACTGCACCAACTGAAACTACAGCTCTGTGGATTACCTTGCTGCAAAAGGACTAAAGAGTGGACTCCCTGCAAGCTACAGGTTAACAGAGCTCACCTGGACATCCCCACAAAGAATTCCCAGCCTGGAGTACCAGTGGATTTGTAAAGGTTTTGTTCAAGTGGAGTGCGGAATTGAAGTTTCACACTTTCAAGGACCCTCTTGGAGATTCCAGAACCTTGGATTGTGTGTTGGATACTTTGGGACCCGCAAGCAGAACTTCAGGAAGGAGTTCTAACTGGACCCAGCCTGCTGGTGAAGGCGCACAACACATTTGGTGAGATTCTCCAGAACAATTTCTAAAGGTGTCCCTGTCAGAGAAAACGAAATGACTAAAAGGGGCACTGTTGGTTTCTAAGCACTAGAAAGTGACTAATCTTTAAAAATTCATATCTCTGGTGCCCTACAGTGGATTTTTTTCGTTTTGGTGTCATTTAAAAGATAAAAATATTACCTATTTTTATAAATTGGTGCTGGATTTTTATTTTGTGTTGTGTCTTAATTATTTACTGAAATGGTGTTTTTAAATGCTTTACATACCTGTCTTTGAAATCTGAAAGAGACACGTTAGTGACAGATTCCTTACCTTAGAATATCCCCAGGCGTCAGGCTGGATCCGGAAAGTTTTTTGCGTAGCAGTACCCTTGCGCGTCGGTAGGCGGCGTCGTGCGGCTCCGCGTCCGTCGTCGGCGTCGTGATCGCCGGGATGACGTCGCGGGCAGTGCTTAGGCGCCGCCCCTGCGCGCTGACGTCAGTTCTTCTTTTTCCGCGCCAGTAAGCGCAGATCCGGGAAGAGCAGTGCCCTAGTCACTTTTTGACTATCTTTTGTGAAATTTTTCACTGTTCTCTTCAACGAGTCTTCACGACTCCTAAGGTGTCGTAGGGATGCCCGGCTTTAAGCCCTGCGAGGAATGTGGTCGTATGATGTCCATCACGGACCCCCACCTCGAGTGTCTCTTCTGCCTCGGCCGAGGCCACGACACGAAGTCGTGCCCTGACTGCCGGAAACTTCATCCGAAGGCTTTGCGAGAGCGGTCTCGAAAGCTCCTTGAAGTCCGGCAGTCGGCTCCGCGCCGCAGCAAGCCCCCGGTCCCGGAGAGGTCGAGGGGCCGGACGCGGAGTCCCCGCCGTTCGTCGGAATCCAAGTCTTCGCGCTCCTCCGGTAAGTCGAAGCACAAGAAGTCTAAGCGGCGTCATCGCTCTAAGACTTCGCCTCGCCGGTCGCGCGACTCGGCTGAGGTCCCTGTCGGCACCGTCCCCGCCCCGCGGCCCCGGACGTGCCTGTCGAGTTGCCCCCGCATTACCCGTCCTTCCCGGGTTCGGGGCGACTCCGGCCAGGCACAGAAATTCCTGTCGGCCATGGCCCGCCTCTTCGGGCCTCAAGGTCCCTCCGGTGCGCTTCGGGCCCCGCGGGCCCAGATGGGGTTGCTCCGGCGTCGCCGCCGACTCCGGTCCCGGCGTCGCCTGTCCCACCAGCCTTCGTCCCGGCCTCGGCTCCGGCCCCGGCCTCGACCCCGGTTCCGGTGGTGCCGCAACCTCCATCGACGCCGGTTGACCTAACCACGCCTCCGCCGACGCCGATGTCCCCGGTGCCGCTTCCGACGCCGTCCGAGGCTCCGGGCGGCGTCGTTCCCCGGTTCTCCCCGGGTCCGGACATGGAGCCGGACCGGCGTCGCCCGACGCCGGTTCCGGCGCCGATGAGGCCTTGGGTCCCTTATGTCCCTCCTCCTCCATCTTTTCAACCTGAGGAGGACCAGGAGAGCTGGGAGGGGTCTGACGACCCTCTCACACAACAGTGCGAGTTTGACCCGGACTGGGTTGAGGAACTTGGGGATGCCAGTGGGCTGGATACCTCCCCCGACTCTGGCATGCTGTCTCCTCCCGTGGCAACGGAGGAGGGGGCTAATTTTGCAACGGTGTTGCGTAGAGCTGCTGGAGCCTTAAATCTCCAGTTGCCTACAGTGGCCGTCAGGACTAACCTCCTGACTGAAGTGCTTCAGCCGGCGGCCTCCTCTTCGGAGCCTGTGCTGCCGTTCAACGATGCACTCACTGACGTTCTTTTGGGTGCCTGGTCCAAACCCACCACAGGGGCTCCTGTGGATAGGAACGTGGCCCGACGCCATCGCCCGGCTCCGGGCGACCCCCTGTTTCTCTCCCAACACCCCACCCCTGAGAGCTTGGTTGTCCAAGCCTCTGCCTCCCAAACAGCCTTCCCTACCGCCCCTCCGGATAGGGAATCCAAGCGCCTGGATCACTTTGGGAAGAAGGCTTTCTCTTCCTCCAGTGCTGGCTTGCGGTCTGTTAATACCGCTTGCCTCTTGGGCCGATACACCCACTCCCTGTGGGATTCGGTGGCTGATGTTTTGCCGCAGTGTTCTGAGGAGGTCCAGACACTGCTTACCCGCGCTATTGCGGAAGGGCGTGATGCGGCTAAGTATACCATCCGCTGTGGCCTTGATACCGCCGACTCGCTGGGCAGATCGCTTGCAACGACGGTGGCGCTGCGTCGCCACGCCTGGCTGAGAACCACTGGTTTTTCAGGGGATGTCCAGAATACTCTCATGGACATGCCCTTTGATGGAGTCGGTCTCTTTGGTTCAAAGGCGGACCATGCGCTGGAGCGTTTCAAGGATTCACGGGCTACTGCTAAGTCCCTGGGCCTTGCTGTTGTGCGCCCTCCGCAAACGTCTGCTTTTCGCCCCTTTCGTGGCCACGGAAGGGGCGCCCAGTCACGTCCACAGCCCGGCCAACGGCCCGCGCAGCAAGCGCCTTCGCGTGGCCGAGGACGTGGATACCGCCGTGGCGGTTCGGGCAACCAGCGTGCGGGTCAGGCCACCACCTCCAACCCGTCCGCGGCCTCCAAGCCCTCCTAGTCCCTCCTTTCAGGTGCACAGCACGCCAGTCGAGGGCAGGGTCCGCCATCACCTTCACCACTGGCGTCCCATCACCTCGGACAAGTGGGTCTTGGACATTGTCCGAAGGGGCTACTCCCTCCCCTTCGAGACCACCCCCAGCCATGCCACCTCAATTCCACCGCATGTCAGGGGATCACTTGGTGCTTCTACAGAAGGAAGTCACGGCCCTCTTGGCCAAGAGGGCCATCGAGCATGTTCCGACCCCAGAAGTAGGGCGTGGTTGCTACTCCCACTACTTTCTGGTGCCCAAAAAGGACAAGGAGGACATGCGTCCTATCTTGGACCTCCGGAACGTCAATCGCTTCCTCCGGAAGGAGAAGTTCAAGATGCTCACCCTAGCTCAGGTCTTGACTGCCCTCGACCCCGGAGACTGGTTGGTAGCGTTGGACTTGCAGGACGCCTATTTCCACATCCCCGTCCTGCCGGCCCACCGGCGTTACCTTCGGTTCGCGGTAGGCCTCGAGCATTTTCAGTTCACCGTGCTCCCCTTTGGCCTTACCAGTGCCCCTCGGGTGTTCACGAAAGTGATGGCGGTGGTCGCAGCTCATCTGCGCCGGGCAGGGGTTTCAGTCTTCCCCTACCTCGACGACTGGCTGCTGAAGGCGGGCTCGTCCCAGGCAGTTGTCTCCCACCTCCAGACTACGGCCGAACTCCTGCACTCGCTGGGGTTCTCCATCAATGTGCCAAAGTCGCATCTGATTCCTTCTCCACAGCTCCTTTCATCGGAGCAGTTCTGGACACGACGCAGTTTCGGGCCTATCCTCCCGAACGGCGAGTCCGGGATATTCAGGCTATGATTCCGATCTTTCAGCCCTTATCCTGGGTTTCGGTACGGATGACCCTGAGGCTGCTGGGCCTCATGGCCTCCTGCATCCTGCTGGTCACTCATGCCAGATGGCATATGCGGGCTCTGCAGTGGGACCTGAAGTTCCAGTGGGCGCAGCACCAGGGCGACCTGTCCGATCACGTCCAGATCTCGGAGGGGACTGCAAAACAGTTGCAGTGGTGGCTCTCGAACCGGCAATGGGTCATGGGCAGATCCCTCTCCCTTCCCCAGCCAGAGCACACAGTTGTGACGGACGCGTCCCTTCTGGGATGGGGCGGTCACATGGGAGAGGCGGAGATCAGAGGCCTCTGGTCTCCGGCGGAGTCCCGGCTCCATATCAACCTTCTGGAGCTCCGGGCGATCCGACTTGCACTCAAGGCATTCCTTCCCTCTGTCAAAGGGAAGGTAGTGCAGGTGTTCACAGACAACACCACTGCCATGTGGTACTGCAACAAACAAGGCGGGGTGGGGTCGTGGACCCTTTGTCAGGAGGCTCTGCGCCTCTGGACATGGCTGGAACACCAGGGCATGTTCCTGGTGGTTCAACACCTGGCAGGTTCCCTGAACGCCAGGGCGGACGAACTCAGCCGCAGGTGCATGATGGATCACGAATGGCGTCTTCACTCGGAAGTGGCGCAAGGACTCTTTCTACAGTGGGGAGAGCCTTGGTTAGATCTATTCGCCACCGAAGAGAACGCGCAATGTCATCAGTTCTGCGCGTTGGAATTTCCAAGGCGGCACTCGCTCGGCGACGCTTTTCGTCACGAGTGGAGTTGCGGTCTATTGTACGCCTTTCCGCCTATACCACTTCTACCCAGAGTGTTGAAGAAGATTCGGCACGACCGGGCCCAAGTCATTCTTGTGGCTCCGGACTGGGCTCGAAGAGTTTGGTATCCCGAGCTACTCAATATGAGCGTAGATCCCCGATCCGTCTGCCTCTTCGGGAGGATCTTCTGTCGCAGCAGCAGGGGACGGTCCTCCACCCGAACCTGTCCAGTCTACACCTGCTTGCGTGGAGATTGAGCGGCGGCAGTTGATTCCTTTCGACTTGCCTCCCGAAGTTTGTGATGTGATTCTGGCAGCCAGGCGTCCCTCCACTAAGGTGGTATACGCCTGCAGGTGGAACAAATTTGTGGCATGGTGCACAGCAAAGGCTGTGGATCCCCTTTCTGCCCCTCTTTCTGAGGTCCTTCTGTTCCTTCTCTCTCTGGCCCAACAGGGTTCTGCCCTGGGTACCATCAAGGGTTATCTTTGTGCTATCTCGGCCTTCCTCAGGCTCCCTGATCAGCCCTCCCTTTTCAAGTCCCCTGTTGTTAACAGGTTCTTAAAAGGCATTACACACCTCTTCCCTCCTGTTCCGTTTGTGATGCCTCAGTGGGACTTGAACTTGGTTCTTACCTTTTAATGTGCGCTCCCTTTGAGCCTCTACATAACTGTCCTCTTCGTCTTCTGACTCTGAAGACAGCCTTTCTGGTGGCCATCACCTCCGCTCGGCGGGTGAGTGAGCTCCAGGCTCTATCTTGCAAACCTCCCTTTCTGTCTGTTCATCCAGACAAGGTTGTTCTTCGGACGCGTCCGTCCTTCTTGCCAAAGGTGGTTACTGCTTTCCACATTGGGGAGACCATCACTTTGCCCACCTTCTTTCCGCCTCCGCATCCTTCCAGAGAGGAAGAGAGGCTCCACCGCCTGGACCCAAAACGTGCGCTCTCCTTCTATATTGACCGCACAAAACACTTCCGGGTGGATGACCAGCTCTTTATTGGCTACGTGGGCGCCAAAAAGGTCGGGCGGTGCACAAGAGGACCATCTCCCGCTGGGTTACCTTGTGCATCACGACCTGCTATTCTTTGGCTAAAAAGGAGCCTCCTGTTGGGCTGCGTGCCCATTCCACCAGGGCAACGGCTGCTACCACGGCCTTGGGCCGCGGTGTTCCGCTGCCGGTTATCTGTCAGGCAGCTACGTGGGCCTCGCTGCACACGTTTACAAAGCATTACTGCCTTGACAGTCAGGTCCGGAGGGACGGCTTCTTTGGCCGTTCTGTCCTCCAGGACTTCCTTGTCTGATCTTTGTTCGCAGACCCACCACCGGGGTTGGTATTGCTGGGGTATCTATTCTAAGGTAAGGAATCTGTCACTAACGTGTCTCTTTCAGATGCACAAGTTACTAACTTGTGTAACGATATATCTGTAAGAGACAGTAGTTAGTGACAGATTCCCTACCGCCCACCCATCCTCCCCGTTCTGCGAACTGATTTCTAGGGTTAAGGACATCCCTTTCAGGGCCCTAGTATTTTTCAGACACCTATGTCAGCTTCTTGCATGGCTCTGCGTTCCTGGCGCGGAAAGTCGTGTACAGAACTGACGTCAGCGCGCAGGGGCGGCGCCTAAGTACTGCCCGCGACGTCATCCCGGCGATCACGACGCCGACGACGGACGCGGAGCCGCACGACGCCGCCTACCGACGCGCAAGGGTACTGCTACGCAAAAAACTTTCCGGATCCAGCCTGACGCCTGGGGATATTCTAAGGTAAGGAATCTGTCACTAACTACTGTCTCTTACAGATATATCGTTACACAAGTTAGTAACTTGTGCGTTAAGCCTGTCTGCTCGTAGCCACGTTACCAAGGGTTGAGCATAGGAATACTTTTCTAAGACCTATGCTGAGTCCTATCATGTGTTAGTGGCCTTATTGCCATTGGCAGACCTACATTTGCCGCTACCAATAACCCACTTTCCAACATTTGGTGCTCAGCGGTGTGGATGAGGACTTGTGTTTAAAAGTACACCTTTCAGTAAAGTGAATTAAGATGATAAAAATCCTCTAAATTGCCTTACAACAAAACTTTTGAGTTTAATTTTTGGAATTTGGACTAAACTGTTTTTAATCCATTGTTTTGATTTTTCCAAATTGTTCCAAGTCTGTTGTGCCTAGTTGTTGTGACCCAAAACTAGGGAACAATGGAGCTGGACCTGGCTAAACTGTCCCAGTTCAATATGGCTGATCTTAGGGTACAGTGTAGGCGTAGGGGGCTGCCTGCTTCCAAGAAGCTTAGGAAGGCAGGGTTGATTGAGTCCCTAAAGGCCTGGGCCAGGGCAGCTGAGGTGAAGCCAGGTGGGGTGGGAGGCTGTTCCCCCCCCAACCTCACCCGAGAGAGGGGTGAGGATGAGACCTCTTCCATTGTGACTAGTGTTAGCCAGGTGAATCAAGGTGGTGGTGGGAGTGGGGAAGGGTCCCTTACTCAGGGTCCCTTACTCAGGTACCATCACTGTCCCTTGCAGAGAGACAGCTTCAGGCTCAATTAGAGTTGATTGCCTTGGAGAAGGAGAAATTCGAATTGGCTAAGAGAAGATGGGAGAGGGAGGAGAAGAGAAATGGTGGCAGTGAAAATGATGAAGATTTTGAGATGTCCAGGAGTGGTGCATTTGAACCTAAACTTCCCAAGGGTATAGTACCCAAGTACACTGAGGGGGATGACATTGACAAGTGGCTAGCAGCTTTTGAGAGGGCCCTTAAAATGAGTAGCGTCCACTCTAGGTATTGGGGTGCACTCCTGTGGGAGTTGATTCCAGTAGCTGGGAGGGATAGGCTCCTGACCCTGAAGGGAGAGGATGCAGAATCATACCAGCAGATGAGGGCATGCTTAGTCAAGAGATTTGGTCTGACTCCAGAGCAGTACAGGGTGAAGTTTAGAGGCACCCAGAAATTGAGTTCAAAGTCTTGGGTAGACTGTGGACATTTCGGTGAAGGCACTGGAAGGCTGGATTGTTGGTAACACAGTTGACGAAAGAACTATGGTCAACAGGAAAAGAGGCTTTTCCCTGTACCGTAAGGGCAGAGAGGTAAACTTTTGTGGGAGTACGTCCTCCCGTGTTTTGACACGATTTCACATAAAGTATCCCACAGTCCAGTGAACAAGGTTCACAAATTTCTAAATCTGACCCCAATGGGTATAGAGATGGGAAGGTCCTATGTGAAGCAGTCAGATGTTAACCACTTGAGAGGGGGGAAGGAAGCAAGTCCTTTTGTTTATATTACCCTCACACACCCTAGTGGTGTCATGCTTCATCATCGGGTCACCCTGACGCCTAAAAGTCAGGGTGGGCTCGACCATATTCCAGGGAGCACTTAGTGAGATTTTTGCCAGAGGGAATTAAAGATTAAAAATCCGTAGGCAGATCCCGGTATCCCTTTATTCGTGGATCTGTCGGGGATATTAAAAAACAAAGAAGGGGGTCACTTGGAGTTTAATGGTCCTGTGACCCTAGTGCCACTGTGACACTTAGTGACAGATCATTAAGTGCTCCCTGGAATATGGTCGAGCCCACCCTGACTTTTAGGCGTCAGGGTGACCCGATGATGAAGCATGACACCACTAGGGTGTGTGAGGGTAATATAAACAAAAGGACTTGCTTCCTTCCCCCCTCTCAAGTGGTTAACATCTGACTGCTTCACATAGGACCTTTCCATCTCTATACCCATTGGGGTCAGATTTAGAAATTTGTGAACCTTGTTCACTGGACTGTGGGATACTTTATGTGAAATCATGGTAACACAGTTGACTCATATGAGGGATTGTATAATTTGTTTTTAAAAGAACATATTTTGACTCATTGTGCAGAAGAGAAGTTACGCCAGTATCTAGTGGACTCTAAGCTGACAGACCCCAGAGAGCTGGGAGAAGCAGCTGATGAGTGGGTGAGAACCCGGGTTTCCATTCAGCACCTGGGGGGTGACCAGAAGAAGGGGAAAGCCCAGGGAAAGGAAGGTCAAAACCAGGAGTCCTCCAAAGACACACAAAAACCTGCACAAGGAGGGGGGGGCCCCGAGCCAACCCGAATTCAAAGGGAGGGGGTATCAGGGAAAGAATGGTAGGTTCTTTGATCCCTCAAAGGTGGGTAAGTGCTTTGACTGTAACCAGCCAGGGCACAATTGGGGAGATGCTGTCTGCGCCAAGAAGCTTCCCCCTAAGGGGCCATCCACAGGGATTGTCAGTGTAGGGGTGGAGAGTGGTGCCCCAGAGAAGGGTAATCAGGTGGGGCAAGCAACCTTAGTGTCCCTGGGTGGGGTGAATATTGCAACCCTTACTGCCTTACCTCCAAACATGGATAAGTACAGGCAGAGGCCTAAAGTGAATGGGACTGAGGTTGAGGCTATCAGAGACACTGGGGCTAGTGTAACTATGGTCCTGGATGAGCTGGTGCCCCCAGAGAGTTTACCTGGTGAGTTTCACCAGGTGACTTATGCAGACAGCACCACCAAACTCCATCCTATGGCTGTGGTGGATTTGGAATGGGGAGGTGTGACAGGCCCTATGAAGGTAGCTGTGACGAGGGTGCTCCCAGTCCAGTGTTTACTGGGCAATGATCTTGAAGCCTCTGTGTGGTCAGAGGTGGAGAGGGGACTCCATATGAAAATATTGGAGCTCCCTGAGTGGGTATGTGCTGTGACTAGGTCACAGACTAGCCAGAAGGGAGGGTCTGGACACTTGGACCCTGGAACAAAGGGCCAAGCATCCAAGGACAAGGGCACTGGGCCTGGTGAGCCAGCCCAGGGAACTCCAGAGGTGCAGGAAGAATCTAACCCTGATGGGGAGGATCTGGCTTCTGAGGGAGGGACTCCATCCCTGCCAGAGCTGTCAGATTTGGCAGAACTGACAGGAGCAGGTGGACCCGCCAGAGAGGAGTTCAGTCAGGGACAGCGTTGACTGTCCCACCCTTGAGAGCTTGAGGCGGATTGCTTCTAAGCAAGAGGAAGGGGATGACAGTGGGTTTCACAGACTCTACTGGGAAGATGGACTGCTTTATACTGAGGCCAGAAATCTCAAGGAGGAGGGCCACCAGGATGTTGGTGGTGCCCCAGAAGTACAGAGAGTTCATCCTGACTTTGGGTCATGATATCCCCTTGGCAGGACATTTGGGACAGACAGACATGGAACCGGTTGGTGAACCATTTCTACTGGCCCCATATGTCTGAAAAGGTAAAGGAGTTTTGCAGCTCCTGTGTCACCTGTCAGGCCAGTGGCAAGGCAGGGGGCAAGACAAAGGCTCCCCTAATACCACTGCCAGTGGTTGGGGTTCCTTTTGAAAGGGTGGGGATGGACATTGTTGGTCCCCTGGACCCACCTACTGCATCAGGGAATAGGTATATCTTAGTGGTAGTTGACCATGCCACTAGATACCCTGAAGCCATACCTCTGAGAACCATTGATGCTCCTGCGGTGGCTAGAGTACTGCTTGATGTGTTCACCAGAGTGGGGTTTCCAAAAGAGGTGGTGTCAGATAGGGGCACAAACTTCCTGTCCAGCTATCTGACTGCTATGTGGGATGAGTGTGGTGTCAACTACAAGTTCACCTCCCCCTATCACCCACAAGCAAATGGTCTTGTTGAGAGATTCAACAAAACCCTGAAGGGCATGATAAATGGGTTGTCAGAGAAACTCAGGAGGAGATGGGATGTTCTCCTTCCATGCTTACTGTTTGCCTACAGGGAGGTGCCACAGAAAGGGGTTGGTTTCAGTCCCTTTGAGTTGGTGTTTGGACACCCTGTGAGGGGGCCATTGAGCCTGCTAAGAGAGTCTTTAGAGAAGCCTCTTAAAGAAGCTAAGGACAATGTGCTTGATTATGTGCTAGGCCTGAGATCTAGAATGGCAGAGTACATGTACAAGGCAAACAGGAAACTGGAGGCCAGCCAGGAGCTCATGAAGCACTGGTATGATCAAAAGGCTACCATGCCTGAGTATACTCCAGGACAATTGGTGTGGGTGTTGGAGCCTGTAGCTCCCAGGGCCCTCCATGACAAGTGGAGTGGGCCCTATCCAATCTTAGAAAAGAAGGGTGAGGTTACCTATTTGGTTGACCTTGGCACCCCCAGGAACCCTCTGCATGTGAATAGATTGAAACACCACCATGACAGGGCAGACATGACCATGTTACTGGTCACTGATGAGGGTGTGGAGGAGGAAACTGAGCCTGTGCCCGACCTCCTCTCCACTAATGTGCAAGATGGGTCAGTGGAGGGAGTTGTGCTCTCTCCCAAATTAACAGACCAGCAGCACAGAGACTGTAAGCAAGTGCTGGAGCAGTTTGCTGGCCTGTTCTCTTTGACCCCAGGCATCACTGAGTGGTGCGTGCACCACATTGACACTGGTGACCGCCTACCTGTCAAAAATAAACTGTACAGGTTGTCTGACCATGTCAGAGCCAGCATTAAAGTTGAGGTTGCTAAGATGCTGGAACTGGGGGTGATTGAACCGTCTGAGAGACAATGGGCCAGTCCAGTGGTGCTGGTACCTAAACCTAATCCTCAGGGGGGACCCAAGGAGTTAAGGTTCTGTGTGGACTACAGAGGATTGAATGCAGTCACAAAGACTGACGCTCACCCTATACCTAGAGCTGATGAGCTCATTGATAGGTTAGGAGCTGCTAAGTACCTGAGTACTTTTGATTTGACTTCAGGTTACTGGCAGATTGCACTCTCTGATGGAGCAAAGGAGAGGTAAGCATTCTCCACACCAGAGGGACATTATCAGTTCAAGGTAATGCCCTTTGGATTAAATAATGCACCTGCCACCTTCCAAAGGTTGGTGAACAGGATCTTGTCTGGGTTGGAACAGTTCAGTGCAGCTTACCTGGATGATATAGCTGTATACAGTTCTACCTGGGGGGATCACTTAAGCCACCTAAGGGAAGTGCTTCAGGCCATGCAGCAGGCAGGCCTGACTATTAAGGCAAGCAAGTGCCAAATAGGGCAGAGTTCTGTGGTGTACCTGGGCCACCTGGTAGGTGGGGGCCATGTACAGCCTCTCCAAGCTAAAATCCAAACTATTTTGGATTGGACAGCACCTGTTACCCAGACTCAGGTCAGGGCATTCCTGGGACTGACAGGGTACTATAGAAGGTTTGTTCAAAATTATGGGACCATTGTGGGGCCCCTAACAGAACTCACTTCTAAAAAGAGGCCCAAGAAGGTGATTTGGACCCCAGAGTGTCAGAAGGCTTTTGACACTCTGAAAGCTGCTATGTGTTCAGCACCAGTGTTACTGGCCCCTGACTACACAAAAGAATTTGTAGTTCAGACAGATGCTTCAGAGCAAGGGATTGGGGCAGTGTTGTCACAGCTAAATGAATGGGGCCTTGATCAGCCAGTTGCCTTTATTAGCAGGAGGCTTCTTCCCAGAGAGCAGAGGTGGAGTGCCATTGAGAGAGAGGCTTTTGCTGTGGTCCCTGAAAAAGTTGAGACCATATTTGTTTGGGACTCACTTTCGTGTTCAAACTGACCACAGGCCTCTCAGATGGCTCATGCAGATGAGAGGGGAGAATCCCAAGCTGTTAAGGTGGTCCATTTCCCTACAGGGAATGGACTTTACAGTGGAACACAGACCTGGGGTTGCCCATGCAAATGCAGATGGACTTTCCAGGTTTTTCCACTTAGCTGATGAGGACTACCAGGGTGTAGGTTAGTAACCCATCACCTTTCGTTTGGGGGGCGGGGGGAGGCGGGCTATGTTGCAAAGTCATCCTGTGCCCTGGGCACCCCCCAACTTTTTGCTGACTGATGCTGGTGGTAACTGATTTTGACTGACCCTGGGCTCTGCCTAACCAGGGCCAGTGCTGAGATGAAAGGAACACATTAGAATACAGTTAAAACACCCAACATACACTAGGGTACACTATGGTATGGTGGGGTACCCCTGTTTTGGCATGACCTACCCCATAGGCCCCTAGTATATAATAGGGCAGGGGATTGAAACTACCTAGAAGTCCCCAGTACCCTGAGGCATGGTAGTTTAGAGGCCAACAGCTTTTTGCTGAAGCCTGGGGTCAGTTTAAAAGCAGCACTGGGTGCCAGGACTGCTTTTAAACAGTAAATTGTGCCCAAACTCGACTTTGGTGGTAGGGGCACTTAAAATGGAAAACCTACAATGTTTTGGCATATTAGGGACCCCCCAGGGTCTCTCCTAGGTATCCCAGGGGTGGGGGGTCAGTTATCTATAAGGTACACCCTAATAAAATGAGTTTTTATATGCCTGGGTATAGTGAAATTTCACTCCCCACATTGTGTTAAAGTGCTGCTCAAATTCGACTTTGATGCTAGGAGCACTGGGTAAGAAGGATCTGCAATATTTCTGCAGATTCAGAACCCCTAAAGTCTTCCCTAGTTGCACAGGGGGTGGGGGTCCTGTAGAAATTAGGGAAATACTTATAAAATATGTTTTTATAAGCCCTGGTGCTAGAAAACCGGCCCAAGTCATTTTCCCCATTGCAAACCCCATGGCCCATACGTTAACATGGTAGGAAGTTATTGATTAATAAATAATGATAGGAGAGGACTAGCCGGACCATTCAAAGACTTCCCAGAATGGTAGTAGTAAATCCAACAATATTATATTGTTGAATTTCTCCTAAAGTGTACATACAAGACGTTATAAGACTTTCTTGTTTGTAAGTCCAAATTCAGCCTTCCAGTGGTCTGCCCTGATTGGTCAGAGTTATGTGAATTAGCCAGGCTACCTTGAAGAGGTGATAAAGAACCCCTGGGGTTAACCACTCTGCTGGGAGGGCAGTGTGCTGGTCTATAGGAATGCCAGGCCAGGGGGTGGAGTCGTAAACCATGCTCTTCAAAGGCAGATGGGAGGCCTGGGTTTCAGTTTCACTCTGACACTCTTGACCCAGAGTCAGGGCTAGGCTTAAGGAAGGTATGTGCAGATGGTAGGGGGAGAGTCCATGGAGATAAGCCATCCCAGGGGGTGTGTTTAGCCAGCTCTTACCTCCTTGCTGGAAAATCAGCCATTATGGATTTGGAAGATTGGTGCACTCTGGGACAAAATAATGCCACACTCTACAGGATGTGGTCATAACTATGAGGAGTTACCCTGCTCTCATTGGTCAGAAGTGACCTGGTGCTTGACCCAGAGAATTTGGTCAGAAGTGACCTGGTGCTTGACCCAGAGAATTTTGAATAAGTATCTGAGAGGGGCAGAGCCCTCCAGATCTGCTGCTTGAAACTTACTGATCAAGAAGTGCCCTGCTGAGACGTTTTGCTGTGCAAAGATTTCTAAGGCCTGACCTCTGAAGACTGCACCAACAAACTACAGCCCTGTGGATTACCTTGCTGCAAAAGGACTAAAGAGTGGACTCCCTGCAAGCTACAGGTTAACAGAGCTCACCTGGACATCCCCACAAAGAATTCCCAGCCTGGAGTACCAGTGGATTTGTAAAGGTTTTGTTCAAGTGGAGTGTGGAATTGAAGTTTCACACTTTCAAGGACCCTCTTGGAGATTCCAGAACCTTGGATTGTGTGTTGGATACTTTGGGACCCGCAAGCAGAACTTCAGGAAGGAGTTCTAACTGGACCCCGCCTGCTGGAGAAGGCGCATAACACATTTGGTGAGATTCTCCAGAACAATTTCTAAAGGTGTCCCTGTCAGAGAAAACGAAATGACTAAAAGGGGCACTGTTGGTTTCTAACCACTAGAAAGTGAATAATCTTTAAAAATTCATATCTCTGGTTCCTTACAGTGGATTTTTTTCGTTTTGGTGTCATTTAAAAGATAAAAATATTACCTATTTTTATAAATTGGTATTGGATTTTTATTTTGTGTTGTCTTAATTATTTACTGAAATTGTGTTTTTAAATGCTTTACATACCTGTCTTTGAAGTTAAGCCTGTCTGCTCGCAGCCACGTTACCAAGGTTGAGCATAGGAATACTTTTCTAAGACCTATGCTGAGTCCTATCATGTGTTAGTGGCCTTATTGCCAGTGGCAGACCTACATTTGCCGCTACCAATAACCCACTTTCCAACAGTGTTGAAAAACCGAGCCTTTCAGAGTAGCCTGTAATCCTCATCCAAGTTTGGTTTTCAACGACGATTGACTGCATTGACCAGGCCTACAATATCCAGGCTGATCTGTATCAACTGCTTGCTGTGTCTTTACTGGCACAATACAAAACAAAATGCTTAAGGCATGCTCAGCAGAGCCTAAGGTACCATTTCACATAATGCATGCAAGTGCCATGCTAGAAGACTGGATACATTCATAGATTTAAGAGCCAGGCTTCCCCGAAATCAAGATCTTTCTGATATTGACTTCTAACCACGGACTCTTCTCCTTTTGAATATTTCCCCAGGTGTCAAACTGGATCAGAAAACATTTTAGCAGTACCTCTGCATGCCGGTAGATAGCATTGACACGGTACCACTCCGAAAATGACAAGCAGAGCCCATATAGGTGCTACTCCTGTGCACTGACGTCTGTTTCTTTCTTTGCCATAGATTTAGAGATACCCCTAGTCTCTCTGAAGGTATTTTACCATAGAAAACTCTGAATAAAACCAGTGTGTATGAGAAATTGTCTCCTTTCTAGGCAACAAGGTTTAAACCTTGTAGGGCCTGTTGCAAGCAAATGAGAGGTTGCCCGTATCTGAAGTGGGTTGTGGCTGTTACTCGTGCTGTTTCCTGGTGACAAGGAAGGACAGACGCCTTTGTACCATTTTTAGACTGGTCATCTCTGTGCCTTCTTTCTGAAGAACAAATTCAAGATGCTCACTCTGATAGAGGTCTTGACTGCCCTCGACCCTGGAGACTAGATGATAGTGTTGGACCTGCACAAGGCTTATTTTAACATCTCACATCCTGAGGGGCCGCCAGGCACCATCTAGGGTTCATGGTTTTGAAAGGAGCATTTTCAGTTTGCTGTGCTCCCCTTTGGTTTCACCTGTGGCCCTCTGGTATTCATGGAAGTGATGGTGGTGGTAGCACATCTTTGGTCTACTCCTACATAGACTGGCTGTTGAAGACGGGCTCTCCCATGAATCACCCAATTCCAGACTACAGTGAACCTCCTGACATCTTTGAGGTTCACTATCATCGTGCCGAAGTCACATTGACTCCTTTTCAGATGCTCCCTTTCATGAGACATTCTGGATATGGTCGGGTCTCATGCCTTTCATCCTGGAAAGGGATGCCCAGGACATTCAGGCTATGATCCCGCTGTTTTAGCCTAAGTCCTGGATTTCAGTGAGATTGACTCTGAGGCTACTGGGACTGACTGCCTCCTACTGGTCAAGCATGCCAGGTGGCACATGCAGCTTCTGCAGTGAGATCTGAAGTCTCAGTTGGCCTAAAATCAGGGGGAAAACTCTGAACATGTCCGAACCTCGGAGGATAATGCAAAAGAGCTGCAGTGGTGGTTGCTCAACCACAATTGGGTCAGTGGCAGGCCTCACTACCTACCCGATCCAGAGCAGACAGTCGTGAATGATGCATTTCTTCTGGGTTGGACTGGCCTCTGGGGAGAGGTGCAAGTCAGAGGTCTCTGGCCTCCAGCAAATGCCCCGATCCATATCACTTTCTGGAGCCGAGGGCCATCCGCTTGACATTGAAAGCCTCCCTGCCCTCCATCAAGACGAGGATGGGGCAGGTGCTCACAGACCACCATGTGATATTGCAACAAACAGAATGGGGTAGTGTCGTGGCCCCCTAGAAATGGCTGAACCACCTAGTGGATTCTTTGAATGCCAGAGAGGGCGAACTCTGCCATTGATGCCTAGCTGATCACAAGTGGCAGTGACACTAGGAAATGGTGCAAGGTCTCTTCCACGCATGGGGAGATGCTTGGCTCAATCTCTTCAGCACAGCCTAGAACTTGCAATGTCAGCAGTTCTGAGCATTGGAGTTTCCAAGGTATGTCTCTCTGAGATGCTTTCCGCCTGCATTGTAGTCTGGGCTCCTGTATGCCTTTTCTTCGATACCTCTCCTGCCTTGAGTTCTGAAGATCAAAAACTTCCAGGCCCAAGTTGTAGGAAGCTGGCAGTGTATATACTATACCAAAGTAAGGTATAGTGTGCACAGTCCAGTTGATCCCCAGAGGCTTTACAGAGGCTAAAGCATATAATACCTTACTCTCATTTGTGGTAGTGTGGTTGAGTAGTTGGGCTTATCAGAGGGCTGTTTTAAGTATTTTTTTGTACACACACAGTCAAGAAATGAGGCTCACCCTCAATGACTAACTCCAAGTCCAATGTTTGTACAAAAATATTACTTTGTTACTTCTATTTTAGAACCAAAGAGAACTCAATTGCAGGTAAGTATCCGTTTTAAATTAGCAATCCTTTCAAGTACAGTAGGTATGTGTTGCAAATAGGAATACTTTACAGTGGTATTACAAATACTTTGTGTTGTCAATCAACAGTAGCAATACTTAGCAATACAGAAAATGGACGCTTAGTGCAAATTGCAAGAAAATTCATCTAATCATATAGAAGTGAAACAGTTATGCACATTAACATGCAAGTGCACGGCTTACAATCCCAGTCTTCGAGGGCTTGGACCAACACAGGGCAAGGTTCAAGTGGGCACCAAATCTGCACCACCAGCGGCTCGGGGGAGGCCGGGTGCAAAGGTGGTGCCCGTAGCCAGATGTTAGTCTACGGAGACTTGGTGATTGGAGTTGTGCGGTTTGCAGGTAAGTACCTGCAGTTTCAGGGCACAGGTCCCGTGGGTTTAAGCAAGCACAGGGGAGGCCACAAGGCAGCACCAACCATACACCACCCGCGGCACAGAGGTGGCGGAGTGCAGGGTGCATACACAGTGCCAGGTGCCCAATGCAAGGAAGGGGGAGAACTCTGTCACAAAGAGGCTGCAGGATCCGACCAGGAGGCTGGGCAAAGGTGACCAACGATTCGGCAGGTAAGTTAGGATGTCAGGGGACACCTGGGCACAGTCTGCTAGGCTCCCCAGAGTCAGGGCTGAGGATGCAGAGATGCCTTTAGACGTCAGAAGATCTTCACCAGAGCCGGTCGCAGTCAGGAGGACCCTTCATGATGAGTCTGCATATGTCTTAGTGGGGTCCAGAAGAGCGCAGCCACCAATAGGTTAGAGGTCGGGATCGCTGGGGAGACTTCACTGGACTAGTGGGCCACTCAGACTCTGACTGCGGGCGTCTGGTGCAGAGATGGCAGTACACGCGGATCCAAAAGGCAAGGTGTTGGTTTCCTTAGGGAAGGCAGGCAGTCCTCCCCAGGTTGTGGAGGTCACTGGGCCTGCAGGACGAGTTGCTTCTTCTTGCAGGTTTCTTCGAGGGCTGCAGACAGGTCAGTAGGGCTGGGGCCAAGTCAGTTGTCCCTTGGAGTTGTCGCTGCTGCACGGCTTTCCAATCCTCCTGCTTTAGGTCCCCAGGAATCTGAGGATCAAGGTTCAGGGGTGCCCCTAAATACTCAATTTAGGGGTGTTACAGATACTGGCAGGTGGTAGCCAATGGGCTACTTACCTTTAGGGTGACTACCCCCATTGTATGTCCCCTGCCTTTGGGGAGTGGACATCCCCTAATCCTAATCGTTAAAATCATTCCATCCAACATGGAGGATTTTCTAAGGGGGGGGGTCACTTCAGCTCAGGACACCTTAGGTGTGTTCCAGGCTGAGAGGGTACACACCACTCCTGCTTACCAAGTTTCCCGCCGACCTTGCTGCCAAATATGGGGCTTGGTCGGAGGGGGAGTGGGGGGCGGGGGCGGCTTCTCCACTAGCTGGAGAGTCCCTGGCTAGCATAGCAAAGGCAGGAAGCACTTGAGGCTCACCAGCCTTGATTGCTCTTCCTGCTTTGGGGGTAGGTGTGAAGCACCTCCACCGAGAGCAGGCTTTGTTTCTGACCCACAAGAGTACAAGGCTACCACCTCAGGGGTGTCAGAAAGATGTCTGGAAGTGGCAGGCTAGTGCAGACCAGTCAGCCATACACTAGTGGTTTGGTAGGTTTTCAGGGGGCACCTCTGAGGTGCCCTGTAAGTTTAATCTGACAGAAACACGTTATTTATAGATTCCTTACCTTAGATTTACCCCTAGGCGTCAGACTGGATCCGGAAAGTTTTTTTCGTCAGCAGTACCTCTGCGTGTCGGAAGGTGGCTTCGGTCGGCTCCGCGTCCGTCGTGGTCGCCGGTATGACGTTGCGGCAGCTACTTGCACGCCGCCCTTGCGTGCTCCGCGCCTTTCGAGGTCCCGGTCGAGAGGGAGGTCGAGGGACCGGTCGCGGAGCCACCACCATTCCGGTTCGAAATCATCGAAGTCTTCGCACTTGGGGTCGGGTAAGTCGAAGCACAAGAAGAAGTCGAAGAAGCATCGTCGCTCTTTGACTTCTCCTCATCGGTCGGCCGATCAGACCAGGCACGCGGGTGGTGCCCCTCCCGCGGCTCCGTGCGCGGAGCCTGACAAGTCGACTCCGAGTTTCCCTCCCTTTCCGGGACCCGGAGCAGCTCCCGCCCAGCTTCGTACGTTCTACGAGGCGATGCATGCCATCTTTGAGCGGACCGACCCCGCCGGCGCGCCTTCGGGTCCCGCGGACTCGGTTGGGGGGCCTAGGTCTTACCTGCCGGTTGACCTCGTTACGCCTCCACCGGCGTCTCTTCCGACGGCACCACTACCGCGTCCGATGCCACCACTACCGCGTCCGATGCCGGTCGGCCCCCCGACCGGCGTCGACCCCGGCCTCCATCACGACGTGGACACGGAGCCGGAACGCCGGATCCGGCGCCGGGTGGAGTTTTCATGCCCCTGTTCACTCCTGGGGTCCCTTTTCAACCACAGTGGCACCCAGAGGAGGACTGGGAGGGGTCAGGTAACCCTTTAACTAACCAGTTGGACAGTGAACAGGACTGGAGAGAGGAACTGGGGGATGCCAGTGGTTTGGACACCTCCCCTGACCTTGGCATGTTATCCTCCTACCGTGGCTACGGAGGAGTGAGCATCATACGCAGTGGTGTTGCGTAGGGCGGCCGAGGCTCTCCACTTCGAGCTTCCTACGGTGAAGGTCAGGACTAACCTCCTGACGGAGGTGCTTCAACCGGCTGCGAGCTCTTCGGAGCCCTTGCTGCCGTTCAATGAGGCCCTCACCAACGTCCTTTTGGGCACCTGGTCCAGGGCCAACACGGGGGCTCCCGTGGACAGGATGATGGCCCGACGCCGGCTCCGGGCGACCCCACTTTCCTCTCCCAACACCCCACCCCGGAGAGCTTGGTTGCCCAAGCCTCCACTTCCAAAAGCGCATTCCCTACCACTCCCCCGGAAAGGAAATCCAAGAAGCTGGACCACCTTGGGAAGAAGATTTTCTCTTCCGCCAGCTTAGGACGGCGGTCGGTAAACACCGCATGTCTCTTGGGCCGTTATTCCCACTCCGTGTGGGATACGGTGGCGCAGGTGCTGCCTCAGTGTCCGGAGGAGGCCCGGGCAGTGCTCTCCCAGGCTGTGGCCGCCGGGAGGGATGCAGCAAAGTTTGCCATACGTTGTGGGCTGGACACCGCCGACTCTCTGGGCAGGACCATTTCAACGTCGGTAGCGCTTCGTCGCTACGCCTGGATTAGGTCGACTGGCTTTTCAGGGGATGTCCAGAAGACCTTGTTGGACATGCCCTTTGATGGCCGTCGCCTTTTTGGCGACAAAGCAGACAACGCTCTAGAGCGTTTCAAGGACTCACGGGCTACGGCCAAGTCCTTGGGTTCTCCGCCCACCCTGCGCAGTCTGCTTTTCGCCCCTTTCGTGGCTACGGAAGGGATGCCCCGCTACGTCCTGCCCAGAGCCACAGGCCGCAGCAAGTTACCCAACCTTCGCGCGGCCGGGGACGTAGGAACAACCGTCGTAGTTCCGGGGGCCAGCGGGCGGGCCAGTGCACCAACCCCCCCTCCGCAGCAGCCTCCAAACCCTCCTAGTCCGACCTTTCAGGCCCATCAAACGCCAGTGGGTGGCACGATTCGCCATCACCACCACCCCCCCACTGGTGCACCATCACGTCGGACAGGTGGGTTTTGCAAATAGTCCGAAGGGGCTACTCCCTCCCCTTCAAGACTAACCCTCCAGCCGTGCCACCGAGATACCACCGCATGTCGGGGGATCACCTGGCCCTTCTCCAGCAGGATGTTACGGCTCTCTTGACCACGGAAGCCATCGAGCGCGTTCCTGTCCCAGAAGTAGGTCGTGGTTGTTACTCCCACTACTTTCTGGTCCCCAAGAAGGACAAGGGCCTGCGTCCTATCTTGGATCTCAGGGATGTCAACAGCTTCCTCTGGAAGGAGAAGTTCAAGATGTTGACGCTTGCTCAGGTCTTGTCTGCCCTCGACCCGCAAGACTGGATAGTAGTGTTGGACTTGCAGGACGCTTATTTTCACATCCCCGTCCTGCCGGCCCACTGGCGTTACCTAGGGTTCACGGTAGGCCACGAGCATTTTCAATTTACCGTGCTCCTCTTAGGCCTTACCAGCGCCCCTCGGGTGTTCACGAAAGTGATGGCGGTGGTCGCAGCTCATCTGCGCAGGTCAGGGGTTTCAGTCTTCCCCTATCTCGACGACTGGCTGTTGAAGGCGGGCTCGCCCCAGGCAGTAGTCTCCCACCTCCAGACTACAGCCGACCTCCTGCATTCGCTGGGGTTCTCCATCAACGTGCTGAAGTCACACCTGATCCCCTCTCAGAAGCTCCTCTTCATCGGAGCGGTTCTGGACACGGCACGGTTTCGGGTCTATCCTCCCGAGCAGCGAGTCCGGGATATTCAGGCTATGATTCCGATCTTTCAGCCTCTATCCCGGGTTTCGGTCAGAATGACTGAGGTTGCTGGGCCTCATGGCCTCCTGCATCCTGCTGGTCGATCATGCCAGGTGGCATATGCGGGCTCTGCAGTGGGACCTGAAGTTCCAGTGGGCGCAGCATCAGGGGAATCTGTCCGATTGCGTCCAGATCACGGAGGGCACTACACGTCAACTGCAGTGGTGGCTCACGAACCTGGATTGGGTCATCGGCAGATCCCTCTCCCTTCCCCAACCAGACCACACTGTGGTGACGGACGCGTCCCTTCTGGGATGGGGCGGCCACATGGGAGAGGCGGAGATCAGAGGCTCCCTGAACGCCAGGGCGGACGAACTCAGCCGCAGGTGCATAATGGATCACGAAAGGCGTCTCCACTCGGAGTAGGTGCAAGGTCTCTTTCAACAATGGGGAGAGCCTTGGTTAGATCTATTCGCCACTGAAGAGAACGCGCAATGTCAGCAATTCTGCGTGTTGGAATTTCCAAGGCGGCACTCGCTAGGCAATGCTTTGCTTCGCGAGTGGAGTTGCGGTCTGTTGTACGCTTTCCGCCTATACCACTTCTGCCCAGAGTGCTGAAGAAGATCAGGCGCAACCGGGCCCAAGTCATTCTTGTGGCTCCAGATTGGGCATGAAGAGTCTGGTATCACGAGCTGCTCAACATGGCCATCGATCCTCCGACCCGTCTGCCTCTTCGGGAGGATCTTCTGTCGCAGCAGCAGGGTACGGTCCTCCACCCAACCTGTCCAGTCTCCACCTCCTTGCGTGGAGATTAAGCGGCGGCTTTTGACGTCTTTCGACCTGCCTCCAAAAGTCTGAGACGTAATCTTGGCAGCCAGGCGTCCCTCCACTAAGACGGTATACGCCTGCCGGTGGAACAAATTTGTGGCATGGTGCACAGCAAAGGCTGTGGATCCCCTTTCTGCCCCTCTTTCTGAAGTACTCTTGTTCCTTCTCTCTTTAGCCCAGCAGGGCTCTGCTCTGGGCACTGTCAAGGGCTATCTGTCAGCCATCTTTGCTTTCCTTCGGCTGCCAGATCAGCCTTCTCTTTTCAAGTCCCCGGTAGTTAACCGTTTCTTAAAAGGCTTTACACATCTTTTTCCTCCAATTCCCTTCGTTATGCCTCAGTGGGACTTGAATCTTGTACTAACTTATTTAATGTGCACTCCCTTTGAGCCGCTTCATAGCTGTCCCTTATGGCTCTTAACTCTTAAGACTGCTTTCCTGGTAGCCATCCCTTCTGCTAGAAGGGTGAGTGACCTCCAGGCCGTTTCTTCAAAACCTCCTTTCCGGTCTGTTCATCCGGACAAGGTGGTTCTCCGAACCCGTCCATCATTCCTTCCTAAGGTGGTCACTGCCTTCCACATTGGGCAGACCATTACTTTGCCCACCTTCTTTTCGCCTCCGCATCCTTCGAAGGAGGAAGAGAGGCTCCACCGTCTGGACCCAAAACGTGTGCTCTCCTATCTAGATCGCACAAAACAGTTCTGGGTGGATGATCAACTTTTTGTTGGCTACGTGGGCACAAAGAAGGGTCGTGCCGTACACAAACGCACCATTTCTCGATGGGTCGTGTTGTGTATTAAGGCTTGTTACTCTCTAGCAAAAAAGGAGCCTCCAGTCGGGCTACGCACTCATTCCACCAGGGCGACGGCAGCCACTACTGCCTTAGGAAGAGGAGTTCCTCTGAATGACATCTGTCATGCGGCCACGTGGGCATCGCTGCACACGTTCACCAAACACTACTGCCTGGACAATCTGAAAGAGACACGTTAGTGACAGATTCCTTACCTTAGAATATCCCCAGGCGTCAGGCTGGATCCGGAAAGTTTTTTGCGTAGCAGTACCCTTGCGCGTCGGTAGGCGGCGTCGTGCGGCTCCGCGTCCGTCGCCGGCGTCGTGATCGCCGGGATGACGTCGCGGGCAGTACTTAGACGCCGCCCCTGCGCGCTGACGTCAGTTCTTCTTTTTCCGCGCCAGTAAGCGCAGATCCGGGAAGAGCAGTGCCTAGTCAATTTTTGACTAACTTTTTTGTGAATTTTTTCACTGTTTCTTTTTCGAGTCTTCACGACTCCTAGGTGTCGTAGGGTTGCCCGGCTTCAAGCCATGCGGCGCCTGTGGTCGCATGATGTCGATCACGGACCCGCATCTGGAGTGTCTCTTCTGTCTCGGCCGAGACCACGACACGAAGTCGTGCCCTGACTGCCGGAAACTTCACCCGAAGGCTTTGCGAGAGCGGTCTCGAAAGCTACTCTAGGTCCGGCAGTCGGCTCTGCGCCGCACCAAGCCCCGGTCCCGGGAGACGTCGAGGGGCCGGTCGCGGAGTCCCCGCCGGTCGTCTGAGTCCAAGTCTTCGCGCTCCTCGGGTAAGTCGAAGCACAAAAAGTCTAAGAAGCATCATCGCTGTAAGACTTCGCCTCGCCGGTCTCGCGACTCGGCTGAGGCCCCAGTCGGCACCGTCCCCGCGGCCCCGGACATGCCTGTAGAGCCGCCCCCGCATTACCCGTCCTTTCTGGGTTCGGGGGCGACTCCGGCCGAAATACAGGAATTCCTGTCGGCCATGGCCCGCCTCTTCAGGCCTCCGGTGCGCCTTCGGGACCGGCGGACCCTGATGGGGTTGCCCCGGCGCCGCCGTCGACTCCGGTCCCGGCGCCGCCTGTCCCACCAGCCTTCATCCCGGCCTCGGCTCCGGCCCCGGCCTCGATCCCAGCTCCGGTGGTACCGCAACCCCCATCGACGCCGGTTGACCTAACCACGCCTCCGCCGATGTCCCCGGTGCCGTTCCTGACGCCGTCCGGGGCTCCGGACGGCGTCGTTCTCCGGCTCCGGACATGGAGCCGGACCGACGTCGCTCGATGCCGGCTCCGGCGCCGATGAGACCTTGGGTCCCAAATGTCCCTCCTCCTCCATATTTTGAACAAGAGGAGGACCAGAAGAGCTGGGAGGGGTCTGAGGACCCTCTCACACAACAGTGTGAGTATGATCCGGACTGGGCTGAGGAACTTGGGGATGCCAGTGGTCTAGACACCTCCCTGACACTGGCATGCTGTCTCCTCCCGTGGCTACGGAGGAGGGAGCTAATTTTGCAACGGTGTTGCGTAGAGCAGCTGGAGCCTTACATCTCCAGTTGCCTACTGTGGCCGTCAGGACTAACCTCCTGACTGAAGTGCTTCAGCCGGCGGCTTCCTCCTCGGAGACTGTGCTGCCGTTTAATGATGCACTCACTGACGTTCTTTTGGGTGCCTGGTCCAAACCCACCACAGGGGCTCCTGTGGACAGGAACGTGGCCCCGACGCCATCGCCCTGCTCCGGGCGACCCCTTGTTTCTCTCCCAACATCCCACCCCCGAGAGCTTGGTTGTCCAAGCCTCTGCCTCCCAAACCGCCTTCCCTACCGCCCCTCCGGATAGGGAATCCAAACGCCTGGACCAATTTGGGAAGAAGGCTTTTCTTCCTCCAGTGCTGGCTTGCGGTCCGTCAACACCGCTTGCCTCTTGGGCCGATATACCCACTCCCTGTGGGATTCGGTGGCGCCTGTTTTGCCGCAGTGTTCTGAGGAGGTCCAGACACTGCTTACCCGCGCCATTGCGGAAGGGCGAGATGCGGCTAAATACACCATACGTTGTGGCCTTGATACCGCCGACTCGCTGGGCAGATCGCTTGCGACGACGGTGGCGCTACGCCGCCACGCCTGGCTGAGAACAACTGGTTTCTCGGGTGATGTCCAGAATACTCTCATGGACATGCCCTTTGATGGAGTCGGTCTTTTTGGTTCAAAGGCAGACCATGCACTGGAGCGCTTTAAGGACTCACGGGCTACTGCCAAGTCCCTGGGCCTTTCTGTTGTACGCCCTCCGCTCACCTTCTGCTTTTCGCCCCTTTCGTGGCCACGGAAGGGGCGCCCAGTCACGTCAGCTGCCCAGCCACCGGCCCGCGCAGCAAGCGTCTTCGCGTGGCCGAGGACGTGGATACCGCCGTGGCGGTTCGGGCAACCAGCGTGCGGGTCAGGCCACCACCTCCAACCCGTCCGCGGCCTCCAAGCCCTCCCTAGTCCCTCCTTTCCGGTGCACAGCACGCCAGTAGGGGCAGGGTCCGCCATCACCTTCACCACTGGCGTCCCATCACCTCGGACAGGTGGGTCTTGGACATTGTCCGAAGGGGCTACTCCCTCCCCTTCGAGACCACCCCCCCAGCCATGCCACCTCAATTCCACTGCATGTCAGGGGATCACTTGGTGCTTCTGCAGAAGGAAGTCACGACCCTCTTGGCCAAGAGGGCCATCGAGCATGTTCCGACCCCAGAAGTAGGAAGTGGTTGCTACTCCCACTACTTTCTGGTGCCCAAAAAGGACAAGGAGGACATGCGTCCTATCTTGGACCTTCAAGATGCTCACCCTAGCTCAGGTCTTGACTGCCCTCGACCCTGGAGACTGGTTGGTAGCGTTGGACTTGCAGGACGCTTATTTTCACATCCCCGTCCTGCCGGCCCACCGGCGTTACCTTCGGTTCACGGTAGGCTTCGAGCATTTTCAGTTCACCGTGCTCCCCTTTGGCTTTACAAGTGCCCCTCTGGTGTTCACGAAAGTGATGGCGGTGGTCGCAGCTCATCTGCGCCGGGCAGGGGTTCCAGTCTTCCCCTACCTCGACGACTGGCTGCTGAAGGCGGGCTCGTCCCAGGCAGTCGTCTCCCACCTCCAGACTACGGCCGAACTCCTGCACTCGCTGGGGTTCTCCATCAATGTGCCGAAGTCGCATCTGATTCCTTCTCCACAGCTCCTTTTCATCGGAGCCGTTCTGGACTCGACGCAGTTTCGGGCCTATCCTCCTGAACGGCGAGTCTGGGATATTCAGGCTATGATTCCGATCTTTCAGCCTTTATCCTGGGTTTCGGTACGGATGACCCTGAGGCTGCTGGGCCTTATGGCCTCCTGCATCCTGCTGGTCGATCATGCCAGATGGCATATGCGGGCTCTGCAGTGGGACCTGAAGTTCCAGTGGGCGCAGCACCAGGGCAATCTGTCCGATCACGTTCAGATCTCGGAGGGGACTGCATGACAGTTGCAGTGGTGGCTCTCGAACCGGCAATGGGTCATGGGCAGATCCCTCTCCCTTCCCCAGCCAGAGCACACAGTTGTGACGGACGCGTCCCTTCTGGGATGGGGCGGTCACATGGGAGAGGCGGAGATCAGAGGCCTCTGGTCTCCGGCGGAGTCCCGGCTCCATATCAACCTTCTGGAGCTCCGGGCGATCCGACTTGCACTCAAGGCATTCCTTCCCTCTGTCAAAGGGAAAGTAGTGCAGGTGTTCAGACAACACCACCGCCATGTGGTACTGCAACAAGCAAGGCGGGTTGGGGTCGTGGACCCTATGTCAGGAGGCTCTGCGCCTCTGGACATGGCTGGAACATCAGGGCATTTTCCTGATGGTTCAACACCTGGCAGGTTCCCTGAACGCCAGGGCGGACGAACTCAGGTGCATGATGGATCACGAATGGCGTCTTCACTCGGAAGTGGCGCAAGGACTCTTTCTACAGTGGGGAGAGCCTTGGTTAGATCTATTCGCCACCGAAGAGAACGCGCAATGTCATCAGTTCTGCGCGTTGGAATTTCCAAGGCAGCAGTCGCTCGGCGACGCTTTTCGTCACGAGTGGAGTTGCGGTCTGTTGTACGCTTTTCCGCCTATACCACTTCTACCCAGAGTGTTGAAGAAGATTCGGCGCGACCGGGCCCAAGTCATCCTTGTGGCTCCGGACTGGGCTCGAAGAGTTTGGTATCCCGAGCTACTCAGTATGAGCGTCGATCCCCCGATCCGTCTGCCTCTTCGGGAGGATCTTCTGTCGCAGCAGCAGGGGTTGGTCCTCCACCCGAACCTGTCCAGCCTCCACCTGCTTGCGTGGAGATTGAGCGGCGCCAGTTGATTCCTTTCAACTTGCCTCCCGAAGTTTGTGATGTGATTCTGGCAGCCAGGCGTCCCTCCACTAAGGTGGTATACGCCTGCAGGTGGAACAAGTTTGTGGCATGGTGCACAGCAAAGGCTGTGAATCCCCTTTCTGCCCCTCTTTCTGAGGTTCTTCTGTTCCTTCTTTCCCTGGCCCAACAGGGTTCTGCCCTGGGTACCATCAAGGGCTATCTTTGTGCCATCTCGGCCTTCCTCAGGCTTCCTGATCAGCCCTCCCTTTTCAAGTCCCCTGTTGTTAACAGGTTTCTAAAAGGCATTACACACCTCTTCCCTCCTGTTCCGTTTGTGATACCTCTTCCCTCCTGTTCCGTTTGTGATGCCTCAGTGGGACTTGAACCTTACCTTTCTTATGTGCGCTCCCTTTGAGCCTCTACATAACTGTCCTCTTCGTCTTCTGACTCTGAAGACAGCCTTTCTGGTGGCCATCACCTCCGCTCGGCGGGTGAGTGAGCTCCAGGCTCTTTCATGCAAACCTCCCTTTCTGTCTGTCCATCCAGACAAGGTTGTTCTTCGGACGCGTCCGTCCTTCTTGCCAAAGGTGGTTACTGCCTTCCACATTGGGCAGACCATCACTTTGCCCACCTTCTTTCCGCCTCCGCATCCTTCCAGAGAGGAAGAGAGGCTCCACCGTCTGGACCCAAAACGTGCGCTTTCCTTTTATATCAACCGCACACAACACTTCCGGGTGGATGACCAGCTCTTTGTTGGCTACGTGGGCGCCAAAAAAGGTTGGGCGGTGCACAAGAGAACCATCTCCTGCTGGGTAACCTTGTGTATCAAGACCTGCTATTCTTTGGCTAAGAAGGAGCCTCCTGTTGGGCTGCGTGCCCATTCCACCAGGGCAACGGCTGCTACCACGGCTTTAGGCCGTGGTGTTCCGCTGCAGGATATCTGTCAGGCAGCTACGTGGGCCTCGCTGCACACATTTACAAAGCATTACTGCCTTGACAGTCAGGTCCGGAGCGACGGCTTCTTTGGCCGTTCTGTCCTCCGGGACTTCCTTGTCTGATCTTTGTTCGCAGACCCACCACCGTGGTTGGTATTGCTGGGGTATCTATTCTAAGGTAAGGAATCTGTCACTAACGTGTCTCTTTCAGATGCACAAGTTACTAACTTGTGTAACGATATATCTGTAAGAGACAGTAGTTAGTGACAGATTCCTACCGCCCCACCCATCCTCCCCGTTCTGCGAACTGATTTCTAGGGTTAAGGACATCCCTTTCAGGGCCCTAGTATTTTTCAGACACCTATGTCAGCTTCTTGCATGGCTGTGTTCCTGGCGCGGAAAGTCGTGTACAGAACTGACGTCAGCGTGCAGGGGCGGCGTCTAAGTACTGCCCGCGACGTCATCCCGGCGATCACGACGCCGACGACGGACGCGGAGCTGCACGACGCCGCCTACCGAAGCGCAAGGGTACTGCTACGCAAAAACTTTCCGGATCCAGCCTGACGCCTGGGGATATTCTAAGGTAAGGAATCTGTCACTAACTACTGTCTCTTACAGATATATCGTTACACAAGTTAGTAACTTGTGCGCCAAGTCCGGAGAGACTGCTTCTTTGGCCGTTCTGTGCTCCTGGACTTTCTGGTGTGAACTTGGTTCGCAGACCCACCTCCGGGGTTGGTATTGCTGCGGTATCTATTCTAAGGTGAGCAATCCATAACTAATTGTCTTTCAGATGAACAAGTTACTTACCTTCGGTAACAATATATCTGTAAAAGACATAGATAAGTTATGGATTCTTCACCGCCCCACAAATCCTGCCCGTTCTGCGAACTGACTTCTAGGGTAAGGTACTCCCTTTCAGGGCCCTAGTTTTGTGCACCACTGGTCTATTTCTTGCATGGCTCTGCGCTTCTGGCGTGGAAAGTCGTGTACAGAACTGACGTCGGCGTGCGAAGGCGGCGTCTATGTAGCTACCGCGACGTCATCCCGGCGACCACGACGACGAATGCGGAGTCGACCGATGCCACCTTCCGACGCGCAGGGGTACTGCTGACTAAAAACTTTCCGGATCCAGTCTGACGCCTGGGGGTAATTCTAAGGTAAAGAATCTATAACTATCCTATGTTTCTTACAGATGTATCGTTACCAAAGGTAAGTAACTTGTTCAACAACAATATTGATCAGCTAGATGCCTCTATCCAAAATATTATTTGTTACATTTTGCATCTGCAGCGAGCTGGTCTAGCCTACACATCTATTCGATTGCACCTTGCAGCAGTAGCCACATATTTGCAAAACAGGCAACATTTATCTTTGTTCAAGGTTTCAGTAATTAAAGCCTTTATGGGAGGCCTTAAAAGAGTAATACCACCCAGAGTACCTCCTGCACCAGTTTGGAATCTCAACATTGTACTTGCAAGACTCATGGGTCCACCTTTTGAGCCATTACACAATTGTCCATTACAGTTTCTTTCATGGAAAATTGCCTTCCTCATTGCTATCACTTCATTAAGGAGAGTTGGTGAGCTAAAGGCATTAACCTTAGAAGAACCCTTCTTTCAGCTTCATAAAGATAGAGTAGTTCTTCGTACAAACCCAAAATTCCTTCCTAATGTGGTTTCTGCTTTTCATATTAACCAATCACTTGTTACCTGTGTTCTTTCCTCAACCTGATTCAGTAGCAGAAAGAGCTCTCCCCAAACTTGATGTCAGAAGAGCGTTATTATACTATACCGTGCTCCCCTTTGGCCTTAACAGCGCCCCTCGGGTGTTCACGAAAGTGATAGCAGTGGTCGCAGCTCATCTGTGCAGATCAGGGGTTCTAGTCTTCCCCAATCTCAGTGACTGGCTGTTGAAGGCGCGCTTGCCCCAGGCTGTCGTCTCCCATCTCCAGACTACGGCGGACCTCCTGCACTCGCTGGGGTTCACTATCAACGTGCTGAAGTCACACCTGATTCCCTCTCAGTAGCTTCTTTTCATTGGAGCAGTTCTGGCTACAGCGCAGTTTCGGGCTTATCCTCCAGAGCAGCGGGTCCGGGCGATACGGGTTATGATACTGATGTTTCAGCCTCTATCCCGGATTTCGGTGAGAATGACCCTGAGGCTGCTGGGCCTCATGGCCTCCTGCATCCTGCTGGTGGATCATGCCAGGTGGCATATGTGGGCTCTGCAGTGGGACCTGAAGTTCCAGTGGGCGCAGCATCAGGAGAATCTTTCCGATTGCATCCAGTTCTCGGAGAGCACTGCACACCAATTGCAGTGGTGGCTAACGGACCAGGGTTGGGTCAACGGCAGATCCCTCTCCCTTCCCCAACCAGAGTTCACAGTGGTGACAGATGCGTCACTCCTGGGATGGGGCGGCCACATGGGAGAGGCGGAGATCCGAGGTCTCTGGTCTCCGGCCTTAGTCCGGGCTCCTCATCAATCTTCTGGAGCTCTGGGTTATTCGTCTGGCACTGAAGGCATTCCTTACTTATGACAAAGGAAGGGTAGTGCAGGTGTTCACGGACAACACCACTGCCATGTGGTACTGCAACAAACAGGGCAGGTGGGGTTGTGGACCCTATGTCAAGAGGCTCTTCGCCTGTCAAGAGGCTCTTCGCCTGGAACACCAGGGCATGTCCCTGGTAGTTCAACACCTGGCAGGTTCTCTGAACGCCAGGGCGGCCGAACTGGCGGCAGTGCATGATGGATCATGAATGGCCTCTTCACTCGGAGGTGGTGCATGGTCTCTTTCAGGTCTCTTTCAGCAGTGGGGAGAGCCTTGGTTAGATCTGTTCGCCACCGAAGAGAACGTGCAATGTCATCAGTTCTGCGCGTTTGAATTTCCAAGGCGGCACTCGCTCGGTGACTCTTTTCGTCACGAGTGGAATCGCGGTCTTCTATACGCCTTTCCGCCTATACCGCTTCTGCCCAGAGTGCTGAAGATCAAGCGCGACCGGGCCCAAGTCATTCTTGTGGCTCGGGAGTGGGCACGAAGAGTCTGGTATCCCGAGCTCTTGAACATGGCCATAGATCCTCCGATCAGACTGCCTCTTCGGGAGGATCTTGTGTCGGAGCAGCAGGGGACGGTCCTCCACCCGAACCTGTCCAACCTCCATCTCCTTGCGTGGAGATTGAGCGGTGACAGTTGACCGCTTTAGACCTTTCTCCCAAAGTCTGTAATGTCATCTTGGCAGAAAAGCGTCCCTCTACTAAGACAGTATATGCCTGTAGATGGAACAATTTTGTGGCATGGTGCGCAGCAAAGGCTGTGGATCCCCTTTCTGCCCCTCTTTCTGAGGTTCTCCTATTCATCCTTTCTTTGACCCAGCAGGGCTCTGCTCTAGGCACCCTTAAAGGCTATCTTTCGGTCATTTCAGCCTTTCTTTGAATTCCTGATCAGCCTTCTCTTTTCAAATCCCCTATTGTAAATAGATTTCTTAAGGGCATTACTCACCTCTTTCCTCCTATTCCTTTTGTAATGCCCCAGTGGGATTTGAACCTGGTCTTAACTTGCCTTATGTGCGCTCCCTTCGACCCACTACAGAATTGTACTTTCAGACTCTTGACTTTTAAAACTGCTTTTCTGATTACTCACCCTGCGAGCAGAGGTGATGGCAATCTGCAGGTTCTATCTTCGAAACCTCCTTTCCTTGCTGTCCATCCGGACAAGGTTGACCTTCAAACTAGGCCTTCTTTTCTACCCAAAGTGGTTACCTCTTTCCACATAGGACAGACTATCACTTTGCCCACCTTCTTCCCGCCCCCGCATCCTTCCGAGGAGGAAAGACTCCACCGTCTGGTTCCCAAACGTGCATTATCATTTTATCTGGATCGCACAAAACAATTCCGGGTGGACGATCAACTCTTTTTTGGCTATGTGGGCGCCAAGAAAGGTCGGACCGTGTAAAAGCGGACCATCTCTCGATGGGTCGTCCTTTGCATTAAAATCTTTTATTCCTTGGCGAAAAAGGAGCCTCCAGTAGGACTGCGCGCCCATTCCACTAGGGCGACTGCAGCCACTACTGCTTTGGGACGTGGGGTCCCTTTCATGACATCTGCCAGGCAGCTGCGTGGGCTTCCTTGCACATGTTTACTAAACACTACTGCCTGGACAGCCAAGTCCGGAGAGAGGTCTTCTTTGACCGGTCAGTTCTCCAGGACTTCCTGGTGTGAACTTGGTTCGCTGACCCACCTCCGGGATTGGTATTGCTGGGGTATCTATTTTAAGGTGAGGAATCCATAACTAATTGTCTCTTTCAGATGAACAAGTTACTTACCTTCGGTAACGATATATCTGAAAGAGACACGTTAGTGATAGATTCCTTACCTTAGAATATCCCCAGGCGTCAGACTGGATCCGGAACGTTTTTCATTAGCAGTACCCCTGCGCGTCAGTAGGTGGCGTTGTGCGACTCCGCGTCCGTCGCTGGTGTCGTAAGCGCCGAGATGACGTCACGGAAACTACTTAGGTGCCACCCATGCGTGCTGACGTCAGTTATTTCTTTTTCCGCGCCAGTAAGCACAGATCCGGTTAGAGCACATACCTTAGTCACTTTTTGACTACCCTTTTTTGAGACTTTTGTCTCCTGTCATTGGTTTCCTTGGTGCACGTAGGGATGCCTGGCTTTAAGTCTTGTGGGGCCTGCTGTCGCAATATGTCGGTGGCGGACCCACACGATGTCTACCTCTACTGCCTGGAGACAGACCACGACTCCCGGTCCTGTCTGGACTGTCGGGCCATGGCCCGAAGGCCTTGAGGGAGCGGCACCGGAAGCTGCTGGAGGTCCGGCACTCGTCCCAGCGCCGTTCCCGGTCCAGGGGCCGTTCCAGAGAACGCTCACGGGGCCACAGTCATCGCTCCTCGGGCTCCAAGTCTTCACCCTCGGATTCGGGTAAGAGACGACACAAAAAGAAGTCGAAGAAGCGTGTTCGCTCTCCGACGTCCCCCCGTCGGTCCCCGGATGCGGATGAGGGGGACAGGGGCTTTGCCCCTGCGGCTCCTTCGGAGCTCGAGAGTCCCGCGGCCTACTACCTTACCCGGGGCCTCGGGCTCCCGCCGGCGCGCCCTCGGGCCCCGCGGTCCTGTGTCAGGATCCTGTTGGACCGTAGGCTCCGCCGGCGGATCCAGCTTCGGCGCCATAGGATCCTGCGCCGTCGGCTCCGGCCACGGCGCCACAAGGTTCATCGCTGCAGGCTCCGGCCCCAGCGCCACCCTCGGCTCCGCCTCCGGCGCTGCAGTGGGTGCCATTTGTCCCGCCCTTGCCCAGGTTCCAGGACCATTTTGCTCCTACCTGGCATCCGCATTGGGACACGGCGCCGGTCCGGCCCCGGCTGGCGCCGTTCTCGGCACCGTTCCCGACGCCGTTTGTTCCTTCTCCGACTCCTGCCCTGCCGCCGCGGTCTGTGCCACATGCAGCGGAGGTGGAGGACGACTGGGAGGGGTCCGAGGACCAATGTTCCCTCTAATTGTTTTCCTCTGTGTGCGGCAGTGTAAGGTCTATGTGCGCTGCAACTAAGGCTATGTCCAGTAACCAGGCGCGCGTGTGGGTGAAGCGCCAAATATCACTCCAAACTTTTGCTTAAAAAAGTGAAAAAACGGTGCATTTCCTCACATACAGATCCACGTGAATGGTGTTAAGGCAGGTTTGAAACTGTCCCACATAGCAATTTGAAACCTTAGCAGCTATGTTGCTGCATTTCTTTTCTTAATAGAGCTGGGCTGCGGGGTGATTGTGTGCATTTGTTCAAGTTTTCATGTTAATTTCAGCTCATGATGGGCGCTGCGATTAACATGAAAACTTTAACAAATGCTCTCTTTGAGCAGGAAAAATAAAATTATAATAACGTTATTAAAATTTTACTTTTCGCAGTTTCAGGGCTGGGTTAGGGTAGGGCCGCATCAGGCTTTCGACTAACACATTTTAATGCTAGTGTCTGCATTAAAATGCATTAGTCACGTATTCTAGCGCCCCTCTGACAATACTGCAATTGAGGCACACTGCCAATGAGGCAGCACCAGCATGCTAAAATTGTCTAACATATGAGAGCATGCAACTGTGCCTTCAAATTTAAAATGCTATGCGTCAGAGATATAATATTCATGAACAGCGCTGAGCAGGCAGGCCAGAATTTAACAGATCACTTAGCCGTGCCCCAACCAGTCTTCCTGTGAGTCTACTCTGGGGGTACCAGCCATCACGAGGGTGATCCATGGAGCGGGTCTTGCCTGCTGTTTTCCCACAATCACACCACCCTTTTTGTGACCAGAAGCACACACATGCTTCGAAGATTGGACTCACCGGCGGGTGGTAGCTTTGTTTTTTCTTTTCGCACCCCCAGCTGAGAAGTCACATTACCTGAGCCTCTTGCGCAGGATGTTATAGTTTTACAGCCTGCTGGGCCCATTCCTTCCTAAGCCCCCGCATCAGCCAGGACAGAGATTGTTGACAAAACAGTCAACTTCTCAGCCCCTGCCGTGCCCTCTGAACATGTGTACTTTCCTGAACCGGAGGCACAGTATTGGTCTTGTCACTTGATCCCGGGACTTGATTGTCGACAGAGCGGCACACAAGTGTTTAAGTGTGACCGGAAGAGGTAGCGCAGAGGGCTAATTTGCCTGCTGCAAAGAACATGTACCATCCAGATCACAAAGTGCACATAATGTAAATGGGTCAGTGGGTTACTGCTTTTGTCAGTGAGATCCTTTTGGTACTTACAGTTTATAAGTCAAATTCCTAACATAGAACAGTGAGCTATTAACTGTCATCTAAGAGCTGCATGTTTTTCCCCAGTCTGATTATCCTAATGTTGCAAAAAGGGTTCATTTGAATAGAAATCAATTCTGGTTATTAAAGAGAACCTCCAATCATGGTATTACGTTCTAAATTCAGTGTGTTTCTCCAGACCAATCACTATTAAACTATACTGCCTACTCGTATGGATGTCATGTGACTCCTACACCTTGTAGTCCTTTGTCTTATGTAACATTTCCTATACAGAGATTTACACACACATGATTAATTGTCTCTGTGTACTGAGTGTGATGTAAAGTGCTCTGACACCCTACACTGGTATCAGTGGTGCTGTAAATCAAGTTAAATTCATCTGAACGAGAGTATTGTTATGGAGACTTGAGGGGCACTGTTAAAGGGTGGTAGCGAGGGAATCAGTGGCGGAAGGAGTCATTGGGGGGGGCACCAACAAACCATGTCGCACAGGGCTCCACCAGCGCTAAAGCCGGCCCTGCCCTTGAGGCCAGGCCGCCTCACCCATTGGTCCCTCCGTTGGCCTTATTTCAGCAGTAGTAGCTGTAACTCACCAGGGGTCAGCAATGCAGGATTTGCAAGCACACCAAACTAAGTTCACAAACTTCACAGTCTCTGCTTCATGCACAAGCACTTTTAACATGTGCTGCCTGCTTTGGGGCTACTGGAATTATGCAGCAATGGAGGAAAAAATTATACCACAGTGTTGACTAAATTATGCAGCAAAAAGAAGGCTGCAGCGTAATGCAGTATATTTTCTGATACTTTATTATTTGTACAGATGGTAACAGTCTCTGGAAAAATGTTGCCTTATTAGTACCAGTGTAACATACAAATCCAGCAGTGACAAAGGTGATCAGACAACCTTTGCAAAGGGCCGTCCACTTCGCAGAAACACTAGTCAAATTTTTAGTAACATTTGATCCGTTTGCGCTACAAACAATTTTTTAGTTAAAATCATCAAATTATGCAGCATATGATGGATTATGCGGTAAATATTGCAGAACCAGAATTATATAGAAAACATTTGCAAACTAGGATATTTTGCCATTCATGCTTGAACTGCTCTAGTTGAAAAAGGGAGGAGAAGTGCTGATGACAGAAGCTGCATGGCTCGGAGACAAATGGTTTGTGCTTCCACTTTTAAGCTTATGTCACCTGGACAGAGACATATCTGAAAGAGACACGTTAGTGATAGATTCCTTACCTTAGAATATCCCCAGGCGTCAGGCTGGATCCGGAAAGTTTTGCGTAGCAGTACCCTTGCGCGTCGGTAGGCGGCGTCGTGCGGCTCCGCGTCCGTCGTCGGCGTCGTGATCGCCGGGATGACGTCGCGGGCAGTACTTAGGCGCCGCCCCTGCGCGCTGACGTCAGTTCTTCTTTTTCCGCGCCAGTAAGCGCAGATCCGGGAAGAGCAGTGCCCTGGTCAATTTTTGACCATACTTTTTGGTGATTTTTCACTGTTTTTTTTCCAGCCTTCAGGTGTCGTAGGGATGCCCGGCTTCAAGCGATGCGGCGCCTGTGCGCGGATGATGTCCGTCACCGACCCGCATTGGGAGTGTCTCTTCTGCCTCGGCCGAGGCCACGACACCGAGTCTTGTCCCGAATGCCAGGCCCTCAACCCGAAGGCTTTGCGAGAGCGGTCTCGAAAGCTCCTCGAGGCCCGGCATTCGGCTCCGCGGAAGCCCCGGTCGCGTGAGAGGTCCAGGGGTCGCTCGCGGAGTGCACACCGGTCGTCGGCGTCGAAGTCTTCTTCGTCCGGTAAGTCTCGACACAAGAAGTCCAAGAAGCATCGTCGCTCTCGGACTTCGCCTCGCCGGTCTCGCGACTCGGCTGAGGCCCCTCCCGGCACCGTCCCCGCCCCGCGGCCCCGGACTTGCCTGTGGAGTCGCCCCCGTCATACCCGCCCTTCCCGGGTTCGGGGCGGATCCGGCCAAGGTACAGGAGTTCCTGTCGGCCATGGCCCGCCTCTTCGGGCCTTCAGGCCCCTCCGGTGCGCCTTCGGGCCCCGCGGGCCCTGATGGGGTTGATCCGGCGTCGCCGGCGGCTCCGGCCCGGCGTCGCCCGAGCCTCCAGCCTCGATCCCGGCTCCGGCTCCGGCCCCGGCCTCGATCCCGGCTCCACAACCCCCATCGACGCCGGTCGACCTCACGACACCTCCGCCGGCGCCGATGTCTCCGGTGCCGTTCTCGACGCCGCCCTGGGCTCCGGGCGGCGTCGTCCCCCAGTTCCTTCCGGCTCCGGACTTGGACCCGGAGCGACGTCGCTCGACGCCGGCTCCGGCGCCGATGGGACCTTGGGTCCCAACTGTCCCTCCTCCTCCTTATTTTGAACCAGAGGAGGACCAGGAGGACTGGGAGGGGTCTGATGACCCTCTGACACGCAACTGTCAGTATGATGAGGACTGGACAGAGAGTCTAGGGAGGCCAGTGGTCTGGATACTTCTCCTGACACTGGCATGCTGTCTCCTCCCGTGGCTACGGAGGAGGGGGCCAATTTTGGTACGGTGTTGCGTAGGGCTGCTGGGGCCTTACGTCTCCAGCTCCCTACTTTGACGGTCAAGCCTAACATCTTGACAGAGGTGCTTCAGCCGGCAGCCTCCTCTGCGGAGACTGTGCTGCCGTTTAACGACGCCCTCACGGACGTTCTTTTGGGCGCCTGGTCCAAGCCCAACACAGGGGCTCCTGTGGATCGGAACGTGTCACGACGCCATCGCCCCGCTCCGGGCGACCCCTGTTTCTTTCTGTCCACCCCACTCCTGAGAGCTTGGTTGTCCAAGCCTCCGCTTCCCAAACCGCCTTCCCTACCGCTCCTCCGGATAGGGAATCCAAACGCCTGGATCAGTTTGGGAAGAAAGGTTTTTCTTCCTCCAGTGCTGGCTTGCGGTCCGTTAACACCGCTTGTCTTTTGGGCCGATATACCCACTCTCTGTGGGATTCGGTGGCGGATGTTTTGCCCCAGTGCCCTGAGGAGGTCCAGGCACTGCTTTCCCGCGCCATTGCGGAAGGAAGGGATGCGGCCAAATACACTATCCGTTGTGGCCTTGACACCGCCGACTCGCTGGGCAGGTCGATTGCAACGACGGTGGCGCTCCGACGCCACGCCTGGCTGAGAACCACTGGTTTTTCAGGGGATGTCCAGAATACTCTCATGGACATGCCCTTTGATGGAGTCGGTCTTTTTGGGTCCAAAGCAGACCATGCGTTGGAGCGCTTTAAGGACTCACGGGCTACTGCCAAGTCCCTGGGCCTTTCTGCTACACGCCCTCCGCTGCCTTCTGCTTTTCGCCCCTATCGTGGCCACGGTAGGGGCGCCCTTCACGTCAGCAGCCCAGCCACCGGCCCGCGCAGCAGGCGTCTTCGCGTGGCCGAGGACGTGGATTCCGCCGTGGCGGATCGGGCAACCAGCGTGCGGGTCAGGCCACCACCTCCAACCCGTCCGCGGCCTCCAAGCCCTCCTAGTCCCTCCTTTCAGGTGCACGGCACGCCAGTAGGGGGCAGGGTCCGCCATCACCTTCCCCACTGGCGCACCATCACCTCGGACAGGTGGGTCTTGGACATTGTCCGAAGGGGCTACTCCCTCCCCTTCGAGACCACCCCCAGCCATGCCACCTCAATTCCACCGCATGTCAGGGGATCACTTGGTGCTTCTACAGAAGGAAGTCACGGCCCTCTTGACCAAGAGGGCCATCGAGCATGTTCCGACCCCAGAAGTAGGGCGTGGTTGCTACTCCCACTACTTTCTGGTGCCCAAAAGGACAAGGAGGACATGCGTCCTATCTTGGACCTCCGGAACGTCAATCGCTTCCTCCGGAAGGAGAAGTTCAAGATGCTCACCCTAGCTCAGGTCTTGACTGCCCTCGACCCTGGAGACTGGTTGGTAGCGTTGGACTTGCAGGACGCGTATTTCCACATCCCCGTCCTGCCGGCCCACCGGCGTTACCTTCGGTTCACGGTAGGCCCCGAGCATTTTCAGTTCACCGTGCTCCCCTTTGGCCTTACCAGTGCCCCTCGGGTGTTCACGAAAGTGATGGCGGTGGTCGCAGCTCATCTGCGCCGGGCAGGGGTTTCAGTCTTCCCCTACCTCGACGACTGGCTGCTGAAGGCGGGCTCGTCCCAGGCAGTCGTCTCCCACCTCCAGACTACGGCCGAACTCCTGCACTCGCTGGGGTTCTCCATCAATGTGCCGAAGTCGCATCTGATTCCTTCTCCACAGCTCCTTTTCATCGGAGCAGTTCTGGACACGACGCGGTTTCGGGCCTATCCTCCCGAACGGCGAGTCCGGGATATTCAGGCTATGATTCCGATCTTTCGGCCTTTATCCTGGGTTTCGGTAAGGATGACCCTGAGGCTGCTGGGCCTCATGGCCTCCTGCATCCTGCTGGTCAATCATGCCAGATGGCATATGCGGGCTCTGCAGTGGGACCTGAAGTTCCAGTGGGCGCAGCACCAGGGCAACCTGTCCGATCACGTCCAGATCTCGGAGGGGACTGCAAAACAGTTGCAGTGGTGGCTCTCGAACCGGCAATGGGTCATAGGCAGATCCCTCTCCCTTCCCCAGCCAGAGCATACAGTTGTGACGGACGCGTCCCTTCTGGGATGGGGCGGTCACATGGGAGAGGCGGAGATCAGAGGCCTCTGGTCTCCGGCGGAGTCCCGGCTCCATATCAACCTTCTGGAGCTCCGGGCGATCCGGCTTGCACTCAAGGCATTCCTTCCCTCTGTCAAAGGGAAGGTAGTGCAGGTGTTCACAGACAACACCACCGCCATGTGGTACTGCAACAAACAGGGCGGGGTGGGGTCTTGGACCCTTTGTCAGGAGGCTCTGCGCCTCTGGACATGGCTGGAACATCAGGGCATGTTCCTGATGGTTCAACACCTGGCAGGTTCTCTGAACGCCAGGGCGGACGAACTCAGCCGCAGGTGCATGATGGATCACGAATGGCGTCTTCACTCGGAAGTGGCGCAAGGACTCTTTCTACAGTGGGGAGAGCCTTGGTTAGATCTATTCGCCTCCGAAGAGAACGCGCAATGTCATCAGTTCTGCGCGTTGGAATTTCCAAGGCGGCACTCGCTCGGCGACGCTTTTCGTCGCGAGTGGAGTTGCGGTCTGTTATACGCCTTTCCGCCTATACCACTTCTACCCAGAGTGTTGAAGAAGATTCGGCACGACCGGGCCCAAGTCATTCTTGTGGCTCCGGACTGGGCTCGAAGAGTTTGGTATCCCGAGCTACTCAATATGAGCATAGATCCCCCGATCCGTCTGCCTCTTCGGGAGGATCTTCTGTCGCAGCAGCAGGGGACGGTCCTCCACCCGAACCTGTCCAGTCTACACCTGCTTGCGTGGAGATTGAGCGGCGGCAGTTGATTCCTTCGACTTGCCTCCCGAAGTTTGTGATGTGATTCTGGCAGCCAGGCGTCCCTCCACTAAGGTGGTATACGCCTGCAGGTGGAACAAATTTGTGGCATGGTGCACAGCAAAGGCTGTGAATCCCCTTTCTGCCCCTCTTTCTGAGGTCCTTCTGTTCCTTCTTTCTCTGGCCCAACAGGGTTCTGCCCTGGGTACCATCAAGGGTTATCTTTGTGCTATCTCGGCCTTCCTCAGGCTCCCTGATCAGCCCTCCCTTTTCAAGTCCCCTGTTGTTAACAGGTTCTTAAAAGGCATTACTCACCTCTTCCCTCCTGTTCCGTTTGTAATGCCTCAGTGGGACTTGAACTTGGTTCTTACCTTTTTAATGTGCGCTCCCTTTGAGCCTCTGCATAACTGTCCTCTTCGTCTTCTGACTCTAAAGGCAGCCTTTCTGGTGGCCATCACCTCCGCTCGGCGGGTGAGTGAGCTCCAGGCTCTTTCTTGCAAACCTCCCTTTCTGTCTGTTCATCCAGACAAGGTTGTTCTTCGGACGCGTCCGTCCTTCTTGCCAAAGGTGGTTACTGCTTTCCACATTGGGCAGACCATCACTTTGCCCACCTTCTTTCCGCCTCCGCATCCTTCCAGAGAGGAAGAGAGGCTCCACCGTCTGGACCCAAAACGTGCGCTCTCCTTCTATATCGACCGCACGAAACACTTCCGGGTGGATGACCAGCTCTTTGTTGGCTACGTGGGCGCCAAAAAGGTCGGGCGGTGCACAAGAGGACCATCTCCCGCTGGGTTACCTTGTGCATCAAGACCTGCTATTCTTTGGCTAAGAAGGAGCCTCCTGTTGGGCTGCGTGCCCATTCCACCAGGGCAACGGCTGCTACCACGGCCTTGGGCCGCGGTGTTCCGCTGCCGGTTATCTGTCAGGCAGCTACGTGGGCCTCGCTGCACACGTTTACTAAGCATTACTGCCTTGACAGTCAGGTCCGGAGGGACGGCTTCTTTGGCCGTTCTGTCCTCCAGGACTTCCTTGTCTGATCTTTGTTCGCAGACCCACCACCGGGGTTGGTATTGCTGGGGTATCTATTCTAAGGTAAGGAATCTATCACTAACGTGTCTCTTTCAGATGCACAAGTTACTAACTTGTGTAACGATATATCTGTAAGAGACAGTAGTTAGTGATAGATTCCTTACCGCCCCACCCATCCTCCCCGTTCTGCGAACTGATTTCTAGGGTTAAGGACATCCCTTTCAGGGCCCTAGTATTTTTCAGACACCTGTGTCAGCTTCTTGCATGGCTCTGCGTTCCTGGCGCGGAAAGTCGTGTACAGAACTGACGTCAGCGCGCAGGGGCGGCGCCTAAGTACTGCCCGCGACGTCATCCCGGCGATCACGACGCCGACGACGGACGCGGAGCCGCACGACGCCGCCTACCGACGCGCAAGGGTACTGCTACGCAAAACTTTCCGGATCCAGCCTGACGCCTGGGGATATTCTAAGGTAAGGAATCTATCACTAACTACTGTCTCTTACAGATATATCGTTACACAAGTTAGTAACTTGTGCTTTAAGGCATGGGCAAAGTGGGCTCTGGCCCTCTGATAGAGCCAGCTCTGTTCTTCATCGACAGATTATTTTAAATACTGTTTCTCTTTAATTTAGTTGTGATGTGAGTGGTGCGTGAAAGTCTATTACAAAGATTTTGCAGCAAAATGTTGTTTGTTTCACGCAACACCCATAAATAAAGTTTCATTTAGATCAAAACAGGACTTCATATATGAGAAGTGGGCGGGTGTCACAGATTATTTGCAGTAATGTAAGTGAGCTGCTGCTGTGCTACAATATTAAAAACACTCACCACTATCCATGAATATTAGATGTAACCACTTTAGAATTGAACGAGTGTGCCTGCGCACTGTCAGTGACCTGGCCTAAGAGGGCATGAAAAAGCTTAAACTGGATCATAATTAAAAACTGTTCTGAACAGGGGCCCCCTAAAAACTATCGGCCCCGGGCCGCCAAAATCCTTAAGATGTCCCTGAGCATAAGTGCAGGTGGGGCCACCACTGGCAAACCGCATACGTTAAGCACTGGTGCCATTGTCATCAGGGCAGGAGTCGAGCGCAGGAAGGTTACTCAGTTTGTTTTAAAACTCTCACTTTTAATAAATGCAGTCTACAAAATGTGATGTATTAAAGTGAAACGCTTCTGTGTGTTTTTTTTAATTTTGAAGACACCTTTTCAAATTCTAACCTGGTATTTCGTGCATGATTTCCCCCCACCTAAAAAACAATAGTTAGAAATAGCATGATGCTGCTGACCTGGTGTGATTAAAGGCAGATTAAACCAGTCACAGGGCCTCCAGATGATCAGTGAATGCCAACATTTATTATTGTCTGCAGCTAGTTCCTTCCTTCTCTTGGCTCCCCGCTGCAAGAAACGAGATCAGACATCCTCTGAATCGAGGGCTCATCTTCTTCATAACGCATTCAGAGTGAAACCATGCCCCACTAAACACGTCCGTGTACTGCAAATTTATCAGAAGCGAGGCACCCCTCCTTCAGCCGCCTCCTCTCCTGATGCGCAACAATCTGTTGCCACCCACTACCTCATTGTGACCTTCGGCCTGTGCTCCCCCACCATTTAAATGAATGGAGTTTCGTTAACTCCTCCCAGGGCCACAGTGCGTGTGCCCCAAAAGCAACCTCATCCATGGCATTGGAATTCACCGCACACTGTTTCACACCTGGGTTTCTGGATAACGGTAGGATCTTCCTAGATCTTGGGGTTTTGTACTTGTGACAAATTAGTAAAAAGTGTGCATCAGTTTCCGACATATTAGGACAGAATGGACAACATACTAGTGCTTCTCCGTTTTTATCACAACTCAATGTAAAGGTCCTAAGTGGCAATTTGCCAATTCAAAAACGAATATGCAAGGTCTTAGCCTCTGTGGGAATTATTCTATCAAGGAATGGTTCAATTTTCAGAATTTTCTCCTCCTAAAATTGTCACTGCTGTAGCTTGTGACCTGGAAGCAAATGCCGCGTTTGTAAGCTTGCTGCATTTCTTCTCATAATAGAGCGCAGCTGCGGGGTGATTGTACGCCTCTGTTAAAGTTTTCATGTTAATGGCAGCGCCCTTCATGGGCTGCAATTAACATGAAAACTTTCAAAAAGGCACACTATCACCCCGCAGCCCAGCTCTATTTTGAGAAGTAATGCAGCAAGCTTACAAACACAGCGTGTACTTTTAAGTGATTCTAAAAGCACACGCTGTGTTTGGTGCTGCATTTCTTTTGTTTTCTAAAGCGTGGCTGCGGGCAGATTTGTGCTTTTGTTTAAAGCATTAGTGTAAATCGCAGCTCGTGACGGGCTCTGCAATTAACACGAATATTTAAACAAAAGCACGCAATGAACCCCACAGCCGCACTCTAGAAAACAAGACATTTAGCAAGAGGGAGCACTTGCTAAATGCAGCGGCGGCGCGAATGCTCTTGGGGATGTGTGCGCACCACAGACAGCAGTGCGCGCTCCGGGGCACGGAGGTGCGCAGGCGCGCGGCTTCGAGGGAACACTGCCGAGGACCCTCTTGCTCGTCAGTGTGACTCTGAGCAGGACTGGGCGGACGATTTGGAGGATGCCGGCGACCTCGACGTCTCCTCTGACCCGGGGTTTGCCTCTCCCCTGCCTACTATGGAGGAGGGCGCCTCCTACACGATGGTGCTCCGTCGGGCAGCTGAGGTTCTCAACCTTGATCTCCCTACGGTGGCCCTCAAAACAAACCTCCTTACTGAGGTGCTCCAGACGGCGTCCACTTCGTCGGAGCCCCTGCTGCCATTTAATGACGCCCTCACTGACGTCTTGCTGGGCACTTGGTCGCGGCCAGCCACAGGGGCCCCTGTGGATAAGAACGTCGCCAGGCGTCATCGCCCGGAGCCCGGTGACCCTGCCTTTCTGACCACTCATCCTACGCCTGAGAGCCTGGTCATCCAAGCTTCGACGTCAGAGTGCCTTCCCCACGGCTCCGCTGGATAAGGACTCCAAGAAGCTGGAGCAGTTCGGCAAGCGGTTGTTCTCTTCGGCCAGCTTGGGCCTGCGGTCGGTGAACACCGCTTGCCTATTGGGCCGCTATTCCCACGCGGTGTGGGATACAGTTGCACAGGTGTTGCCTCAGTGTCCTGAAGAGACCCAAGCTGTGCTGTCCCAAGCTGTTGCCGAGGGTAAAGATGCGGCTAAGTTCGCCATTCGGTGTGGTTTGGACAGCGCGTACTCACTAGATAGAGCGATTTCTACGACTGTGGCGCTTCGTCGCCACGCCTGGTTGAGATCTACCGGGTTCTCGCCAGATGCCCAGAGCTCGCTCATGGACATGCCCTTTGATGGCACTCGCCTGTTTGGCGATAAGGCCGACAGTGCGCTGGAGTGTTTTAAGGACTTGCGGGCCACGGCCAAGTCCTTAGGTCTTTCCACGAAAAGCCCAGCCACTCCTGGTTTTCGTTCCTTTCGTGGCCACGGAAAGGGCGCTCAGGCACGTTCCTTCAGCAAGCCTGTGCAGAACCAGCCTCAACGCGGACGCGGTTTCCGCAGGGGCGGGTCTGGGAATCAGCGTGGGGGTCAGTCCACCTCCGCCCCCGCTGCTTCTGCCTCCAAACCTTCCTAATCCGAGCTTTGGGGGGCACCCCACGCCAGTGGGTGGCAGGGTCCGCCATCATCTCCACCACTGGCACGCTATCACATCGGACAAGTGGGTGTTGCAGATCATCCGCAAGGGTTATGCCCTTCCCTTTCAGTCCACCCTTCCAGCCATGCCACCTCCGTTCCACCGCATGTCGGGGGACCACTTGGCACTTCTCCTGCAGGAAGTCACGGCCCTCTTGGCCAAGGGGGCCATCGAGTGTGTTCCTGGGCCAGAAGTAGGGAGTGGTTGTTATTCCCACTACTTTCTGGTCCCCAAGAAGGACAAGGGGGGTTTGCGCCCCATCTTGGACATCAGGAACGTCAATTGCTTCCTCCGGAAGGAGAAGTTCAAGATGTTGGCTCTGGCTCAGGTCTTGGCTACCCTCGACCCTGGAGACTGGATGGTAGCGTTGGACTTGCAGGACGCCTATTTTCACATCCCCATCCTGCCGGCCCACCGGCGTTACCTGCGGTTCACGGTAGGCCGGGAGCATTTTCAGTTTGCCGTGCTCCCCTTCGGCCTTACCAGCGCCCCTCGGGTGTTCACAAAGGTGATGACGGTGGTCGCAGCTCATCTGCGCAGGTCAGGGGTGTCAGTCTTCCCCTACCTCGACGACTGGTTGTTGAAGGCGGGCTCGCCCCAGGCAGTCATCACCCACCTTCAGACTACGGCCGACCTCCTGCATTTGCTGGGGTTCTCCATCAACATGCCGAAGTCGCACCTGAGTCCCTCTCAGAAGCTCCCCTTCATTGGAGCGGTTCTGGATTCGACGCGGTTTCGGGTTTATCCTCCCGAGCAGCGAGTCCGGGATATTCGGGCTATGATTCCGATCTTTCAGCCTCTATCCCGGGTTTGTCAGGATGACCCTCCGGCTCCTGGGCCTGATGGCCTCCTGCATCCTGCTGGTCCAACATGCCAGATGGCATATGCGGGCTCTGCAGTGGGACCTGAAGTTCCAGTGGGCACAGCATCAGGGCAACCTGTCCGATCATGTCCAGATCTCGGAGGGCACTGCACGACAATTGCAGTGGTGGCTCACGAATCGCGATTGGGTCAATGGCAGATCCCTTTCCCTTCCCCAACCGGAGCACACAGTGGTGACAGATGCGTCCCTCCTGGGATGGGGTGGCCACTTGGGAGAGGCGGAGATCAGAGGCCTCTGGTCTCCAGCGGAGTCCCGGCTCCATATCAATCTTTTGGAGCTTCGGGCGATCCGGCTTGCACTGAAGGCATTACTTCCCTCTGACCGGGGAAGTGTAGTGCAGGTGTTCACGGACAACACCACCGCCATGTGGTATTGCAACAAACAGGGCGGAGTGGGGTCCTGGACCCTCTGTCTGGAGGCTCTGCGCCTCTGGGCATGGCTGGAACATCAAGGCATTACCTTGGTGGTTCAACACCTGGCAGGTTCTCTGAACGCCATGGCGGACGAACTCAGCCGCCGGTGCTTGATGGATCACGAATGGCGTCTGAACTTGGACGTGCGCAAGCTCTCTTTCAGCAGTGGGGAGAGCCTTGGTTAGATCTATTCGCCACCGAAGAGAACGCGCAATGTCATCAGTTCTGCACATTGGAATTTCCAAGGCGGCACTCGCTCGGCGACGCTTTTCGTCGCGAGTGGAGTTGCGGTCTGTTGTACGCCTTTCCGCCTATACCGCTTCTGCCCAGAGTGCTGAATTAGATTCGGCGCGACCGGGCCCAAGTCATTCTTGTGGCTCCGGATTGGGCACGGAGATACTGGTATCCCGAGCTACTAGACATGGCGCTCGATCCCCCGATCCGTCTGCCTCTTCGGGAGGATCTTCTGTCGCAGGGGACGGTCCTCCAGCCGAACCTGTCCAGCCTCCACCTCCATGCGTGGAGATTGAGCGGCGACAGTTGACAGCTTTCGATCTTCCTCCCGAAGTCTGTGATGTCATTCTGGCAGCCATGTGTCCCTCCACTAAATCGGTATACGCCTGCAGGTGGAACAAGTTTGTGGCATGGTGCACAGCTAAGGCTGTGGATCCCCTTTCTGCCCCTCTTTCCGAAGTCCTTCTGTTCCTTCTTTCTTTGGCCCACCAGGGCTCTGCTCTGGGCACTATCAAAGGTTATCTTTCGGCCATCTCCGCCTTTCTCAGGCTTCCAGATCAGCCTTCCTTGTTTAAATCTCCAGTTAACCGTTTCCTGAAAGGCATTACGCACACGTTTCCTCCCGTGCTGTTCATTATGCCTCAATGGGATTTAAATCTTGTCTTGACATATCTTATGTGCGCTCCCTTCGAGCCCCTTCATACCTGTCCTTTGCGTCTTCTCACTCTCAAGACGGCTTTCCTGGTAGCTATCACCTCTGCCGTAAGAGTGAGTGAGCTCCAGGCTCTTTCTTCCAAACCTCCTTTCCTTTCTGTTCATCCGGACAAGGTTGTTTTAAGGACCCGTCCTTCTTTCTTGCCAAAGGTTGTCACGCCCTTCCACATCGGGCAGACCATCACTTTGCCCACCTTCTTTCCGCCTCCGCATCCTTCAAAAGAGGAAGAGAGGCTCCACCGTCTGGACCCAAAACGTGCGCTCTCGTTCTATCTGAAGCGCACACAACAGTTCCGGGTGGATGACCAGCTCTTTGTTGGCTACGTGGGCGCCAAAAAGGTCGAGCCGTGCACAAACGTACCATCTCTCGGTGGGTCGTTTTGTGCATCAAAGCGTGTTACTCGTTGACTAAGAAGGAGCCTCCTGTGGGGCTGCGTGCCCATTCTACCAGGGCAACAGCAGCCACTACTGCCTTGGGACGCGGCGTCCCCTTGCAGGATATTTGTCAGGCAGCTACGTGGGCCTCGCTGCACACGTTTACCAAGCATTACTGCCTTGACAGTCCGGTCCGGAGAGACGGCTTCTTTGGCAGTTCTGTTCTCCATTACTTTCTGGTGTAATCCATTCGCAGACCCACCACCGGGGTTGGTATTGCTGGGGTATCTATTCTAAGGTAAGGAATCTATCACTAACGTGTCTCTTTCAGATGCACAAGTTACTACTTGTGTAACGATATATCTGTAAGAGACGATATATCTGTAAGAGACATTAGTTAGTGACAGATTCCTTACCGCCCCACCCATCCTCCCCTTTCTGCGAACTGATTTCTAGGGTTAAGGTCATCCCTTTCAGGGCCCAAGTTTCATGGCACCAATGGTCAGTTTCTTGCATGGCTCTGCGTTCCTGGCGCGGAAAGTCGTGTACAGAACTGACGTCATCGCGCATGGGTGGTGCCTAAGTAGTCTCCGTGACGTCATCTCGGCGCCAGCGACTGACGCGGAGCCGCACGCCGCCACCTACTGACGCGCAGGGGTACTGCTAACGAAAAACTTTCCGGATCCAATCTGACGCCTGGGGATATTAACTAATGTCTCTTACAGATATATCGTTACACAAGTAGTAACTTGTGCATCTTTAAGAGACATAGATTAGTTATGGATTCTTCACCGCCCCACAAATCCTCCCCGTTCTGCGAACTGACTTTTAGGGTAAGGGACTCCCTTTCAGTGCCCTGTTTTTGTGCACCAGTGGTCAGTGTCTTGCATGGCCCTGCGCTTCTGGCGTGGAATGTCGTGTAAAAGAACTGACGTCCGTGCACAGGGGCGGCGTCTAAGTAGATACCGCGACGTCATCCCGGCGATCACGACGCAGACGACGAGCGTGGAGTCGACCGACAGCAGCTACCAACGCGTAGAGGTACTGCTGAGAAATTATCCGGATCCAGTCCGACGCCTGGATGGTAATTCTAAGGTAAGGAATCTATAACTAATATATGTCTCTTACAGATATATTGTTACCGAAGGTAAGTAACTTGTTCGATGGGGTGAGAGATGCCATATCCACAGTGGCCCAAGCACAAACGCCAAGCTAGCCGCTATCCCAAGCACAAATTAGTGCACTATAGTAGGAGGTTCAATTCTTGAGGTACAAAACAGTTGATGTGGAATGCTGTTCTTGTCGTGCCAACATCCGGTTTGTTGGCCTGCCGGAGGATATCAATGGTCTGAGTATGTACTACTTGGACAGAGGCAATAGTCTGCAAATCCTAGGATCTAAAGGCCCATGGATATTGGAGAACAAAAAGGTGATCTCCCCATACTATACAAATGCGTTCCAGAAGCAGAGGTAATCCTTTCTAGAGGAGAAGCAACGGCTATGCTTTCTTAACCTAAAACATGCTTTGATGTTCCCAGACAATTTTAAGGTCATGGAGGGGGACTTTGGTTGCTTCTCTTCATCACTGAGAGGTATGGGTGTGGCTTGAGACCAGAGGCGATGAGCCGCCACTTCCACTTGAGAAGCCAGAGGGGATATGGATTCCTTACGGAGGCAGAAGCCGCCCTACAACGAATCTGCGCATTAAGCCTACTAGAGAACAGGTGGTGAGAGAGCAAGAACTGCTGTTTGCAGAGATGGAAAAAGCTGACTCTTGTGGACCACATGCCCATAGTCCAGACTAGGAGGCGTCATACAGTCTTAAAATTGACAATCTGATAGAGCTATCTAGCCGCAGATTCCTTAACTTGGAATATCCCCAGGCGTCAGACTGGATCCGGAAAACTTTTTGCAGCAGCACCTCTGCGCGCCAGGAGGCGGCTCCGCCCTGACGTCCACGGACATGACGTCAGCGGAGCCATATAGGACCCTCTCGGCACGCTGACGTCAGTTTCCTTCTTTTCCGCGTCCCGACGCGGATCCAGGAGTAAGTGGTTCCTCTGGCCTGTTACTTCAGGCCTTTCGACGCCTTCGGCGTCCGGGAGTAGTGTGCGATGCCTTCGGGCTTTAAGGCGTGTGAGACCTGTGTGCGGCAGATGTTGGCCACGGATCCGCACGCGATTTGTATGTGGTGTCTCGGAGTGCACCACGACTCCGAGGAGTGTGACGCCTGCCGGCTGATGTGGCCGAAGTCCCTGCGGGAGCGCCGGATGAAGCTGTTAGCCGCCCGGATGTCCCGCTCTGCGCCTGCGCGCCGATCGCCCTCTCGGGCTGGGTCTTCTGTTCGCGCCGCTCACGGAGTCGTTCCTGCGGACGTCGTTCGCCGGACAAAGGTAAGCGTAAACACAAGTCACGGAGGCCGTCGACCTCACATAAACGTGACGACGGGGCCCATATCTCCCGTTCCAATACGGACACGGGCCCCCAGGAGTCGAGCCCCGTATACCCACCCTTTCCGGGTGCTGGGGCGACTCGGACCCAGATGGAAGCCTACTTCAAGGCTCTGCACTCCATCTTTGGGTCACCTCCTCTCCCTGGCGCGCCTTCGGGCCCCACAGAGGAGGTAGGCACTCCGGTCGGGGGTTCGCCCTCTGCACCGGCCGAGTGCCTCGACTCCGGTTCCGGAGTCGCTGCGACGTCGGGACACGGCCCGGTGGGGCCTCCCAGTCAGACGTTGAGCCCTTCTGCCATGTCTCCGCATAGCCCTTTGCGGCTCCCTCCGTCGACATCGGAGGCGGCTGCACCTCGAATGTCGACTCCTGGTCGACATCCTCCCTCTCCGCTGCTCTCGGTGGAGGGAACGTCGACGCCGGTCCGTGACATGGCCGGGTCGCCTCTCGTTGAAGTCTACATCGGTACGACGCCGTCTCGATGTGGGTGGCGCAGCATTTTCAAGGGCTGTTCGCAGGGCTGCAGTTATTTTACACTTGCACCCCCCCATCGGTCTCCTTGTCTTCTGATCCATTATTGGATCTCCTCCACCAGGGTGCGGTGGCAATAGAGCCCTTGCTGCCTTTTGGCGGGTTGTTGTTTGACACCCTTCTTGGCACATGGGCGCGGCCCTCCTCGGGAGACCCTGTGGATCGGGCCGTCGCGCATCGGCCGGCTCCAGGGGACCCTGCCTGTTTGTCCCTTCATCCTGGGGCTCAGGGCCGAGTAGTCCAGGTGGCTTTTGCCACGAAGCCTTCCTCTCCTCTTCCATTGCTGCCTCCCACTAGGGAGTCTCGTTGGTTGGAGACGTGTGGCCGCCATATTTTCGCGTCCGCTAGTTTGGGCATCCGTGCTCTGAACACGGCTTGCGTGTTTGCACGGGCTTCTTGTGACCTTTGGGACTCCGTCGAGTGTCTTCTTCCCACTCTCCCCGAGAGTCCTCGTGCTGACCTGGCTCGTCTCCTTCATGAAGGCCGAGAAATGGCACAATTTATTATTCGGTCGGCCATCGACACCACAGACTCGGTGGGTCGAGCGAATGCCAGGTCCGTTGCTCTGCATCGCCATGCCTGGCTGCGCGACAGGGGTTTCCCTGAGAATGTTCGGGAGAGTCTTCGGGATTTGCCATTTGATGGAGTGTCCCTTTTTGACGACCATGCGGACTCAGCGGTCAGCCGCCTCATGTCTGGCCTGCCATGATTTTGTTATGTTCTAGTCCGTTTGCGGACTTTTCCTTCCTTATGCAGTGTTGTCTCTGCTTAATGTGGGCCCTGGGTTCATGATGTAATACCCAGACGGCCTGGGCGGATTCTCGCCGTGGTTACTTCTCTTTATTGCAGCTGGTCGGCTGCTTATTTTCTGTTGATCCTCTGTCTATGGGTTCACGCTGGAGAGGTGCCCCTTGTTGGGGTTGACTTACCCTATGTGGGGTATTCGTTGGCTATTGTATAGCTGCCTCCCTCACACAGAAGGCTTGGGAGGCTCCTATGGAGTCTTTTTCAAGTGATTGCCCGGCGGATGTCACTGTAGTCTTTTTCTGCTGTTGTGGACCCTTCCTCTGTCTTATTGCGGCCCACTGGTTGGCATCGCTCTATAGCCTATCTGATGGGGTCTGCAGATGGTCTGTGGCAATCCCCTGCATCTACGGATGCTCACTTTCTTGAGATTCTGCCTCTTCCTGAAGGTCTTTTCAGCTTGGCCCTCCTTGGCTTTTTTGGCTGCCTTTATCGTCAGCCACTGTCCGTTAGACCACCTTGTTCGGCATGGTTCTTCCGCTGCGGACGTCCCACCTGTGGACGGCCTCAGGGCGGAGCCCTGTCGCTGCCCCCGGGCACGCAGGGCTGCTTCGGCACGATTCCTCTGTGTTCTATGGGCGTCCAGTGGATGCTCCCTAGTATGTTCGCTGTCACGGAGGGCTTCCGCTTACCTTGCACTTCTGCGATGCCTGGTTCTACACTCCTCTCTGCGATGAGTGGTACTTTCTTGTAGTTCAGTCCCGTCTGGACTTCATTCTTACATGGTGGTGTCTTAGCCACATTCGACATTACTGTGCATTGCCTTGTGCCCTACTTTCATGGGCACTTCCCCGGCAAGGGTTTCCTATTCCCCTGCTGCCTTCCGCGCACTTGTTTGTCATGCTTCTACTTCGGGCTGCTGCTCTCTGTGGAAGTGTTCTCCTCAGGACATTATCTGTCCTGTGTGGTATTATACGTACATCTGTACACAATTCCTGTTACTCTATGTACGTTTCGTACTGACTCTTTACTGTACTACTCAGTCTTCCAGTCGGTCTCGCGGGGGACCGTGGCTCCTCCTTGCTGACAGCTGGTGTCGCTTATAGATCTGGACATTGCTCTGTCCGGTTCAGATGCAACATAGCTCTTGGTACCTATGGTGCGCTCTTGCTTTCTTTTAGCAACGCATCATTCATGGCTGCGTCCTTTCTTGATGTTTGTTCTGTCTGGCGTTCTACACACAACTAAGGGTCACGCATGCTAGGTACTCGCTGCGATGTCCGTGGTCTTGGCCTCCATTTTCCTGTAGGAGCAAGCCTTCTGTGTGTGTGCAGTTTGCCAGATCCCTTTCACAGGTTGACTACCTGGTGATGCATCTCTCGCATCTAGGCTATTACTCACTGCGCTCCATTCTGCCCTTCCTTTTACGTGGTGTGGTTCTAGCGTACAGTCTCTCCAGTGTACCTCTGTCCCCCGCATGCGTAGCTCTTTTTATCCCATGATTGTCATTCTGCTTTTCATCTCCCCCCTTTCCCATGTCTTTTTGTCAAGGGGCGCTTGGGCGGTGGCCAGTCTTGTGTCTCAAGTACACAGGTTCTTCCTGGGCATGGTCGGCATCCTACCGCTGCTGTCCACAGTTCCTGGCTGGTACGCTTCCACAGTGCTTCTTCCACTGTTGTGCATGTTCGACCTTTATGCTCGGACTAGGTCGTACCGTCTTGCCCTCTTGCTGGACCTTTCTCTTTTGCAAACCCATCGGATCCTATGGATCCCTCGGCTCCTGTGATCAGTTCATCTTCTTTTGCGGAAGTAATCGACTGTCGCATTCCGCACTGACCTTCTGGTTCTGTTCTCCCTTTCAACCCTGTATAAACAAAAGGGCTTTCATGCCGCCCCTCGGTGGCTTGTGATGCCTTGCCTCCCATTGTTTGCCACTCCTTACGGAGCTTCCAGGTCTAGTGTTGGCCACTCTGGCATTGCTGCCCCCACTGTGTTTAGTCAACTTGTTGACGATTGGGTTCCCTTTGGAACTTAGTGGGGTTCAGTCGCAGACCCGCCTCCTATGGGGTATGGCTTTGGTATCTATTCTAAGTTAAGGAATCTGCGGCTAGATGTCTCTATCAGATGTACCAGTTACTTACCTTCGGTAACGATGTATCTGGTAGAGACACAGTCTAGCTGCAGATTCCTTAACGCCCGCCCATCCTCCCCGCTCTGCGAGGACCTTTTCAAGTTGGGTTTTATGTATTCGCCTCCCTCTGGGTGGCTTTGTCTTCCTGCGGGGTCACATCTTTCCCCTCCCTCCACGGTAGGGTGATTCATTTTGTTTACTTGTTCTGCTACTCCCAATATCCTGATTGGGCGGTGGGTTCAGGTATCCTTCTACATCCCTACACTTTGGTTCTTCCAGTGTGGGGCCTACTGATGTTCTTCTTCCCCCCCACCTTCTCCATTGACTCTCCTACAGTCAATTGGTTTGAGGTCTCTTGGCCTGTGCCTCAGTCCAATAGATCTCTTACAGGGGAAAGGGTATCCCTAGTGTTGCAGATCTTTGATAGCTTGTCTTTAATTCTGTGGTTCCGGGCTTTCTTGCCTGTCATGGTTAGATCTTGTGTTTGCAGGCATTCTGTCGTCTGCCTTGACATTCTTTTCATATGTCGTTTTGCCTCGGGGGGGGAAAGGGGAGGGGGGGGTTATTGTCTTGCTTTTGCGGGACTGCTTCTCAGTGTCCTGCTCTGCTCTTTTCCTTCAATTCATCTGGTGCAGGGTTTCTGTTGTCTGCCTTGGCATTCTTTTCATATGTCGTTTTGCCTCAGGGGAGGGCATTATCTTCGCTTTTGCGGGGCTTCTTCTCAGAGCGTTCTGCTCTTTCCCTTCAATAGCTTTCAGGATACAGTGCTTGTCACTGTCGTTTATAATGATGTTTCTCACCATTCGGTTCTTTTTGTCTCACTCATTTTCATCTTTTTTCGCACACTGTTCCCATACTCTCACAGTTTTTGGTGGTGGCTCCGCGTTGTGGCGCGGAAAAGTTTCTCCGAAGAAAACTGACGTCAGTGTGCCGGGAGGGTCCTATATGGCTCCGCTGACGTAATGTCCGTGGACGACGTCCGGGCGGAGCCGCCCCCCGGCGCGCAGAGGTGCTGCTGCAAAAGGTTTTCCAGATCCAGTCTGACGCCTGGGGATATTCTAAATTAAGGAATCTGCGGCTAGACTGTGTCTCTACCAGATACATCTGAAAGAAACATTAGTAGTGATAGATTCCTTACCTTAGAATATCCCCAGGCGTCAGACTGGATCCGGAAAGTTTTCGTCAGCAGTACCCCTGCGCGTCGGTAGGGGCGTCGTGCGGCTTCGCGTCCGTCGTTGGCGTCGTGGTCGCCGAGATGACATCGCGGGCGCTACTTAGACGCTGCCCACGCGCGCTGTCGTCAGTTCTTCCTTTTTCCGCGCCAGCAAACGGAGATCCGGAGAGAGCGGTACCCCTAGTCTTTTTTTACTAAGTTTTTTTAGATCTTTTTCTCACCTTTTTCGAGTCGATACGACTCCTGGTGCAGTTAGGGATGCCCGGGTTTAAGTCTTGCGAGGACTGTCATCGGATGATGTCGGTGACGGACCCACACCGCGTGTGTCTCTTCTGCCTGGGGCGCGACCACGACCCCAAGTCGTGCCCCGACTGCCGGTCCATGGCGCCAAAGTCTTTGCGGGAGCGGTTCCGAAAGCTGCTTGAGGCCCGGCAGTCGGCTCCGCGCCGTGAGAGGTCCCGGTCCAGAGGGAGGTCGAGGGACCGTGCGCGGAGTCATTGGCGATCGTCGGGATCGAAGTCTTCGCACTCGGGGTCAGGTAAGGCGAAGCACAAGAAGTCGAAGAAACGTCATCGTTCTCCGACTTCCCCTCGCCGGTCACGCGGCTGAGGGTACGGGTGGTGCCACCCCCGCGGCTCCGGCGCAGTCCATGGAGTCGCCGCCCGACTACCCGCCCTTCCCGGGGTCGTCGGCGACTCCGGCCCAGATACAGGACTTCCTGTCAGCCATGGCTCGCCTCTTTCGGCCGTCGGGTCCCGCCGGTGCGCCTTCGGGCCCCGCATGGGTGTCCTCGCGTTTCCTCGCCGGCGGCTCCGGCGTCGCTGTCTGCTCCGGCCCCAGCGCCGCAGGACACCCTTGGATCCAGGCCTGGATCCCGGTCGACGCTGGTTGACCTTGTTACGCCTCCACCGACGTCGACTCCACCGGCACCGATCCTGACGCCGCCCGCTCCTCGGGACGACGTCGACCTCAGATTCAGCCCCGAAGTGGACGCGGCGTCGGTCCGGCGTTGGTCGATGCCGTTCTCGACGCCGTTTGGGGATTTCTATCCCCATGTCCCTACTCCTTATTTTAGGCCTGTTGAACAGCCTGAGTAGCAAGGGGGAGGACTGGGAGGGGTCGGACGACCCTCTCGCTGCAGCCTGCGAGTCTGAACAGGACTGGGCTGAGGAATTGGGGGACGCCAGTGGTCTGGATACCTCACCAGACCTTGGCATGCTGTCTCCTCCTACCGTGGCTACGGAGGAGGGAGCCAGTTATGCGGTGTTGTTGCGTAGGGCGGTGGAGGCCCTACACCTCCAGCTCCCTACTGTGGCCGTCAGGACTAACCTCCTGACAGAGGTGCTTCAGCCAGCAGCTACTTCTGCGGAGCCGCTGCTGCCCTTTAATGAAGTCCTTTCGGACGTTCTTTTGGGCACTTGGTCCAGGCCCACCACAGGGGCTCCTGTGGACAGGAACGTGGCCCGACGCCATCGCCCGGCTCCGGGTGACCCCATTTTCCTCTCCCAACATCCCACCCCCGAGAGCTTGTTTGTCCAAGCCTCTGCTTCCCCAACCGCCTTCCCTTCCGCCCCACCGGATAGGGAATCCAAGAAGCTGGATCAGTTTGGGAAGAAGATTTTCTCTTCCACCAGCTCTGCGCTGCGGTTCGTGAACACTGCATGCCTCTTGGGTCGTTATTCCCACTCTCTGTGGGATACGGTGGCGACCGTGCTGCCCCAGTGTCCGGAGGAGGCCCGGCCTGCTCTCGCCCAGGCTGTTGCAGAGGGGAGAGACGCAGCAAAGTTCATGATCCGTTGTGGTCTAGACACCGCCGACTCACTGGGCAGATCTATTGCAACGACGGTGGCGGTTCGCCGTCACGCCTGGTTGAGAACCACTGGATTTTCGGGGGATGTCCAAAACACCCTTATGGACATGCCCTTTGATGGCCGTCACCTCTTCGGCGACAAAGCGGACAGCGCGTTGGAGAGGTTTAAGGACTCACGGGCTACGGCCAAGTCCTTGGGACTCTCTGCAGTCCGCCCTCCTCCGCCTTCCGCTTTTCGCTCCTTTCGTGGCACAGGAAGGGGCGCCTCGCAGCAGAGCCACAGGCCGGCGCAGCAATCCTCCCAGCGCGGACGCGGGTTCCGCCGTGGCGGACAAAGGGGCCAGCGGGCGGATCAGTCCACCACCACCCCGGCCACCACTGCCTCCAAACCTTCCTAGTCCGAACTTTCAGGCCCATCAAACGCCAGTGGGCGGCAGGCTCCTCCATCACCTCCCCCACTGGCGCACCATCACTTCGGACAGGTGGGTTTTAGAGATAGTCCGGAGGGGCTACTCCCTCCCCTTCGAGACTACCCCCCCCAGCCATGCCACCTCAATACCACCGCATGTCGGGGAATCACTTGGTGCTTCTTCAGCAGGAAGTTGCGGCCCTCTTGGCCTAGGGGGCCATCGAGCACGTTCCGATGCACGAAGTAGGTCGTGGTTGTTATTCCCACTACTTTGTGGTGCCCAAGAAGGACAAAGGCCTGCGTCCTATCTTATACCTCCGGAACGTCAATCGCTTCCTCCGCAAAGAGAAGTTCAAGATGCTCACTCTAGCTCAGGTCTTGTCTGCTCTCGACCCACAAGACTGGATGGTGGCGCTGGACTTGCAGGACGCCTATTTCCACATCCCCGTCCTGCCAGCCCACCGGCGTTACCTACGGTTCACGGTAGGCCACGAGCACTTTCAGTTTACGGTGCTCCCCTTTGGCCTTACCAGCGCCCCTCGGGTGTTTACCAAGGTGATGGCGGTGGTCGCAGCTCATCTGCGCAGATCAGGGGTCTCAGTCTTCCCCTATCTCGACGATTGGTTATTGAAGGCGGCCTCGCCCCAGACAGTCGTCTCCCACCTCCAGACTACGGCCGACCTCCTGCACTTGCTGGGGTTCTCCATCAATGTGCCGAAGTCGCACCTGATTCCCTCCCAGAAGCTCCTCTTTATCGGAGCGGTTCTGGACACGGCGCAGTTTCGGGTCTATCCTCCCGAACAGCGAGTCCGGGATATTCGGGCTCTGATTCCCATCTTTCAGCCCTTGTCCCGGGTTCCGGTCAGAGTCACTCTGAGGCTGCTGGGCCTCATGGCCTCCTGCATCCTGCTGGTCAATCATGCCAGATGGCATATGCGGGCTCTGCAGTGGGACCTGAAGTTCCAGTGGGCGCAGCATCAGGGAAACCTGTACGATCACGTCCAGATCTCGGAGGGCACTGCACGACAACTGCAGTGGTGACTCACGAACCGGCATTGGGTCGACGGCAGATCCCTCTCCCTTCCTCTACCGGAGTTCACAGTGGTGACGGATGCGTCCCTCCTGGGATGGGGCGGCCACATGGGAGAGGCGGAGATCAGAGGTCTCTTAGCGGAGTTCCGGCTCCATATCAATCTTTTGGAGCTGCGGGCGATCAGGCTTGCACTAAAGGCATTCCTTCCCTCTGTCAAGGGGAGAGTAGTGCAGGTGTTCACAGACAACACCACCGCCATGTGGTACTGCAACAAACAAGGCGGGGTGGGGTCGTGGACCCTCTGTCAGGAGGCTCTGCGTCTCTGGACATGGCTGGAACGTCCGGGCATGTCCCTGGTGGTTCAACACCTGGCAGGTTCTCTGAACGCCAGGGCGGACGAACTCAGCCGCAGGTGCATGCTCGATCACGAATGGCGTCTTCACTCGGAGGTGGCGCAAGGTCTCTTTCAGCAGTGGGGAGAGCCTTGGTTAGATCTATTCGCCACCGAAGAGAATGCGCAATGTCATCAGTTCTGCGCGTTGGAATTTCCAAGGCGGCACTAACTCGGCGACGCTTTTCGTCGCGAGTGGAGTTGCGGTCTGTTGTATGCCTTTCCGCCTATACCACTTCTGCCCAGATTGCTGAAGATCAGGCGCGGCCAGGCCCAAGACATTCTTGTGGCTCCGGACTGGGCTCGAAGAGTATGCTATCCCGAGCTACTCAGTATGAGCATAGATTCCCCTGATCTGACTGCCTCTTCGGGAGGATCTTCTGTCGCAGCAGCAGGGGACGTTCCTCCACCCGAACCTGTCCAGCCTCCACCTCTTTGCGTGGAGATTGAGCGTCGGCAGTTGATTCCCTTCGACTTGCCTCCTGAAGTTTGTGACGTTATTCTGGCAGCCAGGCGTCCCTCTACTAAAATGGTATACACCTGCAGGTGGAACAAATTTGTGGCATGGTGCACAGCAAAGGCTGTGGATCCCCTTTCTGCCCCTCTTTCTGAAGTTCTACTGTTCCTTCTTTCTTTGGCCCAGCAGGGCTCTGCTCTGGGCACTATCAAGGGCTACCTTTCGGCTATTTCGGCCTTTCTCAGGCTCCCTGATCAGCCCTCTCTTTTCAAGTCCCTGTTGTAAATAGATTTCTCAAAGGCATTACACACCTTTTTCCTCCTATTCCTTTCGTGATGCCTCAGTGGGACTTGAATCTGGTTCTGACGTACTTGATGTGCGCTCCTTTTGAGCCCCTTCACAACTGTCCTCTTCGTCTTTTGACGTTAAAGACTGCCTTCCTGGTGGCCATCACTTCCACCAGGCGAGTGAGTGAGCTCCAGGCTCTTTCCTGTAAGCCTCCTTTCCTTTCAGTCCAGCCGGACAAGGTTGTGCTCAGGCCCCGTCCTTCCTTTTTGCCAAAAGTGGTTACGGCCTTTCACATTGGGCAGACTATTACCTTGCCCACCTTTTTTCCGCCTCCTTCCAGAGAGGAAGAGAGGCTCCACCGTCTGGACCCAAAACGTGCGCTTTCTTTTTATCTCAACCGCACACAGCAGTTCCGGGTGGATGACAAGCTTTTTGTTGGCACCAAGAAAGGTCGGGCGGTCCTTAAGAGAACCATCTCCCGCTGGGTTGTCTTATGTATCAAAGCCTGTTGCTCTTTGGCTAAAAAAGAACCTCCGGTGGGGCTGCGTGCTCATTCCACCAGAGCTACTGCAGCCACTACTGCATTGGGACGTGGTGTCCCCCTGCAAGACATCTGTCAGGCAGCCACGTGGGCCTCGCTGCACACGTTTACCAAACATTATTGCCAGGACAGCCAAGTCCGGAGAGACTGCTTCTTTGGCCGTTCTGTTCTCCGTGACTTTCTGGTGTGATCTTAGTTCGCAGGCCCACCACCCGGGTTGGTATTGCTGGGGTATCTATTCTAAGGTAAGGAATCTATCACTGTGTTTCTTTCAGATGCACAAGTTACTTACCTTTGGTAACGATATATCTGTAAGAAACATTAGTGGTGATAGATTCCTTACCGCCCCACCCATCCTCCCAGTTCTGCGAACTGATTTCTAGGGTTAAGGTCATCCCTTTCAGGGCCCTAGTTTCAATGCACCAGTGGTCAGTATCTTGCATGGCTCTGCGTTCCTGGTGCGGAAAGTCGTGTACAGAACTGACGTCGGCACGCGTGGGCGGCGTCTAAGTAGCGCCCGCGACGTCATCTCGGCGACCACGACGTCAACGACGGACGCGGAGCCGCACGACGCCCCTACCGACGCGCAGGGGTACTGCTGACGAAAACTTTCCGGATCCAGTCTTACGCCTGGGGATATTCTAAGGTAAGGAATCTATCACTACTAATGTTTCTTACAGATATATCGTTACCGAAGGTAAGTAACTTTTGCATCGTTACCGAAGGTAAGTAACTGTTACGTTGTGGAGGAACGGCCCTCTGGTCACTCATTTGACTGCTGAACTGGTCATGTATTCCACATATAATTTTGTTCTACCTCTTACTGATTTATATTTCCCGATGTGTCTGCAGTTATGGTGGGGAATCCTTGTTTCTCCCAAAGGAGAGGTGTGGGATTGTTTCTCCTGTATTGGTAGCGACAGACATTCACTAAACTGTTTGGGGGTGTACATGTGTGGGGCGGGGCAGAGGTGGCTTGTTTAACTGTTTAAGTCATTTGTCACTTGACCCAGTTTCCTGACTGAGCAGTTACTCAGCACAAGTTATTGGAGCAGCATGTTAGGAAGAGCAAGTTCGATAACCTTGGCCTGGGTGTGGGATATGTATGTTTTGATGTTTATTTTATGGTTTCAAAGGTTTCTCTGATATTGACTTATTTGCCTCCTGACATGTGGGAGGCGAGCAACATTCGTCCCTAGACTGCATCAGAGGTAACCACTATTGATAATGGTAGTAGACATATACTGTGTGCGCACTTGGAAGATGAGCGGAATGGTGCAAGGAAATGCCTCTTTTTGTATGGTCACCTCCAAAGTTTAGATCTGACGCTGCTCATTTTTTGAATGAATGCACTTAGGCATGCTAACCAGATCTCCGTTCCTGTGCCCTGACTTGAAAACTGTTATTTGATTGGCTTATATCCAGGTGGCATAAGCTAACTTAGTTGTAAGTCCCTAGTATATAGTACCCAGTGCCTGTAAGTTAGAGGGTCACCCCAGGGACTGCAGCACTGATTGTGCTACTCTGGGTGTGACAAAGGTAAAACATGGCTCCCAGTCTGCCACCGCATGCTGGAAGGGCAGTTTTCAACTGCTAACTCGACTTTACCATTTAAAGCAATTGTGAAACTCAGTCTTCACTTACTAATACATGTAGTCCCTTGTAAGGCAGGCTTAATGAGCCCTAAGGCAGGTTGCTGCATAAAAGACTATGAAACATATACTTTTACTTGTTCAAATTGTAAAGCCCCACAGTTGTAGTTTATACTGTGGATATGGATAGTAGCCCCATCGGCGAGTGCAGAGTTACAAGCTGACACTTCAGCCTTGCTAATTTCTGAACTTGTTTAGAAAGCTAGCTCTGTATATACTATATCAAAGTAAGGTATAGTGTGCACAGAGTCCAGGGAGTCCCCAGATGTTTGGCAGAGGCTAAATTAGACAAGTACTAACAGCTCTCTTTGTGATAGTGTGCGCGAGCAGTTAGGCCTGCCCAGAGGGTGTGTTAAGCATTTATTGTATTCACTCAATCAAGGCTGATTGTATACACTCGTACTGAATCCAGACCAATTAGGTATGTATAAAAAGGTATACTTATATTTTAATTTGTAGAACCAAGCAGGACTTGGCACAGGCAAGGAAGAAATGCTTTCAAATGCAAAGCTGTACACAGAAATGCAATTGTGAATTGTATTGGAATCGTTTACAGGTTTGTATTGCTTTTAAAACCGTTTTAAAAAAACTGTCAGATTACTTTTGATTACTTTTCAGTTACTCTCAGGACTTGGTGATATCCTGATATATCACTCACTGGATGTTGTCACTTACAGGTAAGTGCAACAATTCTTAAGTTAAGACACAGTTCAAGGGAGAGTCCTTCAGGTGTCTTGGATGCCCACATGCCTTGGAAGGTTCCTGTATGGTGCACAGACACGGACGTTGCAGCAGGCGAGCAGGGCGACGAGATCAGGAGCAGCAGGAGTCTTCCTAGTTGCAGCCTTGATGCCCAGAGCGAAATCCAAAGTGCCCAGACGGTCGAAGAAGTGTTGTTGGAAATTAGTCTTGTCCCACGACGAATCTAGGGACCCACCCACAGGTAAGCCCTTAAATACCTTAAGGAAAGGGTTGGGACGATTCAGGGGTCCCTCCCAAAGGAGGGGATGGACAAGGAGGAGGATACTCCCCTGTCCTTTGTCCAGTTTTGCGCCATAGCAGGAACCAACGGCTCCCTGAACTGGTTTGAACTGGACTAAGCATAGAGGGCATGAAGTGTGCCCTCCACGCAGACTGTGGCACTGGCAAGTGCTCCCACCCTGCCCCAATACAGTAAACCCTGTCTGGGAGGTGGTCACTCCTCCCTGTGACAAGATATCCATTGTTCTACCTTCCCCTGCTCGAGCTTGGCTCAGCAGCAGGAGGGCAGAAACGTGTCTCTGGCCGGCAGCAGCCCTAGCTTGCTGTCTGGTTCTGGAAGACTGGTACTGGGAGCACTGCGGGCCTCTCGAAGGAGATTTACAGTGCATGGAATCATACCTCCCACACCGGCTACGGTGTGGGGGTATGATTCCAACATGTTTGACACCAAACATGACTGGTTTCGTTACAGCCAGTTTAGAGTTAGTCATTGAGTAATGACGCATGGCCACTCTATATATCGTAATGGCTGATGCACTTACAACCTGGGAGCATGGTCCCCGAAGGCTGTAGGAGTGTCCTGCTCGTGCAAGGGCACCCTCGCACTAAATCCTGTCTGGGAGGTAGTCACACCTCCCTGTGACAGGATAACTATTGGTTCGAGGCATGTGAGCTGTAGATCACATGCTTTGCATAGCCTGCCATCTAGGGTTGGGTCCGGATGTTTGTTTTTCTTCGAAGAAGTCTTTTCCAGTCACAAGGTAGGTGACTCCTCCTTTCGGTGATTGTGCGCATGGGCATCAACTCCATTGTTAGATTGTTTTTTTCCGCCATCGGGTTCGGATGTGAATTGCTGCGCTCCGGTTCGGCACCGGTTCTCGGGTTCCCTTTGAGGCGCAATCCACTACCCTCAACGGTATTGTTTCTCGATCGCGTTTCCCATTCTCTGCGTATCCTTTCGACTCAAAGACCTTCGATCAGAAAACTCATGTAGAGCCGGTGGGCCTAGCCACGCCGGGCTCGCTAGCAGTCGATGGAACGGACTCCATTCAAACTCTGTCCCGGGTGTTGCGCCAAGTTTCAGCGCACCGACCTACATGAAATGTGCAACCTCTGTATATACCCGGAACACGACGAGAAAGACTGCGACGCGTGCCGATCGTTTCGATCGAAGAAGTCGCTTTGTGACCGTCCGGCTTGACGTCACGAGATGCAACATCAAAGCGGCTCCGTACCGGACATCTTCGGCAAAGATTCCGATCGAGGAGAACAACAAGCTCAAGGAACCGAGGAAGCAGAACACGTCTGTGTCTGAGGCCTACTCCGACATGGAAGAAGAGAAGCAAGTTACACCCGGTCAGCCTACTGTGAGTACAGAAGCCCCCTTGCCCCAACAACACAAGACCAAAAAGGCTCCGGTCCTTCCTCAGCCTGCGAGCCAAGGTCGGCACCGAGAAAAAGTCTTGAGCGCCCCGGGCCCGGCGCCGAAACACACAGACAAGCCTTCCAGCTCGGGCTCGAGTCGGCCCATGCCGGCGCTGAACTGAAATGCTCAGCGTTGAAATCAAAGCATGTCGTGGTCCACATCACACCCTTATCGATGTCTAAATCTTCGGAATCGAAGGGTTCGGAGCCGAAACTTTCAACGCCGAAAACGACAACCAAAGATAGAAAGACTCCACCAAAGGAGCCTCGGTCCGACGTGCCACCTTCGGATCCGAAAAAGAAAGAGCTGGTTATAAACCCAGGCACTGGACATATCCTTGCCAAATTGCCTGAAAAAAGGAAGATGGGCCAACAAGAGGAGTACCACATTCCTTTGAAGAGAGAAAATGTGGGTACTAACCCTTCACCACCTTGTATTCCACCTCCTTCGCCCACTGATCCCAACTTACTCATCACACCCACAAATTCACCACTATCACCTGACCCACAGGATGATGGGGATGGGGGATCAGGATAGGCCACAGGATATTGACCCATGGGAGGACTATGACACTGACCCAAACACGGATAATGACCCCGACACATCCGTCCAGACCCTCACCACCCAACGACAATATAGGATTGTAAGAAACTGGTACAGTGTATAGAGTCCAAGGGTCTCCAGAGGTTTGGCAGAGGTTAAAGTTAGATAGAACCTTACTCTCTAAAGTGGTAGCTTGGTCGAGCAGTAAGGCAGTATCAGAGGACAGTGTAAAGCATTTGATGTACACACTCAGCCAGCAAATGAAACCACACACTCAAGAACTGAACTCTAGGCCATTTGTTTTGTATAAAAAGAAATATACGGTTTTATTTTAGAACCACAGGTTTGCATAAAAATACTTTCTCAAGATAAGATGCTGTTTGTTGAATACTTTCAATGAACAATAGACTTTAAATGCAATATGGCACAGGGGTTGCAATAGGCAACACAACACTTGGTATATTATAACATTGAGCTCAATGGGATTTTTAAGTAAACTGTAATAGAATTACTTTACGAACGTTTTTCTTACTCGGGGCTGGATCCTGGATTCAGCCCTAGTGCATTTCCTGTAAACAGTTGAAAGAAATCGTTTTTGTTACACAGGCGATTTTTAAGGAATATTTGTATGTTGCAAAAATCGACACTTAGAAGAATTTCTGGCAAAAACCAGGCAATGTTATCCTATGGAGGAAAATCAAGTTAACGGAAAATCACAGTTGTAATCACTTTTTCTAGTCAGTGCTGGGCACCTAGATCCAGCACTGGGATCTCTCCTGAGAACAGGTGAGTAATTTCGTTTTTGATATTCGGACGATTTTTAGTGAATATTTCAAAGTTCCAAAACTCGACACTTAGAAGAATTTCCAAGTGAAAACCAGTCAATGTTACCGTATGGAGAAAATGCAAGTTATCGGCTTTCAGGTAAGTACTCGGCTGGCAGAGTTAAGGTTCTGGGGCAAGACTCTGGGTCTCCCAGATTCAGGTTTGTACTGTTACACCCTCAGCGGCACAGGGGTGGCCGGGTGCAGAGAGAGTAGGCCCAACGTTAGCCTATGGCGGGCGGGGGGCCTTTGGTTGGTGGCTGTTGGCAGGCAGGCCACTCGGCTGTGGGAGCAAAGCTCCTGGTCACTTACTCTGGGGAAGTCGAACAGGGTAGTTGGTGCACTCTCAGCGGCACTGGGGCGGCCGGGTGCAGTGGGCTTTTGGGCCGTCGGGCGCCCAATGGATTTCAATGGGAAAGCTGCAAGACGAACAAAGGCTGCAAACTCTGGGACGGTGATTCTTCAGGTGCGACCACCACTTCGAGAGGTAAGTTGGGATGCTGTAGGGGGGGTAGACACCCAGGAGTTGGGCACAGGGGGCCGTGGGGCGCCGGGTGCAGGGGTGTCTTTAGGCGTCGGGAAATCTTACCCTCTGCTGGTCGCGGTTGGAGGGGTCCCTGGTGTTGAGGCTGCAGGCGTCGTCAGGAGCGTCGAGGTGAGTCCTTGGGTGCTGGATTATTGGTCACAGTCGGCGGGGGGACGTCCTCGTGGTCTTTGTCCACTTTGGCTCGAGCCGGGCTCGGCGGGTGCACAGTGGGCAAGATCCGCGGTCTCAGGCCGGGGCCTGGGGTTGCAGATGTTTGAGCAGAACCACTGCTCGTGGGTGTCCCAGTCTTTTTAGTTGAGCAAGGCAGTCAGGTCCTCCGGGGTTTTCGAGGTTACTGACCACTGAAGAGGCCGGGGTTTAGCAGGAGCAGGTTCGAGGTTCGACAGGCCGGTAGGGCTAGGGCCAAGTCAGTTGGTGTCGTCCTCTTGTTAGCAGCTGCACGGCTGGTCTTCTTTCTTCTTGTTCTTCTTGTTTCGGGATCTGAGGAAGGAAGGTTCAGGGTGCCCCTAAATACTGAATTTAGGGGCGTTACAGGTAGGTAAAGGGCAGGGACCAATGGGTCCCTTCCCTGGGGTGGGTACACCCCCCTACTCTGCCACTCTCCAGTGGGAGGGGGGCAGGAGCCTGTCCTTGGTTGGCTGGGTCCCCCTATCCTCAAGATGGCGGGGACTCGAGGTTGTGCTTCACCTCGCCTCCCCCACCCTAGGGGTGGAGTTGGCAGAGGCGGGCACACCTCTCTTCCTCACTCTGTTTTTCCCGCCGGGTCTCCCGCCCAATGGGGGGGGGGGGGTGGAACCAGTGGGGACCAGTTGCTGAGTACAGCAAGTGGTCTGGAGAGGCTCACAAAGGCGGTATGCCTTTGACGCTTCTCCTTCGTGAACCCTGCCCATCCTGGGGGAGGAGGCTTGGCACCTCGTCCCAGGATGTGCATTGTTTCAGGACCCCGAGAGCAGCAAGCTCTCGACCCAGGGGTCCAGAAACATGTCTGGGGGTGGCAGCCTCGGCAGCCACTCAGTCAGGTCACTGGGAGTTGGTCGAGTTTCAGGGGGCATCTCTAAGATGCCCTCTGTTGTGCATTTTACATTAAATCCCACACTGGCATCAGTGTGGGTTTAATGTGCTGAGAAGTTTGATACCAAACTTCCCAGTCTTCAGTGTAGCCATTATGGGGCTGTGGAGTTCGTAATGACAAACTCCCAGCACCATATACTCTTAATGGCAGCACTGCACTTAGTGCCCAGGAATGGACCTGGGTACTGTAGGGGCACAGGGCTCATGCACCTGTACCCTCACCACTGGCATAGGGCACCCAGCTAGAGGGGTGACTGAGGTATGCCAGGGCAGTGGTTTGTGGGCATGGCACACACGGATGTGTGCCATGTCGACTCTTCACTTTGTTCTGCACCAAGACACGCAGCCTGCAAAGGCAGTGTGTGTGTGTCAGGGTACAGGGCCTCTAAGGGTGGCACAATGAGTGCTGCAGCCCTTGGAGGCCTTCTCTGGTCAGAGTGCCCTGGGTACCAGTGGTACCATTTACCAGGGGCCTACCTGTAGCCAGAGATGCCAATTGGGTTTAGGCTTAAATGCAGTTTAAGGGAAGGAACACAGGCTCTGGGCACCTGATTGGCAGGAGCCCAGGGCACACTCAGTCAAAGCACATCAGCAATTCAGCAAAAAGTGGGGGCATACCATGCAGGAAAGAGGGCACTTTCTCACAAGGATACATTGAGCTACTTAACAGGACTGCTCATTACCATGGGGTGGAACTACATAAAGAGGCATTAGAGGAGGATTTCTTATTTGAGACCCTAAGTTCCTCTCAAAGAACTACCCATACACTGTCAATGCTTAAAGGGAGGCTTAAACACGCAGATTAGGTTTTTAAAGATGCTGGAAGGGCAAGAATCATCACGCCTAGGGTTGAGAAAAAATATAAACCTGCACCTACTGACCCTGCCTACATCGAAGGTCAGCTGCCCTTAGACTCTCTTGAGGTTTCCAATGCTCACAAGAGAGCTAACTCACAGACCACAGGTGAGGTCCCTCCTCCTGATAAGGAGTCAAAATTAAACGATTCCTCTGGCAAACGGGTAACGTCACTAGCGGCTAATCATTGGCGCATTGCTAATGCTCAGGCTTTGTTAGCCAGATATGATGGGGCTCATTATGATGAGTTAGAAAAGTTCATGCAATTTCTGCCTGATGAACCTAAATCTAAGGCTAACTATCTTATTCAGGGGCAAACTTATCGCCAACACCTCTAGACGCAGCATATACAGCAGCGCGGGCAGTAAACACCAGTGTACTGCTACGCAGGCATGCTTGGTTGAGGATTACAGGTTTCAAACCTGAGGTGCAAGCCTCTCTTCTCGACCAGCCATTTGACAAAGAACACCTTTTTGGTCCAGCAGTTGACACCTCGTTGGAAAAAATGAAAAAAGATACTGAGGTCGCAAAGTCCATGGGGGCCTTGCAGTTACCTACAAATAGGGGTTCCTTTCGGCGCTCCTTTTACAGGGGTGGCTCCAAGAATATTTCCACATAAAATCCCTCCTCCTCTTACAAGGACAACAATCAATCGCCCTCATCAAGAGGCTATTTCAGAGGAGGTTTTAGAGGAAACAATGGTAAGGGAAGAGGCAGAGGAGGCAACTCCACACGCACTTCCCCTGCAAATAACAAGCAGTGACTTCCTTCCACTACTCCCCGATCATTCCACTCCTGTCGGGGGATGTCTCTCCCAATTTCTCCCTGTGTGGAACACAATCACCTCAGACAAATGGGTTCTACAAATTATCCAATATGGTTACTGCCTGGAACTTACGGACACTCCCCCAACATTCTTCCACGATCAGACGCAACGTCACAAGAACATCTTACCCTTCTAAAGCAAGAAGTTCTCTCTCTGTTAGAGAAAGGAGCTATAGAACCAGTCCCATTAAAATATCAAGTGGCTGGGGTATACTCCCTGTACTTCTTAATTCCCAAGAAGGACGGCTCTCTCAGACCTATACTAGACCTCAGATATCTAAATCTATACATTCAGTCAGACCATTTTCACATGGTCACTCCAAGTGCTCCCGCTCCTTCAACAAGGCAACTTTCTGTCCACTCTGGACTTAAAGGACGCCTACTTCCATATCCCAATACACCCTGCTCACCGCAAATACCTCAGGTTCGTAATAGCAGGCCAGCATTATTAGTTCAAGGTGCTCCCATTCAGAATAACTCCGCACCCAGGGTTTTCACCAAATGCCTAGCAGTAGTCGCAGCTAGTCTACGAAGACAACACATTCACGTCTTTCCATATTTGGACGACTGGCTCATAAAAGCCAGCTCGCAAGAAAGCGGTCTACGTCACACTCACAACACAGTGCAGTTGCTCCACGATCTTGGATTCACAGTAAATCTGTCCAAGTCCCATCGCCAACCATCCAACACACAGGCGTATCTGGGAGCCACAATAGATGCACAAAAAGCTTTAGCCTACCCCAATCCGGCCAGAATCCACAACATGCAGACTTTACTCCGTCAGTTTCAGCCTCAGCACTCATTGCCAGCTCGAGTGTTCATGCAGTTACTGGGGATGGTGGCGTCTTGCATCCTAATAGTCCCTTGCGCAAGACTACAAATGCGTCCCCTTCAGGAGTGCTTAGCACGTCAGTGGAACCAGGCTCGGGGTCTGTTATCAGATCTAGTGTTGATGCACGGCTGCACCCATCGCTCTCTGCAGTGGTGGAATCCACAAAACCTTTCAAAAGGGCGGCCCTTCATCGACCCGGTTCCACCGATGGCGCCAACAGCAGACTCATCGCTCACTGGTTGGGGAGCTCCTCTCCAGATGCATACAATTCAGGGCATGTGGAGCCTACAGCAAAAGCAGCTTCACTTAAATCATCTAGAGCTGCTAGCGATTTTTCTAGCGCTCAAAGCGTTCCAAGTTCATCTAGTAGGCAAAGCTGTCCTGATCCGTACAGACAACATGACAGCAATGTACTATATACAAAACCGGGGGAGACACACTGTCTCCAGCTGTCATAACTAGCACAGACCATCTGGAGATGGGCCATACGTCACAAAATGCATCTCCTTGCAGAACACCTTCCAGGAGTAAACAATCGGATTGCAGATCTGCTCAGTCGTCAAAGACAACAGATCCACGAATTGGAACTCCACCCTCAAGTTCTCCTCCCATTCTTTCAGATGTGGGACTTTCCAGACATAGATCTGTTCACCACAAACCTAAACGAAAAATGCCCAAACTTTGCATCCAGGTATCCACACCCATTGTCCAGAGGCAATGCACTATGGATCAATTGGTCAGGGATATTTGCCTACGCTTTTCCGCCTCTCCCACTCATTCCATTAGTGGTTCGGAAACTCAGAAAGTCGTCCCTGACACTAATCCTAGTTGCTCCTACATGGGCCCGTCAACCCTGGCTCACAACCCTGTTGGAGCTCTCAGTAGTTCCTTACCAAAAACTACATATTACACCCAATCTCCTCACGCAGAGCCGTGGAGAGATAAGACATCCAGATCCCAGTCATCTCAACCTTGCGATCTGGCTCCTGCAGAGGCTAGACGTCCTACTACAAGAGCTTGCTATGCAGCAAAGTGGAAGCGGTTTGTCATATACTGTAATAACAATCAGATCAACCCGCTTGATGCTTCAGTTCAAAACATAATATGCTATTACAGCTGCAGCGTTCAAATTTAGCGTACCCATCCATACGCTTACATCTTGCTGCAATAGATGCATACCTCCAGAATAGACAACATCTGTCTCTCTTCACAGTGCCTGTTATTAAAGCATTTATGGAGGGACTTAAGTGTCATTCTCCCAAGATTTCCACCTGCTCCAGTGTGGAATCTCAACATTGTCCTCATCAGACTCATGGGTCCACCTTTTGAGCCATTGCACAGATGTGAGTTGCAATTTCTCACTTGGAAGATAGCTTTCCTCATAGCTATCACATCACTGATGAGAGTAGGGTGAGCTTCAGGCACTAACCATAGAAGAACCATTTTTACAAGTACACCAAAACAAAGTGATTCTTCGTACCAACCCAAAATTTCTACCCAAGGTCATTTCTGCCTTTCATATCAACCAATCTGTTGAGTTCCCAGTGTTCTTCCCTCAACCAGATTCTGTGGCAGAACGTGCTTTACACACCTTAGATGTGAAAAGAGCATTACTCTACTACATAGAAAGGACAAAACCTTTCCGTAAGACAAAACAACTATTTGTGGCTTTTACTACACCACATAAAGGCAATCCCATATCAAAATCAGGTATTGCATGGTGGATAGTCAAGTGCATTCAACCATGCAATGCAAAAAAACAAAACTAACATTGTCAATTCCCCCTAGAGCGCACTCCACACGCAAACTAGGGGCTTCTATGGCATCCTTAGGAAATATACCCATAGATGACATCTGCAAAGCTGCAACATGGTCTACACCTCACACATTCACAAAACACTATTGTGTAGATGTGTTAGGAAGACAGCAAGCTAGTGTGGGCCAAGCAGTTTTACGTACACTATTTCAGACGATTGCAACAGCTACAGGTTAGCCACCGCTTTGGTAGATAACTGCTATATAGTCTATGCAAAGCATGTGATCTACAGCTCACATGCCTCAAACGGAAAATGCTACTTACCCAGTATGCATCTGTTCTTGGCATGTAGAGTTGTAGATTCACATGCGCCCACCCGCTTCCCCCGGGTACCTATACCTGTTGCAGTGACATCTTACTTAGATACATATATACATGGACAGCTTTCTACTACTCTCACTCCATTATCACCCTCTGCGGGAAAACAATCTAACAATGGAGTCGATACCCATGCGCACTATCACCGAAAGGAGGAGTCACCTACCTTGTGACTGGAAAAGACTTCTTCGAAGAAAAACAAAGTGCAAAAATCGGGACCCAACACTAGATGGCAGGCTATGCAAAGCATGTGAATCTACAGCTCTACATGCCAAGAACAGATGCATACTGGGTAAGTAGCATTTTCCTTCTGCCTTCCTCTGCCTGGGCTTGGCTCAGCAGCAGGAGTGCAGAAACGTCTCTGTGGTCGGCAGCAGCCCTAGCTTGCTGTTCAGTTCTGGAAGACTGGTACCAGGAGCACGGAGGGCCTCTCGGAGGAGATTTACAGTGCATGGAATCATACCTCCCACACCGGCTATGGTGTGGGGGTATGATTCCAACATGTTTGATACCAAACATGGCAGGATTCGTTGCAGCCAGTTTCGAGATGGTCACCGCATAATGACGTGGTGCCCCTCTATATGTCATATGGCTGTCTCACTTACAACCCGGGAGAATGGACTCCGTTGGTCATAGGGGTGTCCTGCACATGCAGGCGTACCCTCATACTTGGAACCAAGCACCCTGCCTTCACGATTGCAAAGGGCTGCTGTAGGGGTGACTTATACGTTTTAAGTTCAGTGACCTTAGATATAGGGAAACCTACATCTTACTTAAGTGGTGCTGGCACCAGCTTACACAGGCTGCAATGGCAGGCCTGTAGTTACAAATTGAATGGTCTCCCATGGGTGCCATAATGCATGCTTCAGCCCATGGACCCCTGGTGTACCTATGCCCTGGGTACCTGAGTACCATATACTAGGGACTGATAAGGGTACACCAGTGTCCAATCTGGGATGTACCCAAGTACTTACCAAGCCAATTTAGGGGAGAAAGCACAGAGACTGGGGTCCTGATTAGCAGCATCCCAGTCAGACTAGTCAGAAACAGCATTACATCAAGCAAAAAGTGGGAGTAACCATAAAAGCAGATCCTAATTTCCTACACCCTGCTTACTTGTATACTCATCCGGCACTGTGTTGTGTTGGTAATTATTGCTGGGGTTTGCAGGGAGCATGACACTACTGAGGTTAACGACTGGACTTGGCAGTTGTATGAGATCATCTGTAATAGTGAAGCATACACACACATCATTCTCTGGATTGTGTACTATTTTTATATTGGCTTTATAAAGAAAAAAAGCAAGTTGTATGTCGCAGAGTACAAGAAGCTGGGCAGTCAGCAGATCCTCTCCTGCTCCAGATCCTGGTCCTGCTCCAAATCACCATCCTCTTGTAATTGGTTCGCAAGCCACAGCCTAAGAACAAGGAATCCAAGTGGGACGTGTCCTGCTCCTGCTCCTGGAAGACGTCTCTCACTTGAAGAAACCAGACCCTGCTGCCATTGTCCGACTGAGCCTATTCTGAGACTGATCCCAGTGTTATCCCAAGTTTTACAGGCCATTGTTGGCAATGCAACAAACAGAGGTCCATGCTGGCTCCCTTGAGAATGCCTTTGTGCCCATTTAGCTGCACTGTACCTAGTCAGACGTCTGCTGATAGGGCCTTCACAGGCGTCTACTGCCCCCCCCCATACCAGCGCCGGCCCATCCCGCCACTCCATCCCTCCACTCCTGAGCTAGAGCCCTTGTTGGTTCCAACTGCTCCAGTTCCAATCTTGACTTCAGAGGTGCCTACTCCTGCTCTGACCCAGACAGCTGCTTCTGGAGCCTAAGTAATCCCAGGCTAGGCCTATGTCTCGTTATGGGATTTTTAAGCCACAGCCCCCAACTTTGGATCAGCCTCTCCTTCTATGCCAATACTACAGTAGGCTTTAAGTCTTAATATCAGATTCTGATGCTGTTCCAAGCCTTCAAAATGTTCTGCAAGATGGCAATAGCAAGGAGGTAGATACTTTTTTCCTACCTTTTCAGCTTACCGTCCTGTCCTATGGGCTCACCTCAGCCCCTCTGGTGTTTGATTATGTCAGTGGTTTTGACCCATCTTACAGGTTGGGGGTGCATGTACCTTGACAAGCTACTGAAGGCAGGTTCGCCGCAGTCCGTGTGAGCCTCCTATGGACAACTGTCACCCTCTGTCTTCCCTGAAGTTTCATTTAATAGGCTGAAATCCAACCTGCTCCCTATACAGAGCATTCCCTTCATATGGGCTTTCCTAGACACTGTAGCGTTCAAGGCCCTTCCACCGATGCAGAGTCTGGGGCATTCTGCATACGAATCAGATGTCTTGGGCTTACTACTAGATTCTGGGTCGTAGATAAGAGGCATCTTGGCCTTGTGCCCCACGTCATCCTGCTGTGTAACCTCCACCTGCAGTGGGCACAGAATTAGGGGTTTCATTTTAAATAATGTTTCTATTTCAGAAGAGGCAGACTTAGACCTTCGGTAGTTGCTCTTGGACCCCAGCCTGAACTGCTGCAGGCCATTCTCTATAACCCATACAGAGCTCATAGTAGTGACGGACGCATCATGTCCTGGCTGGGGTGGTCATCTGGGAGAGGTGGCTATCAGGGGACTCTGGTCTCTGGCAGAGCAGAGGCACCAAATAAACCTTCTGGAGCTTCACACCATTCATTAGGCTCTGGAGGCCTTCCTCAAAGGGAAACCCGTTAAGATCTTGAATGGCAACACAACAAAAACTAAGCCAAAAGGCTGGGTAGTAATTTGCACACTGACACACTTTGCAGTCTATCACATCCTATCCATGTCTGAGGGCAATAAAAAAAAAAAAGCTCCAAGGAAAACTGATGTTAGTGCGCAGAAGTGGTGCCTCTCTACATTTTAAAGGTGTGCAGGAACAGTTGCTACGAAAAGTTATGATCCAGTCTGGTAATTTCAAAAGGGGAGGAATCTGCGGTTAGAGTATCCACCAGAAAACACATTACCAAGGGTAATTAACTTTTTCAAGGTTATATACTGGATTCCATTTTTGGGGTAACTCCTGTTTAATCTAGAGAATTCTTTGGTACCTAAAGTATCTAGTTCAAAGTAAAGCTTGAGTACCAGTATCAATGTGTGCATCCCATCACTGAAATCTTAGACGATCTTAACGCTTCTCAACGGAACCCAGAAAATTCAGTGTCTCCTTAGAATAGCATTAGCTGTAGAGCTCACTGTTAAACTATTTGTTAATGCTTTGAGCAAGGGAGCTATAATAATGTTTGAGGTTGGTTGTCTAGCCCAGAAGGTGCACTGGTTTGTGTCCTATTTTTACGTGTACTATCTGATAGAGACATCTAGTTGCAGATTTCTTACCTTAGAATTCTCCGCAGGGGCCAGACTGGATCCGGAAATTTTTCACAGCATTACCTCTGCTCGTCAGAGGGCAGCGAGCGAATCTGTAGTGACGTCGACCTCTGGATGTGACATGTACGGAGTCCATATAAGCTCTCCTCTGACGCGCTGGCATCAGTTTTTTTCTTTTTCCCGTGTAGTGGTACCTCTGCCTGTTTTCCGGCCTACTTCGACTTCTCGTCGACAGAACACTGCCTTTCTACCTGTCTTCAGGTTTCAAGCCTTGTAGGTCCTGTGGTCGGCAAATTTACTCCAGTATTGGAACTTTCATAGATTCACATGCTTGAATCATTCCCCGTCGTCCTGGGAGCCCCCGGTACTTAAAATAGTAGTAGTAGACTTAAATAGTCATAATACACTAATGATATAGACTAAAGAAGGCATAGGCCTCTTAGTTTAATAACCTATCCTAGTCCTTATAAAGAAAAGGACCAAATTTTTCCCTCAACCAATCTTCACTAATCACCCTCTAGAACACTCCTGAAGGCAGCTCAAACTCAGATTTTCTACCGCACGTTGTGCTAAGGAGTCTCCTCTGAGCTCTGCTCAGCTTTCTCATCAAGGATAAAGAATTTTGGACTTTTTCTACAGGAAAGTACAATTTTATTATATCTTCCTAACATCATCTTCCTACTTTTGTGGGTCTTCATTATATCTGGACTATGTCAGACAAGGCTATGAAGGCTCTCTTCAGAGAATGTGCCACTTGCCTGAAGAAAAGACTTTATGTGGATGATCCCCACAAAAATTGCATTTACTGCCTATATCCATCTCATAAGGCGTCAGAATGCAAGATTTGTCATACTTTTTCTAATAAGACCCTTAGAGACAGGGAAGGACGTCTTCTTATCTGGCTTCAGAAATTGAAAACTAGATCAGTCCCTGTGTCAGACTCCGAGAGTGACCAGTCTACATCTACAAAAACCTCTTCAAAAAGAGCAAGAGTCTCATCACAGTCTGATAAAGAGCCTGCTCAAAAGTGCGCCAAGACGTCCTCTCATGAATCTTCCTCTGAGCGCAAAGGTTCTCATAAAAATGATCAGCCTTCTAAGACTGTTGCTGAACCAAAAACACCTCCTGCGGAACTTAAACTGACTTTCAAAAAACCTACTTCTGACATTCTGTCAGGAAGTTCTCAGTCAGTGAAGAAAAGTACTTCAGCGCCGTCCACGACAAGAGGAAGCATTTCTGGCACGTCGACGACATGTTCTATGGCTATCTCATCATCGACGACGACCGTGACATCGTCGACGCGAGGTCCATTTTCATCGACTAGCTCCTTAATATCTCACAAGGAGATTGACACACCGTCGACGAAGCACTCGTCGTCGACGCTGAAGCCGACTACATTGTCGCAGAAAATACCATCGACTAGGTAGTCACCGACGTCGCCACCGCCGACAGAAAAAAGGTCAACGCAGCAAGGGTCGGCGAGGTCATCAGTCGACGAGTGCACCACTGTCGACGGACACATTGCCGTTGACGAAGTTAAAATCACCGACGTCGACGAAGTCGCTACTGACGACGACCCCGCAGGTGTCGAAGTCCCCTCCATCGACTAAATCATCGTCGTCGACGACATCACCTACGGCAAGTACAATTAAGGCTGTGGAAGTGAAGACGCCGTCGTCGACACAATAATCGACGAAAGTTATATCTATGAAACTGACTACGCCAAAGAAGATTCTGGCATCAAAAATCACGCCTGAACACACCTCACCCAGCAAAATTACTTCTCTCTTACCCACTCACCTTTTAGAGGAGGGAGATTCTGAAGAAGGGGATGAAGATGAAGGTCCCTTTGGGGTTGCATATAGCCCTTCAGAATTGCACGTCAAGTGCCAACTAGGCGATAATGAGGATGACCAACAATACTATGGTCAAGCCTATTTTACCCAGCCTGAACAACATCATCAGTACCATGAGCAAATGGTCACAATGCAGTCTGCATTACTGACTGATTTGCAGTTTATGCTGCTGGACTACAGACGGCGCTTCCCACCTTCGGACCCGTCTAATATACCTCCTCCTCCTCAGGTGACATCGCCAGTGAAAGTTAGGGCTCCTGCAGTCCTTTCAGTGCCGAATACTCCACAATCTGTTCCTCTCCAGGAACCAGTATCTTCGGATGAGGAAGTGGAACTTCATGATACAGCTTCTGAATGGGATGACTCCAGGATGTTTTCACCAGCCTCACCTACTCCTCCTCCGGTAGATTCCCCACCTGAGGATATTGGGGAATTTCACAATCTGTTGGAGCGTGCTGCGAAAAGGTTTGCCATACCAATGCCTTCCAAACAGGCGGACTGCTTCCTATATGACTTTAAGGAACCATTTTGTAAGTCAGTTAGGGCTATTCCCATAATTGATTATATTTGGGAGGAAGGTGTTAGAATTGTAAAGAACCCAGCATCTGTGCCAGCAGTGCTTCCACGTCTAGATAAAAAGTATAAAACGACTGAGGACGCCCCAGCGTGCCTCACAGGACACCCAAAACCGGACTCGGTAGTGATGCAGGCCGCTCAACGCTGCTCGAAGAATTCTACGGTACCCCTTTCTGCGCCTCCGGACAAAGAGGGCAGACGTTTAGATTCCATTGGGAAAAGATTCTCATCAATGTCAGCTCTCAAAGTAAAGGCAGCAAACTCCTTGGCGTATTTAGGGCGCTATGATCGCCAAATGTGGTCCGACATTGCTTCTTATATTGATCAATTACCGGAAGATGTTAGAGGAGGCAAAAAAGATATTGCATGAAGGAGAAAGAACATCAAATGAGATTATAGATTCAGCGATGGATGTTGCTGTTACAGGATTCAGACAACTAGCTAGTTCAGCAGTTCTACGAATACAGGGCTGGCTTAAAGCCTCCTCCTTTCGTCCTGAGGTTCAAAACAAAATATTGGACCTTCCATATGATGGAGAGGCTCTTTTTGGCAGCCATGTAGAGGAAGCCCTAAAACCATCAAGGCAGACACTGCCAAGTCTTTGAGGATGCTGCAGTTCCGAAAAACTCCCTTTCAAGGATCAAAGGGTAGCGGTCAACCTTCTTATAGAGGAGGATACCAGCAATACCGTTACCCGGCGTATTCTTCCACATCACATTCATACAGACCTCAGTTCCAACAAAGACAACCACCTCAGACATCCTATGTCAGAGCAAATGAAGGAAAGACATCAAGGGCTGGCAAGGATACTAGCCGCCGCCAATGATACATCTCTGGCTCCAACTCTCAGTTCACCAAGCCAATCGTTTCAATCTCACCCTACCCGCCTGGGAGGCAACATTTCATACTTCCTCCATCAATGGCAAGCCATTACTAAAGACCAGTGGGTCCTGCACCTAGTTCAAGTTGGACACACTCTAGAATGTACCCAAAAACCGCCTACAAACCCCCCACAACCCTCCCACCATAAACATCTCAGGGCTCTTCAACAAGAGGTAAAAAGCATGCTAAAAAAAGGGCCAATAGAGAAAGTAGCATTCTCAAGCAGGGGCACAGGTTTTTACTCCTGTTTCTTCTTAATCAAAAAGAAGTTAAGGCAGTGGAGACCAATTTTGGACCCTCAAAATCTCAATCTGTATCTGAAGAAACAATCTTTCAGAATGATAACATTGCAAGAGGTATTGAAGCTCCTGAACAAAAACGATTTCATGACATTAGACCTCCAAGACGCCTATTTCCATATGCCTATTCACCCAAAACACAGAAAATACCTGAGATTTGTGGTAGCCGGATGCCACTATCAGTTCAGAGTGCTCGCATTTGGCCTCAAGTCTACGCCCAGAATTTTTACGAAGCGTCTCGCTCCGATGGCAGCATTTCTCAGACAGCGGAAACATCAAGTCTTCCCGTATCTGGGCGACTGACTTATCAAAGCCCCATCCAAGCGAGAGCATTTACGAAGGCCTGCACAGATCTTTTTAAAAGTTTGGGTCTGACTATAAATCAGCAAAAGTCCAATCCGAATCCGTCACATAAGATTGTCTTCCTAGGAGTGCTACTGGACACGGTCGGCTTAAAAGCATACCCAGCAGAGAAACGTCAGCGGCGATTTCTTGTTCTGGCAAATTCCATCAAAAGAAAAAAGTCACTTTCGGTCCGACTTTTCAAATCCCTTTTAGGGATGATGTCGTCATGCATACCAATGATTCTGTTTTGTCGTCTCAGGATGCGCCTGTGAGAGGCTGGGTTTCTGTTGCAGTAACCCCCCCACTTTTTGCCAGACCACTGATTCACTTTTGACTTGATGTGCCCTGGGTCCCTGCCAATCAGGTTCCCAGGGCCTGTGTTCTTTCCCCAAAACTGTACCCAAACCCAATTGGCCTCTCTGGCCCCAGGTCAGCCCCTGGTAAATGGTACCACAGGTACTCAGGGCACTGTGACCAGGGAAGACCTCTAAGGGCTGCTGCACTTATTGTGCCACCCTTAGAGGCCCTGTACCTTTACACACACACACTTCCATTGCAGGCTGCGTGTTTTGGTGCAAAACAAAGTGAAGTCGACATGGCGCACATCCTTGGCTTGGCAGTTCGGGCTGGACTGTTCCCATGAGGCACAGGGTCAAGACTGATTTGCATATGGCTGGGTTCAAACTGGAATGGCATGGTGAGCAAAAAAACGATGGATTTAGGCCCAGATCTCTGTACTGGGGTGAATGTATGACATTGTTCTGCATTCTGTCCATCAACTGTTGTTTTTGCACACATCCCTGTGTGCCATGCCTACAACCCACTGCCCTGGCATAGGTCAGCCACCCCTCTAGCTGGGTGCACTGTACCAGTGGTGAGGGTACAAGTGCATGAGCCCTGTACCCCTACAGTGTCTAAGTCAATTCCTAGACATTGTAAATGCAGTGCTGCCATTAAGAGTATATGGTGCTGGGAGTTTGTCATTACGAACTCCACAGTACCATAAGGGCTGCACTGAAAACTGAGAAGTTTGGTATCAAACTTCTCAGCACATTAAACCCACACTGATGTCAGTGTGGGATTTAATGAAAAATGCACTCAGAGGGCATCTTAGAGATGCATCCTGAAAATCGACCAGCCTCTGGATTAGGGATTGTGCTCACTCCCCCACGTGGGGTGAGCACACCCAGGGTGTAGTCACCCGAAGGTCAGTAGCCCATTGGCTACTGACCTCGAGACCCATAATACGCCCCCTAAATACAGTATTTAGGGGGCAGCCCTGAACCAAGATGGCAGATTAGATTCCCGCAAACTAAGAAGAAAAAGGACGAAAGAAGACGCCCAGCAGAGGAGACTGCAGAGAACAACTGACTTGGCCCCAGCCCTACCTGCCCGTCTGCAGTTTCCAAAGATCCTGTGCCAAAAATCGTCTTGTCCTGCAGCCAGCGACCTCCAGAACCCCTGGGAGGACTGACTGCCTTCAACAAAGAACGGACCTCCTGTGAACAGCAGCTCTGTTCAGAAGAAACACCAAAGAAAGACTCTGAGCCTCCTGAGGAAAAAGAAACCGGACGCCTGGAACCACCACTGCACCCGTCGCTTATGGCCCGAGTTCGAGTGGCCCACAGGTCCCAGCGAGGTCCCCCAGCGCTCCAGAGTCCGAGTCCACCGTGGGTTGACCCCTCCAGGACTCCCTGACGTCGCCTGCAGCCTCTGCATGGAGACCCCACCAACCGCAAATGGCCGGGTAAGGTGAAATCTGACCTCAAAAGACACCCCTGCATCCAGCCGCCCTGCGCCCTGGAGAAGAGAACCTGAGGTGCAACTACGTCCCCAAGCCCTCCAACTTACCTGCGCAGCTGTTGGTTCCTCCTGGAAGTCTTCCTGGACCGAGCCTGCAGCTGAAAACCAAAACCGAAAATCCCCATTGAAAACAGGGGACCCGAAGCCAAACCAGCACCCTGCACCCAGCCGCCCCTGCGCCGCTGCACTTTTTGTGCTAAACAGGATCCCCTTTTGCCCTGATTCTAACACCAGGAGCTTGGCATTGGTCTGAAGTTCAGTCTTTGAGTGTGTGAATTAATTTGCTGACTGAGTGTGTACAACAAATGCTTAACACTGTCCTCTGATACTGCCTTACTGCTCGCCCACACTACCACAAATAGAGAGTGAGGTGCTATCTACCTTTACCTCTGCCTACCTTTGGGGTTCCACACTATACCTCACTTTGGTATAGTATATACAGAGCCAGCTTCCTACAGCGCCCATTTCAGGAGGAGCTGGGCAGACAGTGGGTACAGTCAGTAGGCTCATTCAACTACATCGTCAGAGTAACTCCACATATGGTGAAGGCCCTAGACTGGTGGTTAGACACAGACCATTTATCAGTAGGGATGTCCTTACATCAAGAAGCCGCACCACTAGTGATCACAACAGATGCGTCCTTAGAGGGATGGGGAGCTTACCTACAAGAGCTCCAAGTAAGCGGAAAATGGCATCAAGCTTAATCTCACATAAATTTGTTAGAGTTGAAAGCTGTGCATCTAGCCCTCCAGGTGTTTCTGCCCAGGATACAGAATTCATCAGTGCTAGTCCGAACAGACATTACCACAACGATGCACTATGTAAACCAGCAAGGGGGCATGAAATCTCGCTTCTCTCCAAGGAAGCCCAAAAGTTGTGGGAATGGGCTATAGACCACAGAATCTGCCTCCGAGCAGAACATGTTCCAGGACGGCAGAACACGATTGCGGACACGTTAAGCATACTGACATCATCGTGTCACAAATGGGAGCTGCACCACCAAACCCTGAGGAGCGTATTCCTGCGCTGGGGCACACCAAACTTGGACTTGTTTGCAACTCCCCAGAACCGCAAATGCTGGTACTATGCAAGTTGGCATCCCCAACAGGGGTCATGGGGGAATGCCTTTTCGATTGCATGGTCCGGCATCTTTGCTTATGCTTTTCCTCCCATTCCTCTGCTTCCAAGAGGCCTGAGAAAGATGAAAATCGAGCCATGCAAACTGATCCTCATCGCTCCGGCATGGCCACGTCAACACTGGTAAACGGAACTGCTTCTCCTATCGCAAGTCCCACAATTCAAACTTCCAGTGATTCTCGATCTCCTGACCATGAACCAGGGGCAGATACTACACCCGGACCTCAAGAGCCTGCATTTGTCAGCTTGACTCCTGAATACAATGAATTCAGACATTTAAACATTTCTAGTGAATGCCGCAATATCCTAGCCAAAGCGAGGGCGGACAGTACCAACAAGACGTACCGCCTCAAGTGGAAGCGTTTCTGCATCTGGTGTCATCGGGAGAGTTTACATCCACTGTCTTCCTCTCCAGAACAGATCCTACCTTACCTTCTGCTTCTCGCAAAATCAGGTTTGGCACATAGTTCAATTAAAGTTCACTTAGCGGCCATTTCCCGGTGCAGAAGATCGTCTTCTCCTCTACGGTCTTCTAGAGTAATTAAAGAGTTTCTCAAAGGGCTCTTTCGAGTGTTTCCGCCAGTTAGACCTCCACCGCCAGCCTGGCAACTGAACACTGTTCTTTCACAGTTAATGAAAACCCCCTTTGAACGAATTCACACTGCAGAAATCAAATTCCTATCTTGGAAGTTGGCTTTGCTACTTGCTTTGACCTCAGCCAGACGGGTCAGCGAAATACAAGCTTTTGTAATAAAGAAACCTTTCTTGCAATTCATATCAGATGGAGTTCTGCTGTGAACAAATCCAAAGTTCATTCCCAAGGTGCCATCTGATTTCCACCTTAACGAACCAGTGGTTATAAAAACTTTCTTCCCGAATCCTACGACATCGGCGGAGAGAGCTTTGCATTCATTGGACGTCAAACGTTGCCTAAAGTTTTATCTAGATAGAACAAAATCTTTCCGTAAGACCTCTCAACTATTTGTGGCATACAGTGCTCCAAGGGTATGTTTTCCACTCTCCAAACAGAGTATTAACAGGTGGATTGCAGGTGCAAAACAATTCTGTCATCAAAAGGCTGGTAGACCTCTGTCGGCTAGAGTACAGCTTTATTTGCGCAGCAACGTGGGCGAAGACCTGTTTTCACCCGACACTACTGTTTGGACTCAGCAGTTCTCAATGATACAGCAGTGGGTCAGGCAGCACTTCGGCATCTGTTCCATTAAGGTGAGCCATCCCTGTCTACCATCCTACCTATATTCAACTGTACCACGTTTCCATATGGTAATTTGGTTGTCTTAAATGCTTATGGAAGTTTTTTTTCCTTGACTGTTAACATTATGGTTGTCGTTTACATTGGTGATTGCTTGCAGGTTACATTGTTTAGATTCCTGTTAAGCATCAAAACTATGGTAAATGTGCTACCAAACTGCTTGCTACTCTGATTCAAGCATGTGAATTCATGAAAGTTCCAATACTGGAGTAAGAAATAAGTTACTTACCTGTAACTGTAGTTCTCCAGTATTGGAAGCTTTCAAAGATTCACATGCAACCCACCCTCCTCCCCAGGGGGAAGCTCACCTTAGATGTCTCAACAGGTTGTATATAGCACTTGTGCTTAAAAATCTGAGGTTCTGAGCTTCCTTCAGGAGTGTTCTATAGGGTGATTAGTGCTGATTGGTTGAGGCAAAAATGTGGTCCTTTTCTTTATAAGTACTAGGATAGGTTATTAAACTAAGAGGCCTAAGCCTTCTTTAGTCTATACCTATTAGTGTATTATGACTATTTAAGTCTACGACTACTACTATTTTAAGTACCGGGGACTCCCATCATCATGACTGGGAATGATTCAACCATGTGAATCTATGAAAGCTTCCAATACTGGAGAACTACAGTTACAGGTAAGTAACTTATTTCTTCGGCCACAGACCCTCACTCTATTTGTATGTGGTGCCTGGGAGTACATCACGAAGCAGACGAATGCAACTCCTGCCATCCTCTTCATCCAAAGGTGCTGAGGGAACATTGGATGAAGCACCTGGCGGCACAGCTGTCTAAGCCTTCCAAGTCCTCCTGTTCTCAGTCTCCCTCTCGCTCCGCAGCCTGCTCACAGGTCCGTTCCAGAGCTGTTCCCATGGATGCCATTCTCCATTGACGTCCTGCGGTAAGTCTGAGCGTCTGCGTTCGAAGTTGCGTCATCTTCCGACTTAACTGTCGGAGGCCTCTTCTCCCACTCTGGTTGCAGAGTCGTCACTCAAGTCTACCCCGCGCCTCCTTCCCTACTTTCCCTTATCTTTGGGTCTTCACCTTCCCCTTGAGCTCCTGTGGGTCCAAAGGAGGTGAGGAGTCCCTTGACTGGATCCACGCCAGCTGGTTCGCCCTCCGCTTCAGTTAGGCCTTCTGATTCGATTATCGAATCCGTTCCTGCGTCGGTGCACACCCTTTCGGGTCACCCCTTCGGCCCCTGTACCCAATCAGCTGACGATGGCGCCAGTCGATGCCACACCACTTTCTTCTCCCGACGCCACTTCAGTGCCGCTTGGAGTTAGGCACCTTCCCTCTGCTCTCTGCGGTGCCCCCTACAGTCTTTCCTTCAGAGGAACGTGGTATGGGAGATGATGGCACCCAGTTGTGGTCCTGCACCGATGGCTGATACTATCCAGCTTCCCCTGCAGGACAGCTGGCTATCTGCGTTGGGCTAAGAAAGTGGCTTAGTCTTCTCCAGCCTCGGGCCTCCCCCATTCCCCGCTCTATATGATCTCTTGTTGGGGACTTGGGCTAAACCGGATACGCTGGCGCCTGTGGATCAGTCTGTTTCACATAGATACTGTCCTGTCCCCTGGTTTGTTTCCTCCAGCACCCTACTCCTCTGTTACGTGGTACAGGCCTTTTCCGCCTCCCAAGATCCTGAATCTCTTCCATATGTCCCTCCCTACAGGGATTCCAGGAGACTGGACACTTGTGGCAGACATATTTTTTCCTTCACCAGTTCTGCTATGTGTTCTATAAATACATCTTGCCTTCTCGGACGCTTGACCCATGCCTTGTTGGACTCCATGGCATGTCTCTGAATGTGTGTGTCTATATATAGATGTGTGTGTGTATATATACATATATATGTGTGTGTTTAATAGCTCTATATTATTTTAACATATCGTCAGCAGTTGGCATCTACATTGTCAAACATAATTTGTAGTAGTACGGTCACATTTCTGTTGAAGTGTTCCATGACCTGTGATTTGATTAACAATTACATATAAACATTCAAACTTTTGCCCATTGTTTGTGCCCTTCTTCCCCAGTCATCAGTCTCCTTCGTTGTACCTCTGCCTTGGCCCACACTTCATTGTTGTGATTATGATCTCCGATTCTATCCTGTGTCATGGACTATTTCATCTAGGTTGTCACCCCTTGATTGCCTATCACTGTTGTATCCATCCCTTGATTTAAGTACATTACAGTTCCTATAGGGTCCCCTGGGGGGTGTTAGTAATGTGTGTGTGCCAATTCAGATTCCTTTCATGGTACAGTGGGAGAAATGGGCCTGAATCTAGGGTGGCATTTTATCTGACTTAGCACTGAAGGCTAAGTCGGCACTAAAGGCTGACTGTGTTGAGTCCCGCTCATTGATGGGTATATCCGTCCCCATGTGCCTTTGTATGCGAGTCATGACATTGATTTCCACAGTGCACCATTTTATCAGTTTCCTGAGCCATTGCAATATCAGGCGAGATGTGGGCGCCTTCGATCGCATCACTATACTTTGGTTCCCCAGAAGCAATGCCAGATCTATAAATTTGGATGTGTGGCTAAACACCTTACCGATAACGTTGGTTCTGGTGGACACTGGTCCGTCTTCAAATTCTTTCCACTTCCCTGAGTATTTTTTGGGTGTTCTAAGGCCTTTAGGGGTAGACATACCTGTGACTTGTGCAGCATTTGTGAGTTGGAGTCCTTTATGTCCAAGTCTGTCACCGCATTTGGTTGATGAGTGCTACATGCTTGAACGAGTGATAATCCTCAGTTTCGTGAATTCTGAAATTTGTTGAGAGGTCGTCATGGCAGCTGGTTATTTTAAAAGATAAACCATATGCAGAGAAATCACAGTATTCACCAAAGCAAAATTACAGTCTAAGTTTTTATTTCCTTTTTCATAACTTGGAGCCAGTCAGCTGGATGCACATCTCTGTACTAGAGAGCCTACACTTCAAACAGAGCTGCTAATTTATTTTTTCATGGTATTTACTTGGGCAAAGCTTCTTTGTGTGTATATTTTGACTGTTAATTGTTATTATTAGCACCTGTGTATTGCTCAGTCTGTTATTGCTCGTAATCTGCACATCTTCAGTTTATTTGCTCTCACTGCTTTAATATTCTGTGTTTTTTAGGCGGTGAAGCCAGTTTATGGGATTTACCAATTAATCCTTCAACTCAGGGTCCAATCTTAGAACAACTTCAACTGCAACATAAAGTAAGTGTAACGTTTTGAAACTGAAATTCTTGTATATTTGCTGGTAGCATTTTTATTGTGCTTCATATTCCTCAATAGGCAGCAAAGTACTCCACTTTGTATTGAGATTCTGTGTGTTCTTGTCCCTGGGGGTACTTTAAAGAGATCATATGGTGGCCACCAAGGAGTGCTGTCCGAAATCTAAATTCTAGTAACTGGTAGATATGAAATAATGGAGTCACTCTGAGCTCCAGTAGCCAATCCCTGGAAGTATTGTTAATCAGCCAGTGAATACTGTATTGAGTCGCCCGAGAGTGACTGAAGCCTAGCTCCTAGTAGCACTATTGGGCCTCCAATGAAATACTAAATAGTTATCCATGAGTGACAGGCATAACTCCAGGGTTTTTCCTTTTCCTTTTATATTGCACTTGTAATCAATGTTCCCTTTATGCCCTTGTATGGCCTCTTGACCTGCGTTAGCCTTGCACTGGAATTTCTGTAGACTAGCTTCCATGCTCTGGGTTGTAGTGGCCTTGCACAGAACTTGCTGTCCAAAGTGCCATCTTGGATCAGGCTTCCATTCTGGTACCCCTTGTCTGCCTGGCACCTAGTGCTCTAAGGTGCTATAATGGCCCTGCTCAAACTTTTGACCGAAGAGGCCTTCAGACAGGAGTATGTGTCAGTTGCCCTAACAGTCAAGAATTCTCACAACCTTCCAAACACTTGGTCAGAGTGGTTCCTTATTTCAGGCCTTTACATGAGGCATAGGTGATAATTTAATGTAAAAGGTTAGGTGATTTATTATTTACGGTGAGGAAATGGGGTGTATTATATGGTATTGGTTGTGTGACCTCACCATGTAATGCACTACCAACCCCTTTAGCACCAGTCAGGGTTCGCCTGTTAAACCTCTGCTCAGAGCCACAGCTACCCAGGGTTGAGCTGTCAGGCTTACACAAAGAAACGCTTGTAAAGCATTTAATCGGCATCAAAACAATTGATGAAGCAAGTAACCCAACACTTAAGAAATCTGACACCAATTTATGAAAATAGATATTTTTATGAATTTATGGACACCAAAATGAAAAAGATCCACTGGAGGGATCAGGAGATGTAGATTTTACAAGAAGCAATTCATAAGGACTTTTCACTTTTGACACTTGGAAACTTTTTTAAGAGAAACATTTACAAGTTGGAATGCGGTTTCTTAGAGTTACTTTGTGTGACCATCTCCGGCAGGGAGCCAGTCAAGGGGACCAGCAAGGTCCAAAGAAAGTTACATCCTCAAGGAAAGCAGTCTTCAGTCCAGTTCCAGCATCAGTGGCTCCTTGCCTTTGACTTCTATGGAGTGGTCCTGATGCAAGGGATACAGGATACGGAAGATGTTCAAGGATGCTAAAAGTTCTGTGCATTTGACGGTGATCTTCATGGGGCTACTCCTCGGTCCATGGCCCTGGTCTGGTGATTCTGGCCACAGAGGTCGACGTCCCTCAAAGTCCTCTCTGGGTCAGCAGAAGTCCAGTCGCCACTGGGCAAACAGTCGCCCGGCACAGCAGTTTCAGATTTTCCCCCTTCTGGCGTTAACTCGCTTTTGGGCGATAAAGCTGCTCTCTGACAACTCTCCCGGGTAAAACAGACTCTGGTGCATCTTTCGAGAGTCTGATTCTGGTCTCTTGGGCTGCACAGTGGCAAGGAGGAGAGGCAAGCCGGTGATCTGGGCTACCAATTCGCACCAGCTGGCTTCTTCAGGCAGGACAGCTGCTGGCTATCTGCGTTGGGCAGTTAACTGAATCTGCTAACTGAATCTGATAGAGACTTCCATTTGTTGAAATCCTTGCGTTTTGAATTTCCACCAGGCATCAGTCTAGATCCGGAGATTTTTCATCAGCAGTATGCCTGCGCGTCGGTAGGTGGCGTTGGTCGGGTCAGCGTCGTGCGCGCCGGAAATGTCTCAGGACCTATATAGATGCTGCCTCGGCGAGCGGGCGCCCATTCTTTCTTTTTCCACGCCAGCCTAAGCGCAGATCTGGAGAGAGCTACCCCTTAGCTGTTTTTTGGCTAACCTTTTTGCGACTTAAGTTGAGTTTTTTTTTGTTAGTATTGGACTCCTGGTGTTGTCTAGATGTCCCAACGTAGGACCAGATTCAAGCCCTACAGATCCCGTCATCGGATGATGTCTGTGACTGATCCGCACCTGGTGTGCCTCTGGTGCTTGGAGCGCGACCACGACTCGAAGTCATGCTCTGAGTGCCGGGCCATGAATCCAAAGACTTTGCGGGAGTGGTCCTGAAAGCTGTTGGAGGCCCGGCACTCGGCCCTGCGTTCTTGTTCGAGAGGAAGGTCCTGAGAACGGTTGCGGAGCCCGCACTCCTCATCCCATCAAAATCCTCAGGGCGATTAGGTAAGCACAAGAAGTTGAAGAAGCCCAGGCATTCTTTGACTTCACCCCGTTGGCCGACGCGACGCCGGACACTGAGCATCATCACTCTAAGCCTCTGTCCCTGGAGGCTCTTTCCGAGACCACTCCACGCCTTCCCGCTTTTCCGGTAGCCGGAGCGTCTCCTGCCCAGATTCGACCCTTGAACAGACCAGCTTGAAGACCCCATGGCCTGGCGGATAGACCTGGGTGAGGTCAGTGGTTTGGACACTTCTCCTGACACTGGCTTCCTTTCTCTCCTTAACGTGGCTACGGAGGAGGGAGCTTGCTACGCAGTGGTGGTGAGAAGGCCAGCCGAGGTCCTTGGCCTCGAGCTCCCTTTGGTGGCAGTCCAGACTAACCGCCTGATAGAGGTGCTTCAGCCTGTGGCTTCTACATCCGAACCACTTTTGCCCTTTAATGAAGCCCTCCCTGATATCCTTCTAGGCACTTGGTCTAAGCCAAGCACAGGGGCTCCTGTGGACAGGACAATCGCCTGCTGCCATCGCCCCGCTCGACCCAGCGTTCCTTACGCAGTATCCTTCCCATGAGAGCTTGGCTGTCCATGCCCATTCTTCCAAAGGTGCATTCCCTTCTGCACCTCCTAATAGAGAATCCAAGAAGCTGGACCATCTTGGGAAGAGGATGTTTCCTTCCTCCAGCTTGGCACCGTGGTCTGTGAATACTGCTTGCCTCTTGGGCCGATACTCCCATATCATCTGGGATAGGGCTGCGCAGGTGCTGCCTGTGAGAAAGTGCCCTCTTTCTGCATGGTTGCCCCCACTTTTTGCTGAATTGCTGATGTGCTTTGACTGAGTGTGCCCTGGGCTCCTGCTAATCAGGTACACGGGGCCTATGTTCTTTCCCTAAAACTGCATTGAAGCCTAAACCCAATTGGCATCTCTGTCCACAGATCAGCCCCTGGTAAATGGTACCACAGGTACCCAGGGCACTGTGACCAGAGAAGGCCTCTAAGGGCTGCAGCACTTATTGTGCCACCCTTAGAGGCCCTGCACCCTTACACGCACACACAGTCTTTGCAGGCTGTGTGTTTTGGTGCAGATCAACAAAGCGAAGAGTCGACATGGCACACATCCCTGTGTGCCATGCCTACAACCCACTGCCCTGGCATAGATCAGTCACCCCTCTAGCTGGGTGCACTATACCAGTGGTGAGGGTACAGGTGCATGAGCCCTGTACCCCTACAGTGTCTAAGTCCATTCTTAGACATTGTAAGTGCAGAGCTGCCATTAAGAGTATATGGTGCTGGGAGTGTGTCATTACAAACTCCACAGCACCATAATGGCTACACTGAAAACTGAGAAGTTTGGTATCAAACTTCTCAGCACATTAAACCCACACTTATGCCAGTGTGGGATTTAATGGAAAATGCACAACAGAGGGCATCTTAGAGATGCCCCATGAAAACTAACCCACCTCTAGTGTCCAGGCTGAGTGGCTACTTTCAGCTGCCACCACCAAACATGTTTCTGGACCCCTGGGTCAAGAGCCTGCTGTTCTCTGGGGCCTGAAACAATGCACATTCTGGGACGAGGTGCCAAGCCTCCTCTCCCAGGATGGGCAGGGTTCACGAAGGGGAAGCTTCAAAGGCTTGCCGCCTTTGTGAGCTTCCCCAGCCCACTTGCTGCTCTCAGCAACTGGTCCCCACTGGTTCTGACCCCCACTTTGGGCGGGAGAACCGGCGGGAAAAACAAGTGAGGAAGAGAGGTGTGCCCACCTCTGCCAACTCCACCGCTCAGGTGGGGGAGGCGAGGTGAAGCACAACTCTCAGTCCACGCCATCTTGAAGATGGGGGGACTCAGCCAACAAGGGACAGGCTCATGCCTCCCTCCCACTGGAGGGTGGCATGATAGGGGGTGTACCCACCCCAGGGAAGGGACCCATTGGTCCCTGCCTTTCACCTACCTGTAACGCCCCTAAATCTAGTATTTAGGGGCACCCCTGAACCTTGCTTCCTCAGACAAGAACCCGCAACAAGAAGGACCGAACAGCTGTGCAGCAGGTTACAAGAGGAAGACGCCCACTGACTTGGCCCCAGCCCTACCGGCCTGTCTCCCCCCTTGAACCTGCTCCTGCGAAATCCCAGTCTGTCCTGCAGCCAGCAACCTCGAAAACCCCGGAGGACCTGCCTGCCTTCAACTACAAAGACTCTGTCTCCCGTGAACACCGGATTTGTTCATCTGCAACCTCTGGCTCCGGCCGGACACCGCGGCCCCGGTCCACTCTGCACCCGCCGTCCACGGCCTGAGCTCGAGTGGGCAAACACCACGAGGAGGTCACCCCGGCGATCCTGACCCGAGATCCGGCGACCCTTGACCTGCCTCAAGCCGACGCCTGCAGCCTAAATCCAGAAGGTCCCCCCAACCGCGACCAGGAGCTTGTGAGAAGATCCGACCCCAAAAGGCACCCCTGCACCCGACGCCCCACGGCCTTGTGTGCCCAAACCGACGGTGCCTAACCAACCCCTAACTTCCCAACTTACCTCTCGAAGTGGTGGTCGCACCCAGAAGACCTTCGTCCCCGAGCCTGCAGTCCCTTTGCAAACCGGAGGTTCCCCATTGAAACCAACAAGGCGCCCAACGTCGAAACAGCACCCTGCACCCGGCCGCCCTAGTGCCGCTGAGGGTGCACCTTTCGTGCGACTTTGTTTCCCCATTTGCCCTGAGCAAAAGTCCAGGAGCTTTGCTCCCACAGCAGAGTTTCCTGCTTGCCAGCAGCCACCAACCGGAGGCCCCCTATCCCCCATTCGATAACATTGGGCCTCAGCACTCTGCACCCGGCCGCCGTAGTGCCGCTGAGGGTGTAACGAGAGTGCATCCTTGACCCTGAGGGAACCCTTGTTCTAACCCCAGAAGCTCCACTCCAAAGACCGATTACTTACCTGGTAACCATTAACTTAATTTCTTCTCCATAGGAAGCTATTGACTGTTTTTCTCTGAAAAATTTTCTAAGTGTGGAGTTGATTTGTATGTAAACCTGAAAAATAACAATTGTGCAAAACTGATTTTACTTACCTTTTCTCTAGGAAATGTCCCAGTGTGATATCTAGGCATATCACACTGAGTAGAAAAAGTAATCTAAAAAGTAATCTCAAAAGTAACGTAAAAGTAACTTACCTGTAATTTTCATTGCAAAGTCGATACAAAGTATATGTACAGCATTTCACAGTATTGCATTACCAGTAATTCAAACTGTAACCATTTCAAAGTACATTTACAACTGCATTTCACACTGTATATTTACTGCAAAGAATTTATCAACTTACCTGTGCCAGGCTTGCTTGGTTCTAGAAAATAAAATAACTAAGAATATTTTTATACAAAAACAATTGGTCTGAAGTTCAGTCTTTGAGTGTGTGAATTCATTTGCTGACTGAGTGTGTACAACAAATGCTTTACACTGTCCTCTGATACTGCCTTACTGCTCGACCACACTACCACAAATAGAGTGAGGTGCTATCTAACTTTACCTCTGCCTACCTTTGGGGATCCACTGGACTCTGTGCACACTATACCTCACTTTGGTATAGTATATTCAGAGCCAGCTTCCTACACTGCCTCAGTGCTGGGAGGAGGCCCGAGCCGTTCTCTCCCAGCCAGTTGCAGACGGGAAGGACGCAGTGAAATTGACCATACTTTGTGGACTGGACACAACCGACTCACTGGACATATCAGTTGCCTCGTCAGTAGCATTACGACGCTACGCCAGGTTGAGGACTTTCAGGGGATGTCCAATCTACTCTGATGGACATGCCCTTTCATGTTACTCACCTTTTTGGCGACGAGGCAGACTCTGTGCTTGAGCGCTTCAAGGAATATAGAGCTGATCCTTGGGTCTCACGGCTACCACCAGTCCCCCTCAGTCTCCCTTTCATCCCTTTTGTGGCCATGGAAGGGGGCCCAGCCGCGTCTTGTCCAGTCCAGCCACCGAGTCATGCGAGCTCTCCAGCCTATGCTCGGATGTGGGACCCAGCATCCTCGTGGGTCAGGGAGCCAGCGGGCGGACCAGTCCACTCTTTCCCCCTCCGTCACTGCCTCCAAACCTTCTTAGTCTGACGTTTCAAGCTTATCTCGACGGGAGACGGAAACGGGCAGCATCCTTACCCGGTTTGATCCTTGAGCGCACTCTCAGATCTATCCCTATATCACGTTTTGAGTAAGGACCACATTGAAATCCGATCCGGCTGAATCTTTGAAAGGTGGTTCCCCGTCAAGCCCTCCTCCATGCCTACATTTAAGGATTTGTTGGATGCAGATGTCTAGTATCCCTAGGCCTATATGGCTATTTTCTGAATTCAATCCTGTTGGATGATGCCTTGTTAGAATACCTCAATAGGTATTTGAGTGTCCCACGCCATATAGTTCACTGCATATGACCTGCCCTGATGAAGGTGTAGCCCCTGTGTAGGGTTCTCACCGAAACGCGCGACGGCGTTTGGTCCCTTTAAACCCGGAAGTGGTTTTCAATTCACCATCTGGACCAATTTATTAAAACATCAGCTCACCTTTTGGCCTCCTTAAACATCGGGATACATGCCAAGTGTATGAATGTGTGATGGATGTAAAGAGCTCATGTGAATTTTTTGAGTGTGTATGACGGTTTGTTGTGGGGTACTCTTTTTATTGTATTTTATTTGTATGTATCACTTTGCTATGATATAATATATTTTTTGATACCTTGTTAATAAAAAGAAAAAATTATCAATTGCACTTGCTGGTTTCCTTCAATATATGCACTTGATAGCCTTGGTTGTTTAGGTATAATTACAGGACTCCTTTGTGGGCCTTAATCAATCTCTTGAATGGGTGGGTATTCTTCTGCTGTTTACTTGATCCCCTGTTTTAACCACCCTCATTCGCCTATAGGGGTCCCTCCTTTTTCTCTGGTTGTTTCAGGCTTATCTGCCAGTTGGAGGCATGATTTGCCATCACCTCCTCCGCTGGCAGTCCATCACGTTGGACAGGTGGGTTCTGCAGATAGTCCGAAGGGGCTATTCCCTCCCATTCGAGACTACCCCTCCCTCCATGCCACCCTCTTATGACCATATATCGGAGGATCATTTGGCGCTTCTCCTCGAGGAAGTTATTGTTCTCTTGGCCAAGGGGGCCATAGACAGGGTCCCTGTGCCAGAAGTAGGTTGTGGTTGTTGTTTCTGCTACTTTCTGGTACCCCAAAAATGACAAAGGCCTGCATCCTATCCTAATCCTCCAGACTCAACTTCTTCCTTCGGAAGTAGAAGCTCAAAATGCTCATTTTGGTTTGGGTCCTTTCTGCCCTCGACCTATGAGACTGGATGGTAGCGTTGGACTTGCAGTTCGCTTACTTCCATATCCCCGTCCTGCCTGCCCACAGACGTTACTTATGGTTCACAGTGGGCCACGAGCACTTTCAGTTCACCGTGCTCCCCTTTGGCCTTACCAGTGCCCCTCGGTTGTTCACAAAGGTGAAGGTGGTGGTCGCAGCTCATCTGAGCAGATCAGGGGTACTAGTCTTCCCTGTCTCGACGACTAGCTGTTGAAGGCGGGCTCGCCCCACGCTGTCTTCTCCCATCTCCAGGCTACGGCAGACAGCCTGCACTTGCTGGGGTTTAGTATCAACGTGCTGAAGTCCTACCTGACACCCTCTCAGACGCCCCCTTTCATCTGAGTGATTTTGGACACAGTGCAGTTTCAGGCCTATCCTCCCTAGTAGCGAGTCTTGGATATTCAGGCTATGATATCGATGTTTCAGCCTCTATCCCGGAGTTCGGTGAGAATGACTCAGGCTGCTGGGCGTCATGGCCTCCTGCATCCTGCTGGTGGATCATGCCAGATGGCTTATGCGGGCTCTGCAGTGGGACCTGAAGTTCCAGTGGGCGCAGCATCTGGAGAATCTTTCCGACCACGTCCAAATCTCGGAGGTAACTGCGCACCAACTGCAGTGGTGACTAACGAACCAAGATTGGGTCAGAGGCAGATCCCTCTCCCTTCCCCACCCAGCTCTGACGGAGGTGACGGATGCGTCACTCCTGGGATGGGGTGGCCACCTGGGAGAGGCAGAGATCGGAGGAGTCTGGTCTCTGGCGGAAGGCTGGCCTCCATATTAACCTTTTGGAGCTCCGGGCGTTCAGACTGGCACTGAAGGCATTCCTTCCCTCAAACGGAAAGTGGTGCAGTTGTTCATGGAAAAAACCACCGCCATGTGGTACTGCAACAAACTGGACAGGGTGGGGTCATGGACCCTTTGTCAGGAGGCTCTTCGCCTCTGAACATGGCTAAAACAAAAGGGCATATCCCAGGTGGTTCACCACCTGGCGGGTTCTCTGAACGGTCAGAGCAGACAAACTCAGCCGTCTGTGCCTGGTAAATTGCGAATGGCGTCTCCATCCTGAGGTGGTGCAAGGTATCTTTCAGTGGTGGGGAGATCCTTGGTTAGATATGTTTACCTCCGAAGAGAACGCGCAATGTCAGCAGTATTGCGCGTTGGAGTTTCCAAGTCGGCGCTCTCTCTGCAACGCTTTTTGCCGCAAGTGAAGCTTCTACCTCCTTTCTGCCTATACCACTTCTGCCCTGAGTGGTCGGGAAGATCATGCACGTCTCGGCTCAAATCAATCTTGTGGCTCCTGATTGGGCACGAAGAGTCTAGGATTCCGACCTTCTGAGCATGGCCATCGATCCTTTAATCAGACTGCCCCATCAGGAGGATCTTCTGTCCCAGCAGGTGACGGTTCCTCACCCGAACCGGTCCAGCCTCCCCCTCCTTGCGTGGAGATTGAGCGGCCGCAGTTGACAGTTTTTGACCTTCCACCTGAAGTCTGTGATGTCATCTTGGCAGCCAGGTCTCCCTCCACTAAAACGCTGTACGCCTGTAGATGGAACAAATTTGTGGCATAGTGTACAGCAAAGGCTGTTGATCCCCTTTCTGCCCCTCTTTCAGAGTTCCTGTTGTACATACTTTCTTTGGCCCAGCAGGGCTCTGCTTTGGGCACCTTTAAAGCTTATCTTTCGGCTGTCTCTGCCTTTCTGAGACTTCCAATTCAGCCCTCTTTATTCAAATCATCCATTGTCAATAGGTTTCTTAAAAGCTCTAGGAAAGTAGGATCTGCTTTCATGGTTGCCCCCACTTTTTGCCTGGTGTTATGCTGTTTCTGACTAGTCTGACTGGGATCCTGCTAATCGGGACCCCAGTCTCTGTGCTTTCTCCCCTAAATTGGTTATGGTGAGTGTAGGAAGCTGGCTCTGTATATAATATACCAAAATGAGGTATAGTGTGCACAGAGTCCAGTGGAACCCCAAAGGTAGGCAGAGGTAAAAGTAGAAAGCACCTTACTCTCTATTTGTGGTAGTGTGGGCGAGTAGCAAGGCTTTATCAAAGGGTAGTGTTAAGCATTTGTTGTACACACTCAGCCAGCAAATGAATTCACACACTCAAAGACTGAACTCAGACCAATTTTGTGTATAAAAATATTAAGTTATTTTATTTCTAGAACGAAGCCAAGCCTGGCACAGGTAAGTGAAATAAATGCTTTGCAAAGTCTTATGCAATGTTTTACAACTGAATGCAGGTTCAAATGCAATTGATTGTAATACAGGTAAGTTAAAATGTCGAAATTACTTTTCAGATTACTTTTCACTTACCAGATTACTTTTTTAAGTTACTTTTTCTACTTAGTGTGATATGCCTAGATATCACACTGGGACATTTCCTATAGAAAAGGTAAGTAAAATCAGTTTTGCACAGTTATAGTTTTTCAGGTTTTCATACAAATCAACTCCACACTTCGAACGTTTTTCAAGGTATTCCTATGGAGAGAAATTAAGTTATCGGTTAACAAGTAAGTACTCGGTCTTTGGGGGTTGAGTTTCTGGGGTTAGAACAAGGGTTCCCCCAGGGTCAAGGATGCGCTCTCAAAGTACCCTCAGCAGCACTAGGGCGGCCGGGTGCAGAGTGCCGAGGCCCAATGTTATCCAATGAGGGATAGGGGGCCTCCGGTTGGTGGCTGCTGACAAGCAGGCCACAAGATTGTGGGAGCAAAGCTCCTGGGGTTCAGCTCAGGGCAAAGGGGGATCAGAGTTAGCACCCAAAGTACACTCACAGGGGCGGCTGGGTGCAGGGTGCTGTTTTGGCGTCGGGTGTCCTGTTGATTTCAATGGGGATTCTCCGGTTTCAACAAAGACTGCAGGCTCGGGACGAAGATCTTCTGGAAGTGACCGCCAGTTGGAGAGGTAAGTTGAGAGGCCTGGGGATGCTGGGACACTGTCGGTTGGGCAACCCAAGGCCGTGGGACTTCGGGTGCAGAAGTGTCTTTAGGCGTCTGGTTTCCTTACCAGCTCCGGTCGCGGTCGGGGGGGGATCCTCCAGAAAGAGGCTGCAGGCTTCGCTGGGAGTTTCGAGGCAGGTCAGAGATCACCAGATCTCAGGCCAGGATTGCCGGGGAGACCTTGTGCTGTTGGGCCACTCAAACTCAGGCCGTGGGAGTCGGGTGCAGAGTGGTTCAGAGTAGCGGATTTGGCCGGAGCCAGAGTTTGTGGGTGAGCAAATCCGGTGCTCACTGGAGACAGTCTGTTCGAGGCATATGAGCTGCAGAATATATACTGGTGCTTAGATCGCCATCTGGTGTTGGGCTCGGATGTTTGCACTTTGTTGTTGTATTGGAAGAAGTTCTTTGTAGTCACGAGATGGGTGACTCCTCCTTAGGACGATAGTGCGCATGGGCATCGACTCCATCCTCAGATTGTTTTTTTCCGCCATCGGGTTCGGATGTAAATTGCTGCGCTCCAGGTCGGTGTCTCCTTTCGATGCGCAATCCCTCACCGCTCGACGGTATTGTTTTGATCGCGTTCCCCTTCGACGCGCATCCAAAAATTCATCAACACCTTCGATTCCGGTTGTCGACGCGGGCCGCTTGGCCTATCTGCGCCTTCAAGCCCTGCAGTCAATGGAAAGAACTCCATTTAAAAAAAGCCCCCTGTATGGTGCTAAATTCCCACACACTGATCTCCACGAGGTCTGTAACCTTTGCCTCTCTCCAGAACACGAGGACAAAGACTGCGAGGCCTGTGCTTCCTTCAGATCAAAGAAGACCATACGTGATCGCCGGGCTTGACGTCACATAATGTTTTGATCAACTACCTCGGCGCCGGACGACATCTTCGATGCAGGCCCCGATGTTCCAGAAGAACAAGATCTGGAGGATGAAGACATCAGCGTCTCTGAGGCAGACGAGTCAGATGACGAGGATCAGACGGTTACTCCAGGTCAATGGATCGCGAGTACTGAGCTCAACACCCCTGCCCCATCTAAAACAAAAGATAAGGCTCCGGTAACGCCTTCGGGTTCAGGTCGACACCGAGATAATACTTCAGATGCCCCGCCCTCGGGCCCGGCTCCGAAGCCCAAAGAAAAGCCTTCAGGCGGCTCGGGACCGAGTCAGCCGCGTACCGGTACCGAAAAACAATCTTCGGCACCGAAACAAAAGCAGAAAACAAACAGTGCCACACCCTGTTACATCGGCACCGAAGACTGCTTCGACGCCGAGCTTTTCAGCACCAAAACACACCGAGGACAAGCCCTCGGACCCGAAAAAAAAACACCATAAATCCTCGGAGCCGAAAAAGATTTCGGACTCAAACTCCACCAAAGCATAAGGAGACCAAGACCCCTCCTAAAGCTACAGAGACTAAATCAAAGCACCACTCGGAACCAAAATCGTCGGTGCCGAAAAAAGACAATGGCTCCAAACTGTTTCAACCAGATCCATCGGATCCGAAACAAAAAACCCTACACATTGACCCTGTTACAGGTCATGTAACAACAATACCACCTAAAAAGAGGAAATTGGACACCTCAGAAGCACCTGATTTACCCTTAAAGAAGAAAGACATAGCAACTTCACCTTTCAGACCTTCCTCTCCCCCTCCAAATCTTCCAACTATACCACTTTCTCCAGCACACTCTCCACTGCTTCCTTCTTCACTTGCACCACAAGATGATGAAGATGACTTTGGGGGTGGGGATGGGGATGGAGTCCCACAAGGGGATGATGATGATATCCACAGTATCCCACCACCTGACCCTTGGGAGGATTATGATAATGTCCCAGATATACCTGAGCTAGACTCATACCCATCTAAACCATCCCCTCCAGACGACAACATAGGTTTTGCGCCACTCAAATAGAGCAGCCAAATATCTTGGGGTAGAATTACACTCAGACCCTTTGGAGGAAGATTTTTATTAGAGACTTTTACACAATCACAAAAGTCAACAAGTACTTTACCTATGTTAAAAGGTATGATTAAACATGCCCCTGATGTGTTTAAAGACCCTGTCAGGGCTAGAGTTCTCAACCCCAGGGTTGATAAAAAATATAAACCAGCTCCAAATGATCCAGCTTATATCAAGGGGCAGCTTGTAGGAAAGTGGATTTCTGTTGCAGTAACCCCCACCCCCACGTTTTGCCAGACTACTGATGCACTTTTTCTTGGTGTGCCCTGGGTCCCTGCCAATCAGGTTCCCAGGGCCTGTGTTCTTTCCCCAAAACGAACCCAATTGGCATCTTTGGCCACAGGTCAGCCCCTGGTAAATGGTACCGCAGGTACCCAGGGCACTGTGACCAGGGAAGACCTCTAAGGGCTGCAGCACTTATTGTGCCACCCTTAGAGGCCCTGTACCTTTACACACACACACACTCCCTTTGCAGGCTGCGTGTTTTGGTGCAGAACCAAGTAAAGAGTCGACATGGCACACATCCCTGTGTGCCATGCCTACAACCCACTGCCCTGGCATAGATCAGTCACCCCTCTAGCTGGGTGCCCTATGCCAGTGGTGAGGGTACAGGTGCATGAGCCCTGTACCCCTACAGTGTCTAAGTCCATTCTTAGGCATTGTGAGTGCAGTGCTGCCATTAAGAGTATATGGTGCTGGGAGCTTGTCATTACGAACTCCACAGCACTAGTTCTAAAGGGACTTAAGCAAGGCCCTAACAAGACTTTTAGTAATTTGAAAAAAATGCCAATTTAAAAAAATCAGAATTCTAAAGGCAATTTAAGAGTTCTGCCGTGTGATCAGATGGTAACCAAGTAGTCCAACAAATGCAAGTTTGTATCCCACCGCTGATCCACCAATGTAAGAAAGTGGCTCTGTATATACTGAACCAAAGTAAGGTTCAGCGTGCACAGAGTCCACAGTCCCCAGAGGTTTGGCAGAGGCTAAAGTTAGATATAACCTTACTCTCTAAAGTGGTAGCTTGGTCGAGCAGTAAGGCAGTATCAGAGGACAGTGTAAAGCACTTGTTGTACACACTCAGTCAGCAAATGGTCTCACACACTCAAGAACTGAACTCTAGGTCAATGGTTTGTATATAAAAATATATGCTTGTTTTATTTTAGAACCAACAATAGGTATCGAAATATACTTTCTCAGAATGAGATGCTTTAGATAAATACTTTCAATAGGCAATAGACTTTTGAATGCAGTGGTTACAGTTGTTGCAATAGGCAACACAATTTCAAACACAATATAACATGGAGCTCAATGGGAATTTCTAGTTAAATGCAATAGATTACTTTTTGGATTACTTTTCTTACCACAGGACTGGATCCTAGATTCAGTCCTGGGACATCTCCTGTAAACAGTTGAGTAAAAACGTTTTGGTTGCAGTTGTGATTTTTAAGGAATATTATTGTATTTTAAAAGTTGGCACTTGGAAACTTTTTCACATAGAATCACCAATGTTATCCTATGGGAGGAAATTCACTTAGCAGGTAAGCAGTGTTATAGTTACTTTTTCTTACTCAGTGTTGGATCCTGGATCCAGCACTGGTGCATCTCCTGTAAACAATTGAAAGAATGCGTTTGTCACACAGGCGATTTTTAAGGAATATTTGTAAGTTTGCAAAATCGACACAAACTTTTTCAGCAAAAACCAGGCAATGTTATCCTATGGAAGGAAATTCAAGTTACCGGTAAGTACAGGTATGATTACTTTTTCAGGGTCAGTGCTGGGCACCAAGATCCAGCACTGGGATCTCTCCTGATAACAGGTGAGTAAATTCGTTTTCGTAATTCGGCTGATTTTAGATGAAAATTTTAAAGTTTCAAAACTCCACACTTAGAAGAATTTCCAAGTGAAACCAGTCAATGTTACCCTATGGAAGAAAAGTGAGTTATCGGCTTTTGGGTAAGTACTCGACTGGCAGAGTTAAGGTTCTGGGCATAGACTCAGGGGTCCCCCAGGGTCAGGTAAGTACAGTTGTTACACCCTCAGCGGCACAGGGGCGGCCGGGTGCAGAGTGAGTAGGCCCAATGTTATCCTATGGAAGGCAGGGGGCCTTGGGTTGGTGGCTGCTGGCAGGCAGGCCACTCGGCTGTGTGAGCAAAGCTCCTGGTCACTTACTCAGGGCAAGTGGGGAAGTCGAACAGGGTAGTGGGTGCACCCTCAGCGGCACTGGGGCGGCTGGGTGCAGTGGGCTTTTGGGCCGTCTGGCGCCCAATGGTTTTCAATGGGAAAGCTGCGTGACGAACAAAGGCTGCAAGCTCGGGGACGGTGATTCTTCAGGTGCGACCACCACTTCGAGAGGTAAGTTGGGAAGCTGTAGGAAGGGTAGGCACCCAGGAGTTGGGCACAGGAGGCCGTGGGGCGTCGGGTGCAGGGGTGTCTTTAGGCATCGGAAATCTTGCCCTCGGCTGGTCGCGGTTGGAGGGGGCCCAGGTTCTGAGGCTGCAGGCATCGTCAGGATCGTCTAAGAGGGTCCTTGGGTGCTGGATTCTGGGTCACAGTCGCCGGGGGGACGTCCTCGTGGTCTTTGTCCACTCAGGCACAGGCCGGGCTCGGCAGGTGCAGTGTGTGCTGGATTCGCGGTTCCTGGCTGGCACCAGGGGTAGGTTACTTGCTTTTGAGCAGTACCACTGCTCGTGGGAGTCCCAGGTAGTTAGTCACAAGGCAGTCAGGTCCTCCGGGGTTCTTGAGGTTGCTGACCACTGGAGACGCTGGGGTTTCGCAGGAGCAGGTTCGAGTGTCGACAGGCCGGTAGGGCTGGGGCCAAATCAGTTGGTGTCTTACTCTTGTTAGCAGCTGCACGGCAGGTCTTCTTGTTTCTTGATCTTCTTTCTTGTTTCGGAATCTGGATCTAAGGAAGGAAGGTTCAGGGTGCCCCTAAATACTAGATTTAGGGGCGTTACAGGTAGGTAAAGGGCAGGGACCAATTGGTCCCTTCCCTGGGGTGGGTACACCCCCTATCCTGCCACACTCCAGTGGGAGGGGGGCAGGAGCCTAGTCCTGATTGGGTAGGGCTCCCCATCTTCAAGATGGCGAGAGCCCGGAGATGTGCTTCACCTCGCCTCCCCCACCTGAGGGGTGGGGTTGGCAGAGGCTGGCACACCCCATTTCCTCCCTTGGTTTTCTCGCCAGTCTTCCCGCCCGAGTGGGGGCTGGAACCAGTGGGGACCAGTTGCTGAGTACAGCAAGTGGTCTGGGGAAGCTCACAAAGGCGGAATGCCTTTGAAGCTTCCCCCTGCCCATCCTGGGGGAGGAGGCCTAGCACCTCGCCCAGGACGTGCATTGTTGCAGGCCCGGGAGAGCGGATGGCTCTCTACCCAGGGGTCCAGCAACATGTCTGCTGGGTGGCAGCCTAGGCAGCCCCTCAGACAAGACGTGGATTGTAGGTTAGGTTCAGGGGGCAACTCTAAGTTGCCCTCTGTCGTGCATTTTACATTAAATCCCACTCTGGCATCAGTGTGGGTTTAATGTGCTGAGAAGTTTGATACCAAACTTCCCAGTCTTCAGTGTAGCCATTATGGTGCTGTGGAGTTCGTAATGACAACCTCCCAGCACCATATACTCTTAATGGCATCACTGCACTTACAGTGCCCAGGAATGGCCCTGGGTACTGTAGGGGCACAGGGCTCATGCACCTGTGCCCACACCACTGGCATAGTGCACCCAGCTAGAGGGGTGACTGAGGTATGCCAGGGCAGTGTGTTTGTGGGCATGGCACACAGGGATGTGTGCCATGTCGACTCTGTTTAGTTCTGCACCAAGACACTCAGCCTGCAAAGGCAGGGTGTGTGTGTCAGGGTACAGGGCCTCTAAGGGTGGCACAATAAGTGCTGCAGCCCTTAGGGGCCTTCTCTGGTCACAGTGCCCTGGGTACCTAGGGTACCATTTACCAGGGGCTTACCTGGGGCCAGAGATGCCAATTGAGTTTAGGCTTTAGTACAGTTTTTAGGGAAGGAACACAGGCCCTGGGTACCTGATTGGCAGGGACCCAGGGCACACTCAGTCAAAGTACATCAGCAATTCAGCAAAAAAAAGTGGGGGGCATACCATGCAAGAAAGATGGCACTTTCTCACAGGGAGCCTACGCTCCCTGAGCCCAGAAACAAAGCCTTTCCTGGGCGGAGGTGTTCACACCTCCCCCAGGCCAGGAAGAGCCATCTGTGGCAGGGGAGCTTCAAAGGCCTGGCAGCCTTTGTAATGCGACCCCCAGCCTCTCCTGCTATCAGGAGCAGGCCCCCTTCCTGTCTCCCCTCCCTTTCGGCGGGAGGACAGGCGGGAAAAACTAGCCAGCCCAGGAGGTGTGCCCACCTCTGCCAACTCCACCCCTCAGGTGGGGGAGGCGAGGTGAAGCCCACTCTCCAGTGCTCGCCATCTTGCAGATGACAGGCACTCCCCAATAAGGTCTAGGGATCGTGCTCACCCCCCCACGTGGGGTGAGCACACCAAGGGTGTAGTCACCCTAAGGTCAGTAGCCCATTGGCTACTGACCTCAAGACCCCTAAAACGCCCCCTAAATACAGTATTTAGAGGGCCGCCCTGAACCAAGAAGGCAGATTCTCACAACCTAAGAAGAAAAAGGACGAAAGAAGACGCCCAGCAGAGGAGACTGCAGAGAACAACTGACTTGGCCCCAGCCCTACCGGCCCGTCTGCAGTTTCCAGAGATCCTGCGCCAAAAATAGTCTTGTCCTGCAGCTAGCGACCTCCAGAACCCCTGGGAGGACTGACTGCCTTCAACAAAGACCGGATCTCCTGTGAACAGCAGCCCTGTTCGAAAGAAACTCCGAAAACAGACTCTGAGCCTGCTGAGGATAAAGAAACCCGACGCCTGGAACTACCACTGCACCCGTCGCCTACGGCCCGAGTTAGAGTGGCCCACCGGTCCCAGCGAGGTCCCCCAGCGCTCCAGAGTCCGAGTCCACCGTGGGTTGACCCCTCCAGGACTCCCCGACGTCGCCTGCAGCCTCTGCACGGAGACCCCCTCCAACCGTGAGTGGCCCGGTAAGGTGAAATCCGACCTCAAAAGACACCCCTGCATGCAGCCGCCCTGCGCCCTGGAGAAAAGAACCCGAGGTACACCTACGTCCCCGAGCCCTCCAACTTACCTGCCCAGCTGTTGGTTCCTCCCGGAAGTCTTCCTGGACCGAGCCTGCAGCTGAAAACCAAAACCGAAAATCCCCATTCAAAACAACAGGGCACCCATCGCCAAAACAGCACTCTGCACCCGGCCGCCCCAGTGCCGCTGAGGGTGCACTTTTTGTGCCTACTTGGTTCCCCATTTGCCCTGACCTAAACCCTAGGAGCTTTGCTCCCACAGCCGTGTGGCCTGCTAGCCAGCAGCCACCAACCGGAGCCCCCCTGTCCCCCATTGGATAACATTGGGCCTCTACACTCTGCACCCGGCCGCCCTAGTGCAGCTGAGGGTGAAACAAAAGTGCATCACTGACCCTGGGGGACCCCTGAGTCTAACCCCAGAACCTTAACTCCCACAGCCGTTTACTTACCTGCAAACCGATAACCTGTTTTCCCTCCATAGGATAACATTGACAATTTTTCTTCCAAAAAACGACTGTGTGGAGTTTTGAAAACTAAAGATATTCTTTAAAAATCGTACAAATAACCAAAACGCGTTTTCTCACCTGTTTTCAGGAAATGTCCCAGTGCTGAATCTAGGCATCCAGCACTGAGTTAGAAAAAGTGACGTAAAAGTAACTTACCTGCAATTTACTGACAAAGCCTATTCATTTCAATGTACTATATTTGCTGAGTGTTGCAATCTACTACATTAACTGTAAATCAAAGCAAGTACAATTTCTACTGCATTTTCGAACTGTATTCAATCAAGTAACTTATTACTGCAAAGTATTTTCATGCTTACCTGTGCCAGGCTTGCTTGGTTCTAGAAATAAAGCAGTATATTTTTATACAAAAACAATTGGCCTAGAGTTCAGTTCTTGAGTGTGTGAATTCATTTGCTGACTGTGTGTACATCAAATGCTTAACACTGTCCTCTGATACTGCCTTACTGCTCGACCAAGCTACCACTATTAGAGAGTAAGGTTCTATCTAACTTTAACCTCTGCCTATCTTTGGGGACTCTTGGACTCCATACACACTATACCTCACTTTGGTGTAGTATATATAGAGCCAGTTTCTTACACAGCTCCCTCTAGATTCTCTAGTAGTGTCAAATGCCCGTAAACGGGCAAACTTCCGAACAGGTGATGCCCCTCCTCCGGATAAAGAATCTAAATTATTGGACGGATCTGGTAAATGGGTTGCGTCACAGGCGGCAAATTACTGGCGCATTGCCAACGCCCAAGCTTTGCTGGCCAGGTATGACAGGGCGCATTATGATGAGCTTGAGACGCTCATGCAACATCTTCCAGAACAATATAGGTCTAAAGCTAACCACGTCATACAAGAGTGAAAGCTAATTACAAACACCTCTATTAAATGTGCTCTTGATGCAGCGGACACAGCATCTCGTGCCGTTAACACAAGCGTTTTACTGCGCAGGCACGCATGGCTACGCATGGCTACGCATATCTGGTTTTAAACAGGAGGTGCAGTCTCAAATTCTTAATCAGCCTTTTGATCAAGAACACTTATTTGGACCTACTGTAGACACATCTTTAGAGAAGATGAAAAAAGACACTGAAACAGCTAAGTCCATGGGGGCCTTACAGTTACCAACAACTAGAGGTTCCTTTCCTCGCTCCTTTTATAGGGGCGCCTCCAAAACCATTGGGACAGACAACAACACTTCTTCTTCCTACAAAAGCCCCACTCAAACTTCCTCTAACAGAGGATATTTTAGAGGGGGTTACAGAGGAAATAACAACAAAGGAAGAGGCCGCGGTAATAATGAAAGGCGATATTTATAGAGCGCTGACTGCCACTCCGAAAGGAGCATCCTGGCGCTGGTACGGAGGTAAGAGGAGGCTCTGAAGTTCTTAGATGACAGAGAGGCAGAGTTCATCTCAATTAAATGAAAGGCGATATTTATAGAGCGCTCCCGCACCTCCCCTACAACAAAACAGTGACTTCCCTCCACTCCCCCCAGACCATTCCACTCCGGTCGGGGGAAGACTATCACTGTTCCTACCTCTCTGGAATTCCATCACCACAGACAGGTGGGTGAGACAAATTATCCAGTATGGTTACTGCCTGGAACTCACTTCTACTCCTCCGCACATACCTCCCAAACAACGTCCAATGTCCACAAAACATCTGACACTTCTAAAACAAGAGATTCTCTCTCTTGCAAAAGCACGCAATAGAACCGGTTCCCCTACACCATCAAGGTACAGGGGTTTACTCCCTTTACTTCCTCATCCCAAAAAAGGACGGTACTCTCAGGCCAATATTAGACCTCAGACCGTTAAACCTGTACATACAATCCGACTACTTTCACAGGGTCACTCTCCAACAGGTCCTCCCACTGCTCCAACGAGGCGATTTCCTTGCCACTCTAGATCTCAAGGACGCCTACTTTCACATTCCGATTCACCCTGCTCACAGGAAATATCTACGATTTGTACTGGACGGTCAGCACTACCAATTCAAAGTCCTTCCATTCGGAGTGACTACAGCACCCAGAGTCTTCACAAAATGTCTTGCAGTAGTAGCAGCTCACTTGCGAAGACAACACATTCATGTGTTTCCTTACCTCGACGACTGGCTCATAAAAGTCGTCACGCAGCAAGTGTGCACCACAAACACAAAACATTCCAGCTGCTGCACGACTTAGGATTCACAATAAACCTCACCAAGTCACATCTTCAACCGTCCTACACACAACAGTATCTAGGCGCCACAATAGATACTTCAAAATCCCTTGCATACCCCAGTCAAGTCAGGATAGCCAGCATGCAAGCTCTCATAACAAAATTTCAACCTCAACAGTCACTACCAGCTAATAGGGATGATGGCCTCTTGCATTTTCATTGTGCCTTACGCAGGACTCCAAATGTGTCCATTACAGGAATGTTTAGCACATCAGTGGAACCCAGGTCAGCTTACAGATCTGGTGTTGGTGGACAGCCGCACACATCGCTCTCTGCAGTGGTGGAACACACAGAACCTTTCCAAAGGGCGGCCGTTCCTAGACCCGGCTCCACAGATAGTGCTAACAACAGACGCATCGCTCACCGGCTGGGGAGCTCATCTCTTAAAACATACCATTCAGGGCACGTGGACTCCTCAACAGAAACTGCTCCACATCAATCACCTGGAATTACTGGCGATTCTTTTCGCATTAACATCATTTCAAATACATCTCATAGGCAAAGCTGTCCTTATTTCGTACGGACAATATGACAGCAATTTACTATGTACAAAAACAGGGGGGACACACTCTCTGTGCAGCTTTCATGCCTAGCGCAAAGCATATGGAGATGGGCCATTCCTCAAAAAATATACCTCTTAGCAGAACATCTCCCAGGGGTGCACAATCAAATTGCGGATCTGCTCAGTCGTCCGAGACAGCAGATCCACGAAAGGGAACTTCATCCGCAAGTTCTTCATCCGTTTTTTCAGATGTGGGGCCACCCAGACATAGATCTGTTCGCCACACATTTAAACGCAAAATGCCCAAGCTTCGCCTCCAGGTATCCACACCCATTCTCCAAAGGCAATGCAATATGGATGAACTGGTCAGGCAGATTTGCGTACGCTTTTCCGCCTCTCCCGCTCATTCCATTACTGGTGCGCAAGCTCAAACAGTCTCTCACAATGATCCTGGTTGCTCCAACATGGGCCCGACAACCATGGTTCACAACCCTGCTGGTACTCTCAGTAGTTCCACATCAAAAGTTGCACCTTTCTCTAAAGCTCCTCACACAGATCCATGGAGAAATAAGGCATCCAAATCCAGCTCAACTGAACCTAGCGATCTGGCTCCTGAAATCTTAGAGTTTGGTTACCTCAACCTTCCGCCAGACTGTATGAATATCATTAAGGAGGCTAGACGTCCTACCACTAGAGCGTGCTATGCAGCTAAATGGAAAAGATTCGTTATCTACTATAATTTTGGAGTTATTTTGTGCTCCCTAGGTTTGGAAACGGGAGTTTTTGTCGGTTCCGTTGGGGTCTTTGGAGCCGGTACCGGTAACTTTTCGGCTCCGAAGGTTGAGTTCCAGCGGTTCTTAGAACTGGTTGTTTGTTCGATTCCGATGGTTTTTTCGGAGTCGAGGGTGCAGTGCCGGTGGGTTTCGGTGCCCAATGCACCGATGTGGAACCTGGCTTTGGTGCGGGCGTAGACAGTGGCTTGTCTTTTGGTCTCGGTGCCGGGGATGGGGTTTCGGCACCGAGGGTAGGCTGGCTCGAGCGGCCTGAAGGCTTATTTGTCGACTTCTTGGCCGAGCCGGAAGTCTGGGCGTGAGAAGTTTTGTCCCGGTGTGCACCTAGGCCCGAAGGTGAAGGTGTTACCGAAGCCTTTGCCGGAATGGATAGTGGGGAGGGGTCGACGTCAGTACTTAAGACACGTTACCCAGGAGTGATGTCTTCGACGTCGGAGTCGTTGGCTTCGGAGGCGCTGATGAGGCCCTCTTCGAGTTGTTCCTGTTCCGGTACATCAACGCCTTCCTGGAAGATATCGTCTGGTATGGATGTCTAGGATCGAGCCATGCTGCTTCTTCGAGCTAGACGATCCCGTATGGTTTTCTTGGAGCGGAAAGAGGCGCAAGCTGGACAGTCTTTGGCCTCGTGCTAGGGCGAAAGGCAGAGGTTACACACCTCGTGAAGATCGGCGTGGGGAAACTTGGATCCACATTGAGGACACTTTTTGAAGGGAGTCCTTTCCATGAGCCAAGAAAGCCTGATGGTGCAGTTAGGCCTGAAGGCCTGCGTCGACGACCGGAATGGAAGTATTGGAGTTGTAGAGATGCGCGTCGAAAAGGGAAACGCGATCGAAAACAATACCGACAAAAGGGTGAAGGATCGCGCGTCGAAAGTTAGAACGGTGGCGGCACCGAACTGGAGCGCGACAAACACATCTGAGCCCGATGGCGGAAAAAAACAATCTGAAGATGGAGTCGATGCCCATGCGCACTATTGTCCAAAGGAGGAGTCCCCTACCTTGTGACTTCCAAATACTTATTCCAATACAACAACAAAGTGCAAACATCCGGGCCCAACACCAGATGGCGATCTATGCAGTGTGTGTGATCTGCAGCTCATATGCCTCGAACATAATGTTTTGAATTGAAGCATCTAGTGGATCGATTGTGTTATTGGTGCCACACAAGCATTCGGACCCGAAAAAATCGGCGCCGAAACACACACTTCACAGGAGGAGCTTTTCCACCTCGATCCAAACCATTAAATCCTGGAAATGGACCCAAATATAGGTCGCCTTGTGGTTAGTCCTTCCAGGAAGAGGAAATTGGACAAACCTTCACCAACTCCACTCCCTCTCAAGAAAAGAGACATTGCCACTTCTCCTTTCAGGATCCCTTCTCCACCCCCTCCTCCACACCACATCTCTCCTGTTTCATCTCCAATACCCTCACAATCTCCTCCACCTCAAGATGATGAGGACCCTTCTGAGTACGAGGGTGATGATCAACCCTTAGGAGAACCTAGCCCTCCTAATATCCCAACTGACCCATGGGACAATTATGGCACACCAGATGTTCCTGACACACCACAGGATGATGTCTACCCATCTAGACCATCCCCGCCAGAGGACACTATAGGGTTCACTCAGCTCATACACAGAGCCACAGAATACCACGGTGTAGATTTGCACACAGACCCTATAGAGGAAGACTTCCTTATGGACACTTTCGCACCATCTCAAAGGTCCACTTCTATTCTCCCAATGTTGAAAGGGGTAATCAAACATGCTCCTGAAGTCTTCAAAGATCTTGTCAGGGCTAGAGTCATTAACCCCAGGGTAGAAAAGAAATATAAGCCTGCCCCAGCTGACCCTGTTTACATTAAAGGGCAACTTCCCTTAGATTCCTTAGTGGTTTCTAACGCCAGGAAAAGGGCTAACTCCCAAACCTCAGGCGATGCTCCCCCTCCTGATAAGGAGTCAAAACTCTTGGACGCATCGGGTAAGAAAACAGCGTCCCAGGCAGCTAACATTTGGCGAATTGCCAACACACAGGCGTTGCTGGCTAGGTACGATAGGGCACATTATGATGAACTGGAGACCCTACTACAACAAAAATAAAGAAGGGGGGGGAGACCCTACTACAACACCTTCCAGATCAATACAAAACAAGAGCCAATGATCTCATACAGGAAGGCAAAACTATAACAAATACCTCCATTCGATGTGCTCTAGATGCTGCAGACACAGCCTCATGAGCCATTAATACCGGTGTCCTTTTGCGTAGACATGCATGGCTCCGTATTTCAGGGTTCAAACCCGAGGTTCAAGCTGCCATACTAAATCAGCCGTTTGACCAAGAACATTTATTTGGCCCTAGTGTGGATTCATCTTTAGAAAAGATGAAAAAAGACACCGACACAGCCAAATCAATGGGAGCATTGCAATCCCAAACTCCCAGAAGTTCCTTTCGTCGCTCCTCTTATAGGGGCGCCTCTAGAGGCTTTACCACGGATAACTCCTCCACGTCCTATATAAGTCCCACCCAGACCTCCTCTACCAGAGGTTATTACAGAGGAGGCTACAGGGGTAATAATAACAAGGGTAGAGGCAAAACCGTCAATACCCGTACTGCCTCCACCTCCAAACAATGACTTCCCTGCACTCCCCCCAGACCATTCCACTCCGGTCGGGGGAAGATTACTACAGTTCCTACCTGTCTGGAACACCATTACCACGGACAGGTGGGTGAGACAAATCATCCAATCCGGTTATTGCCTGGAACTCACTTCAACTCCTCCAAACATACCACCCAGACAGCGTCAAATGTCAGCAGACCATTTAACGCTTCTCAAACAAGAGGTACTTTCCTTCCTACAAAAACATGCAATAGAACCAGTTCCCCTGCATCAGCAAAACACAGGGGTCTACTCACTGTATTTTCTCATTCCAAAGAAGGACGGAACCCTGAGGCCCATCCTCGACCTCAGACCATTAAACCTCTACATACAGTCAGACCATTTTCATATGGTCACTCTTTAACAACTCCTTCCTCTACTCAAACAAGGCGATTTCCTTGCCACCTTAGATCTCAAGGACGCCTACTTCCACATTCCCATTCACCCGGCTCACCAAAAATATCTTCCGTTTGTAGTGGACGGTCAACATTATCAGTTCAAGGTGCTCCCATTCGGAGTTACCACAGCACCCAGAGTCTTCACAAAATGTCTGGCAGTCGTAGCAGCCCACTTAAGAAGACAACAAATTCACGTCTTCCCATACTTGGACGACTGGCTCATAAAAGCCAAGTCGCATACCCAGTGTGTAAATCACGCACACACCACAATCCAGCTACTTCACGACTTAGGGTTCACAATAAACCTCACAAAGTCTCACCTCCAACCGTCCCACGTCCAGCAATATCTAGGTGCCACAATAGACACCTTAAGAGGCCTTGCATACCCCAATCCAGCCAGGATAGCATGCATGCAAGCCCTTATAACAAAATTCCAGCCGCAACACTCCCTTCCAGCTCGGGTGTTTATGCAACTAATAGGGATGATGGCCTCTTGCATATTCATCGTCCCGCATGCAAGACTCCAGATGCGCCCCTTGCAAGAATGCTTAGCACGTCAGTGTAACCAAGCTCTAGGTCAGCTGGTGTTGGTGGACGGCCGCACACATCGCTCTCTGCAGTGGTGGAACACCCAAAACCTTTCCACGGGGCGACCGTTCCTAGAGCCAGTTCCACAGATTGTATTAACAGCAGACGCATCCCTCACCGGATGGGGAGCTCATCTACTACATCACACCATACAGGGCACATGGACACCTCAACAAAAGCTACTCCACATCAATCATTTGGAGTTACTAGCAATCTTTCTAGCATTAAAATCATTCCAGAAACGCACATCAGGCAAAGCTGTTAGTCCGGACGGACAATATCACAGCAATGTATTATTTACAAAATCTGAAAGAGACACGTTAGTGACAGATTCCTTACCTTAGATTCCTTACCCTAGAATATCCCCAGGCGTCAGGCTGGATCCGGAAAGTTTTTGCGTAGCAGTACCCTTGCGCGTCGGTAGGCGGCGTCGTGCGGCTCCGCGTCCGTCGTCGGCGTCGTGATCGCCGGGATGACGTCGCGGGCAGTACTTAGACGCCGCCCCTGCGCGCTGACGTTAGTTCTTCTTTTTCCGCGCCAGTAAGCGCAGATCCGGGAAGAGCAGTGCCCTAGTCAATTTTTGACTAAATGTTTGGTGAATTTTTCACTGTTTCTTTTCGAGTCTTCATCGACTCCTAGGTGTTATAGGGATGCCCGGCTTCAAGCCATGCGACGCCTGTGGTCGAATGATGTCGATCACAGACCCGCATCTAGAGTGTCTCTACTGTCTCGGCCGAGACCACGACACGAAGTCGTGTCCTGACTGCCGGAAACTTCACCCGAAGGCTTTGCGAGAGCGGTCTCGAAAGCTACTCGAGGTCCGGCAGTCAGCTCCGCGCCGCACCAAGCCCCGGTCCCGTGAAAGGTCGAGGGACCGGTCACGGAGCCCCCGCCGGTCGTCTGAGTCCAAGTCTTCGCGCTCCTCCGGTAAGTCGAAGCACAAAAAGTCTAAGAAGCATCATCGCTCTAAGACTTCGCCTCGCCGGTCTCGCGACTCGGCTGAGGCCCCTGTCGGCACCGTCCCCGCGGCCCCGGACGTGCCTGTGGAGCCGCCCCCGCATTACCCGTCCTTTCCGGGTCTGGGGGCGACTCCGGCCGAAATACAGGAATTCCTGTCGGCCATGGCCCGCCTCTTCGGGCCTCAAGGTCCCTCCGGTGCGCCTTCGGGCCCCGCGGGCCCTGATGGGGTTGCTCCGGCGTCGCCGCCGACTCCGGTCCCGGCGCCGCCTGTCCCGCCAGCCTTCATCCCGGCCTCTGCTCCGGCCCCGGCCTCGATCCCGGCTCCGGTGGTACCGCAACCCCCATCAACGCCGGTTGACCTAACCACGCCTCCGCCGATGTCCCCGGTGCCGTTCCTGATGCCGTCCGGGGCTCCGGACTGCGTCGTTCCCCGGTTCTCTCCGGCTCCGGACATGGAGCCGGACCGACGTCGCTCGACGCAGGCGCCGATGAGACCTTGGGTCCCAAATGTCCCTCCTCCTCCATATTTTGAACCAGAGGAGGACCAGGAGAGCTGGGAGGGGTCGGAAGACCCTCTCACACAACAGTGTGAGTATGATCAGAACTGGGCTGAGGAACTTGGGGATGCCAGTGGTCTAGACACTTCCCCTGACACTGGCATGCTGTCTCCTCCCGTGGCTACGGAGGATGGAGCTAATTTCGCAACGGTGTTGCGTAGAGCAGCTGGAGCCTTGCACCTCCAATTGCCTACTGTGGCTGTCAGGACTAATCTCCTGACGGAAGTGCTTCAGCCGGCAGCTTCCTCCACGGAGACTGTGCTGCCGTTTAATGATGCACTCACTGACGTTCTTTTGGGCGCCTGGTCCAAGCCCACCACAGGGGCTCCTGTGGATAGGAACGTGGCCCGACGCCATCGCCCTGCTCCGGGCGACCCCTTGTTTCTCTCCCAACATCCCACCCCCGAGAGCTTGGTTGTCCAAGCCTCTGCCTCCCAAACTGCCTTCCCTACCGCCCTCCGGATAGGGAATCCAAACGCCTGGACCAATTTGGGAAGAAGGCTTTTTCTTCCTCCAGTGCTGGCTTGCGGTCCGTCAACACCGCTTACCTTTTGGGCCGATATACCCACTCCCTGTGGGATTCGGTGGCGGCTGTTTTGCCACAGTGTTCTGAGGAGGTCCAGACACTGCTTACCCGCGCCATTGCGGAAGGAAGAGATGCGGCTAAATACACCATACGTTGTGGCCTTGATACCGCCGACTCGCTGGGCAGATCGCTTGCAACGACGGTGGCGCTACGTCGCCACGCCTGGCTGAGAACAACTGGTTTCTCGGGTGATGTCCAGAATACACTCATGGACATGCCCTTTGATGGAGTCTGTCTTTTTGGTTCCAAAGCAGACCATGCGCTGGAGCGTTTTAAGGACTCACGGGCTACTGCCAAGTCCCTGGGCCTTTCTGTTGTGCGCCCTCCGCTAACCTCTGCTTTTCGCCCCTTTAGTGGCCACGGAAGGGGCATCCAGTCACGTCAGCTGCCCAGCCACCGGCCCGCGCAGCAAGCGTCTTCGCGTGGCCGAGGACGTGGATACCGCCGTGGCGGTTCGGTCAACCAGCGTGCGGGTCAGGCCACCACCTCCAACCCGTCGGCGGCCTCCAAGCCCTCCTAGTCCTTCCTTTCAGGTGCACAGCACGCCAGTAGGGGGCAGGGTCCGCCATTACCTTCACCACTGGCGTCCCATCACCTCGGACAGGTGGATCTTGGACATTGTCCGAAGGGGCTACTCCCTCCCCTTCGAGACCACCCCCCCAGCCATGCCACCTCAATTCCACCGCATGTCAGGGGATCACTTGGTGCTTCTGCAGAAGGAAGTCACGGCCCTCTTGGCCAAGAGGGCCATCGAGCATGTTCCGACCCCAGAAGTAGGACGTGGTTGCTACTCCCACTACTTTCTGGTGCCCAAAAGAACAAGGAGGACATGCGTCCTATCTTGGACCTCCGGAACGTCAATCGCTTCCTCCGGAAGGAGAAGTTCAAGATGCTCACCCTAGCTCAGGTCTTGACTGCCCTCGACCCTGGAGACTGGTTGGTAGCGTTGGACTTGCAGGACTCTTATTTCCACATCCTCGTCCTGCCGGCCCACCGGCGTTACCTGCGGTTCACGGTAGGCCTCGAGCATTTTCAGTTCACCGTGCTCCCCTTTGGCCTTACCAGTGCCCCTCGGGTGTTCACGAAAGTGATGGCGGTGGTCGCAGCTCATCTGCGCCTGGCAGGGGTTCCAGTCTTCCCCTACCTCGACGACTGGCTGCTGAAGGCGGGCTCGTCCCAGGCAGTCGTCTCCCACCTCCAGACTACGGCCGAACTCCTGCACTCGCTGGGTTTCTCCATCAATGTGCCGAAGTCGCATCTGATTCCTTCTCCACAGCTCCTTTTCATCGGAGCAGTTCTGGACACGACGCAGTTTCGGGCCTATCCTCCCGAACGGCGAGTCCGGGATATTCAGGCTATCATTCCAATATTTCAGCCTTTATCCTGGGTTTCGGTACGGATGACCCTGAGGCTGCTGGGCCTCATGGCCTCCTGCATCCTGCTGGTCGATCATGCCAGATGGCATATGCGGGCTCTGCAGTGGGACCTGAAGTTCCAGTGGGCGCAGCACCAGGGCAACCTGTCCGATCACGTCCAGATCTCGGAGGGGGCTGCAAAACAGTTGCAGTGGTGGCTCTCGAACCGGCAAAGGGTCATGGGCAGATCCCTCTCCCTTCCCCAGCCAGAGCACACAGTTGTGACGGACGCGTCCCTTCTGGGATGGGGCGGTCACATGGGAGAGGCGGAGATCAGAGGCCTCTGGTCTCCGGCGGAGTCCCGGCTCCATATCAACCTTCTGGAGCTCCGGGCGATCCGACTTGCACGTAAGGCATTCCTTCCCTCTGTCAAAGGGAAGGTAGTGCAGGTGTTCACAGACAACACCACCGCCATGTGGTACTGCAACAAACAAGGTGGGGTGGGGTCGTGGACCCTCTGTCAGGAGGCTCTGCGCCTCTGGACATGGCTGGAACATCAGGGCATGTTCCTGATGGTTCAACACCTGGCAGGTTCCCTGAACGCCAGGGCGGACGAACCTCAGCTGCAGGTGCATGATGGATCACGAATGGCGTCTTCACTCGGAAGTGGCGCAAGGTCTCTTTCTGCAGTGGGGAGAGCCTTGGTTAGATCTATTCGCCACCGAAGAGAACGCGCAATGTCATCAGTTCTGCGCGTTGGAATTTCCAAGGCGGCACTCGCTCGGCGACGCTTTTCATCGCGAGTGGAGTTGCGGTCTGTTGTACGCCTTTCCGTCTATACCACTTCTACCCAGAGTGTTGAAGAAGATTCGGCGCGACCGGGCCCAAGTCATCCTTGTGGCTCCGGACTGGGCTCGAAGAGTTTGGTATCCCGAGCTACTCAGTATGAGCGTCGATCCCCCGATCCGTCTGCCTCTTCGGGAGGATCTTCTGTCGCAGCAGCAGGGGACGGTCCTCCACCCGAACCTGTCCAGCCTCCACCTGCTTGCGTGGAGATTGAGCGGCGGCAGTTGATTCCTTTCGACTCTGCCTCCCGAAGTTTGTGATGTGATTCTGGCAGCCAGGCGTCCCTCCACTAAGGTGGTATACGCCTGCAGGTGGAACTAAGTTTGTGGCATGGTGCACAGCAAAGGCTGTGAATCCCCTTTCTGCCCCTCTTTCTGAGGTTCTTCTGTTCCTTCTTTCCCTGGCCCAACAGGGTTCTGCCCTGGGTACCATCAAGGGCTATCTTTGTGCCATCTCGGCCTTCCTCAGGCTTCCTGATCAGCCCTCCTTTTCAAGTCCCCTGTTAACAGGTTTCTAAAAGGCATTACACACCTCTTCCCTCCTGTTCCGTTTGTGATGCCTCAGTGGAACTTGAACTTGGTTCTTACCTTTCTTATGTGCGCTCCCTTTGAGCCTCTACATAACTGTCCTCTTCGTCTTCTGACTCTGAAGACAGCCTTTCTGGTGGCCATCACCTCCGCTCGGCGGGTGAGTGAGCTCCAGGCTCTTTCATGCAAACCTCCCTTTCTGTCTGTTCATCCAGACAAGGTTGTTCTTCGGACGCGTCCGTCCTTCTTGCCAAAGGTGGTTACTGCCTTCCACATTGGGCAGACCATCACTTTGCCCACCTTCTTTCCGCCTCCGCATCCTTCCAGAGAAAAAGAGCGGCTCCACCGTCTGGACCCAAAACGTGCGCTTTCCTTTTATATCAACCGCACACAACACTTCCGGGTGGATGACCAGCTCTTTGTTGGCTACGTGGGCGCCAAAAAAGGTCGGGCGGTGCACAAGAGAACCATTTCCCGCTGGGTCACCTTGTGTATCAAAGCCTGCTATTCTTTGGCTAAGAAGGAGCCTCCTGTTGGGCTGCGTGCCCATTCCACCAGGGCAACGGCTGCTACCACGGCCTTAGGCCGCGGTGTTCCGCTGCAGGATATCTGTCAGGCAGCTACGTGGGCCTCGCTGCACACGTTTACCAAGCATTACTTCCTTGACAGTCCGGTCCGGAGGGACGGCTTCTTTGGCTGTTCTGTCCTCCAGGACTTCCTTGTCTGATCTTTGTTCGCAGACCCACCACCGGGGTTGGTATTGCTGGGGTATCTATTCTAAGGTAAGGAATCTGTCACTAACGTGTCTCTTTCAGATGCACAAGTTACTAACTTGTGTAACGATATATCTGTAAGAGACAGTAGTTAGTGACAGATTCCTTACCGCCCCACCCATCCTCCCCGTTCTGCGAATTGATTTCTAGGGTTAAGGACATCCCTTTCAGGGCCCTAGTATTTTTCAGACACCTATGTCAGCTTCTTGCATGGCTCTGCGTTCCTGGCGCGGAAAGTCGTGTACAGAACTGACGTCAGCGCGCAGGGGCGGCGTCTAAGTACTGCCTGCGACGTCATCCCGGCGATCACGACGCCGACGACAGACGCGGAGCCGCACGACGCCGCCTACCGACGCGCAAGGATACTGCTACGCAAAAAACTTTCCGGATCCAGTCTGACGCCTGGGGATATTCTAAGGTAAGGAATCTAAGGTAAGGAATCTGTCACTAACTACTGTCTCTTACAGATATATCGTTACACAAGTTAGTAACTTGTGCAACAGGGGGGGACGCACTCTATGCAGCTCTCTCAACTAGCTCAGACCATATGGAGGTGGGCTATTCCTCAAAACATATTCCTTCCAGGAATTCAGAATCAGATGGCAGATCTGTTAAGTCGTCAAACACAACAGATTCACGAGTGGGAACTTCACCCACAGGTTCTTCAACCGTATTTCCAAATGTGGAGGCATCCAGAGATAGATCTCTTCGCCACACATTACAACACAAAATGCCCAAGCTTCGCCGCCAGATATCCACACCCATTGTCCAAAGGCAATGCGATATGGATGAATTGGTCAGGCAGATTTGCGTACGCTTTTTCGCCTCTCCCACTCATTCCATTAGTAGTTCGCAAGATGCAGCAACAGTCACTAACACTGATTCTAGTTGCTCCAACATGGGCCAGGCAACCATGGTACAGAACATTGCTGGAACTATCCGTAGTCCCGCACCAAAAACTACACCTCTCCCCACATCTTTTAACACAGAACCGTGGAGAGATCAGACATCCAGATCCAGCACAGCTCAATCTAGCGATCTGGCTCCTGAAGTCCTAGAATTCGATTACCTCAATCTTCCACCTGATTGCATGAACGTTATCAAAGAGGCTAGGCGCTCCACCACTAGAGCCTGCTATGCAGCCAGGTGGGGGTGGGGAGGGGGAGGGTGTGTGTGTGTGTGGGTGTGTGTGGGTGTGGGTGTGTGTGTGTAGGTAGGTAGGTAGGTACAGGGCCTTTAAGGGTGGTACAATAAGTCCTGCAGTAAGTTTACAGGTAAGTTACTTTTGGATTACTTTTAGAGTGGTATACCTGGATACTACTCTGGGACATTATCTGTAAGCAGGTAAGTAAAATCGTTTTTGTTAAACAGTACAATTTTATAGAATTTCGTTAGGTTTTCAAACTCCACACTTAGAAACTTTTCACAGAAAAACAGTCAATGTTATCCTATGGAGAAAAAGTGTTATCGGTTTTGAGGTAAGTATTTGGTAGTGGGAGTTGAGGTTCTGGGGGTAGACTCAGGGGTCCCCCAGGGTCAAGGATGCACTCTAGTTACACCTGCAGCTGCACTAGGGCGGCCGGGTGCAGAGTGCTGAGGCCCAATGTTATCCAATGTGGGATAGGGGGCCTCCGGTTGGTGGCTGCTGCAAGCAGGCCACTTGGTTGTGGGAGCAAAGCTCCTGGACTTTAGCTCAGGGCAAATGGGGAAACAAAGTTGCAACAAAGGTGCACCCTCAGCTGCACTAGAGCGGCAGGGTGATGTTTCGACGTCGGGCGCCCTGTTGGGGAACCTCCGGTTTGCAAAGGCACTGCAGGCTTGGGGACGAAGGTATTCTGGGTGCGACCACCACTTCGAGACGTAAGTTAGTGTTTGGTTAGGCACCGTCGGTTTGGGCACCCAAGGCCGTGGAGCGTCGGGTGCAGGGGAGCCTTTTGGGGTCGGATCTTCTTACCAGCTCCAGCTCCTGGTCGCGGTTGGGGGGACCTTCTGGATTGAGGCTGCAGGCATCTGCTGGAGGCTTGAGGCAGGTGAGGGGTCGCCGGATCTCGGGTCAGGATCGCCGGGGTGACCACCTCGTGGTGTTTGCCCACTCGAGCTCAGGCCATGGACGGCGGGTGCAGAGTGGGGCGGATTCGCGGTGTCCGGCCAGAGGTTGCAGGTGAACAGATCCGGTGTTCACGGGAGACAGTCATTGTTCTTGACGGCAGGCAGGTCCTCCGGGGTTTTCGAGGTTGCTGGCTGCAGGACACACCGGGATTTCGCAGGAGCAGATTCGAGGGGGAGACAGGCCGGTAGGGCTGGTGCCAAGTCAGTGGGCGTCTTCCTCTTGTTAGCTGCTGCACTGCTGTTCGGTCCTCCTTCTTGTAGTTTCTTCTTGTCTGAGGAAGCGAGGTTCAGGGGTGCCCCTTAATTCTAGATTTAGGGGCGTTACAGGTAGGTAAAAGGCAGGGACCAATGGATCACTTCCCTGGGGTTGGTACACCCCCTATGATGCCACACTCCAGTGGGAGGGGGGCATGAGCCTGTCCCTGGTTGGCTGAGTCCCCCCATCTGCAAGATGGCGGGGACTGAGTTGTGCTTCACCTCGCCTCCCCCACCTGAGGGGTGGAGTTGGCAGAGGTGGGCACACCTCTCTTCCTTACTTGGTTTTCCCGCCCGAAGTGGGGGTCAGAACCAGTGGGGACCAGTTGCTGAGAGCAGCAAGTGGCCTGGGGAAGCTCTCAAAGGCGGCAAGCCTTTGAAGCTTCACCTTCGTGAACCCTGCCCATCCTTGGGGAGGAGGCTTTGCACCTCTTCCCAGGATGTGCATTGTTTCAGGCCCCAGAGAGCAGCAGGCTCTCGACTCAGGGGTCCAGAAACATGTCTGGTGGTGGCAGCTGAAAGCAGCCACTCAGCCTGGACACTAGTGGTGGGTTAGTTTTCAGGGGCCATTTCTAAGAGATGCCCTCTGTGTGCATTTTTCATTAAATCCCACACTGGCATCAGTGTGGGTTTAATGTGCTGAGAAGTTTGATACCAAACTTCTCCGTTTTCAGTGTAGCCATTATGGTGCTGTGGAGTTCGTAATGACAAACTCCCAGCACCATATACTCTTAATGGCAGCACTGCACTTACAATGTCTAAGAATGGCCTTAGACACTGTAGGGGTACAGGGCTCATGCACCTGTACCCTCACCACTGGTATAGTGCACCCAGCTAGAGGGGTGACTGATCTATGCCAGGGCAGTGGGTTGTAGGCATGGCACACAGAGATGTGTGCCATGTCGACTCTTCACTTTGTTCTGCACCAAAACACGCAGCCTGCAAAGGAAGTGTGTGAGTGGAAGGGTACAGGACCTCTGAGGGTGGCACAATAAGTGCTGCAGCCCTTAGAGGCCTTCTCTGGTCACAGTGCCCTGGGTACCTGTGGTACCATTTACCAGGGGCTGACCTGTGGCCAGAGATGCCAATTGGGTTTAGGCTTCAATGCAGTTTTAGGGAAAGAACATAGGCCCTGGGTACCTGATTAGCAGGAGCCCAGTGCACACTCAAAGCACATCAGCAATTCAGCAGAAAGTGGGGGCAACCATGCAGAAAAAGGGCACTTTCTCACAATAGTCCCTTACGCAAGACTTCAAATGCGTACCCTGCAGGAATGCTTAGAACGTGAGTGGAATTGGGCTCAGAGTCTGTTATCAGATCTAGTGTTGGTAGACGGCCGCACCCATCGCTCTCTGCAGTGGTGGAATACACAAAACCTTTCAAAAGGGCAGCCCTTCATCGACCCTGTTCCACAGATTGTATTGTATATAGCATTTATAAAGCTCAACAAACACCCTACGGGTACCCTGGCGCTGTGCTAACAGACGCATCTCTGTCTGGTTGGGGAGCTCATTTCCAAACGCACACAATTCAGTGCATTTGGAGCTTGCAGCAAAAACAGCTTCAACATAAATTATCTAGAGCTGCTAGCGATTTTTCTAGCGCTCAAAGCATTTCAAGTTCATCTAGTCGGCAAAGCGGTCCTGGTTCGTACAGACACCATGACAGCAATGTACTACATACAAAAACAGTGGGGGGGGGGGGCACACACTCTCCAGCTGGCACAATTAGCACAGACCATCTGGAGATGGGCCATACGTCACAAAAGGTATCTCTTCGCAGAACACCTTCAAGGAGTAAACAATCAGATTGCAGATCTGCTCATTCGTCAAAGACAACAGATCCACGAATGGGAACTCCTCCCTCAAGTTCTCCTCTCATTCTTTTAGATGTCGTGCTTTCCAGACACAGATCTGTTCGCCACAAACCTAAACGCAAAATGCCCAAGCTTCGCATCCAGGTATCCACACCCATTGTCTATAGGCAATGCACTATGGATGAATTGGTCAGGGATATTTGCCTATGCTTTTCTGCCTCTCCCACTCATTCCATCAGTGGTTCGGAAACTCAGACAGTCGTCCTTGATACTAATCCTAGTTGCTCCCACATGGGCCCGTCAACCCTGGTTCACAACCCTGTTGGAGCTCTCAGTAGTTCCTCACCAAAAACTACATCTCGCACCCAATCTCCTCAAACAGAGCCGTGGAGAGATAAGACATCCTGATCCCAGTCATCTCAACCTTGCGATCTGGCACCTGAAGTCTTAGAGTTTGGCTACCTCAATCTCTCGCCAGACTGCATGACATCATCAAAGAGGCTAGACGTCCTACCACAAGAGCCTGCTATGCAGCAAAGTGGAAGCGGTTTGTGATATACTGTAATAACAATCAAATCAACCCGCTTGATGCTTCAGTTCAAAACATTATATGCTATTTATTACATCTGCAGTGTTCAAATTTAGCATACACATCCATACGCTTACATCTTGCTGCAATAGCTGCATACCACCAGAACAGACATCTGTCTCTCTTCAGAGTGCCTGTCATTAAAGCTTTTATGGAGGGACTTAAAAGGATCATTCCCCCAAGACTTCCACCTGCTCCAGTATGGAATCTCAACATTGTCCTCACCAGACTGATGGGTGGTCCACCTTTTGAGCCATTGCACTGGTGTGAGCTGCAATTTCTCACTTGGAAGGTAGCTTTCCTCATAGCTATCACATCACTGAGGAGAGTGGGTGAGCTTCAGGCACTAACCATAGAAGAACCATTTTTACAAGCACACCAAAACAAAATGGTTCTTCGGACCAACCCTAAATTCCTACCCAAGGTAATTTCTGCCTTTCATATCAACCAATCTGTTGAGTTGCCTGTGTTCTTCCCTCAACCAGATTCTGTGGCAGAACGTGCTTTACACACATTAGATGTGAAAAGAGCATTACTCTACTACGTAGAAAGGACAAAACCTTTCCGTAAGACAAAACAACTATTTGTAGCTTTTGCTCCACCACATAAAGGCAATCCCATATCAAAATCAGGTATTGCACGTGGATAGTCAAGTGCATTCAAACATGCTATGCAAAAGCAAAACTAACATTAACAATTTCCCCTAGAGCGCACTCCACACGCAAACTAGGGGCTTCTATGGCATTCTTAGGAAATATACTCATAGATGACATCTGCAAAGCTGCAAAATGGTCTACACCTCACACATTCCCAAAACACTATTGTGTAGATGTGTTAGCAAGACAGCAAGCTAGTGTGGGCCAAGCAGTTTTACGTACACTATTTCAGACGACTGCAACAGCTACCGGTTAGCCACCGCTGTGGGAGATAACCGCTATATAGTCTATGCAAAGCATGTGATCTACAGCTCACATGCCTCGAACGGAAAATGCTACTTACCCAGTATGCATCTGTTCTTGGCATGTAGAGCTGTAGATTCACATGCGCCCACCCTCCTCCCCGCGTACCTATACCTGTTGCAGTGACATCTTACTTGGATACATATATACATGGACATCTCTTTCTACTACTCTCACTAACTCCATTATCACCCTCTGCGGGAAAACAATCTAACAATGGAGTCTATGCCCATGCGCATTATCACCGAAAGGAGGAGTCACCTACCTAGTGACTGGAAGAGACTTCTTCCAAGAAAAACAAAGTGCAAACATCCGGACCCAACACTAGATTGCAGGCTATGCAAAGCATGTGAATCTACAGCTCTACATGCCCAGAACAGATGCATACTGGGTAAGTGGCATTTTCCTTATGATTTTTGTCCAGAAAATGTTCCAAGTGTTGAACTGCTTCTGTATGAGAGAAAATTAACTGTTTTAAACCTGAAAAAGTCTTACCTTTGTATTGTAGGATCCATGGAGTGGTATATAGTCATACCACCCTGAGTAGTCGATGATATCTAAAAGTATTATTATGTTAGTTAGACTGTTTTGAAATCCAATAGAAACCTGTAACGATTGGAAATTAAACCACAACTGCATTTCCTTGTAAAGACTTGCATTTGAGAGTATATTTCATTTACCTGTACCAAGTGCTGTTTGGTTCTTGAAATAAAACCGAAGTAGTCCTTTTTAGGTCTCGCCTAGCGTTGCTGCGCACATGCGCAGCTCGCTCGGCGAGATTTATTGCTAATGAGGACTTTTACAAAAGGGCTTCAAGCCCCGCCCCTCATTTCCATTGGCCGGCGTCACCGTTTATTCTAAACGGTGGCCTGCCATTGGAAATGAGGGTTTTTGGTTGCCGCCCTTTGGCCTGCGATCCGGACTGGGTCGCCTGCTTCACGGCTGTCGTGAAGCAGTTTCTTATCTTTATGGGGCCATGTGTTTGAAACAAATGGCCCCATAAAGACAAGAAATCCCCATGCTCCGGCTGCAGCGCGGTCCTCTTTCACTTTCGGGACCGCGCTTGTTAACTTAGTTGATTGTACATTTCATAGGTGTTAACGGGTGATATTTGCGTTGGCCCCATGGGCTCTGTAGAAAAACTTGACACATGATTTCTGGGAGGCGACACTTAGAAATCGAGCCATAGTCGCCGTCCATGGCTGGCAGCTAAGGGCCCGTGAAGGCCACTCCCACTGCTCTATTAGTTAAAAAAAAGGAAGCTGTTGGTTCCCATTATGAACATCTCGAACACCAAAACCGCTCCACAGCCTCCGGCTGCCCTTTGGAACATGGTGACTCGTACCTTCCGCAACAGAACGGGTCTCCTGCCCCTGAGATAAGGGCCGGGCCGGTGTTAAGGGTTTTATCCGTACACTTGACTGTCTGTAGCAGCTTCTGCATCTCTGAGCATCTCCGGCGCTTTGCGTCTCTAATCCGAGCAACGCTACATCTCTGTAGATTACCCAGAGGTTAATTCGACGAGTTTAAATACTTTGTTTTATGAAAGTGACCTTTAAGTGCCTGGCGGCCCTCTTTGTTCTCTGACGGCAGGGGAGCGCTGGTTTAAAAGGCCTCGATTAGAGGGAGTTCCCTTGAGGAGGCTGCGGGGACACAGAGGACATCAGCACTGAGACCCCGGCGAGCGCTCTTCGGAGCTGCCGTGAATTATTCTCAGGCTGAAGGGGAGAACGAGAGGAGTGCGCAATTTTCCAAAAATGGAAAGCAGTTCCGCGTAGCTAAATTTTTGTGTGAAAATATTAGTTTCCTAGGGTTAAAAACATAGCGAAATCCCTGAAATTAGAAAGTATCTGGCCTCCAATTGTTTTATCCACATTGATTCCCACTTTGTGTTTTGAAATGTTATAATATGTTCTTGTGCTGTCTGTTTAATTGGCAAAGCAGGTAGGTCTCGCCTTTTGGCTGTCAAATACAGACCTATTGGCTTTGCTAGTTAGGGTCGAGCATGTGTGAGCAGCATGTGCTAGCAAATGATCTGTGGCTTGTGACACACTATTGTTTACAAAAAAAAAGGACTTGGAAACCTGTCCATTGCTTAACAATTCGTTAGCTTGTCACTCTTTGCTGCCTCCTCATCGGACCGAGTTAGGCCAAGCGTCACTTCCTGTTTCTTCTCTGGTGCATGGATCATGCACAGATTGATCTTTTTAATTAGTGTCTCTCCGCTAATCGCGCTGTGATTGAGGTCCTTTTTTTTTTACTTATTTGCCTATGTTGCTTCTTTCCCCTCCCACTAGCAACTTCTTTGTTGCTGCTTCCATCCCCCACCCCTCTGTCCTTGCACATACACCCACCCCTTCCTTCTCTTTTTATTTTTGCTTTCCCGGTCATCGTTGCCCCTCTGTCCACCACAGGATTGCTCGCGCATCCGCCTCAACCTCACCTTTCCCCATCATTGTTGCCTGCACATACACGCACCCGGTCTTTTTATTGCAGCTCCTCGTTGTTCCTCCCCCGTCATTGGTACTTGTGGCCTAGATCCAGACTGCTCCTTTTGAGTGAATCAGCTCTGTCCATTACCAGGATTGTACTCAGATCTACAGATGGACAGTGCTGACCAGTGGGGTTTGTAGGACGGAACAACGCAGGGAAATACTCTGCAATGCCTTTACCACACATTTTTTACCCCACATCTTTTTAGATCGCATATGTTTTTACAACGTATGCCTTTACCACGCATTGTGTGTGTGTGTGTGTATATATATATATATATATATATATATATAATGTATTTGTGGGGGGAGACCCCCAAACTTACCTTAAATGCATGGTAAAGGCATACATTGTTAAAAGCATGTGTGTTCTAAAAACGTGCGTGGTATAGGTACAACGTGGTAAAAACCTAATTGTGAAGGCTGTTTCCCACCAGCGGGTGGCATTTGTGCATCACAGATGCATTGGGGCTCCCATGTCCAAGGCTGGCATAAAGAGTGCATGGAGACAAAATGGGGCTGTGTGCGAGGAGAACTATGCGCACAGACCCAATGCCAGTGCACACAGCCAAGGAACTGTGCACAGAATTCAAGAGGAGTGCACATAAGCGGAGAATGTTGCACACATGCCGTGAAGCAGAATGCATGCAGAGAAGCGTGTGTGCAAGAGTAAAGGGATGCTGGATGGATGAATTGTATGCTCATGCGTGCATAGTGCCCACTGCGGTCACTTGTGCAAGCAGCAAAAGTGTGCATTTCAGGAACTGGCGGCAAAGGTGACAAGCGGAGAATGGTGCACCTCGCAGAAGTTGGTGCACATTGTAGAGGAAGCGCCACACTTTAGCCCACTTCGTGGTCGAAAGGGGACACCGCGCTCTGTTTCTTTATTTTTTTTTTAAACTTTAACACTGAGCGCGGCGCCCGCTTCAAGGACACCGCGCTCAGTGTTAAGGTTTTTTAAAAAAAGAAACTGAGCGCGGTGTCCTTGAAGCGGCGCTGCGCTCAGTTTTACACTTAAACAAGTATTTGCAATGCAATAAGTCTCGCATTTACGCGAGTTTAAGGTATTGGTATTGTAAATGAAAATGCCTTTTATTTACATTTTAAAAAACAAAAATAGGCATTGTCATTTACAATGCCAATAGCTTAAACTCGCGTAAAAGCGAGACCTATTGCATTGCAAATGCTTGTTTCTATACTTACCCAATTGGTTTGGATTCTGTCTGAGTGTGTGCCATCTAACTTGATTGAGTGAATACAATAAATGCTTAACACACCCTCCTGATAAGCCTAACTGCTCGCCCAGACTACCACAAAGAGAACTGTTAGTACTTACCTATTTTAGGCTCTGCTATACCTGTGGGCACTCCCTAGACTCTGTGCACACCGTACCTTACTTTGGTTTAGTATGTTCGAGGCATATGAGCTATAGATCATATACTGTGCATAGATCGCCATCTGGTGTTGGGCTCGGATGTTTGCAGTTTGTTTTTGTTCGAAGAAGTCTTTGTAGTCACGAGATAGGTGACTCCTCCTTACGATGATAGTGTACATGGGCATCGACTCATCCCCAGATTGTTTTTTTTCGCCATCGGGTTCGGATGTGATTTCTTGCGCTCCGGGTCGGTATCGTCTTCGAACCCCCTTCGACGCGCAATCCTTCACCGCTCGACGGTATTGTCTCGATCGCGTTCCCCTTTCGACGCGCATCCTCCAACTTCAAAAATCTTCGATGCGGGCCGTTCGGCCTAGCCGCGCCGACCAAGACGGCCGTCGATGGAACGGACTCCGTTTAAAAAATGTCCCAGGTGTGGTGCTAAATTCCCACACACAGATTTACACGAAGTGTTACCTCTGCTTCTCCACTGAGCACGAGGAAAAACACTGCGAGGCCTGTACTTCGTTCCGGTCCGAGAAAACAATCCGTGATCGTCGGGCTCGACGACACGAAATGTCCCACAGCAGCAGCTCGATTCCAGATATCTTCGATGCAGGTTCCACAGTCCATCCAGAATTTCAACCTGCAGAAGAGGATATCTCTGTCTCCGAAGCCGACGACTCCGAGGAAGACTAGCAGACTGTCACCCCGGCTCAGCGGACAGTGAGTACTACTAAACCTAAGGCTCCGGTGACACCTTCGCCCTCGGGCTCAGGTCAACACCATGTTCAAACTTCAGATGCCCTGCCCTCAGGCCCGGCTATGAAACCGAAACCAAAGCCTTTTGACTCGTGCTCGAGTCGTCCCCATTCCGGCACCGAACATACACCTTCGGCACCGAAACCAAAAACCAAGTCAGTGCCCTACATTTCATTGCCGGCACCGAAGACACCTTCGATGCCGAAAATCTCGACTCCGAAACCACCAAAAGACAAAGCTTCGGAGCTGAAGCAAGACAAACCGAAAGCTTCGGAGCCGAAGCAAGACAAACCGAAAGCTTCGGAGCCGAAGCAAGACAAACCGAAAGCTTCGGAGCCGAAGCAAGACAAACCGAAAGCTTCGGAGCCGAAGCAAGACAAACCGAAAGCTTCGGAGCCGAAGCCAGACAAACCGAAAGCTTCGGAGCCGAGCAAGACAGACCCGAAAGCTTCGGAGCCGAGCAAGACAAACCGAAAGCTTCGGGCCGAAGCCAGACAAACCGGCAAGCCTGGGCCGAAGCCAGACAAACGAAAGCTTCGGAGCCGAAGCCAGACGAAACCGAAAGCTCGGGCGAAGCCAGACAAACCGAAGCTTCGGAGCCGAAGCCAGATAAACCGAAAGCTGGGCCGAAGCCAGACAAACCGAAAGCTTCGGGCCGAAGCCAGACAAACCAAAGCCGGAGCCGAAGCCAGACAAACCGAAAGCTTCGGAGCCGAAGCCAGACAAACCGAAAGCTTCGGAGCCGAAGCCAGACAAACCGAAAGCTTCGGAGCCGAAGCCAGACAAACCGAAAGCTTCGGAGCCGAAGCCAGACAAACCGAAAGCTTCGGAGCCGAAGCCGGACAAACCGAAAGCTTCGGAGCCGAAGCCGGACAAACCGAAAGCTTCGGAGCCAAAGAAAATGTCGGATCCGAAAACACTTACAAAACCGTCACTGCCTAAGCCCATTAAGGAACACTCTACGGCCAAGCTGCCGGCGCCGAAACAAGACACGCCACCCACAGTACTTTCTCTTCTAGAATCTTCGGATCCGAAGCAGAAAACACTGCATATTGACCCCGAAACGGGCAAACTTCTCACCAAACCTCCTAAAAAACAGAAATTAGACCTTCCAGAGGATCCTCCCATACCTCTGAAACGCAAAGACATGGGTACTAACCCTTCTTCCCCCTTATATACCTCCCTCTCCTCCTCCTCCTGATCCTAACTTATTCATCTCACCAGCAAACTCACCATCACCTACACACTCACCTGTGCTACAACAGGGTGATGATGGTGGGAATGGGGATACACTAGGGGATGATGACGACCAGAACATACCGCAGGACCCAGACCCATGGGATGACTATGATCAAGATCCTGATCTCCACAATGACCCTGATCTTTATCCCTCCAGGCCATCACCACCTGATGATAACATTGGGTTTGCACAACTCCTCAATCGGGCTGCTCACTACCATGGGGTGGAACTACACACTGATCGCCTAGAAGAGGACTTCTTAGTGGAAACATTCGCACCCTCACAAAAATCCACCCACACCCTGCCTATGCTAAAATGCATGTTAAAACATGCACCAGAAGTGTTCAAAGACACTGTTCGAGCCTGAATACTTACACCAAGGGGGGATAAAAAATATAAAGCAGCTCTTACAGACCCGGTGTACATAAAAGGCCAGATACCCTTAGACTCTCTTGTTGTGTCTAATGCACGCAAAAGGGCTAATTCCCAGGCTACAGGTGACACCCCTCCTCCTGACAAGGAGTCAAAGCTTATAGACGCTTCAGGGAAAAGGATTGCGTCACAGGCTGTAAACCATTTGCGCATCGCCAATGCGCAAGCTCTCCTAGCGCGCTATGACAGAGCGCACTATGACGAGCTGGAAAAACTCATGCAGTATTTACCAGACGAACACAAAAACAAGGCCAATGAACTCAAGAGGGCAAACTGATAACTAACACCTCCATAAAATGCGCCCTAGATGCGGCTGATACAGCATCCCGTGCCATTAACACCAGCATATTACTGCGCTGGCACGCTTGTCTTCGAATCTCCTGATTCAAGCAAGAGGTTCAAACCACCATACTCAATCAGCCCTTTGATCAAGAGCATCTTTTTGGACCCACAGTTGATACGTCATTGGAGAAAATGAAGAAAGATACCGAAACTGCTAAGTCCATGGGGGGCCTTGCAACTCTCTTCCAACAGGGGTTCCTTTCGCCGCTCCTTTTACAGGGGTGGCTCCAAGACAATATCAGAAAATCCCTCCTCGTCTTACAAAAGCCCCAATCAGTCTACCTCCCCCAAAGGATATTTTCGGGGAGGATACAGAGGGAACAATAATAGGAGAAGAGCCAAAGGTAACAACACCAAATTCCCCAACACCAAGCAGTGACTTCCCTTCACTACCCCTCGACTCATTCCACTCCTGTCGGGGATGTCTCTCACAGTTCCTACCTGTCTGGAACTCCATTACAACAGACAAGTGGGTAAGACAAATTATCCAGTATTGTTATTGCCTGGAACTCACCTCCACTCCCCCAAATATTCCTCCCAAGCATCGTCCAATGTCATCAGAACATCTGACCCTCCTAAAACAAGAGGTTCTCTCCCTTTTACAAAAACATGCAATAGAACCAGTCCCCTTGCCTTATCGGGGCACAGGGGTTTACTCCCTATATTTCCTAATTCCAAAAAAGGGCGGCTCTCTCAGGCCAATACTGGACCTCAGGCCACTAAACCTCTATATTCAGTCAGATCACTTCCACATGGTCACCCTCCAACAGGTGCTCCCATTGATTCAACAAGGCGACTTTCTTTCCACTCTAGACTTAAAGGACGCCTACTTCCACATTCCCATTCATCCAGCTCACAGGAAATATCTCAGGTTCCTAGTAGACGGTCAGCACTACCAGTTCAAAGTCCTCCCCTTTGGGGTGACCACAGCACCCAGGGTCTTCACCAAGTGTCTCGCAGTAGTTGCGGCTCACTTAAGAAGGCAACACATTCACGTGTTCCTATATCTGGACGACTGGCTCATAAAAGCCAAGTCACACAGCAGCTGCGTTCACACCCGAAAAACAATTCAGTTGCTTCACGACTTGGGATTCACCGTAAATCTCACCAAGTCCCACCTTCAACCATCCAACACACAAATGTATCTGATAGACATCTAGCCGCAGATTCCTTAACTTAGAATATCCCCAGGCGTCAGACTGGATCCGGAAAAATCTTGCGCAGCAGCACCTCTGCGCGCCGGGGGGGCAGCGCCGCCTGGCTCCGACCTGACGTCCCCGGACATGACGTCAGTGGAGCCATAGGACCCCGCCCCCCCCCCCCAACCCCCCCGGCGCGCTGACGTCAGTTTCCTTCTTTTCCGCGTTCCAACGCGGATCCGGGATTCAGCTGTTCCTGTGGCCTGTTTTTCTTCAGGCCCTTTTCGACGTCCTTTGGCATCTGGGAACAGTGTGCGATGCCTTCGGGCTTTAAATTGTGCGAGACTTGTTCGCGCCAGATGTCTGCGTCGGACTCGCACGCCATTTGCATGTGGTGTCTTGGGTCGCACCACGACTCCGTGGAGTGTGCCGCCTGCCGGCAGATGCGCCTCGTGCCCCTACGGGAGCACCGGATGAAGCTCTTGGCCGCCCGGATATCCCGCACGGCGTCTCCCCGACGTTCTCCGGTTGGTTCTTCTCTCCGCGTCCGCTCCCGGAGTCGATCCCGCGAACGTCGCTCGTCTACAGGTAAGTTACAGCACAAGTCACGGAAGTCGAAGTCCTCGCTTCCACGTGACGATGGGGGCCATGGTTCCCGTTCCCTCACGGAGCCGTGCGCCCCAGAGTCGGCCTCCATTTACCCGCCCTTTCCGGGTACTGGTGCGACTCCGCCCCAGATGGAAGCCTACTACAAGTGCTCTGCACTCCATTTTCGGGTCACCTCCTCTCCCTGGCGCGCCTTCGGGTCCCACAGTGGAGGTAGGCATTCAGGTCGGATCTCCACCGGCGGGTTCGCCCTCGGCGCCGACCGAGTGCCTCGGCTCCGGAGTCGTGCCGGCATCGGGTCCCAACCCCGATGGGCGTTTCAGCCCCACGCCGTGCCACTCTGCCTTGTCTCCGCATAGCCCCTGGCGGCTCCCTGCGACGACATCGGCATCAGCGGCGCCGGCGGCCGAGTGCCTCAGTTCCGGAGTCATGCTGGCTTCGGGTCCTAACCCCGATGGGCGTTCCAGCCCCCCGCCGTGCCATTCTGCCTTGTCTCCGCATAGCCCCTGGCGGCTCCCTGCGTCATCGGCATCAGCGGCGCACAGGCGCCATGCCTGTCGCCACCTGGTCCTCAGGCTCTTTCTTCGCACCTCTCGGTGGTGGGTTCGATGCCATTTCGGCGTCGTTCCACGCCATAGCGGTCGCCCGCACCTGTCGGTTCTCCGCTTCCAGAGGACACAGACCCGGTGTGTCCGGACTTGTCTCCACGGCGGTTGGCTCCAATGCCATGGGGGCAGTGGGCCCTTGTTCCTCCTTCTGTGGGACGTGTCAGCTTGCAACCGTCCCCTACAGATGGTCTATTGTCGCCCCCCACCTCGCCCACTGAAGCTGGTGCTTTGTTTTTTGAGGGGTGTTCGCAGGGCTGCAGCTGTTTTACACTTGCACCCCCCTTCTGTCTCCTTGTCCTCCGACCCATTATTGGATCTACTCCACCAGGGTGCGGTAGATATTGAGCCCTTGCTGCCTTTTAGCGGCTTATTGTTCAACGCCCTTCTCGGGACGTGGGCACGGCCCTCTTCAGGAGATGCTGTCGACAGGGCCGTGGCGCATCGGCATCGTCCGGCCCCTGGGAGCCCAGCCTGTTTGTCCCTTCAGCCTGGGGCTCACGGCCTCGTAGTGCAGGTGTCTTTGGCCACGCAGCCTTCCTCTCCACCTCTGTTGCAGCCTCCTACTAGGGAGTCTCGTTGGTTGGAGACATGTGGACGCGGCATTTTGCGTCCGCTAGTTCAGCCTTACGTGCTCTGAACACGGCTTGCGTCTTTGCCCGGGCTTCTTGTGCCCTTTGGGGACTCTGTGGAGTGTCTTTTGCCTGCCCTCCCTGAGTGTACTCACGCTGGACGTAGCCTCGTCTCCTTCACGAAGGCCGAGAGATGGCACGCTTTACCGTTCGGTCCGCCGTTGACACTACCGATTCGGTGGGTCGGGCAATGGCGAGGTCCGTTGCTTTGCGCCGCCATGCTTCGTTGCGCGACGGGTGTTTCCCCGACAATGTCCGTGACAGTCTCCGGGACTTACCATTTGATGGTGTGTCCCTGTTTGACGCACATGCGGACTCTGCGGTTCACCGCCTTCTGTCTACCCTTCCGTAGTATCTCTTTGCTTCATGTCGGAACCTGTGGTTTCTGTGTTACCAATTTACGTCCTCTGTCTGAGCTCACGCTCAAGAGGTGCCCCTTGTTGGGGTTGATGCTTACCCTATGTGGGGTATTTGTTGGCTATTGTATAGCTGCCTTCTTCCCACAGCAGTCTTTGTACGCTTCTGTGGGGTCCTTTTTACTGGGTTGTCCTGCGGCCGTGCCTGTACACTTTTACTGCTGCCTCGGGCCCTTCCGGGGACTTCTTGCGGTCCCTTTGTTGGGCTCTCTCATAGTGGCTGCTGCTGGTCTGTGGCACTCACCTGCATCTCACTGATCCATTTCTTGAGGCCGGAAGGGCTTTCAGGTCCCTACCGTCTCGTCGTGGTTCTTTCGCTGCGGCCGTTCCATCTGTGGACTGCCTACCACAGGGCCTTGTCGCTGTGTTCTATCAGCGTACAGTGACTGCTCCCTAGTATGCTCGCTCTCACAGGCTGGTGCGTTTTCTGGCAACTTTCCGTTGCATAGTTCTACTCTCCTATACCCATGCTGCGTAGTCCTTGCATAGTTGGACTTCGCTCTCCATGGTGGCATTCTGGCCCCCGGCGTTGATGCTGTTCATTGTCTTTTGCCTTGCTTTTTTGGCCACTTACCCTGCCAGAGCTTCCCATTTCCCTGCTGCATTCCGCGCAGGTGTTGTCCTGTTTTTTCCTTCGGGCTGCGGTTGCTGCTCTCAGCGGGAGTGTTCTCCTCCGAGCATTGTTATCTCTGGTGGACTATTCTGCGTATATCCACTCTTGTTCCTCCGGAACGTTTCATGCTGTCTCCTTCCAGTACTGCTCGGCCTCCCTGTCTGTCTCACGGTAGCCAGTGGATCTTTCCTACCGCCTTGGCTGTTGCGTCTGGCTTTGGGCCGGTACCGCTGCTACTTAGCTGTTGGTGCTATGGTGTTTTTTCTTTCTCAATTCATCCAGCGGGCTGGGCCCTGTCTTCCTTTCTCCTGTCCGGCGTACTACACACAACCAGAACTCCCGCAGGCGTAGTCCTCCTTGCGGTGGCCGTGGTCTTGTTCCTCACCTTCGTGAGCGCAAGTCTTTTACGTGTGTTAGTTTTGCCGGCTCTCTTTCACGCGATACACCTAGTGGTGCGTCTCTCGTGTCTCAGCTTTTGCTCGTGGCGCTTCATGGGGCCGTCTCCTTTCCATGGTGTGGTTGTGGCGGTACATACGGTTTCTCTTGTGTACTTCTGCCCCCCACGTTCGTGGCACTGGTTGTTGTCATTATTCTCTGCCCTTCTGCCTTTTGATGCCTGCCCTTTCACATGTCCGGTGCATGGGCGATGGTGCATTAGCAGGTCTTGTGTTTCCTGTAACACTGACTCATCCTGGGAGTCGTCAGCATCCTTCCGCTGCTGTTCTCACTTCCACAGTGCTTCTTTCCCTGTCCTGCATGTCCGTTCTGCCTGCTCGGACTCGGTCCGTTCTTGTACCCTAGCTCGGCCTTTCTCTTTTGAAGGTCCATCAAATCCTGTGGATCCCTCATTTTATACAATTGGTTCCCCCCTTTTACGGAAGGTATCCACTTTTATTCCGCACTGCCCTTCTGGTTCTGTGCTCACTTTCTCCTCTGTTTAACCAACAGGGATTTCCTGCCGCCCTCGGCGGCTTTCATGCCTTGCCTCTCATTGTTGGCCACTCCCTATCGAGTACCATAGTCCGGTGTTGGCCACTCTGGCAGTTCTGCCCCCACTGTTTAGTCAGCTGGTTGACACTTCTGTTCCCCTGGGAACTTAGTGGGGTTCTCTCGCAGACCTGCCTCCTATGGGGTATGGCTTTGGTATCTATTCTAAGTTAAGGAATCTGCGGCTAGATGTCTCTATCAGATGTACAAGTTACTTACCTTCGGTAACGATGTATCTGGTAGAGATGTTGTCTAGCCGCAGATTCCTTAACGCCCACCCATCCTCCCCGGTCTGCGAGGACCTGTTCAGGTGGGGTTTCTGCATTCGCCTCCCTTGGAGTGGCTTGTCCTTCTACGGGGCGCTATCTTTCACCACCCTCCCCGTCAGGCTTATTCCTTGGATTTACTTGTTCTGCTTCTCCCAATCTCATGCTTGTGCGATAGGTTCAAGTGTCCTTCTGCGTTTTTCCACATCGGTTTCCTCCAGTATGGGGCCTACTGGTGTTCTCTACCCTCCCACCCACCTTCTCCGTTGCCACTCCTACAGTCCATTAGTTTTGAGGTCTTTCTGGCCTGTTCCTCAGTCCAATAGTTCTATCATAGGGGACAAAGTCTCCCTATTTCTTTCTTCTCTTCTTTAATCCTGTGGGTTGGAGCTTTCTTGCCTGTCGCTGTTGGCTCCTTTCATTGCCCTTTTGCCTCAGGAGAGAGCTTTCTCTCGCTTTGTGGGGTTGCTTTTCATCCCTTCATCTGGTGCAGATTTTGTCGTCTGCCTCGGTCTTCTTTTATAGATCTATTTCCCTCAGGGGGTGACATTCACTTCGCTCTTGCGAAATAGCTTCTCCATGTATTGCCTCTGCTCTTTTCTTTTTAACCCCTTTCAGTCGACAGTGCTTCTCACTGTCGTTCATGGTGCTTTCTCACCCATTTTCTTTTTTATTTGCACGCTGTTCCCATACTCTCACAGTTTTGCTGGGGGCTCCGCGTTGTGGCGCGGAAAAGTTCCTCCGAAGAAAACTGACGTCAGCGCGCCGGGGGGGTCCTATATGGCTCCACTGACGTCATGTCTGGGGACAACGTCAGGGCGGATCCAGGCGGCGCCGCCCCCCGGCACGCAGAGGTGCTGCTGCGCAAGATTTTTCCGGATCCAGTCTGATGCCTGGGGATATTCTAAGTTAAGGAATCTGCGGCTAGACAAAGTCTCTACCAGATACATCGTTACCGAAGGTAAGTAACTCGTACATGTAGGAGCTACAATAGACACTTCCAAAGCTCTAGCATACCCCAACCCACTCAGAATACGCAACATACAGGCTCTAATATCACAATTTCGGCCTCAACACTCATTACCAGCTCGAGTGTTCATGCAATTAATCAGGATGATGGCTTCTTGCATTCTAATTGTTCCTTATGCAAGACTCCACATGCGTCCTCTACAGGAATGCTTAGCACGACAGTGGAACCAGGCTCGAGGTCAGCTAACAGATCTGGTGTTGGTGGACAGCCGCACATATCGCTCTCTGCACTGGTGGAACACACAAAACCTTCCCAAGGGGCGGCCGTTCCTCGACCCGGTTCCACAGATAGTGCTAACAGCAGGCGCATCGCTCACCGGCTGGGGAGCTCATCTCCAAAACCTTACCATTAAAGGCATATGGACTACAAAACAAAAACCATTCCACATAAACCACCTGGAATTGCTAGCAATATTTCTGGCATTGAAATCCTTTCAACTCCATCTAGTAGGCAAAGCTGTCTTAGTTCGTACGGACAACATGACAGCAATGTACTACATACAAAAGCAGGGAGGAACACATTCTCTACAACTTTCACACTTAGCTCAACGCATATGGAAATGGGCCATTCCACAAAACATATATCTCCTGGCAGAACACCTCCCAGGAGTACACAATCAAATCGCGGATTTGCTCAGTCAACAACAACAGATCCACGAATGGGAACTTCATCCTCAAGTTCTTCTTCCATTCTTTCAAATATGGGGCTACCCAGAAATAGATCTGTTCGCCACACACCAAAACGCAAAATGCCCAACCTTCGCGTCCAGGTATCCACACCCGTTGTGCAAAGGCAATGCGATATGGATCAACTGGTCAGGGAAATTTGCTTACGCTTTTCCGCCTCTCCCACTCATTCCATTAGTGGTCCGAAAGCTCAAACAGCACTCCCTCACACTAATCCTGGTGGCTCCCACATGGGCTCGACAACCCTGGTTCACAACACTATTGGAAATGTCAGTAGTTCCTCATCAAAAACTGCACCTCTCTCCCAAACTTCTCAGTCCGAACCATGGAGAGATAAGGCATCCAGATCCCAATCAACTCAACCTGGCGATCTGGCACCTGAAGTCTTAGAGTTTGGCTACCTTAACCTACCGCCAGACTGCATGAACGTCATTAAAGAGGCTAGACGTCCTTCTACCAGGGCATGCTACGCAGCAAAGTGGAAACGATTTGTAATTTACTGTACAACCAATAAAACCAGTCCATTAGACGCTTCCACTCAAAACATTATCTGCTATCTATTACACCTACAACGCTGTAATCTAGCAATCTGAAAGAAACACGTTAGTGATAGATTCCTTACCTTAGAATTACCCCCAGGCGTCAGACTGGATCCGGAAAGTTTTCGTTAGCAGTACCTCTGCGCGACGGAAGGTGGCGTCTGTCGGCTCCGCGTCCGTCGTCGTGGTCGCCGGGATGACGTCGCGGCAGCTACTCAGACGCCGCCCTCGCGCGCTGACGTCAGTTCTTTCTTTTTCCGCGCCAGCCAGCACAGATCCGGGAAGAGCGGTACCTCAGTCATTTTTTGACTACGTTTTTCTCCACTCTTGTCAACGTCTTTTTCGAGTCTCACGACTCCGTAAGGTGCACGAGGGATGCCAGGATTCAAGGCCTGCGGTTCCTGTAGCCGACTGATGTCGGTGATGGATCCGCACCGCGTGTGCCTTTTCTGCCAGGAGCACGACCACGACCCCAAGTCGTGCTCCGACTGCCGGTTGTTGACGCCGAAGGCTTTGCGGGACCGGTCCCGAAAGCTGCTTGAACGCCGACAGTCGGCTCCGCGCCGTTCGAGGTCCCGGTTGAGAGGGAGGTCGATGGACCGGTCGCGGAGCCACCATCAGTCAGGATCGAAGTCATCGAAGTCTTCACACTCGGGTAAGTCGAAGCACAAAAAGGTCGAAGAAGCGTCGTCGCTCTTCGACTTCTCCTCGTCGGTCGGCTGACCCGACGAGGTCCGCGGGTGGTGCCCCTCCCGCGGCTCCGCGTGCGGAGCCCGAAGAGTCGACTCCGGGTTTTCCTCCCTTTCCGGGACCCGGGGCGACTCCCGCCCAGCTTCGTACGTTCTACGAGGCGATGCATGCCATCTTTGGCCTTCGGGCCCCGTGGACTCGGCTGGGGGGCCGGGACCTTTATTGCCGGCGGCTCCGGCGCCGCGGGCCCCCGTGGATCCAGGCGCGGTAGTGGTGCTGTCGGAAGCGGCGTCGGTGGAGGTGTGATGAGGTCAACCGGCGCCGCTTCCGACGGCACCACTACCGCGCCTGACGTCGACCCCGACCTCCTTCTGGATGAAGACACGGAGCTGGACCGGCGTCGACCGACGCCGGATCCAGCGCCGGGCGGGGTTTTTGTGCCCCTGTTCACTCCTGGAATCCCTTTAAGCCCAGATTGGCACCCAGAGGACGAGGAGGATTGAGAGGGGTCAGGTGACCCTTTAACGGAACAACTGGAACAGGACTGGAGAGAGGACCTGGGGGATGCCAGTGGTTTGGACACCTCGCCAGACCTTGGCTTGCTGTCTCCTCCTACCGTGGCTACGGAGGAGGGAGCGTCTTATGCAGTGGTGTTGCGTAGGGCGGCCGAGGCTCTTAACCTCGAGCTTCCTACGGTGGCAGTCAGGACTAACCTCCTGACAGAGGTACTTCAACCGGCAGCGAGCTCTTGGGAGCCCCTGCTGCCTTTTAATGAAGCTATCTCAGATATCCTTTTGGGCACTTGGTCCAAGCCCACCACAGGGGCTCCTGTGGATAGGATGATTGCCCGAAGCCACCGCCCAGCTCCGGGCGACCCCTTGTTCCTTTCCCAACACCCTTCCCCTGAGAGCTTGGTGGTCCAAGCCTTGACGTACAGGAGTGCCTTCCCTACCGCACCCCCGGATAGGGAATCCAAGAAGCTGGGTCACCTTGGGAAGAAGTTGTTTTCTTCCTCCAGCTTAGGGCTGCGGTCGGTGAACACTGCATGCCTCTTGGGCCGTTACTCCCACTCTGTGTGTGACTCAGTGGCGCAAGTGCTGCCTCAGTGTCCGGAGGAGGCCCGGACCATGCTCTCCCGTGCTGTTGCTGAAGGGAGAGACGCAGCTAAGTTCGCCATTCGGTGTGGGCTGGATACCGCCGACTCACTGGGCAGAACAATTTCCACGTCGGTGGCAATCGGACTCCACGCCTGGTTGAGGACGACTGGCTTTTCAGGGGATGTCCAGAACACCCTAATGGACATGCCTTTTGATGGCCGTCGCCTGTTCGGCGACAAGGCGGACAGTGCATTGACGCGTTTCAAGGACTCGCGGGCTACGGCCAAGTCCTTGGGTCTTTCCACCCTGCGTACTGCACAGTCTGCTTTTCGCCCCTTTCTTGGTCACGGAAAGGGTGCCCAACCACGTTCCCTTCAGGGCCACAGGCTGGCGCAGAACATTTCATCCCAGCGCGACCAGGGACGTGGGAACCAACGCCGTGGTTCTGGGGGCCAGCGAGCGGGCCAGTCCACCTCCACCCCCTCCGCCGCAGCCTCCAAGCCCTCCTAGTCCGACATTTCAGGGCCACCAAACACCAGTGGGCGGCAGGATTCGCCATCACCTCCCCCACTGGTGCACCATCACGTCGAACAGGTGGGTTTTGCAAATCGTCCGAAGGGGCTACTCCCTCCCCTTCGAGACTACCCCTCCCTCCATGCCACCCAAGTACCATCGCATATCGGAGGATCACCTGTCCCTTCTCCAGCAGGATGTTACGGCTTTCTTGGCCAAGGGAGCCATCGAGCGCGTTCCTGTCCCAGAAGTAGGTCGTGGTTGTTATTCCCACTACTTTCTGGTGCCCAAGAAGGACAAAGGCCTGCGTCCTATCTTGGATCTCAGGAACGTCAACCGCTTCCTCCGGAAGGAGAAGTTCAAGATGTTGACCCTGGCTCAGGTCTTGTCTGCCCTCGACCCTGGAGACTGGATGGTAGCGTTGGACCTGCAGGACGCTTATTTTCACATCCTCGTCCTGCCGGCCCACCGGCGTTACCTGCGGTTCACAGTAGGCCACGAGCATTTTCAGTTCACCGTGCTCCCCTTTGGCCTTACCAGCGCCCCTCGGGTGTTCACTAAAGTGATGGCGGTGGTTGCAGCTCATCTGCGCAGATCAGGGGTTCCAGTCTTCCCCTATCTCGACGACTGGCTGTTGAAGGCGGGCTCGCCCCAGGCTGTCGTCTCCCACCTCCAGACTACGGCCGATCTCCTGCACTTGCTGGGGTTCTCCATCAGTGCGCCGAAGTCGCACCTGATTCCCTCTCAGAAGCTCCTCTTCATCGGAGCGGTTCTGGACACAACGCAGTTTTGGGTTTATCCTCCCGAACAGCGAGTCCGGGATATTCGGGCTATGATTCCGATCTTTCAGCCTCTATCCCGGGTGTCAGTCAGGAAGACCTTGAGGCTGTTGGGACTCATGGCCTCCTGCATCCTGCTGGTCGATCATGCCAGGTGGCATATGCGGGCTCTGCAGTGGCACTTGAAGTTGCAGTGGGCTCAGCATCAGGGGAACCTGTCCGATTGCGTCCAGTTCTCAGAGGGCACTGCACGACAATTGCAGTGGTGGCTCACGAACCAGGATTGGGTCAACGGCAGATCCATCTCTCTTCCCCAACCAGAACACACTGTGGTGACAGATGCATCCCTTCTGGGATGGGGTGGCCACATGGGTAAGGGGGAGATCAGAGGCCTCTGGTCTCCGGCGGAGTCCGGGCTCCACATCAACCTCCTGGAGCTTCGGGCGATCCGTCTTGCACTCAAGACATTCCTTCCCTCTGTCCGGGGAAGAGTAGTGCAGGTGTTCACAGACAACACCACCGCCATGTGGTACTGCAACAAACAGGGCGGGGTGGGGTCGTAGACCCTATGTCAAAAGGCTCTGCGTCTCTGGACATGGCTGGAACATCAGGGCATATCTCTGGTGGTTCAACACCTGGCAGGTTCCCTGAACGCCAGGGCGGACGAGCTCAGCCGCAGGTGCATGATGGATCACGAATGGCGTCTTCACTCGGAGGTGGCGCAAGGACTCTTTCAACAGTGGGGAGAGCCTTGGTTAGATCTGTTCGCCACCGAAGGGAACACGCAATGTCAGCAATTCTGCGCGTCGGAATTTCCAAGGCGGCACTTGCTAGGCGACGCTTTTCGTCGCGAGTGGAGTTGCGGTCTTCTGTACGCCTTTCCGCCTATACCACTTCTGCCCAGAGTGCCGAAGAAGATCAGGCGCGACCAGGCCCATGTCATTCTTTTGGCTCCGGATTGGGCACGAAGGGTATGGTATCCCGAGCTACTCAGTATGGCCATTGATCCTCCGATTCGTCTGCCTCTTCGGGAGGATCTTTTGTCGCAGCAGCAGGGGACGGTCCTCCACCCAAACCTGTCCAGCCTCCACCTCCTTGCGTGGAGATTGAGCGGCGGCAACTGACGTTATTTGACCTGCCTCCTGAAGTCTGTGATGTCATCTTGGCAGCCAGGCGTCCCTCCACTAAGACGGTATACGCCTGTAGATGGAACAAATTTGTGGCATAGTGCACCTCAAAGGCTGTGGATCCCCTTTCTGCCCCTCTTTCTGAGGTTCTCTTGTTCCTTCTTTCTTTGGCCCAGCAGGGCTCTGCTCTGGGCACTTTGAAGGGCTATCTTTCGGCCATTTCTGCCTTTCTCAGGCTTCCTGATCAACCTTCTCTTTTCAAGTCCCCTGTTAATCGTTTTCTGAAAGGCATAACACATCTCTTTCCTCCGGTTCCTTTCTTTATGCCTCAGTGGGACTTGAACCTGGTCTTGACCTTTTTAATGTGTGCTCCCTTTGAGCCACTTCACAACTGTCCTCTTCGTCTATTGACGCTTAAGACTGCTTTCCTGGTGGCCCTCACTTCTGCTCGGAGAGTGAGTGAGCTCCAGGCTCTTTCTTCTAAGCCTCCATTTCTGGCTATGCATCCGGACAAAGTGGTCCTACGCACTCGTCCATCCTGTCTTCCAAAGGTGGTTACATCTTTTCATATTGGCCAAACCATCACTTTGCCCACCTTCTTTCCGCCTCCGCATCCTTCGAGAGAGGAAGAGGGGCTCCACCGTCTGGACCCAAAACATGCGCTCTCCTTCTACCTACACCGCACAAAACAGTTCCGGGTGGATGACCAACTCTTTGTTGGCTACGTGGGCGCCAAGAAAGGTCGGGCTGTACACAAGCGGACCATCTCCAGGTGGGTCGTCTTGTGTATCAAGGCCTGTTACTCTTTGGCTAAAAAGGAGCCTCCAGTTGGGTTGCGCGCTCATTCCACCAGGGCGACGGCAGCCACCACTGCTTTGGGACGGGGAGTTCCTCTAAGCGACATCTGTCAGGCAGCTACGTGGGCATCGCTGCACACGTTCACCAAGCACTACTGCCTGGACAGTCAAGTCCGGAGAGATGGCTTCTTTGGCCGTTATGTTCTCCAGGACTTTCTGGTGTGATCTTGGTTCGCAGACCCACCACCGGGGTTGGTATTGCTGGGGTATCTATTCTAAGGTAAGGAATCTATCACTAACGTGTTTCTTTCAGATGCACAAGTTACTTACCTTCGGTAACGATATATCTGTAAGAAACATTAGTGATAGATTCCTTACCGCCCCACCCATCCTCCCCGAACTGATTTCTAGGGTTAAGGACATCCCTTCAGGGCCCTAGTTTTGTGCACCAGTGGTCAGTATCTTGCATGGCTCTGCGTATCTGAAAGAAACGCATAGTGATAGATTCCTTACCTTAGCATATCCCCAGGCGTCAGACTGGATCTGGAAAGTTTTCGTCAGCAGTACCCCTGCGCGTCGGTAGGTGGCGTCGTGCGGCTCCCCGTCCGTCGTTGGCGTCGTGTTCGCCGAGATGACGTCGCGGGCGCTTCTTAGACGCCGCCCAGGCGCGCTGACGTCAGTTCTTTCTTTTTCCGCGCCAGCAAGTGCAGAAGGGAGGACGAGGGACCGTTCGCTGAGCCGTCCTCATCGGAAGTCGTCCGCATCAAAGTCTTCGCACTCTGGGTCAGGTAAGGCGAAGCACAAAAAGAAGTCGAAGAAATGTCCTCGTTCTTAGACTTCCCCTTGCCGGTCGCGCGATGCGGCCTACGCAGTTGTCGGTGACCTACCCACCCTTCCCGGGTTCATCGGCGACTCCGGCCCAGATACAGAAATTCCTGTCCGCTATGGCTCGCCTATTTGGGCCGTCGGGCCCCGCGGGCCCGACTGGGAGTCCTCGCCCTTTGACACCGGTGGCCCCGGCGTTGCCGTCGGCTCCGGCACCGCAGGACTCCCATGGATCCCGTTGTGGATCCCGGTCGACGCCAGTTGACCTAGTAACACCTCCACCGACGTCGACCCCACCGGCACCACATTGGACGTCGCCCGGCGCGCCGGACGACGTCTTCCCCAGTTTCAGCTCCGACGTGGATACATTGCCGGAACGGTGTCGAACTACGCCGATTCCGACGCCGTTTGGGAATCTGTTTCCCTATATCCATCCTCCTCCTTTTCAACAGCAGGAGGAGGAAGGGGAGGCAGGGAGGGGTCTGAGGACCCTCTCACAGCTCAATGTGAGTATAACCCGGACTGGGCTGAGGACCTGGGGGACGCCAGTGGTCTGGACACCTCTCCACACCTTGGCATGATGTCTCCTCCTACCGTGGCTACGGAGGAGGGCGCTAGTTTTTCTGTGGTGTTGAGTAGGGCTGCTGGGGCACTCTGCCTGCGGCTACCTACTGTGGCCGTCAGGACAAACCTCCTGACAGAAGTGCTTCAGCCAGCAGTTTCATCTGCGGAGCCACTGCTGCCTTTTAATGAAGCACTGTCTGACGTTCTTCTGGGCTCTTGGTCCAGGCCCAGCACAGGGGCTCCTGTGGACAGGAACGTGGCCCGACGCCATTGCCTGGCCCCGGGCAACCCCCTTTTCCTCTCCCAACACCCCACCCCTGAGAGCTTGGTTGTCCAAGCCTCTGCTTCCCGAAGCGCATTCCCTTCCGCACCCCCGGATAGGGAATCCAAGAGGCTGGAACAGTACGGGAAGAAGATTTTTTCTTCCGCCAGCCTAGGGCTGCGGGCTGTGAACACCGCATGCCTCTTGGGCCGTTATTCACACTCCTTGTGGGATACGGTAGCGCAGGTGCTGCCTAGCTGTCCGGAGGAGGCCCGGACGGCACTCTCTCAGGCTGTTGCTGAGGGGAGAGATGCAGCCAAGTTCACAATCCGTTGTGTCCTTGACACCGCCGACTCGCTAGGCAGGGCGATTTCCACGACCGTAGCGCTCCGCCACCACGCCTGACTGAGGACAGCTAGCTTTTATGGGGATGTCCAGAACACTTTGATGGACATGCCCTTCGATGGCATTCGCCTCTTTAGCAATAAGGCAGACAGTGCTTTGGAGTGCTTTAAGGACTTACGGGCTACAGCCAAGTCCTTGGGCCTTTCGGCCACGCGCCCTCCTCCGCCTTCTGCCTTTCGCTCATTCGTGCTCGCGGAAGGGGCAACCCACCACGTTCGCAACAGAGCCACAGGCCAGCGCAACAGTCCACGCGCGGCCGCGGACGTGGGAACCGCCGCGGCGGTTCAGGGGGCCAGCGGCAGGGTCAGACCACATCCACCCCCGCCACCACTGCCTCCAAACCTTCCTAGTCCGACCTTTCAGGCCCATCCAACGCCAGTGGGTGGCAGGCTTCGCCATCACCTCCCCCACTGGCGCACCATCACGTCGAACAGGTGAGTTTTACAGATAGTCCGAAGGGGCTACGCCCTCCCCTTCGAGACTACCCCTCCAGCCATGCCACCTCAGTACCACCGCGTATCGGGGGATCACTTGGCACTTCTCCAGCAGGAAGTTGCGGCCCTCTTGGCCAAAGGGGCCAAAGAGCGTGTTCCGATGCCAGAAGTAGGTCGTGGTTGTTATTCCCACTACTTTCTGATTCCAAAGAAGGGCAAAGGCCTGCGTCCTATCTTGGACCTTCGGGACGTCAATCTCTTCCTCCGGAAGGAGAAGTTCAAGATGCTCACACTTGCTCAGGTCTTGTCTGCTCTAAACCCACAACACTGGCTGGTAGCGTTGGACTTGCAGGATGCTTACTTTCATATTACCATCCTGCCGGCCCACCGGCGTTACCTCCGGTTCACGGTAGGCCACGAGCACTTTCAGTTCAGCGTGCTCCCTTTTGGCCTTACCAGCGCCCCTCGGGTGTTCACAAAAGTGATGGCGGTGGTCGCAGCTCATCTGCGCAGATTATGGGTTTCAGTCTTCCCCTATCTCGACGACTGGTTGTTGAAGGCAGGCTCACCCCACACAGTCGTCTCCCACCTCCAGACTACGGCCGACCTCCTGCATTTGCTGGGGTTCTCCATCAACGTGCCGAAGTCACACCTGATCCCCTCGCAGAAGCTCCTCTTCATCGGAGCGGTTCTGGACACGGGCCGGTTTCGGGTTTATCCTCCCGAACAGCGAGTCCGGGATATTCAGGCTATGATTCCAATCTTTCAGACCTTATCCTGGGTTTCCGTCAGGATGACCCTGAGGCTGCTGGGCCTCATGGCCTCCTGCATCCTGCTGATCAATCATGCCAGGTGACATATGCGGGCTCTGCAGTGGGACCTGAAGTTCCAGTGGGCGCAGCATCAGGGAAACCTGTCCGACTACGTCCAGATCTCGGAGGGCACTGCACAACTCTTGCAGTGGTGGCTCACGAACCAACATTGGGTCAGCAGCAGATCCCTCTCCCTTCCCCAACCGGAGTACACAGTGGTGACGGACGCGCCCCTCCTGGGATGGGGCGGCCACATGGGAGAGGCGGAGATCAGAGGCTTCTGGTCTCCGGCGGAGTCCAGGCTCCATATCAACATTCTGGAGCTTCGGGCGATCCGACTTGCACTGAAGGCATTCCTTCCCTCTGTCAAGGGGAGAGTAGTGCAGGTGTTCACAGACAACACCGCCGCCATGTGGTACTGCAACAAACAAGGCGGGGTGGGGTCGTGGACCCTCTGTCAGGAAGCTCTGCGTCTCTGGACATGGCTGGAACATCAGGGCATGTCCCTGGTGGTTCAACACCTGGCCGGTTCTCTCAACGCCAGGGCGGACGAACTCAGCCGCAGGTGCATACTCTATCACGAATGGCGTCTTCACTCGGAGGTGGTGCAAGGTCTCTTTCAGCAGTGGGAAGAGCCTTGGTTAGATCTATTCGCCACCGAAGAGAACGCGCAATGTCATCAGTTCTGCGCGTTGGAATTTCCAATACGGCGCTCTCTCGGCGACGCTTTTCGTTGCGAGTGGAGTTGCGGTCTGTTGTACACCTTTCCGCCTATACCACTTCTGCCCAGAGTGCTGAAGAAGATCAGGCGCGACCGGGCACAAGTCATTCTTGTGGCCCCGGACTGGGCTTGAAGAGTATGGTATCCGGAGCTACTCAGTATGAGCATCGATCCTCCCATCAGACTGCCTCTTCGGGAGGATCTTCTGTCGCAGCAGCAGGGGACGGTCCTCCACCCGAACCTGTCCAGCATCCACCTCTTTGCGTGGAGATTGAGCGGCGGCAGTTGATTCCTTTCGACTTGCCTCCTGAAGTTTGTGATGTCATTCTGGCAGCCAGGCGTCCCTCTACAAAAGTGGTATACGCCTGCAGGTGGAACAAGTTTGTGGCATGGTGCACAGCAAAGGCTGTGGATCCCCTTTCTGCCCCTCTTTCTGAGGTCCTACTGTTCCTTCACTCTTTGGGCCGGCAGGGCTCTGCTCTGGGCACTATCAAGGGCTACCTTTCTGCAATTTCAGCCTTTCTCAGGCTACCTGATCAGCCCTCTCTTTTCAAGTCCCCTGTTGTAAATAGATTTCTCAAAGGCATTACACACCTTTTTCCTCCTATTACTTTCGTAATGCCTCAGTGGTACTTGAATCTGGTTCTTACATACTTGATGTGCGCTCCCTTTGAGCCTCTTCACAACTGTCGTTTTCGTCTCTTGACATTGAAGACTGCCTTCCTGGTGGCCATCACCTCCGCTAGGCGGGTCAGTGAGCTCCAGGTTCTTTCTTGTAAGCCTCCTTTCCTTTCAGTCCATCCGGACAAAGTGGTACTCAGGCCCCATCCTTCCTTTTTGCCAAAAGTGGTTACGGCCTTTCACATTGGGCAGACTATTACCGTGCCCACCTTCTTACCGCCTCCGCATCCTTCCAGAGAGGAAGAGAGGCTCCACCGTCTGGACCCAAAACGTGCGCTCTCATTTTATCTCAACCGCACACAGCAGTTCCGGGTGGATGACCAGCTCTTTGTTGGCTACGTTGGCACCAAGAAAGGTCGGGCGGTACACAAGAGAACTATCTCCCACTGGGTTGTCTTATGTATCAAAGCCTGTTACTCTTTGGCTAAAAAAGAACCTCCGGTGGGGCTACGTGCTCATTCCACCAGAGCTACTGCAGCCACTACTGCATTGGGACGGGGTGTCCCCCTGCAAGACATGTCAGGCAGCCACGTAGGCCTCGCTGCACACGTTTACCAAGCATTATTGCCTGGACAGCCAAGTCCGGAGAGACGGCTTCTTTGCCGTTCTGTTCTCCGGGACTTTCTGGTGTGATCTTGGTTCGCAAACCCACCACCGGGGTTGGTATTGCTGGGGTATCTATTCTAAGGCAAGGAATCTGTTCTCAGGTAAGGAATCTATCACTATGTGTTTCTTTCAGATGAACAAGTTACTTACCTTCGGTAACGATATATCTGTAAGAAACATTAGTAGTGATAGATTCCTTACTGCCCCACCCATCCTCCCCGTTCTGCGAACTGATTTCTAGGGTTAAGGTCATCCCTTTCAGGGCCCTAGTTTCAATACACCAGTGGTCGGTATCTTGCATGGCTCTGCGTTCCTGGCGCGGAAAGTCGTGTACAGAACTGACGTCAGCGCGCGTGGGCGGCGTCATCTCGGCGACCACGACGCCAACGACGGACGCGGAGCCGCACGACGCCACCTACTGACGCGCAGGGGTACTGCTGACAAACTTTCCGGATCCAGTCTGACGCCTGGGGATATTCTAAGGTAAGGAATCTATCACTACTAATGTTTCTTACAGATATATTGTTACCGAGGGTAAGTAACTTGTTCTTCTGGCGCGGAAAGTCGTGTACAGAACTGACGTCAGCGCGCGAGGGCGACGTCTAAGTAGCTGCTGCGACGTCATCCCGGCGACCACGACGACGGACGCGGAGCCGAACGATGCCATTTTCCGACGCGCAGAGGTACTGCTAGCGAAAACTTTCCGGATCCAGTCTGACGCCTGGGGGTAATTCTAAGGTAAGGAATCTATCACTAACTAATGTTTCTTACAGATATATCGTTACCGAAGGTAAGTAACTTGTGCTACATATCTATAAGACTACATCTAGCTGCAATAGCAGCTTATCTACAAAACCGACAACACTTGTCTTTATTTCGAGTACCTGCTATTAAAGCTTTTATGGAAGGACTTAAAAGAATAATTCCCCCTAGAGCTCCGCCCTCTCCAGTGTGGAACCTTAATATCGTCCTTACAAGGCTCATGGGCCCACCATTTGAACCTCTGCACAAGTGTGAACTACAATTCCTCACTTGGAAAGTAGCCTTCCTTATAGCCATCACATTTCTTAGAGTGAGTGAGCTCCAGGCACTAACCATACAAGAACCATTTTTGCAAATTCATCATAACAAAGTGGTTCTCAGACCTAATCCAAATTTTTTACCTAAAGTTGTCTCTGCCTTTCATCTTAACCAGTCTGTTGAGCTACCAGTTTTTTCCCCTCAACCAGACTCAGTGGCAGAAAGGGCTCTTCACACGCTAGACGTTAAAAGAGCACTACTCTGTTACATTGAACAAACTAAGGGCCCCATTACGATGGCGGGCGGACGAAATCCGCCCGCCACCGTAACGGTAAACGGGACCGACCGCCAGAGGTGCGGCGGTCCCGCTAGGCCCATTAGGATGCGACCGCCACCCTGGCGGTCGCATCCCGCATATTTTACATTGCGGCGGGCGGTGCTGTAAGCAGCACCCACCGCAATGTAAAAGTTGCATGTTGTGCATTGACATGCACGACGTGACGGGCACCGCGTGGTGCCTGCCACCTTGTGCATGCCAATGAAGTGCACACCCCAAAACCAAAGACCGCATGCCTTTCCATGGCGGCATCGCTGCCAGGGAAAGGCACAAATCCGCGCACATCGTAATATGGCGGGCGGAGCCTGTTAGGCACCGCCACCATATTATGGCCTAGGACCGCACGGCATGCAATCGTAATGATTGCCTGCCTGCGGAAGAGCGGCGGACGGTCTTTCCATCCGCCGCTGTACCCCCGCCATTGTAATGTGGCGGGGGTAAATGGAGGGCGGGCGGGGAAAGATGTCGGGCGGATCGCCACCGCCGGTCGGGCGGTGGCGATCCGCCCGACATCATAATGGCCCCCTCTGTCCTTAAGAAAGACTAAACAACTTTTCGTTGCTTTTTCCCAACCTCATAAAGGCAATCCCATTTCAAAAGCAGGCATTGCACGGTGGATTGTTAAGTGCATCCAAATATGCTACCTTAAAGCCAAACTTACATTAACAATTCCCCCTAGAGCTCATTCTACCAGCAAACTAGGGGCTTCTATGGCATTCTTAGGGAACATTTGTAAGGAAGTGGGTTTCTGTTGCAGTAACCCCCCCCCCCCCCACTTTTTGCCAGACCACTGATGCACTTTGACTTGATGTGCCCTGGGTCCCTGCCAATCAGGTTCCCAGGGCCTGTGTTCTTTCCCCAAAACTATACCCAATTGGTATCTCTGGCCACAGGTCAGTCCCTGGTAAATGGTACCACAGGTACCCAGGGCACTGTGACCAGGGAAGACCTCTAAGGGCTGCCGCACTTATTGTGCCACCCTTAGAGGCCCTGTACCCTGACACTCACACTCTGCCTTTGCAGACTGCGTGTCTTGGTGCAGAACCAAGTGAAGAATCGACATGGCCCACATCCCTGTGTGCCATGCCCACAAACCACTGCCCTGGCATACATCAGTCACCCCTCTAGCTGGGTGCCCTATGCCAGTGGTGAGGGTACAGGTGCATGAGCCCTGTACCCGTACAGTACCCAGGTCCATTCCTGGGCACTGTAAGTGCAGTGCTGCCATTAAGAGTATATGGTGCTAGGAGTTTGTCATTACGAACTCCACAGCACCATAATGGCTACACTGAAGACTGGGAAGTTTGGTATCAAACTTCTCAGCACATTAAACCCACACTGATGCCAGTGTGGGATTTAATGTCAGATGCACGACAGAGGGCAACGTAGAGTTGCCCCCTGAACCTAACCCACCATCCACGTCCTGCCTGAGAGGCTGCCTAGGCTGCCACCCAGCAGACATGTTGCTGGACCCCTGGGTAGAGAGCCATCCGCTCTCCTGGGCCTGCAACAATGCTCGTCCTGGGCGAGGTGCTAGGTCTCCTCCCCCAGGATGGGCAGGGGGAAGCTTCAAAGACATGCCGCCTTTGTGAGCCTCCCCAGACCACTTGCTGTACTCAGCAACTGGTCCCCACCGGTTCTAGCCCCCACTCTCGCGGGAAGACTGGCGGGAAAACCAAGGGAGGAAAGGGGGTGTGCCAGCCTCTGCCAACCCCACCCCTCAGGTGGGGGAGGCGAGGTGAAGCACATCTCCGGGCTCTCGCCATCTTGAAGATGGGGAGCCCTGCCCAATCAGGACTAGGCTCCTGCCCCCTCCCACTGGAGAGTGGCAGGATAGGGGTGTACCCACCCCAGGGAAGGGACCCATTGGTCCCTGCCCTTTACCTACCTGTAACGCCCCTAAATCTAGTATTTAGGGGCACCCTGAACCTTCCTTCCTCAGATCCAGCAACAACAACAAGAAAAGAAGAACAAGGACTAAACAGCCGTGCAGCCTGCTAACAAGAGGAAGACAACAACTGACTTGGCCCCAGACCTTCCTTCCTGTCTCCCCTCGAACCTGCTTTCTGCGAAATCCTGGTGTGTCCTGCAGCCAGCAACCTCACAAACCCCGGAGGACCTGCCTGCCTTCACTTGAACCGCCTGCTTCTCCCGTGAACACCGGATTTGTTCAAAACCAGCACCCCTGGCACCAGCCCGGGATTGCGAATCCAGCCCACTCTGCACCCGCCGAACCCGGCCCGAGCTCGAGTAAAAAAACACCCAGAGGAGGTCTCCCCGGCGATCCTGACCTGGAATCCGGCGACTCCTGACCTGCCTCAAGCCTCCAGACGAAGCCTGCAGCCTCAGTCCAGAGGGTCCCCACTACCGCGACCAGAGCGGGTAAGAAAAATCCGACACTAAAGGGCACCCCTGCACCCGACGCCCCACGGCCTTGTGTGCCCAAACCCAGGGTGCCTACCTAAGCCAAGACATCTCAACTTACCCCTCGAAGTGTTGGTAGATCCCAGGAGACTCTCGTTTCCAAGCCTGCAGTGTTTGTCCAGTCTGGAGAATCTCCATAGACTTCAACAGGGAACCCGACTCCATACTAGCCCCCTGCCCCCAGCCGCCCGAGTGCCGCTGTGGGTGCGCTTTTGGTGCTCACTTGCTTCCCCCTTTGTGCCGAGTCTACAGCCAGGAGCTTTGCTCCCACAACCCAGTGGCCTGCTAGCCAGCAGCCACCAACCGAAGGCCCCCTATCCCCCATAGGATAACATTGGGGCCTCAACACTCTGCATCCGGCCGCCCTAGTGCCGCTGTGGGTGCAACAAGAGTGCATCACTGACCCTGGGTGACCCCTGAGTCTAACCCCAGAACCTGGACTCCCACAGTCAAAAACTTACCTGCCAACCGATAACTTGTTTCCCCTCCATAGGATAACATTGGGTATTTTTCTCAGAAAAAACGAGTGTGGAGTTTCAAAACTAAAAATATTGCTTACAAATTGTGTGTTTAACCAAAACGACTTTACTCACCTGTTTGCAAGAAGTGTCCCAGGACTGAATCTAGGACCCAGTTCTGAGGTTAGAAAAGTAACGCGATAATTACCTACCTGCATATTACAGTAAAAGTCAATGCATTTCAATGGACTGTTCGAAAAAAGTTTCTAAGTGTCAACTTTTGAAATCTTGAAATATTCACTAAAAATCGTCCGAATATCAAAAACGAAATTACTCACCTGTTCTCAGGAGAGATCCCAGTGCTGGATCTAGATGCCCAGCACTGATTAGAAAAAGTGACTACAACTGTGATTTTCCGATAACTTGATTTTCCTCCATAGGATAACATTGCCTGGTTTTTACCAGAAATTCTTCTAAGTGTCGATTTTTGCAACACACAAATATTCCTTAAAAGTCGCCTGTGTAGCAAAAACAAAATTACTCACCTGTTCTCAGGAGAGATCCCAGTGCTGGATCTAGATGCCCAGCACTGATTAGAAAAAGTGACTACAACTGTGATTTTCCGATAACTTGATTTTCCTCCATATGATAACATTGCCTGGTTTTTGCCAGAAATTCTTTTAAGTGTCGATTTTTGCAACATACAAATATTCCTTAAAAATCGCCTGTGTAACAAAAACGATTTCTTTCAACTGATTACAGGAAATGCACCAGGGCTGAATCCAGGATCCAGCCCTGAGTAAGAAAAACCTTCGTAAAGTAATTCTATTACAGTCTACTTGAAAATCCCATTGAGCTCAATGTTACAATTGTGTTTGAATTGTGTTGCCTATTGCAACAACTGTAGCTATTGCCTTTAAAAGTCTATTGTGTATTGAAAGTATACAACTAAAGCATCTCATTCTGAGAAAGTATTTTTATACCTACTTGTGGTTCTAAAATAAAACAACAATATATTTTTATATACAAAACAATTGGCCTAGAGTTCAGTTCTTGTGTGAGACCATTTGCTGACTGTGTGTACAACAAATGCTTTACACTGTCCTCTGATACTGCCTTACTGCTCAACCAAGCTACCACTTTAGAGAGTAAGGTTATATCTAACTTTAGCCTCTGCCAAACCTCTGGGGACTGTGGACTCTGTGCACACTGAACTTACTTTGGTGCAGTATATACAGAGCCACTTTCTTACAACATTCCCTTAGATGACATTTGCAAAGCTGCAACTTGGTCTACACCGCACACATTTACAAAACACTATTGTGTAGATGTGCACGCAAAACAACAAGCTAGTGTGGGTCAGGCTGTCTTAAGAACACTTTTTCAAACCACTGCAACAGATATAGGTTAGCCACCGCAACAAACAAAACTGCTGTATAGTCTATGCACAGTATATGATCTACAGCTCATATGCCTTGAACGGAAAATGCTACTTACCAGTATGCATATGTTCTTTGCATGTAGAGCTGTAGATTCATATAGGCCTACCCGCCTCCCCGGGTACCTTTATCTGTTGGTGTTATCTTACTTAGATACATCACACATGGACATCTCTTTCTATTTCTTACTAACTCCATCATCACCCTTTATGGCGAAAACAATCTGCGGATGGAGTCGATGCCCATGCGCACTATCATTGTAAGGAGGAGTCACCTATCTCGTGACTACAAAGACTTCTTCGAACAAACTGCAAACATCCGAGCCCAACACCAGATGGCGATCTATGCACAGTATATGAATCTACAGCTCTACATGCCAAGAACAGATGCATACTGGTAAGTAGCATTTTCCATACCGCACTTCTGCTGCGGAAAGTCATGAAAACTAACTGTGCCCAGGTGGTACACATATAGGTAACGCAGACGTCACGCGTAGCCAACCGACAGCACCTACCGGCACGCAGGGGTTTTGCTTGGAAAAAAATCTTCCAGGTCCAATCTGATGCCTGAGAAATCCCAAAAGTTAAGGAATCTGCGGCTAGATCATGTCTCTACCAGATACGGCGTTACTGAAGGTAACGTGTCCTTTTAACAAAATTACCTACCAATTCCATACGTTTCCAGCTGTGAAAGTCTGATGGATGTAAATTTATGTACTTTGCAATTGTTAGCTTTCTGTATCTCCCATCGATTTCACACTTTTTTCACCACAATTTGCAAGTAGATGTAAAACACTAAAATGGGAAGTGTCTGTTTTCATACGTTATGGAAAAATCCAAGTGACATCTGGCTCCTAGCTTGTGTTTGAAAGGACCCTTGTACCTATGTCCCAACTGACAGCCAGTCACTCTGTTTTTTTTTTCTAAACTGTTTGTCTGTGCTCTTGAAAAAAGCCTGATGCTATTTGCATTAAAGCAATGAGTTTTACCAATTTTTTTTGTTTCTTTTTTTCCCCCAAAGCTTCAAGAACGACGAGATGCAGAACTCAGGGCTAAGAGGGTGGCTGAGGAGGAGCGGAAACGCCGTGAGGAGAAGAGATTGCAGGAGGAGCAGAAACGTCGTGAGGAAGAAGAGCTCTTCAGGCGAAAACAGGTATGGAGGGCATGTTGTGACTCCAATCTCCAGTGATACTGCAAGCACCACCCAACAGCACAGCAACATATTGAGGATTAGAATAGAAACACGTAAATCAAATGATTGAGTGTGCCGCACAAACAGCAGCTTTTTTCTGTTCTCTTTTCAATGTTTCACAGGATGGTCTTGTACTGAAGGCTGATGGGTAGAGTTCAATCAGTCAGGGGTTTGTTAAGCGCCACTACTCACCTGAAAGGGTCTCAAGGCTCTGGGGGGGGAGGGGTGGGGGGAGCGCAGCTCCTGGACGTTCACAGTGGTTCGTCGAAGAGCCAGGTCTTCAGGTCGCTCAGGAACTTGGAGATTGTTGGTGTCTGACGGAGGTGGAGAGGGAGGGTGTTCCATGCCTTGGCAGCGAAGAAGGAGCGGCCTCCTGTTCTGGTCTTCTTGTTCTCCAGTATTGGGGTATCTTTCATAGATTCACATGCCTGAATCATTCCCCGTCGTCTGAGTGGGAGTCCCACGGTACATAAAATAGCAATAAACATGCATATAGAAACCATACTATAGGTAACCTAGAACCAGGAAGTAAAATAGCCAGAAGTTAAAAGGAAAAAATCCTCCACTTTCATGACTCGTCCAAGTCATTGTATATAGTCCAAACTACAGCCAATCAGGCGACAGCACCCTTTAGAATGCTCTCCTCAGAGGCTCAGGCTCTCAGATTTTCTACCGCACGTCGTGTGAAGGGAGTCTCCCTGAGCTCTGCTCAGTACTTTTCAGGTTTCTTCAGAAATTCTTCATTTTATGATGTCTTCTTCCAAGAAATCTCTTTCGACCTTGTGAATCTTGTGGGAAGCTTCGGCTATTTTCAGAAGACCCCCACAAGAAGTGCATTTACTGCTTGTATCCTGACCATCAGGTGAGAGACTGTAAGATCTGCAGAACTTTCCCTCAAAAGACTCTGAGGGACAGAGAGGGACGTCTACTTTTGTGGTTACAGAAGATTAAAGATCAAGACAACCCCTTATCTGAAATTGGGAGTATTGCCTCTGCTAAGACTACTTCCTCTAGGAAGAGGACTGCTGACACGGATTTATCTTCTCCTGGGGCTAAGGTGGTGAAGAAACAGCACACTTCTAAGAGTGCTGAGCTGCCTTCTACTTCAAAGAAGACTCTTCCACCTTCTAAGAGTAAAACTCTGCCATCTACGCCCCCGAGAAAGACTGTGAAGTCTAAGGCTCCAAAACCAGTTTCTGACAGAGATTTACCTCAGAAACGGGGTCCCTCGTTGACGAGTTCGATGACGATGTCTTCGTCGGCGAAGCCTGTCGCCACGACGACGACGTCGACTGCTACTTTCTCGTCGCCGAAGCCTCAGATGATGATGTCGTCGGCATCCTCGCCGTCGACGCTGGTGTCCGTCTCCGTGAGACCAGTCCCGTCGACGAAAGAAGTGCTGTCTACCGTCGACGTTCCTTCGACGAAGATTAGAAGAGTGTCGTCGACGATTGCCTCGTCGACGGCCGCCTCGTCGACGGCCGCCGCGTCGTCGACGATCACCTCATCGACGCCCACTTCGTCGGCGGCTACCTCGTCGACGCTACAGCTGTCTTCATGCACAGCTCTTCAGGTTTGGTCTTCGTCTACGACCACAGCATCCTCTACATCGTCTACGACACCGTTTACGCAGCTGCCTCCATTGACAGCAGCGCCTTCTTTGCTGCAAAGACGTGGATCCTCCTTGGAGGTTCTTTCTCCAATTCGCACCTCTCCTGCTAGGGTTCCTCTACTGTTACCTGACCAGTTACTGGATTATGGAGAAGATGATGAAGAATCGGATGAGGGTGAGAGGTTTCGTACTGCCACGAGCCCTTCTGAGCTCTTTATTAAATATCAAGAGGACGATCCCTGCCCGGAGACTGTTCTTCCAGCTCCTGATCCAATTCCTACAGCCCAAATGCCGTTGGCTCTTCTAAATCTGCAGTACATGTTGGACGATTATTATCGCCGTTTCCCTCCATCTGAATCGGCTGATTCGGTACCACATACACCCGTTCCTCAATCTTCATCAGCATTGAGGTCGCCCAGACCAGATTCTCCGGTACCTTCGCATCACTCTCAGGCAGCTCACACCACTGACGATGATAGGGAGGAAGGAGAATTGGTTGACAGATCACTCCTTACGGAATGGGATGACTACCAAATACAAACTCCGTCTCCTACTCCCGCTCCAGTCGACATCGGAAGTTTTCATCTTCTCATGGAGAGGGCAACACAACGATTCCTCCTTCCTATGGAAACAAAGAAGGACGATTGTTTTCTTTACGATTTTAAGGATCAACCGAGGAAACAAGTAAAGTCTATCCCTATTATTGATTTCATTTGGCAGGAAGGATTCAAAGTCATGAAAGCTCCTGCTTCTATTCCTGCAGTCCTGCCCCGCATCGAAAAGAAATACAAGGCACCAGACAATTCGCCAGCATGTCTGATAGGTCAGTCAAAGGCAGATTCCGTTATCACCCAAGCAGCACAACGACGAGCACGGAATCCCTCCTCTCCGCTATCAGCTCCTCCCGATCGGGATGGGAGACGTCTGGACACCATTGGGAAGAAGGTTTCGACCATGGCAGCAACGACCGTCCGTGCAGCTAATTCACTGGCTATCTTAGGCCGATACAACAGACAAATGTGGTCGGACATTTTTCCCTACATCAACATGTTGCCTGAGCCCTCTAAGTCAGAGGCGCTTAAAATCCTTCAGGAGGGAGAACGAATCTCGGCTGAGATTATTGATTCAGCTGTGGATGTTGTGTCTACAGGTTTTCGGCAACTGGCAGGTGCTGCAGTCCTGCGGCGACAGGGCTGGTTAAGATCCCCATCATTTCGCCAGGAGGTCCAGGCTAAGATAATTGATATGCCTTTTGACGGCGAGTCTCTTTTTGGTCAACATGTTGATGAGGCCCTTCAGACCATTAAAAAGGATACCGAGACAGCAAGATCTCTCGGGACTCTTCAGTTTCGGAAACAGCCTGTTCGAGGCATATGAGCTGCAGATCGTACACTGTGCATGAGATCGCCATCTGGTGTTGGGCTCGGATGCTTGCACTTTGTTGTTGTCTTGGAAGAGTCTTTTGTAGTCACGAGATAGGTGACTCCTCCTTTGGACGATAGTGCGCATGGGCATCGACTCCATGGTTAGATTGTTTTTTTCCGCCATCGGGTTCGGATGTACCTTGCTGCGCTCCGGATCCACATCGATCGGTTCCCCTCTCGACGCGCAGAAGAACCTCCTACCGTTCGACGGTATTGTTTTCGATCGCGATCCCCTCATCGCGTCTCCACTCCAACACTGTTTCGAGTCCGGTCGCCGACGTTGGTCCGTTGGGCGTGTCGGCGCCATCATCCAGCATATGGAAAGGACTCCATTTAAAAAATGCAGGTGTGGGGCTAAATTCCCACACACAGATCTCCACGAGATCTGTAATCTTTGCCTCTCTCCAGAACACGAGAGCCAACACTGCCAAGCCTGTGACTCCTTTCGGTCCAAAAGACCATCCGTGATCGCCGGGCCCGACGACACGAAATGTCCAGGTCAGCCGCTCCCGCACCGGACGACATCTTTGACACAGGCTCCGACAACCCGGACACCGGAGATTTACAAATCGACACCTCCGGAGCCGAAGACTCAGGGTCCGACGACCAACTCATCACACCACACCAACGTACTGTGAGTACTGACGTCGATGCCCCTGCCCCCAAGAAACAAAGGCTTCGGTCACACCTTCGCCTTCGGGCCTAGGTCTGCACCATCACAAAGCTTCAGGAGCCCCGCCTTCCGGCTCGACTCCCAAGCACCTAAAGCCTTCTGGCAGCTCGGGACCGAGCCAGCCACGTCCCGGAGCCGAAAAACACTCATCGGCACCGAAACACAAGACTAAGGTCTCGGCACCAACAGACCCTTCGGCGCCAAAGTCCAAGGTCCCAGACACCTCGACACCGAAGCATACCAAACCTTCGGAGTCGACAAAAAAACCCTCGGTGTCGAAAACTTCACCAAAGGACACCAAACAACCTCGCAAGCCCAAACAACACTCGGAGCCGAAATCTTCGATGCCGACCAAACACGCCAGCTCAGAAGAACTCTTGGTTCCCATCGACCCAAAGCAGAAAACTCTGCACATTGACCCTATTACCGGACAGGTACAATCAGTAATACCTCACAAGAGGAAGATACAGGAACCAACCACACCTGAGCCACCTCATAAGAAGAAAGACTCTTCCACATCACCTATAAGGTCTTTCTCTCCACCTCCACAACACCTCAGCCCTCTACACTCCCCGCCTCACTCTCCTCCACCTTGTTTTTCACCACAAGGGGATACAGACAGGGAGGATCATGATGATGACATGCAGTCACCTCACAACACCTACACTGATGACGACCTTCACAGTATCCCACCACAAGACCCCTGGGACAGTTATGACCTCCCAGATATACCTGTCCCTGAACCATACCCATCAAAGCCTCACCTCCAGATGATGCTATAGGGTTTTCACAGGTGATAAACAGGGCAGCACAATACCATGGTGTCAAGTTACACTCAGACCCCCTGGAAGAAGACTTTTTACTAGAAACTTTTAGCCAGCCTCAAAAGTCTACCCATACTCTACCTATGCTTAAAGGCATTATTAAACATGCCCCTGAGGTCTTCAAAGACCCAGTTAGGGCTAGGGTTCTTAACCCAAGGATCGAGAAAAATATAAACCTGCCCCTTCTGACCCAGCTTATATTAAAGGCCAACTCCTCTAGACTCATTAGTAGTTGCTAATGCACGGAAAAGGGCAAACTCCCAGACTACTGGTGAGACACCACCACCAGACAAGGAGTCCAAATTACTCGACGCATCGGGAAAAAGAGTTGCGTCTCAAGCAGCAAACATGTGGCGCATCGCCAATTCCCAAGCCTTACTGGCGAGATATGACAGAGCCCATTACGACGAGCTTGAAAAGCTCATTGAGCACCTTCCAGATCAGTATAAGACCAAGGCCAATGATCTAATACAAGAAGGCAAGATTGTCACAAACACCTCAATAAAGTGCGCCCTTGACGCAGCAGATACAGCAGCACGCACAATAAACTCAAGCGTTTTGCTGCGCAGACACGCATGGCTACGAATATCTGGCTTCAAGCAGGAGGTACAATCTACCATCCTCAATCAACCCTTAGACCAGGAACACCTGTTTGGGCCTAATGTGGACACTTCTCTAGAAAAAATGAAGAAGGACACAGACACAGCCAAAGCTATGGGAGCTCTACAAGCCACACCTAGCAGAGGTTCCTTTCGTCGCTCCTTATATGAGGCGGCTCCAAAACTACAGCCACAGACACCACCTCTGCTAACTACAAAAACACCACTCAAACCTCCTCTAATAGAGGTTACTCCAGAGAGTAATTACAGAGGTAATAACAACAGGGGTAGAGGACGCGGGTTTAACACACGCACCTCCCCTACCACCAAACAGTGACTTCCCTCCGTTTCCCCCGATCATTCCACTCCCGTCGGGGAAGACTGTCAAAGTTCCTACCTGCGTGGAATTCCATCACCACCGACAGGTGGGTAATACAAATTATCCAGTATGGTTACTGCCTCGAACTCACTTCTACTCCCCCAACATACCACCCAGACAGCGTCCCATGTCCACGGAACATCTAACGCTCCTCAATCAAGAGGTTCTCTCTATGCTCCAAAAGCACGCAATAGAACCAGTCCCTCTACAACATCAGGGCACAGGGGTTTACTCACTATACTTTCTAATCCCCAAAAGGACGGTTCCCTCAGGCCCATACTGGACCTCAGACCCCTCAACTATTACATTCACTCAGATCATTTTCACATGATCACTCTTCAACAAATACTTCCACTACTCCAACAAGGCGACTTCCTTGCCACACTAGATCTCAAGGACGCCTATTTCCATATTCCCATTCACCCTGCGCACAGGAAATACCTAAGGTTCATAGTGGACGGACAACATTATCAGTTCAAAGTCCTCCCATTCGAGGTGGCAACAGCACCAAGGGTTTTCACCAAGTGCCTAGCAGTAGTAGCTGCGCACTTACGAAGACAACACATTCACGTGTTTCCGTATCTAGACGACTGGCTAATAAAAGCCAAGTCACACAACCAATGTGTACAGCACACACTCCAAACAGTTCGGCTACTACACAATTTGGGGTTCACAATAAACCATACCAAATCGCATCTCCATCCCTCCTACATACATCAGTACCTAGGAGCCACAATCGATACCTCCAGGGCCCTTGCATACCCCAATCCTTCCAGGATAACAAGTATGCAAGCCCTCATCAACAAATTCCTACCTCAACACTACCTTCCAGCTCGAGTGTTTATGCAACTCGTAGGAATGATGGCCTCGTGCATCTTTATTGTCCCTCACGCACGACTTCAAATGCGGCCCCTGCAAGAATGCTTAGCACGTCAGTGGAACCAAGCTCAGGGCCAGCTTACAGATCTGGTGTTGGTAGACAGCCGCACTCATCGCTCTCTGCAATGGTGGAACATACAAAACATTTCCAAAGGGCGGCCGTTCCTAGAGCCAGTTCCACAAATAGTGCTCACAACAGACGCATCTCTCACCGGGTGGGGAGCTCACCTCCTTACCCACACAACGCAGGGCAGCTGGACCAAGTCACAAAACTGCTCCACATCAACCACCTAGAATTATTAGCAATATTTCTAGCGCTAAAGTCATTCCAACCGCATCTTACTCACAAGACTGTCTTAGTCAAAACAGACAACATGACAGCAATGTACTATGTACAAAAACAGGGGGACACACTCTCTACAGCTGTCTCGCCTGGCGCAAGCCATATGGAGATGGGCCATTCCTCAAAACATTTACCTCCTTGCAGAACACCTTCCAGGAGTTCACAATCACATTGCGGATCTGCTAAGTCGACAGACACAACAGATTCACGAATGGGAACTGCATCCGTAAGTTCTACAACCTTTTTTCCAAATGTGGGGCCATCCACAAATAGACCTGTTCGCCACACAAGAAAACACAAAATGCCCAACCTTCGCCGCCAGGTTCCACACCCGTCGTCCAAGGGCAATGCAATATGGATGAACTGGTCAGGCAGATTTGCATACGCTTTTCCGCCTCTCCCACTCATTCCCCTAGTAGTACGCAAACTCACAACAGTCTCTAACAATGATCCTAGTTGCTCCCACATGGGCAAGACAACCATGGTTCACAACACTTCTCGAACTCTCAGTAGTTCCACACCACAAACTGCACCTCTCTCCACACCTCTTAACTCAGAACCATGGAGAGATCAGACACCCCGATCCAGGTCAACTGAATCTGGCAATATGGCTCCTGAAGTCCTAGAGTTCGGTTACCTTAACCTTCCACCTGAGTGTATGCAGGTCATTAAAGAAGCCAGACGTCCCACTACCAGGGCTTGTTATGCAGCAAAATGGAAAAGATTTGCTATTTATTGCAGTAACAACAATATCAACCCACTAGATGCCTCCATACAAAACATTATCTGTTACTTGCTGCATCTGCAAACATGTAACCTAGCATACTCATCCATAAGATTACATCTTGCCGCTCTAGCCGCATACTTACAAAACAGACAGCATTTGTCACTGTTTCGAGTACCTGCAATTAAAGCCTTTATGGAAGGCCTTAAAAGAATCATTCCCCTAGATTGCCACCCTCTCCAGCATGGAATCTAAATATTGTCCTCACCAGGCTCATGGGTCCCCCATTTGAACCTCTGCACAAATGTGAGTTACAATTTCTTACATGGAAAGTAGCCTTCCTAATTGCAATAACCTCTCTCAGAAGAGTGAGTGAGATTCAGGCTTTAACCATACAAGAACCTTTTTACAAATCCATCGTAATAAAGTAGTTCTCAGACCAAACCCCAAATTCCTACCTAAAGTAATTTCTGCTTTTCACCTTAACCAATCAATAGAGTTACCCGTCTTTTTCCAAGACCCAGACTCTGTAGCAGAAAGAGCTCTACACACACTAGATGTCAGAAGAGCCCTACTTTACTACATTGACAGGACCAAACCTTTCAGAAAGACAAAACAATTATTTGTAGCTTTCTCCCCACCACATAAAGGTAATCCCATCTCAAAGGCTGGCATTGCTAGATGGATAGTCAAATGCATTCAAATTTGCTACCAAAAGGCTAAACGCACCTTAATAATTCCCCCTAGGGCACATTCCACACGTAAACTAGGGGCTTCTATGGCATTTTTAGGGAACATCCCCTAAATGACATATGTAAGGCAACAACATGGTCTACGCCACATACCTTTACCAAACACTACTGTGTTGATGTACACGCAAAGCAGCAAGCTGCTGTGGGCCAAGCTGTTCTTAAAACACTTTTTCAGACTACTGCAACTGATACAGGTGACCACCGCTAGGGAGACACTGCTATACAGTCTATGCACAGTGTACGATCTGCAGCTCATATGCCTCGAACGGTAAATGCTACTTACCAGTATGCATCTGTTCTTGGCATGTAGAGCTGCAGTGTCGTCTACGCCCACCCACCTCCCGGAACCTGTATCTGTTCCAGTATAATCTTAATTAGATATATTCACATGGACATCTTTTTCTTCTTACTGACTCCATCTTTTCCCATCATGGCGAAAAACAATCTAACCATGGAGTCGATGCCCATGCGCACTATCGTCCAAAGGAGGAGTCACCTATCTCGTGACTACAAAAGACTCTTCCAAGACAACAACAAAGTGCAAGCATCCGAGCCCAACACCAAATGGCGATCTCATGCACAGTGTACGACTCTGCAGCTCTACATGCCAAGAACAGATGCATACTGGTAAGTAGCATTTACCTTTCGTGGCGCTAGAGGCCGTGGATCCTTCTCTGGTCGAGGTGGTTATAATCAACAAAGACAATACCAGTCTTTTCAGAGTAACCAACGTTACTCTTCTCAATGCCAGCAATCCTTCAGGCAACAACCAACTACCTCTTACTCACAAAACAGAAGAAAATCTTCCTACCGCGGATGGGATACGTCTAAGAAACAGTGACAACTGCCACCTGCTCTACCGCTTACCCTTTTAAAAGTTGGAGGAAGAATCTCCCGTATTTACTCAAACTGGTCGGCTATAACAACCGACAAATGGGTCTTGGACATTGTGGCCAGAGGTCATATTCTAGAGTTTGTAAAACTTCCTCCGAATTCTCCTCCCAAAGGCCCACCTCCAGCTCACCTCAGAGCTTTTTTCCCAAATAAATTTGATGTTACGAAAGGGAGCGATCGAAGTAGTTCCCCAATTGCAAAGAGGAACCGGATTCTATTCCAGATTTTTCCTAATAAAAAAGAAATCGGGGGAATGGCGACCCATTCTAGATCTTCGCGCCCTCAACAAATATCTAAAGAAGTTATCCTTCCGGATGCTGACACTTCAAGAGATCCTTCAACTCCTCACTGCGGGGGATCACATGACCACCCTCGACCTCTAAGACGCTTCTTTTCAAGTACCAATTCTACCCAGGCACAAAGTTCTTGAGGTTCAGAGTGGCTGGCAGGGACTTCCAGTTCAAAGTCCTTCCTTTCGGACTACGTTCAGCACCCAGGGTCTTTACCAAGGTCTTAGCACCGGTGGCTGCACACCTCCGACTGGAGGGAATTCAAATTTTTCCTTATTTAGACGACTGCCTTATCAAGGCGAATTCTTTCACACTCGCAAACGCCCATACTCAGAGATGTCTGTCTCTTTTCCAATCGCTGGGTCTCTCCGTCAATTTCGACAAGTCTCACCTCGAACCATCGCAAAGGAGAACGTTCTTGGGAGCCACGATAGACACTCTGCTGACACAAGCATTTGTCTCAAACGAAAGACAACTGAAACTTTGCAAACTCGCCCAACTACTGCGATCAAAAAAGTGCGTGACAGTTCAAGTCACTTCTGGGGATGCTTTCATCCTGCATTCCCCTGGTCCCCAACTGCCGTCTCAAAATGAGACCTCTGCAAGAGGAGCTCAACAAACAGTGGTTACAGATCTCGGGATCCTTCGACGATCTCATCCACATCACTCCTCGGATTCGAGAAGCTTTGCGCTGGTGGACCTGCAAGAAGAACGTGACAGCAGGCTGCTCATTCCTAGTGGAAGCTCCAAGTTACGTCATCACCACGGACGCCTCCCTCGAGGGATGGGGAGCACACCTGCAAGGACTAACAGTCAACGGCAAATGGAATGTTCAACAACGGACTTGGCATATCAACCTCTTAGAGTTGCTAGCTATCTTCCTGGCCCTAAAATCTTTTTGCACCATCATTCTGGGAGCATCAGTGTTGATTCGGACGGACAACACAACAAGTATGCACTACTTGAACAAACAAGGAGGGACAAGATCCGCTCTACTATCTCAGCAAGCCCAGCAAATTTGGGATTGGGCGATCCGACATTGGATAAGTCTGACGGCAGTCCATGTCCCGGGAGTTTCCAACATCCTCGCGGATTCCCTCAGCAGGTCGACAATTTCCAATCACGAGTGGGAGCTCCATCAACCAACTTTGGATCGTATTTTTCAGAGGTGGGGTCGACCCGATCTGGATTTGTTCGCGACCAGTCGGAACTGCAAATGCCCATTTTTCGCAAGCTGGCTTCCCCACAAAGGCTCGTGCGGGAATGCGTTTTTGATGAACTGGTCGCAGATCTATGCTTTCGCTTTTCCACCGATACCGTTGGTTCCCAGAGTTATCCGGAAGATGAAGGAGCCTTGTTGCCTAATACTCATAGCTCCCAGGTGGCCTCGCCAGTTCTGGTTCACCGAACTCCTCCTTTTCTCCGTATGCGATCCCATTCAGTTGCAACCAATACCGAACCTTCTATCCATCCAGAATGGACAGATCTGCCACCCGGATCCTGTATCTCTGCGCTTAGCGGCCTGGCACCTGAACACCTTGAATTCGCTCACTTAGTCATGCCCTCGGACTGTAAGGAAGTCTTAGCCAATGCTAGAGCGCCTTCCACAATCAAGACATACAGGCTCAAATGGAAACGTTTTTGCCTGTGGTGTCAAGCCGCCAACATTCATCCAATCCATGCAAAACCGGAACAAATTTTGCCTTTCTTTTTACATCTGGCAAGATCAGGCCTTTCCCATTCTACTCTTAAAGTATTCTTAGCGGCTATTTCAAGATTTCGGCAGGATGGTTCCAACTCTCTTTACTCCTCTAGGATCATTCAGCAGTTCTTCAAAGGATTGTTTCGTATGTTTCCGCCCATTCGCTGTCCACCTCCATCCTGGCATCTTAACGTGGTGCTCTCACAACTCATGCGACACCCCTTTGAACCTATTCATAGGACAGATTTGAAGTTTCTTTCATGGAAGGTGTCTCTGCTGGTGGCTCTCACATCAGCTAGGCGGGTCAGTGACATTCAAGCCTTCACAATCAAACCGCCTTTCCTTCAATTTACCAGGAACTCAGTAGTGATACGCACTAACCCCATTTTTATACCTAAAGTACCTTCGGATTTCCATCTCAACGAACCGATCATTTTAAAGACTTTCTTTCCTAATCCTCAATCACCTGCGGAAAGAACTTTGCATACTCTTGATGTCAAGAGATGCCTAAAATTCTATTTACAACGGACAGCCTCCATACGAAAATGTGCGTGTCTTGGTGCAGAACCAAGTGAAGAGTCGACATGGCCCACATCCCTGTGTGCCATGCCCACAAACACACTGCCCTGGCATACCTCAGTCACCCCTCTAGCTGGGTGCACTATGCCAGTGGTGAGGGTACAGGTGCATGAGCCCTGTACCCCTACAGCACCCAGGTCCATTCCTGGGCACTGTAAGTGCAGTGCTGCCATTAAGAGTATATGGTGCTGGGAGGTCGTCATCACGAACTCCACAGCACCATGATGGCTACACTGAAGACTGAGGAGTTTGGTATCAAACTTCTCAGCACATTAAACCCACACTGATGCCAGTGTGGGATTTAATGTCAGATGCACGACAGAGGGCAACTTAGAGTTGCCCCCTGAACCTAACCCACAATCCACGTCCTGCCTGAGAGGCTGCCACCCAGCAGACATGTTGCTGGACCCCTGGGTAGAGAGCCATCTGCTCTCCCGGGCCTGCAACAATGCACGTCCTGGGCGAGGTGCTGAGGTCTCCTCCCCCAGGATGGGCAGGGGAAGCTTCAAAGGCATGCCGCCTTGTTGAGCTTCCCCAGACCACTTGCTGTACTCAGCAACTGGTCCCCACGGTTCTAGCCCCCACTCTGGCGGGAAGACTGGCGGGAAACCACAAGTGAGGAAAGGGGGTGTGCCAGCCTCTGCCAACCCCACCCCTCAGGTGGGGGAGGCGAGGTGAAGCACATCTCCGGGCTCTCGCCATCTTGAAGATGGGGAGCCCTACCCAATCAGGACTAGGCTCCTGCCCCCTCCCACTGGAGAGTGGCAGGATAGGGGTGTACCCACCCCAGGGAAGGGACCCATTGGTCCCTCCCCTTTACCTACCTGTAACACCCCTAAATCTAGTATTTAGGGGCACCCTGAACCTTCCTTCCTCAGATCCTGAATTCGAAACAAGCAAGAAGAACAAGAAGAAAGAAGATCTGCTGTGCAGCTGCTCACAAGAGGACAACACCAACTGACTTGGCCCCAGCCCTACAGGCCTGTCGACCCTCGAACCTGCTCCTGCTAAACCCCGGCGTCTCCAGTGGTCAGCAACCTCGAAAACCCCGGAGGACCTGACTGCCTTGTGACTCTAAAAGAACTGGGACTCCCACGAGCAGTGGTCCTGCTCAAAAGCAAGTAACAAGCCCCTGGTGCCAGCCAGGAACCGCGACTCCTGCACCCGCCGAGCCCGGCCTGTGCCTGAGTGGACAAAGACCACGAGGACGTCCCCCCGGCGACTGTGACCCAGAATCCAGCACCCAAGGACCCCTCCTCGACGCTCCTGACGACGTCTGCAGCCTCAGAACCAGGGACCCCTCCAACCGCGACCAGCAGAGGGTAAGATTTCCTGACGCGAAAAGACACCCCGGCCTCCTGTGCCCAACTCCGGGGTGCCTACCTATCCTCCAGCTACCCAACTTACCACTCGAAGTGGTGGTCGCACCTGAAGAATCTCCGTCCCCGAGCTTGCAGCCTTTGTTCAACTTCCAGCTTCTCCATTGAAATACATTGAGCGCCCGACGGCTCAAGAGCACCCTGCACCCAGCCGCCCGAGTGCCCCTGGGAGTGCAACACCTATCCTATTTTTCTTCCCCACTTGCCCTGGGTAAGTGACCAGGAGCCCAGCTCCCACAGCCGCGTGGCCTGCCTGCCAGCAGCCACCAACCAAGGGCCCCCTGCCCGCCATAGGCTAACATTGGGCCTAACTCACTCTGCACCCGGCCGCCCCTGTGCCGCTGAGGGTGTACCAACTGTACCTACCTGACCCTGGGAGACCCCTGAGTCTATGCCCAGAACCTTAACTCTGCCAGTCGAGTACTTACCTGAAAACCGATAACTTACATTTTCTCCTTAGGGTAACATTGACTGGTTTACACTGAAATTTCTTCTAAGTGTTGAGTTTTGAAACTTTAAAATATTTACTAAAAATCGTCCGATCAACGAAAACGAAATTACTCACCTGTCATCAGGAGAGATCCCAGTCCTGGATCTTGGTGCCCAGCACTGACCCTGAAAAGCAATTACAACTGTACTTACCGATAACTTGATTTTCCTCCATAGGATAACATTGCCTGGTTTTCTCCAGAAATTCTTCTAAGTGTCGATTTTTAAACAAACAAATATTCCTTAAAAATCGCCTGTGTAAGCAACGATTTCTTTCAACTGTTTACAGGAAATGCACCAGGGTTGAATCCAGGATCCAACCCTGAGTAAGAAAAGTCATACGTAAAGTAACTTGAACTGCTTTTACTTAAAAACTCCCATTGAGCTCAATGTTATAATTGTGTTTGAATTGTGTTGCCTATTGCAACAACTGTAGCTATTGCATTCAACAGTCTATTGTGTATTGAAAGTATATAACTAAAGCATCTCATTCTGAGAAAGTATTTTTATACCTACCTGTGGTTCTAAAATAAAACAACAATATATTTTTATATACAAAACAATTGGCCTAGAGTTCAGTTCTTGTGTGTGAGACCATTTGCTGAGTGTGTACAACAAATGCTTTACACTGTCCTCTGATACTGCCTTACTGCTCGACCAAGCTACCACTTTAGAGAGTAAGGTTATATCTAACTTTAGCCTCTGCCAAACCTCTGGGGACTGTGGACTCTGTGCACAATGAACCTTACTTTGGTTCAGTATATACAGAGCCACTTTCTTACAATAGCCAATCAGGCGCCGGCGCCCTCTAGAACAATCCCAAGAGAGGCTAGGTTTCTCAGATTTTCTACCGCACGTCGTGTGAAAGGGAGTCTCCCTGAGCTCTGCTCAGTTTTTCTCTATTTCTTCAAGTTTCCTGACAGTTTTTTCTTAAAAAATGTCTGATTCCTCTAAGAAAGGTCTCTTCAGGTCATGTGGATCATGTGGAAAAATGAGGCTGCATTCTGAAGACCCACATAAGAGCTGCATCTACTGCCTTTACCCTCAGCACAAGGTAAAAGATTGCAAGATATGTAGAACCTTTTCTACTAAGACCCTCAAAGACAGGGAGGGTAGACTTTTAATTTGTCTTCAAAAACTTAGGGCAAAATCTGATGTTCTCTCTGAGGATGAGGAAAGCTCTACCTCATTGACATCCAAAGAAACACCAAAAAGGAGAGAAAGATCTATTGAAACTCCTGAGGTATCTAAAAAGAAGGCATCAAAGAAGTCTCGTCATGAGGAAAAAGTACCTCACAAAAGGAAAGCTTCCATTTCCTACTGAGGAGAAAAGCCTTAAAAAAAACAAAGGCAAATATTCTTCTATCCATTCTATGAAGATATGTCTCAAAGAAGCTTGTACCGCCGACGGCGTTAATTTCTGTGTCTTCGTCGTCGAGAAAACCATTGTCAAAACAAGTTTCTCCTTCCTCATCTTCGAAGAAATCTCCATCGCCGACGACGGTCCCGTCGATGACGACGAGTGCTGTACTGCCGTCGATCTCATCGTCGACGACAACATTGACGACGACTTCATCTTTTTAATCGGCGTCCTCGTCGACGACTATGGTTCCGTCGACTGCTACGTCCACGACGACAATCTCGTCGACTATACCGACTATGGCCGTATCCGGTCCCATCATGTCCTCGTCGACGAAGTTGTTCTTCTCCACACATGGTCGTAAGCGTCCATCTTCCCTGCAGCTTACACCAATGTATCCATCGACGACGTTCTCGTCGACGACACAATTTTTAAAAAATCCTGCGATAATTTATCCTTTACCTCCTTCAACATTTTTGGAGGAATCTGATGATGAAGGGATGTTTGGACCTACGGATAGTCCTTCCCAATTATGTGAAATAACAGGAAGATGATGACGAGGACTATGGTGGATCCTATCAGCAGGATTATCCCCCTCCTCATGCAAAACTGCAATATATGGAGCAAGTTTCGGAACCTATGGTCCACCTTCCTGTTGTAATGGTTCAAGATCTTCAGGACAAGTTACGAGACTATCATACACGTTTTCCATCAGCACCTATTCCTCCACCTCCACCACCAGTTGCTACACGACCTCGTACTTATGTGCCTGTGTCCGCACCGTCCCCGATGGGAGATACTAGTGGGCCGCAGCAGCATCCAGATACCTCTGATGAGGGAGAGATTGAGGATAATCAGCCTCAGAAAGAGGGTCAAACAGGGGATGAGTGGGATGACTGTCATATCTACACCAGCTTCTCCATCTCCTCAAATGATAGAATCTCCGCCAGAAGACATCGGTGGCTTTCATGCTTTAATTGAGAGAGCAGCAGCACGTTTCCAACTATCGCTACCAGTAAAGCAATCGGACTACTTTCTTTATGATTTTAAAGACACATCTAGGAAATCGGTTCGGTCTATCCCTATTGTTGACCACATATGGGAAGAAGGATTAAAAGTGAGAACACCTGCCACTGTTGTTCCGGTTTTGCCTAGAATTGATAAAAAATACAAGGCTCCGGACGATGCTCCAGCGTGCCTTATAAGTCATCCTAAGCCTGATTCTGTCATCTCGCAGGCTGCACAACGGAGATCGAGGAATTCTCTAACGCCCATCACTGCTCCACCTGACAAGGAAGGGAGGCGTTTGGATAATATTGGAATGAGGTTCACTACCACATCAGGAGCAACTGTTCGAGCTGCCAACGCTCTTGCGATTCTAGCCAGGTACGATAGGCAGATGTGGTCGGATATTGCCCAATATTTAGATCTACTTCCAGAAGACAAAAATATGGAAGCGAGGAAAATCCTGCTTGAAGGAGAGAGGTCAGCATCCGAAATTATTGATGTGTCCATGGATATTGCTTCTTTGGGGTTCCGTCAGCTTGCTGGAGCCACTGTTCTGAGACTCCAGGGTTGGCTGAAAGCAACCATGTTCCGCCCTGAAGTACAAGGCAAAATTTTGGATATGCCGTTTGGTGGCGAGTCACTCTTCGGCAAGCATGTGGATGATGCTTTGCAAGCCATCAAAACAGATACTGACACGGCTAAGGCCCTAGGAGCGCTCCAATTCAGGAAAAACCCCTTTCGTGGAGCACGGGGCAGAGGAAATTATTCCTTTCGAGGAGGTTATCAAAGGTACCAGCCTCCATCATACACCTCATACAGACCATCCTACCAGCAGCAACAGCAATATCGCGCACCACCGCAGGCTGCCTACTCTAGACAGCCTAGACGAAAACAGGCTCAGCCCAGAGATACGGGCCGTAAACTGTGACGTTGCTTCGCCGCCTGCCGCTCCTTTGGATACCCGGAAGAAAATCCCGCTCTCATTTCCTGAATCAGTGGGAAAATATAACATCAGACAAATGGGTCCTAGATATAATAAGGTATGGCCATTCCTTAGAGTTCACCACAACGCCACCTCATCACCCACCTCAAAGATCAAAAACTCCTTCAGTTATTAAAGAAGGAAGCTTTAATAATGCTGCAAAAAGGAGCAATAGAGCATGTTCCACGTTTTCAGAAAAGGAAGGGGGTCTACTCTTGTTTTTTCCTCATAAAAAAGAAAAGGCTGGGGGATTGGCGTCCCATTTTAGACCTCAGAAAACTCAACAAATACCTGCTGAAGAAATCCTTTCGCATGGTCACTCTGATTTTTTTTAGCAAGTTTGGATCTGGAAGATGCCTACTTCCATATCCCTATTCACCCCAAGCACAGCAAATTTCTACGGTTCTCTGTGGCAGGCGCGTACTATCAGTTCAAGGTCCTTCCATTTGGGCTTCGCTCAGCTCCACGGGTCTTTACCAAGTGCCTTACCCCCGTGGCAGCGTTCCTACGGCTGAAAGGCTTACAGGTCTTCCCATACCTCGACAATTGGCTGGTAAAAGCTTCTCTTCGTCAGGCTTCAGAAGACATCTCTTTCTGCCTGCAGCTGTTCCGTTCTCTGGGCCTGACAGTCAATCTTCCGAAATCCATTCTATCTCCTACTCTGAGGTTAACGTTTCTAGGAGCACTAATAGACACTCTGCAAAACAAGGTATACTTGTCAAAGGAAAGACTGAACGCCATCTTGTCTCTGGCTTACGACCTTCACAGAAGAAAATGCGCTTCTGTACGTCTCCTCAAATCCTTTCTCGGGATGTTGTCTTACGCCATTCTCATGGTTCCTCATGCTCGGCTGAGGATGAGACCATTTCAAGAGCAGTTGGACGCCCAATGGCTTCAAATATCAGGATCATTCGACGACATAGTTCGGATAACTCCGATCATGAAGCAGGCACTTCTTTGGTGGCAATCTCCTCGCAATCTCTCTCTGGGACTGTCATTCCTTTCTCCTCTTCCAGAGTTTGTTCTGACAACAGATGCATCTTTGGAGGTCTGGGGAGCACAGCTACAAGACCTGCAAGTAAGCGGCAAATGGAGTCTCTCTCTCTCCAAAATGCATATCAATTTCCTGGAACTGCGGGTGATTTCTCTATCCCTTCAATCTTTCCTTCCAAGGATAAAAGCATCCTCAGTCCTCATTCGCACAGACAACACTACCTGCATGCATTATCTGAAAAAGCAGGGAGGGACAAGCTCCCCGATTCTATCTTATGAAGCTCAAAAGATCTGGGAATGGGCATTACAGCATCAGATAACCATCAAAGCGGAGCATCTCCCAGGAATAAAAAAACAACCTAGCAGACACATTGAGCAGGGTAAATCAATCGAATCACGAGTGGGAGCTAAACCAAACGGTTCTCACCCACATCTTTCAAAAATGGGGAACACCCAACTTGGACCTATTTGCATCTCAGGAGAACCAGAAATGCCGGTTCTTTACCAGCAGGGAACCTCAGACATGGTCATGGGGGAATGCGTTTTCGATCAGATGGTCAGGGATTTTTGCGTACGCTTTTCCCCCATATCCTCTGATCTCCAGAGTGTTGATGAAGAGGGAACCGTGCCAACTCATCCTCATTGCTCCACGTTGGCCTCGTCAACACTGGTTCACAGAGCTTCTCCTGCTATCACAGTCCAGTCCTTATCGCCTTCCTCCGTCAGCCACGCTGCTGACGATGAACAAGGAACAGATCCTGCATCCTCATCCAGCTTCTCTGCAATTGCATGCCTGGAACCTGAGCACAATGAGTACAAGGATCTAGTCATCCCTCCGGATTGTAAATTCATTTTGTCCAGGGCAAGAGCTGAGTCTACATCAAAAACATATAGACTGAAATGGAAACGTTTTTGTTCTTGGTGCCATCGTAATGGTACTCACCCTTTTGACTCTTCCCCAGAAGAAATCCTGCCTTATCTTTTATCTCTTAATACCAACCAAAAAAATGCCAATACTGATACCATTCAAGCTCAAGCAATTATCCAACACACCAGATGACCTAAACACTCTGGTTGAAAAAATAGAATTTTATTTTTATTTTTCAAATACTCTTTTTTTTTAGTTACTAGTTATCTTTTTTTTGTTGATAATGAATCATTGTTTATAAATTTAAACAATACAAATCAAGAAAACATCTTGGACATACACTGAAGACACACAAACACTAAACACAAGAAGACACACAAATGTGATACAAATAAAAATGAAACATATATATAACAATCTACCAATTCTCTATACAGCTTTTGTTTTCAACAGATTTTTTTTCACATTTCAAAGTAAGCAGTGCCTCTGAAACCATTTGATTATTTACAAAACCTTTTTTGCTCAATCTTTGAGGACAGTTCCAAATGGTGGACCTACTCGGCTCACTCAGTACTTTCTAACTTTTTATACATTTGATTAATGGTGAGCACCCTGTGGTCTCCCCATCTGAGTGGGCACCTATTTGGCTCAAAATGAAAACAGTCGACGCGTTTCGAACCCTTAGGACATTAATGTCGGGTTCTCCTCAGGACGTAGAACATCAAGCTCAATCTCTTCTTGAATGGACATCAGCATATGCTGAAATCTCGCCACGGAAGGCATACGTAACAATTGAACCGGAAGCGATCCCGTGGTTCGAGACGCTGCTTCACTCCGGAAACTGAGGACCTAAAAGACAAGAAAACGCAGACTGTGATGAATAATTCCATCTATGAAATATAAGTGAAGGTGGGGAGGAGTTTCTCTCACAACGAACATACAAGTTGTTTGTGTGACTTGGTTCACCGGCTGGTGAATAAAGGAGACTGATGTCCATTCAAGAAGAGATTGAGCTTGATGTTCTACGTCCTGAGGAGAACCCGACATTAATGTCCTAAGGGTTCGAAACGCGTCGACTGTTTTCATTTTGAGCCAAATAGGTGCCCACTCGGATGGGGAGACCACAGGGTGCTCACCATTAATCAAATGTATAAAAGTTAGAAAGTACTGAGTGAGCCCAGTAGGTCCACCATTTGGAACTGTCCTCATAAAGATTGAGCAAAAAAGGTTTTGTAAATAATCAAATGGTTTCAGAGGCACTGCTTACTTTGAAATGTGAAAAAAAATCTGTTGAAAACAAAAGCTGTATAGAGAATTGGTAGATTGTATATATATGTTTCATTTTTATTTGTATCACATTTGTGTCTTTTTGTGTTTAGTGTTTGTGTCTTCAGTGTATGTCCAAGATGTTTTCTTGATTTGTATTGTTTAAATTTATAAACAATGATTCATTATCCCCAAAAAATAAAAAAGATAACTAGTAACTAAAAAGAGTATTTGAAAAAGAAAAAGAAAATTCTATTTTTTTCAACCAGAGTGTTTAGGTCATCTGGTGTGTGGGATAATTGCTTGAGCTTGAATGGTATCAGTATTGGCATTTTTTTGGTTGGTATTTGGTATATTGGTCCGGCCTTACTGAATAAGGGCCAAACCCTTTCTTGTTTATCTTTTATCTCTGGCAAGATCAGGTCTGGCTTATGCTTCGATAAGAGTCCATCTGGCAGCCAGCTCTCGATATAGACTGACATCGGACTCTTCTTCTCTTTGCTCTGCTCGCATCATCAAACAGTTTATGAAAGGCCTTTTCCGAACTTTTCCTCCTATCAGGCCGCCTCCTCCTGAATGGGGTCTTAATGTAGTCTTGTCACAGTTAATGAAGCCACATTTTGAGCCGATCCACAAGATAGAGCTCAAATTTCTCTCATGGAAAGTAGCTTTGCTTCTCGCACTTACATAAGCTAGAAGAGTAAGTGAAATCCAAGCCTTCACCATCAATGAGCCTTTCCTACATTTCACGGAGGATTATGTGATATCTGAAAGAGACACGTTAGTGACAGATTCCTTACCTTAGAATATCCCCAGGGCGTCAGGCTGGATCCGGAAAGTTTTTGCGTAGCAGTACCCTTGCGCGTCGGTAGGCGGCGTCGTGCGGCTCCGCGTCCGTCGTCGGCGTCGTGATCGCCGGGATGACGTCGCAGGCAGTACTTAGACGCCTCCCCTGCGCGCTGACGTCAGTTCTTCTTTTTCTGCGCCAGTAAGCGCAGATCCGGGAAGAGCAGTGCCCTAGTCAATTTTTGACTACATTTTTGGTGAATTTTTTCACTGTTTCTTTTCGAGTCTTAACTCCTAGGTGTCTGTAGGGATGCCCGGCTTCAAGCCATGCGGTGCCTGTGGTCGGATGATGTCGATCACAGACCCGCATCTAGAGTGTCTCTACTGTCTCGGCCGAGACCACGACACAAAGTCGTGCCCTGACTGCCGGAAACTTCACCCGAAGGCTTTGCGAGAGCTGTCTCGAAAGCTCCTGGAGGTCCGGCAGTCGGCTCCGCGCCGCACCAAGCCCCGGTCCCGTGAGAGGTCGAGGGGCCGGTCGCGAGCCCCCGCCGGTCGTCGGAGTCCAAGTCTTCGCGCTCCTCGGGTAAGTCGAAGCACAAGAAGTCTTAAGAAGCACCATCGCTCTAAGACTTCGCCTCGCCCGATCTCGCGACTCGGCTGAGGCCCCTGTCGGCACCGTCCCCGCGGCTCCGGATGTGCCTGTGGCGCCGCCCCGCATTACCCGTCCTTCCCGGGTTCGGGGCGACTCCGGCCGAGATACAGGAATTCCTGTCGGCCATGGCCCGCCTCTTCGGGCCTCAAGGTCCCTCCGGTGCGCCTTCGGGCCGCGGGCCTGATGGGGGTTGCTCCGGCGTCGCCGGCGGCTCCGGTCCCGGCGTCGCCTGTCCCGCCAGCCTCGATCCCGGCCCCGATCCCGGCTCCGGTGGTACCGCAACCCCGATCGGCGCCGGTTGACCTAACCACGCCTCCGCCGGCGCCGATCTCCCGGTGCCGTTCCCGGCGCCGCCCGGGGCTCCGGGCGGCGTCGTTCCCCGGTTCTCTCCGGTTCCGGACAAGGAGCCGGACCGATGTCGCTCGACACCGGCTCCGATGAGACCTTGGGTCCCAAATGTCCCTCCTCCTCCATATTTTGAACCAGAGGAGGACCAGGAGAGCTGGGAGGGGTCGGAAGACCCTCTCACACAGCAGTGTGAGTATGATCAGGACTGGGCAGAGGAACTTGGGGATGCCAGTGGTCTAGACACTTCCCCTGACACTGGCATGCTGTCTCCTCTCGTGATCTACGGAGGAGGGAGCAAATTTCGCAACGGTGTTGCGTAGAGCAGCTGGAGCCTTGCACCTCCAATTGCCTACTGTGGCTGTCAGGACTAATCTCCTGACGGAAGTGCTTCAGCCGGCAGCTTCCTCTTCGGAGACTGTGCTGCCGTTTAATGATGCACTATCTGACGTTCTTTTGGGCACCTGGTCCAAGCCCACCACAGGGGCTCCTGTGGATAGGAACGTGGCCCGACGCCATCGCCCTGCTCCGGGCGACCCCTTGTTTCTCTCTCAACATCCCACCCCGAGAGCTTGGTTGTCCAAGCCTCTGCCTCCCAAACCGCCTTCCCTACCGCCCCTCCGGATAGGGAATCCAAACGCCTGGACCAATTTGGGAAGAAGGCTTTTCTTCCTCCAGTGCTGGCTTGCGGTCCGTCAACACCGCTTGCCTTTTGGGCCGATATACCCACTCCCTGTGGGATTCGGTGGCGACTGTTTTGCCCCAGTGTTCTGAGGAGGTCCAGACACTGCTTACCCGCACCATTGCGGAAGGTAGAGATGCGGCTAAATACACCATACGTTGTGGCCTTGATACCGCCGACTCGCTGGGCAGATCGCTTGCAACGACGGTGGCGCTGCGTCGCCACGCCTGGCTGAGAACAAATGGTTTTTTGGGTGATGTCCAGAATACACTCATGGACATGCCCTTTGATGGAGTCGGTCTTTTTGGTTCCAAAGCAGACCATGCGCTGGAGCGTTTTAAGGACTCACGGGCTACTGCCAAGTCCCTGGGCCTTTCTGTTGTGCGCCCTCCGCTAACCTCTGCTTTTCGCCCCTTTCGTGGCCACGGAAGGGGCGCCCAATCACGTCCACAGCCCAGCCACCGGCCCGCGCAGCAGGTGTCTTCGCGTGGCCGGGGGCGTGGCTACCGCCGTGGCGGTTCGGGCAACTCAGCGTGCGGGTCAGGCCACCACCTCCGCCCCGTCCGCGGCCTCCAAGCCCTCCTAGTCCTTCCTTTCAGGTGCACAGCACGCCAGTAGAGGCAGGGTCCGCCATCACCTTCACCACTGGCATGCCATCACCTCGGACAGGTGGTTCTTGGACATTGTCCGAAGGGGCTACTCCCTCCCCTTCGAGACCACCCCCAGCCATGCCACCTCAATCCCACCGCATGTCAGGGGATCACTTGGTGCTTCTGCAGAAGGAAGTCACGGCCCTCTTGGCCAAGAGGGCCATCGAGCATGTTCCGACCCCAGAAGTAGGACATGGTTGCTACTCCCACTACTTTCTGGTGCCCAAAAAGGACAAGGAGGACATGCGTCCTATCTTGGACCTCCGGAACGTCAATCGCTTCCTCCGGAAGAAGTTCAAGATGCTCACCCTAGCTCAGGTCTTGACTGCCCTAGACCCTGGAGACTGGTTGGTAGCGTTGGACTTGCAGGACGCCTATTTCCACATCCCCGTCCTGCCGGCCCACCGGCGTTACCTTCGGTTCACGGTGAGGCCTCGAGCATTTTCAGTTCACCGTGCTCCCCTTTGGCCTTACCAGTGCCCCTCGGGTGTTCACGAAAGTGATGGCGGTGGTCGCAGCTCATCTGCGCCGGGCAGGGGTTTCAGTCTTCCCCTACCTCGACGACTGGCTGCTGAAGGCGGGCTCGTCCCAGGCAGTCGTCTCCCACCTCCAGACTACGGCCGAACTCCTGCACTCGCTGGGGTTCTCCATCAATGTGCCGAAGTCGCATCTGATTCCTTCTCCACAGCTCCTTTTCATCGGAGCAGTTCTGGACACGACGCAGTTTCGGGCCTATCCTCCCGAGCGGCGAGTCCGGGATATTCAGGCTAAGATTCCGATCTTTCAGCCTTTATCCTGGGTTTCGGTACGGATGACCCTGAGGCTGCTGGGCCTCATGGCCTCCTGCATCCTGCTGGTCAATCATGCCAGATGGCATATGCGGGCTCTGCAGTGGGACCTGAAGTTCCAGTGGGCGCAGCACCAGGGCAACCTGTCCGATCACGTCCAGATCTCGGAGGGGACTGCAAAACAGTTGCAGTGGTGGCTCTCGAACTGGCAATGGGTCATGGGCAGATCCCTCTCCCTTCCCCAGCCAGGGCACACAGTTGTGACGGACGCGTCCCTTCTGGGATGGGGCGGTCACATGGGAGAGGCGGAGATCAGAGGCCTCTGGTCTCCGGCGGAGTCCCGGCTCCATATCAACCTTCTGGAGCTCCGGGCGATCCGACTTGCACTCAAGGCATTCCTTCCCTCTGTCAAAGGGAAGGTAGTGCAGGTGTTCACAGACACCACCGCCATGTGGTACTGCAACAAACAGGGCGGGGTGGGGTCGTGGACCCTCTGTCAGGAGGCTCTGCGCCTCTGGACATGGCTGGAACATCAGGGCATGTTCCTGATGGTTCAACACCTGGCAGGTTCCCTGAACGCCAGGGCGGACGAACTCAGCCGCAGGTGCATGATGGATCACGAATGGCGTCTTCACTCGGAGGTGGCGCAAGGACTCTTTCTACAGTGGGGAGAGCCTTGGTTAGATCTATTCGCCACCGAAGAGAACGCGCAATGTCATCAGTTCTGCGCGTTGGAATTTCCAAGGCGGCACTCGCTCGGCGGCGCTTTTCGTCACGAGTGGAGTTGCGGTCTATTGTACGCCTTTCCGCCTATACCACTTCTACCCAGAGTGTTGAAGAAGATTCGGCACGACCGGGCCCAAGTCATTCTTGTGGCTCCGGACTGGGCTCGAAGAGTTTGGTATCCCGAGCTACTCAGTATGAGCGTGGATCCCCGATCCGTCTGCCTCTTCGGGAGGATCTTCTGTCGCAGCAGCAGGGGACGGTCCTCCACCCGAACCTGTCCAGTCTACACCTGCTTGCGTGGAGTTTGAGCGGCGGCAGTTGATTCCTTTCGACTTGCCTCCCGAAGTTTGTGATGTGATTCTGGCAGCCAGGCGTCCCTCCACTAAGGTGGTATACGCCTGCAGGTGGAACAAATTTCTGGCATGGTGCACAGCAAAGGCTGTGAATCCCCTTTCTGCCCCTCTTTCTGAGGTCCTTCTGTTCCTTCTTTCTCTGGCCCCACAGGGTTCTGCCCTGGGTACCATCAAGGGTTATCTTTGTGCTATCTCGGCCTTCCTCAGGCTCTCTGATCAGCCCTCCCTTTTCAAGTCCCCTGTTGTTAACAGGTTCTTAAAAGGCATTACACACCTCTTCCCTCCTGTTCCGTTTGTAATGCCTCAGTGGGACTTGAACTTGGTTCTTACCTTTTTAATGTGCGCTCCCTTTGAGCCTCTACATAACTGTCCTCTTCGTCTTCTGACTCTGAAGACAGCCTTTCTGGTGGCCATCACCTCCGCTCGGCGGGTGAGTGAGCTCCAGGCTCTCTCTTGCAAACCTCCCTTTGTCTGTTCATCCAGACAAGGTTGTTCTTCGGACGCGTCCGTCCTTCTTGCCAAAGGTGGTTACTGCCTTCCACATTGGGCAGACCATCACTTTGCCCACCTTCTTTCCGCCTCCGCATCCTTCCAGAGAGGAAGAGCGGCTCCACCGCCTGGACCCAAAACGTGCGCTTTCTTTTTATATCAACCGCACACAACACTTCCGGGTGGATGAGCAGCTCTTTGGTGGCTACGTGGGCGCCAAAAAAGGTCGGGCGGTGCACAAGAGAACCATCTCCCGCTGGGTAACCTTGTGTATCAAAGCCTGCCATTCTTTGGCTAAGAAGGAGCCTCCTGTTGGGCTGCGTGCCCATTCCACCAGGGCAACGGCTGCTACCACGGTTTTAGGCCGCGGTGTTCCACTGCAGGATATCTGTCAGGCAGATACGTGGGCCTCGCTGCACACGTTTACAAAGCATTACTGCCTTGACAGTCAGGTCCGGAGGGACGGCTTCTTTGGCCGTTCTGTCCTCCGGGACTTCCTTGTCTGATCTTTGTTCGCAGACCCACCACCGGGGTTGGTATTGCTGGGGTATCTATTCTAAGGTAAGGAATCTGTCACTAACGTGTTTCTTTCAGATGCACAAGTTACTAACTTGTGTAACGATATATCTGTAAGAGACAGTAGTTGGTGACAGATTCCTACCGCCCACCATCCTCCCGTTCTGCGAACTGATTTCTAGGAGTTAAGGACATCCCTTTCAGGGCCCTAGTATTTTTCAGACACCTATGTCAGCTTCTTGCATGGCTCTGCGTTCCTGGCGCGGAAAGTCGTGTACAGAACTGGCGTCAGCGCGCAGGGCGGCGTCTAAGTACTGCCCGCGACGTCATCCCGGCGATCACGGCGCCGACGACGGACGCGGAGCCGCACGGCGCCGCATACCGGCTGCGCAAGGGTACTGCTACGCAAAAACTTTCCGGATCCAGCCTGACGCCTGGGGATATTCTAAGGTAAGGAATCTGTCACTAACTACTGTCTCTTACAGATATATCGTTACACAAGTTAGTAACTTGTGCATTAATACCTCAATCAGGTGTGCCCTGGACGCAGCAGATACAGCAGCTCGTACAGTAAACACCAGTGTACTCCTACGCAGACATGCTTGGTTGAGAATCTCAGGATTCAAGCCTGAGGTGCAAACCTCCACCCTCAACCAACCATTCGACAAAGAACATCTCTTTGGCCCAACGGTTGATACCTCGCTGGAGAAGATGAAAAAAGACACGGAGGTCGCAAAGTCCATGGGGGCTTTGCAATTGCCTGCTGCTAGGGGTTCCTTTCGCCGCTCCTTTTATAGGGGTGGTTCCAAAAATGTATCCACTGAAAACCTGTCTTCCTCTTACAAAGGCAACAACCAATCCCCCTCTTCAAGAGGTTATTTTTGAGGTGGTTTCAGAGGAAACAACGGTAAGGGAAGAGGCAGAGGCAACTCCACACGCACTTCCCCTGCAAACAAACAGTGACTTCCTTCCGATACCCCCCCCCACCCCCGATCATTCCACTCCTATCGGGGGACGTCTCTCTCAATTCATACCTGCCTGGAATTCAATCACCTCAGACAAGTGGGTACTACAAATTATCCAATATGGTTACTGCCTGGAGCTTACACACACTCCTCCAGATATTCTTCCAAGATCACATGCAATGTCACCAGAGCATCTTACCCTTCTAAAGCAAGAGGTTCTCTCTCTCTTAGAAAAACACGCTATAGAACCAGTTCCATTACAATATCAGGGGACCGGAGTATACTCCCTGTATTTTTTAATTCCCAAAAAAGACGGCTCTCTCAGGCCCATACTAGACCTCAGAGAACTAAATCTATACATTCAGTCGGACCACTTTCGCATGATCACACTCCAACAAGTGCTCCCACTCCTTCAGCAAGGCGACTTTCTGTCCACTCTGGTCTTAAAGGACGCCTATTTCCATATTCCGATTCACTCCGCTCACCGGAAATACCTCAGGTTTCTGGTAGACGGCCAACATTATCAATTCAAGGTCCTCCCATTTTGAGTAACTACCGCACCCAGGGTTTTCACCAAATGCCTGGCAGTAGTTGCGGCTCATCTAAGAAGTCAGCACATTCACGTCTTCCCTTACCTAGACGACTGGCTCATAAAAGCCAGCTCGCAGCAAAGCTGCCTACGCCACACTCAAAGAACAGTCCAACTGCTTCACAACCTTGGGTTTACTATGAATCTCACCAAGTCTCATCTCCAACCATCCAATACACAACTGTATCTAGGAGCCACAATAGACACTCAAAACGCTCTAGCGTGTTCCCACCCAGTCAGAATCCGCAATATGCAGACTCTAATCTCTCAGTTTCAGTCACAACACTCGTTACCAGCTCGAGTGTTCAGGCAATTGATAGGAATGATGGCGTCTTGCATTTTAATTGTTCCTTACTCAAGACTCCTAATGAGTCCCCTCCAGGAATGCCTAGCACGTCAGTGGGACCAGGATCAAGGTCAGTTATCAGATCTAGTGTTGGTAGACGGCCGCACTCCTCGCTCTCTGCAGTGGTGGAATACAAAAAACCTTTCCAAGGGGCGGCCATTCGTCGACCCGGTTCCACAGATAGTGCTAACAGCAGACGCTTCGCTCACTGGTTGGGGAGCTCATCTGCAAAAATATACCATTCAGGGCATGTGGACTCTTCAACAAAAGCAACTCCACATAAACCATCTAGAACTGCTTGCAATTTTTCTAGCGTTGAAAGCTTTTCAACTTCATCAAGTAGGCAAAGCTGTCCTAATTCGCACAGACATGACAGCAATGTACTACATACAAAAACAGGGGGGGGGAGACACTCTCCCCAGCTCTCACAGTTAGCTCGGAGCATCTGGAGATGGGCCATACCTCACAAAATATATCTCCATGCGGAACACCTTCCAGGAGTAAACAACCACATTGCAGATCTGCTCAGTCGTCAACGACAACAGATCCACGAATGGGAACTCCACCCTCAGGTTCTCCTCCCATTCTCCCATTCTTTCAAATGTGGGGCTTCCCAGACATAGATCTGTTCGCCACCGACTTAATTGCAAAATACCCAAACATCGCATCCAGGGATCCACACCCATTGTCCAAAGGCAACGCACTATGGATGAACTGGTCAGGGATATTTGCTTATGCTTTTCCGCCTCTCCCAATCGTTCCATTAGTGGTTCGGAAGCTCAAACAGCACTCCCTGACACTAATCTGAGTTGCTCTCACATGGGCCCGCCAACCCTGGTTCACAACCCTCTTGGAGTTGTCAGTAGTTCCCCACCAAAAACTCCATCTCACTCCTGATCTCCTCATTCAGAACCATGGCGGGATAAGGCACCCAGATCCCAGTCATCTCAACCTTGCGATCTGGCACCTGAAATCTTAGAGTTTGGCTACCTCAATCTTCCCCCAGATTGCATGAATATAATCAAAGAGGCTAGACGCCCTACCACAAGGGCATGCTATGCAGCAAAATGGAAGCGGTTTGAGATTTACTGTAATAACAATCAAGTCAATCCGCTCGACGCTTCAATCCAAAACATTATTTGTTACCGATTACATCTACAGCGTTCCAAGTTAGCGTATACATCAATACGCTTACATCTTGCTGCGATAGCTGCAGAACAGACATTTGTCTCTTTAGAGTGCCTCCTATTAATGCTTTCATGGAAGGACTCAAAAGAGTCGTTCCTCCCAGACTTCCACCTGCTCCAGTGTGGAATCTCAACATCGTCCTTACAAGACTCATGGGTCCGCCTTTTGAGCCATTGCATAGATGTGAACTGCAATTTCTCACTTGGAAAGTAGCTTTCCTCATAGCTATCCAATCTCTGAGCAGAGTGGGTGAGCTTCAGGCACTAACAGTAAAAGAACCATTTTTACAAATACATCAAAACAAAGTGGTTCTTAGGACTAACCCCAAATTTCTACCTAAAGTCATTTCTGCCTTTCATATCAACCAATCTGTTGAGTTGCCTGTGCTCTTCCCTCAACCAGATTCTGTGGCAGAACATGCTCTTCACACCCTAGATGTAAAAGAGCGTTACTATATTACATTGAAAGAACAAAATCTTTTAGAAAAACTAAACTTTTTATTGCTTTTGCTCCACCGCATAAAGGCAATCCAATATCAAAATCAGGTATTGCAAGGTGGATAGTTAAAATGAACATCTGAAAGAGACACGTTAGTGACAGATTCCTTACCTTAGAAAATCCCCAGGCGTCAGGCTGGATCCGGAAAGTTTTTTGTGTAGCAGTACCCTTGCGCGTCGGTAGGCGGCGTCGTGCGGCTCCGCGTCCGTCGTCGGCGTCGTGATCGCCGGGATGACGTCGCGGGCAGTACTTAGGCGCCGCCCCTGCGCGCTGACGTCAGTTCTTCTTTTTCCGCGCCAGTAAGCGCAGATCCGGGAAGAGCAGTGCCCTAGTCACTTTTTGACTATCTTTTTTGTGAAATTTTTCACTGTTTTCTTCAACGAGTCTTCACGACTCCTAAGGTGTCGTAGGGATGCCCGGCTTTAAGCCCTGCGAGGAATGTAGTCGTATGATGTCCATCACGGACCCCCACCTCAAGTGTCTCTTCTGTCTCGGCCGAGACCACGACACGAAGTCGTGCCCTGACTGCCGGAAACTTCATCCGAAGGCTTTGCGAGAGCGGTCTCGAAAGCTCCTTGAAGTCCGGCAGTCGGCTCCGCGCCGCACCAAGCCCGGTCCCGGGAGAGGTCGAGGGCCGGACGCGGAGTCCCCGCCGTTCGTCGGAATCCAAGTCTTCGCGCTCCTCCGGTAAGTCGAAGCACAAGAAGTCTAAGCGGCGTCATCGCTCTAAGACTTCGCCTCGCCGGTCGCGCGACTCGGCTGAGGTCCCTGTCGGCACCGTCCCCGCGGCCCCGGACGTGCCTGTCGAGTTGCCCCGCATTACCCGGGTTCGGGGGCGACTCCGGCCGAGCTACAGAAATTCCTGTCGGCCATGGCCCGCCTCTTCGGGCCTCAAGGTCCCTCCGGTGCGCCTTCGGGCCCGCGGGTCTGATGGGGTTGCTCCGGCGTCGCCGTCGACTCCGGTCCCGGCGTCGCCTGTCCCACCAGCCTTCGTCCCGGCCTCGGCTCCGGCCCGGCCTCGACCCCGGTTCCGGTGGTGCCGCAACCTCCATCGGCGCCGGTTGACCTAACCACGCCTCCGCCCGGCGCCCCCGGTGCCGTTTCCGGCGCCGTCCAGGGCTCCGGGCGGCGTCGTTCCCGGTTCTCCCGGGTCCGGACATGGAGCCGGACCGGCGTCGCCCGGCGCCGGTTCCAGCGCCGATGAGACCTGGGTCCCTTATGTCCCTCCTCCTCCATATTTTCAACCTGAGGAGGACCAGGAGAGCTGGGAGGGTCTGACGACCCTCTCACACAACAGTGCGAGTTTGACCCGGACTGGGTTGAGGAACTTGGGGATGCCAGTGGGCTGGATACCTCCCCGACTCTGGCATGCTGTCTCCTCCCGTGGCAACGGAGGAGGGGCTAATTTTGCAACGGTGTTGCGTAGAGCTGCTGGAGCCTTAAATCTCCAGTTGCCTACAGTGGCCGTCAGGACTAACCTCCTGACTGAAGTGCTTCAGCCGGCGGCCTCCTCTTCGGAGCCTGTGCTGCCGTTCAACGATGCACTCACTGACGTTCTTTTGGGTGCCTGGTCCAAACCCACCACAGGGGCTCCTGTGGATAGGAACGTGGCCCGACGCCATCGCCCGGCTCCGGGCGACCCCTGTTTCTCTCCCAACACCCCACCCCTGAGAGCTTGGTTGTCCAAGCCTCTGCCTCCCAAACAGCCTTCCCTACCGCCCCTCCGGATAGGGAATCCAAGCGCCTGGATCACTTTGGGAAGAAGGCTTTCTCTTCCTCCAGTGCTGGCTTGCGGTCTGTTAATACCGCTTGCCTCTTGGGCCGATACACCCACTCCCTGTGGGATTCGGTGGCTGATGTTTTGCCGCAGTGTTCTGAGGAGGTCCAGACACTGCTTACCCGCGCTATTGCGGAAGGGCGTGATGCGGCTAAATATACCATCCGCTGTGGCCTTGATACCGCCGACTCGCTGGGCAGATCGCTTGCAACGACGGTGGCGCTGCGTCGCCACGCCTGGCTGAGAACCACTGGTTTTCAGGGGATGTCCAGAATACTCTCATGGACATGCCCTTTGATGGAGTCGGTCTTTTTGGTTCGAAGGCAGACCATGCGCTGGAGCGTTTCAAGGACTCACGGGCTACTGCTAAGTCCCTGGGCCTTGCTGTTGTGCGCCCTCCGCAAGCGTCTGCTTTTCGCCCCTTTCGTGGCCACGGAAGGGCGCCCAGTCACGTCCACAGCCCGGCCAACGGCCCGCGCAGCAAGCGCCTTCGCGTGGCCGAGGGCGTGGATACCGCCGTGGCGGTTCGGGCAACCAGCGTGCGGGTCAGGCCACCACCTCCAACCCGTCCACGGCCTCCAAGCCCTCCTAGTCCCTCCTTTCAGGTGCACAGCACGCCAGTCGAGGGGCAGGGTCCGCCATCACCTTCACCACTGGCGTCCCATCACCTCGGACAAGTGGGTCTTGGACATTGTCCGAAGGGGCTACTCCCTCCCCTTCGAGACCACCCCCAGCCATGCCACCTCAATTCCACCGCATGTCAGGGGATCACTTGGTGCTTCGACAGAAGGAAGTCACGGCCCTCTTGGCCAAGAGGGCCATCGAGCATGTTCCGACCCCATAAGTAGGGCGTGGTTGCTACTCCCACTACTTTCTGGTGCCCAAAAGGACAAGGAGGACATGCGTCCTATCTTGGACCTCCGGAACGTCAATCGCTTCCTCCGCAAGGAGAAGTTCAAGATGCTCACCCTAGCTCAGGTCTTGACTGCCCTCGACCCCGGAGACTGGTTGGTGGCGTTGGACTTGCAGGACGCCTATTTCCACATCCCCGTCCTGCCGGCCCACCGGCGTTACCTTCGGTTCACGGTAGGCCTCGAGCATTTTCAGTTCACCGTGCTCCCCTTTGGCCTTACAAGTGCCCCTCGGGTGTTCACGAAAGTGATGGCGGTGGTCGCAGCTCATCTGCGCCGGGCAGGGGTTTCAGTCTTCCCCTACCTCGACGACTGGCTGTTGAAGGCGGGCTCGTCCCAGGCAGTCGTCTCCCACCTCCAGACTACGGCCGGACTCCTGCACTCGCTGGGGTTCTCCATCAATGTGCCGAAGTCGCATCTGATTCCTTCTCCACAGCTCCTTTTCATCGGAGCAGTTCTGGACACGACGCAGTTTCGGGCCTATCCTCCCGAGCGGCGAGTCCGGGATATTCAGGCTATGATTCCGATCTTTCAGCCTTTATCCTGGGTTTCGAGTACGGATGACCCTGAGGCTGCTGGGCCTCATGGCCCTCCTGCTGGTCAATCATGCCAGATGGCATATGCGGGCTCTGCAGTGGGACCTGAAGTTCCAGTGGGCGCAGCACCAGGGCAACCTGTCCGATCACGTCCAGATTTCGGAGGGGACTGCAAGACAGTTGCAGTGGTGGCTCTCGAACCAGCAATGGGTCATGGGCAGATCCCTCTCCCTTCCCCAGCCAGAGCACACTGTTGTGACGGACGCGTCCCTTCTGGGATGGGGCTTTCACATGGGAGAGGCGGAGATCAGAGGCCTCTGGTCTCCGGCGGAGTCCCGGCTCCATATCAACCTTCTGGAGCTCCGGGCGATCCGACTTGCACTCAAGGCATTCCTTCCCTCTGTCAAAGGGAAGGTGGTGCAGGTGTTCACCGACAACACCACCGCCATGTGGTACTGCAACAAACAGGGCAGGGTGGGGTCGTGGACCCTTTGTCAGGAGGCTCTGCGCCTCTGGACATGGCTGGAACATCAGGGCATGTTCCTGATGGTTCAACACCTGGCAGGTTCCCTGAACGCCAGGGCGGACGAACTCAGCCGCAGGTGCATGATGGATCACGAATGGCGTCTTCACTCGGAAGTGGCGCAAGGACTCTTTCTACAGTGGGGAGAGCCTTGGTTAGATCTATTCGCCACCGAAGAGAACGCGCAATGTCATCAGTTTTGCGCGTTGGAATTTCCAAGGCGGCACTCGCTCGGCGACGCTTTCGTCACGAGTGGAGTTGCGGTCTATTGTACGCCTTTCCGCCTATACCACTTCTACCCAGAGTGTTGAAGAAAATTCGGCACGACCGGGCCCAAGTCATTCTTGTGGCTCCGGACTGGGCTCGAAGAGTTTGGTATCCCGAGCTACTCAATATGAGCGTAGATCCCCGATCCGTCTGCCTCTTCGGGAGGATCTTCTGTCGCAGCAGCAGGGGACGGTCCTCCACCCGAACCTGTCCAGTCTACACCTGCTTGCGTGGAGATTGAGCGGCGGCAGTTGATTCCTTTCGACTTGCCTCCCGAAGTTTGTGATGTAATTCTGGCAGCCAGGCGTCCCTCCACTAAGGTGGTATACGCCTGCAGGTGGAACAAATTTGTGGCATGGTGCACAGCAAAGGCTGTGAATCCCCTTTCTGCCCCTCTGTCTGAGGTCCTTCTGTTCCTTCTCTCTCTGGCCCAACAGGGTTCTGCCCTGGGTACCATCAAGGGTTATCTTTGTGCTATCTCGGCCTTCCTCAGGCTCCCTGATCAGCCCTCCCTTTTCAAGTCCCCTGTTGTTAACAGGTTCTTAAAAGGCATTACTCACCTCTTTCCTCCTGTTCCGTTTGTGATGCCTCAGTGGGACTTGAACTTGGTTCTTGCCTTTCTCATGTGCGCTCCCTTTGAGCCTCTACATAACTGTCCTCTTCGTCTTCTGACTCTAAAGACAGCCTTTCTGGTGGCCATCACCTCCGCTCGGCGGGTGAGTGAGCTCCAGGCTCTATCTTGCAAACCTCCCTTTCTGTCTGTTCATCCAGACAAGGTTGTTCTTCGGACGCGTCCGTCCTTCTTGCCAAAGGTGGTTACTGCTTTCCATATTGGGCAGACCATCACTTTGCCCACCTTCTTTCCGCCTCCGCATCCTTCCAGAGAGGAAGAGAGGCTCCACCGTCTGGACCCAAAACGTGCGCTCTCCTTCTATATTGACCGCACAAAACACTTCCGGGTGGATGACCAGCTCTTTGTTGGCTACGTGGGTGCCAAAAAGGTCGGGCGGTGCACAAGAGGACCATCTCCCGCTGGGTTACCTTGTGCATCAAGACCTGCTATTCTTTGGCGAAGAAGGAGCCTCCTGTTGGGCTGCGTGCCCATTCCACGAGGGCAACGGCTGCTACCACGGCCTTGGGCCGCGGTGTTCCGCTGCCGGTTATTTGTCAGGCAGCTACGTGGGCCTCGCTGCACACGTTTACAAAGCATTACTGCCTTGACAGTCAGGTCCGGAGGGACGGCTTCTTTGGCCGTTCTGTCCTCCAGGACTTCCTTGTCTGATCTTTGTTCGCAGACCCACCACCGGGGTTGGTATTGCTGGGGTATCTATTCTAAGGTAAGGAATCTGTCACTAACGTGTCTCTTTCAGATGCACAAGTTACTAACTGTGTAACGATATATCTGTAAGAGACAGTAGTTAGTGACAGATTCCTACCGCCCACCATCCTCCCCGTTCTGCGAACTGATTTCTAGGGTTAAGGACATCCCTTTCAGGGCCCTAGTATTTTTCAGACACCTATGTCAGCTTCTTGCATGGCTCTGCGTTCCTGGCGCGGAAAGTCGTGTACAGAACTGGCGTCAGCGCGCAGGGGCGGCGCCTAAGTACTGCCCGCGACGTCATCCCGGCGATCACGACGCCCGACGACGGACGCGGAGCCGCACGACGCCGCCTACCGGCGCGCAAGGGTACTGCTACGCAAAAAACTTTCCGGATCCAGCCTGACGCCTGGGGATATTCTAAGGTAAGGAATCTGTCACTAACTACTGTCTCTTACAGATATATCGTTACACAAGTTAGTAACTTGTGCGTTAACAGTTCCCCCTAGAGCACATTCTACACGCAAACTAGGGGCTTCTATGGCATTCTTAGGAAATATACCCATAGATGACATATGCAAAGCTGCAACATGGTCTACACCACACACATTCACAAAACACTATTGTGTAGATGTGTTAGCAAGATAACAGGCTAGAGTGGGCCAGGCAGTTTTACGTACATTATTTCAAACCACTGCAACGGATACAGGTTAGCCACCGCTTTGGAAAATAACTGCTGTATAATCTATGCATAGCATATGATCTACAGCTCATATGCCTCGAACGGAAAATGCTACTTACCCAGTATGCATCTGTTCTTTGCATATAGAGCTGTAGAGTCATATGCGCCCAACCGCCTCCCCAGGTACCTGTACCTGTTGCAGTAACATCTTAATTAGATACATGCATTCATGGACATCTCCTTTTACTACTCTTACTAACTCCATTATCACCCTCTGCGGGAAAACAATCTAACAATGGAGTCGATGCCCATGCGCACTATTACCGAAAGGAGGAGTCACCTACCTCGTGACTGGAAAGACTTCTTCGAAGAAAAACAAAGTGCAAACATCCAGACCCAACACTAGATGGCGATCTATGCATAGCACATGACTCTACAGCTCTATATGCCAAGAACAGATGTATACTGGGTAAGTAGCATTTTCCTTTCCTCCATAGGTTAAGATTGACTGTTTTTCTTGGAAAAGTTTCTAAGTGTGAAGTTTGAAAACCTAAAGAAATTCTTTAAAATTGTACTAACTAACAAAAACGATTTTACATACCTGTTTACAGGAAATGTCCCTGTGTAGTATCCAGGTATACTACACTGTGTAAGAAAAGTAATCTCAAAAGTAACTTACCTGTAATTTTACTCAAAATCCTATACAAAGTATATGTACTGTATTCTGAAAAGCATTGCATTATCAGTAACACTACTGTAATCAAATCAAAGTACATTTACAATTGCAATCAAAACTGTGTTACAATCTGTATATTTGCTGCAAAGTTCTTATCACTTACCTGTGCCAGTCTTGCTTGGTTCTAGGAAATAAAATAACTAAAAGAATATTTTTATTCAAGAACAATTGGTCTGAAGTTCAGTCTTTGAGTATGTGAATTCATTTGCGGACTGAGTGTGTACAACAAATGCTTAACACTGTCCTCTGCTAAAGCCTTACTGCTCAACCACACTACCACAAATAGAGAGTAAGCTGCTATCTACTTCACCTCTGCCTACCTTTTGGGTTCCACTGGACTCTGTGCATACTATACCTCACTTTGGTATAGTATATACAGAGCCAGCTTGTGAGAAAGTGCCCTCTTTCTGCATGGTTGCCCCCACTTTTTGCTGAATTGCTGATGTTCTTTGACTGAGTGTGCCCTGTGCTCCTGCTAATCAGGTACCCAGGGCCCATGTTCTTTCCCTAAAACTGCATTGAAGCCTAAACCCAATTGGCATCTCTGGCCACTGGTCAGCCCCTGGTAAATGGTACCGTTACCCAGGGCACTGTGACCAGAGAAGGCCTCTAAGGGCTGCAGCACTTATTGTGCCACCCTTAGAAGTCCTGTACCCTTACACACACACACACACACACTGCCTTTGCAGGCTGCGTGTTTTGGTGCAGAACAAAGTGAAGAGTCGACATGGCACACATCCCTGTGTGCCATGCCTACAAACCACTGCCCTGGCATAGGTCAGTCACCCCTTTAGCTGGGTGCACTATACCAGTGGTGAGGGTACAGGTGCATGAGCCATGTACCCCTACAGTGTCTAAGTCCATTCTTAGACATTGTAAGTGCAGTGCTGCCATTAAGAGTATATGGTGCTGGGAGTTTGTCATTACGAACTTTACAGCACCATAATGGCTACACTGAAAACTGAGAAGTTTGGTATCAAACTTCTCAGCACATTAAACCCACCACTAATGCCAGTGTAGGATTTAATGAAAAATGCACACAGAGGGCATCTTAGAGATGCCCCCTGAAAACTAACCCACCTCTAGTGTCCAGGCTGAGTGGCTGCTTTCAGCTGCCACCACCAGACATGTTTCTGGACCCCTGGGTCGAGAGCCTGCTGCTCTCTGGGGCCTGAAACAATGCACATCCTGGGATGAGGTGCCAAGCCTCCTCCCCCAGGATGGGCAGGGTTCACGAAGGGAAGCTTCAAGGCTTGCCGCCTTTGTGAGCTTCCCCAGGCCACTTGCTGCTTTCAGCAACTGGTCCCCACTGGTGCTGACCCCCACTTTGGGCGGGAGAACCGGCGGGAAAAACAAGTGAGGAAGAGAGGTGTGCCCACCTCTGCCAACTCCACCCCTCAGGTGGGGGAGGCGAGGTGAAGCACAACTCTCAGTCCACACCATCTTGAAGATGGGGGGGACTCAGCCAACCAGGGACATGCTCATGTCCCCCTTCCACTGGAGGGTGGCATAATATGGGGTGTACCCACCCCAAGGAAGGGAACCCTGAAACTTGCTTCCTCAGGTAAGAACCTGCAACAAGAAAAGGACCGAACAGCCGTGCCGAAGCTAACAAGAGGAAGACGCCCACTGACTTGGCCCCAGCCCTACCGGCCTGTCTCCCCCTCGAACCTGCTCCTGCGAAATCCCGGTGTGTCCTGCAGCCAGCAACCTCGAAAACCCCGGAGGACCTGCCTGCCTTCAAGCACAAAGACTTTGTCTCCTGTGAACACCGGATTTGTTCACCTGCAACCTCTGGCTCCGGCTGGATACCCCGAATCCGCCCCACTCTGCACCCACCGTCCACGGCCCGAGCTCGAGTGGGCAAACACCCCGAGGAGGTCACCCCGGCGATCCTGACCCGAGATCCGGCAACCCCTGACCTGCCTCCAGCCGACGCCTGCAGCCTAAATCCAGAAGGCACCCTCTAACCGCGACCAGGAGCTGGTAAGAAGATCCGACCCCAAAAGGCACCCCTGCACCCGACGCCCCACGGCCTTGTGTGCCCAAACCGGTGCCTAACCAGCCCCTAACTTCCCAACTTACTTCTCGAAGTGGTGGTCGCACCCAGAAGACCTTCGTCCCCGAGCCTGCAGTGTCTTTCCAAACCGGAGGTTCTCCATTGAAACCAACAGGGGCGCCCGACGACGAAACAGCACTCTGCACCCGGCCGCCCTAGTGCCGCTGAGGGTGCACCTTTGGTGCTAATTTGTTTCCCCAATTGCCCTGAGCTAAAGTCCAGGAGCCACAACCCAGTGGCCTGCTTGCCAGCAGCCACCAACCGGAGGCCCCCTATCCCCGATTAGATAACATTGGGCCTCAGCACTCTGCACCCGGCCGTCCTAGTGCCGCTGAGGGTGTAACGAGAGTGCATCCTTGACCCGGGGGGAACCCTTGTTCTAACCCCAGAAGCTCAACTCCAAAGACCGATCACTTACCTGGTAACCGTTAACTTCATTTCTCTCCATAGGAACCCATTGACTGTTTTTCTCTGAAAAATGTTCTAAGTGTGGGGTTGATTTGCATGGAAACCAGAAAAATAACAATTGTGCAAAACTGATTTTCCTTACCTTTTCTCTAGGAAATGTCCCAGTGTGATATCTAGGCATATCACACTGAGTAGAAAAATAATCTCAAAAGTAATCTCAAAAGTAACGTAAAAGTAACTTGCCTGTAATTTTCATTGCAAAGTCGATACAAAATATATGTACAGCATTTCACAGTATTGCATTACCAGTAATTCAAACTGTAACCATTTCAAAGTACATTTACAATTGCATTTCAAACTGTATATTTACTGCAAAGTATTTATCATCTTACCTGTGCCAGGCTTGCTTGGTTCTATAAAATAATATTTTTATACAAAACCAATTGGTCTGAAGTTCAGTCTTTGAGTGTGTGAAATCATTTGCTGATTGAGTGGGTACAACAAATACTCAACACTGTCCTCTGATACTGCCTTACTGCTCCACCACACTACCACAAATAGAGAGTAAGGTTCTATCTAACTTTGCCTCTGCCTACCTCTGGGGTTCCACTGGACTCTGTGCACACTATACCTCACTTTGGTGTAGTATATACAGAGCCAGCTTCCTACACCTCCCCTCTTTACCTACGGTGTAGCACGCAGGGCTACAAACCTGTCCAGCACCTTTGCACCCAGACACTCCAGGGCAGGTAAACTCGAACTGCTGATGGTACTTTGGACCTTGGCCCCTTAGCATCTAGCCCTGGAATACGATTGTAAGAACCTGCATGCAGTATGTTTCTTTCTCCATAGGAAAGCATTAACGTGTAAAAACGCATTTGTGTTCCATTTTTGCTTACCTGTAAAGATTGATATCTCAAAGTAATTACCCTATTTCCAAGTTCTTGGTGTTGAAATATGTATAAAAAATTTATTTTTCTAAAATTGGTCTCGAGTGTCTACTAGAGTGTCTCATTTATTGACTGTTCAAAAGCCTAAACTGCTCGCCCACACTACCACAAAAGAGAACAATTGAGATTCTTAATTTAAGCCCAGTAAGCCAATAAGTGTCATCTGGACCTTCTATGTAGTGTACCTCGTTTTTGGTACACTACATAAAAAGCCAGCTTCTTACACGCTTGAATTTTGCTGCTGACCTTTCCATCTTTGAGCCAGGAATTAAGCTAGATGTTTTGCCCCTCTTTCAGAATTATAGTTCTTTGTTTCTTTGCTATTCGCTTGCCCCAATTCTTAGACTCTTTTGAGAAACTTCCCAAACACTTGTTTTTTTGTTCCCCTCCTCCTAGACTCGCCAACAGCAGGAGCTGATCCTGAAGTTACTTCAGCACAGCCAGCAGCAGAGTTCGCCACCCCTTTGGAACAGCCATTCCAAGAGTATATCCATGAAGGCAGTGCTTGAGTTTCAGCAGCAGGAGAACGAACGCCTTATGCAGAAGCAACAGCGGGCGCAGCAACGAGTGGTGAGTTTTAAACTCTGGCACAATTACACACGCAGAAATAACCATCTTGGCAACTTGGTTCAGTTACCAACTGCATCCACACAAGAATGTATACCGTAACTTGATTAATGATAGCAGATGTAAGTTTTAGAGCACTTTGATAAGTGCTTTGTAATTGTCCCACGTACATTCATTAGTCTTCTTTTACAGTTGTAACACTGCTGCATATCAATTCTGTTATAAAGCAGGATATGAATACCAGCATTCTGTCCACCACGGCATTGTTTTTGATGGATCTACCTGTGGATTTCCTCACCTTTTGAATACCCTGATGCGTCAGCATTCCACTGAAACTTTTCTTTCCAGCTCTCCCACATCGAGGATGTAATAATGCCCATGGCTCTGCACGCGCCTCCGTGTGACATCATCGGTGCCATAAGTGGACGCCATCTATGTGCTGACATCGGTTCCCTTTTTTTCATGCCTTCAACGGATAACATTTATGTTCGAGGCATGTGAGCTGTAGATCACATGCTTTGCATAAGATCGCCATCTAGTGTTGGGTCCGGATGTTTGCACTTTGTTTTTCTGGAAGAAGTTTTCTCTAGGCACGAGGTAGGGGACTCCTCCCCTAGGTGATAGTGCGCATGGTCATCGGCTCCATCTTCAGATTTTTTTTTTCTGCCATCGGATGTACCTCGCTGCGCTCCGGTTCGACGTCGATCCTTCGATCTTTCTCGGCGCGTATGACATTCACACTCGACGGTATTGTTTCTGTTCGTGTTCCCCTTTCACCGCGGATCGTTATTCCTAACGAAAATTTCGATCGGAGAGCTCGTGGTAGGACTTCGGGCCTAGCCCCTGGTTCGACTCGCAGTCGATGGAACGAACTCCTTTCAAGTTCTGTCCTCGGTGCCACGCCAAATACCCGTGCACCGACTCACAGGAGGTGTGCAATTTGTGTTTGTCACCCGACCACAGAGAAGACCACTGCGACGCGTGCCGAGCTTTGCGCTCCAAAGCCCAACGACGCGACATGCAGAGACAACAAGCAGGTTCCATTCCAGACCTCAATCAGAAGAGGAGCCCATCGGAGCCGATGAGGAACAGGAAGACATCTTCGTTTCCGAAGATGGCTCCGATGAGGATGAAGACATCTCGCAGGGACAACGTACCGTGAGTACAGCCCCCTATCTCGCCCCACCTTCCACTTCCATCCAAGAAAAAGGCTCCGCACCAACCTGCGCCCTCGGGCCCTGGTGGGCACCAAGAACAAGCTTCCGAAGCCCCGCCTTCGGGTTCGGCACCGAAGCATACTAAAAAGCCTTCCGGCTCCAAAAAGCCCCATGCCAAATCGGGCACCGAGCCGAAGAAAAAGTCTGGCACCGATCGTCCTCCGTCGGCACCGAAACAAACTTCGGATCCGAAAACCCCGGCCAAGAAACCATCGGCCCCGAAACATTCGGCGCCGAAACACATGGAAACGCCGAAGTCACCAAAAAAACATGTTTTCGGTGATCCAATCGACAAACCGGATCCGAAACACAAAATCCTGGTTATACACCCAAAGACTGGACATATCACCACTCAAGTGACTTTAAAAAGAGGTGCTACTACAGAAGAGGAATACCACATACCATTGAAGAAGAGCACTGTTGGGACAAATCCTTCCCCTCCTCCTCTTCCTCTTCCTTCACCTTCTCTACCCCAGACTATACATGTGCCAACTTCACCTGAGCACTCACCACCACACACACCTGACAATCAGGGGGATTGGGATTGTAATGATGACGATCAGCCTGGAGACGTGTGGGATGACTATAATACTGATTCTCCCACTGATAACGACCCGGCCATATATCCTACCAAACCCTCTCCACCAGATGACAGTGTAGGATTTGTCGAATTGTTAAGTAGGGCTGCTACTTACCATGGAGTCCCACTACACAAAGAATCCCTTGAAGAGGACTTTCTTTTTGATACTCTACAAAACACACAAAGGTCTACACACATGTTGCCCATGTTGAAAGGCATGACCAGACATGTAGACGACATTTTAAGGATCCTGTTAGAGCACGTATCCTTACCCCAAGGGTAGATAAAAAAATACAAGCCTGCCCCATCAGATCCAGTCTACATAAAAGGTCAACTACCATTAGATTCACTAGTAGTTTCTAATGCACGGAAAAGGGCAAACTCCCAGATTACTGGAGACGCACCACCACCAGATAAAGAGTCTAAACTCCTTGATGCTTCAGGGAAAAGGATAGCCTCCCAGGCTGCTAACTTCTGGCGTATTTCCAATACACAAGCATTGTTAGCACGCTATGACCGCGCACACTGGGATGAAATGGAGCAACTCATCCAGTTTCTCCCTCAAGAACACAAATCAAAAGCGCAAGACCTGGTTCGTGAGGGGCAGTTAATTTCTAACAACCAAATAGATGCTCCCTAGATGCTGCTGATAGATCTGCCAGAGCGGTAAACACTAGTGTTCTTTTAAGAAGGCACGCCTGGCTACGCATATTGTGGTTTAAACCGGAAGTTCAAACTTCCATACTAAACACACCCTTTGACAAGGAACACCTTTTTGGGCCGGTGGTAGACACTTCATTGGATAAAATGAAGAAGGATACTGAAGTGGCTAAATCCATGCTAGCACTTCAGTCTCCACAAGGGTGTGGTTCCTTTCGTCGCTCCTTTTATCGAGCAGGATCTAAGACTGCTTCCTCAGACACTGCGTCCACCTATAAGGGCAATAACCAGCCCTAGGGTTCCAGGGGTTTCTATCGAGGCAATTCCAGAGGAAACAACGGCAAGGGCAGAGGTAGAGGTGCCAAAACACGTACCTCGCCACCCAATACAAAACAGTGACTTGCCCATAGTTCCCCCCGACTACTTAACACCTGTAGAGGGAAGACTGTCACAATTTCTACCAAAGTGGCAGTCAATAACAGACAAATGGGTTCTCCAAATTATCCATTCTGGTTACTGCCTGGAGTTCATCAACACTTCTCCAAACATTCCCCCAAAGTCGCACAGACTTCCACCTGATCACATAGACCTTCTCAATCAGGAAGTACAATCCCTGCTACTAAAACAAGCCATAGAGCCTGTACCACCTCAACACCAAGGGTCGGGCGTGTACTCCTTTTACTTTCTAATTCCAAAAAAGGACGGCTCTCTCAGACCCATACTGGATCTCAGAGAACTCAACCTTTACATACAGTCAGACCACTTCCACATGGTATCACTGCAACAGATACTGCCTCTTTTGCAAAAAGGCGATTTTCTTTCTGTAAGGAAGTGGGTTTCTGTTGCAGTAACCCCCCACTTTTTGCCAGACCACTGATGCACTTTGACTTGATGTGCCCTGGGTCCCTGCCAATCAGGTTCCCAGGGCCTGTGTTCTTTCCCCAAAACGATACCGAATTGGCATCTCTGGCCACAGGTCAGCCCCTGGTAAATGGTACCACAGGTACCCAGGGCACTGTGACCAGGGAAGACCTCTAAGGGCTGCAGCACTTATTGTGCCACCCTTGGAGTCCCTGTATCATTACACACACACACTGCCTTTGCAGACTGCGTGTCTTGGTGCAGAACAAAGTGAAGAGTCGACATGGCACACATCCCTGTGTGCCATGCCCACAAACCACTGCCCTGGCATACATCAGTCACCCCTCTATCTGGGTGCCCTATGCCAGTGGTGAGGGTACAGGTGCATGAGCCCTGTACCCCTACAGTACCAAGGTCCATTCCTGGGCACTGTAAGTGCAGTGCTGCCATTAAGAGTATATGGTGCTAGGAGTTTGTCATTACGAACTCCACAGCACCATAATGGCTACACTGAAGACTGGGAAGTTTGGTATCAAACTTCTCAACACATTAAACCCACACTGATGCCAGTGTGGGATTTTTAATGTAAGATGCACGACAGAGGGCAACTTAGAGTTGCCCCCTGAACCTAACCCTCAATCCACGTCCTGCCTGAGAGGCTGCCTAGGCTGCCACCCAGCAGACATGTTGCTGGACCCCTGGGTAGAGAGCCATCCGCTCTCCTGGGCCTGCAACAATGCACGTCCTGGGCGAGGTGCTAGGTCTCCTCCCCCAGGATGGGCAGAGGAAGCTTCAAAGGCATGCCGCCTTTGTGAGCCTCCCCAGACCACTTGCTGTACTCAGCAACTGGTCCCCACCGGTTCTAGCCCCCACTCTGGTGGGAAGACTGGCAGGAAACCCCAAGTGAGGAAGGGGGTGTGCCAGCCTCTGCCAACCCCACCCCTCAGGTGGGGAGGCGAGGTGAAGCACATCTCCGGGCTCTCGCCATCTTGAAGATGGGAGCCCTGCCCAATCAGGACTAGGCTCCTGCCCCCTCCCACTGGAGAGTGGCAGGATAGGGGTGTACCCACCCCAGGAAGGGACCCATTGGTCCCTGCCCTTTACCTACCTGTAACGCCCCTAAATTTAGTACTTGGGGGCACCCTGAACCTTCCTTCCTCAGATCCCAAATCCGAAACAAGCAAGAAGAACAAGAAGACCTGCCGTGCAGCGCTGCTAACAAGAGGAAGACACCAACTGACTTGTGCCCAGCCCTACAGGCCTGTCGACCCTCGAACCTGCTCCTGCTAAACCCCGGAGTCTCCAGTGGTCAGCAACCTCGAAAACCCCGGAGGACCTGACTGCCTTGTGACTCTAAAAGACTGGGACTCCCACGAGCAGTGGTTCTGCTCAAAGCAAGTAACAAACCCCTGGTGCCAGCCAGGAACCGCGACACCTGCACACTCTGCACCCGCCGAGCCCGGCCTGTGCCTGAGTGGACAAAGACCACGAGGACGTCCCCCGGCGACTGTGACCAAGAATCCAGCACCCAAGGACCCTCCTCGGCGCTCCTGACGACGCCTGCAGCCTCAGAACCAGGGACCCCTCCAACCGCGACCAGCAGAGGGTAAGATTTCCCGACGCGAAAAGACCCCTGCACCCGGCGCCCTGCAGCCCCCTGTGCCCAACTCTGGGGTGCCTACCTAACCTACAGCTTCCCAACTTACCTCTCGAAGTGATGGTCGCACCTGAAGAATCTCCGTCCCCGAGCTTGCAGCCTTTGTTCATCTGGTAACTTCTCCATTGAAATCCATTGAGCGCCCGACGGCTCAAAAGCACCCTGCACCCAGCCGCCCGAGTGCCCCTGGGAGTGCAACACCTATCCTATTCTACTTCCCCACTTGCCCTGTGTAAGTGACCAGGAGCCCAGCTCCCACAGCCGCGTGGCCTGCCTGCTAGCAGCCACCAACCAAGGGCCCCCTGTCCGCCATAGGCTAACATTGGGCCTAACTCACTCTGCACCCGACTGCCCCTGTGCCGCTGTGGGTGTACCAACTGTACCTACCTGACCCTGGGAGACCCCTGAGTCTATACCCAGAACCTTAACTCTGCCAGTCGAGTACTTACCTGAAAGGCGATAACGTACATTTTCTCCATAGGGTAACATTGACTGGTTTCACTTGGAAATTCTTCTAAGTGTCGAGTTTTGAAACTTTAAAATATTCACTAAAAATCGCCCGATCAACAAAAACGAAATTACTCGCCTGTTATCAGGAGAGATCCCAGTGCTGGATCTTGGTGCCCAGCACTGACCCTGAAAAGTAATTACAACTGTACTTACCGATAACTTGATTTTCCTCCATAGGATAACATTGCCTGGTTTTGCCAGAAATTCTTCTAAGTGTCGATTTTTGAAACCTACAAATATTCCTTAAAAATCGCCTGTGTAACAAAAACGATTTCTTTCAACTGTTTACAGGAAATGCACCAGGGCTGAATCCAGGATCCAACCCTGAGTAAGAAAATCATACGCAAAGTAACTGAAACTGCCTTTAGTTAAAAACTCCCATTGAGCTCAATGTTATAATTGTGTTGGAATTGTGTTGCCTATTGCAACAACTGTAACTATTGCATTTAAAAGTCTATTGCTTATTGAAAGTATACAACTACAGCATTTGATTCTGAGAAAGTATTTTGATACCTATTGTTGGTTCTAAAATAAAACAACTATATATTTTTATATACAAAACAATTGGCCTAGAGTTCAGTTCTTGAGTGTGTGAGACCATTTGCTGACTGAGTGTGTACAACAAGTGCTTTACACTGTCCTCAGATACTGCCTTACTGCTCTACCAAGCTACCACTTTAGAGAGTATGGTTATATCTAACTTTAGCCTCTGCCAAACCTCTGGGGACTGTGGACTCTGTGCACACTGAACCTTACTTTGGTTCAGTATATACAGAGCCACTTTCTTACACTTTCTACTCTAGATTTAAAGGACGCCTACTTTCATATTCCAATCCATCCGGCTCACCGCAAATTTCTCAGGTTTGTTGTAGCAGGTCAACACTACCAATTCAAAGTGCTCCCATTCGGAGTCACCACGGCTCCCAGAGTCTTCACAAAATGTCTGGCGGTAGTAGCTGCGCATCTCAGAAGACAAAGCATACATGTCTTTCCCTATCTGGACGACTGGCTCATCAAAGCCAGCACATACCAGCAATGTCGCAAGCACACTTCGCTAACCATTCAGCTGCTTCAACAGCTAGGGTTCTCAGTCAGTGTATTAAAATCACATCTTCAGCCAAAGTTCAGGATTACCTAGGAGCCACTCTAGATACTCACAAGGCTCTAGCATATCCCAATGCAGCCAGAATTCGAAACATTCAGGCGCTCATTCTCAAATTTCAACCCACTCAGTCACTTCCGGCTCGAGTGTTTATACAACTGCTGGGAATGATGGCATCTTGCATCATGATCGTTTCCCATGCCAGGCTACATATGCGTCCACTTCAAGAGTGTTTAGCCAGTCAGTGGAACCAGTCTCAAGGTCTATTAACCGATCTAGTGTTGGGAAGCGGCCGTACTCATCGCTTTCTGCAGTGGTTGAACACACAAAACCGATCTAAAGGGCGGCCGTTCATAGACCCAATTCCACAAACTGTGTTAACAGCGGACGCATCCCTTACTGGCTGGGGATCTCATCTTCAACAACACAGTGCAAGGACTGTGGAGTCGCCAGCAAAAGATGCTCCACATCAATCACTTAGAGCTCATGGCAATCTTTCTAGCTCTCAAAGCCTTTCAAGATCACCTGTCTGGCAAAGCTGTGTTAGTCCAAACCGACAACATGACAGCTATGTATTACATACAAAAACAGGTGGGGAAACACACTCCATCTGAAAGAGACACGTTAGTGACAGATTCCTTACCTTAGAATATCCCCAGGCGTCAGGCTGGATCCGGAACGTTTTTTGCGTAGCAGTACCCTTGCGCGTCGGTAGGCGGCGTCGTGCGGCTCCGCGTCCGTCGTAGGCGTCGTGATCGCCGGGATGACGTCGCGGGCAGTGCCAGACGCCCGCCCCTGCGCGCTGACGTCAGTTCTTCTTTTTCCGCGCCAGCAAGCGCAGATCCGGGAAGAGCAGTGCCCTGGTCATTTTTTGACCATACTTTTTGGTGAATTTTTCACTGTTTTTCATCTCTCAAGGTGTCGTAGGGATGCCCGGTTTCAAACGTTGCGGCGCCTGTGCGCGGATGATGTCCGTCACCGACCCGCATTGGGAGTGTCTCTTCTGCCTCGGCCGAGGCCACGACACGGAGTCTTGTACCGACTGCCAGGCCCTTAACCCGAAAGCTTTGCGAGAGCGGTCTCGAAAGCTCCTCGAGGCCCGGCACTCTGCTCCGCGGAAGCCCCGGTCGCGTGAGAGGTCCAGGGGTCGATCGCGGAGTCCACACCGGTCGTCGGCGTCGAAGTCTTCTTCGTCCGGTAAGTCGAAACACAAGAAGTCCAAAAAGCATCATCGCTCTAGGACTTCGCCTCGCCGGTCTCGCGACTCGGCTGAGGCCCCTCCCGGCACCGCCCCCGCGGCCCCGGACATGCCTGTGGAGTCGCCCCCGCCATACCCGCCCTTCCCGGGTTCGGGGGCGGATCCGACAAAGTGCAGGAATTCCTGTCGGCCATGGCCCGCCTCTTCGGGCCTTCAGGCCCCTCCGGTGCGCCTTCGGGCCCCGCGGGCCCTGATGGGGTTGCTCCTGCGTCGCTGACGGCTCCGGCCCCGGCGTCGCCCGTGCCTCGATCCCGGCTCCGGCTTCGGCCCCGGCCTCGATCCCGGCTCCACAACCCCCATCGACGCCGGTCGACCTAACGACACCTCCACCGGCGCCGATGTCTCCGGTGCCGTTCTCGGCGCCGCCCTGGGCTCCGGGCGGCGTTGTCCCCCAGTTCCTTCCGGCTCCGGACATGGCTCCGGACCGGCGTCCGCTCGGCGCCGGCTCCGACGCCGATGGGACCTTGGGTCCCAACTGTCCCTCCTCCTCCTTATTTTGAACCAGAGGAGGACCAGTTGGACTGGGAGGGGTCTGATGACCCTCTGACACGACACTGTCAGTACGATGAGGACTGGACAGAGAGTCTAGGGAGGCCAGTGGTCTGGATACTTCCCCTGACATTGGCATGCTGTCTCCTCCCGTGGCTACGGAGGAGGGAGCCAGACTTCAGTACGGTGTTGCGTAGTGCAGCTGGGGCCTTACGTCTCCAACTCCCTACTTTGACGGTCAAGCCTAACATCTTGACAGAGGTGCTTCAGCCGGCAGCCTCCTCTGCGGAGACTGTGCTGCCGTTTAACGACGCCCTCACTGACGTTCTCTTGGGCGCCTGGTCCAAGCCCAACACAGGGGCTCCTGTGGATCGGAACGTGTCACGACGCCATCGCCCAGCTCCGGGCGACCCCCTGTTCTCTCTGTCCACCCCACTCCTGAGAGCTTGGTTGTCCAAGCCTCCGCTTCCCAAACCGCCTTCCCTACCGCCCCTCCGGATAGGGAATCCAAACGCCTGGATCAGTTTGGGAAGAAAGGTTTTCTTCCTCCAGTGCTGGCTTGCGGTCCGTTAACACCGCTTGTCTTTTGGGCCGATATACCCACTCCCTGTGGGATTCGGTGGCGGATGTTTTGCCCCAGTGTCCTGAGGAGGTCCAGACACTGCTTTCCCGCGCCATTGCGGAAGGAAGGGATGCGGCTAAATTCACTATACGTTGTGGCCTTGACACCGCCGACTCGCTGGGCAGGTCTATTGCAACGACAGTGGCGCTCCGACGCCACGCCTGGCTGAGAACCACTGGTTTTCAGGGGATGTCCAGAATACTCTCATGGACATGCCCTTTGATGGAGTCGGTCTTTTTGGGTCCAAAGCAGACCATGCGTTGGAGCGCTTTAAGGACTCACGGGCTACTGCCAAGTCCCTGGGCCTTTCTGCTACACGCCCTCCGCTGACTTCTGCTTTTCGCCCCTATCGTGGCCACGGTAGGGCGCCCCTTCACGTCAGCAGCCCAGCCACCGGCCCGCGCAGCAGGCGTCTTCGCGTGGCCGAGGACGTGGATTCCGCCGTGGCGGATCGGGCAACCAGCGTGCGGGTCAGGCCACCACCTCCAACCCGTCCGCGGCCTCCAAGCCCTCCTAGTCCCTCCTATCTGAAAGAGACACGTTAGTGACAGATTCCTTACCTTAGAATATCACCAGGCGTCAGGCTGGATCCGGAAAAGTTTTTGCGTAGCAGTACCCTTGCGCGTCGGTAGGCGGCGTCGTGCGGCTCCGCGTCCGTCGTCGGCGTCGTGATCGCCGGGATGACGTCGCGGGCAGTACTAGGCGCCGCCCTGCGCGCTGGCGTCAGTTCTTCTTTTTCCGCGCCAGTAAGCGCAGATCCGAGGAAGAGCAGTGCCTAGTCACTTTTTGACTATCTTTTTTGGTGAATTTTTCACTGTTTCTTCAAAGAGTCTTCACGACTCCTAAGGTGTCGTAGGGATGCCCGGCTTTAAGCCCTGCGAGGAATGTGGTCGCATGATGTCGATCACGGACCCGCACCTCGAGTGTCTCTTTTGTCTCGGCCGAGACCACGACACGAAGTCGTGTCCTGACTGCCGGAAACTTCATCCTAAGGCTTTGCGAGAGCGGTCTCGAAAGCTCCTCAAAGTCCGGCATTCGGCTCCGCGCCGCACCAAGCCCCGGTCCGGGAGAGGTCGAGGGGCCGGACGCGGAGTCCCCGCCGTTCGTCGGATTCAAAGTCTTCGCGCTCCTCCGGTAGAGTCGAAGCACAAGAAGTCTAAGCGGCGTCATCGCTCTAAGACTTCGCCTCGCCGGTCTCGCGACTCGGCTGAGGTCCCTGTCGGCACCGTCCCCGCGGCCCCGGACGTGCCTGTCGAGTTACCCCGCAGTACCCGCCCTACCCGGGCTCGGGGGCGACTCCGGCCGATATACAGGCCCGAGCATTTTCAGGTCACCGTGCTCCCCTTTGGCCTTACCAGTGCCCCTCGGGTGTTCACGAAAGTGATGGCGGTGGTCGCAGCTCATCTGCGCCGGGCAGGGGTTTCAGTCTTCCCCTACCTCGACGACTGGCTGCTGAAGGCGGGCTCGTCCCAGGCAGTCGTCTCCCACCTCCAGACTACAGCCGAACTCCTGCACTCGCTGGGGTTCTCCATCAATCTGCCGAAGTCGCATCTGATTCCTTCTCCACAGCTCCTTTTCATCGGAGCGGTTCTGGACACGACGCAGTTTCGGGCCTATCCTCCCGAACGGCGAGTCCGGGATATTCAGGCTATGATTCCGATCTTTCAGCCTTTATCCTGGGTTTCGGTACGGATGACCCTGAGGCTGCTGGGCCTCATGGCCTCCTGCATCCTGCTGGTCAATCATGCCAGATGGCATATGCGGGCTCTGCAGTGGGACCTGAAGTTCCAGTGGGCGCAGCACCAGGGCAACCTGTCCGATCACGTCCAGATCTCGGAGGGGACTGCAAGACAGTTGCAGTGGTGGCTCTCGAACCGGCAATGGGTCATGGGCAGATCCTTCTCCCTTCCCCAGCCAGAGCACACAGTTGTGACGGACGCGTCCCTTCTGGGATGGGGCGGTCACATGGGAGAGGCGGAGATCAGAGGCCTCTGGTCTCCGGCGGAGTCCCGGCTCCATATCAACCTTCTGGAGCTCCGGGCGATCCGACTTGCACTCAAGGCATTCCTTCCCTCTGTCAAAGGGAAGGTAGTGCAGGTGTTCACAGACAACACCACCGCCATGTGGTACTGCAACAAACAGGGCGGGGTGGGGTCTTGGACCCTTTGTCAGGAGGCTCTGCGCCTCTGGACATGGCTGGAACATCAGGGCATGTTCCTCATGGTTCAACACCTGGCAGGTTCCCTGAACGCCAGGGCGGACGAACTCAGCCGCAGGTGCATGATGGATCACGAATGGCGTCTTCACTCGGAAGTGGCGCAAGGACTCTTTCTACAATGGGGAGAGCCTTGGTTAGATCTATTCGCCACCGAAGAGAACGCGCAATGTCATCAGTTCTGCGCGTTGGAATTTCCAAGGCGGCACTCGCTCGGCGACGCTTTTCGTCACGAGTGGAGTTGCGGTCTATTGTACGCCTTTCCGCCTATACCACTTCTACCCAGAGTGTTGAAGAAGATTCGGCACGACCGGGCCCAAGTCATTCTTGTGGCTCCGGACTGGGCTCGAAGAGTTTGGTATCCCGAGCTACTCAATATGAGCGTAGATCCTCCGATCCGTCTGCCTCTTCGGGAGGATCTTCTGTCGCAGCAGCAGGGGACGGTCCTCCACCCGAACCTGTCCAGTCTACACCTGCTTGCGTGGAGATTGAGCGGCGGCAGTTGATTCCTTTCGACTTGCCTCCCGAAGTTTGTGATGTGATTCTGGCAGCCAGGCGTCCCTCCACTAAGGTGGTATACGCCTGCAGGTGGAACAAATTTGTGGCATGGTGCACAGCAAAGGCTGTGAATCCCCTTTCTGCCCCTCTTTCTGAGGTCCTTCTGTTCCTTCTCTCTCTGGCCCAACAGGGTTCTGCCCTGGGTACCATCAAGGGTTATCTTTGTGCTATCTCGGCCTTCCTCAGGCTCCCTGATCAGCCCTCCCTTTTCAAGTCCCCTGTTGTTAACAGGTTCTTAAAAGGCATTACACACCTCTTCCCTCCTGTTCCGTTTGTGATGCCTCAGTGGGACTTGAACTTGGTTCTTACCTTTTTAATGTGCGCTCCCTTTGAGCCTCTACATAACTGTCCTCTTCGTCTTCTGACTCTGAAGACAGCCTTTCTGGTGGCCATCACCTCCGCTCGGCGGGTGAGTGAGCTCCAGGCTCTATCTTGCAAACCTCCCTTTCTGTCTGTTCATCCAGACAAGGTTGTTCTTCGGACGCGTCCGTCCTTCTTGCCAAAGGTGGTTACTGCTTTCCACATTGGGCAGACCATCACTTTGCCCACCTTCTTTCCGCCTCCGCATCCTTCCAGAGAGGAAGAGAGGCTCCACCGTCTGGACCCAAAACGTGCGCTCTCCTTCTATATTGACCGCACAAAACACTTCCGGGTGGATGACCAGCTCTTTGTTGGCTACGTGGGCGCCAAAAAGGTCGGGCGGTGCACAAGAGGACCATCTCCCGCTGGGTTACCTTGTGCATCAAGACCTGCTATTCTTTGGCTAAGAAGGAGCCTCCTGTTGGGCTGCGTGCCCATTCCACCAGGGCAACGGCTGCTACCACGGCCTTGGGCCGCGGTGTTCCGCTGCCGGTTATATGTCAAGCAGCTACGTGGGCCTCGCTGCACACGTTTACAAAGCATTACTGCCTTGACAGTCAGGTCCGGAGGGACGGCTTCTTTGGCCGTTCTGTCCTCCAGGACTTCCTTGTCTGATCTTTGTTCGCAGACCCACCACCGGGGTTGGTATTGCTGGGGTATCTATTCTAAGGTAAGGAATCTGTCACTAACGTGTCTCTTTCAGATGCACAAGTTACTAACTTGTGTAGCGATATATCTGTAAGAGACAGTAGTTAGTGACAGATTCCACCGCCCCACCCATCCTCCCGTTCTGCGAACTGATTTCTAGGGTTAAGGACATCCCTTTCAGGGCCCTAGTATTTTTCAGACACCTATGTCAGCTTCTTGCATGGCTCTGCGTTCCTGGCGCGGAAAGTCGTGTACAGAACTGACGTCAGCGCGCAGGGGCGGCGCCTAAGTACTGCCCGCGACGTCATCCCGGCGATCACGACGCCGGCGACGGACGCGGAGCCGCACGACGCCGCCTACCGACGCGCCAAGGGTACTGCTACGCAAAAACTTTCCGGATCCAGCCTGACGCCTGGGGATATTCTAAGGTAAGGAATCTGTCACTAACTACTGTCTCTTACAGATATATCGTTACACAAGTTAGTAACTTGTGCAACTGTCCCACTTAGCCCCAGACATCTCGAATTGGGCTATTCACCACAACATTTATCTCCTAGCGGAACACCTCCCAGGAGTCAACAATAAGATTGCGGACCTCCTCAGCAGAGGTATCAAATACACAAGTGGGAACTTCACCCTCAAGTTCTACACCCATACTTCCAAACTTGGGGAGTCCCTCACATAGACCTGTTCGCAACACCCAAAAACGCAAAATGCCAAAGCTTCGCCTCCAGGTATCCACACCCTTTGTCCAAAGGCAATTCTCTATGGAGGAACTGGTCAGGGATATTTGCCTACGCTTTTCCGCCTCTCCCACTCATTCCATCAGTGGTTTGGAAACTCAGGCAAACATCACTCACGCTAATACTAGTGGCTCCAACATGGGCACGTCAACCCTGGTTCACAACCCTGTTGGAACTCTCTCTGGTACCACACCAAAAATTACATTTGACTCCCAGTCTCCTCACACAGAGCCATGAAGAAATCAAACACCCAGATCCCAAACAGCTGAACCGTGCGATCTGGCTCCTGAAGTCATAGTTTGGTTATCTCAACCTTCCACCAGACTGTATGAACATTATTAGAGAGGCTAGAAAGTCTACCACAAGGGCCTGCTACGCAGCCAAATGGAAGCGTTTTGTCATTTATTGCAATAACAATCACATCAACCCCCTTGATGCTTCCATACAGAACATACTGTGCTACCTATTGCATTTGCAGCAGTCCGCATTGGCCTATACATCCATCAGACTGCATCTTGCTGCCATAGCAGCTTACCTTCAAAATAGGCAACATTTATCGCTATTTTGAGTGCCTGTCATCAAAGCATTCATGGAAGGGCTACAAAGGGTAATACCACCAAGACTCCCACCTGCCCCAGTATAGAATCTTAATATAGTCCTCACAAGGCTAATGGGTCCGCCATTTGAACCTATGCACAAATGTGAACTACAGTTCATTACTTGGAAAACAGCTTTCCTCATTGCAATCACTTCATTAAGGAGAGTGGGTGAACATCTGATAGAGACATCTAGCCGCAGATTCCTTAACTTAGAATATCCCCAGGCGTCAGACTGGATCCGAAGAATTTTTTACAGCAGCACCTCTGTGCGCCGGGGGGCGGCGCCGCATGGCTTTGCCCTGACGTCGTCCACGGACGTGACGTCAGCGGAGCCATATAAGTCCCTCCTGGCGCGCTGACGTCAGTTTCCTTCTTTTCCGCGTCCCAACGCGGATCCAGGAGTAAGCGGTTCCTCTGGCCTGTTGTTTCAGGCCTTCTCGACGCCTTCGGCGTCTGGGAACAGTGTGCGATGCCTTCGGGTTTCAAGGCGTGAGAGACCTGTACGCGGCAGATGTCAGCGACGGATCCGCACGCGATCTGTATGTGGTGCCTAGGAGAGCACCACGACTTCGAGGAGTGCGACGCCTGCCGGCAGATGAAGCCGAAGTCCCTGCGGGAGCGCCGGATGAAGTTGTTGACCTCCCGGATGTCCCGCTCGGCGTCTTCACGCCGCCGATCTCCATTTCGAGCTGGGGCTCCGGTTCGGGTCCGGTCACGGAGTCGTTCCGGCGGACGTCGTTCGCCTGACGCAGGTAAGCACAAGCACAAGTCACGGAGGTCGTCCACCTCCCATAAACGTGCCGACGGGGCCTGCTGCTCCCGTTCCCTACCGGGCGCAGGCGCCCAGGAGTCGGCCCCTTCATACCCACCCTTTCCGGGTGTTGGGGCGTCTCGGGCCCAGATAGAAGCCTATTCCAAGGCTCTTCAATCCATCTTTGGGTCACCCCCTCTCCTTAACGCGCCCTCTGGCCCCACAGAGGGGGTAGGGACTCAGGTCGGGCCTTCGCCGGCGGGTTCGCCCTCGGCGCCGACCGAGTGCCTCGACTCCGGTTCCGGAGTCGCTGCGACGTCTGGACACGGCCCGGATGGGCATCCCGGTCAGACGTCGAGCCCTTCTACCCCGTCTCCGCATAGCCCTTTGGGGCTCCCTGTCGACATCCTTCCTCCCCGCAGGCTTCAGTCGGGGGCGAGTCGATGCCGGTCCGAAGCCAGGCCGAGTCGCCTCTGGTGATTGTCGACGTCGATACGATGCCGTCTCGACGTCAGTCGGTGCCGGCGCTGGTCCCTGTAGTTCCTCTGTTCGAAGAGGATGTGGACCCGGAGCACTCAGGGTTGTCTCCATGCTCTCCGGCTCCGCTGCCCCCTGGCCAGTGGCCCTTTGCTCAGCCTCCGGCTGCGGCGTCTCTCCTTTCTGGGGGACGCGTTAGTCTTCAACCTTCCCCTACAGATGGTTTATTCTCGCCACCTAGAATAGCTACAGAGGCTAGCGCGGCCTTTTCAAGGGCTGTTCGCAGGGCTACAGCTATTTTACACCTGCAACCCCCCTCAGTCTCCTTGCCTTCTGATCCATTATTGGATCTCGTCCACCAAGATGCTGTGGAGGTGGAACCCTTGTTGTCTTTTGGCGGGTCGTTATTTGACACCTGGGCACGGCCCTCCTCGGGAGACCCTGTGGATCGGGCCATCGAATGTCGGCATCGCCCGGCTCCAGATGACCCTGTCTGTTTGTCCCTTCATCCTAGGGCTCACGGCCGGGTAGTCCAGGCGGCTTTCGCCTCGCAGCCTTCCTCTCCTCTCCCGTTGCTACCTCCCACTGGGGAGTCTCGTTGGTTGGAGACATGTGGCCGTCATATTTTTGCGTCCACTAGTTCGGGCATCCGTGCTCTCAACAAGTCTTGCGTGTTTGCACGGGCTACTTTTGCCCTTTGGGACTCGGTCGAGCGTCTCCTTCCCGCTGTTCCAGAGGGTCCCCGTTCTGACTTGCATCGTCTCCTTCATGATAGCCTAGCAATGGCACAATTTACCATTCGTTCGGCCATGGACACCACTGACTCTGTGGGTCGGGCGATGGCCAGGTCCGTTTCTCTGCGTCGCCATGCTTGGCTGCGCGATGGCGTTTTCCCTGACCATGTTCGGGAGAGTCTTGGGATTTTGCCATTTGATGGCGTGACCCTTTTTGACAGTCATGCGGACTCAGCAGTCAACCGCCTCATGCCTGGGCTCCCATGACTTTGTGTTTTCTAGTCCTCTTGCGGACTTTTATTTTCAGGTGCAGTGTTGTCTCTGCTTGTTCTGGGCCTTGGGTTCATGAAGTAATACCCAGACGGCCTGCTTGGCTTCCTGCTGTTGGGTTCATGACGTAATACCCAAACGGCCTGTTCGGCTTTCCGCCGTTTTTTGCTTATATTTAGTGCAGCTGGTCAGCTGATTCTCCTTCTTTGGATTCCTCTGTTGTGAGTTTGTGCTCCAGAGGTGCCCCTGGCTGGGGTTGAGACTTACCCTATGTGGGGTATTAGTTGGCTATTGTATAGCTGCCTTCCTTACACGGAAGGCTTGGTAGGCTCCGGTGGAGTCTTCTTCCAAGGGGTTGTCCTGCGGAGGAGTCTGTAGTCTTTCTTCTGTTGTGAATCCTTCCTTTCTCACACTCGAGGTTTCTGCCTCGCCTGCCTCTTCCAGGAATGTCTTTTCAGCTTCGCCCTCCTTGTCTATGTTGGCTTGTCTATCGTTAGCCACTGTCCCTTGGGCCACCTTGTTCTGTTCCGTTCTGGCACAGTTCGTCCTGCCCATGGACAACCTCAGGGCGGAGCCTTGTCGCGGCTCCCAGGCACGCAGGACTGACGCGGCACAATTTTTCTGTGTTACATGCGCGTCAGGTGGGTGCTCTCTAGTATGTTTGCTGTCATGGGGGGCTTACGCTTCTACGATGACTGGTTTCTACTCTCCTCTCTCCGGGATGGGTAGTACTTTCTCGTAGCTCAGACCTGTCTGGACTTTGTCTACAGCCGGTGGCATCCTCGCCACGTACGCCAATACTGTACATTGCCTTGTGCCCTTCCCAAGCACAGGTTTTTCCTCTTCCCCTGCTGCTTTCCACGCAGGGTTTTGTCACACTTCTACTTCCTGCTGCTCTCTGTGAAAGTGGTCGCTGAGGACACTCACTGTCTTGTGTGGTCTTGTATGTACATCTCTTTACAATTTCCTGTTACTCTATGTACGTTAGTACTGACTCTTTCAAGTACTGCTCAGTCTCCCAGTCTGGCTCACGGGGGACCGTGACTCCTCCCTGCCGGGTGGCTATCGCTTATGGGTCTGGACATTGCTCTGTCCGGTTCTGCTGCAACATAGCTGTTGGTACCTATGGTGCGCTTTTGTACTCCTTATGAAACCCATCCTTCACGGCTGTGTTTATTGATGTATATTCTAACCTGTGCTCTGCACACAACCAGGGGTCACGCATACTAGGGTTTCCTTGCTGCGGTGTCCGTGGTCTTGCTCTCCGCCTTCCTACGGGAGCATGGCCTTCTGTGTATGTGGCCAGCTTGCCGGATCCCTTTCGCCAGTTGACTACCTGGTGATGCGTCTCTCGCATCTCGGCTGATCTAGCTGCGTTCCATAGTGCTTTTCTTTTACGTGGAGGGGTTCTAGCAGTACACGCGGTCTGCCCATGTGTACTTCTGTCCCCCGCATGCATGTCTCGTTTTGTAGTCATGGTTATATGCCATCTTGCTTGTTGACGTCCGCCTTTCACATCTCATTTTGTGAAGGGGCGCCTCCGCAATGACAGGTCTTGTGTCTCTGGTAACACAGGCTCTTCCTGGACATGGTCAACACCCTGCCACTACTGTCGAACGTCTCCAATCTGGTACGCTTTCAACAGTGCTTCTTCCACTGTTGTGTATGCTCAACCTGTATGCTCTGACTCGGTCATACCGTCTTGTCCTCTCTCTGGGTTTTAGTTGCAGATCCGTCGGATCCTGCGGATCCATCGGCTCCTATGATCAGTTCACCTTCTTTTGCAGAAGTTATGGACTCTCGCATTCCGCACTGACATTCTGGTTCTGTGCTCCCTTTCAACCCTGTATAACCGAGAGGGTTTTCATGCCGTCCCTGAGCGGCTTGTGAAGCCTTTGCCTCCCATTGTTTTCCGCTCCTTACAGAGCTTCCTGGTCTGGTGTTGTCCGTGCTGGCATTGCTGCCCCACTGTGTTTAGTCAACTTGTTGACGACTGGGTTCTCTTTGGAACTTGGTGGGGTTCAGTCGCAGACCCGCCTCCTATGGGGTATGGCTTTGGTATCTATTCTAAGTTAAGGAATCTGCGGCTAGATGTCTCTATCAGATGAACGAGTTACTTACCTACGGTAACGATGTATCTGCTAGAGACAGTCTAGCCGCAGATTCCTTAACGCCCGCCCATCCTCCCCGCTCTGCGAGGTCCTTTTAAGGTTGGGTTTGTATGCACTCGCCTCCTTCCGGGCGGCTGTGTCTTCAAGATTGGGTTTTTATGCACTCGCCTCCGTCCGGGTGGCTGTGTCTTCCTGCGGGGTAGCGTCTTTCACCTCCCTCCTTGGTAGGATGAGTCCTTCTATTTTACTTGTTCTATTCCACCCATTCTCGTGAGTGGGTGGAGGGTGCGTGTATCCTCCTACTTCTCTACACCCTGGCTCTTCCAGTGTGGGGCCTATTAATTTCTTCTTCCCTCCCTCCCACCTTCTCCATTGATTTAAGGTCTCTTGACTCCGTTACAGTCAATTGGTTGGGGTCTATTTGACTGTGCCTCAGTCCATAGATCTCTTTCAGGGGATACGGCATTCCTGGTGTTGCCGACCTGTAGTAGATCGTCATTACTTAGGTGGTCCCGATCTTGTTATCCTTCACGGTTATATCTTGCGATTGCAGGCTTCCTGCCTTCTGCCTTGACATCCTTTTCATATGTCATTTTGCCTCGGGGTTGGGCATACCCTTCGCCTTTGTGGGCTGTTTCTCAGAGCGGTGCTCTGCTCTTTTCCTTCAATTGCTTTCAGTATACAGTGCTTGTCACTGTTTATGGTGAGGTTTCTCACCATTCGATTCTTTTTGTGTTTCGTTTCACTGATTTTTCATCTTTTTTCGCACACTGTTCCCATACTCTCTCAGTTTTTGGTGGTGACTCCGCGTTGTGGCGTGGTAAAGTTTCTCCGAAGAAAACTGACGTCCGCGCGCCGGGAGGGACTTATATGGCTCCGCTGACGTCGGGTCCGTGGACGACATCAGGGCGGAGCCATGCGGCGCCGCCCCCCGGCGCGCAGAGGTGCTGCTGCAAAAAATTCTCCGGATCCAGTCTGACGCCTGGGGATATTCTAAGTTAAGGAATCTGCGGCTAGACTGTCTCTACCAGATACATCGTTACCGAAGGGAAGTAACTCGTTCTACAGGCACTAACCATAGAAGAACCCTTTTTCCAGTTACATAAAGATAAAGTGGTTCTTTGTACCAACCCTAAATTCCTACCTAAGGTTGTATCTGCATTTCACATCAGTCGGTTGAATTACCTATATTCTTCCCTCAACCTGACTCTGTTGCAGAACGAGCTTTACATACCTTAGATGTCAGAAGAGCTCTTTTGTGTTACACTGAAAGAACAAAATCATTTTGTAAAACCAAACAACTCTTTGTAGCTTTTGCACCACCTCATAAAGGCAATCCTATCTCCAAATCAGGAATTTCTAGGTGGATTGTCAGGTGTATTCAGATTTGTTATCGAAAAGCCAAAAGGACTCTCACAATACCCCATAGAGCACATTCCACTCGCAAATTAGTGGCTACTATGGCTTTTTTAGGGAATATCCCTATTACTGATAATTGCAAAGCTGCAACATGGTCTACACCACACACATTCACCAAACGCCATTGTGTAGATGTGTTAGCAAGACAAGCTAATGTGGGCCAAGCACTACTTAAAACGTTATTTCAGACAACTCCAACAGTTACAGGATAGCCACCGCTTCGGGGAGACTGCTGTATAGTCTATGCAAAGCATGTGATCTACAGCTCACATGCCTCGAACGGAAAATGCTACTTACCCACTATGCATCTGTTCTTGGCATGTAGAGCTGTAGAATCTCATGCACCCACCCACCTCCCCGGGTGCCTGTAACTGCTATAGTTCTCCGTATCTGAAAGAAACACTTAGTTATAGATTCCTTACCTTAGAATATCCCCAGGCGTCAGACTGGATCCGAAAGTTTACGTCAGCAGTACCCCTGCGCGTCGGTAGGTGGCGTTGTGCGGCTCCGCGTCCGTCGTTGGCGTTGTGGTCGCCGAGATGACGTCGCGGGCGCTACTTGGACGCCGCCCACGCGCGCTGACGTCAGTTCTTTCTTTTTCCACGCCAGCAAGCACAGATCCGGGAAGAGCAGGAACCCCCAGTCAATTTTTGACTGATTTTTTTGAGGCTTTTTGTCTCTATTTTTTCATCGAGTCTTCGACTCCTGGTGCAGTTAGGATGCCCGGTTTTAAGTCCTGCGGGGATTGTCACCGCATGATGTCGGTGACTGACCCGCACCGTGTGTGTCTTTTCTGCCTGGGGCGCGACCACGACGTTAGTCGTGCTCCGACTGCCGGGCCATGGCGCCGAAGTCTTTGCGGGAGCAGTCCCGAAAGTTGCTGGAAGCCCGGCAGTCGGCTCCGCGCCGCTCCAAGTCCCGGTCCAGAGGGAGGTCGAGAGACCGTGCGCGGAGTCATCACCATCGATCTTCGGGATCCAAATCTTCGCACTCGGGGTCAGGTAAGGCGAAGCACAAGAAGTGGAAGAAACGCCATTGTTCTCCGACTTCCGGTCGCGCGACGCGGTTGAGGGTATAGGTGGTGCCACCCCCACGGCTCCGGCGCAGTCCATGGAGTCGCCGCCCGACTACCCGCCCTTCCCGGGGTCGTCGGCGTCTCCAGCCCAGATACAGGTGTTCCTGTCGGCCATGGCTCGCCTCTTTGGGCCGTCTGGTCCCGCCGTTGCACCTTAGGGCCCCACGGTCCCGCATGGGTGTCCTCGCGTTTCCTCGTTGCTGTCGGCTCCTGCCACGGCGCCGCAGGACACCCTCAGATCCAGGCCTGGATCCCGGTCGATGCCGGTTGACCTCGTTACGCCTCCACCGACGTCGACCCCACCGGCACCGATCCTGACGCCGCACGCACCTCGGGACAACGTCGACCTCCGTTTCAGCCCCGAAGTGGACACGGCGCTGAGCCGGCGTCGATCGATGCCGTTCTCTACCCTGCTTGGGGATTTCTATCCCCATGTCCCTGCTCCTTAGCAAGGGGAGGACTGGGAGGGGTCTGAGAACCCTCTCGCTGCAGCCTGCGAGCCTGAACAGGACTGGGCTGAGGAATTGGGGGACGCCAGTGGTCTGGATACCTCACCAGACCTTGGCATGCTGTCTCCTCCTACCGTGGCTACGGAGGAGGGCGCCAGTTATGCAGTGGTGTTGCGTAGGGCAGCCGAGGCCCTACACCTCGAGCTCCCTACTGTGGCCGTCGGGACTAACCTCCTGACAGAGGTGCTTCAGCCAGCAGCTACGTCTGCGGAGCCGCTGCTTCCTTTCAATGAAGCCCTTTCTGACGTTCTTTTGGGCACTTGGTCCAGGCCCACCACAGGGGCTCCTGTGGATAGGAACGTGGCCCGACGCCATTGCCCGGCTCCGGGTGACCCCATTTTCCTCTCCCAACACCCCACTCCCGAGAGCTTGGTTGTCCAAGCCTCTGCTTCCCCAACCGCCTTCCCTGCCGCACCACCGGATAGGGAATCCAAGAAGCTGGACCAGTTTGGGAAGAAGATTTTCTCTTCCACCAGCTCTGCGCTGCGGTCCGTGAACATCGCATGCCTCTTGGGCCGTTATTCCCACTCTCTGTGGGATACGGTGGCGAACGTGCTGCCCCAGTGTCCGGAGGAGGCCCGGCCTGCTCTCGCCCAGGCTGTTGCAGAGGGGAGAGACGCAGCAAAGTTCATGATTCGTTGTGGCCTAGACACTGCCGACTCACTGGGCAGATCCATTGCAACGACGGTGGCGGTTCGCCGTCACGCCTGGTTGAGGACCACTGGATTTTCGGGGGATGTCCAAAACACCCTTATGGACATGCCCTTTGATGGCCGTCGCCTCTTCGGCGACAAAGCGGACAGCGCGTTGGAGAGGTTTAAGGACTCAGGGCTACGGCCAAGTCCTTGGGACTCTCGGCAGTTCGCCCTCCTCCGCCTTCCGCTTTTCGCTCCTTTTGTGGCACAGGAAGGGGCGCTCCGCAGCGTTCGCAACAGAGCCACAGGCCATCGCAGCAATCATCCCAGCGCGGCCGCGGGTTCCGCCTTGGCGGACAAAGGGAGCCAGCGGGCGGGTCAGTCCACCACCACCCCGGCCACCACTGCCTCCAAACCTTCCTAGTCCAAACTTTCAGGCCCATCAAACGCCAGTGGGCGGCAGGCTCCGCCATCACCTCCCCACTGGCGCACCATCACTTCGGACAGGCGGGTTTTAGAGATAGTCCGGAGGGGCTACTCCCTCCCCTTCGAGACTACCCCCAGCCATGCCAACTCAATACCACCGCATGTCGGGGGATCACTTAGTGCTTCTTCAGCAGGAAGTTGCGGCCCTCTTGGCCAAGGGGGCCATCGAGCGCGTTCCGGCGCACGAAGTAGGTCGTGGTTGTTATTCCCACTACTTTGTGGTGCTCAAGAAGGACAAAGGCCTGCGTCCTATCTTAGACCTCCGGAACGTCAATCGCTTCCTCCGCAAAGAGAAGTTCAAGATGCTCACTCTAGCTCAGGTCTTGTCTGCTCTCGACCCACAAGACTGGATGGTGGCGCTGGACTTGCAGGACGCCTATTTCCACATCCCTGTCCTGCGAGCCCACCGGCGTTGCCTACGGTTCACGGTAGGCCACGAGCACTTTCAGTTCACCGTGCTCCCCTTTGGCCTTACCAGCGCCCCTCGGGTGTTCACCAAGGTGATGGCGGTGGTCGCAGCTCATCTGCGCAGATCAGGGGTCTCAGTCTTCCCCTATCTCGACGATTGGTTGTTGAAGGCGGGCTCGACACACAGTCGTCTCCCACCTCCAGACTACGGCCGACCTCCTGCACTTGCTGGGGTTCTCCATCAACGTGCCGAAGTCGCACCTAATTCCCTCCCAGAAGCTCCTCTTTATCGGAGCGGTTCTGGACACGGCGCAGTTTCGGGTCTATCCTCCCGAACAGCGAGTCCGGGATATTCGGGCTATGATTCCCATCTTTCAGCCCTTGTCCCGGGTTTCGGTCAGAGTGACTCTGAGCCTGCTGGGCCTCATGGCCTCCTGCATACTGATGGTCAATCATGCCAGATGGCATATGCGGGCTCTGCAGTGGGACCTGAAGTTCCAGTGGCCGCAGCACCAGGGCAACCTGCCCGATCATGTCCCGATCTCGGAGGGGACTGCACGACAGTTGCAGTGGTGGCTCTCGAACCGGCAATGGGTCATGGGCAGATCCCGCTCCCTTCCCCAGCCAGAGCACACAGTTGTGACGGACGCGTCCCTTCTGGGACGGGGCGGTCACATGGGAGAGGCGGAGATCAGAGGCCTCTGGTCTCCGGCGGAGTCCCGGCTCCATATCAACCTTCTGGAGCTCCGGGCGATCCGACTTGCACTCAAGGCATTCCTTCCCTCTGTCAAAGGGAATGTAGTGCAGGTGTTCACAGACAACACCACCGCCATGTGGTACTGCAACAAACAGGGCGGGGTGGGGTCGTGGGCCCTATGTCAGGAGGCTCTGCGCCTCTGGACATGGCTGGAACATCAGGGCATATTCCTGATGGTTCAACACCTGGCAGGTTCCCTGAACGCCAGGGCGGACAAACTCAGCCGCAGGTGCATGATGGATCACGAATGGCGTCTTCACTCGGAGGTGGCGCAAGGTCTCTTTCAGCAGTGGGGAGAGCCTTGGTTAGATCTGTTCGCCACCGAAGAGAACGCGCAATGTCAGCAGTTCTGCGCATTGGAATTTCCAAGACGGCACTCGCTCGGCGACGCTTTTCGTCGCGAGTGGAGTTGCGGTCTGTTGTACGCCTTTCCGCCTATACCACTTCTACCCAGAGTGTTGAAGAAGATTCGGCGCGACCGGGCCCAAGTCATCCTTGTGGCTCCGGACTGGGCTCGAAGAGTTTGGTATCCCGAGCTACTCAGTATGAGCGTTGATCCCCCGATCCGTCTGCCTCTTCGGGAGGATCTTCTGTCGCAGCAGCAGGGGACGGTCCTCCACCCGAACCTGTCCAGTCTACACCTGCTTGCGTGGAGATTGAGCGGCGGCAGTTGATTCCTTTCGACTTGCCTCCCGAAGTTTGTGATGTGATTCTGGCAGCCAGGCATCCCTCCACTAAGGTGGTATACGCCTGCAGGTGGAACAAGTTTGTGGCATGGTGCACAGCAAAGGCTGTGAATCCCCTTTCTGCCCCTCTTTCTGAGGTTCTTCTGTTCCTTCTTTCTCTGGCCCAACAGGGTTCTGCCCTGGGTACCATCAAGGGCTATCTTTGTGCAATCTCGGCCTTCCTCAGGCTTGCTGATCAGCCCTCTCTTTTTAAGTCCCCTGTTGTTAACCGGTTTCTTAAAGGCATTACTCACCTCTTTCCTCCTGTTCCGTTTATAATGCCTCAGTGGGACTTGAATTTGGTTCTTACCTTCTTAATGTGCGCTCCCTTTGAGCCTCTGCATAATTGTCCTCTTCGTCTTCTGACTCTGAAGACAGCCTTTCTGGTGGCCATCACCTCCGCTCGGCGGGTGAGTGAGCTCCAGGCTCTTTCATGCAAACCCCCCTTTGTCTGTTCATCCAGACAAGGTTGTTCTTAGGACGCGTCCGTCCTTCTTGCCAAAGGTGGTTACTGCCTTCCACATTGGGCAGACCATCACTTTGCCCACCTTCTTTCCGCCTCCGCATCCTTCCAGAGAGGAAGAGAGGCTCCACCGTCTGGACCCAAAACATGCGCTTTCCTTTTACCTCAACTGCACACAACAGTTCCGGGTGGATGACCAGCTCTTTGTTGGCTACGTGGGCGCCAAAAAAGGTCGGGTGGTACACAAGAGGACCATCTCCCGCTGGGTCATCTTGTGTATCAAGGCCTGTTATTCTTTGGCTAAGGAGCCTCCTGTTGGGCTGCGTGCCCATTCCACCAGGGCTACGGCTGCTACCACGGCTTTAGGCCGCGGTGTTCCGTTGCAGGATATTTGTCAGGCAGCTACGTGGGCTTCGCTGCACACGTTTACCAAACATTACTGCCTTGACAGCCAGGTCCGGAGGGACGGCTTCTTTGGCCGTTCTGTCCTCCGGGACTTCCTTGTCTGAATCTGTTCGCAGACCCACCACCGGGTTTGGTATTGCTGGGGTATCTATTCTAAGGTAAGGAATCTGTCACTAACGTGTCTCTTTCAGATGCACAAGTTACTAACTTGTGTAACGATATATCTGTAAGAGACAGTAGTTAGTGACAGATTCCTACCGCCCACCCATCCTCCCCGTTCTGCGAACTGATTTCTAGGGTTAAGGACATCCCTTTCAGGGCCCTAGTATTTTTCAGACACCTATGTCAGCTTCTTGCATGGCTCTGCGTTCCTGGCGCAGAAAGTCGTGTACAGAACTGACGTCCGCGCGCAGGGGCGGCGTCTAAGTACTGCCCGCGACGTCATCCCGGCGATCCCGACGACGGACGCGGAGCTGCACGACGCCGCCTACCGACGCGCAAGGGTACTGCTACGCAAAAACTTTCCGGATCCAGCCTGACGTCTGGGGATATTCTAAGGTAAGGAATCTGTCACTAACTACTGTCTCTTACAGATATATCGTTACACAAGTTAGTAACTTGTGCGTCAGCACTGCAAGAGGCATAGGTAGGTCACCCCTACAGCAGGCCTTACAGCTCTAAGGCAGGATGCACTATACCGCTTGGGAGGGCATACCTGCATGAGCAGATATGCCCCTATAATGTTAAAGTCCATTCTTAGACATTAAAAGTGCATAGTGAAGCTATACTGAGTACATGGGCTTGGAGCTTGTCAATAAAAGTTCCACAGCTCCATGATGGCTTCACCAAATCCTTAGATGTTTGGTACCAAACATCGCAGATTAATGTGCCCACACTGATTCCAGTGTTGAATTAATTAATAAATACACTCAGAGGGCACTTCAGAGGAGCCCCCTGAAAACCTACCAAACCACTAGTGTGCCTGACCGGTCTGCACCTGCCTGCCACCTCTAGACATATTTGACCCCCTGAGATGAGTCTTTTGCTCTTGTGGATCAGAAGCAAAGCCTGCTCTGGGTGGAGGTGCTTCACACCTACCCCCAAGCAGGAATAGCATTGAAGGGCGGTAAGCCTCAAAGGCTTCCTGCCCTTTGTTATGCTAGCCAGGGCCTCTCCAGCTAGTGGAGATGCCCTCCGGCCTGACCAACCCCCACTTTTGGCGTCAAAGTCGGCGGAAAATTAGTAAGCAGGAGAGGTGTGACCCCTCTCAGCCACGTCTACCCCCAAGGTGTCCTGAGCTGTAGTGACCCCCTCCTTTGAAAATCCTCCATATTGCTTTCGAGGAGTTTAGTCAATTGGGATAGGGGTTTGCTCCCTCCCCAGAAGGAGTGAACATTCAAAGGGTGTAGTCACCCTAAAGGTAAATAGCATATTGGCTACTACCATCTAGCCCCTGTAGTGCCCCTAAATTGAGTAGTAAGGGGCACCCCTGAACCTTAATCCTCAGATTCCTGATGACCTCAAGAAGGACCATAGAGCCGTATCAACAGTGATGACCCCAGACAACTAACTTGGCCCCAGCCCTACCGGCCTGTCTGCAGCCCCCGAAGAAACCTGCTCCATAAAGCGACACGTCCTGTAGGCCCGGCAACCTCCAAAACCTTGGGAGGACTGACTGCCTTCCCCAAAGACCAAGAATTCCCAAGGACAGCGGCCCTGTCCACAAAGAAACCAACAGGCAAACTCCAGTGCCCTACTGAACCGCACAACCAGAATTTCGGACCCACCTCTGCACCCGATGCCTCCAGCCTGTTGACGGAGACCATCTGTTCCAAGAAGGTTCGCCAGCAGTCCTGAGCTCAAGTCCACCCCAGAGTGACCTCTCTTGAACTCCACAACACCGCCTGCATCCTCAACACGAAGGTTCCCCCATCCGCGTTGACTTTTCCGAAGTCCAAAGAACCCCCCCCCCCCACAATCTCCCCCTGCCCCCACCCTCAAGCGCAGCCCCCGCCCCCAGGCCTTGGGAAGCTCAACCTATGGTGTCCCTGAGTTCTTCAGCATCCCAACTTACCCCCAGAGCCACCGGTTCCCTCCGACCAGCTTCCTGGTGCGAGCCTGCAGTCTGTTTGAAACAGTCTTTCTCCATTGATTTGTAGTGGGTGCCCAACGCTTTTGGCACTCTGCACCCGGCCGCCTCTGAGCCGCTGAGTGTGTGTTTGGTGCTAACCCCCAACCCCGTGCTGGTCTAAACCCCCGAAGATTGACCCCCAACTCCCAAATTTACCTACCTCCAACCAGCACCTCTTAGTGCCCCCAATCTCCATTGATTAACATTGGGCCCCAGTGACCGTATTTGACTGCTGCCCCAGTGCCGTTGGTTGTGCATTCTATACTTACTTGACACTTGCCCAGTGATGAACATAAAACCCGAAGACTGGAACTGTAAGTCTGAAAGAGACACTTTAGTGATAGATTCCTTACCTTAGAATATCCCCAGGCGTCAGACTGGATCCGGAAAGTTTTTCGTCAGCAATACCCCTGCGCGTCGGTAGGCGTCGTCGTACTGCTCAGCGTACGTCGCTGGCGTCGTGGTCGCCGAGATGACGTCATGGGAGCTATTTAGACGCGCTGACGTCAGTTCTTTCTTTTTCGGCGCCAGCTGCGCAGATCCGAGAGAGAGCAGTACCCAGAGTTAAAAGTTTTAACTTGGTAATTGTTTGTCGAGTAATCGACTCTGGTGCAGTAGGGATGCCCGGGTTTAAATCCTGTGGGGCCTGCCGTCGCAACATGTCGGTAGCGGACCCGCACGACGTGTCTCTCTTCTGCTTGGGGCACGCCCATGACCCCGAGGCGTGCCCCGATTGCCGGGCCATGGCGCCGAAAGCTTTGCGGGAGCGTTCCCGAAAGTTGTTGGAGGCCCAGCAGTCGGCTCCGCGTCGATCAAGGTCCCGCTTCCGTGGGAGGTCGAGAGACCGGTCGCGGAGCCGTTACCTTCGCTCGTCGGACTTGGGGACAGGTAAGACACGACGCCATAAAAAATCAAAGAAGCGACGTCGTTCGTCTTCTACCCCTCACCGGTCCCAGGAGGGGGCGGGGGGTCACTCCCCCGCGGCTCCGCTGGAGCCCCCGTCGTTGCCTGCGGCCTACCCGTCCTTTCCGGGCCCGCACGCGACGTCGGATGAGATGCAGGTCTTCCTGTCGGCCATGGGCCGTTTGTTTGGCCCATCGGGTCCCTCCGGAGCGCCTTCGGGCCCTGCGGACCCGTTGGGTGGGTCTGCCCCCGTGCCGCCGCCTTTGTCCTCGGCTACACCGGCAAAGTACCCTGCGGCGCCTCCGGCCTCGACACCGGTGCCGGATCCGGCGTCGGCGCTGGATCCGGCCTCGACGCGCGTCGCCGCAACTGACGCCGTACGGCGCCGAACCAGAATTGGTCTCTAACCCCCCGATTCCAATTCTTGGTACAGAGTTTCTCCCATTTCCCCGGGCACCTCGTCCTTACCGGCCTCCTCCAACACCGGTAGCTGAAGGAGAGTACTGGGAGGGGTCTGAGGACCCTCTTGCAGCTCAATGTGAGAACGAGCCTGAATGGGAAGAAGACCTGGAGGGTCCTGTGGATCTGGATTTCTCTCCACACCCTGGCACACTGTCCCCTTCTTCCGTGTCTACGGAGGAGGTGGGGACTTTTTCAGTGGTGCTGCATAGGGCGGCTCAGGCTCTTAACCTTGAGCTCCCTTCTGTGCCTATCAGAACGAATCTTCTGACTGAGGTGCTGCAGCCAGCGTCCTCCTCTGCGGAGCCGTTGCTGCCCTTCAATGAGGCACTCGCTGATGTCCTATTGAGCACCTGGGGCAAGCCTAACACAGGGGTTCCTGTGGATAAGGGGGTGGCACGCAGTCATCGCCGGGCGACCCCAGCTTCCTCACGCAACACCCAACACCTGAGAGTCTGGTTGTCCAGGCCTCTGCCTCTCCGAGCGCATTCCCTTCTGCTCCCCGGGACAAGGAATCTAAGAAACTGGAGCAGTTTGGAAAAAAGATTTTCACTTCTGCCAGTTCAGGGTTGCGGGCGGTGAATACAACGTGCCTGTTGGGCCGCTATTCACATTCCGTATGGGACACCGTGGCACAGGTGCTTCCTCAGTGCCCGGTGGAGGCTCGGGCGGTGCTCTCCCAGGCTGTTACAGAGGGGAGAGATGCTGCAAAATTCACCATCCGTTGTGGACTTGACACAGCAGATTCCCTTGGCAGGGCGCTTTCCACAACGGTGGCGCTCCGCCGTTACGCTTGGCTCAGAACCACTGGCTCTCCGGGGATGTCCAAAACACCCTGTTGGACATGCCTTTTGATGGCACACGCCTGTTTGGTGACAAGGCGGATAGTGCCCTGGAACGCTTTAAGGACTCTCGGGCTACGGCCCAGTCCTTCGGTCTCGCCACCACACGCACTCCCACGGGGTCTGCTTTTCGCTCCTTTCGAGGGCAGGGTCGAGGCGTCCAAACGCGTTCCTTTCAGAGCCGCCGGCCTGCACAGCAGCAGTCTCAGCGTGGCCACGGTCGGGGGGGCCCGCCGAGGTGGGACACGGGGCCAGCGGGCGGGTCAGTCCACCGCCGCCCCCGCTGCCTCCAAACCTTCCTAGTCCGGTCTTTCAGGCCCACCAGACGCCAGTGGGTGGCAGGATTCGCCATCACCTCCCCCACTGGCGCACCATCACTTCAGACAGGTGGGTTCTGCAGATAGTCCGAAGGGGCTACTCCCTCCCCTTCGAGTCTACCCCTCCAGCCATGCCACCTCAGTGCCATCGCATGTCGGGGGATCACTTGGCACTTCTCCAGCAGGAAGTTGCGGCCCTCTTAGACAAGGGGGCCATCGAGCGCGTTCCGACGCCAGAAGTAGGTCGTGGTTGTTACTCCCACTACTTCGTGGTTCCGAAGAAGGACAAAGGTCTGCGTCCTATCTTAGACCTCCGGAACGTCAATCGCTTCCTCCGGAAGGAGAAGTTCAAGATACTCACGCTTGCTCAGGTCTCGTCTGCCCTAGACCCGTAAGACTGGCTGGTAGCGTTGGACTTGCAGGATGCTTATTTTCATATTCCCATCCTGCCAGGCCACCGGCGTTACCTACGGTTCACGGTAGGCCACGAGCACTTTCAGTTCACCGTGCTCCCTTTCGGCCTTACCAGCGCCCCTCGGGTGTTCACAAAAGTGATGGCGGTGGTCGCAGCTCATCTGCGCAGATCGTGGGTTTCAGTCTTCCCCTATCTCGACGACTGGCTGTTGAAAGCGGGATCGCCCCAGGCAGTCGTCTCCCACCTCCAGACTACGGCCGACCTCCTGCATTTGCTGGGGTTTTCCATCAACGTGCCGAAGTCACACCTGATTCCCTTTCAAAAGCTCCTCTTCATCGGAGCGGTTTTGAACACGGCGCAGTTCCGGGTTTATCCTCCCGAACAGCGAGTCCGGGACATTCGGGCTATGATTCCGATCTTTCGGCCCTGGTCCTGGGTGTCGGTCAGGAAGACCCTGAGGCTACTGGGCCTCATGGCCTCCTGCATCCTGCTGATCAATCATGCCAGATGGCATACGCGGGCTCTGCAGTGGGACCTGAAGTTCCAGTGGACGCAGCATCAGGGGAATCTGTCCGATTACGTCCACATCTCGGAGGGCACTGCACAGGACTTGCAGTGGTGGCTCACGGACCAGCGTAGGGTCAGCGGCAGATGCCTCTCCCTTCCCCAACCGGAGCACACAGTGGTGACGGACGCGTCCCTCCTGGGATGGGGCAGCCACATGGGAGAGGCGGAGATCAGAGGCCTCTGGTCTCCGGCGGAGTCCAAGCTCCATATCAACCTTTTGGAGCTCAGGGCGATCCTACTTGCACTGAAAGCATTCCTTCCCTCTGTCAAGGGAGAGTAGTGCAGGTGTTCACGGACAACACCACCGCCATGTGGTACTGCAACAAGCAGGGCGGGGTGGGGTCGTGGACCCTTTGTCAGGAGGCTCTACGTCTCTGGACGTGGCTGGAACGTCAAGGCATTTCCTTGGCGATTCAACACCTGGCAGGTACCCTAAACGCCAGGGCGGACGAACTCAGCCGCAGGTGCATGTTGGATCACGAATGGCGTCTTCACTCAGAGGTGGCACAAGTTCTCTTTCAACAGTGGGGAGAGCCTTGGTTAGATCTATTCGCCACCGAAGAGAACGCGCAATGTCAGCACTTCTGCGCGTTGGAGTTTCCAAGGCGGCACTCGCTCGGCGACGCATTTCGTCGTGAGTGGAGTTCCGGTCTCTTGTACGCCTTTCCGCCTATACCACTTCTACTCAGAGTGCTGAAGAAGATCAGACGCGACCGGGCCCAAGTCATTCTTGTGGCGCCGGACTGGGCTCGAAGAGTTTGGTATCCCGAGCTACTCAGTATGAGCGTGGATCCCCCGATCCGGCTGCCTCTTCGGGAGGATCTCCTGTCGCAGCACCAGGGGACGGTCCGCCACCCGAACCTGTCCAGCCTCCACCTCCTTGCGTGGAGATTGAGCGGCGACAGCTGATTCCATTTGACTTGCCTCCTGAAGTCTGTAATGTAATTCTGGCAGCCAGGCGTCCCTCCACTAAAACGGTATACGCCTGTCGGTGGAACAAATTTGTGGCATGGTGTGCAGCAAAAGCTGTAGATCCTCTTGCTGCCCCTCTTTCTGACGTCCTCTTGTTCCTTCTCTCTTTGGCCCAGCAGGGCTCTGCTCTGGGTACTATCAAGGGCTACCTTTCTGCTCTTTCAGCCTTTCTTAGGCTGCCTGATCAGCCCTCTCTTTTCAAGTCCCCTGTTGTTAACAGATTTCTCAAAGGCATTACTCACCTTTTCCCTCCTGTTCCTTTTGTCATGCCTCAGTGGGACTTGAACCTGGTTCTCACATACTTAATGTGCGCTCCCTTTGAGCCTCTTCATAACTGTCCTTTGCAGTTATTAACTTTGAAAACTGTGTTCCTGGTGGCCATCACTTCCGCTCGGCGGGTGAGTGAGATCCAAGCTCTTTCCTGTAAACATCCTTTCCTGGCGGTTCATCCGGACAAGGTGGTTCTTCGACCACGTCCCTCCTTTCTACCAAAAGTAGTCTCTGCCTTTCATATCGGGCAAACTGTGACTCTGCCCACTTTCTTTCCGCCTCCGCACCCTTCAAGATAAGAGGAGAGGCTCCACCGTCTGGACCCAAAACGTGCACTTTCGTTCTAGCTCAACCGCACACAGCAGTGGATGACCAGCTCTTTGTTGGCTACGTGGGCGCCAAGAAAAGCCGGGCTGTGCACAAGAGGACTATCTCACGATGGGTTGTCTTGTGCATTAAAGCCTGTTACTCTCTGGCTAAAAAGGAACCTCTGGTTGGGCTGCGCGCCCATTCTACCAGGGCGACAGCAGCTACTACAGCATTGGGATGCGGTGTCCCCCTGCAAGACATCTGTCAGGCGGCCACTTGGGCCTCGCTGCATACTTTCACAAAGCCACTATTGCCTTGACAGTCAAGTCCGGAGAGACTGCTTCTTTGGCCGGTCGGTTCGCCGTGACTTTCTGGTGTGATTTCACTTTGCAGACCCACCACCGGGGATGGTATTGCTTGGGTATGTATTCTAAGGTAAGGAATCGATCACTAACGTGTCTCTTTCAGATGCACAAGTTACTTGTGTAACGATATATCTGTAAGAGACATTAGTTAGTGATAGATTCCTTACCGCCCGCCCATCCTCCCCGTTCTGCGAACTGTTCTCCAGGGTTCAGGTCATCCCTTTCAGGGCCCTATTTCTATTGCACCAGTAGTCGGTCTCTGACATGGCTCTGCGCTCCTGGCGCGGAAAAGTTGTGTACAGAACTGATGTCAGCGCGCGTGGGCACGTCTAAATAGCTCCCATGACGTCATCTCGGCGACCACGACGCCAGCGACGTACGCGGAGCAGTACGACGACGCCTACCGACGCGCAGGGGTATTGCTGACGAAAAACTTTCCGGATCCAGTCTGACGCCTGGGGATATTCTAAGGTAAGGAATCTATCACTAACTAATGTCTCTTACAGATATATCGTTACACAAGTAACTTGTGCGTTGTGTACTTACCTGTGAAATTGCATTATTGTTTTTCTTCCATATGTTAACATTGAACTGTTTGAAAAATGCACTAAATTTCCACTTTTTATACAGAAAACCTGTGATATTGCAAATACAAAACATACAAAAGCAATATTTTTACAAACAATTGGTCTCAAATTTAGTCATTGAGTGTGTAATCATTTCTTGCCTGAGTGTGTACAGCAAATGCTTAACACAGCCCTCTAATAAGCCTAACTGCTCGCCCACACTACCACAAAAGAGCATTAGTGTTCTCTACATAAGCCTCTTTAAAGCCTCTGGGGATCCACTGGACTCTGTGCACACTATACCTTACTTTGGTATAGTATATACAGAGCCAGCTTCCTACAGGGTGTGTATCATAGCAAATCACTTAGCCGGAGTTCTGAATGTGCGTGCGAACAGTCTGCATTTTTCAGCCGAACACAAGTGGCGTCTCCATCCGGTAGTGGCTCTTCACATTTTCCGGTTATGGGGGACCCACCAGATCGACCATTTTTGCCACTCACAAGAACACGCACTACCTGTCATTCTGCAGCCTCCAGTATCCGATGCAGGGAGCATTGGGGGGATGCGTTTCAATTGGACTGGGGCAACCAGCTGTTTTACGCATTTCCCCCATACCCTTTATTACTCTTGTTCTGAGAAAGAGACTCATCAAGACCAGGCCCAAGTCATATTAATATCCCTGGACTGGCCGCGAAGGGTGTGGTTCACAGACCACCTTCACCTCTGGCCATGCCCTCTTCTCCATCTCTCTCACAGGGCAAACTTCTTCTCGCAGTCGCATGGGCAGGTTCTACACCCCAACCTCTAGAGTCTGCACCCACATCACTGGAGATTGAACAGGGTAACCAGAGTTCTTTTTCTCTACCCCCCTCCTCCCGATTTGTGGTGGATGTTATTTTATCGGACAGGAGACACTCCAAGAACACGCAATGTCCGCAATTCTGAGACTCTTGACTCTAAAAACTGCATTCCTGGTGGCCATCACCTCTGCCAGACGAGTGAGTGAGCTCCAGGCACTTTCTTCTAAGCCTCCTTTTCTCTCTGTACATCCGGACAGTTGTCCTTAGGACTCGTCCATCCTTCCTGCCCAAGGTTGTCACTGCCTTCCACATCGGGCAGACTATCACTTCGCCCACCTTCTTTCCGCCTCCGTATCCTTCGAAAGAGGAAGAGAGGCTCCACCGTCTGGACCCAAAACGTGCGCTTTAGTTCCATCTGGATCGCACAAAACAGTTCCGGGTGGATGACCAACTCTTTGTTGGCTACGTGGGTGCCAAGAAAAGTCGGGCCGTACACAAGCACACCATTCTTTGATGGGTCGTTTTGTGTATAAAAGCATGCTATTCTCTGGCTAAAAAGGAGCCTCCAGTGGGGCTGCGCGCCCATTTCACCAGGGCGACGACAGCCACTACTGCCTTGGGAAGAGGAGTTCCTCTACATGACATCTGTCAGGCGGCTACGTGGGCATCACTGCATACGTTTACCAAACACTACTGCCTTGACAGTCCAGTTCAGAGGGACGTCTTCTTTGGCCGTTCTGTTCTCCAGGACTTTCTGGTGTTATCTTGTTTTGCAGACCCACTACCGGGGTTGGTATTGCTGGGGTATCTATTCTAAGGTAAGGAATCTATAACTAATAGTCTCTTTCAGATGAACAAGTTACTTACCTTCGGTAACGATATATCTGACAAACATCTGAAAGAAACACATAGTGATAGATTCCTTACCTTAGAATATCCCCAGGCGTCGGACTGGATCCGGAACGTTTTCGTCAGCAGTACCCCTGCGTGTCGGTAGGGGCATCGTGCGGCTCCGCGTCCGTCGTTGGCGTCGTGGTCGCCGAGATGACGTCGCGGGCGCTACTTGGACGCCGCCCACGTGCGCTGACGTCAGTTATTTCTTTTTCCGCGCCAGCAAGCGCAGATCCGGAGAGAGCGGTACCCCTAGTCTTTTTTGACTAAGTTTTTTTAGATCTTTTTCTCACCTTTTTCGAGTCGATTCGACTCCTGGTGCAGTTAGGGATGCCCGGGTTTAAGTCCTGCGAGGACTGTCATCGGATGATGTCGGTCCCGCACCGTGTGTCTTTTCTGCCTGGGGCGCGACCACGACCCCAAGTCGTGCCCCGACTGCCGGTCCATGGCGCCGAAGTCTTTGCGGGAGCGGTCCCGAAAGCTGCTTGAAGCCCGGCAGTCGGCTCTGCGCCTTTAGAGGTCCCGGTCCAGAGGGAGGTCGAGGGACCGTGCGCGGAGTCACCATCGGCGATCGTCGGGATCGAAGTCTTCGCACTCTGGGTCAGGTAAGGCGAAGCACAAGAAGTCGAAGAAACGTCATCGTTCTCCTACTTACCCTCGCCGGTCGCGCGACGCAGCTGAGGGTACAGGTGGTGCCACCCCCGCGGCTCCGGCGGAGTCAATGGAGTCGCCGCCCGACTACCCGCCCTACCTGGGGTCGTCGGCGACTCCGGCCCAGATACAGGACTTCCTGTCGGCCATGGCTCGCCTCTTTGGGCCGTCGGGTCCCGCCGGTACATTTTCGGGCCCCGCGGTCCCGCATGGGTGTCCTCGCGTTTCCGCGGCGGCTCCGGCGTCGCTGTCGGCTCCGGCGCCGCAGGACACCCTTGGATCCAGGCCTGGATCCCGGTCGACGCCGGTTGACCTCGTTACGCCTCCACCGGCACCGATCCTGACGCCGCCCGCTCCTCGGGACGACGTCGACCCCAGCTTCAGCCCCGAAGTGGATGCGGCATCGGTCCGGCGTCGGTCAATGCCGTTCTCGACGCCGTTTGGGGATTTCTATCCCAGGCCCACCACAGGGGCTCCTGTGGATAGGAACGTGGCCCGACGCCATCGCCCGGCTCCGGGTGACCCCATTTTCCTCTCCCAACACCCCACTCCCGAGAGCTTGGTTGTCCAAGCCTCGGCTCCCCCAACCGCCTTCTCTTCTGCCCCACCGGATAGGGAATCCAAGAAGCTGGATCAGTTTGGGAAGAAGGTTTTCTCTTCCACCAGCTCTGCGCTGCGGTCCTTGAACACCGCATGCCTCTTGGGCCGTTATTCCCACTGTCTGTGGGATACGGTGGCGAACGTGCTGCCCCAGTGTCCGGAGGAGGCCCGGCCTGCTCTCGCCCAGGCTGTTGCAGAGGGGAGAGACGCAGCGAAGTTCATGATCCGTTGTGGTCTAGACACCGCCGACTCACTGGGCAGATCCATTGCAACGACGGTGGCGGTTCGCCTTCACGCCTGGTTGAGAACCACTGGATTTTCAGGGGATGTCCAAAACACCCTTATGGACATGCCCTTTGATGGCCGTCGCCTCTTCGGCGACAAAGCGGACAGCGCGTTGGAGAGGTTTAAGGACTCAGGGCTACGGCCAAGTCCTTGGGACTCTCTGCAGTCCGCCCTCCTCCGCCTTCCGCTCCTTTCGTGGCACAGGAAGGGGCGCCCGCAGCGTTCGCAACAGAGCCACAGGCCGGCGCAGCAGTCATCCCAGCGCGGACGCGGGTTCCGCCGTGGCGGAGAAAGGGGCCAGCAGGCGGGTCAGTCCACCACCACCACCCCGGCCACCACTGCCTCCAAACCTTCCTAGTCCGAACTTTCAGGCCCATCAAACGCCAGTGGGCGGCAGGCTCCGCCATCACCTCCCCCCCTGGCGCACCATCACTTCGGACAGGTGGGTTTTAGAGATAGTCCGAAGGGGCTACTCCCTCCCCTTCGAGACTACCCCCCCAGCCATGCCACCTCAATACCACCGCATGTCGGGGGATCACTTGGTGCTTCTTCAGCAGGAAGTTGCGGTCCTCTTGGCCAAGGGGGCCATCGAGCGCGTTCCGACGCACGAAGTAGGTCGTGGTTGTTATTCCCACTTTTGTGGTGCCCAAGAAGGACAAAGGCCTTCGTCCTATCTTGGACCTCCGGAACGTCAATCGCTTCCTCCATAAAGAGAAGTTCAAGATGCTCACTCTAGCTCAGGTCTTGTCTGCTCTCGACCCACAAGACTGGATGGTGGCGCTGGACTTGCAGGACTCCTATTTCCACATCCCCGTCCTGCCAGCCCACCGGCGTTACCTGCGGTTCATTGTAGGCCACGAGCACTTTCAGTTTACCGTGCTCCCCTTTGGCCTTACCAGCGCCCCTCGGGTGTTCACCAAGGTGATGGCGGTGGTCGCAGCTCATCTGCGCAGATCAGGGGTCTCAGTCTTCCCCTATCTCGACGATTGGTTGTTGAAGGCGGGCTCGACACACAGTCGTCTCCCACCTCCAGACTACGGCCGACCTCCTGCACTTGCTGGGGTTCTCCATCAATGTGCCGAAGTCGCACCTGATTCCCTCCCAGAAGCTCCTCTTTATCGGAGCGGTTCTGGACACGGCGCAGTTTCGGGTCTATCCTCCCGAACGGCGAGTCCGGGATATTCGGGCTCTGATTCCCATCTTTCAGCCCTTGTCCCGGGTTCCAGTCAGAGTGACTCTGAGGCTGCTGGGCCTCATGGCCTCCTGCTGGTCAATCATGCCAGGTGGCATATGCGGGCTCTGCAGTGGGACCTGAAGTTCCAGTGGGCGCAGCATCAGGGAAACCTGTCCGATCACGTCCAGATCTCGGAGGGAACTGCACAACAATTGCAGTGGTGCCTCACGAACCGGCATTGGGTCGACTGCAGATACCTCTCCCTTCCCCAACCGGAGTTCACAGTGGTGACGGATGCGTCCCTCCTGGGATGGGGCGGCCACATGGGAGAGGCGGAGATCAGAGGCCTCTGGTCTCCGGCGGAGTCCCGGCTCCATATCAACCTTTTGGAGCTGCGGGCGATCAGGCTTGCACTGAAGGCATTCCTTCCCTCTGTCAAGGGGAGAGTAGTGCAGGTGTTCAGACAACACCACCGCCATGTGGTACTGCAACAAACCAGGCGGGGTGGGGTCGTGGACCCTCTGTCAGGAGGCTCTGCGTCTCTGGACATGGCTGGAACATCTGAAAGAGACACGTTAGTGACAGATTCCTTACCTTAGAATATCCCCAGGCGTCAGGCTGGATCCGGAAAGTTTTTTGCGTAGCAGTACCCTTGCGCGTCGGTAGGCGGCGTCGGTAGGCGGCGTCGTGCGGCTCCGCGTCCGTCGTCGGCGTCGTGATCGCCGGGATGACGTCGCGGGCAGTACTTAGGCGCCGCCCCTGCGCGCTGACGTCAGTTCTTCTTTTTCCGCGCCGGGAAGAGCAGTGCCCTGGTCATTTTTTGACCAATCTTTTTTGGTGAATTTTTCACTGTTTTTCTTTCATTGACTTCAAGGTGTCGTAGGGATGCCCGGGTTTAAACGTTGCGGCGCCTGTGCTCGGATGATGTCCATCACAGACCCGCATCGGGAGTGTCTCTTCTGCCTCGGCCGAGGCCACGACACGGAGTCTTGTTCCGACTGCCGGGCCCTCAACCCGAAAGCTTTGCGAGAGCGGTCTCGAAAGCTCCTGGAGGCCCGGCATTCGGCTCCGCGCAAGCCCCGGTCGCGTGAGAGGTCCAGGGGTCGATCGCGGAGTCCACACCGGTCGTCGGCATCAAAGTCTTCTTCGTCCGGTAAGTCCAAACATAAAAAGTCCAAAAAGCATCGTCGCTCTAGGACTTCGCCTCGCCGGTCTCGCGACTCGGCTGAGGCCCCTCCCGGCACCGTCCCCGCCCCCGCGGCCCCGGACATGCATGTGGAGTCGCCCCCGCAATACCCGTCCTTCCCGGGTTCGGGGGCGGATCCGGCCCAAGTACAGGAATTCCTGTCGGCCATGGCCCGCCTCTTCGGGCCTCCAGGCCCCTCCGGTGCGCCTTCGGGCCCCGCGGGCCCTGATAGGGTTGCTCCGGCGTCGCCGACGGCTCCGGCCCCGGCGTCGCCCGTGCCTCCAGCCTCGATCCCGGCTCCGGCCTCGATCCCGGCTCCGCAACCCCCATCGACGCCGGTCGACCTAACGACACCTCCGCCGGCGCCGATGTCTCCGGTGCCGTTCTCGACGCCGCCTGGGGCTCCGGGCGGCGGCGTCCCCCAGTTCCTTCCGGCTCCGGACATGGACCCGGAACGACGTCGCTCGACGCCGGTTCCGGCGCCGATCAGACCTTGGGTCCCAAATGTCCCTCCTCCCCCTTATTTTGAACCAGAGGAGGACCAGGAGGACCAGGAGGACTGGGAGGGGTCTGATGACCCTCTGGCACTACAGTGTCAGTACGATGAGGACTGGACAGAGGGTCTAGGGGATGCCAGTGGTCCAGATACTTCCCCTGACACTGGCATGCTGTCTCCTCCCGTGGCTACGGAGGAGGAGCCAATTTTGCAACGGTGTTGCGTAGGGCGGCTGGAGCCTTACATCTCCAACTCCCTACTGTGGCGGTCAAGACTAATCTCTTGACAGAGGTGCTTCAGCCGGCAGCCTCCTCTACGGAGACTGTGCTGCCGTTTAACGACGCCCTCACTGACGTTCTTTTGGGCGCCTGGTCCAAGCCCAACACACGTGTCCAGACGCCATCGCCCAGCTCCGGGCGACCCCCTGTTTCTCTCTGTCCACCCCACTCCTGAGAGCTTGGTTGTCCAAGCCTCCGCTTCCCAAACCGCCTTCCCTACCGCCCCTCCGGATAGGGAATCCAAACGCCTGGATCAATTTGGGAAGAAATGTTTTTCTTCCTCCAGTGCTGGCTTGCGGTCCATCAACACCGCTTGTCTTTTGGGCCGATATACCCACTCCTTGTGGGATTCGGTGGCGAATGTTTTGCCCCAGTGTTCTGAGGAGGTCCAGACACTGCTTTCCCGCGCCATTGCGGAAGGAAGGGATGCGGCCAAATACACGATTCGATGTGGCCTTGATACCGCCGACTCGCTGGGCAGGTCTATTGCAACGACGGTGGCGCTGCGACGCCACGCCTGGCTGAGAACCACTGGTTTTCAGGGGATGTCCAGAATACTCTCATGGACATGCCCTTTGATGGAGTCGGTCTTTTTGGGTCCAAAGCAGACCATGCGTTGGAGCGCTTTAAGGACTCACGGGCTACTGCCAAGTCCCTGGGCCTTTCTGCTACACGCCCTCCGCTGACTTCTGCTTTTCGCCCCTATCGTGGCCACGGTAGGGCGCCCCTAGCGTCAGCAGCCCAGCCACCGGCCCGCGCAGCAGGCGTCTTCGCGTGGCCGAGGACGTGGATTCCGCCGTGGCGGATCGGGCAACCAGCGTGCGGGTCAGGCCACCACCTCCAACCCGTCCGCGGCCTCCAAACCCTCCTAGTCCCTCCTTTCAGGTGCACAGCACGCCAGTAGGGGGCAGGGTCCGCCATCACCTTCCCCACTGGCGTACCATCACCTCGGACAGGTGGGTCTTGGACATTGTCCGAAGGGGCTACTCCCTCCCCTTCGAGTCCACCCCCCAGCCATGCCACCTCAATTCCACCGCATGTCAGGGGATCACTTGGTACTTCTGCAGAAGGAAGTCACGGCCCTCTTGGCCAAGAGGGCCATCGAGCATGTTCCGACCCCAGAAGTAGGGCGTGGTTGCTACTCCCACTACTTCCTGGTGCCCAAAAAGGACAAGGAGGACATGCGTCCTATCTTGGACCTCCGGAACGTCAATCGCTTCCTCCGGAAGGAGAAGTTCAAGATGCTCACCCTAGCTCAGGTCTTGACTGCCCTCGACCCTGGAGACTGGTTAGTAGCGTTGGACTTGCAGGACGCATATTTCCACATCCCCGTCCTGCCGGCCCACCGGCGTTACCTTCGGTTCACGGTAGGCCCCGAGCATTTTCAGTTCACCGTGCTCCCCTTTGGCCTTACCAGTGCCCCTCGGGTGTTCACGAAAGTGTTGGCGATGGTCGCAGCTCATCTGCGCCGGGCAGGGGTTTCAGTCTTCCCCTACCTCGACGACTGGCTGCTGAAGGCGGGCTCGTCCCAGGCAGTCGTCTCCCACCTCCAGACTACGGCCGAACTCCTGCACTCGCTGGGGTTCTCCATCAATGTGCCGAAGTCGCATCTGATTCCTTCTCCACAGCTCCTTTTCATCGGAGCAGTTCTGGACACGACGCAGTTTCGGGCCTATCCTCCCGAACGGCGAGTCCGGGATATTCAGGCTATGATTCCGATCTTTCAGCCTTTATCCTGGGTTTCGGTACGGATGACCCTGAGGCTGCTGGGCCTCATGGCCTCCTGCATCCTGCTGGTCAATCATGCCAGATGGCATATGCGGGCTCTGCAGTGGGACCTGAAGTTCCAGTGGGCGCAGCACCAGGGCAACCTGTCCGATCACGTCCAGATCTCGGAGGGGACTGCAAAACAGTTGCAGTGGTGGCTCTCGAACCGGCAGATCCCTCTCCCTTCCCCAGCCAGAGCACACAGTTGTGACGGACGCGTCCCTTCTGGGATGGGGCGGTCACATGGGAGAGGCGGAGATCAGAGGCCTCTGGTCTCCGGCGGAGTCCCGGCTCCATATCAACATTCTGGAGCTCCGGGCGATCCGACTTGCACTCAAGGCATTCCTTCCCTCTGTCAAAGGGAAGGTAGTGCAGGTGTTCACAGACAACACCACCGCCATGTGGTACTGCAACAAACAAGGCGGGGTGGGGTCGTGGACCCTTTGTCAGGAGGCTCTGCGCCTCTGGACATGGCTGGAACATCAGGGCATGTTCCTGATGGTTCAACACCTGGCAGGTTCCCTGAACGCCAGGGCGGACGAACTCAGCCGCAGGTGCATGATGGATCACGAATGGCGTCTTCACTCGGAAGTGGCGCAAAGTCTCTTTCAGCAGTGGGGAGAGCCTTGGTTAGATCTATTCGCCACCGAAGAGAACGCGCAATGTCATCAGTTCTGCACGTTGGAATTTCCAAGGCGGCACTCGCTCGGCGACGCTTTTCGTCGCGAGTGGAGTTGCAGTCTGTTGTACGCCTTTCCGCCTATACCACTTCTGCCCAGAGTGCTGAAGATCAGGCGCGACCGGGCCCAAGTCATTCTTGTGGCTCCGGACTGGGCTCAAAGAGTATGGTATCCCGAGCTACTCAGTATGAGCATCGATTCCCCCGATCCGACTGCCTCTTCGGGAGGATCTTCTGTCGCAGCAGGAGGGGACGGTCCTCCACCCGAACCTGTCCAGCCTCCACCTCTTTGCGTGGAGATTGAGCGGCGGCAGTTGATTCCCTTCGACTTGCCTCCTGAAGTTTGTGACGTTATTCTGGCAGCCAGGCGTCCCTCTGCTAAAGTGGTATACGCCTGCAGGTGGAACAAATTTGTGGCATGGTGCACAGCAAAGGCTGTGGATCCCCTTTCTGCCCTTCTTTCTGAGGTTCTACTGTTCCTTCTTTCTTTGGCCCAGCAGGGCTCTGCTCTGGGCACTATCAAGGGCTACCTTTCTGCTATTTCGGCCTTTCTCAGGCTCCCTGATCAGCCCTCTCTTTTCAAGTCCCCTGTTGTAAACAAGTTTCTTAAAGGCATTACTCACCTTTTTCCTCCTATTCCTTTCGTACAGTGGGACTTGAATCTGGTTCTGACGTACTTGATGTGTGCTCCCTTTGAGCCACTTCACAACTGTCCTCTTCGTCTTTTGATGTTAAAGACTGCTTTCCTGGTGGCCATCACTTCCGCCAGGCGAGTGAGCTCTTTCCTGCAAGCCTCCTTTCCTTTCAGTCCATCCGGACAAGGTTGTGCTCAGGCCCCGTCCTTCCTTTTTGCCAAAAGTGGTTACGGCCTTACACATTGGGCAGACTATTACCTTGCCCACCTTTTTTCCGCCTCCGCATCCTTCCAGAGAGGAAGAGAGGCTCCACCGTCTGGACCCAAAACGTGCGCTTTCTTTTTATCTCAACCGCACACAGCAGTTCTGGGTGGATGACCAGGTTTTTGTTGGCTACGTTGGCACCAAGAAAGGTCGGGCGGTCCATAAGAGAACCATCTCCCGCTGGGTTGTCTTGTGCTTCAAAGCCTGTTACTCTTTGGCTAAAAAAGAACCTCCGGTGGGGCTGCGTGCTCATTCCACCAGAGCTACTGCAGCCACTACTGCATTGGGACGTGGTGTCCCCCTGCAAGACATCTGTCAGGCAGCCACGTGGGCCTCGCTGCACACGTTTACCAAGCATTATTGCCTGGACAGGCAAGTCCGGAGAGACTGCTTCTTTGGCCGTTCTGTTCTCCGTAACTTTCTGGTGTGATCTTAGTTCGCAGACCCACCACCGGGGTTGGTATTGCTGGGGTATCTATTCTAAGGTAAGGAATCTATCACTATTGTGTTTCTTTCAGATGAACAAGTTACTTACCTTCGGTAACGATCTATCTGTAAGAAACATTAGTAGTGATAGATTCCTTACCGCCCCACCCATCCTCCCCGTTCTGCGAACTGATTTCTGGGGTTAAGGTCATCCCTTTCAGGGCCCTAGTTTCAATGCACCAGTGGTCAGTATCTTACATGGCTCAGCGTTCCTGGCGCGGAAAGTCTTGTACAGAACTGACAGCGCGCGTGGGCGGCGTCCAAGTAGCACCCGCGATGTCATCTCGGCGACCACGACGCCAACGACGGACGCGGAGCCGCACGACGCCCCTACCGACGCGCAGGGGTACTGCTGATGAAAACTTTACGGATCCAGCCTGACGCCTGGGGATATTCTAAGGTAAGGAATCTATCACTACTAATGTTTCTTACAGATATATTGTTACAGAAGGTAAGTAACTTGTTCATTAGTTAGTTATAGATTCCTTACCGCCCCACCCGTCCTCCCCGTTCTGCAAAATGATTTCTAGGGTTAAGGACATCCTTTCAGGACCTAGTTTTGTGCACCAGTGGTCAGTGTCTTGCATGGCTCTGCGTATCTGGCGCGGAAAGTCGTGTACCGAACTGACGTCAGCTCGTGAGGGCGGCGTCTAAGTAGCTGCCGCGATGTCATCCCAGCGACCACGACGCCGACGACTGACGCGCAGCCGACCAACGCCACCTTCCGACGCGCATGAAAAAACTTTCCGGATCCAGTCTGACGTCTTGGGGTAATTCTAAGGTAAGAAATCTATAACTAACTAATGTTTCTTACAGATATATCGTTACCGAAGGTAAGTAACTTGTTCTTTACGTTTTGAACTTACCTTGGTGCAGCAAGGCTGTGTGCTTGCAACAGTTGAGGGCTATTTGTCTGCCCTTTCGCCATTCCTGCGTTTACCTGATCAACCTTCTCTGTTTAAGTCCCCTATAGTGTTACGGTTGATTAAGGGACTTACTAGCAAATACACTACCACTCTATTCATTATGCCTAAGGGGTTACTAATTTGGTACTAATTTACCTTGTGTTCTCCGTTTGAACCTTTACATAGTTGTCATTTGAGACTACTTATGTTCAAGACAATTTTTCTAGTGGCTATAACGTCTGCTAGACAAGTTAGTGAGTTGCAGGCCCTCCGAGTAAAGCCTCCCTTCTCAACTTTCTATGCGGATAAGTTGTTTTTGAGAACCAGAGCTGCTTTCCTGCCAAAGGTGGTTACTCCCTTCCACGTAGGGCAGTCTATCACTCTTTCTACCATCCTCCTCTACACCCTTCCAAAGAGGAGGAAAGGCTTCATCAGTTGGACCCTAAAAGGGCTGTTAGCTTTTACAGTGACGGGTAACTTTATCTCTGGCTGGACGATCAGCTGTTTGTTGGCTATGTGGGCAAGTTGAAAGGAAAAGCTGTGCATAAAAGAACATTATCCAGATGGATCCTCCTTTGCATTAAGATCTGCTATGACATGACTCTCAAAGATCTTCCAGAAGGTATTAAAGCTCATTCCACAAGAGCGAAGTCTTCTACTTATGCTTTAGCTAGAGGTGTCACTGTAGTTGGCATTTGTAAAGCAGCAACTTGGGCCTCCATACACACTTTTGCAAAGCACTATTGCTTAGACTCCGAAGTGAGGAGGGACAGTCACTTTTCCTGCTCTGTTTTGCAAGATTTTTTGGTATAGGCAGACAGGCTCCCACCTTCAAGTGCAGAACTGCTTGGGGATTCTGTTCAAAAGGTGAGGAATCCACAGGTAGATGTATCCATCAGTTGAACAAGTTCTTCAGTAACGCTTTTTCTGTTGTATACAGTATCAACCTGTGGATTCCTCACTGACCTACCCGCCTCCCGTTGCTTGTTTGCGTATGCCAAAAACAAGGCTATTTGTATATTGTGTATTTAATTTACTTCAGAAGGCACCAAAAAAATGAGTGGAAACTGATGTCAGCACGCCGACAAGTGCCTCTTATGGCTCCGATGACATCACTCAGAGTTGCGTGCGGAGCCCTGGGCATTATGACGTCCTCTTCGACGTGGGAGAGCTGGAAAGAAAAGTTTCTGTGGAATGCTGGCACATTGGAATATTCAAAAGGTGAGGAATCCACTGGTTGATACTGTATCCACCAGAAAGTGTTACTGAAGGTAAGTAACTTGTTCTTTAGTTATTGTGTTTTAATCCTAAAAGCTTACGTTTCTTGTGTTTCATTTATCCTTATGCTCAGTCCTTTTTTCCTGACCTTTTCTTAAAATTGCTGTCTGCATCTCTCAGCCCGTTTTCTCTCATCACTTTCACCTCAATGGGTTCCTTTGTGCTCTCAATGTGATGTTATTTCAAGTGTGAACTCTTGTACAATCTCTCCTCCTTCTATAATTGTACTCTTTCACCTTATCTTCCAGCATGGAGGACTAACCATGAGCAGCTCAGGCATGGCTAGCATGTCTTCGCAGTGGGGGGAGTCCAGCCCCTTGTGGGGTGGTCATGAGAAGAACAGTAGCCTTGGTCCCTGGGAAGAGGGACTGAAGAATGCTGGCGCAAGCATGAGAAGCATGGGGCTTAAGAATAGCCGGAGCAGCCCATCCCTGAGGTATGTCATTGGTGTTTTTCGAGAGGGTTAAAGATAAGGTTCCAAGAAGAAATTAATTGGGTGCTTGAAGGGCTTCTGTAGTCAATACATTATTCCATTTTTTTTTTAATTCCCAGAAAAGGGAAGGGACAAAGCTGAAAGATGAGAACAAATAATTTTTGTAATGTTTGTTTGTCCACTAAAAAGGAAGGTAGTTGAAGCATGTGAGCAGCTTTTTGTTTGATTCCTTTTGATTAAGTCCATCAGGGAGAGAGACAGAAAATCAAATATTCTCTTTGGACCATACACACTTGTCCTATTTGACGCTTAAAAGGGTTAGGTCATTAGAAAATCATGAGCATTTCATTGTTCCTAAATCTTTGTAGCAAAGTGCCACTTTTTGAGTTGTCCACCCATACCTTTTGCTCACTGGTACTGTTATTGATTGGTAGTACACTGGGTTCCTGCTAACCAGGTGCCAGTGCTCTTTCCCTACAAACAAGACACATGTTTAATTGTAACCCAATTGGCAAGGACTTTAGCACCCCTGTAAGTCCCTAGTAAATGGTACTCCTGGTACCCAGGGCATGGGTACTAACTAAAGAGGGTCCCTAAGGCCTGCAGCATGGATTATGCCACCCTAAGGGACCCAAATACATTGCCACCACAGACGAGTTTCTGACCCCCTGCAGGTGAGAGCCTGCATTCTCTGAGGCCAGGAACAATGCCTATCCGGCAGAAGGTGATAACATCTCCTTTAACAGGATGGCTAGCAGATTAGCATCTCAAAGCCAGAGTCTTCAAATCATCTGCTACCTTTGAAATGTGACCACAGCTCCCCCTCAGACCTGGGGAATGCGACCCCGTGCCCTAAGGCCCATTTGGCACCAGAGCAGGTGGGAAATTAGAAGGCGTGTCTGTCACACTTGCAGGCTAGACACAAATGTGTAACACTCCCCTCTGATAAGCCTAAGCTGCTCTACCAATGTAGGAAGCTGGCTTTTTATGTACTGGGCCAATGTAGGGGCACACCATGCAAAAAGTTCAGATGACCCTTATTGGTTTCAGGGCTTACTTTAATAATCCAAAGCGCTCTATTTGTGGTAGTGTGGTCCAGCAGCTTAAGCTTATCAGAGGTGAGTGTTAAGCATTTGTTGCACACAGAGTCAATAAATGGTACACACACACACACACTTAAGAAGAAAGCCGAGACCAATTGTAGGAAAGTGGGTTTCTGTTGCAGTAAACCCCCCCCCCCCCCTCCTTTGCCAGATTGCTGATGCTTTTTGACTCGATGTGCCCTGGGGCCTTGCCAATCAGGACCTGTGTTCTTTCCCAAAACTTGACCTTTGTACCCCCACATGGCACCACTCTGGCCACATGTAATCCCTTGTAAAAGGTATCATGTGTACCAAGGGCACTGTGACCAGGGAAGGCCTGTAAGGGCTGCAGCACATATTGTGCCACCCTTAGAGGTCCTGTGCCTTAAAAAAACACACACACACACACACACACACTCACTCACTGACTCGCACACTCACACACTCACACACTCACACACTCACACACTCACACACTCTCACACTCTCACACTCTCACACTCTCACACTCTCACACTCTCTCACTCTCTCACTCTCTCACTCTCTCACTCTCACACACTCTCACACTCACACACACACTCTCACACACACTCACACACTCTCTCTCTTTTGGTGCAGAGAAAGTGATAAGTTGCCATGCCTGTAACCCACACCTTTTTTTTTTTTTTTACTTTATTTAAGCTTTTAGAAAGAATACAGCGCTGCAGCCCACTGCTCCGTTAGTGGGGACAATATGAAAAGACATTGCATCAATATACAGCAACACATACCAGAATTAGCATCACCAACAGTTTATAGGGTGGGAAGTCCATTTAATGGCAAAACCATCATGGAATGTCCATTCAACTTGGAGGCTGTCGCTTCCCCTTAAGGAGCAGCAGTTGCCATGCAGCTAAGCGCAAGAGCGAGAAAGAGAAGAATAAAGTAGGAGAGGGAGAGTGGATAACAAAGAGGGGGCACGGGGAAGAAAGTCACCTCTCTGGTCAAGTGAGGGGGAAGGGGTATAAGTTCACGTGGCGCACATAGTCACAGAGTCGATCTGACCACAGCTAGAGGGGTCTCCACCCGTTCAGCGGGGCGGGGCTGCAGGAAATCTAGCAGGGGCTGCCAGATGTCACGGGGGCGCGACTGCCCTGGCATAAGTTCCCAGAATTCAGAAAATTGGGTATGGCAAAAAGCAGCGTCTCTGAGCCAGTCATTCTTGCAGGGTTTACGCTACCTGTCGCTTGGCCAATAACAGCATCATGGCCGCCAGTCTCCTAATCTCTACCGTGAGGTCTTTCACATAGCCTAGCAGAGCGAGAAGTGGGGAGCATTCCAGTCGATAACCCAGCATAGTGCTTAGCGCATCCAGCACGTCATGCCAGTAATGCGCTACCTCAGTGCACTCCCAGGCCAAATGCAGAAAGGAGGCCTCAGGCGTTCCACACCGCCTACACCTCGCGTCCTCACTCAGTCCCACCCCGCACATCCACACAGGGGTTCTATATAACTGGTGCAGAAATTTGAAATGGATTAAGCGCAGCCTGTAGTTAGGTGACAAAGCCTTGGATTGAGCGCAGCAATAGGCCCACACCCCCTCCTCAAACGGAGTGCCCAGGCATTCCTCCCATTTACGCTGGGCGGGGGGAACACAGACTGGAGATTCGCGCTGCATACCGCCATATAAACGCGAGATAACCCTGCGGGGCGAGGGGTTGGTGAGGAATGTTTCCAGAGTCTGAAACGTTTGGGGTGCTATCGGGAATGACTGGTACTGGGCTCGGACCGCGGCCCTCAATTGAAAATAAGTCAACCGCTCAAGGAGTCCAGTGTGGTCCTCTCCTAGTGCATCGTCCAGAGTAACAAACACCCTGTCAGGGAAGGCATTCCCAAGTGTATGGATCTGAAGTTTACGCAGCCGTTGGCAGACTCCCGTCTCCAACGTGAAGGTCAGCTCCGGGTGCCTAGTGAGTGGGATCGACGGCGCGAACATCGTATCCAGTCTCGCTCTGCGGCAGAGTTGCCCCCACGCCCATACAGTGCACCCCACGGTGTCTATCCCGGGCCTTGGGCGCCGCTGCTCACGGTATAAGACCATGGGAAGTGGAACCGGGTCCGCCAGATCACTCTCAGGGGCAGTGTGCGCCATGAAGAGGGTCGGGTAAATCCAAAAAGCCAAATTGGGCCTGCGCGCAGCTGTGGTACAGCTCCATGTCAGGTGCTCCCAGGCCCCCCTGCTCAAACGGGAGTGTAAGAGCTTCCCAGGTAACCAGAGGCTGCCCCCCCCCCCCCCCTGGCAAGGGAGATTAAGTTGGAGCGAAGCCTCTGCTTGACTGCGGCTGTAAGAGGATTGGAAGGTTAATAAAGACGTAGAGGAACTTTGGTAAGATCACCATCTTAGCAATGGCAATCCGGCCAGCCAGGGAGAGAGGGAGCGCCCTCCACCGGTTGAGCAATGTGCCTCTACAGTGTCCAAGTCCATTCTTAAACATTGTAAGTGCAGTAAAGTAAGTGCAGTAAAGCCAATGTCATTATGAACTCCACAGCACCATAATGGCTTTACTGAGTTCTGGGAAGTTTGGTAGCAAATTTCTCAGCATAATAAAACCACACTGATGCCAGTGTGGGATTTATTATACAATGCACTCCGAGGGCATCTTGGAGATGCTCCCTGAAAAACAACCAGCCTCTGGTGGGTTCCCTGACTGGTAAACACCAGCCTCCCACCACGGGACATGTTTCTGGACCCCTGGGGTGGAAGCCTTCGCTCCCTAGTGCTGTGGAGTTCGTAATGACAAACTCCCAGTACCATATACTCTTAATGGCAGCACTGCACTTACAATGTCTAAGAATGGACTTAGACACTGTAGGGGTACAGGGTTCATGCACCTGTACCCTCACCACTGGTATAGTGCACCCAGCTAAAGGGGTGACTGATCTATGCCAGGGCAGTGGGTTGTAGGCATGGCACACAGGGATGTGTGCCATGTCGACTCTTCGCTTTGTTCTGCACCAAAAGTGTGTGTGTGTGTGTGTGTGTGTGTGTGTGTGTGTGTGTGTGTGTGTGTGTGTGTGTGTGTGTGTGTGTGTGTGTGTGTGTGTGTGTGTGTGTGTGTGTGTGTGTGTGTGTGTGTGTGTGTGTGTGTGTGTGTGTGTGTGTGTGCGCGCACACACACACAGGACCTCTAAGGGTGGCACAATAAGTGCTGCAGCCCTTAGAGGCCTACTCTGGTCACAGTGCCCTGGGTACCTGTGGTACCATTTACCAGGGGCTGACCTGTGGATAGAGATGCCAATTGGGTTTAGGCTTCAAAGCAGTTTTAGGGAAAGAACATAGGCCCTGGGTACCTGATTAGCAGGAGCCCAGGGCACACTCAGTCAAAGCACATCAGCAAAAAGTGGGGTCAACCATGCGGAAAGAGGGCACTTTCTCACAACTGCCCCTTCGGGAGGATCTTCTGTCGCAGCAGCAGAGGAGGGTTCTCCACCCGAACCTATCCAGTCTCCACCTCCCACCCGAACCTATCCAGTCTCAATCTCCTTGCGTGGAGATTGATCGGCGACAGGTGACACCTTCCGCCTGAAGTCTTTAATGTCATCTTGGCAGCCAGGTGTCCCTCCACTAAATCGGTATACGCCTGTAGATGAAATAAGTTTGTGGCATGGTGCACAGCAAAGGCAGTGGATCCCTTTTCTGCCCCTCTTTCAGCAGTCCTTTTGTATATACTTTCTTTGGCCCAGCAGGGCTCTGCTCTGAGTACTCTCAAAGGTTATCTTGCAGCTATCGCTTCTTTTCTTCAGCTACCAGATCAGCTATCCTTGTTCAAGTCTCCTATTGTTAATAGGTTATTTAAGGGCATTACTCATCTGTTTCCTCCATCTCCTTTCATAATGCCCTAGTGGGACTTGAATCTTGTTCTCACATTCCGTATGTGTTCTTCCTTCGAGCCTCTTCATAACTGTCCTCTCAGGCTCCTCACTCTCAAAACTGCTTTTATTGTGGCCATCACCTCTGCTTGCAGGGTGAGTGAGCTTCAAGCTCTGTCTTCCAAGCCTCCTTTCTTCTCTGTGCATCCGGACAAAGTGATGCTTAGAACAAGGCCTTTGTTTCTTCCTAAAGTGGTTACACCATTTCATGTAGGACAATCTATAACTTTGTCCACCTTTTTCCCCACCTCCGCACCCTTCCGAGGAGGAGAGACTCCACCGTCTGGACCCTAAATGGGCGCTGTCATTCTACCTTGACCACACCAAAGATTTCCAGGTGGATGATCAACTCCTTATTGAATTTGTAGGTGCCAAGAAAGGCCGGGATGTTCAAAAATGTACCATCTCTCGATGGGTTGTCCTTTGCATAAAGATCTGCTATGCTTTAGCTAAGAAGGATCCTCCAGTGGGGTTGCGTGCTCATTCCACTAGGACTACGGCAGCAACCACTGCGTTGGCTCGCGGAGTCCCATTCCTTGATTTCTACCAGGCAGCAACGTGGGCGCCTCTGCACACGTTTACCAGACATTACTGCCTGGACTGCTTGTCTGGAAGAACGGCTATTGTGCCCGTTCGGTCCTCCAGGACTTTCTCGTCTGAACTTGGTTTGCATACCCTCCGGGGAGTGTATTGCTGGGGTATCTATTCTAAAGGTAAGGAATATATAACTAACTGTCTCTTTCAGATGAACAAGTTACTTACCTTCGGTAACGATGTAGCTTTAAGAGACATATTTTAGTTGTAGATTCCTTACCGCCCACCCATCCTCCCCGCTCTGCGAAGTGATTTCTAGGGATCGGGACTCCCATACAGGCCCTAGTTGTGGCGCACCAGTGGTCAGTGTCTTGCATGGCTCTGCGCTTGTGGCGTGGAAAGTCGTGTCAGAACTGACGTCAGCGCGCAGGGGCGGCGTCTAAGTAGGCACCACAACGTCATCCTGGCGACCACGATCACTGTAATGTCATCCCGGCGACCACGACGACGGGCGCGGGGTTGACCGACGCCAACTGCCGACGCACAGGGGTACTGCTAAAGAAAAATCTCTGAATCCAAACTGATGCCTGGGGGGAAATTCTAAAGGTAAGGAATCTACAACTAACATATGTCTCTTACAGATAGATCGTTACCGAAGGTAAGTAACTTGTTCTTTAGTACCCATGCTCTGGGTACCAGGGGTACACTAGAGAATTACATGGGTGCCAAATTCCTTGCCCTTTGGGTTAGAATTGAACATTTGTCTTGTTTTTAGGGAAAGAGCACTGGCACTGGGGCCTGGTTAGCAGGGACCCAGCGCACCAACTATCAACATCATCCGTACCAGTGAGCAAAACGTGAGGGTGACCATGTCAAAAAGTGGCACTTTCTTACAACCACACAACCACAAATAGAGCACTTGGGATTATTAAAGTAAGCCCTGTAAACCAATCAGGTTTGTCTGGACTTTTTGCATGGTGTACCCATGCAAAAATAAAGAGGAAATTGAGATACATGCCTGTATTTTCAAAGAGAAGTGGAAGGCTTAAAAAATATATATATTTAGGGGTGGGGTGTATTTTCACCAGTGACTTGTATATAAACAAAGGCAATTTTAGGTGGGAGACACCTAAAAGAGAGCCATTTTTGTCTTAAAAAATCAGGAGTTCCCCACCTGAATCATATCTATTTCCATGTATGAACTAGGTGGTACCTGTTTTCGTTGGCAGGGAGCTTGTTGATCAGGAAGTGCTGCCAGAAGGTTTTTTGTTATTTCACAGTCTTCTTACTTTCTCTTGCGAGTGCCATCTCCCACTTTAGTTTGTTAAATATGTCAAATGTAACTTTTAAAGCAGTTTGTTTCGTGTTCACCTAGTTTGAATAGTAACCACTGTCCTCTATTTCCATAACACAGTGATTCTTATGGTATCCCCAGCCGCCAGAGCCGGAAGAAGACTGAAGAGGAAGAGAAACTTCTCAAGTTACTGCAAGGCATTCATAAGCCTCAGGATGGCTTTACGCAGTGGTGTGAGCAGATGTTGCATGCTCTTAACACCTCCAACAACCTGGACGGTATGATTGCTACAGGCGCTGAAGCTAGGCAGAGACAGCGATTCAGTCCTCTTAAAATTCCATGGACATGTAATTGGGGCAAAACCAGTTATACTGATTTTAAGGGCATTTTGGTCTCTCTATAGTGATCCTGTGGATGTAGAACCATATAAGTTTATACTTGGTTACTATGACCTTTTTGTATTTCTGCACATAGGTGTTTGGGTGATATTTACATGGAGTTAGAAATGCTATGTTCGAGGCATGTGAGCTGTAGATCACATGCTGTGCATAGCCCGCCATCTGGTGTTGGGTCCGGATGTTTGCACTTTGTTTTTGTTCGAAGAAGTCTTTCCAGTCACGAGGTAGGTGACTCCTCCTTTCGGTGATAGTGCGCATGGGCATCGACTCCATCGTTAAATTGTTTTTTTCCGCCATCGGGTTCGGATGTGTATTGCTGCACTCCGGTTCGGCACCGTTTCTCGGGACCCTTCGCGCAATCCACTACCCTAGACGGTATTATCGATCGCAACTTTCCATTCTTCGCGTACCGCCTCAACTCGAAACAACTTCGATCGGAAAACTCGTGACGGGCCGTCGGGTCTACCTGCGCCGACAGCGCCAGCAGTCGATGGAACGGACTCCTTTCAAGTTCTGCCCCGAATGTCGTGCTAAGTTTCTATGCACGGACTTACACGAAGTGTGCAACCTCTGCCTGTCCCCAGAACACAACGAGAAAGACTGCGACGCGTGCCGATCGTTTCGATCAAAGAAAACGCTTCGTGACCGTCTGGCTCGACATCACGAGATGCAACACCAAACCGGCTCCGCACCGGACATCTTCGGAGAAGATTCCAACACAGAACATCAAGCTCAAGGAGCCGAGGAAAAACAACAACATGTGTCCGAAGCCGACTCCGACATGAAGGAAGAGGAGCAGGTTACTCCGGGTCAGCGAACCGTGAGTAAAGATACCCCCTTGCACCCCCAACAGACAAAGAAAACGGCTCCTGTCCCTCCTCTGCCTTCGGGCCAAGGTCGGCACCGACAAAGTTTCCGACGCCCCGCCCTCTGGCCCGGCTCTGAAACACAAGGACAAGCCTTCGGGCTCGAGCCGGCCCCATATCCGTGCCGAACCGACACCTTCGGCACCGAAATCGAAACATCTCCTAGTAACAATTCCACCGTTACCGAAGAATCCTCATTCCGCACCGAAAGGCTCGGAACCAAAACCTGCAAGTAAGGAAAAAGACACTCCGTCTAAAGAATCTCGGTCCGATGTGCCGCCCTCGGATCCGTAACAGAAAAAACTGGTTATACACCCTGATACAGGACATATCCATGCCACCCTACCAAAGAAATGCAAGATAGACCAACTAGAGGATTACCACATTCCTCTAAAAAGAAAGTGTGGGTACTAACCCTTCTCCCCCTTACATTCCACCCACTTATCCCAATTTACTTATAACACCTTCAAATTCACCACCACTATCACCTGACCCACAGGATGAAGGGGGTGGAGGGGATGGGGATGAGGATCAGTATAGGCCACAAGACATCGACCCTTGGGAGGATTATCATACTGACCCCATTACAGATAATGACCCTGATCTGTATCCGTCTAGACCCTCCCCACCTGATGATAACATTGGATATTTCGAGCTTTTTAAAGGGCTGCTCAATATCATGGAGTGGAGCTCCATAAAGAGAACTTAGAAGAGGATTTCCTCTTTGAGACCCTTACTTCCTCTCAAAGAGCTACTCATACATTGCCAATGCTTAAAGGCATGTTAAAACACACAGATGACATATTTAAAGAACCTGTGAGGGCAAGAATTATTACACCTAGGGTGGAGAGAAAATATAAGCCTGCCCCTACAGACCCTGCTTATATCAGAGGTCAGTTGCCTTTAGACTCGCTTGTGGTTTCCAACACTCGCAAGAGGGCTAGCTTGCAGATCACAGGTGAAGCTCCTCCTCCCGATAACGAGTCTAAGCTTATTGATGCCTCTGGCAAAAGAGTGGCTTCACAAGCAGCCAATCATTGGCGCATTGCCAATGCTCAAGCTTTACTGGCTCACTATAAATAGGGCTCATTACGATGAGTTGGAAAAACTCATGCATTTCCTGCCTGATGAACACAAGAATAGGGCTAATCTTATCCAAGAAGGTAAACTCATCACCAATACATCTATCAGGTGTTCCCTAGACGCAGCTGACACTGCAGCCCTTTGCAGTAAATACTAGCGTACTCCTACGTAGACATGCTTGGTTGAGAATCTCAGGATTCAAGCCTGCGGTGCAAACTTCCATTCTCAACCAACCATTTGATAAGGAACATCTCTTTGGACCAGCGGTTGATACCTCGCTAGAGAAAATGAAGAAAGACCCGGAGGTCGCAAAGTCCATGGGGGCTTTGCAATTACCTACCAATAGGGGTTCCTTTCGCCACTCCTTTTACAGGGGTGGTTCCAAAAATATATCCACCGACAATCCCTCCTCCCCTTGCAAGGGCAATAACCAATCCCCCTCATCAAGAGGTTATTTCAGAGGAGGTTTTAGAGGAAACAACGGTAAGGGAAGAGGCAGAGGCAACTCCACCCGCACTTTCCCCGCAAACAAACAGTGACCTGTCAGGGGACGTCTCTCACAATTCCTACCTGTCTGGAATTCAATCACCTCAGACAAGTGGGTACTACAAATTATCCAGTATGGTTACTGCCTGGAGCTTACAGGCACTCCCCCAAAAATTCCTGCAAGATCACATGCAATGTCACAAGAGCATCTTACCCTTCTGAGGCAAGAGGTTCTCTCTCTGTTAGAAAAACACGCTATAGAGCCAGTACCATTACAATACCAAGGGACCGGAGTATACTCCCTGTACTTTTTAATTCCCAAAAAAGACGGCTCTCTCAGGCCTATATTAGACCTCCGGGAACTAAATCTGTACATTCAGTCGGACCCCTTTCACATGGTCACACTCCAACAAGTACTTCCACTCCTTCAGCAAGGCGACTTTATGTCTACACCCTGCTCACCGCAAATACCTCAGATTTATGGTAGACGGTCAACATTATCAATTGAAGGTCCTCCCATTCGGAGTAACTACCGCACCCAGGGTTTTCACAAAATGCCTGGCAGTAGTCGCGGCTCATCTAAGAAGACAGCACATCCATGTCTTCCCTTATCTAGACGACTGGCTCATAAAAGCCAGCTCCCAGCACGGTTGTCTACGACACACTCAAAAAACAGTACAACTACTTCTCCACCTAGGGTTCACAGTAAATCTTACCAAGTCTCATCTCCAACCGTCCAAAATACAAGTGTATTTAGGAGCCACAATAGACACAAAGCTCTAGTGTGTCCCAATCCAGTCAGAGTCCGCAACATGCAGACTCTAATCTCTGTATCTGAAAGAGACACGTTAGTGACAGATTCCTTACCTTAGAATATCCCCAGGCGTTAGGCTGGATCCGGAAAGTTTTTGCGTAGCAGCCCTTGCGCGTCGGTAGGCGGCGTCGTGCGGCTCCGCGTCCGTCGTCGGTGTCGTGATCGCCGGGATGACGTCGCGGGCAGTACTTAGACGCCGCCCCTGCGCGCTGACGTCAGTTCTTCTTTTTCCGCGCCAGTAAGCGCAGATCCGGGAAGAGCAGTGCCCTAGTCAATTTTTGACAAAATTTTGGGTGATTTTTTCACTGTTTCTTTTCGAGTCTTCTCGACTCCTAGGTGTCGGTAGGGATGCCCGGCTTCAAGCCATGCGACGTCTGTGGTCGAATGATGTCGATCACAGACCCGCACTTGGAGTGTCTCTACTGTCTCGGCCGAGACCACGACATGAAGTCGTGCCCTGACTGCCGGGCCTTACACCCGAAGGCTTTGCGAGAGCGGTCTCGAAAGCTCCTCGAGGTCCGGCAGTCGGCTCCGCACCAAGCCCCGGTCCCGTGAGAGGTCGAGGGCCCGGTCGCGGAGCCCCCGCCGGTCGTCTGAGTCCAAGTCTTCGCACTCCTCGGGTAAGTCGAAGCATAAGAAGTCTAAGAAGCACCATCGCTCTAAGACTTCGCCTCGCCGGTCTCGCGACTCGGCTGAGGCCCCTGTCGGCACCGTCCCCGCGGCTCCGGATGTGCCTGTGGCGCCGCCCCCGCATTACCCGTCCTCCCGGGTTCGGGGGCGACTCCGGCCGAGATACAGGAATTCCTGTCGGCCATGGCCCACCTCTTCGGGCCTCAAGGTCCCTCCGGTGCGCCTTCGGGCCCCGCGGGCCCTGATGGGGTTGCTCCGGCGTCGCTGACGACTCCGGTCCCGGCGTCGCCTGTCCCGCCAGCCTTGATCCCGGCCTCGCCTCCGGTCCCGGCCTCGATCCCGGCTCCGGTGGTACCGCAACACCGTTCGACGCCGGTTGACCTAACCACGCCTCCGCCGGCGCCGATGTCCCCGGTGCCGTTCCTGACGCCGTCCTGGTTCTCTCCGGTTCCGGACATGGAGCCGGACCGACATCGCTCTACGCCGGCTCCGGCGCCGATGAGACCTTGGGTCCCAGATGTCCCTCCTCCTCCATATTTTGAACCAGAGGAGGGCCAGGAGAGCTGGGAGGGGTCTGAGGACCCTCTCACACAACAGTGGGAGTATGATCAGGACTGGGCAGAGGAACTTGGGGATGCCAGTGGTCTAGACACTTCCCCTGACACTGGCATGCTGTCTCCTCCCGTGGCTACGGAGGAGGGAGCAAATTTCGCAACAGTGTTGCGTAGAGCAGCTGGAGCCTTGCACCTCCAATTGCCTACTGTGGCTGTCGGGACTAATCTCCTGACGGAAGTGCTTCAGCCGGCAGCTTCCTCCTCGGAGACTGTGCTGCCGTTTAATGATGCACTGTCTGACGTTCTTTTGGGCACCTGGTCCAAGCCCACCACAGGGGCTCCTGTGGATAGGAACGTGGCCCGACGCCATCGCCCTGCTCCGGGCGACCCCTTGTTTCTCTCTCAAAATCCCACCCCCGAGAGCTTGGTTGTCCAAGCCTCTGCCTCCCAAACCGCCTTCCCTACCGCCCCTCCGGATAGGGAATCCAAACGCCTGGACCAGTTTGGGAAGAAGGCTTTTTCTTCCTCCAGTGCTGGCTTGCGGTCGGTGAACACCGCTTGCCTTTTGGGCCGATATACCCACTCCCTGTGGGATTCGGTGGCGGCTGTTTTGCCCCAGTGTTCTGAGGAGGTCCAGACACTGCTTACCCGCACCATTGCGGAAGGTAGGGATGCGGCAAAGTTCACCATACGTTGTGGCCTTGATACCGCCGACTCGCTGGGCAGATCGCTTGTAACGACGGTGGCGCTGCGTCGCCACGCCTGGCTGAGAACAACTGGTTTCTCGGGTGATGTCCAGAATACACTCATGGACATGCCCTTTGATGGAGTCGGTCTTTTTGGTTCCAAAGCAGACCATGCGCTGGAGCGTTTTAAGGACTCACGGGCTACTGCCAAGTCCCTGGGCCTTTCTGTTGTGCGCCCTCCGCTAACCTCTGCTTTTCGCCCCTTTCGTGGCCACGGAAGGGGTGCCCAGTCACGTCCGCTGCCCAGCCACCGGCCCGCGCAGCATGCGTCTTCGCGTGGCCGAGGACGTGGCTACCGCCGTGGCGGTTCAGGCAACCAGCGTGAGGGTCAGGCCACCAACTCCGCCCCGTCCGCGGCCTCCAAGCCCTCCTAGACCTTCCTTTCAGGTGCACAGCACGCCAGTAGGGGGCAGGGTCCGCCATCACCTTCACCACTGGCGTGCCATCACCTCCGACAGGTGGGTCTTGGAAATTGTCCGAAGGGGCTACTCCCTCCCCTTCGAGACCACCCCCCCAGCCATGCCACCTCAATTCCACCGCATGTCAGGGGATCACTTGGTGCTTCTGCAGAAGGAAGTCACGGCCCTCTTGGCCAAGAGGGCCATCGAGCATGTTCCGACCCCAGAAGTAGGACGTGGTTGCTACTCCCACTACTTTCTGGTGCCCAAAAAGGACAAGGAGGTCCTATCTTGGACCTCCGTTCAAGATGCTCACCCTAGCTCAGGTCTTGACTGCCCTCGACCCTGGAGACTGGTTGGTAGCGTTGGACTTGCAGGACGCTTATTTTCACATCCCCGTCCTGCCGGCCCACCGGCGTTACCTGCGGTTCACGGTAGGCCTCGAGCATTTTCAGTTCACCGTGCTCCCCTTTGGCCTTACAAGTGCCCCTCGGGTGTTCACGAAAGTGATGGCGGTGGTCGCAGCTCATCTGCGCCGGGCAGGGGTTTCAGTCTTCCCCTACCTCGACGACTGGCTGCTGAAGGCGGGCTCGTCCCAGGCAGTCGTCTCCCACCTCCAGACTACGGCCGAACTCCTGCACTCGCTGGGGTTCTCCATCAATGTGCCGAAGTCGCATCTGATTCCTTCTCCACAGCTCCTTTTCATCGGAGCAGTTCTGGACACGACGCAGTTTCGGGCCTATCCTCCCGAACGGCGAGTCCGGGATATTCAGGCTATGATTCCGATCTTTCAGCCTTTATCCTGGGTTTCGGTACGGATGACCCTGAGGCTGCTGGGCCTCATGGCCTCCTGCATCCTGCTGGTCGATCATGCCAGATGGCATATGCGGGCTCTGCAGTGGGACCTGAAGTTCCAGTGGGCGCAGCACCAGGGCCACCTGTCCGATCACGTCCAGATCTCGGAGGGGACTGCAAAACAGTTGCAGTGGTGGCTCTCGAACCGGCAATGGGTCATGGGCAGATCCCTCTCCCTTCCCCAGCCAGAGCACACAGTTGTGACGGACGCGTCCCTTCTGGGATGGGGCGGTCACATGGGAGAGGCGGAGATCAGAGGCCTCTGGTCTCCGGCGGAGTCCCGGCTCCATATCAACCTTCTGGAGCTCCGGGCGATCCGACTTGCACTCAAGGCATTCCTTCCCTCTGTCAAAGGGACGGTAGTGCAGGTGTTCACAGACAACAACACCGCCATGTGGTATTGCAACAAACAGTGCGGGGTGGGGTCGTGGACCCTATGTCAGGAGGCTCTGCGCCTTTTGGACATGGCTGGAACATCAGGGCATATTCCTGATGGTTCAACACCTGGCAGGTTCCCTGAACGCCAGGGCGGACGAACTCAGCCGCAGGTGCATGATGGATCACGAATGGCGTCTTCACTCGGAGGTGGCGCAAGGTCTCTTTCAGCAGTGGGGAGAGCCTTGGTTAGATCTGTTCGCCACCGAAGAGAACGCGCAATGTCAGCAGTTCTGCGCGTTGGAATTTCCAAGGCGGCACTCGCTCGGAGACGCTTTTCGTCGCGAGTGGAGTTGCGGTCTGTTGTACGCCTTTCCGCCTATACCACTTCTACCCAGAGTGTTGAAGAAGATTCGGCGCGACCGGGCCCACGTCATCCTTGTAGCTCCGGACTGGGCTCGAAGAGTTTGGTATCCCGAGCTACTCAGTATGAGCATCGATCCCCCGATCCGTCTGCCTCTTCGGGGGGATCTTCTGTCGCAGCAGCAGGGGACGGTCCTCCACCCGAACCTGTCCAGTCTCCACCTGCTTGCGTGGAGATTGAGCGGCGGCAGTTGATTCCTTTCGACTTGCCTCCCGAAGTTTGTGATGTGATTCTGGCAGCCAGGCGTCCCTCCACTAAGGTGGTATACGCCTGCAGGTGGAACAAGTTTGTGGCATGGTGCACAGCAAAGGCTGTGAATCCCCTTTCTGCCCCTCTTTCTGAGGTTCTTCTGTTCCTTCTTTCTCTGGCCCAACAGGGTTCTGCCCTGGGTACCATCAAGGGCTATCTTTGTGCTATCTCGGCCTTCCTCAGGCTTCCTGATCAGCCCTCCCTTTTCAAGTCCCCTGTTGTTAACAGGTTCCTAAAAGGCATTACACACCTCTTCCCTCCTGTTCCGTTTGTAATGCCTCAGTGGGACTTGAACTTGGTTCTTACTTTTCTCATGTGCGCTCCCTTTGAGCCTCTACACAACTGTCCTCTTCGTCTTCTGACTCTGAAGACAGCCTTTCTGGTCGCCATCACCTCCGCTCGGCGGGTGAGTGAGCTCCAGGCTCTATCATGCAAACCTCCCTTTCTGTCTGTCCATCCAGACAAGGTTGTTCTTCGGACGCGTCCGTCCTTCTTACCAAAGGTGGTTACTGCCTTCCACATTGGGCAGACCATCACTTTGCCCACCTTCTTTCCGCCTCCGCATCCTTCCAGAGAGGAAGAGAGGCTCCACCGTCTGGACCCAAAACGTGCGCTTTCCTTCTATATTAACCGCACACAACACTTCCGGGTGGATGACCAGCTCTTTGTTGGCTATGTGGGCGCCAAAAAAGGTCGGGCGGTGCACAAGAGAACCATCTCCCGCTGGGTAACCTTGTGTATCAAAGCCTGCTATTCTTTGGCTAAGAAGGAGCCTCCTGTTGGGCTGCGTGCCCATTCCACCAGGGCAACGGCTGCTACCACGGCCTTAGGCCGTGGTGTTCCGCTGCAGGATATCTGTCAGGCAGCTACGTGGGCCTCGCTGCACACGTTTACCAAGCATTACTGCCTTGACAGTCAGGTCCGGAGGGACGGCTTCTTTGGCCGTTCTGTCCTCCGGGACTTCCTTGTCTGATCTTTGTTCGCAGACCCACCACCGGGGTTGGTATTGCTGGGGTATCTATTCTAAGGTAAGGAATCTGTCACTAACGTGTCTCTTTCAGATGCACAAGTTACTAACTTGTGTAACGATATATCTGTAAGAGACAGTAGTTAGTGACAGATTCCCTACCGCCCCGCCCATCCTCCCCGTTCTGCGAACTGATTTCTAGGGTTAAGGACATCCCTTTCAGGGCCCTAGTATTTTTCAGACACCTATGTCAGCTTCTTGCATGGCTCTGCGTTCCTGGCGCTGAAAGTCGTGTACAGAACTGACGTCAGCGCGCAGGGGCGGCGTCTAAGTACTGCCCGCGACGTCATCCCGGCGATCACGACACCGACGACGAACGCGGAGCCGCACGACGCCGCCTACCGACGCGCAAGGGTACTGATATGCAAAAACTTTCCGGATCCAGCCTGACGCCTGGGGATATTCTAAGGTAAGGAATCTGTCACTAACTACTGTCTCTTACAGATATATCGTTACACAAGTTAGTAACTTGTGCTTCAGCCCCAACACTCATTATCAGCTCGAGTGTTTATGCAACTGCTAGGAATGATGGCGTCTTGCATCTTAATCGCTCCTTACGTAAGACTCCAAATGCGTCCCCTTCAAGAGTGCTTAGCACGTCAGTGGAACCAGGCTCAGGGTCAGTTATCAGATCTGGTGTTGGTGGACGGCCGCACCCATCGCTCTCTTCAGTGGTGGAATACAGAAAACCTTTCAAAAGGGCGGCCCTTCATAGACCCGGTTCCACATATAGTGCTAACAGACGCATCGCTCACTGGCTAAGGAGCTCACCTCCATAAGCACACTATTCGGGGCATATGGACTCAGCAACAAAAGCAACTCCACATAAACCATCTCGAGCTGCTAGCAATTTTTCTAGCGCTCAAAGCATTTCAACTTCATCTAGTAGGCAAAGCGGTCCTGATTCGCACAGACAACATGACAGAAATGTACTACATACAGAAAGGGGGGGTAACACACTCTCTCCAGCTGTCACAATTAGGTCAGAACATCTGGAGATGGGCCATAACTCACAAGATATATCTCCTTGCAGAACACCTCCCATGAGTAAACAACCAGATTGCAGATCTGCTCAGTCGTCAACGACAACAGATACACGAATGGGAACTACACTCTCAAGTTCTCCTCCCATTCTTTCAAATGTGGGGCTTCCCAGAGATAGATCTGTTCGCCACACATCTAAATGCAAAATGCCCAAATTTCGCGTCCAGGTATCCACACCCATTGTCCAAAGGCAATGCACTATGGATGAACTGGTCAGGGATATTTGCTTACGCTTTTCCGCCTCTCCCACTCATTCCATTAGTGGTTCGGAAGCTCAGACAGCAGTCCATGACACTAATCCTAGTTGCTCCCACATGGGCCCGTCAACCCTGGTTCACAACCCTGTTGGAGTTATAAGTAGTTCCTCACCAAAAACTACACATTACTCCCAATCTCCTCACACAGAACCATGGAAGAATAAGACATCTAGATCCCAATCATCTCAACCTTGCGATCTGGCACCTGAAATCTTAGAGTTTGGCTACCTCAATCTTCCCCCAGATTGCCTGAATATAATCAAAGAGGCTAGACGCCCTACCACAAGGGCATGCTATGCAGCAAAATGGAAGCGGTTTGTGATATACTGTAATAATCAAATCAATCCGCTGGACGCTTCAATCCAAAACATCATTTGCTATCTGTTACATCTACAGCGTTCCAATTTAGCGTACACATCCATATGCTTACATCTGGCTGCAATAGCCGCATATCTGCAGAACAGACAACATCTGGCTCTTTTCAGGGTGCCTGCTATTAAAGCATTTATGGAAGGACTCAAGAGTCATTCCCCCAAGACTTCCACCTGCTCCAATGTGGAATCTCAACATCTGAAAGAGACACGTTAGTGACAGATTCCTTACCTTAGAATATCCCCAGGCGTCAGGCTGGATCCGGAAAGTTTTTGCGTAGCAGTACCCTTGCGCGTCGGTAGGCGGCGTCGTGCGCGTCCGTCGTCGGCGTCGTGATCGCCGGGATGACGTCGCGGGCAGTACTTAGACGCCGCCCCTGCGCGCCTACGTCAGTTCTTCTTTTTCCGCGCCAGCAAGCGCAGATCCGGGAAGAGCAGTGCCCTGGTCATTTTTTGACCATACTTTTTGGTGAATTTTTTCACTGTTTTTTCATCTTTCAAGGTGTTGTAGGGATGCCCGGCTTCAAGCGATGCGGCGCCTGTGCGCGGATGATGTCCGTCACCGACCCGCATTGGGAGTGTCTCTTCTGCCTCGGCCGAGGCCACGACACGGAGTCTTGTACCGACTGCCAGGCCCTCCACCCGAAAGCTTTGCGAGAGCGGTCTCGAAAGCTCCTCGAGGCCCGGCATTCGGCTCCGCGGAAGCCCCGGTCGCGTGAGAGGTCCAGGGGTCGATCGCGGAGTCCACACCGGTCGTCGGCATCGAAGTCTTCTTCGTCCGGTAAGTCGAAACACAAAAAGTCCAAAAAGCATCATCGCTCTAGGACTTCGCCTCGCCGGTCTCGCGACTCGGCTGAGGCCCCTCCCGGCACCGTCCCCGCGGCCCCGGACATGCCTGTGGAGTCGCCCCCGCCATACCCGCCCTTCCCGGGTTCGGGGGCGGATCCGGCCAAAGTGCAGGAATTCCTGTCGGCCATGGCCCGCCTCTTCGGGCCTTCAGGCCCCTCCGGTGCTCCTTCGGGCCCCGCGGGCCCTGATGGGGTTGCTCCGGTGTCGCCGACGGCTCCGGCCCCGGCTTCGGCCCCGGACTCGATCCCGGCTCCACAACCCCCATCGACGCCGGTCGACCTAACGACACCTCCGCCGGCGCCGATGTCTCCGGTGCCGTTCTCGGCGCCGCCCTGGGCTCCGGGCGGCGTCGTCCCCCAGTTCCTTCCGGCTCCGGACATGGATCCGGACCGCCGTCGCTCGACGACGGCTCCGGCGCCGATGGGACCTTGGGTCCCAACTGTCCCTCCTCCTCCTTATTTTGAACCAGAGGAGGACCAGTTGGACTGGGAGGGGTCTGATGACCCTCTGACACGACACTGTCAGTATGATGAGGACTGGACAGAGAGTCTAGGGGAGGCCAGTGGTCTGGATACTTCCCCTGACACTGGCATGCTGTCTCCTCCCGTGGCTACGGAGGAGGGAGCCAATTTTGGTACGGTGTTGCGTAGGGCAGCTGGAGCCTTACGTCTCCAACTTCCTACTTTGACGGTCAAGCCTAACATCTTGACAGAGGTGCTTCAGCCGGCAGCCTCCTCTGCGGAGACTGTGCTGCCGTTTAACGACGCCCTCACTGACGTTCTTTTGGGCGCCTGGTCCAAGCCCAACACAGGGGCTCCTGTGGATCGGAACGTGTCACGACGCCATCGCCCAGCTCCGGGCGACCCCCTGTTTCTCTCTGTCCACCCCACTCCTGAGAGCTTGGTTGTCCAAGCCTCCGCTTCCCAAACCGCCTTCCCTACCGCTCCTCCGGATAGGGAATCCAAACGCCTGGATCAGTTTGGGAAGAAAGGTTTTTCTTCCTCCAGTGCTGGCTTGCGGTCCGTTAACACCGCTTGTCTTTTGGGCCGATATACCCACTCCCTGTGGGATTCGGTGGCGGATGTTTTGCCCCAGTGTCCTGAGGAGGTCCAGACACTGCTTTCCCGCGCCATTGCGGAAGGAAGGGATGCGGCTAAATACACAATACGTTGTGGCCTTGACACCGCCGACTCGCTGGGCAGGTCTATTGCAACGACGGTGGCGCTCAGACGCCACGCCTGGCTGAGAACCACTGGTTTTTCAGGGGATGTCCAGAATACTCTCATGGACATGCCCTTTGATGGAGTCGGTCTTTTTGGGTCCAAAGCAGACCATGCGTTGGAGCGCTTTAAGGACTCACGGGCTACTGCCAAGTCCCTGGGCCTTTCTGCTACACGCCCTCCGCTGACTTCTGCTTTTCGCCCCTATCGTGGCCACGGTAGGGGCGCCCTTCACGTCAGCAGCCCAGCCACCGGCCCGCGCAGCAGGCGTCTTCGCGTGGCCGAGGACGTGGATTCCGCCGTGGCGGATCGGGCAACCAGCGTGCGGGTCAGGCCACCACCTCCAACCCGTCCGCGGCCTCCAAGCCCTCCTAGTCCCTCCTTTCAGGTGCACAGCACGCCAGTAGGGGGCAGGGTCCGCCATCACCTTCCCCACTGGCGTACCATCACCTCGGACAGGTGGGTCTTGGACATTGTCCGAAGGGGCTACTCCCTCCCCTTCGAGACCACCCCCAGCCATGCCACCTCAATTCCACCGCATGTCAGGGGATCACTTGGTGCTTCTACAGAAGGAAGTCACAGCCCTCTTGACCAAGAGGGCCATCGAGCGTGTTCCGACCCCAGAAGTAGGGCGTGGTTGCTACTCCCACTACTTTCTGGTGCCCAAAAAGGACAAGGAGGACATGCGTCCTATCTTGGACCTCCGGAACGTCAATCGCTTCCTCCGGAAGGAGAAGTTCAAGATGCTCACCCTAGCTCAGGTCTTGACTGCCCTCGACCCTGGAGACTGGTTGGTAGCGTTGGACTTGCAGGACGCATATTTCCACATCCCCGTCCTGCCGGCCCACCGGCGTTACCTTCGGTTCACGGTAGGCCCCGAGCATTTTCAGTTCACCGTGCTCCCCTTTGGCCTTACAAGTGCCCCTCGGGTGTTCACGAAAGTGATGGCGGTGGTCGCAGCTCATCTGCGCCGGGCAGGGGTTTCAGTCTTCCCCTACCTCGACGACTGGCTGCTGAAGGCGGGCTCGTCCCAGGCAGTCGTCTCCCACCTCCAGACTACGGCCGAACTCCTGCACTCGCTGGGGTTCTCCATCAATGTGCCGAAGTCGCATCTGATTCCTTCTCCACAGCTCCTTTTCATCGGAGCGGTTCTGGACACGACGCAGTTTCGGGCCTATCCTCCCGAATGGCGAGTCCGGGATATTCAGGCTATGATTCCGATCTTTCAGCCTTTATCCTGGGTTTCGGTACGGATGACCCTGAGGCTGCTGGGCCTCATGGCCTCCTGCATCCTGCTGGTCAATCATGCCAGATGGCATATGCGGGCTCTGCAGTGGGACCTAAAGTTCCAGTGGGCGCAGCACCAGGGCAACCTGTCCGATCACGTCCAGATCTCGGAGGGGACTGCAAGACCGTTGCAGTGGTGGCTCTCGAACCGGCAATGGGTCATGGGCAGATCCCTCTCCCTTCCCCAGCCAGAGCACACAGTTGTGACGGAAGCGTCCCTTCTGGGATGGGGCGGTCACATGGGAGAGGCGGAGATCAGAGGCCTCTGGTCTCCGGCGGAGTCCCGGCTCCATATCAACCTTCTGGAGCTCCGGGCGATCCGACTTGCACTCAAGTCATTCCTTCCCTCTGTCAAAGGGAAGGTAGTGCAGGTGTTCACAGACAACACCACCGCCATGTGGTACTGCAACAAACAGGGCGGGGTGGGGTCTTGGACCCTTTGTCAGGAGGCTCTGCGCCTCTGGACATGGCTGGAACATCAGGGCATGTTCCTGATGGTTCAACACCTGGCAGGTTCCCTGAACGCCAGGGCGGACGAACTCAGCCGCAGGTGCATGATGGATCACGAATGGCGTCTTCACTCGGAAGTGGCGCAAGGACTCTTTCTACAATGGGGAGAGCCTTGGTTAGATCTATTCGCCACCGAAGAGAACGCGCAATGTCATCAGTTCTGCGCGTTGGAATTTCCAAGGCGGCACTCGCTCGGAGACGCTTTTCGTCACGAGTGGAGTTGCGGTCTGTTGTACGCCTTTCCGCCTATACCACTTCTACCCAGAGTGTTGAAGAAGATTCGGCACGACCGGGCCCAAGTCATTCTTGTGGCTCCGGACTGGGCTCGAAGAGTTTGGTATCCCGAGCTACTCAGTATGAGCGTGGATCCCCCGATCCGTCTGCCTCTTCGGGAGGATCTTCTGTCGCAGCAGCAGGGGACGGTCCTCCACCCGAACCTGTCCAGTCTACACCTGCTTGCGTGGAGATTGAGCAGCGGCAGTTGATTCCTTTCGACTTGCCTCCCGAAGTTTGTGATGTGATTCTGGCAGCCAGGCGTCCCTCCACTAAGGTGGTATACGCCTGCAGGTGGAACAAATTTGTGGCATGGTGCACAGCAAAGGCTGTAAATCCCCTCTCTGCCCCTCTTTCTGAGGTCCTTCTGTTCCTTCTTTCTCTGGCCCAACAGGGTTCTGCCCTGGGTACCATCAAGGGTTATCTTTGTGCTATCTCGGCCTTCCTCAGGCTTCCTGATCAGCCCTCCCTTTTCAAGTCCCCTGTTGTTAACAGGTTCTTAAAAGGCATTACTCACCTCTTCCCTCCTGTTCCGTTTGTGATGCCTCAGTGGGACTTGAACTTGGTTCTTACCTTTTAATGTGCGCTCCCTTTGAGCCTCTACATAACTGTCCTCTTCGTCTTCTGACTCTGAAGACAGCCTTTCTGGTGGCCATCACCTCCGCTCGGCGGGTGAGTGAGCTCCAGGCTCTATCTTGCAAACCTCCCTTTCTGTCTGTTCATCCAGACAAAGTTGTTCTTCGGACGCGTCCGTCCTTCTTGCCAAAGGTGGTTACTGCTTTCCATATTGGGCAGACCATCACTTTGCCCACCTTCTTTCCGCCTCCGCATCCTTCCAGAGAGGAAGAGAGGCTCCACCGTCTGGACCCAAAACGTGCGCTCTCCTTCTATATTGACCGCACAAAACACTTCCGGGTGGATGACCAGCTCTTTGTTGGCTACGTGGGCGCCAAAAAAGGTCGGGAGGTGCACAAGAGGACCATCTCCCGCTGGGTTACCTTGTGCATCAAGACCTGCTATTCTTTGGCAAAGAAGGAGCCTCCTGTTGGGCTGCGTGCCCATTCCACAAGGGCAAAGGCTGCTACCACGGCCTTGGGCCGCGGTGTTCCGCTGCCGGTTATTTGTCAGGCAGCTACGTGGGCCTCGCTGCACACGTTTACAAAGCATTACTGCCTTGACAGTCGGGTCCGGAGGGACGGCTTCTTTGGCCGTTCTGTCCTCCAGGACTTCCTTGTCTGATCTTTGTTCGCAGACCCACCACCGGGGTTGGTATTGCTGGGGTATCTATTCTAAGGTAAGGAATCTGTCACTAACGTGTCTCTTTCAGATGCACAAGTTACTAACTTGTGTAACGATATATCTGTAAGAGACAGTAGTTAGTGATAGATTCCTTACCGCCCACCCATCCTCCCCGTTCTGCGAACTGATTTCTAGGGTTAAGGACATCCCTTTCAGGGCCCTAGTATTTTTCAGACACCTATGTCAGCTTCTTGCATGGCTCTGCGTTCCTGGCGCGGAAATTCGTGTACAGAACTGACGTCAGCGCGCAGGGGCGGCGTCTAAGTACTGCCCGCGACGTCATCCCGGCGATCACGACGCCGACGACGGACGCGGAGCCGCACGACGCCGCCTACCGACGCGCAAGGGTACTGCTACGCAAAAACTTTCCGGATCCAGCCTGACGCCTGGGGATATTCTAAGGTAAGGAATCTGTCACTAACTACTGTCTCTTACAGATATATCGTTACACAAGTTAGTAACTTGTGCATCATCCTTACCAGACTCATGGCTCCACCTTTTGAGCCATTGCACAGATGTGAACTACAATTTCTCACTTGGAAGGTAGCTTTCCTCACAGCCATCACATCTCTGAGGAGAGTGGTTCAGCATCTGAAAGAGACACGTTAGTGATAGATTCCTTACCTTAGAATATCCCCAGGCGTCAGGCTGGATCCGGAAAGTTTTGCGTAGCAGTACCCTTGCGCGTCGGTAGGCGGCGTCGTGCGGCTCCGCGTCCGTCGTCGGCGTCGTGATCGCCGGGATGACGTCGCGGGCAGTACTCAGGCGCCGCCCTGCGCGCTGACGTCAGTTCTTCTTTCCGCGCCAGTAAGCGCAGATCCGGGAAGAGCAGTGCCCTGGTCAATTTTTGACCATACTTTTTGGTGATTTTTCACTGTGTTTTTCCAGCTTTCAGGTGTCGTAGGGATGCCCGGCTTCAAGCGATGCGGCGCCTGTGCGCGGATGATGTCCGTCACCGACCCGCATTGGGAGTGTCTCTTCTGCCTCGGCCGAGGCCACGACACCGAGTCTTGTCCCGAATGCCAGGCCCTCAACCCGAAGGCTTTGCGAGAGCGGTCTCGAAAGCTCCTCGAGGCCCGGCATTCGGCTCCGCGGAAGCCCCGGTCGCGTGAGAGGTCCAGGGGTCGCTCGCGGAGTGCACACCGGTCGTCGGCGTCGAAGTCTTCTTCGTCCGGTAAGTCTCGACACAAGAAGTCCAAGAAGCATCGTCGCTCTCGGACTTCGCCTCGCCGGTCTCGCGACTCGGCTGAGGCCCCTCCCGGCACCGTCCCCGCCCCCGCGGCCCCGGACTTGCCTGTGGAGTCGCCCCCGTCATACCCGCCCTTCCCGGGTTCGGGGGCGGATCCGGCCAAGGTACAGGAGTTCCTGTCGGCCATGGCCCGCCTCTTCGGGCCTTCAGGCCCCTCCGGTGCGCCTTCGGGCCCCGCGGGCCCTGATGGGGTTGATCCGGCGTCGCCGGCGGCTCCGGCCCCGGCGTCGCCCGAGCCTCCAGCCTCGATCCCGGCTCCGGCTCCGGCCCCGGCCTCGATCCCGGCTCCACAACCCCCATCGACGCCGGTCGACCTCACGACACCTCCGCCGGCGCCGATGTCTCCGGTGCCGTTCTCGACGCCGCCCTGGGCTCCGGGCGGCGTCGTCCCCAGTTCCTTCCGGCTCCGGACTTGGACCCGGAGCGACGTCGCTCGACGCCGGCTCCGGCGCCGATGGGACCTTGGGTCCCAAATGTCCCTCCTCCTCCTTATTTTGAACCAGAGGAGGACCAGGAGGACTGGGAGGGGTCTGATGACCCTCTGACACGCAACTGTCAGTATGATGAGGACTGGACAGAGAGTCTAGGGGAGGCCAGTGGTCTGGATACTTCTCCTGACACTGGCATGCTGTCTCCTCCCGTGGCTACGGAGGAGGGGGCCAATTTTGGTACGGTGTTGCGTAGGGCTGCTGGGGCCTTACGTCTCCAGCTCCCTACTTTGACGGTCAAGCCTAACATCTTGACAGAGGTGCTTCAGCCGGCAGCCTCCTCTGCGGAGACTGTGCTGCCGTTTAACGACGCCCTCACGGACGTTCTTTTGGGCGCCTGGTCCAAGCCCAACACAGGGGCTCCTGTGGATCGGAACGTGTCACGACGCCATCGCCCCGCTCCGGGCGACCCCCTGTTTCTTTCTGTCCACCCCACTCCTGAGAGCTTGGTTGTCCAAGCCTCCGCTTCCCAAACCGCCTTCCCTACCGCTCCTCCGGATAGGGAATCCAAACGCCTGGATCAGTTTGGGAAGAAAGGTTTTCTTCCTCCAGTGCTGGCTTGCGGTCCGTTAACACCGCTTGTCTTTTGGGCCGATATACCCACTCTTTGTGGGATTCGGTGGCGGATGTTTTGCCCCAGTGCCCTGAGGAGGTCCAGGCACTGCTTTCCCGCGCCATTGCGGAAGGAAGGGATGCGGCCAAATACACTATCCGTTGTGGCCTTGACACCGCCGACTCGCTGGGCAGGTCGATTGCAACGACGGTGGCGCTCCGACGCCACGCCTGGCTAAGAACCACTGGTTTTTCAGGGGATGTCCAGAATACTCTCATGGACATGCCCTTTGATGGAGTCGGTCTTTTGGGTCCAAAGCAGACCATGCGTTGGAGCGCTTTAAGGACTCACGGGCTACTGCCAAGTCCCTGGGCCTTTCTGCTACACGCCCTCCGCTGCCTTCTGCTTTTCGCCCCTATCGTGGCCACGGTAGGGGCGCCCCTTCACGTCAGCAGCCCAGCCACCGGCCCGCGCAGCAGGCGTCTTCGCGTGGCCGAGGACGTGGATTCCGCCGTGGCGGATCGGGCAACCAGCGTGCGGGTCAGGCCACCACCTCCAACCCGTCCGCGGCCTCCAAGCCCTCCTAGTCCCTCCTTTCAGGTGCACGGCACGCCAGTAGGGGGCAGGGTCCGCCATCACCTTCCCCACTGGCGCACCATCACCTCGGACAGGTGGGTCTTGGACATTGTCCGAAGGGGCTACTCCCTCCCCTTCGAGACCACCCCCCAGCCATGCCACCTCAATTCCACCGCATGTCAGGGGATCACTTGGTGCTTCTACAGAAGGAAGTCACGGCCCTCTTGACCAAGAGGGCCATCGAGCATGTTCCGACCCCAGAAGTAGGGCGTGGTTGCTACTCCCACTACTTTCTGGTGCCCAAAAAGGACAAGGAGGACATGCGTCCTATCTTGGACCTCCGGAACGTCAATCGCTTCCTCCGGAAGGAGAAGTTCAAGATGCTCACCCTAGCTCAGGTCTTGACTGCCCTCGACCCTGGAGACTGGTTGGTAGCGTTGGACTTGCAGGACGCGTATTTCCACATCCCCGTCCTGCCGGCCCACCGGCGTTACCTTCGGTTCACGGTAGGCCCCGAGCATTTTCAGTTCACCGTGCTCCCCTTTGGCCTTACCAGTGCCCCTCGGGTGTTCACGAAAGTGATGGCGGTGGTCGCAGCTCATCTGCGCCGGGCAGGGGTTTCAGTCTTCCCCTACCTCGACGACTGGCTGCTGAAGGCGGGCTCGTCCCAGGCAGTCGTCTCCCACCTCCAGACTACGGCCGTACTCCTGCACTCGCTGGGGTTCTCCATCAATGTGCCGAAGTCGCATCTAATTCCTTCTCCACAGCTCCTTTTCATCGGAGCAGTTCTGGACACGACGCAGTTTCGGGCCTATCCTCCCGAACGGCGAGTCCGGGATATTCAGGCTATGATTCCGATCTTTCGGCCTTTATCCTGGGTTTCGGTACGGATGACCCTGAGGCTGCTGGGCCTCATGGCCTCCTGCATCCTGCTGGTCAATCATGCCAGATGGCATATGCGGGCTCTGCAGTGGGACCTGAAGTTCCAGTGGGCGCAGCACCAGGGCAACCTGTCCGATCACGTCCAGATCTCGGAGGGGACTGCAAAACAGTTGCAGTGGTGGCTCTCGAACCGGCAATGGGTCATGGGCAGATCCCTCTCCCTTCCCCAGCCAGAGCATACAGTTGTGACGGACGCGTCCCTTCTGGGATGGGGCGGTCACATGGGAGAGGCGGAGATCAGAGGCCTCTGGTCTCCGGCGGAGTCCCGGCTCCATATCAACCTTCTGGAGCTCCGGGCGATCCGGCTTGCACTCAAGGCATTCCTTCCCTCTGTCAAAGGGAAGGTAGTGCAGGTGTTCACAGACAACACCACCGCCATGTGGTACTGCAACAAACAGGGCGGGGTGGGGTCTTGGACCCTTTGTCAGGAGGCTCTGCGCCTCTGGACATGGCTGGAACATCAGGGCATGTTCCTGATGGTTCAACACCTGGCAGGTTCTCTGAACGCCAGGGCGGACGAACTCAGCCGCAGGTGCATGATGGATCACGAATGGCGTCTTCACTCGGAAGTGGCGCAAGGACTCTTTCTACAGTGGGGAGAGCCTTGGTTAGATCTATTCGCCACCGAAGAGAACGCGCGATGTCATCAGTTCTGCGCGTTGGAATTTCCAAGGCGGCACTCGCTCGGCGACGCTTTTCGTCGCGAGTGGAGTTGCGGTCTGTTGTACGCCTTTCCGCCTATACCACTTCTACCCAGAGTGTTGAAGAAGATTCGGCACGACCGGGCCCAAGTCATTCTTGTGGCTCCGGACTGGGCTCGAAGAGTTTGGTATCCCGAGCTACTCAATATGAGCATAGATCCCCCGATCCGTCTGCCTCTTCGGGAGGATCTTCTGTCGCAGCAGCAGGGGACGGTCCTCCACCCGAACCTGTCCAGTCTACACCTGCTTGCGTGGAGATTGAGCGGCGGCAGTTGATTCCTTTCGACTTGCCTCCCGAAGTTTGTGATGTGATTCTGGCAGCCAGGCGTCCCTCCACTAAGGTGGTATACGCCTGCAGGTGGAACAAATTTGTGGCATGGTGCACAGCAAAGGCTGTGGATCCCCTTTCTGCCCCTCTTTCTGAGGTCCTTCTGTTCCTTCTCTCTCTGGCCCAACAGGGTTCTGCCCTGGGTACCATCAAGGGTTATCTTTGTGCTATCTCGGCCTTCCTCAGGCTCCCTGATCAGCCCTCCCTTTTCAAGTCCCCTGTTGTTAACAGGTTCTTAAAAGGCATTACTCACCTCTTCCCTCCTGTTCCGTTTGTAATGCCTCAGTGGGACTTGAACTTGGTTCTTACCTTTTTAATGTGCGCTCCCTTTGAGCCTCTGCATAACTGTCCTCTTCGTCTTCTGACTCTAAAGGCAGCCTTTCTGGTGGCCATCACCTCCGCTCGGCGGGTGAGTGAGCTCCAGGCTCTTTCTTGCAAACCTCCCTTTCTGTCTGTTCATCCAGACAAGGTTGTTCTTCGGACGCGTCCGTCCTTCTTGCCAAAGGTGGTTACTGCTTTCCACATTGGGCAGACCATCACTTTGCCCACCTTCTTTCCGCCTCCGCATCCTTCCAGAGAGGAAGAGAGGCTCCACCGTCTGGACCCAAAACGTGCGCTCTCCTTCTATATCGACCGCACGAAACACTTCCGGGTGGATGACCAGCTCTTTGTTGGCTACGTGGGCGCCAAAAAGGTCGGGCGGTGCACAAGAGGACCATCTCCCGCTGGGTTACCTTGTGCATCAAGACCTGCTATTCTTTGGCTAAGAAGGAGCCTCCTGTTGGGCTGCGTGCCCATTCCACCAGGGCAACGGCTGCTACCACGGCCTTGGGCCGCGGTGTTCCGCTGCCGGTTATCTGTCAGGCAGCTACGTGGGCCTCGCTGCACACGTTTACTAAGCATTACTGCCTTGACAGTCAGGTCCGGAGGGACGGCTTCTTTGGCCGTTCTGTCCTCCAGGACTTCCTTGTCTGATCTTTGTTCGCAGACCCACCACCGGGGTTGGTATTGCTGGGGTATCTATTCTAAGGTAAGGAATCTATCACTAACGTGTCTCTTTCAGATGCACAAGTTACTAACTTGTGTAACGATATATCTGTAAGAGACAGTAGTTAGTGATAGATTCCTTACCGCCCACCCATCCTCCCCGTTCTGCGAACTGATTTCTAGGGTTAAGGACATCCCTTTCAGGGCCCTAGTATTTTTCAGACACCTGTGTCAGCTTCTTGCATGGCTCTGCGTTCCTGGCGCGGAAAGTCGTGTACAGAACTGACGTCAGCGCGCAGGGGCGGCGCCTAAGTACTGCCCGCGACGTCATCCCGGCGATCACGACGCCGACGACGGACGCGGAGCCGCACGACGCCGCCTACCGACGCGCAAGGGTACTGCTACGCAAAACTTTCCGGATCCAGCCTGACGCCTGGGGATATTCTAAGGTAAGGAATCTATCACTAACTACTGTCTCTTACAGATATATCGTTACACAAGTTAGTAACTTGTGCTTCAGGCACTAACCATAGAAGAACCATTTCTACAAATACACCAAAACAAAATGGTTCTTAGGACTAACCCCAAATTCCTACCTACAGTCGTTTCATATCAACCAATCTGTTGAGGTACCTGTGTTCTTCCCTCAACCAGATTCAGTGGCAGAACGCGCTCTTCACACTCTAGATGTGAAAAGAGCATTACTATACTACATTCAAAGGACAAAACTTTTCTGTAACACTAAGCAACTATTTGTTGCTTTTGCTGCCACATAAAGGCAATCCTATATCAAAATCAGGTATTGTACGGTGGATAGTCAAGTGCATTCAAACATGTTATATTAAAGCAAAGCGCACATTGACAATTCCCCCTAGAGCGCACTCCACTCGCAAACTAGGGGCATCTATGGCATTTTTAGGAAACATACCCATAGATGACATCTGCAAAGCTGCAACATGGTCTACACCACACACATTCTCAAAACACTATTGTGTAGATGTATTAGCTAGACAACATGCTAGTGTGGGCCAAGCAGTTTTATGTACATTTCAAATGACTGCAACAGCTACAGGTTAGCCACCGCTTTGGGAGTTACTGCTATATAGTCTATGCACAGCAGTTGATCTACAGCTCACATGCCTCGAACGGAAAATGCTACTTACCACAGTATGCATCTGTTCTTGGCATGTAGAGCTGTAGAGTCACATGCGCCCACCCACCTCCCCGGGAACCTGTACCTGTTGAAGTAATATCTTACTTGGATACAATTTACATGGACCTCTCTTACTACTCTTACTAACTCCATCATCACCCTCTGCGGCAAAACAATCGAACGATGGAGCCAATGCCCATGCACACTATCACCGAACAAAAACAAAGTGCAAACATCTGGACCCAACACCAGATGGCGGGCTATGCACAGCATGCGACTCTACAGCTCTACATGCTAAGAACAGATGCAAACTGTGGTAAGTAGCATTTTCCTTTCCATCTTTGACCTTTGCTGCTGATCACCCTAAATGTACTTTTGTTTGTGCAGTTGCTCAAGACACCCAACAGAAAAAGTGCTTGGGGCTACACATTGTGACAACTTATTAATGGTGGGCACATGTCATGGTTGGTCCATCTTGTGAAGCACTTTTTCTCTTGCAGGGGATACTCATCAATAGTCATAAGCATTGAATTATCTCCGCCCACGTGCGGGAACCCGGAGCATATAGAAAAATACATATATATGTGTATGTAGTAAAAAAAGAGTACATAGTACGAAATAAACACACACATATACATGTATAACATAAAAAATATGCAGCCTCAAACGTATCCAATAGGCTAAGAAGCCAGAATTGCATGTATTTCTCTAGTATGAAAATAATATATAAACATATAATGTAAGAGAAGGACATGTACAGTAATAGCATTCCGCAAAAACCTTTTATTTTCATCAAAGAAAACAGTTAATGCCAGGCAATTAGCCTAAAGAAGGCTGCATAAATAACATCCCTGTACAGAAAAGGAAACTGGCACCTCGCCTTTAAGGCCTCAGAGACCCGGAGTACTTTGCCTTTAAGGCCTCCAGGAGACCCCTGCTCCCATCATGCACCACAGGTGACAGTTAGGTCAGTTCTTTTTTCCGGCTCCTTCTGTGAGGAACCTGGAGCTTGAGCTTAACTAATTTTGACTTTTTCCAGTCAGAATTTATATTCGAACTACTTTTTTCGATATTTCTTGTTACTGGCTGTATTTACCAGTATTTTTCTGACTAATTGGACACTCTTTCTAGTCAGATATGCCACCTTTATTTTATAAATGTCCTTCCTGTGGGAAGAAGATGGCCAAATCCGATCTAAGTGGCCCAGAGAGTCATCATTCATCTGGAGGGCCCTCTTCTCCGAGAAAACGGCGAAGATCTTCATCACCAGATGGTAGAAGTAAGAAAAAAGTCGTTGACGTCGAGACCAACTAAACAAATAAGGTCGGCGTCGAAGACAAGATCGCGGTCGAGAAGTAAGTCGATGTCGAGACCTACGACGCAAGCTAGATCGACGTCAACGCAAGTGAGGTCGACGTCGGTGACCAGATCGCCGTCGAGGAGTAAGTCGACGTCGAGACCTGCAAAGCAAGTGAGATCGACATCGAGGACAAGATCGCCGTCGAGAAGTAAGTCGACGTAGAGACATGCTTCGGGCTCGAAGCATGATAGACCTCAGTCGGCGTCGAAACGCCAGTCGACATCAATACAGAGGTCGACGCCGAGATCTCCGCCCCTTCTCGAAGGTCGGCGTCGAGACATTCCAGATCACCCTCTCGGACCCGTCAGCGGTCTACGTCGAGGGCAGGGTCGACGTCGAAGATACCGCATAAACACCAGCGGTCGACATCGAAGAGACCGACGTCGAGGGCTTCATCCCATAGATCTCCACCGTCAAGAGTGTCACCTCCACGGTCGTCGTCGATGGTGGCTCATTCTGGTTCGACGTCGAGGTGTTCGACTTCGAGGGACAGGCAAGTTATTCCTGCTGAAGGCGTAGAAAGACCGACGTCTAGATCGCGGCTCTCGACGTCGAGGGAAGCTTCTTCCTCGCCTGGTATAACTATTATACAAGTTACACCGGAGGGCTCTCCGGCAAGTGGGAACAAATCTCCCACCAACTTGTCGCCCAGATGGTTGGAGGACATTAGGCACTGGAAGATCCAACCCAGACCTACTGAAAGACCTCCTCCCACGGAATCCGCAAGACCTTCCGCTGGTAGGTCCCCGAGGCGTTCCAGATCTCCATTAAGACGGCGCTCACGCTCAAAAGAGCGCTCAAGATCCTGCCGATCACATACGCCACGGAGAAGACAGAGGTCTCCTACAACGACCTCATCAACAAGGTCATCATATAGAGACTATTCCCCTACTATCTCTTCAACCCCACCATCCAGGGTTTCCCCTGTGGATGATATGGGGACAATCAAAGAGGTGCTCTGTAGAGGTGCCAGCAAGTTGAACATAGCCATGACTGTACCTCAGGTGACTACTTCCATCATATTTGAAACTTTGCACCATCGAGCTTCTGCAAAACCTCTTCTACCTTTGGTGCCAGGATTGTTAGAGCCTGCGGTGAAGACTTTTGACACCTGCCACAGTGGGCTCGGGTCCCTCAAGAATTTCAAAAAAGTATAAGGCCCCAGACAAGATCCTTTGTTTCTGCGGTCTGATCCGCCACCGGATTCCCTTATAGTCGACGCTGCCAGGAAAGCACATTCCAATACCTCTGTCATCTGCTCCTCCAGAGAAGGACAGCAAAAACATGGATTCTTTGGGACGGAGAATGTGCAATACGTCAGGATCTGTGATGAGTGGCTAGTGCAGCCGCTCTACTGGGACGATATGACCGTTCTTTATGGGACTCTCTAACAAGATTCACAGAGAAACTACCCAAAGAAGATCAAAAGGATTTTCTAGAGATTGTGCAGGAAGGTGGCCTGGTAGCTAACCAGATCATTAGTACAGCGGCCGATTCTGCAGATTTGGCAGCTCACGGATACGCACATGGCATTTGTTCACGAAGATCAGCGTGGCTTCGTCTCACGGGTCTCAAGCCCGATGCCCAAAGAAAGATAGTTAATCTGCCCTTTAATGGATCATCGCTGTTTGGTTCACATGCGGACGACGAAATGGCAAAAATGAAAACTGAGTTGGATACTCAAGGCTGTAGGCCTTGAAAAGAAGAAAGAATTTCGTCGTCGCTTTCGTCCCTATGACAAACGCTCTTTTCAACAGCGAGGTCAATCATCTAACTGGTCATCGCAGAACCAAGGTCAGTCGCAACAAAGGTCCCAGTTCCAACAACGTAGACCGGGACATGGCAGAGGTGGAAACAAACAGCAGTCAACAGCACCAAAGCAACCACAAAAACAATGATGTGTCTTCCTCCAAAGCTGTTGTCCACTCCGGTGGGAGGAAGTGTTTCATTATATCTGGAGGAGTGGAAACGTATAACAAAAGATAAATGGGTCATCAACATTGTTCAAAATGGCTATCTTCTCAAGTTCAAAACTCCTCCTCCATCTATACCTCCGAAAGGCATTTCTCACCGCTACCAACAATTGTTGCAAAGGGAGGTAAACGCCTTATTGAAGAAAGGAGCTATAGAAAAAGTCCCCGCTCCTCAAAGAAATCAAGGAGTCTACTCTCGTTATTTCCTTGTAAAGAAAAGAGGTACCACCACAGAATACAGACCTATTCTGGACTTGAGACTGTTGAACAAATACATTCGCAAAGAGAAATTTCGAATGTTAGCACTCCATCAAATTTTCCCACATCTTCATCAAGGGGATTGGATGTACTCCATCGACTTACAGGACGCATACTTCCACGTACCAATCTCAAAGAAACATCGCAAATTTCTACGCTTTCGAGTGTCTTTTCAACATTACCAGTACTCAGTTCTCCCGTTCGGGCTCAAATCAGCTCCCCGAACATTCTCCAAATGTATGGCTGTGGTGGCCGCTTTTCTCCGCAAGCAGAAAATATTCATATATCCTTACCTGGACGACTGGCTCCTGAAGAGCTCATCTCCAACTCTGCTGCAGGATCATCTCTCGTGCTGCCTTCAGCTTCTCCACAACTTGGGCCTTCACGTCAATTTCAAGAAATCCATACTAAATCCAACTCAAAAGATCCATTACCTAGGCTCCTTCCTGGACACCGAAAAGCAAGCGTGTCCTTCGGAGGAGAGGTTGTCATCAATCCAAGGAAAATGCCTGACCCTTCTTCACACACATCTCCCCACAGTTCGACAGGTGTCATCACTACTGGGATCGATGGCGTCGTGCATCTTTATAGTACCAAACGCACGATTACACATGCGTCCACTACAACAATGTTTGGAGGACCAGTGGATGCAAGTATCAGGGCGCTGGGAGGATCATGTAATTCTCCATCAATCAGCCATAGACTCCATCCGGTGGTGGATGAAGCGATCACACCTGATGAAGGGAGTCCCTTTCCACCAGGACCCTCCAACCCAGACTTTAGTCACGGATGCCTCTCTCCAGGGTTGGGGTGCTCATATGGGCCCTCTGCAAGTACAAGGTCTATGGTCCGACTCCGAAAAGAGCTACCACATCAACCTGCTAGAGCTGAGAGCCGTACATCTAGCTCTCAAGTCCCTGTTTCCGTCGTTCAAGTCTCGCTCCATTCTAATCCAAACGGACAATACAACGACGATGTATTATTTGAACGAACAGGGAGGTACCCAATCAAGAACACTCTCCATAGAGTCTCAAACCATATGGAACTGGCTTCTAGCGAGAGACCTGTCAATAGTAGCCATTCATCTACCGGGCTCTCTCAACTCCCAGGCGGACTTCCTCAGCAGAGACTTCGTCGAAGCCCACGATTGGGTTCTCAACAACGAAGTCGTTCACAACATCTTTCGAGAATGGGGAACGCCAGACATCGACCTGTTTGCAGACGCAGTAAACGCAAAATGCCCCGTCTTCGCATCCAGGTTTCCCCAACAAGGATCTCAAGGGAATGCCCTTTTGATCGAATGGTCTCAGAGCTTACTGTACGCTTTTCCACCGATTCTGTTGATACCATTTGTAATCAACAAGCTGTACAGGACCAACTCCAGGATGATCCTAATAGCCCCGGAGTGGCCTCGCCAGTGGTGGTGTCCGGACCTCCTTCAACTATCGGAAGTACCACACAAGAGGTTGCCATGCCGCCCGGATCTTCTATCCAAACAAGCAGGGAGAGTATTCCACCCCAACCTGTCCTCCCTCCGGTTGACAGCATGGCTCCTGAAGTCATACAATATGGACACCTACAATTTAATCCAGACTGTATGGCTATTCTTAAAGAAGCGAAAAGACCTTCCACCAGGAAATCATATGCCTTCAAGTGGAAGCGGTTCTTCCTATGGTGTGTGGACAATGGCCATGATCCCATCCGGGGTCAGGAACAGGTGATTTTATCCTATTTGCTGCATTTGGCTAGATCTGGTCTTCAGTTCTCTTCTATCAAAGTCCACCTTGCAGCAATCACAGCCTATAGGAAGTCCCCCAACCAGACTTCGTTGTTTAGAATTCCGGTGGTAAAGGACTTTCTTGAGGGCTTAAAAAAGGTTTACCCACCAGTCGGGTCTCACTCTCCTCCATGGGAGCTTAACATTGTGTTAACAAAGTTGATGGGGTCTCCTTTCGAGCCTATTCATAAAGCTTCCTTACAACATTTAACATGGAAAGCTGCGTTCCTGGTGGCCATTACATCTGCTCGCAGGGTCAGTGAGATCCAGGCTCTGTGCTGTAAAGAACCTTATACTGTGTTTCACGCTAACAGAGTAGTCCTCAGAACACATCCTAGCTTTTTGCCTAAAGTAGTCGGACTTCCATATTAACCAGACTATCACTTTACCTACCTTTTTCCGAATCCTTCGAATCCTCCGGAAAGATCTCTTCACTCCCTAGATCTCAAGAGGGTTCTGAAGTTTTATTTGGACAAAACAAAGACACTGAGGAACTCAGAACGTTTGTTTATTAACTATGGTCCTGTTAACACAGGTTCTGCAGCTTCCAAGAGATCCATTTCTAGATGGATAGTTTCTTGTATTCTACTGTCATACCAATTGGCCAACAAATCCCTTCCGGGGAAGCCTAAGGCCCATTCCACTAGGGGGAAAGCTTCTACCACGGCTCTCCTGAGGAATGTCCCCATGGCAGAGATTTGTAAAGCAGCTACATGGCGATCAGTTCATACCTTTACTCGCCACTACTGTTTAGATGCTGACACGCAGGCAGATGCCCAGGTTGGGCAAGCCTCGCTGAGAAACTTGTTTGCTAATACCGTTTAATATGTGTAAGTCAATTTAGTTCGATGTTTTTGCTCGTCCGCGCGGAAGTGGGTATGGGCTTGCTACTCTATTCAATGCTTATGACTATTGATGAGTATCCCCTGGAAGAGAAGGATAATTTACTTACCTGTAATCCTAGTTCTCTTCCAGGGGTATACTCATCAAAGTCATAAGCAACCCTCCCGCCTCCCCGGACGAGCATTAACAGTTTACTCGGTATTCTTGCATTTTTGATGCAGGTTCCTACAGGTTTCTTATACCGTACAAAAGAACTGACCTGTCACCTGTGGTGCATGATGGGAGCAGGGGTCTCCTGGAGGCCTTAAAGGCAAAGTACTCAGGGTCTCTGAGGCCTTAAAGGCGAGGTGCCAGTTTACTTTTCTGTACAGGGATGTTATTTATGCAGCCTTCTTTAGGCTAATTGCCTGGCATTAACTGTTTTCTTTGATGAAAATAAAAGGTTTTTGCGGAATGCTATTACTGTACATGTCCTTCTCTTACATTATATATCTGAAAGAGACACGTTAGTGACAGATTCCTTACCTTAGAATATCCCCAGGCGTCAGACTGGATCCGGAAAGTTTTTTGCGTAGCAGTACCCTTGCGCGTCGGTAGGCGGCGTCGTGCGGCTCCGCGTCCGTCGTCGGCGTCGTGATCGCCGGGATGACGTCGCGGGCAGTACTTAGACGCCGCCCCTGCGCGCTGACGTCAGTTCTTCTTTTTCCGCGCCAGTAAGCGCAGATCCGGGAAGAGCAGTGCCCTAGTCAATTTTTGACAAAATTTTTGGTGAATTTTTTCACTTTCTTTTCGAGTCTTCATCGACTCCTAGGTGTCGTAGGGATGCCCGGCTTCAAGCCATGTGACGCCTGTGGTCGAATGATGTCGATCACAGACCCGCATCTAGAGTGTCTCTACTGTCTCGGCCGAGACCACGACACGAAGTCGTGTCCTGACTGCCGGAAACTTCACCCGAAGGCTTTGCGAGAGCGGTCTCGAAAGCTACTCGAGGTCCGGCAGTCGGCTCCGCGCCGCACCAAGCCCCGGTCCCGTGAGAGGTCGAGGGGCCGGTCGCGGAGCCCCCGCCGGTCGTCGGAGTCCAAGTCTTCGCGCTCCTCGGGTAAGTCGAAGCACAAAAAGTCTAAGAAGCATCATCGCTCTAAGACTTCGCCTCGCCGGTCTCGCGACTCGGCTGAGGCCCCTGTCGGCACCGGCCCCGGACGTGCCTGTGGAGCCGCCCCCGCATTACCCGTCCTTTCCGGGTTTGGGGGCGACTCCGGCCGAAATACAGGAATTCCTGTCGGCCATGGCCCGCCTCTTCGGGCCTCAAGGTCCCTCCGGTGCGCCTTCGGGCCCTGATGGGGTTGCTCCGGCGTCGCCGCCGACTCCGGTCCCGGCGCCGCCTGTCCCGCCAGCCTTCATCCCGGCCTCGGCTCCGGCCTCGATCCCGGCTCCGGTGGTACCGCAACCCCCATCGACGCGGGTTGACCTAACCACGCCTCCGCCGACGTCCCCGGTGCCGTTCCTCACGCCGTCCGGGGCTCCGGACGGCGTCGTTCCCCGGTTCTCTCCGGCTCCGGACATGGAGCCGGACCGACATCGCTCGACGCCGGCTCCGGCGCCGATGAGACCTTGGGTCCCAAATGTCCCTCCTCCTCCATATTTTGAACCAGAGGAGGACCAGGAGAGCTGGGAGGGGTCGGAAGACCCTCTCACACGACAGTGTGAGTATGATCAGGACTGGGCTGAGGAACTTGGGGATGCCAGTGGTCTAGACACTTCCCCTGACACTGGCATGCTGTCTCCTCCCGTGGCTACGGAGGAGGGAGCTAATTTCGCAATGGTGTTGCGTAGAGCAGCTGGAGCCTTGCACCTCCAATTGCCTACTGTGGCTGTCAGGACTAATCTCCTGACGGAAGTGCTTCAGCCGGCAACTTCCTCCACGGAGACTGTGCTGCCGTTTAATGATGCACTCACTGACGTTCTTTGGGCGCCTGGTCCAAGCCCACCACAGGGGCTCCTGTGGATAGGAACGTGGCCCGACGCCATCGCCCTGCTCCGGGCGACCCCTTGTTTCTCTCCCAACATCCCACCCCCGAGAGCTTGGTTGTCCAAGCCTCTGCCTCCCAAATCGCCTTCCCTACCGCCCCGCCGGATAGGGAATCCAAACGCCTGGACCAATTTGGGAAGAAGGCTTTTTCTTCCTCCAGTGCTGGCTTGCGGTCCGTCAACACCGCTTGCCTTTTGGGCCGATATACCCACTCCCTGTGGGATTCGGTGGCGGCTGTTTTGCCACAGTGTTCTGAGGAGGTCCAGACACTGCTTACCCGTGCCATTGCGGAAGGAAGAGATGCGGCTAAATACACCATACGTTGTGGCCTTGATACCGCCGACTTGCTGGGCAGATCGCTTGCAACGACGGTGGCGATATGTCGCCACGCCTGGCTGAGAACAACTGGTTTCTCGGGTGATGTCCAGAATACACTCATGGACATGCCCTTTGATGGAGTCGGTCTTTTTGGTTCCAAAGCAGACCATGCGCTGGAGCGTTTTAAGGACTCACGGGCTACTGCCAAGTCCCTGGGCCTTTCTGTTCTGCGCCCTCCGCTAACCTCTGCTTTTCGCTCCTTTCGTGGCCACGGAAGGGGCGCCCAGTCACGTCAGCTGCCCAGCCACCGGCCCGCGCAGCAAGCGTCTTCGCGTGGCCGAGGACGTGGATACCGCCGTGGCGGTTCGGGCAACCAGCGTGCGGGTCAGGCCACCACCTCCAACCCGTCCGCGGCCTCCAAGCCCTCCTAGTCCTTCCTTTCAGGTGCACAGCACGCCAGTAGGGGGCAGGGTCCGCCATCACCTTCACCACTGGCGTCCCATCACCTCGGACAGGTGGGTCTTGGACATTGTCCAAAGGGGCTACTCCCTCCCCTTCGAAACCACCCCCCCAGCCATGCCACCTCAATTCCACCGCATGTCAGGGGATCACTTGGTGCTTCTGCAGAAGGAAGTCACGGCCCTCTTGGCCAAGAGGGCCATCGAGCATGTTCCGACCCCCAGAAGTAGGATGTGGTTGCTACTCCCACTACTTTCTGGTGCCCAAAAAGGACAAGGAGGACATGCGTCCTATCTTGGACCTCCGGAACGTCAATCGCTTCCTCCGGAAGGAGAAGTTCAAGATGCTCACCCTAGCTCAGGTCTTGACTGCCCTATACCCTGGAGACTGGTTGTTAGCGTTGGACTTGCAGGATGCTTATTTCCACATCCCCGTCCTGCCTGCCCACCGGCGTTACCTACGGTTCACGGTAGGCCTCGAGCATTTTCAGTTCACTGTGCTCCCCTTTGGCCTTACAAGTGCCCCTCGGGTGTTCACGAAAGTGATGGCGGTGGTCGCAGCTCATCTGCGCCGGGCAGGGGTTCCAGTCTTCCCCTACCTCGACGACTGGCTGCTGAAGGCGGGCTCGCCCCAGGCAGTCGTCTCCCACCTCCAGACTACGGCCGAACTCCTGCACTCGCTGGGGTTCTCCATCAATGTGCCGAAGTCGCATCTGATTCCTTCTCCACAGCTCCTTTTCACCGGAGCAGTTCTGGACACGACGCAGTTTCGGGCCCATCCTCCCGAACGGCGAGTCCGGGATATTCAGGCTATGATTCCAATATTTAAGCCTTTATCCTGGGTTTCGGTACGGATGACCCTGAGTCTGCTGGGCCTCCTGCATCCTGATGGTCGATCATGCCAGATGGCATATGCGGGCTCTACAGTGGGACCTGAAGTTCCAGTGGGCGCAGCACCAGGGCCACCTGTCCGATCACGTCCAGATCTCGGAGGGGCTGCAAAACAGTTGCAGTGGTGGCTCTCGAGCAGGCAATGGGTCATGGGCAGATCCCTCTCCCTTCCCCAGCCAGAGCACACAGTTGTGACGGGTGTCCCTTCTGGGATGGGGCGGTCACATGGGAGAGGCGGAGATCAGAGGCCTCTGGTCTCCGGCGGAGTCCCGGCTCCATATCAACTTTCTGGAGCTCCGGGCGATCCGACTTGCACTCAAGGCATTCCTTCCCTCTGTCAAAGGGAAGGTAGTGCAGGTGTTCACAGACAACACCACCGCCATGTGGTACTGCAACAAACACGGCGGGGTGGGGTCGTGGACCCTCTGTCAGGAGGCTCTGCGCCTCTGGACATGGCTGGAACATCAGGGCATGTTCCTGATGGTTCAACACCTGGCAGGTTCCCTGAACGCCAGGGCGGACGAACTCAGCCGCAGGTGCATGATGGATCACGAATGGCGTCTTCACTCGGAAGTGGCGCAAGGTCTCTTTCTGCAGTGGGGAGAGCCTTGGTTAGATCTATTCGCCACCGAAGAGTACGCGCAATGTCATCAGTTCTGCGTGTTGGAATTTCCAAGGCGGCACTTCCGCTCGGCGACGCTTTCGTCGCGAGTGGAGTTGCGGTCTGTTGTACGCCTTTTCCACCTATACCACTTCTACCCAGAGTGTTGAAGAAGATTCGGCGCGACCGGGCCCAAGTCATCCTTGTGGCTCCGGACTGGGCTCGAAGAGTTTGGTATCCCGAGCTACTCAGTATGAGCATAGATCCCCTGATCCGTCTGCCTCTTCGGGAGGATCTTCTGTCGCAGCAGCAGGGGACGGTCCTCCACCCGAACCTGTCCAGCCTCCACCTGCTTGCGTGGAGATTGAGCGGCGGCAGTTGATTCCTTTCGACTTGCCTCCCGAAGTTTGTGATGTGATTCTGGCAGCCAGGCGTCCCTCCACTAAGGTGGTATACGCCTGCAGGTGGAACAAGTTTGTGGCATGGTGCACAGCAAAGGCTGTGAATCCCCTCTCTGCCCCTCTTTCCGAGGTTCTTCTGTTCCTTCTTTCACTGGCCCAACAGGGTTCTGCCCTGGGTACCATGAAGGGCTATCTTTGTGCCATTTCGGCCTTCCTCAGGCTTCCTGATCAGCCCTCCCTTTTCAAGTCCCCTGTTGTTAACAGATTCCTTAAAGGCATTACACACCTCTTCCCTCCTGTTCCGTTTGTGATGCCTCAGTGGGACTTGAACTTGGTTCTTGCCTTTCTCATGTGCGCTCCCTTTGAGCCTCTACATAACTGTCCTCTTCGTCTTCTGACTCTGAAGACAGCCTTTCTGGTGGCCATCACCTCCGCTCGGCGGGTGAGTGAGCTCCAGGCTCTATCATGCAAACCTCCCTTTCTGTCTGTCCATCCAGACAAGGTTGTTCTTAGGACGCGTCCGTCCTTCTTGCCAAAGGTGGTTACTGCCTTCCACATTGGGCAGACCATCACTTTGCCCACTTTCTTTCCGCCTCCGCATCCTTGAAGAGAGGCTCCACCGTCTGGACCCAAAAAGTGCGCTTTCCTTTTATATCAACCGCACACAACACTTCCGGGTGGATGACCAGCTCTTTGTTGGCTACGTGGGCGCCAAAAAAGGTCGGGCGGTGCACAAGAGAACCATCTCCCGCTGGGTAACCTTGTGTATCAAAGCCTGCTATTCTTTGGCTAAGAAGGAGCCTCCTGTTGGGCTGCGTGCCCATTCCACCAGGGCAACGGCTGCTACCACGGCCTTGGGCCGCGGTGTTCCGCTGCCGGTTATCTGTCAGGCAGCTACGTGGGCCTCGCTGCACACGTTTACGAAACATTACTGCCTTGACAGTCCTCCAGGACTTCCTTGTCTGATCTTTGTTCGCAGACCCACCACCGGGGTTGGTATTGCTGGGGTATCTATTCTAAGGTAAGGAATCTGTCACTAACGTGTCTCTTTCAGATGCACAAGTTACTAACTTGTGTAACGATATATCTGTAAGAGACAGTAGTTAGTGACAGATTCCTTACCGCCCACCCATCCTCCCCGTTCTGCGAACTGATTTCTAGGGTTAAGGACATCCCTTTCAGGGCCCTAGTATTTTTCAGACAACTATGTCAGCTTCTTGCATGGCTCTGCGTTCCTGGCGCGGAAAGTCGTGTACAGAACTGACGTCAGCGCGCAGGGGCGGCGTCTAAGTACTGCCCGCGACGTCATCCCGGCGATCACGACGCTGACGACAGACGTGGAGCCGCACGACGCCGCCTACCGACGCGCAAGGGTACTGCTACGCAAAAACTTTCCGGATCCAGCCTGACGCCTGGGGATATTCTAAGGTAAGGAATCTGTCACTAACTACTGTCTCTTACAGATATATCGTTACACAAGTTAGTAACTTGTGCGTTTATATATTATTTTCATACTAGAGGAATACATGTAATTCTGGCTTCTTAGCCTATTGGATATGTTTGAGGCTGCATATTTTTTATGTTATACATGTATATGTGTGTGTTTATTTCGTACTATGTACTCTTTTTTACTACATACACATTTATATGTATTTTTGTATATGCTCCGGGTTCCCGCAGGTGGGCGGAGATAATTCAATGCTTAGGACTTTGATGAGTATACCCCTGGAAGAGAACTAGGATTACAGGTAAGTAACTTATCCTTCTTGTTATCAAGGGTCACTTAAGATGGTAGTCTCCAGAAAGGGTCTAGTTATGGCAGGTTGTAGCAGGAGTTGTCTTTTAAAAGGATATTATTTCTTTTTGTGTAGACTGTGGATACATTGTGTGATGTAGACCTAATTGAACATGGAGTTCGAAGCGTGTGTGGCTGTAGTTACACATTCTGTGCATACTCCTGCCATCTAGTGTTGGGCCCAGATGTATGCAAGTTTTTTTCTTAGACGTCTTTCGAGTCACGAGTTACTGCGGCGACTCCTTTTGGTGATAATGCGCATTGTCATAGACTCCTTTGTTAGATTGTTTTTTCTTTCCGCCATTTGGTTCGTGCATGTGCTCCGGGTCGACACTGTTGCTGTGTTCTAATCGGTTCACACAGTTCCTTCTCCCCATCTGTATTATACTTTGGTCGCATCTGTCTTGGTCCGACTTTCAATTACTTCGCTCGAGCGGGGTCAGACTTGACCGCAGCCTCTACAGGTCCTACTCCCTTCTCCGTCCTCTCTCTCCACCATGCCTTCACGGTGATGGAACGGACTCCATTCGGGTATTCTCCTTGCTGCCATGCGGGATATGTTCGGACCGATCTCCGTCAGGTCTGCAGTCTGCGCCTGCCACCATAACACAAGGAGGTCGCCTGGGACGCTTGCCGTTCCTTCCGCTCAGAGAAGGCTCTTCGCGACCGTCACGCTCATTGACTCGAGATGTCGCGTAGGGCCGGAGACGACACCCCAGAACTCCTTCGGTCCCGAGAACATCAAGGGAGGACGTCATCTGCAACCCTTGGCTGCAGATGAAGAGGCTTTCTCCCCTGACGAAAGTTCTGGCTCCGACCTGGAGATCAAGAACCTTCCATCAGCCCAGCAGTCCGTTAGTAGGGCACCCCTCCCCTCAACACCATACTCAATCTGAGCAGCCTTCTTCAGTTAAAGGGCACTCAGCCCCTCTGGAGCACCAGAGATAGGCTTTCGGACCACCGCTGTCTTCGAGCTATGGTCTGCACCGACAAACCACTTTGGGCGCCCCGCCTTGGTCCGGCTTGGCACCGAAGAAGCCTTCGAGGCTGACCGCTTTGCTACCGGCTTCTCGGACACTGGCACCAAGCTGACCCTCCGCAATGACCACATCTGCCTCGGTGCTAACCAGAACCTCGGCGCCGAAACTGGAAGGTACCATCGGAGCCCAAGACCGTGACGTCAACCAACAAGACCGACACAGTTGTGCTGATTCTCCATAAGCTACAGGGGGAGCGCGCCTCAAGGCAGAAACATCTGGTCATCCACCCCACATGAGCCGCATCCTTGCCTGCCCTTCGGGCCCTGCTGCTCCACCTTCTAAACGTCAGCTGTCCTTCGAGGAGGCCTGGGACATTCCAGTTCTGGCAAAGCAACGCAAGAAAGTGGATATGGCTGTTAGTTCCTTACCCCATGCACAACCATCCCTTCACCCTGTTCGTCAGTCTCAGACTTCGTCACCCCCGCCTCCTCCAGGGTACCCTCTTGACATCACACCTCAGGGGTCTCCACACTCTGACACGCGTGGGGGGTGATGACACATTTGACACTCCAAAGGGTGACCCATGGGACTCCTATGATGTAGACCCTCCCGTGGACACAGACTCCGAGCATTACCCTGCCCTCCCCTCTGGATGATTCCACATCCTATCAGTTACTCATTGGTAGGGTCGCCTCCTTTCATAAGGTAGAACTCCACACTGAGCCCTTAGAGGAGGTCTTCCTCTTTGAAACAGTCTCCTCTGCTCACTGCACCTCTCAGTGCGTCCCCATGCTGAAGGGCATGCTACATCCCGTTCCTGACATTTATAAAGACCCTGTCCAAGCTGGGGTTATAACACCTAGAGTGGATAAAGAAATGTAAACCCCGTCCATTCTTCCCATCGATATTCGCAGTTAGCGCCCGCCTGACTCTGGTGGTCACTACTACCTGTAAGCAAGCCAACTCCCAGGCCAGCGGGGATGCCCTTCCGCCAGAAAAGGAAAGTAAACACACAAATGCGACAGGGAAAATGGTGGCCACGCAATCGGCCAACCAATGGCGTATAGCTAATTCTGTCGGCTTTGTAGCAAGATAGGATAGTGCCCACTGGGACGAAATGGAGTAGCTCCTCTAATACCTCCCAGAGGAGCATAGAAAAAGGGGACACAAGATAGTTTCTAAGGGCAAGCTGATATTTAACACCTCTATTCGCTGTGCCCTAGATGAAGCAGACACCACTTCCAAGGGAGTAAATTCCAGTGTTCTGCTATGCAGCCAGGCCTGGCTCTGTATCTGGCTTCAAGCCGGAAGTGCCGCAAAACCTGCTGAATATGCCCTTTGATGGAGAGTATCTCTTTTGTCCACAAGCGGTCCAAGCCTTGGGAAAAAAAAAAAAGAATCAAGAAAGATATGGAAACAGCCAAAGCGATGGTGCCACTTCAAACACCTGCTCTGTGTCTCCTTTTGCCGCACTTCTTACTGTGGAGGCTCAAAGACCGTCTCTCCTGATTTTTCCATGTCCTATCAAAGCACCCAGGGGCCACAATCCTTCCACTGGTTATTTGAGAGGGTCCTATAGGGCGACAGTTCTAGAAGTAGAGGCAAGGGTAGCTCCCCACCAAACCCTGACTGGCTCCTTCTCCCCCCTGAACACACACACACCCCCCACCCCAACCCCCACACACACCCCCCACCCCCACACACACCCCCACCCCCCCCCACACACACACACACACCCCCCACACACACACCCCCACACACACCCACCCCCACACACACCCCCACAACACACCCCCCACAACACACACCCCCCACAACACACACACACCCCCCCACAACACACACCCCCACCCCCCACACACACAGCCCCCCACACACACACACACACCCCCACCCACACCCCCACACACACCCACCACACCCCCCACACACACACCCCACACACCCCCCACACACCCCCACACACACCCCACACACACCCCACACACCACCCACCACACACACCCCCATACACACCCCCATACACACACCCCACACCCCCCCCACACACACCACACACCCACCACACCACACACACACCCACAACACCCACACCCCCACAACACACAGCCCACACAACACACAGCCCACACAACACACAGCCCACCACACACACCTCCCACAACACACACACACCCCCCACAACACACACACCCCCACAACACACACCCCCACAACACACACACCCCCACAACACACACACCCCCACACAACACACACACACACACCCACACACACACCCACAAATCACACACCACCCCCACACACACCACCCCCCACACACCACCTCCCCACACACCACCCCCACACACCACCCCCACACACCACCCCCCAACACCACCCCCCAACACCACCCCCCAACACCACCCCCACACACACCACCCCCACACACCCCCCACACACCCCCCACACACCCCCCCACACACACCCCCCCACACACACCCCCCACACACACCCCCACACACACCCACCACACCCCCCATACACACCCACCACACCCCCCACACACACCCCCCACACACACCCCCCCACACACACACACCACACACACCCCCACACACACACACCACACACACACCACACCCCCACACACACACACACCACACCCCCCACACACACCACACACACCCCCCACATACACACCACACACACCCCCACACACACCACCCCCCACACACACACACCCCTCCACACACCCACCACACACACACCCCCATACACACACACCACCACCCACACACAGCACCTCCCACACACCACCCCCACACACCACCCCCCACACACACCCACCACACCCCCCACCACACCCCCACACACCCACCACACCCCCCACACACCCACCACACACCCACCCACACACACCACACCCCCCACACACACCACACCCCCACACACACACCCACCACACACACACACCCACCACACCCCCACACACACCCACCACACCCCCACACACACCCACCACACCCCCCACACACACCCACCACACCCCCACACACACCCACCACACCCCCCACACACACCCACCACACCACACCACCCACACACACACACCCACCACACCACACCCACCACACCACCCACACACACACCCCACACACACACACCCCCACCCCCACACACACCCCACCCCCACACACACCCCCACACCCACCACACACACACCCCCATACACACCCCACACACCCCACCACACCACACACATACCCCACAACACACACCCCCCACAACACACACACACCCCCACAACACACACACACCCACACACCCCCACACCCCCACACACAGCCCCCACACACACCACCACACATACCCCACAACACACACACCCCCACAACACACACACACACCCACACCCCCCACAACACACACACCCCCACAACACACACACCCACACAACACACACACCCCCACACACACCCCACACACACACACACCCACAAATCACACACCCCCACACACACACCACCTCCCACACACCACCTCCCACACACCACCACCCCCACACACCACCCCCACACACCACCCCACACACCACCCCCACACACCCACCACACACCCACCACACACACACCCCACACACACCCACACACACCCCACACACCCCCACCACACCCCCCCCACACACACACCACACCCCCACACACACACCACACCCCCCACACACACACACCACACCCCCCACACACACACACCACACCCCCACACACACACCCCCCACACACACACCCCACACACACACACACACACACCCCCACACACACACCCCACACACACACACACACACACCCACCACACCCCCACCACACACCCACCACACCCCCACACACCCACCCCCACACACACTCCCACACACACCCACCACACCCCCCCCACACACCCCCACACACACACACCACACACACACCCACACCACACACACACCCCCCCCACACACACACACCCCACACACACACCCCCATGCACACACACCCCCATGCACACACACCCCCATGGACACACACCACACCCCCTTGCACACACACCACACCCCCATGCACACACACCACACCCCCATGCACACACACCACACCCCCATGCACACACACACCACCACCGACACACACCACCTCCCACACCACCTCCCACACACCACCCCCCACACACCACCCCCCACACACCACCCACCACACACACCCACCACACCCCCCACACACACCCACCACACCCACACACACACACCCCCACCACACCCACACACACACACCCCCCACACACACACACCCCCATGCACACACACCACACCCCCATGCACACACACCACACCCCCATGCACACACCACACCCCCATGCACACACACCACACCCCCATGCACACACACCACACCCCCATGCACACACACCACACCCCCATGCACACACACCACACCCCCATGCACACACACCACACCCCCATGCACACACACCACACCCCCATGCACACACACCACACCCCCATACACACACACCACACCCCCATACACACACACACCACCACCGACACACACCACCTCCCACACCACCTCCCCACACACCACCCCCCACACACACCCACCACACCCCCACACACACACACCACCCCCACCACCCACACACACCCACCACACCCCCACACACACCCACCACACCCCCCACACACACCCACCACACCCCCCACACACACACACACACCACCCCCACCACACCCCCACACACACCCACCACACCCCCACACACACCCCACACACACACACCCCAGCCCCACACACCCACCACACACACCCCCCACACACACCCCCATACACACCACACACACCACACCACACACATACCCCACCCCCACATACCCCACCCCCACACACACCACCCCCCACACACACCACCCCCACACACCCCACATACCCCCACACACCCCACATACCCCTACCACACCCCCACACACACCCCACCCCCTACACACACACCACACCCACACCACACCCACACACTCCCACACACACCCCAACACACCCCACCCCCACCCACCACACACACCCCCACACACACCCCCACACACACCCCCACACACCACCCACACACCACCCACACCCCACACACACACACCCCCACACACACACACCCCACACATACACCCCACACATACACCCCACACACATACACCCCCCACACATACACCCCCCACACACACCACCCCCCCACACCCACCACACCCCCACACACACACCCACCACACCCCCCACACACACACCCACCACCCCCACACACCCCACACCCCCCCACACACCCACACACCACACCCACCACCCACACACCCCCACACACACACCACACCCACCACCCACACACACCCCACCCCCCACACACACCACACACACCCCCACACACACCCACACACACCCCCACACCCCCACACACACCCACACACACCCCCCACACACACACACCCCTCCACACACACACCCCTCCACACACACACCCCTCCACACACACACCACCCCCCACACGCGCACACCCCCATACCCCCCACACACACACCCCACACACACCCCACACACACACCACACACACACCACACACACACACACACCCCCCACACACACAACACACACACCGCACACACACCACCCCCACACACACCGCACACACACCACCCCCACACACACACCACCCCCACACACACACCACCCCCACACACACACCACCCCCACACACACCCCACACACACCACACACACCACCACCCCCACACACACACACACCCCCACACACACCCCCACACACACCCCCCACACACACACACCCCACACACACACACCCCACACACACACACACCCCACACACCACCCCCACACACACCACCCCCACACACCACCCCCACACACACCACCCACACACACCCCTCCCCCCACACACACCTCCACACACACACCACCCCCCACACACACACACCCCCATACCCCCACACACCCCACACACCCACACACACACCCACACACACACCTCACAACCCCCACACACCACACACACCCCACACACCACACACACCCACACCCCCCCACACCCCCCACACACACCACCCACACACACACCCCTCCCCCCACACACACCTCCACACACACACCACCCCCCACACACACACACCCCCCCACACCCCCACCCCCCCACACACACCCCACACACACACCCCCACACACACCCCCACACACACCCCCACACACACCCCCCCCCCCACACACACACACACACACCCACACACACCCCCCCACACACCCCCCCCACACACACACCCCCCACACACACCACCCCCCACACACACCACCCCCCCACACACACCACCCCCCCACACACACCACCCCCCCACACACACCACCCCCCACACACACCACACCCCACACACACACACACCCCCCACACACACCCCCCCACACACACATACACACACCACACCCCCCACACACATACACACACCACACCCCCCACACCCACACACACCACACACACCCCACACCACCCCCCCACCACACAAACCCCACACCACCCCCCCCCCCACACACACACACACACCCCTGGGTCAGGGACACCTAAAAGTCTTTTTTCACATGGCAAACTGTCACCTCAGACCAGTGGACGTTTCATATTATCCGACATGGTTATTTTCTGGAGCTCGCTTCCATGCCTCCCACCATTTTACCTCACAAACACACTCTCCACAGAACACCAAAGGCTACTCGAGGAGAGATCAAAGCTCTCTTCTTCAAAGGGGCTATAGAACCAGTCCCCTGCCAATAGCAAGGCACAGGAGTGTCCTCACAATAATTACTAATACCCAAAAAGATGGGTCCCTCTACCCGTTAAACAAATACATCCTGTCAGAGCATTTCCATATGGTTACCCTTCAGGGTGTCATTCCGCTTCTCCAGCAAGGCGACTTAATGGCTGTGCTTGACCTGAAGGATGCCTGCTTCCACATACCAATACCATCCGGCTCGTCATCAGTATCTCAGGGTTGTGGGCAGCGGAAAGCATTACCAATTCAAAGTGCTCCCCTTTGGGGTCACTGCTGCGCCAACGGTGTTTACCAAGTGCCTTACGGTGATAGACTCACACCTGCGCAGACATAGCTGGACAACTGGCTGATCAAAAGTGCCACCCTCCAGCAGTGCCGCGCACACACTCCGGTCACAGTGGTACTTCATTCCTTTGGGTTTACCATCCATGCCAAAAAATCCCACCTCCAACCCCTCCAGATCCATCCCTACCTAGAGGCTGCTCTCAACTCTGACACAGGCATAGCCTATCCAAACACTGCCAGGATCACGTCTTTTCAGTCACTGCTCCCCTTGTTCCAACCAAATCAACAACTCAGTCAGAACAGTCAAATGCCTCCTAGGCATGATGGCCTCCTGCATTCCCATAGTTCCTCATGCCAGGCTTCATATGCGTCTGTTGCAGGAATGTCTAGCGCAACAGTGGTCTCAGGCAGAGAGTCACTGAAATGATTAAGTGTTGATCGGCTGCCTTACATATCGCTCTCCGCACTGGTGGAACACCAACAACCTGTTGTGGGGACGGCCTTTCCTTGACTCTGTTCCGCAGAGGATTGTTGCAGCAGATGCCTTCCATACGGGTTGGGGTACACATTTACAAGATTTGGCTGTCCAGGGTCAGTGGGAAGCCAAGCACCAGGGACTCCACATCAACTAACTGGAACTTAAAACCATTCACCTATCGTTGAAGGCTTTCCTACCTCACCTGATAGGCAAGGTTGCTCTTGTCCGGATGGACAGTATGATGGCCATGTATTACCTTCAGAACCAAGGGGTGGAAAACGCTCTCCACAACTCTGCTATCCCAGAGCATTTGGCGTTGGGCTCTCCACTACAAAATTAATTTGCTAGTGGAGTATCTTCCAGGGATGGACAAAGATTTTGCCGACTACCTACGCAGGATGTGGCAACAAGTCCACGAGTGGGAACTCCACCTGCAAACCTCCTCTGCTACTTTCACAGATGGTGGTTCCCACAACAGACCTGTTAGCGACAGCAGAAAATGCCAAATGCCCAAACTTTGCATCCAGGTTCCCACACCCCATCAGCAATGCACTATAGATAAACTGGTCTGGGATATTTGATTATGCATTTGCTCCTCTCCTCTTCCCCTTGTGGTTTGGAGGCTTCGGCAGACATCCCTCATGCTCGTCCTGGTGGCACCCACATGGGCCCGCCAGCTCTGGTTCACGTCTGCTCGAACTCTCTGGTTTTGCGCAAACGTCTCTCCAACAACCCAGAACTCTTCACATAGAACCATAGAGAAATCAGGCACCCAGATCCCTCAACCTTGCGATCTGGTCCTGAGGTCAAAGAATTTGGATACTTTAATCTTCCACCTAAGTGCATGATTATACTTAAGGAAGCGCACAGACCTACCACTCATGCCTGCTCTGCAGCCAAGTGGAAAAGATTTGGGTACTACTGCCACTCAAAATATATTGATCCTTTGAAAGCCACAGAATAAGACATTGTCCGATGTAGCTGTATCTTCAGACTAGACAGCATATCTCTCTCTGCAGGGTACTAGTTATTAAAGCTTACTCCAGTATTGGAGCTTTCATAGATTTCCATGCTTAGAATCATTCCCCGTCTTCGAGATGGGAGTCTCGGTAAAAATAAAATAGTAGTAAATAACCATTACAAAAGAGAAACAGGCCTAGGCCTGAACTCATTTTGCAACCAGACCATGTCTTTTTGTAAAAGAGACCAAAAAGAACAGGCAACCAATCAGAGCAGCCTCACCCTCTATAACCTTGGTGAAAGACCCTCAGCTCCTCAGATTTTCTACCGCACGTTGTGCTACATGGAGTCTCCTTGAGCTTTGCTCTATTTCAACTCTTTCAACTGCTTTTTCCAGCGTTTTTTTCTTCAGGTTTTCTTTCCAAAGCCTTTGGAAATGTCTGATAAAAAGAAAGCTTTATTTAAGGCTTGTGCCACTTGTGGCAAGAAGAGGCTCTATGTGGAAGATAGACATAAGGACTGCATATATTTCCTCTACCCGGATCACGAGGCTGCGGAGTGCAAGATTTGCCGCACTTTTTCCACCAAGACTCTCCGGGACCGTGAGGGTCGTCTGTTAACCTGGCTCCACAGACTCAAGTCCAGGAAGGATCCACTATCGAGCGATAGTGAGGAGTCGTCTTCTGTCGCCTCATCAAGAAGGTCAGTCAAAGGGGTAGAAGTTCCCCTTCACCATCTGTGGATCTCCCCACTAAGGCCTCAAAAAGACTCCGAAGGAGTCTGAGGTTCAGGGTCCTATCAAATCTCCTCACTGCGGTGTAAAGGAGAGGGAAGGACTAAGTACACCACCTGCGACAGTCCCTAGCCAGGACAAATCATTTAAAAACCCTCTTCACAGTCTTCTGGAAAGTGGTCATTCGTCGCCGACGCTGCGCAAACCCTCGACGACGAAGCCTCCAAAATCGCAGGCTAAAAGTGCTCTGGCGTCGACGGGAGTGTCGACGTCGTCTTCTATTCCGGTGTCGACTGGCTCGTCGACTAGCACTTCTTCAAGAGCGACGAAAATTTAATCGACGATGGCGTCGACGACTATGGCGTCGACGACGATGGCGTCGACGGCGACAACAGTGACGACAACGTCAGCAGGGACATTGACTGTCTCGTCGACGACTATGTCGACGACACCCATCATGTCGACGACGGTCTGCACACCTCTTCTGTCGACGGTGGCTCCATCTGCGTCCTCGTCTACGGTGATCCCGTCGACGAAGAAATTCGCTTCTGCGTCAACGGAGCCGTCGACGGCATCGTCGACGGAAAAAATGTCCATATTGGTGAGGAGAAAGCAAATTTCACCAGAAATGACGTCCCCTAAAATGGTGGATTCTTTACCTCCTGCATTACTTCTCGATGAGGACGAGGACTCTGATGGAGGCTATAGTCAATTTGGGGATGCCAATAGCCCCTCAGCTTATTGTCAAATGTCAGGAGACTGATTCGGAGGGTTATTATCAGGATCAGTCATACCAACAATCCTTTGCACGTCAAGAGGACACTCAACAAGAGATGATGTCTGTACCAACTTCTCTTTTGGCGGATTTACAGGGGATGCTTTTGGACTATCAACGGAGATTTTCAACTCCTACTCCGCCTCCACAACTCGCTCTCTTGGCCTCCTCTGTGCCTCCTCCTCCTGATACGGTGAGGGTTTCACCACCTCCATCAGCTCGACTACATACCCAATTTCATGCATCTTCTGATGTCCTTCCTCCAGATCAACACCAGGATGTCTCCTCTGAGGAAGAAGAGGGGGAGCTTGTTCATCAAGATCAAGGTGATGAATGGGATGATTATGTAATCCCTGATCCCGCTTCACCGGCTCCAGCCCCGATCGATTCTCCCCCTGCTGACATTGGGGGTTTTCACAGATTGATGGAGAAAGCGTCTCTACGTTTCGAGCTTGCTATGCCCTCAGTCCAAACAGAGTGCTTTCTCTATGATTTTAAAGAACCGAGTAAGAGGGTGGTACGCTCTATTGCTATCGTGGGGCATGTCTGGGAAGAAGGCATTAAGGCCATGAAGAACCCGGCCACTGTGGTTCCAGTCTTGCCGCGTCTGGACAAAAAGTATAAGGCCCCAGATGACAGCCCAGCTTCGTTGACTGGTCAGCCACGACCCGGTCATTTCGCAAGCAGCGCAGAGGAAGTCAAGGAATCCTTCAGCGCCGCTGACTACACCGCCGGACAAAGAGGGCAGACGCCTAGACAACGCGGGGAAAAGATTCTCCTCCATGGCCAGCCTTGTCATCAGAGCGGCGAACGCTTTAGCAATTCTTGGAAGGTACGACCGCCAATTGGCGTGTGACCTTTCGCCTTACCTGGACCAGTTGTCTGATCCTTCCAAGTCGGAGGCAAAGAAGATCTTGCAAGAAGGGGAGGTTACGTCCACTGAGATCATCGATTGTGCAATGGACATTGCCACAACGGCTTTCCGGTCCCTGGCTGGTGCAGCTGTGCTTCGTCACCAGGGTTGGCTAAAGGCAACGTGGTTTCGTCCTGAGATCCAGAATAAGATCCTGGATCTTCCCTTTGACGGAGAGGAATTGTTCGGCAAGCACATAGATGATACCCTTCAAAACATCAAGAAGGATACGGAAACTGCTCGGTCCTTGGGGACCCTTCAATACAAAAAAGCGCCATTCCGCGGAGCGAGAGGCAGAGGTGCTCCATCCTACAGGGGATCTTACCAACAACAGAGATACTCCTCTTATGGTTCCACACAACAATCTTACCGTCCTTTTCAGAGGCAAGGCCAGACGTCGACTTTCTCTAGATCGAACACTAGAGGGAAGCAGAATCGTCCCGGACGGGACGCCCCTAAGAGACAATAGCGGCGACCTCGCTCTTGCGCTGTGCCCTCCTCTTCCTCCAGGACATCTGTAGGAGGCAGGGTATCTCGATACCTCCAAAACTGGGAACGTATAACAACAGACCGTTGGGTCCTGAACATCATTCAGAGTGGCCACACTCTAGAGTTCACTCATCTTCCACCATCCAAGGCCCCTGCCGCCAACTCCGCCAAACACCTACGTCTCTTCCGGCTGGAAGTCCATCAACTGCTGATCAAGGGAGCAGTAGAGCCGGTCCCTCTCTCACAGAGAGGAAAGGGGTTTTATTCCAGATTTTTTCTGGTAAAGAAAACATTGGAGAAATGGCGCCCCATTCTAGACCTCAGGGAGCTCAACACTTATCTCACAAAGTTATCGTTTCGGATGGTGTCTCTCCAGGACATTCTGCGTCTTCTCAACAAGGGAGATTTTATGGCCACTCTCGACCTCGAGGATGCATATTTCCACATCCCCATTCATTCAGCCCACAGGAGGTTTCTACGATTTACAGTCGCCAAGAGCCATTTCCAGTTCAAAGTGCTGCCGTTTGGTCTTTGCTCGGCTCCGAGAGTCTTCTCCAAGGTGCTGGCACAGTAGCAGCTTTCCTCAGGAAGCAACATTTCCAGGTCTTTCCTTACTTGGACGATTGGTTGCTAAAAGCTTCGTCCAGGGAGGCAGCAGAGGAAGCGGTCAATGCTTGCACTTGCCTCTTCTCCAAACTGGGCCTGACTCTCAACAACGCCAAGTCTTCTCTCCTCCCGTCCAGGAAGGTTCAATTTCTGGGAGCAGTCTTGAACACATCTCTCAACAGGGTGTTTCCATCTCTGGAGAGACAAAGAAATCTAATTTCCATGGCTCATTTAGTGCGAGGAAGAAAGTGTCTTTCTGTTCGCCGGTTCAAATCCCTTCTAGGGATGATGTCCTCCTGCATTCCCTTAATACCTCATTGCAGACTGAGAATGCGTCCCTTGCAGGAGCACCTAAACTTACAGTGGAAGCAGGTGACAGGTTCTTTCGACGACCAGCTAGTGATCACTCACGCAATGAAGCGAGCCATCCTCTGGTGGACAAAGAAAAGGAATTTATCCCAAGGTCTAGCCTTCGTAAACACTCCAGCGCCTCAAGTGGTGACGACGGATGCCTCTCTGGAGGGTTGGGGCGCAGTATTGCAAGATCTGCAGGTCAGTGGTCATTGGCTGCCGGAACATCGCCTCCCTACACATCAACCTCTTAGAGCTTCGAGCGATTCGTCTAGCTCTTCAGGCTTTTCTTCCAAGATTGCAGGGGTTGTCGGTTCTTGTCCGGACGGACAACACCACAGCCATGCATTACATCAACAAGGAAGGCGGCACCAGGTCCTTCCCCTTGTCACAAGAAGCCCAGGCGATTTGGGAGTGGGCTATCCTGCACAGAATTTCTCTGAAAGCAGAACACTTGCCAGGAGTGCTCAACGACAAAGCGGACAGGCTCAGCAGGCTGAAATCTGTCACCCGCGAGTGGGAACTGGATCAAGCTACGCTGCACGGAGTCTTTCACCGGTGGGGCAGACCCTCCATAGACCTGTTTGCCACACCAGAAAACAGGAAATGCCTCTCTTACGCCAGCAGGCTACACCATCGAGGATCTCTGGGGAATGCGCTTTCGATTGCCTGGTCAGGCGCATTTGTATACGCTTTTCCCCCATTCCGCTGATTCCCAGGTTGCTCATGAAGATGAAAGCAGAACCGTGCAAAATGATCCTCATAGCTCCAGCATGGTCGAGACAGTTCTGGTTCACCGAACTTCACCTTCTCTCCTTGGATCGTCCTCAGCCACTGCAGCCGATTCCACACCTCCTCACGATGTTTCAGGGTCAGGTTTGGCACCCAGATCCTCTCTCGTTACAGCTCTCAGCTTGGCTCCTGAGCAGCGAGAATTTCTTGACTTAGATCTTCCAGAGGAAGTTAAGGATGTCCTTTCGCAGGCGAGGGCCCCTTCTACTGACAAAACTTACCGCTTGAAATGGAAGCGATTCTGCATCTGGTGTCATGGAGCAGGGTTGGATCCTTTATTGTCGCAGCCACACCAGGTTCTTCCATATTTCCTGTCCTTGGCTAAGGCAGGTTTGGCTCATTCTTCCATTAAAGTGCACCTAGCAGCGGTTTCTCGCTTTCGGCGCACATCATCTGGGCCGTCCCTGTGGTCAGCCAGAATTGTTCAACAATTTCTCAAGGGCCTCTTCAGAGTATTTCCACCAGTGAGACCGCCGCCTCCCACGTGGCATTTGAACTTGGTTCTTTCTCAACTAATGAGGCACCCATTCGAACCTATTCATCGAACGGATCTAAAGTTCCTCTCCTGGAAACTTTCTTTGTTGCTGGCACTAACTTCAGCCAGTAGGATTGGAGAGTTGCAGGCTCTTACAATTCAGGAACCTTTTCTTCAGTTCAAAAAGAATACAGTAATCATGAGAACTAATCCTAAATTCATTCCTAAAGTGCCTTCTACTTTTCATCTCAACGAGCCAGTGATTCTTAAGACCTTCTTCCCTCAGTCTTCTTCTCCTGCTGAGAGAGCTCTTCATTCTCTGGACGTACAGAGGTGCCTGAAATTCTATTTGGACCGAACTAAGTCCTTCCGTAAGACTTCTCAACTTTTTGTGTCATTTAGCGCTCCCCGCAAGGGTTTTCCCCTTTCCAAACAGGGGATAGCTCGGTGGGTTGTTAGCGCTATTCGATTCTGTCATACACAGCGGGCAAACCCCTGGAGGGTAGAGTCCGGGCTCATTCGACAAGGTCTGTGGCATCCTCTACGGCTCTGTTTGCTGGTGTCCAGATTAAGGACATTTGTAGAGCTGCTACTTGGAGCAGCACTCACACGTTCACGAAACATTACTGCCTGGACGCTTCACTGCGAGATGACACGGCTGTGGGCCAAGCAGTTCTGAGGAACCTCTTCCAATGAGTGGTGAGCTTTCCTTTGCATCCCTCCTTCCTACTTTTCAGCTTTTACACATTTTATCTCGTTTCTGAATTCATTTGCTATTACCCTGTGTATTGCATGGTCAGTTGTAACTATCTTTCTGCATATTATTCATGTAGAAATATGTTTTAACAAACATTTATCAAAAGGTTATGCTTCATTACAAAATGTGTATATTTACTGCTAGCTACTCTGATTCTAAGCATGGGAATCTATGAAAGCTCCAATACTGGAGTAAGAAAACAAGTTACTTACCTGTAACTTTGGTTCTCCAGTATTGGAAGCTTTCATAGATTCCCATGCGACCCACCCTCCTCCCCTGGGAAAGCTCAGCCTCTTTCTGCGTGATTATTTCACAACGTATACGAAAATCTGAGGAGCTGAGGTTCTTTCACCAAGGTTCTAGAGGGTGAGACTGCTCTGATTGGTTGCCTGTTCTTTTTGGTCTCTTTTACAAAAAGACATGGTCTGGTTGCAAAATGAGTTCAGGCCTAGGCCTGTTTCTCTTTTGTAATGGTTATTTACTACTATTTTATTTTTACCGAGACTCCCATCTCGACGACGGGGAATGATTCTAAGCATGGGAATCTATGAAAGCTTCCAATACTGGAGAACCAAAGTTACAGGTAAGTAACTTGTTTTCTTTCATTGAGGGTGCTCCTTTCGGTGGTAGTGCACATGGACATTGACTCCATTGTTAGATTTTTTTCTTTCCGCCATCTGGTTCGACGTGGTGTGGTGTGCTGTGCTTCGGTTCGAGACTTTTTGTCAGGATCTCTTTGGTTCAGAACCCAATGTACCCATGTCAATATTATTTCGAACGAGTTTCCCTTCCTCCGCGTGTCGAAAATCGGGAAATTTTCTTAGTTGGGTCAAGAAAAGTCCAACTGCGGCCTTCGGGCCTAGCCCGTTTCATTTCACTTCCACTCGAGCAAACATCGAGTAATCTGCCGATGGAACAGACTCCTTCCAATTCTGCCCTCAGTGCAACTCCAAATATCTGCGCACCGACCTTCACAAGGTCTGTAACCTGTGCCAGTCTCCGGAGCACAAGGAAGAAGACTGTGATGCCTGTCGCTCATTTCGCTCAAAAAAGACCCTCCAGGACTGTGGGGTTTAACAGAAAGAAGTGCAGCAACAAAGTATTAAAGACATGCCCAATATCTTTACGGCAGATATCGAACGGGAACAAATGGAAGCGTCTGCAGCGGAATAAGAGGCTTTCTCCGTCCAAGACTCCGACTCAGAGCTGGAGATAGAACTGGAGTCCTATGATGTTCCAGCTGGTCAAGGTGCCATGAGTACCAAAGCCCCTTTGCCCACAAAACCTTCTTCCACTAAACATAAGGCTTCCGGGCCACCACTGCCACCCGGCCATGGTAGGCACTGAGACTCTGTTTCCAATGCCCCTCCCTCCAGCTCGGCACCAAAAGAACGTGTCAAGCCTTCTGGCTTGAGTCAATATACCACACCTTCGGCACCAAAAATATCGGTTTCGAAAGACAAAATAGACCAATCCAGCTCTGCACCGAAATGTTTGGCACTGAAACAGAAAGATGCAATTCTGGAAACCATGCATGAAAAGCTAGATCCAAATCAAAAGAAAAAATTATATTAACACTGGACATATTGCAACAAAGCCAGTGATACCATCCTCCAAGAGAAAAATTTCTAGTTCACAGGACACAGGATCTAAAATACCTCTCAAAAAGAAAAAGGGCATGGCTACTACACCTAAAATACCTCTCTAAAAGAAAAAGGACATGGCTACTATCCCTCTTCATACCCCTCCACCATTTCACCAGTACCTATCATTCCACCTTCAGGCCCGCTAGACATCACACCACAGGGCTCTCCATGTACAGATCCTGATGGCAGGGGCTGGGGATGACACTTAAGGCCAACCACCACCAGATCCATGGGATGATTATAATATAGATCCTCCTACAGACACGGATCCAGATACCATGCTAAACCTTCCCCTCCTGATGACAACACTTAATATCCGGAATCTGAAAGAGACCATTAGTTATGGATTCCTTACCTTAGAATTACCCCCAGGCGTCAGACTGGATCCTGAGAATTTTTTCCTTAGCAGTACCCCTGCGCGTCGGTAGGTGGCGTCCGTCGACTCCGCATTCGCTGTTGGCGTTGTGATCGCCGGAATGACGTTGCGGTATCTACTTAGACGCCGCCCCTGCACGCTGACGTCAGTTATTTCTTTTTCCGCGCCAGCCAGCGCAGATCCGGAGAGAGCGGTACCTCTAGTCACTTTTTGACTGTCATTTTTCGACTTTTGACGATATCTTTTTTTGAGTCGTTCAACTCCTGGTGCACAGGGATGTCACATCGGCGGACCGGCTTCAAACGTTGTGGCTCTTATCTGAAAGAGACACGTTAGTGACAGATTCCTTACCTTAGAATATCCCCAGGCGTCAGGCTGGATCCGGAAAGTTTTTTGCGTAGCAGTACCCTTGCGCGTCGGTAGGCGGCGTCGTGCGGCTCCGTCGTCGGCGTCGTGATCGCCGGGATGACGTCGCGGGCAGTACTTAGACGCCACCTCTGCGCGCTGACGTCAGTTCTTCTTTTTCCACGCCAGCAAGCGCAGATCCGGGAAGAGCAGTGCCCTAGTCATTTTTTGACTAACTTTTTTGGTGAATTTTTTCACTGTTTCTTTCGAATCGACTCCAAGGTGTCGTAGGGATGCCTGGCTTTAAACGTTGCGACGCCTGTGCTCGGATGATGTCCATCACAGACCCGCATCTGGAGTGTCTCTTCTGCCTCGGCCACGACAAGAAGTCGTGTTCCGACTGCCGGGCCCTCAACCCGAAAGCTTTGCGAGAGCGGTCTCGAAAGCTCCTAGAGGCCCGGCAGTCGGCTCCGCGCCACACCAAGCCCCGGTCGCGTGAGAGGTCGAGAGGTCGGTCGCGGAGTCCTCGCCGGTCGTCGGGATCCAAGTCTTCGTCGTCCGGTAAGTCTAAGCACAAGAAGTCCAAAAAGCATCATCGCTCTAGGACTTCGCCTCGCCGGTCTCGCAACTCGGCTGAGGACCCTCCCGGCACCGTCCGCGGCCCCGGACATGCCTGTGGAGTCGCCCCCGCAATACCTGTCCTTCCCGGGTTCGGGGGCGGATCCGACCCAAGTACAGGAATTCCTGTCGGCCATGGCCCGCCTCTTCGGGCCTCAAGGTCCCTCCGGTGCGCCTTCGAGCCCCGCGGGCCCTGATGGGGTTGCCCCGGCGTCGCCGACGACTCCGGTCCCGGCGTCGCTCGTGCCTCCCGCCTCGGTCCCGGCTCCGGCTTCGGCCCCGACCTCGATCCCGGCTCCGGTGGTACCGCAACCCCCATCGACGCCGGTCGACCTGACCACGCCGGCGTCGATGTCTCCGGTGCCGTTCCTGACGCCGCCCGGGGCTCCGGGCGGCGTCGTCCCCATGTACTCTCCGGCTCCGGACATGGAGCCGGACCGACGTCACTCGACGCCGGTTCCGCGCCGATGGGACCTTGGGTCCCAATGTCCCTCCTCCTCCTTATTTTGAACCGGAGGAGGACTGGGAGGGGTCTGAGGACCCTCTGGCACAGCAGTGTCAGTATGATGAGGACTGGGCAGAGGAACTAGGGGATGCCAGTGGTCTGGATACTTCCCCTGACACTGGCATGCTGTCTCCTCCCGTGGCTACGGAGGAGGGAGCCAATTTTGCAACGGTGTTGCGTAGGGCAGCTGGAGCCTTACATCTCCGACTCCCTACGGTGACGGTCAAGACTAATCTCTTGACAGAAGTGCTTCAGCCGGCAGCCTCCTCCTTGGAGACTGTGCTGCCGTTCAACGATGCACTAACTGACATTCTTTTGGGCGCCTGATCCAAGCCCAACACAGGGGCTCCTGTGGATAGGAACGTGTCCCGACGCCATCGCCCAGCTCCGGGCGACCCCTTGTTTCTCTCTGTCCACCCCACTCCTGAGAGCTTGGTTGTCCAAGCCTCCGCTTCCCAAACCGCCTTCCCTACCGCCCCTCCGGATAGGGAATCCAAACGCCTGGATCAATTTGGGAAGAAGGGTTTTTCTTCCTCCAGTGCTGGCTTGCGGTCCATCAACACCGCTTGTCTTTTGGGCCGATATACCCACTCCTTGTGGGATTCGGTGGCGACTGTTTTGCCCCAGTGTTCTGAGGAGGTCCAGACACTGCTTACCCGCGCCATTGCGGAAGGAAGGGAATCGGCCAAATACACCATACGTTGTGGCCTTGATACCGCCGACTCGCTGGGCAGATCTATTGCAACGACGGTGGCGCTGCGTCGCCACGCCTGGCTGAGAACCACTGGTTTTTCAGGGGATGTCCAGAATACTCTCATGGACATGCCCTTTGATGGAGTCGGTCTTTTTGGTTCCAAAGCAGATCATGCGTTGGAGCGTTTTAAGGACTCACGGGCTACTGCCAAGTCCCTGGGCCTTTCTGCTACACGCCCTCCGCTACCTTCTGCTTTTCGCCCCTATCGTGGCCACGGAAGGGGCGCCCAGTCACGTCAGCAGCCCAGCCACCGGCCCGCGCAGCAGGTGTCTTCGCGTGGCCGAGGACGTGGATACCGCCGTGGCGGTTCGGGGAACCAGCGTGCGGGTCAGGTCACCACCTCCAACCCGTCAGCGGCCTCCAAACCCTCCTAGTCCCTCCTTTCAGGTGCACAGCACGCCAGTAGGGGGCAGGGTCCGCCATCACCTTCACCACTGGTGTCCCATCACCTCGGACAGGTGGGTCTTGGACATTGTCCGAAGGGGCTACTCCCTCCCCTTCGAGACCACCCCCCAGCCATGCCACCTCAATTCCACCGCATGTCAGGGGATCACTTGGTACTTCTGCAGAAGGAAGTCACGGCCCTCTTGGCCAAGAGGGCCATCGAGCATGTTCCGAACCCAGAAGTAGGACGTGGTTGCTACTCCCACTACTTCCTGGTGCCCAAAAAGGACAAGGAGGACATGCGTCCTATCTTGGACCTCCGGAACGTCAATCGCTTCCTCCGGAAGGAGAAGTTCAAGATGCTCACCCTAGCTCAGGTCTTGACTGCCCTCGACCCTGGAGACTGGTTGGTAGCGTTGGACTTGCAGGACGCATATTTCCACATCCCCGTCCTGCCGGCCCACCGGCGTTACCTTCGGTTCACGGTAGGCTTCGAGCATTTTCAGTTCACCGTGCTCCCCTTTGGCCTTACCAGTGCCCCTCGGGTGTTCACGAAAGTGATGGCGGTGGTCGCAGCTCATCTGCGCCAGGCAGGGGTTTCAGTCTTCCCCTACCTCGACGACTGGCTGCTGAAGGTGGGCTCGTCCCAGGCAGTCGTCTCCCACCTCCAGACTACGGCCGAACTCCTGCACTCGCTGGGGTTCTCCATCAGTGCCGAAGTCGCATCTGATTCCTTCTCCACAGCTCCTTTTCATCGGAGCAGTTCTGGACACGACGCAGTTTCGGGCCTATCCTCCCGAACGGCGAGTCCGGGATATTCAGGCTATGATTCCGATCTTTCGGCCTTTATCCTGGGTTTCGGTACGGATGACCCTGAGGCTGCTGGGCCTCATGGCCTCCTGCATCCTGCTGGTCAATCATGCCAGATGGCATATGCGGGCTCTGCAGTGGGACCTGAAGTTCCAGTGGGCGCAGCACCAGGGCAACCTGTCCGATCACGTCCAGATCTCGGAGGGGACTGCAAAACAGTTGCAGTGGTGGCTCTCGAACCGGCAATGGGTCATGGGCAGATCCTCTCCCTTCCCCAGCCAGAGCACACAGTTGTGACGGACGCGTCCCTTCTGGGATGGGGCGGTCACATGGGAGAGGCGGAGATCAGAGGCCTCTGGTCTCCGGCGGAGTCCCGGCTCCATATCAACCTTCTGGAGCTCCGGGCGATCCGACTTGCACTCAAGGCATTCCTTCCCTCTGTCAAAGGGAAGGTAGTGCAGGTGTTCACAGACAACACCACCGCCATGTGGTACTGCAACAAACAGGGCGGGGTGGGGTCGTGGACCCTCTGTCAGGAGGCTCTGCGCCTCTGGACATGGCTGGAACATCAGGGCATGTTCCTGATGGTTCAACACCTGGCAGGTTCCCTGAACGCCAGGGCGGACGAACTCAGCCGCAGGTGCATGATGGATCACGAATGGCGTCTTCACTCGGAAGTGGCGCAAGGACTCTTTCTACAATGGGGAGAGCCTTGGTTAGATCTATTCGCCACCGAAGAGAACGCGCAATGTCATCAGTTCTGCGCGTTGGAATTTCCAAGGCGGCACTCGCTCGGAGACGCTTTTCGTCACGAGTGGAGTTGCGGTCTGTTGTACGCCTTTCCGCCTATACCACTTCTACCCAGAGTGTTGAAGAAGATTCGGCACGACCGGGCCCAAGTCATTCTTGTGGCTCCGGACTGGGCTCGAAGAGTTTGGTATCCCGAGCTACTCAATATGAGCGTAGATCCCCCGATCCGTCTGCCTCTTCGGGAGGATCTTCTGTCGCAGCAGCAGGGGACGGTCCTCCACCCGAACCTGTCCAGTCTACACCTGCTTGCGTGGAGATTGAGCGGCGGCAGTTGATTCCTTTCGACTTGCCTCCCGAAGTTTGTGATGTGATTCTGGCAGCCAGGCGTCCCTCCACTAAGGTGGTATACGCCTGCAGGTGGAACAAATTTGTGGCATGGTGCACAGCAAAGGCTGTGAATCCCTTTCTGCCCCTCTCTCTGAGGTCCTTCTGTTCCTTCTTTCTCTGGCCCAACAGGGTTCTGCCCTGGGTACCATCAAGGGTTATCTTTGTGCTATCTCTGCCTTCCTCAGGCTCCCTGATCAGCCCTCCCTTTTCAAGTCCCCTGTTGTTAACAGGTTCTTAAAAGGCATTACACACCTCTTCCCTCCTGTTCCGTTTGTGATGCCTCAGTGGGACTTGAACTTGGTTCTTACCTTTTTAATGTGCGCTCCCTTTGAGCCTCTACATAACTGTCCTCTTCGTCTTCTCACTCTGAAGACAGCCTTTCTGGTGGCCATCACCTCCGCTCGGCGGGTGAGTGAGCTCCAGGCTCTATCTTGCAAACCTCCCTTTCTGTCTGTTCATCCAGACAAGGTTGTTCTTCGGACGCGTCCGTCCTTCTTGCCAAAGGTGGTTACTGCCTTCCACATTGGGCAGACCATCACTTTGCCTACCTTCTTTCCGCCTCCGCATCCTTCCAGAGAGGAAGAGAGGCTCCACCGTCTGGACCCAAAACGTGCGCTCTCCTATCTCGACCGCACAAAACACTTCCGGGTGGATGACCAGCTCTTTGTTGGCTACGTGGGCGCCAAAAAAGGTCGGGCGGTGCACAAACGAACCATCTCCCGCTGGGTTACCTTGTGCATCAAGACCTGCTATTCTTTGGCTAAGAAGGAGCCTCCTGTTGGGCTGCGTGCCCATTCCACCAGGGCAACGGCTGCTACCACGGCCTTGGGCCGCGGTGTTCCGCTGCCGGTTATCTGTCAGGCAGCTACGTGGGCCTCGCTGCACACGTTTATGAAACATTACTGCCTTGACAGTCAGGTCCGGAGGGACGGCTTCTTTGGCCGTTCTGTCCTCCAGGACTTCCTTGTCTGATCTTTGTTCGCAGACCCACCACCGGGGTTGGTATTGCTGGGGTATCTATTCTAAGGTAGGAATCTGTCACTAACGTGTCTCTTTCAGATGCACAAGTTACTAACTTGTGTAACGATATATCTGTAAGAGACAGTAGTTAGTGACAGATTCCTTACCGACCCACCCATCCTCCCCGTTCTGCGAACTGATTTCTAGGGTTAAGGACATCCCTTTCAGGGCCCTAGTATTTTTCAGACACCTATGTCAGCTTCTTGCATGGCTCTGCGTTCCTGGCGCGGAAAGTCGTGTACAGAACTGACGTCAGCGCGCAGGGGCGGCGCCTAAGTACTGCCCGCGACGTCATCCCGGCGATCACGACGCCGACGACAGACGCGGAGCCGCACGACGCCGCCTACCGACGCGCAAGGGTACTGCTACGCAAAAAACTTTCCCGGATCCAGCCTGACGCCTGGGGATAGTCTAAGGTAAGGAATCTGTCACTAACTACTGTCTCTTACAGATATATCGTTACACAAGTTAGTAACTTGTGCGTCACAAGTTGATGTCGGTTACAGATCCGCACCTTGTGAGCCTGTGGTGCTTGGAGCGCGACCATGATCCGAAGTCGTGCTCCGACTGGCGGGCCATGAATCCGAAGTCTTTTGCGGGAGCGGTCCCGAATGCTTCTGGAGGCCCGGCAGTCGGCTCCGCGCCGCTCGAGGTCCCGGTCGAGAGGGAGGTCGCGGGACCGGTTGCGGAGTCACCACCATCACTCCTTGTCGAAGTCTTCGTCTTCGGGTAAGTCGAAGCACAAAAAGAAGGCGAAGAAGCACAGTCGCTCTTCGCGTTCTCCCCCTCCGTCGGCCGACGCGACGCAGGATGCGGAAGGTAGTCGTCCGGCTCCGCCTGCGGAGCCTGTTGGGTCGGCTCCGAGCTTCCCTCCCTTCCCGGGAACCGGAGCGACCCCAGCCCAACTTTGTAGTTTTTACGAAGCCCTCCACTCCATCTTTGGGCAGCCCGACTCCGCCGGCGCGCCTACGGGCCCCACGGACTCGGCAGGGGGTTCTAGGCCTTCGATGCCGGCGGCTTCGGCCCTGGCGCCGCAGGTCCCCAGGGATCCATGCCTGGATCCGGATCGGCGCCGGTTGACCTTACGACACCACCTCCGGTGCCAAATCCATTGGTGACACCTCTGCCCCCTCCGACGCCGGTTGTGTCCCCAACTGACGTCGACCCCAGCCTCCCCCTCGACATGGACACGTAGCCGGACCAGCGTCGCCTGACGCCTGTACTGGCGCCGACCGGTACTTTTGTACCTCTGTTCTACCCAGGTGTTCCCTATCGCCTGAGTGGCAACCAGAGGAGGGTGAGGAGGACTGGGAGGGGTCTGCGGACCCTCTGGCAGACCAGTTGGAAGAACCAGACAGGAGAGAGGAGTTTGGTGAGGCCAGTGGTCTGGACACTTCTCCAGACCTTGGCATGCTTTCTCCCCCTACTGTGGCTACGGAGGAGGGAGCCTCTTACGCTGTGGTGTTGCGTAGGGCGGCTGAGGCCTTGAACCTTGAGCTTCCTATGGTGGCGGTCAGGACTAACCTCCTGACCGAGGTGCTACAACCGGCAGCGGCCTCTTCGGAGCCCCTGCTGCTGTTCAATGAGGCCCTCACGGACATCCTTCTGGTCACTTGGTCCAAGCCCAGCACAGGGGCCCCCTGTGGATAGGATGATTTCCCGACGCCCCCGCTTGGCCCTGGGGGACCCCATTTTCCTCTCCCAACACCCTACCCCCGAGAGCTTGGTGGTCCAAGCCTCAACTTCCAAGGGCGTGTTCCCTACTGCTCCACCTGATAGGGAATCCAAGAAGCTGGATCACGTTGGGAAGATGTTTTCTTCCTCCAGCTTAGGACTGCGGTCGGTGAACACTGCATGTCTCTTGGGCCGTTACACCCACTCTGTGGGATACGGTTGCGCAGGTGCTTCCCCAGTGCCCGGAGGAGGCCCAGGCCGTTCTCTCCTTTGCAGTGGCAGAGGGTAGAGATGCAGCTAAGTTCGCCATACGATGTGGGCTGGACATCGCCGACTCTCTAGGCAGGATGATTTCAACGTCGTAGCCCTGAGATGCTACTCCTGGCTGAGGTCCGCTGGCTTCTCGGGTGATGTCCAATCGACTCTTTTGGACATGCCCTTTGATGGCCGTCGCTTGTTTGGCGACAAAGCGGACAACGTACTCGAGCGCTTTAAGGATTCCAGGGCTACGGCCAGATCCTTGGGCTCGCTACCACCTCTCGCCCCACGCTTTCAGCTTTTCGCCCCTTTTGTGTCTATGGAAGGGGTGCCCCACCACGTTCCACCCAGAGCCATAGGCCTGCGCAAGCTACCCAGCCTCTGCGCGGCCAGGGACGTGGGACCCAGGGGGCCAGCGGGCGGGCCAGTCCACCAGCGACCCCTCTGCAGCAGCCTCCAAACCTTCCTAGTCAGACTTTTCAGGGCCACCAATTGCCAGTGGGCGGCAGGATTCGCCATCACCCCCCCACTGGCACAACATCACGTCGGACAGGTGGGTTTTGCAGATAGTCTGAAGGGGCTACTCTCTCCCCTTCGAGACTGCCCCTCCCTCCATGCCACCTGTTTTCCATCGCATGTCGGAGGATCACTTGGCCCTTCTCCGTCAGGAAGTTGCGGCTCTCTTGGCCAAGGTAGCTATTGAGTGAGTCCCTGTGCCAGAAGTAGGACGTGGTTGTTATTCCCACGACTTCCTGGTGCCCAAGAAGGACAAAGGTCTGCGTCCTATCTTGGATCTCGGGGACGTCAACCGCTTCCTCCGGAAGGAGAAGTTCAAAATGTTGACATTGGCTCAGGTCGTGTCTGCCCTTGACCCCGGAGACTGGGGTTGGACTTGCAGGACGCCTATTTTCACATCCCCGTCCTGCCTGCCCATCGGCGTTACCTACGGTTCACGGTAGGCCCCGAGCATTTTCAGTTCACCGTGCTCCCCTTTGGCCTTACCCCATCGCCCCTCAGGTGTTCACGAAAGTTATGGCGGTGGTTGCATCTCATCTGCGCAGATCAGGGGTTCCAGTCTTCCCCCATCTCGACGACTGGCTGTTGAAGGCGAGTTCACCCCAGGCTGTCGTCTTCCCACCTCCAGACTACGGCGGACCTCCTGCATTCGCTGGGGTTCACTATCAACGTGCCGAAGTCACTCCAGATTTCCTCTCAGAAGCTCCGTTTCATCTGGGCGGTTCTGAACAAAGCGCAGTTCCGGCTTATCCTCCCGAGCACGGGTCCGGGATATTCGGGCTATGATTCCGATCTTTAAATCTCTATCCCGGGTTTCGGTTACAATGACCCTGAGGCTGCTGGGCATCATGGCCTCCTGCATCCTGCTGGTTGATCATGCCAGGTGGCATATGCGAGCTTTGCAGTGGGACCTGAAGTTCCAGTGGGCTCGGCATCAGGAGAATCTTTCTGATTGCGTCCAGATCTCGGAGGGGACTGCACACCAATTGCAGTGGTGGCTAACGAACCAGGATTGGGTCAATGGCAGATCCCTCTCCCTTCCCCAGCCAGAGTTCACAGTGGTGACAGATGCATCACTTCTGGGGTGGAGGTTGCCACATGGGGGCAGCAGAGATCAGAGGCCTCTGGTCTCCGGCGGAGTCTGGGCTCCACATCAACCTTCTGGAGCTCCGGACGATTCGTCTTGCACTGAAGGCATTCCTTCCTTCTGTGAAAGGAAGAGTAGTGCTGGTGTTCACGGACAACACGGCCGCCATGTGGTATTGCAACAAACAGGGCGGGGTGGGATCGTGGACCCTCTGTCAGGAGGCCTTTCATCTCTGGAAGTGGCTGGAACATCAGAGCATGTCCCTGGTGGTTCAACACATGGCGGTTCCCTGAACACCAGGGCGTACGAGCTCTGCCGCCGGTGCATGATGGATCACGAATGGTCTCTTCACTCGGAGGTGGTGCAAGGTCTGTTTCAGCCGTGGGGAGAGCCTTGGTTAGATCTATTCGCCACCGAAGAGAACGTCCAATGTCAGCAGTTCTGCGTGGTGGAATTTCCAAGGCGGCACTCGCTAGGTGACGCTTTTCGGCGTGAGTGGAGTTGCGGTCTTCTATACGCCTTTCCGCCTATACCACTTCTGCCCAGAGTGCTGAAGAAGATCAAGCGCGACCGGACCCAAGTCATTCTTGTGGCTTTGCATGGCCATCGATCCTCAGATCAGACTGCCTCTTTGGGAGGATCTTCTGTCGCAGCAGCAGGGGACGGTCCTTCACCCAAACCTGTCCAACCTCCACCTCCTTGTGTGGAGATTGAGCGGCGACATTTAACAGCTTTTGACCTTCCTCCCGAAGTCTGTAACGTTATCTTGGCAGCCAGGCATCCCTCCACCAAAACGGTATACGCCTGAAAATGGAACAAATTTTTGGCATGGTGCACAGCAAAGGCTGTGAATCCCCTTTCTGCCCCTCTTTCAGAGGTTCTCCTCTTTATTCTTTCTTTGGCTCAGCAGGGCTCTTCTCTGGGCACTCTTAAAGGCTATCTTTCGGCCATTTCGGCCTTTATTTGCCTTCCTGACCAGCCTTCTCTTTTCAAGTCCCCTATTGTAAATCGTTTCTTTAAGGGCATTACTCACCTTTTTCCTCCTATTCCTTTCGTAATGCCCCAGTGGGACTTGAACCTTGTTCTGACTTACCTTATGTGCGCTCCCTTCGAGCTGCTACATAATTGTCCTCTCAGACTCTTGACCTTGAAGACTGCTTTTCTGGTTGCCATCACCTCCGCTCTCAGGGTGAGTGAGCTTCAGGCCCTTTCCTCTAAACCTCCTTTCCTTGCTGTTCATCCGGGCAAGGTTGTCCTTTGAACTAGACCTTCTTTTCTTCCCAAAGTGGTTACCTCTTTCCACATAGGACAGACCATCACTTTGCCCACCTTCTTCCCGCCCCCGCATCCTTCTAAAGAGGAGAGGCTCCACCATCTGGATCCAAAACGTGCGCTTTCATTTTATCTGGACCGCACAAAACAATTCCGGGTGGATGATCTGAAAGAAAAACGTAGTGATAGATTCCTTACCTTAGAATATCCCCAGGCATCAGACTGGATCCGGAAAGTTTTCGTCAGCAGTACCCCTGCGCGTCGGAAGGTGGCGTTGTGCGGCTCCGCGTCCGTCGTTGGCGCCATGGTCGCCGAGATGACGTCGCGGCAGCTACTTAAACGCCGCCCTCGCACGCTGACGTCAGTTCTTTCTTTTTCCGCGCCAACAAGCGCAGATCCGGAGAGAGCGGTACCCCCAGTCATTTTTTGACTGAGTTTTTTCGAGGCTTTTGTCTCTGTTTTTTCGAGTCGTTCGACTCCTGGTGCCGTAGGGATGCCCAGTTTCAAGTCTTGCAGGGACTGTCATCGCATGATGTCGGTGACGGACCCGCACCGCGTGTGTCTACTGCCTGGGGCGCGACCACGACCCCAAGTCGTGCCCCGACTGCCAGGCCATGGCGCCGAAGACTTTGCGGGAGCGGTCCCGAAAGTTGCTGGAAGTCCGGCAGTCGGCTCCGCGCCGCTCGAGGTCCCGGTCCCGTGGGAGGTCGACGGACCGGTCGCAGAGCCATCACCATCGTTCGTCTGGATCGAAGTCTTCGCACTCAGGGTCAGGTAAGGCGAAGCACAAGAAGTCGAAGTGCCATCGATCTCCGACTTCCCCTCTTGCCCGTCGCGGCTGAGGGTGTGGGTGGTGCCCCCCCGCGGCCTACCCGCCCTTCCCGGGTCCGTCGGCGACTCCGGCCCAGCTGCAGGAATTTCTGTCAGCCATGGCCCGCCTCTTAGGGCTGTCGGGCCCTGCCGGCGTGCCTTCGGGCCCGACTGGGGATCCTTGCCCTTCACTGTTGGCGGCCCCGGCGCCGCAGGGCCCCCATGGATCCAGGCCTGGATCCCGGTCAACGCCGGTTGACCTTGTAACACCTCCACCGACTTCGACCCCACCGGCACCACTTCCGACGTCGCCCGTGGCACCAGACGACGTCGTCCCCGGTTTCAGCCCTGATGTGGACACGGAGCCGGAACAGCGTCGCTCGACACCGATTCAGACGCTGATGGGACCCTTCTTTCCCTATGTCCAGCCTCCGTATTTTCGGCCTGTACCACAGCCTTCGGAGGAAGGGGAGGACTGGGAGGGGTCTGAGGACCCTCTCGCAGCTCAGTGCGAGTATGACCCGGACTGGGCAGAGGAGCTGGGGGATGCCAGTGGTCTTGACTCCTCTCCTGACCTTGGCATGCTAACTCCTCCTCCCGTGGCTACGGAGGAGGGTGCTAGTTACACAGTGGTAATGCGTAGGGCGGCTGAGGCTCTACACCTCCAACTCCCTACAGTGGCCGTCAGGATTAACCTCCTGACAAAAGTGCTTCAGCCGGCGGCTACCTCTGCGGAGCCACTGCTGCCCTTTAACGATGCACTGTCTGACGTTCTTTTGGGCACCTGGTCCAGGCCCAACACAGGGGCTCCTGTGGATAGGAACGTGGCCCGACGCCATCGCCCGGCCCCAGGCGACCCCCTTTTTCTCTCCCAACACCCCACCCCTGAGAGCTTGGTTGTCCAAGCCTCCACGTCCCAAAGTGCATTCCCTACCGCACCTCCGGATAGGGAATCCAAGAGACTGGAACAGTTTGGGAAGAAGATTTTTTCTTCCGCCAGTTCAGGGCTGCGGTCTGTGAACACCACATGCCTCTTGGGCCGTTATTCCCACTCTCTGTGGGATACGGTGGCGCAAGTGCTGCCTCAGTGTCCGGAGGAGGCCCAGACAGTGCTCTCTCAGGCTGTTGCTGAAGGGAGAGATGTCAAGTTCACAATCCGATGTGGCCTTGACACCGCCGACTCGCTGGGCAGAGCGCTTTCCACGACAGTGGCGCCATTGCCACGCCTGGCTGAGAACTACTGGCTTCTCTGGGGATGTCCAGAACACTCTCATGGACATGCCTTTTGATGGCATTCGCTTTTTTGGCAACAAGGCGGATAGTGCGTTGGAGCGTTTTAAGGACTCGCGGGCTACGACCAAGTCCTTGGGCCTTTCGGCCTCACGCCCTCCTCCACCTTCTGCCTTTCGTGGTCATGGAAGGGGTGCCCCGACACGTTCGCTACAGAGCCACAGGCCTGCGCAGCAACAGTCTCAGCGCGGCTGCAGACGAGGTGGGTCAGGGGGCCAGCGGGCGGGTCAGTCCACCTCCACCCCAGCCTCCGCTGCCTCCAAACCTTCCTAGTCCGGTCTTTCAGGCCCATCAAACGCCAGTGGGCGGCAGGATTCGCCATCTCCTCCCCCACTGGCACACCATCACTTCGGACAGGTGGGTTTTACAATTAGTCCGAAGGGGCTACTCCCTCCCCTTCGAGACTACCCCTCCAGCCATGCCACCCCAGTACCACCGCATGTCGGGGGATCACTTGGCACTTCTCCAACAGGAAGTCGTGGCCCTCTTGGCCAAGGGGGCCATCGAGCGCGTTACTGTGCCAGAAGTAGGACGTGGTTGTTATTTCCACTACTTTCTGGTGCCCAAGAAGGACAAGGCCCTTTTCTTATCTTGGACCTCAGGGACGTCAACCGCTTCCTCCGGAAGGAGAAGTTCAAGATGTTGACTCTGGCTCAGGTCTTGTCTGCCCTCGACCCTGGAGACTGGATGGTAGCGTTGGACTTGCAGGACGCATATTTCCACATTCCCGTTCTGCCGGCCCACCGGCGTTACCTGCGGTTCACGGTAGGCCACGAGCACTTTCAGTACACCGTGCTCCCCTTTGGCCTTACCAGCGCCCCTCGGGTGTTCACAAAGGTGATGGCGGTGGTCGCAGCTCATCTGCGCAGATCAGGGGTTTCAGTCTTCCCATATCTCGACGACTGGTTGTTGATGGCGGGCTCGCCCCAGACAGTCGTCTCCCACCTCCAGACTACAGCCGACCTCCTGCACTTGCTGGGGTTCTTCATCAACGTGCCGAAGTAGCACCTGATTCCCTCTCAGAAGCTCCTCTTTATCGGAGCGGTTCTGGACACAGCGCAGTTTCGGGTCTATCCTCCCGAACAGCGAGTCCGGGATATTCGGGCTCTGATTCCCATCTTTCAACCCTTGTCCCGGGTTTCGGTCAGAGTGACTCTGAGGCTGCTGGGCCTCATGGCCTCCTGCATCCTGCTGATCAATCATGCCAGATGGCATATGCGTGCTCTGCAGTGGGACCTGAAGTTCCAGTGGGCGCAGCATCAGGGGAACCTGTCCGATCACGTCCAGATCTCGAGGGCACTGCAAAACAGTTGCAGTGGTGGCTCACGAACCGGCATTGGGTCGACGGCAGATCCCTCTCTGTTCCCCAACCGGAGTTTACAGTGGTGACTGATGCGTCCCTCCTGGGATGGGGCGGCCACATCGGAGAGGCGGAGATCAGAGGCCTCTGGTCTCCGGCGGAGTCCAAGCTCCATATCAACCTTCTGGAGCTTCAGGCGATACGGCTTGCACTGAAGGCATTCCTTCCCTCTGTCAAAAGGAGAGTAGTGCAGGTGTTCACAGACAACACCGCCGCCATGTGGTACTGCAACAAACCAGGCGGGGTGGGGTCGTGGACCCTCTGTCAGGAGGCTCTGCGTCTCTGGACATGGCTGGAACATCAGGGCATGTCCCTAGTGGTTCAACACCCGGCAGGTTCTCTGAACGCCAGGGCAGACTAACTCAGCCGCAAGTGCATGCTGGATTACGAATGGCGTCTGCACTCGGAGGTTGTGCAAGGTCTCTTTCAGCAGTGGGGAGAGCCTTGGTTAGATCTATTCGCCACCGAAGAGATCGCTCAATGTCATCAGTTCTGCATGTTGGAATTTCCAAGGCGGCACTCGCTCGGCGACGCTTTTCGTCGCGAGTGGAGTTGCGGTGTATTGTACGCATTTCCGCCTATACCACTTCTGCCCAGAGTGCTGAAGATGATCAGGCGCGACCGGGCACAAGTCATCCTTGTGGCCCCGGACTGGGCTCGAAGAGTATGGTATCCCGAGCTACTCAGTATGAGCATCTGTAAGAAAGTGGCTCTGTATATACTGCACCAAAGTAAGGTTCAGTGTGCACAGAGTCCACAGTCCCCAGAGGTTTGGCAGAGGCTAAAGTTAGATATAACCTTACTCTCTAAAGTGGTAGCTTGGTCGAGCAGTAAGGCAGTATCAGAGGACAGTGTAAAGCATTTGTTGTAGCATTTGTTGTACACACTCAGTCAGCAAATGAAGCCACACACTCAAGAACTGAACTCTAGGCCAATGGTTTGTATATAAAAATATAGTTGTTTTATTTTAGAACCAACAATGGGTGTCAAAATATACTTTCTCAGAATGAGATGCTTTAGTTAACTACTGTTCAATTGGCAATAGACTTTTGAATGCAATAGTTACAGTTGTTGCAATATGCAACACAATTTTAAACACAATTATACATTGAGCTCAATGGAAATTTCTGGTTAAATGCAATAGATTACTTTTGGATTACTTTTCTAACCACGGGACTGGATCTTGGATTCAGTCCCGGGACACTTCCTGTAAACAGGTGAGAAAAAGCGTTTTGATTATGGTAGTGATTTTTGAGGAATATTACTGTATTTCAAAAGTTGACACTTAGAAACTTTTCTGGGTAAAATTACCAATGTTATCCTAGGGAAGGAAATACAGTTTGCAAGCAAAGTATGTTTACGTTACTTTTGTAATCCAGTGCTGGACTCCTAGGTTCAGCACTGGGACATTTACTTAAAACAGGTAAGTAATTACGTTTTTGTAGTTTGTACGATTTTTAAAGAATATTTGTATGATTCAGAAATCGACACTTAGAAACTTTTTCAACAAAAAGCAGGCAATGATATCCTATGAGAGGAATTTCCAGTTACTGGTAAGTACGGTAAAAATTACTTTTCATGGTCGGTACTGGACTAAAAGATGCAGTACTGAGGTCTCTCCTGATAGTAGGTGAGTAATTCGGAATTCGTTACTGTTGTGATTTTTAAGCAATATTTTGGTATTTCAAAAGTGGACACTTAGAAGAAATTTCACAGAAAACCAGTCAATGGATCCCTATGTAAGAAAATTCAATTCGCCGGTAAGTTACTTTTAACGTTACTTTTGTAATCCAGTGCTGGACTCCTAGGTTCAGCCCTGGGACATTTACTTAAAACAGGTAAGTAATTACGTTTTGGTAGTCTGTACGATTTTTAAAGAATATTCTTGTTTTCAAAAGTCGACACTTAGAAACTTTTTGGAAGAAAAAGTGTCCATGTTATCCTATGAGGAAAAATGAGTTATCGGTCTCGAGGTAAGTAATCGGTCTTTTGAGTTAGGGTTCTGGGGTTAGACTCAGGGGTCTCCCAGGGTCAGTGATGCACTGTTGTTGCACCCTCAGCGGCACTAGGGCGGCCGGGTGCAGAGTGTTGAGGCCCAATGTTATCCTATGGAGGATAGGGGGACTCCGGTTGGTGGCGGCTGGCAAGCAGGCCACGGGGTTGTGGGAGCAAAGCTCCTAGGGTTAAGCTCAGGGCACGTTGGGGACCAAGTTAGCACCAAAGAGGCACCCTCAGCGGCACTAGGGCGGCCGGGTGCAGAGTGCTGTTTTGAGGTCGGGTGCCCTGTTGATTTCAATGGAAATTTTCGGTTTTGGTTTTCAGCTGCAGGCTCGGTCCAGGAAGACTTCCAGGAGGAACCAACAGCTGGGCAGGTAAGTTGGAGGGCTCGGGGACGTAGGTGCACCTCGGGTTCCTTTCTCCAGGGCGCAGGGCGTCTGGATGCAGGGGTGTCTTTTGAGGTCGGATTTCACCTTACCGGGCCACTCGCGGTTGGGGGGTTCTCCGTGCAGAGGCTGCAGGCGACGTCGGGGAGTCCTGGAGGGGTCAACCCACGGTGGACTCGGACTCTGGAGAGCTGGGGGACCTCGCTGGGACCGGTGGGCCACTTGAACTCGGGCTGTAGGCGACGGGTGCAGTGGTGGTTCCAGGCGTCGGGTTTCTTTCTCCTCAGCAGGCTCGGAGTCTTTGTTTGGTGTTTCTTTTGAACAGAGCTGCTGTTCACAGGAGATCCGGTCTTTGTTGAAGGCAGTCAGTCCTCCCTGGGGTTCTGGAGGTCGCTGGCTGCAGGACAAGACTATTTTTGGCGCAGGATCTCTGGAAACTGCAGACGGGCCGGTAGGGCTGGGGCCAAGTCAGTTGTTCTCTGCAGTCTCCTCTGCTGGGCGTCTTCTTTCGTCCTTTTTCTTCTTAGTTTGTGGGAATCTAAGGAAGGAAGGTTCAGGGTGCCCCTAAATACTAGATTTAGGGCGTTACAGGTAGGTAAAGGGCAGGGACCAATGGGTCCCTGCCCTGGGGTGGGTACACCCCTATCCTGCCACTCTCCTGTGGGAGGGGGCAGGAGCCTAGTCCTGATTGGGCAGGGCTCCCCATCTTCAAGATGGCGAGAGCCCGGAGATGTGCTTCACCTCGCCTCCCCCACCTGAGGGGTGGGGTTGGCAGAGGGTGGCACACCCCTTTCCTCCCTTGGTGTTTCCTCCAGTCTTCCCACCAGGATGGGGGAGGAACCGGTGGGGACCAGTTGCTGAGTACAGCAAGTGGTCTGGGAAGCTCACAAAGGCGGAATGCCTTTGAAGCTTCCCCCTGCCCATCCTGGGGGAGGGGGCCTAGCACCTCACCCAGGACGTGCATTGTTGCAGGCCCGGGAGAGCGGATGGCTCTCTACCCAGGGGTCCAGCAACATGTCTGCTGTGTGGCAGCCTAGGCAGCCCCTCAGACAAGACGTGGATTGTAGGTTAGGTTCAGGGGGTAACTCTAAGTTGCCCTCTGACGTGCATTTTACAGTAAATCCCACACTGGCATCAGTGTGGGTTTACTGTGCTGAGGAGTTTGATACCAAACTTCTCAGTCTTCAGTGCAGCCATCATGGTGCTGTGGAGTACGTGCTGACGACCTCCCAGCACCATATACTCGGAATGGCAGCCCTGCACTTACAGTGCCCAGGAATGGGCCTGGGTACTGTAGGGGCACAGGGCTCATGCACCTGTGCCCTCACCACTGGCATAGGGCACCCAGCTAGAGGGGTGACTGAGGTATGCCAGGGCAGTGTGTTTATGGGCATGGCACACAGGGATGTGTGCCATGTCGACTCTCTGTTTTGTTCTGCACCAAGACACTCAGCCTGCAAGGGCAGTGTGTGTGTGTCAGGGTACAGGGCCTCTAAGGGTGGCACAATAAGTGCTGCAGCCCTTAGGGGTCTTCTCTGGTCACAGTGCCCTGGGTACCTAGGGTACCATTTACCAGGGGCTTACCTGTGGCCAGAGATGCCAATTGGGTTTAGGCTGAGTACAGTTTTTAGGGAAGGAACACAGGCCCTGGGTACCTGATTGGCAGGGATCCAGGGCACACCAAGGAAAAGTGCATCAGTTATCAGGCAAAAAGTGGGGGGGTTACTGCAACAGAAACCCACTTTCCTACAGCATCGATCCCCCAATCAGACTGCCTCTTCGGGAGGATCTTCTGTCGCAGCAGCAGGGGACGGTCCTCCACCCGAACCTGTCCAGCCTCCACCTCTTTGCGTGGAGATTGAGCGGCGGCAGTTGATTCCTTTCTACTTGCCTCCTGAAGTTTGTGATGTCATTCTGGCAGCCAGGCGTCCCTTTACTAAAGTGGTATACGCCTGCAGGTGGAACAAGTTTGTGGCATGGTGCACAGCAAAGGCTGTGGATCCCCTTTCTGCCCCCTCTTTCTGAAGTTCTACTATTCCTTCTTTCTTTGGCCCAGCAGGGCTCTGCTCTGGGCATTGTCAAGGGCTACCTTTCTGCTATTTCGGCCTTTCTCAGGCTCCCTGATCAGCCCTCTCTTTTCAAGTCCCCTGTTGTAAATAGATTTCTCAAAGGCATTACACACCTTTTTCCTCCTATTCCTTTTGTGATGCCTCAGTGGGACTTGAATTTGGTTCTTACATACTTGATGTGTGCTCCCTTTGAGCCACTTCATAACTGTCCTCTTCGTCTCTTGACCTTGAAGACTGCTTTCCTGGTGGCCATCGTCTCTGCTAGGCGAGTGAGTGAGCTCCAGGCTCTTTCTTGTAAGCCTCCTTTCCTATCAGTCCATCCAGACAAGGTTGTGCTCAGGCCCCGTCCTTCCTTTTTGCCAAAAGTGGTTACGCCCTTTCACATTGGGCAGACTATTACCTTGCCCACCTTCTTTTCGCATCCTTCCATAGAGGAAGAGAGGCTCCACCGTCTGGGCCCAAAACGTGCGCTCTCCTTTTATCTCAACCGCACACAGCAGTTCCGGTTGGATGACCAGCTCTTTGTTGGCTACGTTGGCACCAAGAAGGGTCGGGCGGTACACAAGAGAACTATCTCCCGCTGGGTTGTCTTATGTATCAAAGCCTGTTACTCTTTGGCTAAAAAAGAACCTCCTGTGGGGCTGCGTGCTCATTCCACCAGAGCTACTGCAGCCACTACTGCATTGGGACGTGGTGTCCCCCTGCAAGACATCTGCAGGCAGCAACGTGGGCCTCGCTGCACACGTTTACCAAGCATTATTGCCTGGACAGCCAAGTCCGGAGAGACGGCTTCTTTGGCCGTTCTGTTCTCCGTGACTTTCTGTTGTGATCTTGGTTCGCAGACCCACCACTGGGGTTGGTATTGCTGGGGTATCTATTCTAAGGTAAGGAATCTATCACTATGTGTTTCTTTCAGATGAACAAGTTACTTACCTTCGGTAACAATATATCTGTAAGAAACATTAGTAGTGACAGAATCCTTACCGCCCCACCCATCCTCCCCGTTCTGCGAACTGATTTCTAGGGTTAAGGTCATCCCTTTCAGGGCCCTAGTTTCAATGCACCAGTGGTCAGTATCTTGCATGGCTCTGCGTTCCTGGCGCGGAAAGTCGTGTACAGAACTGACGTCAGCGTGTGTGAGCGGCGTCTAAGTAGCGCCTGCGACGTCATCTCGGCGACCATGACGCCAACAACGGACACTGAGCCGCACGACGCAACCTACCGACGCGCTGGGGTACTGCTGACGAAAACTTTCCGGATCCAGTCTGATGCCTGGGGATATTCTAAGGTAAGGAATCTATCACTACTAATGTTTCTTTCAGATATATCGCTACCGAAGGTTAGTAACTTGTTCTTTGGTACTCAAGTGGATGAATCACTTGGAAAAAACACAGAAGTGGTCAAACTCATGGGAGCCCCACAATCACCCTCTAACAGGGGCTCCTTTCTCAGTTCATTTTATAGGGGAGGCTCAAAAAGTAACTCCACATATGCCAACACATCTTCCTATAAACCTCAAAAGCAATCCTCCCCTTCTAGAGGATTTTACAAAGGTGGTTACAGAGGAAACTATTTTAAAGGTAGAGGTACACCAACACTTACCTCTCCATCTCCCAAGAAGCAGTGACTTGATAACAATTCCCCCTGATCGTCATACACCTGTCTGGGGAAGACAACAGCGTTTTCTTCCCATTTGGCAATCAATAACATCAGACAAATGGGTGTTGGACATTATCCAACATGGTTATTGCCTGGAGCTCACCAGCAATCCTCACAATATTCCAGCTCACATTTACAAACTCTCTCTAGAGAACCAACAACTGCTCAAACAAGAAGTACAAGCTCTTCTACCAAAAGAAGCTATAGAATCCATTCCAATACAACACAAAGGGTCAAGGGTTTACTCACTTTACCCCTAATCCCAAAAAAGAAAGGTTCTCTACGACAAATATTAGATCTCAGGCCTCTAAACTTAAACATACTGTCAGAACACTTCCATATGGTCACACTTCCAACAAGTGCTTCCTCTCTTACAGCAAGGTGACTTTGTCAACACTAGGCTCAAAGAACGCATACTTTCACATCCCTATTCACCCAGCATAACACAAATACCTCAGATTTGTGGTAGCAGGAAAACACTATCAATTCAAAGTACTCCCATTCGGAGTAACTGCTCCACCCAGAGTATTCACCAAATGTCTAGTAGTAGTAGCAGCTCATCTAAGAAGACAACAAATTCATGTCTTCCCATATCTAAACGATTGGCTCATCAAAGCCAACACACATCTCAAGTTTTTACAATACACTCAAATTACCATAAATCTTAATCATCAAATGGGATACACAGTCAATGCACAAAAATCCCATCTGCAACCCTCACAGCTGCAACCCTATCTAGGAGCTATGCTAAACACTCAAACCGGTTTAGCTTATCCCAATTCAGCCAGAATTCACACTTTTCAAACACTGCTACTACAATTCCAAAGGAACCAGTATCTAACAGTGAGAACTTTCATGCAACTTCTAGGGATGATGGCATCATGCATTGCCATAGTACCTCATGCAAGAATAAACATGCGTCCTCTACAGGAATGCTTACCACGTCAATGGAATCAATCACAGGGTCAACTAAAAGATCTAGTGTTGGTAGACAGCTGCACCCATCGCTCTCTACAGTGGTGGAACACACAAAACTTATCAAAAGGGCGGCCCTTTATCGACCCTGTTACACAGATCGTGTTACAGTGGACGCATCCCTTACAGGGTGGGGTGCCAATCTACAACATCTAACAGTTCAGGGTCTATGGGACACCATACACAGGAGTCTCCACATCAACTACCTAGAGCTTCTAGCTGTTCACCTAGCGCTAAAAGTATTTCTACCTCACCTGATATGGTAAAGCTGTCTTGGTCCAGGTGGACAATATGACAGCTATGTACTTTGTACAAAAACCGAGGGGGACACACCCTCTACAGTTATCACGCCTCGGACCGTTTGGCGTTGGGCAATATATCACAAAATCCATCTGCTAGCAAAACACCTTTGTGAGAAAGTGCCCTCTTTCTGCATGGTTGCCCCCACTTTTTGCTGAATTGCTGATGTGCTTTGACTGAGTGTGCCCTGGGCTCCTGCTAATCAGGTACCCAGGGCCTATGTTCTTTCCCTAAAACTGCATTGAAGCCTAAACCCAATTGGCATCTCTGGCCACAGGTCAGCCCCTGGTAAATGGTACCACAGGTACCCAGGGCACTGTGACCAGAGAAGGCCAAGGGCTGCAGCACTTATTGTGCCACCCTTAGAGGTCCTGTACCCTTACACGCACACACTGCCTTTGCAGGCTGCGTGTTTTGGTGCAGAACAAAGTGAAGAGTCGACATGGCACACATCTATGTGTTATATCCAAAGGAGGGACTGAGAGCTGGGTTATGAGGTCCTGCACACTTGCTCCCAAAAGAGACTAATATTTAAAGAAGGTATGCAGTTCCTATGTGATGGGATGAGGGTTAGGAGGAAAGGCAGTGAAGGGAGAAAGACAGGTCTATCATCGTGTTGCCCTCACACACCCCTGGGGGTGTCATGCTTCATCATAGGGCGATTGCCCCTCGTCAGGCCGGCGCTGCAATGCCTGACGGGCTCCCGAATCCGGGGCTCTTTATTGGGGATCTTTTAAAGAGGAAGCCGTTGGGTGCGTGCGGGTGTGAGGGCGGGGTAGTGCACAAAAGGAAGTGAAATAAAATAGGTAAAGAGGTACTGGGCCGACGGGGATAGGCAGAGCACGTAGTTACTCACGGTAATGGATTCAAGGAAGCAACTTGCTATGATCCTACCCTGGCTCCTGGACCCCATAGGCCCAGTACGTTTGCCTAGGGGTCTACTTAGCCCCTAGTTAACGTCAACTAGGGTCTCTACCGTCCCTGGTGATTTACATCCACTAATTGAATACCAGGCGGTAGTGCACGCTTTCATCTTTAGCACGGTCCTGAAGAAGTGCCAATTGACCCGTTGAGGGCAAATATAGGCACGAAACATGTTGACCTTATACACTTAGATCACCCTTTAGGAACATTAATATCCTTATAGGGGATCACTTTTGTTTTTATTTAGGCTAGAGCAACCTTTTTATTAAAAATTTGACTTTAGAGGACTGCTCTTGACCTATTTTATTTCACTTCCTTTCGTGCACTACCCCGCCCTCAGACCCGCACGCACCCAACGGCTTCCTCTTTAAAAGATCCCCGATAAAGAGCCCCGGTTTCGGGAGCCCGTCAGGCATTGCAGCGCCGGCCTGACGAGGGGCAATCGCCCTATGATGAAGCATGACACCCCCAGGGGTGTGTGAGGGCAACACGATGATAGACCTGTCTTTCTCCCTTCACTGCCTTTCCTCCTAACCCTCATCCCATCACATAGGAACTGCATACCTTCTTTAAATATTACACATCTATGTGTGCCATGCCTACAACCCACTGCCCTGGCATAGATGAGTCACTCCTCTAGCTGGGTGCACTATACCAGTGGTGAGGGTACAGGTGCATGAGCCCTGTACCCCTACAGTGTCTAAGGCCATTCTTAGACATTGTAAGTGCAGTGCTGCCATTAGGAGTATATGGTGCTGAGAGTTTGTCATTACGAACTCCTCAGCACCATAATGGCTACACTGAAAACTGAGAAGTTTGGTATCAACCTTCTCAGCACATTAAACCCACACTGATGCCAGTGTGGGATTTAATGAAAAATGCACACACAGGGCATCTTAGAGATGCCCCCTGAAAACTAACCCACCTCTAGTGTCCAGGCTGAGTGGCTGCTTTCAGCTGCCACCACCAGACATGTTTCTGGACCCCTGGGTCGAGAGCCTGCTGCTCTCTGGGGCCGGAAACAATGCACATCCTGGGACGAGGTGCCAAGCCTCCTCCCCCAGGATGGGCAGGGGTCACGAAGGGGAAGCTTCAAAGGCTTGCCGCCTTTGTGAGCTTCCCCAGGCCACTTGCTGCTCTCAGCAACTGGTCCCCACTGGTTCTGATCCCCACTTTGGGCGGGAGAACCGGCGGGAAAAACAAGTGAGGAAGAGAGGTGTGCCCACCTCTGCCAACTCCACCCCTCAGGTGGGGGAGGCGAGGTGAAGCACAACTCTCAGTCCATGCCATCGTGAAGATGGGGGGACTCAGCCAACCAGGGACAGGCTCATGCCCCCCTCCCACTGGAGGGTGGCATAATAGGGGGTGTACCCACCCCAGGGAAGCGACCCATTGGTCCCTGCCTTTTACCTACCTGTAACGCCCCTAAAGCTAGTATTTAGGGGCACCCCTGAACCTTGCTTCCTCAGACAAGGAGAAACTATAAGAAGAAGAAGGACCGAACAGCCGTGCAGCAGCTAACAAGAGGAAGACGCCCACTGACTTGGCCCTAGCCCTACCGGCATGTCTCCCCCTCGAACCTGCTCCTGCGAAATCCCGGTGTGTCCTGCAGCCAGCAACCTCGAAAACCCCGGAGGACCTGCCTGCCTTCAAGAACAAAGACTTTGTCTCCCGTGAACACCGGATTTGTTCATCTGCAACTTCTGGCTCCGGCCGGACACCGTGGATCCGCCCCACTCTGCACCCGCCGTCCACGGCCCAAGCTCGAGTGGGCAAACACCACGAGGAGGTCACCCCGGCGATCCTGACCCGATATCCGGCGTCCCCTGACCTGCCTCAAGCCTCCAGCCGACGCCTGCAGCCTAAATCCAGAAGGACCCCCCAACCAGGAGCTGGTAAGATCCGATCCCAAAAGGCACCCCTGCACCCGACGCCCCTCTGCCTTGTGTGCCCAAACCGACGGTGCCTAACTGTAAGGAAGTGGGTTTCTGTTGCAGTAACCACCCCACTTTTTGCCAGACCACTGATGCACTTTGACTTGATGTGCCCTGGGTTCCTGCCAATCAGGTTCCCAGGGCCTGTGTTCTTTCCCCAAAACTATACCCAATTGGCATCTCTGGCCACAGGTCAGCCCCTGGTAAATGGTACCACAGGTACCCAGGGCACTGTGACCAGGGAAGACCTCTAAGGGCTGCAGCACTTATTTTGCCACCCTTAGAGGCCCTGTACCCTGACACACACACACTGCCTTTGCAGGCTGAGTGTCTTGGTGCAGAACAAAACAGAGAGTCAACATGGCACACATCCCTGTGTGCCATGCCCACAAACACACTGCCCTGGCATACCTCAGTCACCCCTCTAGCCGGGTGCACTATGCCAGTGGTGAGGGTACAGGAGCATGAGCCCTGTGCCCCTACAGTACCCAGGTCCATTCCTGGGCACTGTAAGTGCAGTGCTGCCATTAAGAGTATATGGTGCTGGGAGGTCGTCATCACGAACTCCACAGCACCATGATGGCTACACTGAAGACTGAGAAGTTTGGTATCAAACTTCTCAGCACATTTAACCCACACTGATGCCAGTGTGGGATTTAATGTCAGATGCACGACAGAGGGCAACTTAGAGTTGCCCCCTGAACCTAACCTACAATCCACGTCCTGTCTGAGAGGCTGCCTAGGCTGCCACCCAGCAGACATGTTGCTGGACCCCTGGGTAGAGAGCCATCCACTCTCCCGGGCCTGCAACAATGCACGTCCTGGGCGAGGTGCTAGGTCTCCTCCCCCAGGATGGGCAGGGCGAAGCTTCAAAGGCATGCCGCCTTGGTGAGCTTCCCCAGACCACTTGCTGTACTCAGCAACTGGTCCCCACCGGTTCTAGCCCCCACTCTGGCGGGAAGACTGGCGGGAAACCACAAGTGAGGAAAGGGGTGTGCCAGCCTCTGCCAACCCCACCCCTCAGGTGGGGGAGGCGAGGTGAAGCACATCTCCGGGCTCTCGCCATCTTGAAGATGGGGAGCCCTACCCAATCAGGACTAGGCTCCTGCCCCCTCCCACTGGAGAGTGGCAGGATAGGGGTGTACCCACCCCAGGAAGGGACCCATTGGTCCCTGCCCTTCACCTACCTGTAACGCCCCAAAATCTAGTATTTAGGGGCACCCTGAACCTTCCTTCCTCAGATCCCGAAACAGAAACAAGCAAGAAGAACAAGAAGAAAGAAGACCTGCCGTGCAGCTGCTAACAAGAGGGAGACACCAACTGACTTGGCCCCAGCCCTACAGGCCTGTCGACCCTCGAACCTGCTCCTGCTGAAACCCGGCGTCTCCAGTGGTCAGCAACCTCGAAAACCCCGGAGGACCTGACTACCTTGTGACTCTAAGAAGACTGGGACTCCCACGAGCAGTGGTACTGCTCAAAAGCAAGTAACAAACCCCTGGTGCCAGCCAGGAACCGCGACTCCTGCACACACTGCACCCGCCAAGCCCGGCCTGTGCCTGAGTGGACAAAGACCACGCGGACGTCCCCCCGGCGACTGTGACCCAGAATCCAGCACCCAAGGACCCTCCTCGACGCTCCTGACGACGCCTGCAGCCTCAGAACCAGGGACCCCTCCAACCGCGACCAGCCGAGTGTAAGATTTCCGACGCTTAAAGACACCCCTGGCACCGGTGCCCCACGGCCTCCTGTGCCCAACTCCTGGGTGCCTACCCTTCCTACAGCTTCCCAACTTACCTCTCAAAGTGGTGGTCGCACCTGAAGAATCACCGTCCCCGGGCTTGCAGCCTTTGTTCGTCACGCAGCTGTCCCATTGAAAACCATTGGGCGCCCGACGGCCCAAAAGCCCACTGCACCCGGCCGCCCCAGTGCCGCTGAGGGTGCAGCAACTGCCCTGTTCGACTTCCCCACTTGCCCTGAGTAAGTGACCAGGAGCTTTGCTCCCACAGCCGAGTGGCCTGCCTGCCAGCAGCCACCAACCAAGGGCCCTCTGCCCGCCATAGGCTAACATTGGGCCTAACTCACTCTGCACCCGGCCGCCCCGTGCCGCTGAGGGTGTACCAACTGTACCTACCTGACCCTGGGAGACCCCTGAGTCTATGCCCAGGACCTTAACTCTGCCAGTCGAGTACTTACCTGAAAACCTATAACCTACATTTTCTCCATAGGGTAACATTGACTGGTTTACACTGAAATTTCTTCTAAGTGTCGAGTTTTGAAACTTTAAAATAATCACTATACATCGTCCGATCAACGAAAGCGAAATGACTCACCTGTTATCAGGAGAGATCCCAGTGCTGGATCTTGGTGGCCAGCACTGACCCTGAAAAGTAATTACAACTGTACTTACCGATAACTTGATTTTCCTCCTAGGATAACATTGTCTGGTTTTCTCCAGAAATTCTTCTAAGTGTCGATTTTTGAAACCAACAAATATTCCTTAAAAATCGCCTGTGTAACGGAAACGATTTCTTTCAACTGTTTACAGGAAATGCACCAGGGCTGAATCCAGGATCCAGCCCTGAGTAAGAAAATCATACGTAAAGTAATTGATATTGCATTTACTTAAAATTCTCCATTGAGCTCAATGATAAAATTGTGTTTAAATTGTGTTGCCTATTGCAACAACTGTAGCTATTGCATTCAACAGTCTATTGTGTACTGAAAGTATATATCTAAAGCATCTCATTCTGAGAAAGTATTTTTATACCTACCTGTGGTTCTAAAAATAAAACAACAATATATTTTTATATACAAAACAATTGGCCTAGAGTTCAGTTCTTGAGTATGTAAGACCATTTGCTGACTGAGTGTGTACAACAAATGCTTTACACTGTCCTCTGATACTGCCTTACTGCTCGACCAAGCTACCACTTTAGAGAGTAAGGTTATATCTAACTTTAGCCTCTGCCAAACCTCTGGGGACTGTGGACTCTGTGCACACTGTACCTATTTGGGAACAGTATATACAGAGCCACTTTCTTACACTAACCAACCCCTAACTTCCCAACTTACTTCTCGAAGTGGTGGTCGCACCCAGAAGACCTTCGTCCCCGAGCCTGCAGTGTCTTTCCAAACCGGAGGTTCTCCATTGAAACCAACAGGGGCACCCGACGTCGAAACAGCACTCTGCACCAGGCAGCCCTAGTGCCGCTGAGGGTGCACCTTTGGTGCTACTTTGTTTCCCCATTTGCCCTGAGCTAAAGTCCAGGAGCTTTGCTCCCACACCCAAGTGGCCTGCTTGCCAGCAGCCACCAACCGGAGGCCCCCTATCCCCCATTGGATAACATTGGGCCTCAGCACTCTGAACCCGGCTGCCCTAGTGCCGCTGAGGGTGTAACGAGAGTGCATCCTTGACCCTGGGGGAACCCTTGTTCTAACCCCAGAAGGGCACCCCTAAACCTTGCTTCCTCAGACAAGGAGAAACTATAAGAAGAAGAAGGACAGAACAGCCGTGCAGCAGCTAACAAGAGGAAGACGCCCACTGACTTGGCCCCCGCCCTACCGGCCGATTACTTACCTGGTAACCGTTAACTTCATTTCTCTCCATAGGAACCTATTGACTGTTTTTCTCTGAAAAATGTTCTAAGTGTGGAGTTGATTTGTATGGAAACCTGAAAAATAACAATTGTGCAAAACTGATTTTACTTAACTTTTCTCTAGGAAATGTCCCAGTGTGATATCTAGGCATATCGCACTGAGTAGAAAAAGTAATCTAAAAAGTAATCTCAAAAGTAACGTAAACGTAACTTACCTGTAATTCTTATTGCAAAATCGATACAAAGTATATGTACAGCATTTCACAGTGTTGCATTACCAGTAATTCAAACTGTAACCATTTCAAAGTACATTTACAACTGCATTTCAAACTGTACATTTACTGCAAAGTATTTATCAACTTACCTGTGCCAGGCTTGCTTGGTTCTAGGAATTAAAATAACTAAAAGAATATTTTTATACAAAACCAATTGGTCTGAAGTTCAGTCTTTGAGTGTGTGAATTCATTTGCTGATTGAGTGTGTGCAACAAATGCTTAACACTGTCCTCTGATACTGCCTTACTGCTCGACCACACTACCACAAATGGAGAGTGAGGTGCTATCTAACTTTACCTCTGCCTACCTTTGGGGATCCACTGGACTCTGTGCACACTATACCTCACTTTGGTATAGTATATACAGAGCCAGCTTCCTACATTGGTGGCAGCGGTGGGATATACAACTTTGCATTTGTTGGACTACCTGGTTACCACCTGATCACACGACAGAACTCTTAAATTGTCTTTAGAATTCTGATTTTTTTTCAAATTGGCATTTTTGCAAAGCTACTTAAAGTCTTGGTAGCGCCTTGGTTAAGTCCCCTTTAGAATTTTAGAAAAATAAAAAGTCACTTTAGCTAGGGTTAGAGGGGTTAGAAGTTTTTTTAACAATGTCTCAAAACAAGTACCCAGCTGTTAGTGGAAATAACCACAATGACATAGAAGACTTGGTTGAGTAGCTCGACCTCACCCCTTACCTTCTCTTGTCTTTCAAGGGGGTAAGGTCCGTATGTAAACTTAAAAACATAGCCATGGGTCCCCATCCCACCAAACAAAAGCTCCAGGAGCTGTTGGCTGGGTATGCTAAGGACCACCCATCTGAAAATGGTGAAGACAAGTCAGATGAGGAAGAAGAGGAAGGGGATGACCTGGTAAATCAACCCCCTCCACCTCTAAGGGAGAAAAGGGTTCAAGTACCCTTGACTCCAAGAATCAACCTCTCAGTACCTAGATCCCACACAGGTGGGTCAGGCACTACTGAGGACATTGAGGACAGCCTCAATGAGGAGGACAGCCTTTTAGTAAGGCTGACCAAAAGACTGGATCTAGAGACCAGGTTGCTGGCTCTAGAGAGAGAGCAGAGATGGGCCTAGCACCCATCAATGGTGGCAGCAATTTACTTAAGGATAAAGAGCAATCTTATGATCCTAAAATCCCCAAAGGGATTGTCCCTAAATATGAAGAGTGATATCACAAAATGGTTCACAGCCTTTGAGAGGGCTTGTGAACTTAGAAAAGCGAAGAAGTCACACTGGGGGGCACTCCTTTGGGAACTGGTCTCTGGTAACTGCAGAGACAGACTCCTGACCCTTACAGGGGCAGATGCTGGGTCTTATGACCTGAAGAGAACTCTGATTGAGGTATTTAGACTCACAACTGGGGAATATAGAATTAGATTCAGGGGGGCTCACAAGACCCAAAACCAATCCTGTATTGACTTTGCAGACTACTCCGTTAAAACACTAGATGGTTGGTTAACTGGACACAATGTGCATGATTTCAATGGACTTTACAGTCTGTTTATGAAAGAACATATTTTAAGTAATTGCACTAATGAAAAGTTACATCAGCATTTGGTAGACCTAGGTCTAATTTCTCCCCAAGAATTGGGAAAGAAGGCAGACCACTGGGTCAAGACAAGGGTGACAAAAACAACCACTGGGGGTGACCAAAAGAAAGGGGTTACAAAACCTCCCCAGGGGAAAGGTGGTGAGAATCCCCAAGATAAAAAGCCTGAGTCTTCTAAAGGGCCCCAAAAACCTGCACAGGGGGGTGGGTCCCAAAACTCTTCCCAGTCCAATAATAGGTACAGGGGAAATCACTTTGATCCTTTAAAGGCCTGGTGTAACAACTGTAAGAAGTTGGGACACTTAACTGGAGATGCTGCTTTCCCAACCAAGAAGGCCCCTAGTCCTACTACAGCTACACCTGGTGTAGCAAGTCTCCAGATGGGATCAACAGTGTGCCAAGAGCAAATCGGGTTGCACACTGAAGCAGTTCTAGTTTCAGAAGGGGAAGTTGAGTTTGCCACTGTAGCTGTGTGGCCACCCAACTTAAAAAAGTACTTCCAATACCCTTGGATTAATGGAACTAGGATAGAAGCTCTGAGGGTTACAGGTGCCAGTGTCACTATGGTGAGAGACACACTGGTTTCCCCTGAGCAATATTTGATTGGGCGTACTTACCCAGTCACCAATGCTGACAGTGTTACCACTAATCATGCTATGGCTATGGTGACATTAGACTGGGGGGAGGGGGGGTTACTGGCCTGAAACAGGTAGTGGTCTCTCCAAAGCTACCAGCTGCATGTCTGCTTGGCAACGACCTGGAAACCTCCGCATGGGCTGAGGTTGAACTGAAAACCCATGCAGCAATGCTGGATGTCCCTGAATTGGTGTGTGTAAAAACAAGAGCACAGAGCAAGAGACGGGGTGAAAAAAGTGTTGGAGCCTGAAAGTATGGCCCAACCTTCCAAGAGAAAAGGTAAGAAGACTGGGGAACCAGCTTCTGTACAGCAAAAGGATCAGGACCCCTCTCCTCAGGGAGAGGACTTGGACACCCCAGAGGGATCTGAGCCCATGGAGCTTGACCCTTACCACGTTGAACTCTTAGACCCAGGGGGACCCTCTAGGGAAGAGCTGTGCCTTGGACAGCAGGTCTGTCCAACTCTTGAAAGCCTGAGGCAGCAAGCTGCTGCATAGGAAAAAGGAGATGTCAGTGGTACCCACAGAGTTTATTGGGAAGAGGGGCTACTGTACACTGAGGCCAGAGACCCCAAACCTGGAGCCACTAGGAGAGTGGTAGTGCCTCAGAAGTACAGGGAGTTTCTCCTAACTTTAGCTCATGACATCACCCTAGCTGGACATCTGGGCTAAACCAAGACTTGGGAAAGGCGTGTTAGCCAATTTTACTGGCCCCAGATGCACCAAAAAGTAAAGGAGTTTGTCAGCTCCTGTGTCACCTGTCAGGCCGGTGGCAAGACAGGTGGCCCCTTGAAGGCCCCCCTGATACCACTACCTGTGGTGGGGGTCCTCTTTGAAAGGGTATGTGTAGACATAGTGGGTCCACTTGAACCTCCCACAGCATCAGGGAACAAATTAATTCTAGTGGTAGTGAATCATGCCACTATGTACCCTGAGGCAATTCCCCTTAGGACTACTACAGCCCCTGCAGTAGCCAAGGCCCTCATTGGTGTCTTCACCAGGGTAGGGTTTCCTAAGGAGGTGGTTTCAGACAGAGGTTCCAACTTCATGTCTACTTACCTAAAACACATGTGGAAAGTGTGCAGTACAAGTTTGCTACACCCTATCACCCACAAAGCAGTGGCCTTGTTGAGAGATTCAACAAGACATTAAAAGGCATGACTATGGGGCTCCCTGAAAAACTCAAAAGGAGATGGGATGGCCTCTTACCATGCCTGCTTTTCGCTTACAGAGAGGTGCCACAGAAGGGAGTAGGGTTTCCCCCCTTTGAACTTCTGTTTGGCCATCCTGTGAGGGGACCACTCTGTCTTGTAAAAGAGGGTTGAGAGAAGCCTCTCCAAGAACCTAAACAAGATATTTTGGACTATGTGCTTGGCCAAAGGTCCAGAATAGCTGAGTACATGGAAAAGGCATCCAAAAATCTTGAGGCCAGCCAGGAGCTTCAGAGGCACTGGTATCACCAAAAAGCTGCACTGGTTGAATTTCAACCTGGGCAAAAGGTGTGGGTTTTGGAGCCAGTGGCACCAAGGGCACTCCAGGACAAATGGAGTTGCCCTTACCCTATCCTAGAAAAAAAGTGATGTCACCTACTTGGTTGACCTGGGCACAAGCAGGACACCCAAAAGGGTTATCCATGTGAACCGCCTAAAGCTCTTTCATGACAGGGCTGACATCACCATGCTGATGGTGACTGATGAGGATCAGGAGACAGAGAGTGAACCACTCCCCGACCTCCTCTCATACAGCCCAAAAGATGGGTCAGTGGATGGAGTTGTCTTTTCAGACACCCTCTCTGCCCAACAGCAGACTGATTGTAAGCAAGTCTTGCAGCAGTATGCTAAGCTCTTTTCCTTGACCCCTGGTCAGACAAACTGGTGTACCCATGATGTGGACACTGGTGACAGTTCACCTGTCAAAAACAAAATCTATCGACAGTCTGATCAAGTCAAGGAAAGCATCAGAGCTGAAGTCAGCAAGATGCTGGAGTTAGGGGTTATTGAACCCTCTGAGAGCCCTTGGGCCAGCCCAGTGGTTCTAGTCCCCAAACCTCATCCACAGGGTGGAAAGAGAGAAATGAGGTTCTGTGTGGACTATAGAGGGCTCAACTCTGTCACCAAGAGAGATGCTCACCCTATCCCAAGAGCAGATGAGTTGATAGACAAATTGGGTGCAGCCAAATTTCTAAGTACCTTTGACTTAACTGCAGGGTACTGGCAAATTGGCATGGACCCAGGAGCAAAAGAAAAAACAGCATTCTCCACACACCTGATGGGCATTATCAGTTTACTGTTATGCCCTTTGGTTTAAAGAATGCCCCTGCCACCTTGCAGAGGTTGGTGAACCAAGTCCTTACTGGATTGGAGTCCTTTAGTGCAGCTTATCTAGATGATATTGCTGTCTTTAGCTCCACCTGGCAGGATCACCTGATCCACCTTGGGAAGGTTTTAAATGCCCTGCAAACTGCAGGCCTAACTATCAACAATCTAAATGCCAGATAGGGCAGGGAACTGTGGTGTACTTGGGCCACTTTGTTGGTGGAGGCCAGGTACAACCCTTACAGCCCAAGATCCAGGCCATCCTTGACTGGGCAGCTCCAACAACCCAAACCCAAGTCAGGGCATTCCTTGGCTTGACTGGGTACTACAAGAGTTTTGTGAAGGGATATAGGTCCATTGTAGCTCCCCTCACAGAACTCACCTCCAAGAAGATGCCCAAGAAGGTAAACTGGACAGTTAGTTGTCAAAAGGCTTTTGACACCCTGAAAGAGGCTATGTGCTCAGAACCAATTCTCAAAGCTCCAGACTATGCCAAGCAGTTCATTGTGCAGACTGATGCCTCTGAGCTAGGGATAGGAGCGGTCCTATCCCAGACCAATGATGAAGGCCAAGACCAACCTGTTGCTTTTATAAGCAGGAGGCTTCTCCCCAGAGAGCAGTGTTGGAGTGCCATTGAGAGGGAGGCCTTTGCTGTGGCTTGGTCCCTGAAGAAGCTGAGACCATACTTGTTTGGTGCTCAATTCCTAGTTCAAACTGATCACAGACCTCTCAGATGGCTAATGCAAATGAAAGGTGAAAATCCTAAACTGTTGAGGTGGTCCATCTCCCTACAGGGAATGGACTTTGTAGTGGAACACAGACCTGGGACTGCCCATGTCAATGCAGATGGACTTTCCAGGTTCTTCCAATTAGAAAATGAAGACTCTCTAGGGAAAGGTTAGTCTCATCCTCATTCGTTTGGGGGGGGGGGGGCTTGTGTGAGAAAGTGCCCTCTTTCTACATGGTTGCCCCCACTATTTGCTGAATTGCTGATGTGCTTTGCCTGAGTGTGCCCTGGGCTCCTGCTAATCAGGTACCGAGGGCCTATGTTCTTTCCCTAAAACTGCATTGAAGCCTAAACCCAATTGGCATCTCTGGCCACAGGTCAGCCCCTGGTAAATAGTACCAAAGGTACCCAGGGCAAGGTGACCAGAAAAGGCCTCTAAGGTCTGCAGCACATATTGTGCCACCCTTAGAGTCCTGTACCCTTACACACACACACACACTGCCTTTGCAGGCTGCGTGTTTTGATGCAGAACAAAGTGAAGAGTTGGCATGGCACACATCTGTGTGCCATGCCTACAACCCACTGCCCTGGCATAGATCAGTCACCCCTCTAGCTGGGTGCACTATACCAGTGGTGAGGGTCCAGGTGCATGAGCCCTGTACCCCTACAGTGTCTAAGTCCATTCTTAGACATTGTAAGTGCAGTGCTGCCATTAACAGTATATGGTGCTGAGAGTTTGTCATTACGAACTCCACAGCACCATAATGGCTACACTGAAAAGTGAGGTTTGGTATCAAACTTCTCAGCACATTAAACCCACACTGATGCCAGTGTGGGATTTAATTAAAAATGCACACAGAGGGGGGCGTAGCCGGCAGCCGATGAAGATGGCCACTGCCTAGAAGAGCTCCGGACCTCCGGTGGCCTAAACTCAAATCCAACTATATTATCCGCACTCTAACCCAGCTATATCCACCAGCGGGAACGTCTGAGCCCATCCCGCACATATCTGGCTGACCGCCGCGTTCACAGCTGCTGATCCGGCAATATTCTGCCGTGGTGTGCGAGACACGGCCTGGATCTACGCCGCGACGGGGCGTAAAGTGAGTGCTTTGCCCTGCGGCCACGCACGACATCAAGAGCTCGGCGGCGCCGAGTGGCAGTGCGCGCCCTGAGCTGTTCCCCCGACGTAGCGGCCCTCCCCCTGGGGCTCCAGAGTTTCTGCCTGCACTTCCGGCCATGTGACGGGACCCACAAGGAGTTGGATGCGGGGGGGTCCCACCGGCCGCACACACCAACAGCCCGGGACACAAGCCCACATCAGCGCCCACACTGGGGTAGGTGCGCACGCTCGGACAGCAGCGTACTGGCGGAGCGGCTTCCTGCAGCACCGGGAGCAACTTCTGGCCTGAACATAGCATCCCACCGAGGGCGACCCTGCACGCGGTAGAGACCGGCGGCACGATTAACCACTGCGCGGCGGTGTGGCCCCCAGGGCACCGGGATCCAACAGGGGCCCACTTTGTAACAGGTAGTAGTGGGGGCCACACAACACAACCGGCCCACTAAACAGGAACGCGAGCAGACACTGGAGCCACGCGTCTATGGGGGCCCGTGCACCCAATCACTATGAGGCCGGGGCGGCCTCTCCTCTCACGGCCTACGGACCGACCCGCTTTGGGGCTCCTGTGTGCAAGGACTGCAGTTCACCCAAGGGGGAGCAACCGTACAAACTCCGCGAGTAGACTAGTGAACAGCCCACGTTGTTGCCCCATAACAGAAACGCGGTGACATCCACTGGTTGGTAGGAAACCCGATAGGCCGCGTGTGCCATGAGGCAGCACAGGCAGGCGGCGGTGAGTACTACCACCAGGTGACCGGCGACCACTGGTTGTGGCTGCAGTGTAGGACGCGATGGGGGGCCATGGCCAGCGAGTGACCCAACAAAATAAACTTGAGAAATATGCTTTCTCCAAATCGGACAAAGATCCACACGACTGTGCCGAGGCTGACGCGGCAGCAACTAAAGAGCCCACAGCAGGGAAGGAGATCACTCTACAGGACATTATGACCACCCTCAATAATGTACACACTTCTCTGGAGTCCCGCATAGATACCGTGACCACTGAACTCTCACTTATCCTTGCTGACTTCAGAAACCTCAGCTCCCGGGTGACGGAGGTGAAAACAACAACAACCACCTTAAGTACGGACACAGCCACCCTGAAGAAACAAGTGAAACAACTAGAAATAGACAACAGAACCATGGCGGCAAAGCTCGATGATTATGAAGGTCGCTCCTGACACAATAACGTTCGCATCGTGGGAGTGCCGGAAGGAACGGGGGGCCCTGCAGTAGACCTCTTTGTGGAGAACCTGATCAAGAACCACCTGCAACCCAGAGGACTCTCCAATTACTTTTCGGTCGAGCGGGCCCACCGTGTTCCCGGGGGCAGACCCAGGCCGGGGGCGCCCCCTCGGCCCATCTTGGCACATATTTTCAACTTTCGGGATCGGGACCTCATCCTCCAGACGGCAAGAGCAGCTCCCCCGATCCGCTATCAGCAAAGCATGATCTCTTTCTTCCCAGACTACACAGCGGCTGTGGCTAAACAGCGACGGAACTTCATAACCGTGAAGCAGGAACTCAGGAACCGTGAACTTAAATACTCTGTTGTTCCCTGCGAAACTAAGGGTGGAGGCGGACGGGAAGACATGGTTCTTCACCACCCCGGAGGAAGAGCAGGATTGGTTGGAGGGATGGCGACAGGTCCCACACCGCGGTAAGCCCGGACGAAACGCCGCTCATGACACAACAAGACCACAACCCATGGACCTGATGGCTGGCTCGCCAGAGTCAGAGACCCAGCCCAAAGAGAACTAAAGAGACAAACTTGACACCCTCTGAGTGAGATGCTGATGCACTGGGACAAGTTCCATAGTCCGGATGGTGGCGCTAAGTGAAGACTCACGACGCTGGGATCCTGACATATATACGGGAAGGGGGCTGCAAGCTCCTGCAATGACCCGCTGAGGCAGGGACTTATCCGGGGTCGATCGCTGGCGGTCCCCCGCAAGACTTTGTACGGACAAGGGGGTTCCGACATCTCATTATGTTCACTTAAATAAAGCTGGGAGGGTAATTCTGTCTACGAGAAGGCCCCCGAGGGGACAGCCCGGGAGCTCTCTCTCCCCCTACGAAGGTACCGGGTAATGGGAAATAGGCACTCTGCAAAGTTGGGGTGGCGGGTAGTTCTAAAACCGTCTTGCAGGGAGGGGGTAGGGTATGGTTTTTTTGGGGGGAAGTTCTGATTTATTGGGTTCATTTGTTTTCATATGTTATATGGCACATTGTAGGTCCAAATATTGTCCATACACCGCTACAAAACAATTTTGACCCTATAGCGCACGTTTCAAACACTATCCATGACGACGCCCCCTGATCCCACAACACCTGTGACACCTCACACACAGCACCTACCTATTATATCCTGGAATGTTAACGGTCTCCGGGATAAGCTCAAGCGAGGACTAGTCCTACAATACCTAAAGCGTAAGGCACCGACAACCCTGCTGCAGGAGACCCATTTAACGGGGACAGCTTGCAAAGCACTAGGCAGGTGGGGTTTTAAACTAGTGGTACACTCAGTTTACATCTGGTTCACGGGGGGTGGGAATCCTTCCCAAAAAACAATACCCGATTGTTATCAAACACACATACACAGACGACCAGGGCCGTTTTGCGGCGCTATCGTGTCAATGGGAAGGTTGTATGCTCAACATAGTGTCCGTCTACATCCCCCCGCGCTCCACTCTTTAGCATTTCAGGTGCTCAGCGAATTCCTACTTCGGCTCCCACAAGAAAACTTAATTATAGGAGGCGATTTCAATGCCACACTAGATGACACTCTAGACCGTACACCCCCTCGACAACAACACCGGACACACACTATCCTAACGGATTTCCTAGACACCATAGGCCTGGTAGACACCTGGCGCTCCCGTTTTCCACGGACACGACCGTATACATATCACTCAGGTGCACACAACAGCCTCTCCAGAATAGATCACGTACTGGCACCGGCAGCCGAACTTGGAGACTTCCTAACCATAGTTCCCTCTAAGCTGCGCGCCTGAGCGCGCGCGCACACTTGCATTTCTCTCTGCGCAGAGACCTTCAAACACCGCGCACCACAAAGGATTCCTCTGCACTTTTAAAGTGCTTAGTTCAAGCCTTTGAAATGCGGCAGTAGTGATTGAGCTGCACTGCTAAATGCATTTTTAAAGACGTGTTTTTGTGTTTAAAAATGCTAATACAGACGTTTCTACACCTGCAATGACGGGCAGTCCAGAAGCAGCAGGAGAGCAGTCACAGAGCCTTCGCTGCAGCCCAAGAGTCCAATCTGAAGCATACATTGGGAATTGTCAGTTCGCAGATATTAACATACTCCGGAAGTTGGGGCACACATTCACCTTTCAGGTGTCAGCCACCAGTTACATTCCAGAGACTGACACTTCATAACTTATTGAGAGCCATCAGTTTTGGACACGGTTAGTTTTAAACCTCACTAGCTGACAGGACAGTGTATTTTCATTGCTCAGACTTCTCTTGTTTTAAATAGCGACATGGATAGAAATTGTGCTGAAGGTGCAGTGGCGCAAAGTACCATCTGATAGCTCCTCAGTTAATGTGTGATTAAAAACTCCTCTGATTTTCACTGCTGCAGATTTTCATAGTTTAAAAAATAACCCGTAAAATGAATCCTCACAATCCTATTGCTTAGGTAATTCTGTTTTCATGGCCTTCTATCCAAACTAACAGGTTACAGAGAGGAGTACCACATTACTATTTTCTTATAGTCAGGGCCACTGGAATTGTGGCCAAGGAAGACCAAATTATGTGTCAGGGTTGACTAAATTATGCTGCTATAAAAGGCAAATTATGCTGTACAATGCATCACATTTAGTGATAGTATTGCTTAATATTTTGGCATTTTTGCACAGGTTAACACTGTCTTGAAAAAGGGATCACCTTATCAGTACCAGTTCAACACCCAAATACAGCAATGAACAACAGAAGATGACCAGTCCACCTTTGCAAAGGTCCCTCTGCTGTGTGACAACATGCGTTGTCGCATTTTTAGTAACTCATTATCTGTTTGCGCTAGAAACAATTCTTTTTGCTAAACTCTGCAGATTATGCAGCAGATGATCGATTATGTGGCAAATGTGGAAAATCCATAAATATTCAGAAAATGCTACAACCATAAAATCGCATAATTCCGGGGCCGGCTTATAGTCTGCAAATGCTTAGGAAAACTCCAAGTACCAGAACCCTTTGCAATGGTCTTTCTGATTTCTAATGAAACTGACTACTGTGAGAGAGAATCGGAAATTTTAAGCACATTTGTAATTCTATAACTTTATGCACACTGGTTACGAGCTTTTGCGCAATGTACTGGTTATGGTGTGAAGCCAAGGCAAATGACTATAGACCTGATTCTTTTACTGGGGAACGTTATGTCTGATGCCATACGTCTGATCTGTTTATTATAAAAAGATATGACAAAGGCAGTAGGCCTAGCTTGATTATTGTGAAAAGCATGTTTTAAAGCCAATAGGCTTATACTGGGGATTGTTATAGTACTTGCATGGAATTTAACAGAATACTATAGTAGGCAAGGGTTTTGGTATTCGTGACTTACTCGAATAAACTGTGGGCATAGAAGATTTGCACTAAAATAATCCTTGTTAGGCCTTCTTAGGGAAGGGGTTTAAATTTTCTTGACAACTTTAATTTTGTATATATTTGCAATTTTACTGATGGTTGGCTTGTAGTAAAGTTTATGCACAGTACAGTTAGCCTGCCTCTATTACAGTGATGAGCCAATGACAAATGCTATAGACCTGATTGGTTCAGTTGGAAAAGTTATTTCATATGCCATAGGTCTGATCTATCTCTTATGAAAAGTTCTGACATAGGTTATAGGCCTGATATATTTATTATGAAACATACCTGTGAAAGCCAATAGGCCTTTAAGGGTGAATTGTTATTGCACCCTGTTAAAGCCTGCCGAAGTAATTTGGTACATGAAATCTCACAGATTCATTTTTAGGCAAGACTTTGTTTATTACCTTTTGGACAAACCTTAGAGGTACACGATTTGCACTGCAATAATTCTTTCTAGAATCTCTTCAGAAGGTTTGACAGGCTTAAATGTCTGACAGGATCTATTAATAAAAACATATATACCACTGATATGTTATGTTATTTAATCTTATAAAGGCGCACAGCTACCCGAAGGTTTCCCGGCGCCGCCTGACAGGAACAGAGAGAGGATAGAAGATTTATTGATTAAATAGCCAAGTTTTTAAACTCTTTTGAAAATTCCCATAAACTGTTTCATTTTGAAGTGACAGGGGGGGGGAATTCCGCATAGAGGGGCCCAGGCAAGAAAAGGACCGACCACCCATTTGCGACAGTCTGGTCCTAGGGACCAAAAATTTAGCCTGAGTGGAGGAGCGAAGAAGGCGCGATGGTAAGTAAGGGTGAGCTAAAGCATTCAGGTACTCAGGGGCCTTGCCAGATTTGATCTTAAACATGTAGCTCCGGGCTTTGAATTTAATGTGGTTCTCCACCCTTAGCCAATGAAGGTCCCGAAGATAACCAGAGATGGAAGCCATTCTGGGAACCTGGCAAAGCTGCCTAGCGGCCGCATTCTGCACCACCTGTAATTTGCGTATCACATGCTTATTGACTCCTAGATACAGGATGTTGCCATAATCCAGTCTAGAAGTGACAACAGCCTGGACCACAGTTCTTTGAGTGGGGCCGGGCAACATCCAAAGGATTTTCTTGAGCCATTTAAGGATGGTGAAGCAGGTCGAGGCCACCTTCACCGCTTGTTGCTTCATTGATAGCTGGTCATCAATGATGAAGCCTAAATTGCGGACCTGATGCGTAGGCTGGGGTAGTGCACCCATTTCAGAAGGCCAGTGTTGAGGACCCCAGAGATCTTTATTATTCACCAAAATTAGCACTTCCGTCTTTTCGCCATTGAGTTTTAGCAAGTTTGCTTGCATCCAACCTACAATATTCCTCAATCCAGTCTGAAGAGAAGATGACTTAGGTGCCCGTTCAGCAGAAAGGGAGAAGATTATCTGGGTGTCATCGGCGTAGGAGAAAATAGACAACCCAGCATCTTCAGCAATAGCAGCCAAAGGCCTGACATAGACATTAAATAGTAGAGGGCTGAGAATGGAGCCCTGCGGTACCCCATAAGGTGATACATGGGTTTTGGAGCTGGCTGTAGGAGAGAAGACCTGGAACGTGCGGTCTGTCAAAAAATCAACAAGCCAATTGAGTGCGGAGCCATTGACACCCATTGATTGTAGGGCTTTCAATAACACGGTATGAGATACCGTGTCGAAAGCGGCACTCAAATCAAGCAATATAAGTGCCACAGTTTCTCCAGCATCCAAACGGTTTCGCATCATTTCTGTTACTCCAAGAAGGGTAGTTTCTGTCGAGAAGCCTGCTCTGAAACCGGACTGTGAGGAATGCAGAAACTTTTGAGAATCAACGAAGTGAGTTGTAAATTAATGTGTTTTTCCAAACTTTTGGAGAAAATCGGAAGTAAAGAAATACGCCGAAAATTAGACGGTTGCGCCAGGTCAGCATTCCACTTTTTTCAAAAGTGGAAGGACATGCTTCCATTCAGGTGGAACAGTTGCTTCCTGTAAGGAAGCATTAAGTAGCTCCATAATTAACTTCAATGGCGGCAGCTTCTGCAGCACAGCTACAGGGAGAGGATCTCTAGGAGAGCCAGATTTAAGACTGTCTAGGAACCGTTTGAAAGATGTTATATCTAGAAGTGACCAATTTATTGGTGGGTTCGGCAGTCTGACAGTCCAGCTGTTCAGTATTTCTCGGTGTTAAAGGAGAGTTCTTAATTTGCTGTATTGTGTTAACTGGCTTAACATTCAGTGCCGAGTGTATTTTTTCCACTTTGCTAAGGAAAAACTTAGCAAGATTCTCACATTGTGATTCAGTAAGCACAGGGGGTGGATTGACTAGTTGCACCAGACAGTTCTTTAACTAGCTTAAACAAAGTTTTAGAACTATTCTGCGCGTTGGAGATGGTAGCGCTCACATATTCAGCTCGGGCGGCATTACAGAGTGAATGGTAGTCTCTTTTTGCCATTTTATATGCGAGTTTGGGTTCAGGTGCATAGTCTTTCCTCCAGCGTCTTTCTAACGCTTTACATTTACTTTTCTCTATCTTTAACCTCTCGGTGAACCATGGGGCAGGGGGACGATGATTGTTCACCTTCTTAATAGAAGGTGGGAGACACACATCAATGGATTTTAAGATCCAATTTTGGATGGTATCCAAATCTGCCGTAGAGACTTGATTGATGGCAGGGGCATTTTTAGATAGGAGCTTGTTAAAAGTTTCGATATCCAATTTCCCCCAATTTCTTGATTTGGATTTAGTACCCAAAGCGGTCATGGATAAGCTCGACATTTCTTTTCTGACCCGGAAACCGACCAAGAAGTGATCTGACTAGAGTACTGGGAGAGCAGGGGAGCAAAGAATATTAGCTAAGTTGGAAAAGATGGGATCCAGTAAATGGCCAGCCACATGGGTAGAACCAATGGTATATAAACCACTTCAGTCATTGACTCTCTTGCACTGTGAGTGACATTTGTCTAACCACATGTGCACAGCCACCTGAAAATTAGTGCATTTAAGTGCCAAGGCTGGTGGGCCAGTCCTTTAGTTTTCCATGTTCTAGTTATATGGCCCTTTCATTTCTTTCCCTCTTCTCTTTATTTTCATGATTAAAGCCTGCTTACACCTCCAGAGACAGTTCTAACTCGCCGCTTGCTTGCCGCCCAGTTAAATGTACTGCAGCATGTACAGCCATTGCATCTAAACCACCTGATCACTGTGGAAGAATATTGTCCATAGGGTTTCATTGCTTTTAACATTGCAAAATGGTCAACATTTTGGTTATAAACATGGCAATGAGATGCAACTAAAAAACAATACTCTGTACAGAACCATTGCAAGACGACCACCTGCTGCTTTGTTTAATTTTGTTACTGCGAGCATGTCTGTCATTTTTAGGCAATATTACGTTTTCTTTTTTTAATTTCCTGTTGCTGAGTTTGTCCATGCACTCTATTGTGGTTGTGTAAATGAGTGAATATAAGAGTTACTCAGTGATGAATAGATGCATGAGTAACAGAATACATGTATGGTAACTTATTTTGTACCTAAACTCATCAATGACTAAGGAGGCACTTTTATATATAAGCCAGACCTTCCAGTGGTAGCTAGTCGATTTTCCTAGTTGCACATCTCATCACTCGGTTGCGCACACAAGCTAGAAATGTGTACACGCAAACATTCTGTTACCGCACACGAGGAAGAATAATTAGAGGGAACATTGTTCCTAACTGTTGCACATTAACCAAGAGGCATCTCTGATCACTCCCCGGTCAGCGCTTTATACACCTGGCATACCACAGCGCAGCGCCGTATATTCCCTATATACCCCGGATACCTCAAGACCCCTGCGATCTGGAAAGGACTGACTGACACTACCAAATACTATTTTAGCGAAAATGCACCTTCAGTCTCTTCTCCACTTGTCCTCTGGGAGGCATACAAGACAGTGCTTCGTGGGCAGGCGGTCTCACTCATAACCCATCATAAAAGAGAGACGGTCCGGCCAGTAGCGACACTTGAGCAGGAGGTAGACGACTTAGAGAGGGCCCACAGCCAGGACCCCTCCGATACAAACACTCACTTATTGCACCTCAAAAAGCAGGCGTATAAAGACTATCTATGGGAGGCAGCGAAGACGCGACTCTCTAATACCCAGCACACTATATATGAAAGCGGTGATGAGGCCGGCAGGCTATTGGCCTGGCTTGATAAGCGGGAAAAGGTAGATAGGTGGATCGCAGAACTTCAACTTCCCACGGGTGACACTACACGGAATCCCCAAGGCATCGTAGTGATGTGCTAGGAGGTCTACTAACAGGTTTACACTTCCGCACTCAAAATAACACAAGAGGATGCAGAGGAGTTCCTCCGTAATATCAAACTTCCAAAACTCGCGGAGAAGGAGTCTCAATTATTAGAGGCAGAACTCTCCATGGAAGAAATTGCGACAGCAATCTGCAAACTTCAGTCAGGAAAGGCATTGGGCCCAAACGGTATTCCCATAGAGTGGTATAAACGTAATACAACGACACTCACACCATATCTCGTAGCTATGTATGAGGCTAGCTTGGACCGGGGGGGAACTACCCCGAGACCAAAGAACGGCGACAATAGTGGCCATCCACAAACCCGCGCAGGAGTGTTCCTCCTACAGGCCCATATCGCTGATCAAAGCGGAGGCCAAGATACTGGCCAAGACCCTGGCCAATAGGCTCACGCCGCACCTAGAACGTTGATGCATCCGGATCAATCCAGGTTTATGCCTGGGAGGAATACGGCCTTAAATCTGAGACGCCTCCATAATGTGTTGGGCCGCAAGAATACTATCCAAGAAGAAGCCATCGTGCTGTCCTTAGACGCGCGCATGGCCTTTGACACGGTCGAGTGGCCCTTTCTCTTCGCTGTTCTCGTGAAACTGGGGTTCGGACCAAAATTCTGCTCCTGGGTTAGGTTGCTCTACACTGCTCCCCTGGCCCACGTAGTGGCCAATGGGCATAGATCCAGAGAGTTTCCGCTGCACCGAGGCACGAGACAGGGCTGCCCGCTGTCGCCGCTTCTCTTCGCCCTGGTGCTGGAGCCTGGGGCGACAGGACCCGGTCATCCGCGGGCTTCGATGGACTGAGGGATGTGAGGATCGAATATCCTTATATGCGGACGATATCCTCCTATATATGGCCTCTCCTAGACGCTCCCTATCCCGCCTGTTAGAGATCTGTGGCTCATATGGACGATATTCAGGGTACACGATTAATTGGACAAAATCAGTGCTTTATGTTCTGAAAGGTCCCCCACCAATGCTCCCGGCTGGCTGCGAGGTAACAATTGTCGATGACACTTTCAAATATTTAGGAATTCACGTCACCCATGACCCGGAAATATTTGACTCTGAACCTTCAAGCCCCTTAGAAACGGCTGCAAAGAAATACCAAGCACTGGCAGTCACTGCCATTGTCACTCCTGGGAAAGGCGGCGCTTTTCAAAATGATGGCGCTCCCAAGGTTCCTCTATGCCCTCCAAAATGCACCTTTCTTGGTCCCACAGTCCTACTTCCGTGCCATTGAGGCAGAAGTCACTAAACTCCTTTGGGACAATAACCCAGCTTGCATAGCTATGACGAAACTATATCGCACCTGGTATGATGGGGGCTTCGCACTCCCGAACATACAAACATACTATTGGGCCTCCCAATTGATGGTGATTAACCACTGGATTCATGTCCCATACACAGACCCAGCTTATACCCTCGACCTATTAGAGTTGGGAGAGGAGGGACTATACCGGGCGCTATATAACAAGACCCGGACCCTAATGGGCCCTACAAACCACACACTCCAGGTATGGAATATAGTGCAAAAAAAGCTAGGGTGGCACAACAAGATCACACAAGCAACACCCCTCTGGGTCACGGACAGGCTGGGAAGATTGGGTAAAAGCAAAGGCTTTAATCACTGGGACAATATTGGAATATCCAAGGTAGGTGATCTTTGGGTGCGGGGAAAGGTGATCCCGTTTACACGGCTCCAGAGTCCGTATGAGATGGCACCAACGGAGCAATTCCGCTGCCGCCAGATTAAACATGCCCTTGAAGCGGCAATTCCCCCTGACACCACTCTACCGAGGCCTCCCCGCTAGAAGATAGGCTACTTACGGATCATATGGAAAAGAAAGCAATCTCTATGACCTATCGGAAGATTATTAACAACACGCCAGACCCCGTGCAGAAGCTCAAAGACAAGTGGCAGGTAGACCTAGGAGAGTTAGATGATACTGATTGGCAGGAGGCACTAGCGTCACCTAGAGAAGTGGCGATTGCATCCAAATTACGCCTAGTGCAGCTCAAGATCTTCCATAGAATCTACTACACTAGAACTACTCTTTATAAGATTGGGAAAGCTGACACCCAGCTCTGTCTGCGGAAATGTGGAGAGGTTGGTACATTCTTTCATACGATATGGGCATGCCCTGTAATAACGTCATATTGGAAATTAGTTATGTCCATTATCACGAGGGTGAGCGGGAATTTAGTTCCTGCAGAGCCCAAATGCTGTTTACTCAATATTTGGGAAGCGACAGACCTCAACTCGACATTGCAGTCCTGGACGACCCTGGGTATCATTTTGGCCAAGAGGAATATTGCTAAACGCTGGGGTGTGGCAACCACCCCCACACTCACAGAATGGTGCAGGGATATGGACACGCCATGGTGGCGGAAAGGACCGTATACATTCACAGGGGCTGTCCTAAAAAATGGATAAAAAAATGGGGAGGCTGGAATACCTATAGAGGGGATATCTGTGAATTGCCACTAGTGACTCAAGAATCGGAATAATATGCAAATGACACTAATTTTTGTAACACTATACACGCAAGCGGCAAGGTGCGAACGCTACTACATTGTAAACAGAGACAACAGAGAATGTATAATGTGTGGACTGTATCTACAATATTTGATATGTACAAAGAAGTGATGATTGTGCCATTTACAACTACATAAATAAGTTTAAAAAAGAAAAAAAAAACACAGCATATCTTAGAGATGCCCCTGAAAACTAACCCACCTCTAGTGTCCAGGCTGAGTGGCTGTTTTCAGCTGCCACCACCAGACATGTTTCTGGACCCCTGGGTCGAGAGCCTGCTGCTCTCTGGGGCCTGAAACCATGCACATCCTGGGACGAGGTGCCAAGCCTCCCCCCCCCAGGATGGGCAGGGTTCACGAAGGGGAAGCTTCAAAGGCTTGCTGCCTTTGTGAGCTTCCCCAGGCCACTTGCTGCTCTTAGCAACTGGTCCCCACTGGTTCTGACCCCCACTTTGGGCGGGAGAACCGGCGGGAAAAACAAGTGAGGAAGAGAGGTGTGCCCACCTCTGCCAACTCCACCCCTCAGGTGGGGGAGGCGAGGTGAAGCACAGCTCTATCCACGCCATCTTGAAGATAGGGGGACTCAGCCAACCAAGGACAGGCTCATGCCCCCCTCCCACTGGAGGGTGGCATAATAGGGGGTGTACCCAACCCAGGGAAGGGACCCATTGGTCTCTGCCTTTTACCTACCTGTAGCGCCCCTAAATCTAGTATTTAGGGGCACCCCTGAACCTTGCTTCCTCAGACAAGAAGAAACTACAAGAAGAAGGACCCAACAGCCATGCAGCAGCTAACAAGAGGAAGACGCCCACTGACTTGGCCCCAGCCCTACCGGCCTGTCTCCCCCTCGAACCTGCTCCTGCGAAATCCCGGTGTGTCCTGCAGCCAGCAACCTCGAAAACCCCGGAGGACCTGCCTGCCTTCAAGAACAAAGACTTTGTCTCCCGTGAACACCGGATTTGTTCATCTGCAACTTCTGGCTCCGGCCGGACACTGCGGATCCACCCCACTCTGCACCCGCCGTCCACGGCCCGAGCGGGCAAACACCACGAGGTCGTCACCCCGGCGATCCTGACCCGAGATCCGGCGACCCCTGACCTGCCTCATGCCTCCAGCCGACACCTGCAGCCTAAATCCAGAAGGTCCCCCCAACCGCAACCAGGAGCTGGTAAGAAGATCCGACCCAAAAGGCACCCCTGCACCCGACGCCCCACGGCCCTGTGTGCCCAAACCGACGGTGCCTAACCAACCCCTAACTTCCCAACTTACCTCTCGAAGTGATGGTTGCACCCAGAAGACCTTCGTCCCCGAGCCTGCAGCGCCTTTGCCAACCCGAGGTTCCCCATTAAAACCAACTGGGCGTCAGACGTCAAAACAGCACCCTGCACCCGGCCGCCCTACTGCCGATGAGGGTGCACCTTTGGTGCTACTTTGTTTCCCCATTTGCCCTGAGCTAAAGTCCAGGAGCTTTGCTCCCACACCCAAGTGGCCTGATTGCCAGCAGCCACCAACCGGATAACATTGGGCCTCAGCACTCTGCACCCGGACGCCCTAGTGCCGCTGAGGGTGTAACGAGAGTGCATCCTTGACTCTGGGGGAACCCTTGTTCTAACCCCAGAAGCTCAACTCCAAAGACCGATTACTTACCTGGTAACCATTAACTTAATTTCTCTCCATAGGAAGCTATTGACTGTTTTTCTCTGAAAAATGTTCTAAGTGTGGAGTTGATTTGTATGGAAACCTGAAAAATAACAATTGTGCAAAACTGATTTTACTTAACTTTTCTCTAGGAAATGTCCCAGTGTGATATCTAGGCATATCACACTGAGTAGAAAAAGTAATCTCAAAAGTAACGTAAAAGTAACTTACCTGTAATTCTTATTGTAAAATCGATATAGTATATGTACAGCATTTCACAGTATTGCATTACTAGTAATTCAAACTGTAACCATTTCAAAGTACATTTACAACTGTATTTCAAACTGTACATTTACTGCAAAGTATTTATCAACTTACCTGTGCCAGGCTTGCTTGGTTCTAGGAAATAAAATAACTAAAAGAATATTTTTATACAAAACCAATTGGTCTGAAGTTCAGTCTTTGAGTGTGTGAATTCATTTGCTGACTGAGTGTGTACAACAAATGCTTAACACTGTCCTCTGATACTGCCTTACTGCTCGACCACACTACCACAAATGGAGAGTGAGGTGCTATCTAACTTTACCTCTGCCTACCTTTGGGGATCCACTGGACTCTGTGCACACTTTACCTCACTTTGGTATAGTATATACCGAGCCAGCTTCCTACAACCTTCCATGAACGGACAACAAATTTGCCGACCTCAGCAGGATGCGGCAACAAGTCCACAAGTGGGAACTCCACCACCAAGTCCTCCTCCCATCCTTCCACAAATGGATCTCTTTGCATCAGCTCAGAACTCAAAATGCCTAAACTTCGCCTCCAGGTTCCCACACCCTCTATCCAAAGGCAATGCCCTATGGATGAACTGGTCAGGGATATTTGCTTACGCTTTTCCGCCTCTCCCTCTTCTTTCATTTCTGGTTCGGAAGCTCAGGCAAACATCTCTCACTCCTATTTTGATAGCTCCCACATGGGTTCATCAACCATGGTTCAACACACTACTGGAACTTTCATTAATTCCACAGCAGAAACTTCACCTCACCTCAAACCTTCTCACTCAGAACCATGGAGAAATCAGACATCCAAACCCCAAGGAGCTTAACCTAGCGATTTGGCTCCTGAAGTCAGAGTTTGGATACCTAAATCTACCATCCGAATGCATTACAATTCGTAAAGCAAGAAAACCTACCACTAAAGCATGCTATGCAGCAAAGTGGAAAAGGTTTGTTTTATATTGTAATAACCAAACATTTGAACCACTGGATGCTTCTATACAACAAATAATTTGTTCTCTATTGCATCTACAACGTGCCAACCTTGCATACTTATCCATACAACTACACCTTGCAGCAGTAGCAGCATATCTTCAAAACAGACACTTATCTCTGTTCAGAGTGCTGGTAATTAAAGCCTTTATGGAAGGCCTTAAAAGAGGATACCACCAAAAGTTCCACCTGCATGGAACCTTAATATTGTTCTAACCATACTTATGGGTCCACCTTTAGAACCACTGCACAATTGCCACTGCAATTCCATTCTTGGAAGGTTGCTTTCTTGATTGCTATCACTTCACTAAGACGTGTCCGTGAGATTCGGGCATTAACCTTAGAAGAACCATTTTTCCAACTCCATCGAGACAGAGTGGTTCTTCGCACTAATCCAAAGTTCCTTCTAAAAGTAGTCTCTGCATTTCATATTAACCAATTGTCGGAAAGTGCCCCTTTTTGCATGGTTGCCCCCCACTTTTTGCCTTCTGTTGATGCTCTTTGACTGAGTGTGCCCTGGGTCCCTGCCAACCAGGTATCCAGGGCCTATGTTTTTTCCCTAAAACTGTATTGTTGCAAAACCCAATTGGCAACTCTGGCCACATGCAAGTTCCTTGTAAAAGGTACCATAGGTACCAAGGGCACTGTGACCAGGTAAGGGCTGCAGCACTTATTGTGCCACCCTTAGAGGCCCTGTACCTTTACACACATTGCATTGCAGGCTGAGTGCTTTGGCGCAGAGCAAAGTGAAGTCGACATGGCACACATCCCTGTGTGCCATGCCTACAACCCACTGCCCTGGCATAGGTAAGCCACCCCTCTAACTCGGTGTATTATACCACTGGTGAGGATACAGGTGCATGAACCCTGTACCCCATACAGTGTCTAAGTCCATTCTTAGACATTGTAAGTGCAGTAAAGCCATAAAGAGTATAAGGTCTGGGAGTTTGTCATTACGAGCACCATAGTGACTTTATTGTAATCTTGGAAGTTTGATTTTAAACCTCTCAGCACATTAAACCCGCACTGATGCCAGTGTGGGATTTAATGCAAAATGCACTCAGAGGGCATTTTAGAGATGCCCCCTGAAAAACGACCCGACTCGTGTCCTTGCTGAGTGGCTGCTCGCCAGCTGCCACCACCAGACATGTTTCTGGACCCCTGGGTCGAGAGCCTGCCGCTCTCGGGGTCCTAAAACAAAGCACATCCTGGGTCGAGGAGCCAAGCCTCCTCGCCCAGGATGTGCAGGGTCCACGAAGGGGAAGCTTCAAAGTCTTGCCGCCTTTGTAAGCTGACCCAGCCATTTGCTGCTTCCAGCAACTGGCCCCCACCGGTTCTGATCCCCACTTGGGGCAGGAGAATCGGTGGGAAAACCAAGATGGGGGGAGGTGTATGCCCACCTTTGCCAACCCCACCATTCAGGTGGGGGAGACCAGGTGAAGCACAACTCTGTCCCCGACATCTTGAAGATGGGGGGACCAAGCCAACCGGAGTGATGCCTATGTCCCCCCTCCCACTGTGTACCCACCCCATGGAAGGGACCCATTGGTCCCGACCTGTAGCTACCTGAAACGCCCCTAAATTTATTATTTAGGGGCTACCTTGCTCCTGCAGACAAGAAGAAACAAGGAGGAGGAGGACCAAAGAGCCATGCTGAAGGACCAAAGAGCCATGCTGAAGGAAGAAGAGGAGGACACCAACTGACTTGGCCCCAACCCTACCGGCTAGTCCCGACCTCAATCTGCTCCAGCGGAATGCCAGTGTGTCCTGCAGCTAGCAGGCCCCCAGAGGACCTGCCCTGCCTTACCTAAAAAGACTTTGTCTCCTGTGAGCACTAGATTTGCTCACCAACAGACTCGGGCTCCGGACAAATCCGCGAGTCTGCACCACCCTGCACCCGACAGCCATGGCCTGAGTTTGAGTGGCCCAACACCCCGAGGCGGTCTCCCCGGCGATCCTGACCTGGTGATCCCTGACCTACCTCAAGTCTCTCGATGACGCCTGCAGCCCCTTTCTGGAGGATCCCCTCCAACCGCGACCGGAGCCGGTAAGGAAAATCCGACGCCAAAACACACCTGCACCCGACGCCCTACGGTGGCCCAAACGACGGTGTCCCAGCATCCCACGACATCCCAACTTCTCTCATACCGGTGGTCGCCTCCAGAAGATCTTAGTGCCTGAGCCTGCAGTGTTTGTTCTGACCGCAGCTTCCCCATTGAAAACAGGCTCCCGACGTCGATTCAGCACCCTGCACCCGGCTGCCCCAGTGCAGCTGTGGGTGCACCTTGTGTGCGCTCGTGGATCCCCCTTTGCCCTGAACTAGATCCTAGGAGCTTTGCTCCCACATCCAAGTGGGGTGCCCGTGAGCAGCCACCAATCGGAGGCCCCTATCCCCTATTGGATAACATTGTGCCTCAGCACTCTTTACCCGGCCGCCCTAGTGCCGCTGAGGGTGTTCTTTGAGTGCATCCTTGACCCTCAGGGAACCCTGGTTCTAACCCCAGAAACCCAACTCCCACAACCAAGTACTTAGCTCTTAACGGATAACTTCATTTCCTCCCATAGGATTACATTGACTGCTTTTCTCTAATAAAATAAAAAAATAAAAAGTTGTGTGGAGTTGGAAATTGTATGAGAACCTAAGAAACTGTGTATTTACATAAAGTGACTTACTCACTTTTTATCTAGGAAATGTCCCAGTGTGATATCTAGGCATGTCACACTGAGTAGAAAAAGTAATCTGAAAAGTAACTTAGAAAGTCTTCACAAAGTAATTGCAAAGTAACTGAAAAGTAATTTAATTGTTTCTGAACATTTGACCTACCTGTATCTACATTCAACTGTATTAAAAAAGTATTATTTTTACGTTCCTGCACCAAGTCTGGCTTGGTTCTAAAAATAAAATACAGCAAAATTATATTTATACAAAAAAGTTGGTCAGGGTTCAGTCTTTTAGTGTGTGAAATCATTTCTTGCCTGAGCGTGTACAACAAATGCGTAACACTACCCTCTAATAAAGCCCTACTGCTCGCCCACACTATCACAAATAGAGAGTAAGGTATTATCTACTTTTACTTGTGCCTACCTTTGGGGATCCACTGGACTCTGTGCACACTATACCTTACTTTGATATAGTAAATACAGAGCCAGCTTCCTACACCAATCGGTTGAGTTACGTATTTTCTTCCTTTTACTTGATTCTGTTGCAGAAAGAGCCGTACATGCATTAGATGTCAAAAGAGTATTTTTGTAATATATTGATAGAATAAAAAAAATTCGCAAAATACATTTTTTTTGTTGCCTTCGGTCCCCCTCATAAGGGAAAACCTATCTCTAAATCTGGTATTTCTAGATGGATTGTTAAATGTATTCAAACATGTTATATCAAAGCTAAGAGAAATTTGTCTATTACTCCTAGAGCACATTCTACTCGGAAGATAGGAGCATCTATGGCCTTTTTATGTAACATTCCTATAGCTGCCATTTGTAAAACCGCTACATGGTCTACACCCCACCCATTTACTAAACACTATTGTGTGGATGTATTAGCACGTCAACAAGCTAATGTAAGACAGGCAGTCCTAAGAACACTCTTTCAAACTGCAACACCCACTGGTTAGCCACCGCTTTGGGAGAGTACTGCTATACAGTCTATGCAAAGCATGTGTATCTACAGCATACATGCCTCGAACGGATTATGCTACTTACCCTGTAAGCATCTTTCTTGGCATGTAGAGCTGTAGATTCACATGCACTCTCCGACCTCCCCGGACACCTGTGGCGTCTCTATACTACACTTATTTACTCCATTCTCACCCTCTTGCGGGAAAACAATCTAACAATGGAGTCGATGCCCATGCGCACTATCTCCGAAAGGAGTCACCTTACCGTAACTGGAAAAGACTTCTTCGAAGAAAAAAACTTGCAAACATCCGGAACCAACACTAGATAGCAAGACTATGCAAAGCATGTGAATCTACAGCGCTAGATGCCAAGAACAGATGCTTACAGGGTAAGTAACACAAGCCTCATGTTTTTTATGGCAGTTGTTTCTAGTCCACATAGTTTGATCTTTTTATTTCCCTTCATCTTTCCAGCGGCAACTTTTGTCTCATTCCTAAAAGAAGTAGAATCGCCATATGATGTGCATGACTACATCAGATCCTACTTGGGGGACACCCTTGAAGCCAAAGAGTTTGCCAAGCAGTTCTTAGAACGCCGTGCCAAACAGAAAGCCAACCAGCAACGACAGCAGGTATGTGCAGGCAAAGGGCAGAGAGCTATTAAACAATGTATATTTATTGAAACTATTGAATGCCCCCCCTGTAGTGTCTTTTGTGTTAAATGTATTTCTGCTTCCTAGTTCATCATAAATAGTCGAACATTGTAACCCACTTGTGGGTACCACAGAATAAGTTTGCAACACATAAAAACAAATTTAATGCCCAAAATTGTAATTTGTAATGCAGAAAAATGTGCAAAGTCGATCTAACGTTAATTTAATCTGAAATAATGAATGTTTATATATCCAAATAAAACATACATAAAATTACTTGGCATTATGAGCCCTAATTTTGCTGCACTCGTGGAAAAAACTAAAACCTGCAGATACAAAGAGAAAGGTAAGTAAGGCAGCAATCATCGGATAGACACTGCTCTTTTAGGGAGCCCCACTGCGTTATCTCATCATGCCTTGTACTGCCACTTGCTCCACAGTCTTGGTGTTTATTTTCCTGGCTCTGGTGAGGAGAAGGCCATAACACTGATATAGCTGTTACCTTTTTTTGAGATCATTTTTTCAGTGTTTTGGATTTAACGTCACTTAATGTCGTTGACATTTTAAAGTGAATTTCCTGTGCCATTTTCTGGCTTTTCTGGCAAATGTTCAACATTGCGTTCAGTGTTTTTGAAGTGCCCTTTCTATGGAAGAAAGGTGCAAATGAACCATACTTAATGTGCCTGTTTTGCTCTCCTTTACCACATTAGACCAAATGTGAGTTTGTAAGAGAATGCGTCATTGCACAGTGAAAGGTTTTGAAATAATCCATGTAAATAGGAAGTTAAAAGATGTGAGGAAATTCAACACAGGAGGATCGTGAAAGAGCGAACAGAGAAGCAGACCCTTCCTCTTGCACTCACATGTCCTCTCCCACAAAAATTGATTCAGGAAAAAAGCAGCATAGAAGGTGCAAATATTCTTAACATGCACACTGTTCATGTTCAAAGTTGATCGCCTCATAGTCGAACACAGATGCAGTCACTGCATGTTCACTGCCAAAGGCAGATATGCGGTCAGCGCAGAGTCAGTGAAAAGACTGTTCAATTTCAAGGAATATATAGACTTTGAGAGAGATGCTGGTGCCTAACCAATCGACATGAAATACTCAGAACCTCACAGCTCGACGTCAAGACTTAGTCACATCATTCATTTCTCCTCTTGACATTGATGCACAAAACATAGATATCAAAACCCATAAATACAACATCAAAAAGGGTATGGTTGTTTTTTCCATCCCTGATGAGCTCACCTAAGCATCATTGCATCCAGTTATGATTAGTACTTCATCTCTACAGCCTCTGGCTATGCCACCCTCCTCCTCACCCCCCCCCCCCGATTATCTTAATTTGTGAATGTGCTTAGTTGATCATCTTCATTAGATGACCTGGTACTCTACCTACAACACCAGTTCCTCCTTCAGCTACTACCAGACTACCAGTTGGTCCTGCTCAGCATCCACTCACCCCAGATGGTGGCTTTAGTGGTCCACGTATCTGATAGAGCTATCTAGCCGCAGATTCCTTAACTTAGAATATCCCCAGGCGTCAGACTGGATCCGGAGAATTTTTTGCATCAGCACCTCTGCGCGCCGGGGGGCGGTGCCGCATGGCTCCGCCCTGACGTCGTCCACGGATATGACGTCAGCGGCGCCATATAAGTCCCTCCCGGCGCGCTGACGTCAGTTTCCTTCTTTTCCGCGTCCCAACGCGGATCCAGGAGTAAGCGGTTCCTCTGGCCTGTTTCAGGCCTTCTCGACGCCTTCGGCGTCTGGGAACAGTGTGCGATGCCTTCGGGTTTCAAGGCGTGTGAGACCTGTACGGGGCAGATGTCAGCGACGGATCCGCACGCGATCTGTATGTGGTGCCTAGGAGAGCACCACGACTCCGAGGAGTGCAACGGCTGCCGGCAGATGAAGCCGAAGTCCCTGCGGGAGCGCCGGATGAAGTTGTTGACCGCCCGAATGTCCCGCTCTGTGCCTTCACGCCGCCGATCTCCATCTCGAGCTGGGGCTCCTGTTCGGATCCGGTCACAGAGTCGTTCCCACGGACGTCGTTCGCCTGACGCAGGTAAGCACAAGTCACGGAGGTAGTCTACCTCACATAAACGTGACGGCGGGGCCCACTGCTCCCGGTCCTTACCGGGCACAGGCGCCCAGGAGTCGGCCCCCTTATGCCCACCCTTTCCGGGTGTTGGGGCGACTCGGGCCCAGATGGAAGCCTATTTCAAGGCTCTTCAATCCATCTTTGGGTCACCCCCTCTCCCTGGCACGCCTTCGGGCCCCACAGAGGGGGTAGGGACTCTGATCGGGTCTTCGCCGGTGGGTTCGCCCTCGGCGCCGGTCCCTGTTGTTCCTCTGTTTGAAGAGGATGACGACCAGGAGCTCCCAGGGTTGTTTCCACGCTCTCCGGCTCCGCTGCCCCTTGGACAGTGGCCCCTTGCTCGGCTTCATGCTGCGGCGCCTCTCCTTTCTGGTGGACGCATTAGCCTTCAACCGTCCCCTACAGATGGTCTGTTATCACCACCTAGAATGGCTACAGAAGCTAGCGCGGCATTTGCGAGGGCTGTTCGCAGGGCTACAGCTATTTTACACTTGCACCCCCCCCCCCTCAGTCTCCTTGCCTTCTGATCCATTATTGGATCTCCTCCACCAGGATGCTGTGGAGGTGGAGCCCTTGCTGCCTTTTGGCGGGTCGTTATTTGACACCCTTCTTGGCACGTGGGCACGGCCCTCCTCTGGAGACCTTGTGGATCGGGCCATCGCACATCGGCATCGCCCGGCTCCAGATGACCCTGTCTGTTTGTCCCTTCATCCTAGGGCTCAGGGCCAGGTAGTCCAGGCGGCTTTCGCCTCGCAGCCTTCCTCTCCCGTTGCTACCTCCCACTAGGGAGTCTCGTTGGTTGGAGACATGTGGCCGCCATATTCTTGCGTCCACTAGTTCGGGCATCCGTGCTCTGAACACGTCTTGCGTGTTTGCACGGGCTACTTTTGCCCTTTGGGACTCGGTCGAGCGTCTTCATCCCTCTCTTCCAGAGGGTCCCCATGCTGACCTGGATCGTCTCCTTCACGATGGCCGAGAAATGGCACAATTTACCATTCGGTCGGCCATGGACACCACTGACTCTGTGGGTCGGGCGATGGCCAGGTCCGTTGCTCTGCGTGCCATGCCTGGCTGCGCGATGGCGGTTTCCCTGACAATGTTCGGGAGAGTCTTCGGGATTTGCCATTTGATGGCGTGACCCTTTTTGACAGTCATGCGGACTCAGCAGTCAACCGCCTCATGTCTGGGCTCCCATGACTTTGTGTTTTCTAGTCCTTTTGCGGACTTTTACTTTCATGTGCAGTGTTTTCTCTGCTTGTTCTGGGCCCTGGGTTCATGACGTAATACCCAGACGGCCTGTGCGGCTTCCCGACGTTTTTGCTTCTATTTAATGCAGCTGATCGGCTGATTCTGTTTTCTTTTGATTCCTCTGTCTGAGTTCGTGCTCAAGAGGTGCCCCTAGCTGGGGTTGAGGATTACCCTATGTGGGGTATTCGTTGGCTATTGTATAGCTGCCTTCCTTACACAGAAGGCTTGGTAGGCTCCTGTGGAGTCTTTTTCAAAGGGGTTGTCCTGCGGATGAGACTGTGGTCTCTTTCTGCTGTTGTGGACCCTTCTTTTCCTTCTTGTGGTCCACAGGTTGGCATCGCTCTATTGCCTATCCGTTGGGGTCTGCGGTTGGTCCGTGGCACTCCCCTGCATCTGTAGATGCTCACTTTCTCGAGGTTTCTGCCTCGCCTGCCTCTTCCAGGAGTGTCATTTCAGCTTCGCCCTCCTTGTCTATGTTGGCTGCCCTTATCGTCAGCCACTGTCCCTTGGACCACCTTGTTCTGTTCCATTCCGGCACAGTTCTTCCGCTGCGGATGTCCTGCCTATGGACGGCCTCAGAGCGGAGCTTGTCGCTGCCCCCAGGCACGCAGTGCTGACGCGGCACGATTCTTCTGTGTTCTATGCGCGTCAGGTGGATGCTCCCTAGTATGTTCGCTGTCACGGAGGGCTTACGCTTTCCTTACGCTTCTGCGATGACTGGTTTCTACTCTCCTCTCTCCGGGATGGGTAGTACTTTCTCGTAGTTCAGACCTGTCTGGACTTTGTCTATAGATGGTGGCATCCTCGCCACGTACACCAATACTGTACATTGCCTTGTGCCCTACTTTCCTGGGCACTTCCCCAGCAAGAGTTTCCTCTTCCCCTGCTGCTTCACCGCGCAGGAGTTTGTCACACTTCTACTTCGGGCTGCTGCTGCTGCTGCTCTCTGTGGAAGTGTTCTCTTCAGGACACTCACTGTCTTGTGTGGTCTTGTATGTACATCTCTATACAATTTCCTGTTACTCTATGTTCGTTTAGTTCTGACTCTTTTGTGTACTGCTCAGTCTCCCAGTCTGTCTCGCGGGGGACCGTGGCTCCTCCCTGCCGGGTGGCTGATGTCTCTTACGGATCTGGACATTGCTCTGTCCGGTTCTGCTGCAACATAGCTGTTGGTACCTATGGTGCGCTCTTGTATTCTTTTATGAAACGCATCCTTCATGGCTGTGTCCTTTCTTGATGTATATTCTGTCCTGCGCTCTACACACAACCAGGGGTCACGCATACTAGGGTTTCCTTGCTGCGGTGTCCGTGGTCTTGCTCTCTGCCTTCTCATGGGAGCAAGCCTTCTGTGTGTGTCCAGCTTGCCGGATCCCTTTCACCGGTTGACTACCTGGTGATGCATCTCTCGCATCTGGGCTGTTCTCGCTGCGTTCCATTGTGCATTTCCTTTTACATGGTGTGGATCTAGCGGTACACACGGTTTGCTCATGTGTACTTCTGTCCCCCGCATGCATGTCTCTTTTTGTAGTCATGGTTATATGTCATTCTACGTGTTGACGTCCGCCCTCTCATGTCATTTTGTGAAGGGGCTATTGCGCAATGGCAGGTCTTGTGTCTTTGTTAACACAGGCTGTTCCTCGACATGGTCAGCATCCTACCACTGCTGTCCAAAGTTTCCTAGCTGGTACGCTTTCAACAGTGCTTCTTCCACTGTTGTGCATGCTCGACCTGTATGCTCTGACTCGATCATACCGTCTTGTCCTCTCTCTGGGTCTTTGTCTCTTGCAGATCCATCGAATCCTGCGGATCCATCGGCTCCTATGATCAGTTCACCTTCTTATGCGGAAGTTATGGACTCTCACATTCCGCACTGACATTCTGGTTCTGTGCTCCCTTTCAACCCTGTATAAACGAGAGGGCTTTCATGCCGTCCCTGGGTGGCTTGTGATGCCTTTGCCTCCCATTGTTTTCGGCTCCTTACAGAGCTTACTGGTCTGGTGTTGGCCACGCTGGCATTGCTGCCCCCACTGTGTTTAGTCAACTTGTTGACGACTGGGTTCTCTTTGGAACTTGGTGGGGTTCAGTCGCAGACCCGCCTCCTATGGGGTATGGCTTTGGTATCTATTCTAAGTTAAGGAATCTGCGGCTAAATGTCTCTATCGGATGAACGAGTTACTTACCTATGGTAACGATGTATCTGGTAGAGACACAGTCTAGCCGCAGATTCCTTAACGCCCGTCCATCCTCCCCGCTCTGCGAGGACCTTTTCAGGTTGGGTTTTATGCACTCGCCTCCTTCCGGATGGCTTTTGTCTTCCTGCGGGGTGACCTCTTTCACCTCCCTCCTCGGTAGGGTGATTCATTCTGTTTTACTTCTACTCCACTCATTCTCGTGATTGGGCGATGGGTTCATGTATCCTACTACATCCCTACACCCTGGTTCTTCCAGTGTGGGGCCTACTAATGTTCTTCGTCCCTCCCTCCCACCTTCTCCATTGCTTTGGGGTCTCTTGACTCTACTACAGTCAATTGGTTTGGGGTCTATTTGACTGTGCCTCAGTCCATAGATCTCTTACAGGGGATACGGCATTCCTGGTGTTGCCAACCTTTGGTAGATCGTCATTACTTATGTGGTTCCGGTCTTTGTTGCCCTTCACGGTTAGATCTTGTGATTGCAGGCTTCCTGTCGTCTGCCTTGACATTCTTTTCATATGTCGTTTTGCTTCGGGGAGGGCATAGCCTTTGCTTTTGCAGGGCTGTTTCTCAGGGCGGTGCTCTGCTCTTTCCCTTCAATTGCTTTCAGTATACACTGCTTGTCACTGTCATTTATGGTGATGTTTCTCACCATTCGATTCTTTTTGTTTTTGTTTCGCTGATTTTTCATCTTTTTTCGCACACTGTTCCCATACTCTTACAGTTTTTGGTGGTGGCTCCGCGTTGTGGCGCGGAAAAGTTTCTCCGAAGAAAACGGACGTCAGCGCGCCGGGAGGGACTTATATGGCTCCGCTGACTTCATGTCTGTGAACGACGTCAGGGCGGCGCCATGCGGCGCCGACCCCCGGCGCGCATAGTTGCTGCTGCAAAAAATTCTCCGGATCCAGTCTGACGCCTGGGGATATTCTAAGCTAAGGAATCTGCGGCTAGACTGTCTCTCTACCAGATACATCGTTACCGAAGGTAAGTAACTCATTCAACAGCGACCCACATGAAGCAAAAAGAAGGAAGAGAACCAACAATAAGAAATATTGACAAAGATACAGATTAATAATTTGATTTGATACACCTGAACATCTCAGAGCTCCTTTTCACAGATCTTTCAGGTTGATGACATCATTGTTTCAGGGTATCTTGGCAAAGCAAGTTTCAAAGTTGGACATTCCGCTGGTTACCAGCAGAGATCAGTTTCTGTAATAAGTAGACCTTAAAGGTAAGTTTTTTTTTTTTAAATTTATTTTTTATTTTAACCCCTTTACCGCGGCGAACATTCCACCGCGGTGCGGCGGTTTAAAGGAGTGGGCGGGGCCGCGTCAGCCAACGGACGTGCGCAGCACTACCGAGGTAGTGCTCGCGACGGCCGTTGGCCGACGAACGCAGTGAAGGGGTTAAAAACCTTTATTTTATTGATGTTTTACGTAAACAGAGTACATCAGACGTATTAGACAAACAACATTATCAGGATAATCCATAGAAAATGACATGTAGCATAGCTACATCAAATCCAAAAGTGCACATAAGACAAGTATCTGGAACAGTTTTCCTATCCATATCCTCTTGCTTAAAGATTCACATGTTAGGAGCATCACATCCCAATGTGTAATTAAAAAGGTGCAATACACACGAGTGCATGAGCTATAGACAATAGTATGCAGTGTCTGGACCTTAATACATAGTGATTAGGGTGGGGAGCAGGAATCATGGCCGATGTCTGCAGGATGGTCCAGGAGGTACGACTGGAGTGGACCCCAGATATCACTGGGGCGTGATGTGGTCGGGAGTAACTCGGCATATGCACATGTTTGGTCCTGCCATAGTGTCATGTCCCCAATCCATTCCTTGAATTTGTGCCCTTCCTCGACCCCGCCTACAGGCTACCCGCCGTCTAGCCAACACCAGGCTAAACAAAACAAATTTACGATACTTTACTGGTATCTGCTCTGTATATCTGAGTAAAGCCAAAAGAGGAGACCTCGAGAGGGACATGGAAGTCATGAGATCTAGCGCAGTGAACACTTGTTGCCAATAGGTGTGGACGGTGAAACATCCCCAAGCTAGATGTAGGAAGTCAGCAGCTTCTGCCTTGCATCTGTCGCACCGGTTTGTGTCATGCAACCCTAATTTGTGTAGTTTAACCGGGGTGTAATAACTACGATGTAAGAATTTGTAGTGAGTGATGCGTAGTCGACTACTGGAGGAGACCTGTTCAGTTTGTTTACAACAGAACTCCCATTGTGAATTGGTGATGTCTTGTCCCAGGTCAGCCGACCATTTATCACGAGCTGCACAAGGAGGATTCTCGGTGTCAGTATATAGGCTATGATGGAGTGTAGACACCAAATGGGAAGCAGTGTTTGATCGTAGTATGTGGTGCAGAGGGGCTACCAACGCAGGCTCCAGAGGGTATGCGGGAGTGCAATCTTTTAGCCCATGACGTAATCTGACATAAAGGAAGGTCTCCATGGCGGAGGGTGGGGAGCCTGAATATATTTGTTGGAGAGTACGAAATGTGCCGTTTAAATATAGGTCGCCCCAGCATTGGCGTTTACGTGTATTTTGGACTCTGTGAAACACACCTTCTTGCAGCAGTGGCATCTTCGGATGATATGTAAGTGGGAGTAGCGGCGAATATAAGAAGGGTGCCTGTAGGCGGCCCGCAATGCGATTCCATGCTTTAACCATGCAATCTACAGAGGAGGGGCAGTGTTCACGCGGCGCGACCGTGGACAATATAACCCCACCAAGCGGGATAGGGTCTGCAAGCCAATGTTCAGTCGCAACATGAGGCCTATAACTGGGAGGATGGAACCAGTAATGAGCATAATGTGCTTGGGCACTGTTAGACCTGTCAGTCCTAGGGTGGTCTTACCCCGTTTCTTTCTCTTTGCGCCTCATTTTTGCCACTACACTTTTGTTGGACCTAGGTCTCTGGGCGCCTTACCACTGCCAAACAGTGCTGAGGTGCAGGTGCGCTCTCCTATTAAGATGGCTGCCACAGGCCCCTGCTACTGCGGAATGGCCTTTGCATACACATACTAGTAGTCAGGATCAGGCTGGGATATAATGATACGGTATCCATGCCATCCCCGCCTCTGGGCCTCATAGCCAGACATGAGGGAAGCTTCTAGAACCTTCCAGCTTGGGGAGGAGTTATGCTTTGCTGCCTTTAGGAGGGTCACCTGACCTAGGGGTATAAGAGGTTTGGAGGGAAATCTTTTAGTCAGTTGGGGCACCACTGATCCTGGGAGAACCTCTGCCGGAGTACAGGCTTTAGGGCCTAGGGGGGAGACCTACACTACTGCTACTGACAAGGCTTAGGCACTGCTGTAGTAAGATAGCTGAGGAACGCCCGCCACCCACTGACCTTGCCCAGTGTGAGGGGACCCAGGGAACCATCTTCAGCGTGCTTGGAAGTACCATCCAGCACCCCAAGTACCACCAACTCATTCCCTTCCCCATAAGGAGAAAACCAAAGAAGCAACCACAGAAGAACTACCGCAAGTAACCTGAAACTGCAACCCTGACCAAACAGCAAGTTCAGAACCCTGAACTGCCAAACTGGGGATCACCAGGTAAAGCGCCGTGCCCTGAAGCGCTAAACCTTCACCCCACTCCACTACTAGCTGTCGCAGTGCTGCCCTGCTACGGGACTGCCCAAAGCACTGTTGTAACTGCCTCCCCCGCTAGCCTGTTTCAAGCGCACTCCCGCGCTGTGCCTCCACGTGGGAGGAATCGCCCCATCAAGCCACTGACCTCGGGCTGGAAAGCTGCCATTGCGGCCGTCGCCGCGTGTGAAGAGCTGCGGAGGTGGGCGTGGCCTCCCCGAGGCCTTGGTGGTGAGGCGCGCCGTCCGCGCCCTCACCGAAGATCAAGAAGCTGCCCACGAGATCACCGCCGGGCCCGGGAGCCCTCTGAGGCAGAAGTTGCGGCCTGGAGATCACCGCCGCGGCCCAGGTGAGGGAGAGAGGCCTCCGGCCCTGCCGACGCCGTTGCTGAGCGACCGGGGACGCCGACCGCGTCATCGGCCGCGCCCCCGGGAAGGCCGCGCAGTGATTGGCTGCCGACTCCCGCCGCGCCTACGGAAGCCGGAGAGGAGTCCCGGTGAGCAGAGGGAGGCGGGAAGCCGGCCGGAGAGGACTGCCTGCTCCCGCTCCCTCCCCCGCATCATACCGCTGGCAACGGGGACCGGAGAAGAGCATTACCGGCCCCCGACGACCCGCGATCACGGCCAGAAGGCCTATCGGCCCCAGTCCGGGCCCCACCCGACAGAACACGGGCCGGCCCGGGAGAAACCAGCCGCTCAGGCGAGCGACCACCGAAATCACCGCAGGTGAGCCCGGGAGGCCCCTAGGGCATGTAGAGTCGCCACTGGAGGCCGGGGGCCACCTCCTCATTGCCGCACAAGGGGGAAACCAGGATTAACTTTGTCCACGAGAAGAGGCGAGGCCCGGAGAGGAGTGGGCCTGGCCTGAATTAACCCCTAAGTAGCCCTTGAGAGCCACAGAAGCCCAAATCAACAGGGAAGCCCCAGAGAGAGGGACATGTGGAGGGGTTCCCTAAGCTAATTACCAGCTTGATTATTATGCCTGCTTTAATTAATGGTTAGGCCTGATTTATATCCTTCGTAATGAAATGTGTTACCTAGTGTAAAGGTGCGTACCTGAATTGAGCTGAAGTGTTCACCTGCCAAGAGTTAAAGTGTTCTTATGTTGTAGGCCTACCTGCCTTGCGACGCCCACTGTATTGAATGTGGTTGCGCCTAGGTTGATACAGGTTCTTCATCATCTACAGTGTAATGTGCATCTAATGTCTAGCTAATTGCATATAGCCAACTGTGTTGAAGTCTATGTGTTGATCTACAGTCTATGACCTACAGTGTTACCTGCTCTTCTAGGAGGTTATTGATACTGCCTTTTTAATGGCGTAACGTTCTCCTGTTCTAATGTGCTTGAATGAGATTTACGCACTAGTTTATGAAGCTACAATGAAATGAAATGTTGCCTAAGATTATCTGCATTAACAACTGCTGATTTAAATGAGATAAAGGATCTTGTTTTTACATCAAAGCCTGGTGTGGTGTCCCCCTTTATTGTTGCGCATTATTGAGTCAGTGTGAGTGTGTGCTGCACAAGTGCTTAACACATTGCCTTCGGGTGCCTTCCTACCTCGCGCCAAGCTACCGCGTTCGAATCGGCGACCCCGGTTCTAACATTGGTGTTCAGCGGTGGGATAAGGACTTGTGCTTGTGCAGCACCCTACAGGGACTCAGTGTGCGCCGCAATTGGACACCTATTTAAATGCAAGTGCTAAGAATTCTTTTGTGATTGCCTGATTGTGTTCATTCCTGCGTTAGACCTGCTACCTACAGTCTAGAACCCTTTCTCTAAATTGTCTGGGGCCCCACCTAGCAGGATGGAGTTTGAGTTGGCCAACCTAGAAAGGTATACGGTGGCGCAGCTCAAGGAGTTCTGTCTAGAGAAGGGGGTGTCCGTCAAGCGAGGCGCCAGGAAAGAGGAGCTTCAGAAAGCTTTGAGGGCATGGGTAATGGCCCACCCGGGGGGAAGAGTGGACGAGGAGCAGGGGGAGACAGACGACCCAGGAGAACTGGACCTACTGCGCATTGACGTTAGCGAGAATGTGTTGCCAGGAAGACGTTCCAGGACAGGCAGTAGTGCGTCAGGGGGGAGTTTGTCTGCAGAGGAATTTGAGGACAGGAGGGAGGAGAGGCAATTGAAGTTAGAACTTGCTAGGATGGACAAGGAGCGAGAACAGGCAAGGCTAGCCATGGAAGAAAGGAAGCTTATACATGAGCTTAGCCTGAAAGAACTAGAGCTCCAAGCATTGCAGATAGGGACGCAGGGCAACTTGAATGGTGGCAGCGTACCCGCTGAGGTTCCACGAGAGCCTAAGTTTTACCTACCTAAGGAGGTGATGGCCAGTTTCAGTGTAGGGGATGACATTGATAAGTGGTTGGCGGCATATGAGGTGTCTTTGGTGGCCCATGGGGTGCCTGAGAAGTACTGGGGGGGGGGCCTGTACAAGTACATACCTCCGGCAAGGGACACACTCTTGACTTTAGACAAAGGTGATCAGACAAATTACCCTGTCATGAAGGAGGCCCTGCTTAAAAAGTTTGGCCTCACCCCAGAAAAGTATCGCCAAAAGTTCCGCAACAGCCACAAGCTTCCCACACAGAACTGGGTGGATTTTTTTGATTATGCCCGGAAGGCATTGGAGGGTTGGGTGCGTGGCAGCAAAGTGAGTGACTATGAAGGGCTGTACAATCTATGTTTAAGGGAGCACCTTCTAGATAAAAGTTTTCCAGAGCTGCGCCAACACCTGGTGGACCGCAAGCTGACCGATCCTCGGGAACTTGCGGAGGAGGCGGATACCTGGGTTAGCACTCGGGTGTCCCACAAGGGATCCGGGGGAGACCCCCTGAAAGGTGGACAGAGTTTTCCCCAGAAGAGAGAGGGGGAGGGAAAAAGGAGTTCTTTAAAGGCCCCCAAAATAGACCGCAAGGGAAGGGGGGTAGGGTCCCCATCCCAATCTGGATTCCAGAAACCCACTTACCCTGACAGGAGTCAGCAGCCCAGAACTGTCCAGTGCTACGAGTGCGGGGAGGTTGGACACTACAAGGGGGATCCCCAGTGTCGCAAGAGGACCCCAGCCCCCACAGGAGGTAAGAGCCCCGGGGTGGCCAGTGTAGCGCTTGGGGAGGAGTTGTCCCTAGGTAGGGGAGGGGAGTGGACAGGCTTGACCTTAGTTTCCCTGGGAGATAGAGAGATGATCCCACGGGTTCAGGTACCCTCGAACACTGCCAAGTACCGGCAGAGGGTCCTGGTGAACGGGGAGGAGGTGGAGGCTCTGAGGGACACAGGTGCCAGCATGACGATGGTAAGATGTCAGCTGGTGTCCCCCGAGCAGGTGATTCCTGAAGTATTCCACCCGGTTGTCATGGCTGATAATAGCCTGGCTCATTACCCCGTGGCCCAAGTTCCCTTTGAGTGGGGAGGAGTCTCGGGCCTGTTGAGAGTTGCGGTGAGCCCTGCCATGCCAGTTGACTGTCTGCTTGGAAACGACTTGGAACATACCGCCTGGAAGGAGGTGGAGTTCAACCCCCACGCTGAGATGCTGGGATTACCAGGGTGGACCTGCGTGGTCGCGCGGTCCATGGCTGCCCGGCAAGGAACTCAGCCCGGGTTGGAGCCTGAAATAATGGCCCAGCCCACTGCTGGACAAGAAGACATCCTTAAGGATGCACCCTGCGAGATGGATGGGGAGCCCGCGGAGGTGACCCCGGAGTCCGCTGAGGTGGATGTTGTTCCTGTGGGGGACTTGCCGACCCCTGCAGAGTGGCAGGTGGAAGGAGGGCCTACCCGGGAGGAATTCTGTCGGGCGCAAGGAGAGTGCCCAACGCTTGAAGGCGTGCGGCAGCAGGCCGAAGCCCAAGCAACTGGTAAAGAGACCAGTAATTACCATGTCTACTGGGAGGATGGTCTCCTCTACAGTGAGCCTAAGGCTCCAGTGCATGGGTCATCAAGGGCCTTAGTGGTCCCCCAATGCTACAGAGCTTTCCTGCTGGAATTGGCACATGAGATACCACTGGCAGGACACCTGGGCCAGGACAAGACGTTTGCCCGATTGGTCCCACATTTTTATCGGCCCAGGATGAGAGTTAACTCTGACACCTTCTGTAAGACCTGTGTGACTTGTCAGGCGAGTGGCAAGACTGGGACTAAGTTGAAGGTCCCTCTGGAACCGCTCCCGGTTGTCGGTACCCCTTTTGAGCGGGTAGGAATTGACATTGTCGGGCCCATGGACCCGCCGACTTCTTCGGGACATAGGTTCATCTTGGTGTTGGTGGACCACGCCACCCGGTACCCGGAGGCCATTCCTCTGAGGACCATCACTGCACCTGTGGTGGCGCGGGCCTTGATGGGGATTTTTACCCGAGTGGGATTCCCCAAGGTCGTGGTGTCAGATAGGGGCACGAATTTCATGTCGGCCTACATGCAGGCCATGTGGAAGGAGTGTGGAGTGACCTACAGGTTCTCCACTCCTTACCACCCCCAGACTAACGGGCTCGTGGAGCGTTTCAATAAGACCCTGAAGGGGATGATCCGAAGCCTACCCGAGGACTTGAGACGGAAGTGGGACGTCCTCTTACCCTGTCTGCTCTTCTCCTACTGAGAGGTGCCGCAGAAGGGGGTCGATTTCAGCCCCTTTGAGCTGCTCTATGGCCACCCCGTTAGGGGGCCCCTCAGTCTCGTGAAGGAGGGGTGGGAGAAGTCTTCTAAGAAGCTCCCTTGTGATGTGGTCAGCTACATGCTGGCGTTCCGCAGCCAGATGGCCAAGCTGTGGAAGGAGGCCTCAGATAATCTTGAGGCTAGTCAAGTCGTCATGAAGGAGCGGTACGACCGGAATGCTCGGACGGTGGAGTTGGATGCTGGACAGAAGGTGTGGGTCATGGAGCCCGGAGAGCTTAGTGCCCTCCAGGACCGGTGGACTGGACCGTACGAAATTTTGGAGAGAAGAGGCCAGACCACTTATGTAGTAGACCTCAAGACCCCCGACAACCCCACAGGGTGTTCCACATCAACCGCCTTAAGCCACACCAGGAGCGGTCAGAACTTACTCTCCTGATGGTGACGGATGGGAGTGAAGAGGAGGAGAGCGAGCCTCTTCCGGACCTTCTGGCGGCCAAAGAGAACGATGGATCGGTGGAGGGAGTGGTCCTCTCCCCATCCTTGACCTTGGAGCAACAGAGGAACTGCTGCCAGGTATTGGAGCAGTACGCCTCGTTGTTCTCCCTCACGCCTGGAATCACGCACCTGTGTACCCATGATGTGGACACAGGGGACAGCCCTCCAGTGAAAACCAAGTCTTACCGGCTGTCCGACAAAGTAAGAACCAGCATCCCGAGTGAGGTGACCAAGATGTTGGAGCTGGGGGTGATTGAGCCGTCCAGCAGCCCTTGGGCTAGTCCGGTGGTGTTGGTGCCGAAAGCGGCCCCACCGGGCACCACACCAGAACTTCGGTTCTGTGTGGATTACCGTGGTCTGAACTCAGTGACCATGACCGATGCTCACCCGATCCCTCGGGCGGATGAGCTCATTGACCGACTGGGAGCAGCTCGGTATCCGAGTACCATCGACCTGACGTCAGGATATTGGCAGATTGCCATGGCGGACGGAGCGAGGGAGAAGACTGTGTTCTCCACCCCCGAGGGCCACTTTCAATTTCGGGTGATGCCCTTCGGGCTGAAAAATGCTCCGGCCACTTTCCAGCGGTTGGTTAACCAGGTACTGTCTGGCTTAGAGGCCTTCTCTGCTGCCTACCTGGATGACATAGCTGTCTTCAGCAGCAGCTGGGAAGACCATCTGGAGCATCTCCAGGAGGTGCTGCAGGCTCTACAGCGGGCTGGCCTAACCATTAAGGCCAGCAAGTGCCAGATTGGACAGGGATCTGTCGTCTACCTGGGACACCTGGTGGGCGGGCGTAAGGTGCAACCCCTCCAGGCCAAAATCGAGACCATCTTGGCCTGGGAGCCCCCCAAAACCCAAACGGAGGTCCGGGCCTTCCTTGGCCTCACGGGTTACTACCGCCGATTTGTCAAGGGCTATGGGACCATCGTAGCCCCCCTGACGGAATTGACCTCAAAGAAGCAGCCACGTAGAGTGATCTGGACGGCTGCCTGTCAAGAAGCGTTTGACACTGAAGCACGCGATGTGCACCGCTCCGGTGCTTAGGACTCCAGACTTTGGAAGAGAATTCATTGTGCAGACAGACGCCTCTGAGCATGGCATTGGAGCTGTGCTCTCTCAACTTAACAATGACGGCCAAGACCAGCCAGTGGCCTTTATTTCTCGAAGGTTACTCCCCCGGGAACAGCGGTGGAGTACGATAGAGCGAGAAGCCTTCGCCGTGGTTTGGGCTTTGAAGAAGCTGAGGCCATACCTCTTTGGCTCTCACTTCCTTATTCAGACCGACCACCGACCCCTTCGCTGGCTCATGCAGATGAGAGGCGAAAACCCCAAATTGTTGAGGTGGTCCATTTCCCTCCAGGGGATGGACTTTCGGGTGGAACATCGACCCGGAGTAGACCACGCCAACGCTGACGGTCTCTCCCAGTTTTTCCGCCTTAGTGATGAGAACTCCCTAGAGGTTGGGAAGCTCTCCCCACTTTCGGCTGGGGGGGACGCGTGTTAGACCTGTCAGCCCTAGGGTGGTCTTACCCCGTTTTTTTCTCTCTGCGCCTCATTTTTGCCACTACACTTTTGTTGGACCTAGGTCTCTGGGCGCCTTACCACTGCCAAACAGTGCTGAGGTGCAGGTGCTCTCTCCTATTAAGATGGCTGACACAGGCCCCTGCTACTGCGGAATGGCCTTTGCATACACATACTAGTAGTCAGGATCAGGCTGGGACATAATGATACAGTATCCATGCCGTCCCCGCCTCTGGGCCTCATAGCCAGACATGAGGGAAGCTTCTAGAACCTTCCAGCTTGGGGAGGAGTTATGCTTTGCCGCCTTTAGGAGGGTCACCTGACCTAGGGGTATAAGAGGTTTGGAGGGAAATCTTTTAGTCAGTTGGGGCACCACTGATCCTGGGAGAACCTCTGCCGGAGTACAGGCTTTAGGGCCTAGGGGGGAGACCTACACTACTGCTACTGACAAGGCTTAGGCACTGCTGTAGTAAGATAGCTGAGGAACGCCCGCCACCCACTGACCTTGCCCAGAGTGAGGGGACCCAGGGAACCATCTTCAGCGTGCTTGGAAGTACCATCCAGCACCCCAAGTACCACCAACTCATTCCCTTCCCCATAAGGAGAAAACCAAAGAAGCAACCACAGAAGAACTACCGCAAGCAACCTGAAACTGCAACCCTGACCAAACAGCAAGTTCAGAACCCTGAACTGCCAAACTGGGGATCACCAGGTAAAGCGCCGTGCCCTGAAGCGCTAAACCTTCACCCCACTCCACTACTAGCTGTCGCAGTGCTGCCCTGCTACGGGACTGCCCAAAGCACTGTTGTAACTGCCCCCCCCCGCTAGCCTGTTTCAAGCGCGCTCCCGCGCTGTGCCTCCACGTGGGAGGAATCGCCCCATCAAGCCACTGACCTCGGGCTGGAAAACTGCCATTGCGGCCGTCGCCGCGTGTGAAGAGCTGCGGAGGTGGGCGTGGCCTCCCCGAGGCCTTGGTGGTGAGGCGCGCCGTCCGCGCCCTCACCGAAGATCAAGAAGCTGCCCACGAGATCACCGCCGGGCCCGGGAGCCCTCTGAGGCAGAAGTTGCGGCCTGGAGATCACCGCCGCGGCCCAGGTGAGGGAGAGAGGCCTCCGGCCCCGCCGACGCCGTTGCTGAGCGACCGGGGACGCCGACCGCGTCATCGGCCGCGCCCCCGGGAAGGCCGCGCAGTGATTGGCTGCCGACTCCCGCCGCGCCTACGGAAGCCGGAGAGGAGTCCCGGTGAGCAGAGGGAGGCGGGAAGCCGGCCGGAGAGGACTGCCTGCTCCCGCTCCCTCCCCCGCATCATACCGCTGGCAACGGGGACCGGAGAAGAGCATTACCGGCCCCCGACGACCCGCGATCACGGCCAGAAGGCCTATCGGCCCCAGTCCGGGCCCCACCCGACAGAACACGGGCCGGCCCGGGAGAAACCAGCCGCTCAGGCGAGCGACCACCGAAATCACCGCAGGTGAGCCCGGGAGGCCCCTAGGGCATGTAGAGTCGCCACTGGGGGCCGGGGGCCACCTCCTCATTGCCGCACAAGGGGGAAACCAGGATTAACTTTGTCCACGAGAAGAGGCGAGGCCCGGAGAGGAGTGGGCCTGGCCTGAATTAACCCCTAAGTAGCCCTTGAGAGCCACAGAAGCCCAAATCAACAGGGAAGCCCCAGAGAGAGGGACATGTGGAGGGGTTCCCTAAGCTAATTACCAGCTTGATTATTATGCCTGCTTTAATTAATGGTTAGGCCTGATTTATATCCTTCGTAATGAAATGTGTTACCTAGTGTAAAGGTGCGTACCTGAATTGAGCTGAAGTGTTCACCTGCCAAGAGTTAAAGTGTTCTTATGTTGTAGGCCTACCTGCCTTGCGACGCCCACTGTATTGAATGTGGTTGCGCCTAGGTTGATACAGGTTCTTCATCATCTACAGTGTAATGTGCATCTAATGTCTAGCTAATTGCATATAGCCAACTGTGTTGAAGTCTATGTGTTGATCTACAGTCTATGACCTACAGTGTTACCTGCTCTTCTAGGAGGTTATTGATACTGCCTTTTTAATGGCGTAGCGTTCTCCTGTTCTAATGTGCTTGAATGAGATTTACGCACTAGTTTATGAAGCTACAATGAAATGAAATGTTGCCTAAGATTATCTGCCTTATCAGAAAGAGACACGTTAGTGACAGATTCCTTACCTTAGAATATCCCCAGGCGTCAGGCTGGATCCGGAAAGTTTTTTGCGTAGCAGTACCCTTGCGCGTCGGTAGGCGGCGTCGTGCGGCTCCGCGTTCGGCGTCGTGATCGCCGGGATGACGTCGCGGGCAGTACTTAGGCGCCGCCCCTGCGCGCTGACGTCAGTTCTTCTTTTTCCGCGCCAGCAAGCGCAGATCCGGGAAGAGCAGTGCCCTGGTCATTTTTTGACCATACTTTTTGGTGAATTTTTTCACTGTTTTTCTTTATCAAGGTGTCGTAGGGATGCCCGGTTTCAAACGTTGCGGCGCCTGTGCTCGGATGATGTCCGTCACCGACCCGCATTGGGAGTGTCTCTTCTGCCTCGGCCGAGGCCACGACACGGAGTCTTGTACCGACTGCCAGGCCCTCAACCCGAAAGGTTTGCGAGAGCGGTCTCGAAAGCTCCTCGAGGCCCGGCATTCGGCTCCGCGGAAGCCCCGGTCGCGTGAGAGGTCCAGGGGTCGATCGTGGAGTCCACACCGGTCGTCGGCATCGAAGTCTTCTTCGTCCGGTAAGTCAAAACACAAGAAGTCCAAAAAGCATCATCGCTCTAGGACTTCGCCTCGCCGGTCTCGCGACTCGGCTGAGGCCCCTCCCCCGCGGCCCCGGACATGCCTGTGGAGTCGCCCCCACCATACCTGCCCTTCCCGGGTTCGGGGGCGGATCCGGCCAAAGTGCAGGAATTCCTGTCGGTAATGGCCCGCCTCTTGGGGCCTCCAGGTCCCTCCGGTGCGCCTTCGGGCCCCGCGGGCCCTGATGGGGTTGCTCCGGCGTCGCCGACGGCTCCGGCCCCGGCGTCGCCCGTGCCTCCAGCCTCGATCCCGGCTTCGGCCCCGGCCTCGATCCCGGCTCCACAACCCCCATCGACGCCGGTCGACCTAACGACACCTCCGCCGGCGCCGATGTCTCCGGTGCCGATGTCTCCGGTGCCGTTCTCGACGCCGCCTGGGGCTCCGAGCGGCGTCGTTCCCCAGTTCCTTCCGGCTCCGGACATGGACCCGGACCGACGCCGGTTCCGGCGCCGATGAGACCTTGGGTCCCAAATGTCCCTCCTCCCCCTTATTTTGAACCTGAGGAGGACCAGGAGGACTGGGAGGGGTCTGATGACCCTCTGACACAACAGTGTCAGTACGATGAGGACTGGACAGAGGGTCTAGGGGATGCCAGTGGTCTAGATACTTCCCCTGACACTGGCATGCTGTCTCCTCCCGTGGCTACGGAGGAGGGAGCCAATTTTGCAACGGTGTTGCGTAGGGCGGCTGGAGCCTTACATCTCCAACTCCCTGCTGTGGCGGTCAAGGTTAATCTCTTGACAGAGGTGCTTCAGCCGGCAGCCTCCTCTTCGGAGACTGTGCTGCCGTTAACGACGCCCTCACTGACGTTCTTTTGGGCGCCTGGTCCAAGCCCAACACAGGGGCTCCTGTGGATAGGAACGTGTCCCGACGCCATCGCCCAGCTCCGGGCGACCCCTGTTTCTCTCTGTCCACCCCACCCCTGAGAGCTTGGTTGTCCAAGCCTCCGCTTCCCAAACCTCCTTCCCTACCGCCCCTCCGGATAGGGAATCCAAACGCCTGGATCAATTTGGGAAGAAGGGTTTTTCTTCCTCCAGTGCTGGCTTGCGGTCCATCAACACCGCTTGCCTTTTGGGCCGATATACCCACTCCTTGTGGGATTCGGTGGCGGATGTTTTGCCCCAGTGTTCTGAGGAGGTCCAGACACTGCTTTCCCGCGCCATTGCGGAAGGAAGGGATGCGGCCAAATATACAATTCGTTGTGGCCTTGATACCGCCGACTCACTGGGCAGGTCTATTGCAACGACGGTGGCGCTACGACGCCACGCCTGTCTGAGAACCACTGGTTTTTCAGGGGATGTCCAGAATACTCTCATGGACATGCCCTTTGATGGAGTCGGTCTTTTTGGGTCCAAAGCAGACCATGCGTTGGAGCGCTTTAAGGACTCACGGGCTACTGCAAAGTCCCTGGGCCTTTCTGCTACACGCCCTCCGCTGACTTCTGCTTTTCGCCCCTATCGTGGCCACGGTAGGGGCGCCCCTTCACGTCAGCAGCCCAGCCACCGGCCCGCGCAGCAGGCGTCTTCGCGTGGCCGAGGACGTGGATTCCGCCGTGGCGGATCGGGCAACCAGCGTGCGGGTCAGGCCACCACCTCCAACCCGTCCGCGGCCTCCAAACCCTAATAGTCACTCCTTTCAGGTGCACAGCACGCCAGTAGGGGGCAGGGTCCGCCATCACCTTCCCCACTGGCGTACCATCACCTCGGACAGGTGGGTCTTGGACATTGTCCGAAGGGGCTACTCCCTCCCCTTCGAGTCCACCCCCCAGCCATGCCACCTCAATTCCACCGCATGTCAGGGGATCACTTGGTACTTCTGCAGAAGGAAGTCACGGCCCTCTTGGCCAAGAGGGCCATCGAGCATGTTCCGACCCCAGAAGTAGTGCGTGGTTGCTACTCCCACTACTTCCTGGTGCCCAAAAGGACAAGGAGGACATGCGTCCTATCTTGGACCTCCGGAACGTCAATCGCTTCCTCCGGAAGGAGAAGTTCAAGATGCTCACCCTAGCTCAGGTCTTGACTGCCCTCGACCCTGGAGACTGGTTGGTAGCGTTGGACTTGCAGGACGCATATTTCCACATCCCCGTCCTGCCGGCCCACCGGCGTTACCTTCGGTTCACGGTAGGCCTCGAGCATTTTCAGTTCACCGTGCTCCCCTTTGGCCTTACCAGTGCCCCTCGGGTGTTCACGAAAGTGATGGCGGTGGTCGCAGCTCATCTGCGCCGGGCAGGGGTTTCAGTCTTCCCCTACCTCGACGACTGGCTGCTGAAGGCGGGCTCGTCCCAGGCAGTCGTCTCCCACCTCCAGACTACGGCCGAACTCCTGCACTCGCTGGGGTTCTCCATCAATGTGCCGAAGTCGCATCTGATTCCTTCTCCACAGCTCCTTTTCATCGGAGCAGTTCTGGACACGACGCAGTTTCGGGCCTATCCTCCCGAACGGCGAGTCCGGGATATTCAGGCTATGATTCCGATCTTTCAGCCTTTATCCTGGGTTTCGGTACGGATGACCCTGAGGCTGCTGGGCCTCATGGCCTCCTGCATCCTGCTGGTCAATCATGCCAGATGGCATATGCGGGCTCTGCAGTGGGACCTAAAGTTCCAGTGGGCGCAGCACCAGGGCAACCTGTCCGATCATGTCCAGATCTCGGAGGGGACTGCAAAACAGTTGCAGTGGTGGCTCTCGAACCGGCAATGGGTCATGGGCAGATCCCTCTCCCTTCCCCAGCCAGAGCACACAGTTGTGACGGACGCGTCCCTTCTGGGATGGGGCGGTCACATGGGAGAGGCGGAGATCAGGGGCCTCTGGTCTCCGGCGGAGTCCCGGCTCCATATCAACATTCTGGAGCTCCGGGCGATCCGACTTGCACTCAAGGCATTCCTTCCCTCTGTCAAAGGGAAGGTAGTGCAGGTGTTCACAGACAACACCACCACCATGTGGTACTGCAACAAACAAGGCGGGGTGGGGTCGTGGACCCTTTGTCAGGAGGCTCTGCGCCTCTGGACATGGCTGGAACATCAGGGCATGTTCCTGATGGTTCAACACCTGGCAGGTTCCCTGAACGCCAGGGCGGACGAACTCAGCCGCAGGTGCATGATGGATCACGAATGGCGTCTTCACTCGGAAGTGGCGCAAGGACTCTTTCTACAGTGGGGAGAGCCTTGGTTAGATCTATTCGCCACCGAAGAGTTCGCGCAATGTCATCAGTTCTGCGCGTTGGAATTTCCAAGGCGGCACTCGCTCGGCGACGCTTTTCGTCACGAGTGGAGTTGCGGTCTATTGTACGCCTTTCCGCCTATACCACTTCTACCCAGAGTGTTGAAGATTCGGCACGACCGGGCCCAAGTCATTCTTGTGGCTCCGGACTGGGCTCGAAGAGTTTGGTATCCCGAGCTACTCAATATGAGCGTAGATCCCCCGATCCGTCTGCCTCTTCGGGAGGATCTTCTGTCGCAGCAGCAGGGGACGGTCCTCCACCCGAACCTGTCCAGTCTACACCTGCTTGCGTGGAGATTGAGCGGCGGCAGTTGATTCCTTTCGACTTGCCTCCCGAAGTTTGTGATGTGATTCTGGAAGCCAGGCGTCCCTCCACTAAGGTGGTATACGCCTGCAGGTGGAACAAATTTGTGGCATGGTGCACAGCAAAGGCTGTGAATCCCCTTTCTGCCCCTCTTTCTGAGGTCCTTCTGTTCCTTCTCTCTCTGGCCCAACAGGGTTCTGCCCTGGGTACCATCAAGGGTTATCTTTGTGCTATCTCGGCCTTCCTCAGGCTCCCTGATCAGCCCTCCCTTTTCAAGTCCCCTGTTGTTAACAGGTTCTTAAAAGGCATTACTCACCTTTTCCCTCCTGTTCCGTTTGTAATGCCTCAGTGGGACTTGAACTTGGTTCTTACCTTTTTAATGTGCGCTCCCTTTGAGCCTCTACATAACTGTCCTCTTCGTCTTCTGACTCTGAAGACAGCCTTTCTGGTGGCCATCACCTCCGCTCGGCGGGTGAGTGAGCTCCAGGCTCTATCTTGTAAGCCTCCCTTTCTGTCTGTTCATCCAGACAAGGTTGTTCTTCGGACGCGTCCGTCCTTCTTGCCAAAGGTGGTTACTGCTTTCGACATTGGGCAGACCATCACTTTGCCCACCTTCTTTCCGCCTCCGCATCCTTCCAGAGAGGAAGAGAGGCTCCACCGTCTGGACCCAAAACGTGCGCTCTCCTTCTATATCGACCGCACAAAACACTTCCGGGTGGATGACCAGCTCTTTGTTGGCTACGTGGGCGCCAAAAAGGTCGGGCGGTGCACAAACGAACTATCTCCCGCTGGGTTACTTTGTGCATCAAGACCTGCTATTCTTTGGCTAAAAAGGAGCCTCCTGTTGGGCTGCGTGCCCATTCCACCAGGGCAACGGCTGCTACCACGGCCTTGGGCCGCGGTGTTCCGCTGCCGGTTATCTGTCAGGCAGCTACGTGGGCCTCGCTGCACACGTTTACAAAGCATTACTGCCTTGACAGTCAGGTCCGGAGGGACGGCTTCTTTGGCCGTTCTGTCCTCCAGGACTTCCTTGTCTGATCTTTGTTCGCAGACCCACCACCGGGGTTGGTATTGCTGGGGTATCTATTCTAAGGTAAGGAATCTGTCACTAACGTGTCTCTTTCAGATGCACAAGTTACTAACTTTTGTAACGATATATCTGTAAGAGACAGTAGTTAGTGACAGATTCCTTACCGCCCCACCCATCCTCCCCGTTCTGCGAACTGATTTCTAGGGTTAAGGACATCCCTTTCAGGGCCCTAGTATTTTTCAGACACCTATGTCAGCTTCTTGCATGGCTCTGCGTTCCTGGCGCGGAAAGTCGTGTACAGAACTGACGTCAGCGCGCAGGGGCGGCGCCTAAGTACTGCCCGCGACGTCATCCCGGCGATCACGACGCCGACGACGGACGCGGAGCCGCACGACGCCGCCTACCGACGCGCAAGGGTACTGCTACGCAAAAAACTTTCCGGATCCAGCCTGACGCCTGGGGATATTCTAAGGTAAGGAATCTGTCACTAACTACTGTCTCTTACAGATATATCGTTACACAAGTTAGTAACTTGTGCATCAACTGCTAATTTAAATGAGATAAAGGATCTTGTTTTTACATCAAAGCCTGGTGTGGTGTCCCCCTTTATTGTTGCGCATAATTGAGTCAGTGTGAGTGTGTGCTGCACAAGTGCTTAACACATTGCCTTCGGGTGCCTTCCTACCTCGCGCCAAGCTACCGCGTCGGAATCGGCGACCCCGGTTCTAACATGCACACATATAATACAATTCAAAATTAGGAACATCAAAGCCTCCCTGAGAATACGGGCGCATGAGCGTGTCCCACTGTATACGTGGTTGCTTGCCACCCCATACTAATCTAATCAGCTCTGCTCGGAGAGAGTAGAAAAAATGCCTACCTGGGTCATATGGGATATTTAAAAACGGATGCAGAAATTTGGGGAGGATCACCATTTTAATAAGGTAAATACGACCTGCCATAGTAAGGGGAAGTGCATTCCACCTAGTTATGCAGCTAGTAATATGATCTACTGCTCGCCCATAATTAAGCCTCATCAGTTCCTCGCGGTCTGCAGTGACGTGTATCCCTAAGTGTTTTACTTCAGCAGAGCACCATTCAATGGTAAAATCTGTGTCAAACGGTGTAACTGAAGTAGTTAATGGGAAAATGTGAGATTTGGACCAGTTTATGTGGATGCCGGAAAGGCCACCAAACCTGACAAACTCCCGAAGGAGTGGGTTAAGGTTCTGTTGCGGGTCTTTGATATATAGGATGACATCATCTGCATACAGGGAAATGAGGATTGGGCGAATAAAGCAGCAAAGGGCTTTTTCCTGATGGTGTTGCCTAAGCTTGGCTGCTAGGGGTTCTATGGCAAGGGCGAATAGGAGAGGAGATAACGGGCATCCCTGCCGGGTGCCTCGGGAGAAGGAGATCGAGGGAGAGACATGTCCATTGATCAGCACTTTCGCCTTCGGGGAGGTATAGAGGAGCCGAATCCAAGCTAAAAAACCTACGGGAAGCCCCATACATTGAAGTATAGTAAAGAGGTAGTCCCATTCTACCAAGTCAAAGGCCTTCGTGGCGTCTAGGAAGACCGCCACCAGAGCCAGTTGTGGGTCCACATTTTGTAGAATAGTAAAGAGCGTCCGGAGATTGTGAGAGGTCGCCCGGCCAGGGATGAATCCGGCTTGGTCCGGCAAAACAAATTTCTCCATCAAGAGACTCGGGCGATTGGCCAGTAATTTGGTGAGAATTTTTGCGTCAGTGTTGATGAGAGAGAGGGGTCAATAGGACTCGCAACGGTCCGCGGGTTTGCCTGGCTTCCGGAGCGAAGTAATGAGGGCCTCTCTCATCGATGCAGGAAGTGTCTGAGTTTCCTGGGCTTCTAGGTATACCTCTTTCAGCACTGGAAGCAATTGATCAATATAAGTTTTGTAAAAATCTATGGGGAGCCCATCGGAACCTGGTGCCTTCCCTGATTTCATCTGCATGATAGCTTCACGAAGCTCATCATCCTCGAATGGTGCCGCCAAGAATTCCCGCTGGTGATCGCCCAGCCATCCCAACGCAACATCCTCAAGGTAGTGAGAGAGATCGGCGGGAGCAGTGCGACGAGAACTATACAGGTCCGTATAGAATTCAGTAAACGTATGTAAGATTTCAAGACTATCCCTGTGGCGCACCCCATCTCCATCCACCACGTCTAATATATAATTAGAGAAGCGGGGTTGTCGAATTTCAGTCGCTAGTGCCTTGCCGGGTCTCTCGCCCTCCCCATAGTGACGGCAATAAAGTATTTACCTCGGAATTTGACTTCACGTTCCGCCGTATTAGTATAGTCCGTTAGTTTTTCCCGAATTAAAGCCCTCTGGGCTCCTGACCGCTCATTCCACATATCCTGTTCGAGTTGCTTTAGTTCGCTTTCAAGACGTCGCAAGTTCCTTCGAATATCTCTGAGGAGTCCAAAGCTTTTGGACATGCACGTGCCACGCATAGTGACTTTAAAAGCCTTCCAGATCGTGCCCACATTTGCGACCGAGCCCTTATTCCTGGTGAAAAAGTCTGTAATCTCTTCACCAAGTTCTGTCTGAAAGACAGTGTCCAGCAATGCCTCTGGTACAAGTCTCCAGCAACGCGGGGTGGCGATTAGATTAGGGGGCGCAATCACCATACATACCGGTGCATGGTCCGAGTATGTTCTGGCCATATGTTCCACCGAAACTTAAAGCTAAGTTACCATGTGTCACAGTATTGGATATTTTTGTCTATGGTAGCAGCTAAAGTAACGCATATAGCCTACTGAAATAAATGCAAGCCTTCTAAACAAGATTGCATTTTTGTCAGGTCTGACCGTACGCAGTACTCCGTGACTGCTTCAACAGTAGAGAGTGAGCATTGTCAAAGCGTTGCTCTGTATTCCCACATGGTCGACCCTAATCTTGGAGTGGTAAATCGGGAAAAAGGTCAGTTTACGGGAAAGTGAATTCCTAAAAACGAGTGGCACACACAGCAAATTGCAGTTGCCGGGCCCTTCACATTTTTTTTTTTTTGGGAGAATGTGATGGATGAGGGGAGCAAGGTGGGAGTGAGGGGCAGGTGAGTAATGGAAGAGATTGGGGTGGGGAGATATTGAGGGAGAAAAAAGCCGGGATGTGTGGAAAAAGCAAGGGATGTGATGGCTAGGACAGAGCAATGCAGTACCTTTAGGAGTGGGGACAAGTACCACATGTGAGCACGAATATGCATGCACTCACACGGAGGGCTGAGTGAAAAAGTAGTTCTCAGAATGTGAGCAGTGGAAGAATACAAGTCATCCCATCAAAGCAATGGTAAAGAAGCTATGTTGCAGCGCAAGGCACAAGTTACTAACTTGTGTAACGATATATCTGTAAGAGACAGTAGTTAGTGACAGATTCCTTACCTTAGAATATCCCCAGGCGTCAGGCTGGATCCGGAAAGTTTTTTGCGTAGCAGTACCCTTGCGCGTCGGTAGGCGGCGTCGTGCGGCTCCGCGTCCGTCGTCGGCGTCGTGATCGCCGGGATGACATCGCGGGCAGTACTTAGACGCCGCCCCTGCGCGCTGACGTCAGTTCTGTACACCACTTTCCGCGCCAGGAACGCAGAGCCATGCAAGAAGCTGACATAGGTGTCTGAAAAATACTAGGGCCCTGAAAGGGATGTCCTTAACCCTAGAAATCAGTTCGCAGAACGGGGAGGATGGGTGGGGAGGTAAGGAATCTGTCACTAACTACTGTCTCTTACAGATATATCGTTACACAAGTTAGTAACTTGTGCATCTGAAAGAGACACGTTAGTGACAGATTCCTTACCTTAGAATAGATACCCCAGCAATACCAACCCCGGTGGTGGGTCTGCGAACAAAGATCAGACAAGGAAGTCCCGGAGGACAGAACGGCCAAAGAAGCCGTCCCTCCGGACCTGACTGTCAAGGCAGTAATGCTTTGTAAACGTGTGCAGCGAGGCCCACGTAGCTGCCTGACATATCTCCTGCAGCGGAACACCGCGGCCTAAAGCCGTGATAACAGCCGTTGCCCTGGTGGAATGGGCACGCAGCCCAACAGGAGGCTCCTTCTTAGCCAAAGAATAGCAGGCCTTGATGCACAAGGTAACCCAGCGGGAGATGGTTCGTTTGTGCACCGCCCGACCTTTTTTGGCGCCCACGTAGCCAACAAAGAGCTGGTCATCCACCCGGAAGTGTTTGGTGCGGTCGATATAGAAGGAGAGCGCACGTTTTGGGTTCAGACGGTGGAGCCTCTCTTCCTCTCTGGAAGGATGCGGAGGCGGAAAGAAGGTAGGCAAAGTGATGGTCTGCCCAATGTGGAAGGCAGTAACCACCTTTGGCAAGAAGGACGGACGCGTCCTAAGAACAACCTTGTCTGGATGGACAGACAGAAAGGGAGGTTTGCATGATAGAGCCTGGAGCTCACTCACCCGCTGAGCGGAGGTGATGGCCACCAGAAAGGCTGTCTTCAGAGTTAGAAGACGAAGAGGACAGTTATGTAGAGGCTCAAAGGGAGTGCAAGTGCCCGCATGATGTCCATCACGGACCCGCATCTCGAGTGTCTCTTTTGTCTCGGCCGAGACCACGACACGAAGTCGTGCCCTGACTGCCGGAAACTTCATCCGAAGGCTTTGCGAGAGCGGTCTCGAAAGCTGCTTGAAGTCCGGCAGTCGGCTCCGCGCCGCACCAAGCCCCGGTCACGGGAGAGGTCGAGGGGCCGGTCGCGGAGCCCCCATCGTTCGTCGGAATCCAAGTCTTCGCGCTCCTCCGGTAAGTCGAAGCACAAGAAGTCTAAGCGGCGTCATCGCTCTAAGACTTCGCCTCGCCGGTCTCGCGACTCGGCTGAGGCCCCTGTCGGCACCGTCCCCGCGGCCCCGGACGTGCCTGTCGAGTCACCCCCGCATTACCCGTCCTTCCCGGGTTCGGGGGCGACTCAGGCCCAAATACAGGAGTTCCTGTCGGCCATGGCCCGCCTCTTCGGGCCTCAAGGTCCCTCCGGTGCGCCTTCGGGCCCCGCGGGCCCTGATGGGGTTGCTCTGGCGTCGCCGTCGACTCCGGTCCCGGCGTCGCCTGTCCCACCGGCCTTCATCCTGGCCTCGGCTCCGGCCCCGGCCTCGATCCCGGCTCCGGTGGTGCCGCAACCCCCATCGACGCCGGTTGACCTAACCACGCCTCCGCCGACGCCGATGTCCCCGGTGCCGTTCCTGACGCCGTCCGGGGCTCCGGACGGCGTCGTTCCCCGGCTCTCTCCGGCTCCGGACATGGAGCCGGACCGACGTCGCCCGATGCCGGTTCCGGCGCCGATGAGACCATGGGTCCCTAATGTCCCTCCTCCTCCATATTATGAACCTGAGGAGGACCAGGAGAGCTGGGAGGGGTCTGAGGACCCTCTCACACAACAGTGCGTGTTTGACCCGGACTGGGTTGAGGAACTTGGGGATGCCAGTGGTCTGGACACCTCCCCTGACTCTGGCATGCTGTCTCCTCCCGTGGCTACGGAGGAGGGGGCTAATTTTGCAACGGTGTTGCGTAGAGCTGCTGGAGCCTTGAATCTCCAGTTGCCTACAGTGGCCGTCAGGACTAACCTCCTGACTGAAGTGCTTCAGCCGGCTGCCTCCTCTTCGGAGACTGTGCTGCCGTTCAATGATGCACTCACTGACGTTCTTTTGGGTGCCTGGTCCAAGCCCACCACAGGGGCTCCTGTGGATAGGAACATGGCCCGACGCCATCGCCCTGCTCCGGGCGACCCCTGTTTCTCTCCCAACACCCCACCCCTGAGAGCTTGGTTGTCCAAGCCTCTGCCTCCACACCGCCTTCCCTACCGCCCCTCCGGATAGGGAATCCAAGCGCCTGGATCACTTTGGGAAGAAGGCTTTCTCTTCCTCCAGTGCTGGCTTGCGGTCCGTTAACACCGCTTACCTCTTGGGCCGATATACCCACTCTCTGTGGGACTCGGTGGCGACTGTTTTGCCGCAGTGTTCTGAGGAGGTCCAGACACTGCTTACCCGCGCCATTGCGGAAGGGCGAGATGCGGCTAAATACACCATACGTTGTGGCCTTGATACCGCCGACTCACTGGGCAGATCGCTTGCAACGACGGTGGCGCTGCGTCGCCACGCCTGGCTGAGTACCACTGGTTTTTCGGGTGATGTCCAGAATACACTCATGGACATGCCCTTTGATGGAGTCAGTCTTTTTGGATCAAAAGCAGACCATGCGCTGGAGCGTTTCAAGGACTCGAGGTCTACTGCAAAGTCCCTGGGCCTTGCTGTTGTGCGCCCTCCGCTCACATCTGCTTTTCGCCCCTTTCGTGGCCACGGGAGGGGCGCCCAGTCACGTCAGCAGCCCGGCCACCGGCCCGCGCAGCAAGCGCCTTTGCGTGGCCGAGGACGTGGATACCGCCGTGGCGGTTCGGGCAACCAGCGTGCGGGTCAGGCCACCACCTCCAACCAGTCCGCGGCCTCCAAGCCCTCCTAGTCCCTCCTTTCAGGTGCACGGCACGCCAGTAGGGGGCAGGGTCCGCCATCACCTTCACCACTGGCGTCCCATCACCTCGGACAGGTGGGTCTTGGACATTGTCCGAAGGGGCTACTCCCTCCCCTTCGAGACCACCCCCCCAGCCATGCCAACTCAATTCCACCGCATGTCAGGGGATCACTTGGTGCTTCTACAGAAGGAAGTCACGGCCCTCTTGGCCAAGAGGGCCGTCGAACATGTTCCGACCCCAGAAGTAGGACGTGGTTGCTACTCCCACTACTTTCTGGTGCCCAAAAAGGACTAGGAGGACATGCGTCCTCTCTTGGACCTCCGGAACGTCAATCGCTTCCTCCGGAAGGAGAAGTTCAAGATGCTCACCTTAGCTCAGGTCTTGACTGCCCTCGACCCTGGAGACTGGTTGGTAGCGTTGGACTTGCAGGACGCATATTTCCACATCCCCGTCCTGCCGGCCCACCGGCGTTACCTTCGGTTCACGGTAGGCTTCGAGCATTTTCAGTTCACCGTGCTCCCCTTTGGCCTTACCAGTGCCCCTCGGGTGTTCACGAAAGTGATGGCGGTGGTCGCAGCTCATCTGCGCCAGGCAGGGGTTTCAGTCTTCCCCTACCTCGACGACTGGCTGCTGAAGGTGGGCTCGTCCCAGGCAGTCGTCTCCCACCTCCAGACTACGGCCGAACTCCTGCACTCGCTGGGGTTCTCCATCAGTGCCGAAGTCGCATCTGATTCCTTCTCCACAGCTCCTTTTCATCGGAGCAGTTCTGGACACGACGCAGTTTCGGGCCTATCCTCCCGAACGGCGAGTCCGGGATATTCAGGCTATGATTCCGATCTTTCAGCCTTTATCCTGGGTTTCGGTACGGATGACCCTGAGGCTGCTGGGCCTCATGGCCTCCTGCATCCTGCTGGTCAATCATGCCAGGTGGCATATGCGGGCTCTGCAGTGGGACCTGAAGTTCCAGTGGGCGCAGCACCAGGGCAACCTGTCCGATCACGTCCAGATCTCGGAGGGGACTGCAAAACAGTTGCAGTGGTGGCTCACGGACCGGCAATGGGTCATGGGCAGATCCCTCTCCCTTCCCCAGCCAGAGCACACAGTTGTGACGGACGCGTCCCTTCTGGGATGGGGCGGTCACATGGGAGAGGCGGAGATCAGAGGCCTCTGGTCTCCGGCGGAGTCCCGGCTCCATATCAACCTTCTGGAGCTCCGGGCGATCCGACTTGCACTCAAGGCATTCCTTCCCTCTGTCAAAGGGAAGGTTGTGCAGGTGTTCACGGACAACACCACCGCCATGTGGTACTGCAACAAACAGGGCGGGGTGGGGTCGTGGACCCTTTGTCAGGAGGCTCTGCGCCTTTGGACATGGCTGGAACATCAGGGCATGTTCCTGATGGTTCAACACCTGGCAGGTTCCCTGAACGCCAGGGCGGACAAACTCAGCCGCAGGTGCATGATGGATCACGAATGGCGTCTTCACTCGGAAGTGGCGCAAGGACTCTTTCTACAGTGGGAAGAGCCTTGGTTAGATCTATTCACCATAAGAGAACGCGCAATGTCATCAGTTCTGCGCGTTGGAAATTCCAAGGCGGCACTCGCTCAGCGACGCTTTTCGTCGCGAGTGGAGTTGCGGTCTGTTGTACGCCTTTCCGCCTATACCACTTCTACCCAGAGTGTTGAAGAAGATTCGGCACGACCGGGCCCAAGTCATTCTTGTGGCTCCGGACTGGGCTCGAAGAGTTTGGTATCCCGAGCTACTCAGTATGAGCGTAGATCCCCCGATCCGTCTGCCTCTTCGGGAGGATCTTCTGTCGCAGCAGCAGGGGACGGTCCTCCACCCGAACCTGTCCAGCCTCCACCTGCTTGCGTGGAGATTGAGCGGCGGCAGTTGATTCCTTTCGACTTGCCTCCCGAAGTTTGTGATGTGATTCTGGCAGCCAGGCGTCCCTCCACTAAGGTGGTATACGCCTGCAGGTGGAACAAATTTGTGGCATGGTGCACAGCAAAGGCTGTGAACCCCCTTTCTGCCTCTCTTTCTGAGGTCCTTCTGTTCCTTCTTTCTCTGGCCCAACAGGGTTCTGCCCTGGGTACCATCAAGGGTTATCTCTGTGCTATCTCGGCCTTCCTCAGGCTCCCTGATCAGTCCTCCCTTTTCAAGTCCCCTGTTGTTAACAGGTTCTTAAAAGGCGTTACACACCTCTTCCCTCCTGTTCCGTTTGTGATGCCTCAGTGGGACTTGAACTTGGTTCTTACCTTTTAATGTGCGCTCCCTTTGAGCCTCTACATATCTGTCCTCTTCGTCTTCTGACTCTGAAGACTGCCTTTCTGGTGGCCATCACCTCCGCTCGGCGGGTGAGTGAGCTCCAGGCTCTATCATGCAAACCTCCCTTTCTGTCTGTCCATCCAGACAAGGTTGTTCTTAGGACGCATCCGTCCTTCTTGCCAAAGGTGGTTACTGCCTTCCACATTGGGCAGACCATCACTTTGCCTACCTTCTTTCCGCCTCCGCATCCTTCCAGAGAGGAAGAGAGGCTCCACCGTCTGGACCCAAAACGTGCGCTCTCCTTCTATATCGACCGCACAAAACACTTCCGGGTGGATGACCAGCTCTTTGTTGGCTACGTGGGCGCCAAAAAAGGTCGGGCGGTGCACAAACGAACCATCTCCCGCTGGGTTACCTTGTGCATCAAGGCCTGCTACTCTTTGGCTAAGAAGGAGCCTCCTGTTGGGCTGTGTGCCCATTCCACCAGGGCAACGGCTGCTACCACGGCTTTAGGCCGCGGTGTTCCGCTGCAGGATATCTGTCAGGCAGCTACGTGGGCCTCGCTGCACACGTTTACGAAGCATTACTGCCTTGACAGTCAGGTCCGGAGGGACGGCTTCTTTGGCCGTTCTGTCCTCCGGGACTTCCTTGTCTGATCTTTGTTCGCAGACCCACCACCGGGGTTGGTATTGCTGGGGTATCTATTCTAAGGTAAGGAATCTGTCACTAACGTGTCTCTTTCAGATGCACAAGTTATTAACTTGTGTAACGATATATCTGTAAGAGACAGTAGTTAGTGACAGATTCCTACCGCCCCACCCATCCTCCCCGTTCTGCGAACTGATTTCTAGGGTTAAGGACATCCCTTTCAGGGCCCTAGTATTTTTCAGACACCTATGTCAGCTTCTTGCATGGCTCTGCGTTCCTGGCGCGGAAAGTCGTGTACAGAACTGACGTCAGCGCGCAGGGGCGGCATCTAAGTACTGCCCGCGACGTCATCCCGGCGATCACGACGACGGACGCGGAGCCGCTCGATGCCGCCTACCGACGCGCAAGGGTACTGCTATGCAGAAAACTTTCCGGATCCAGCCTGACGCCTGGGGATATTCTAAGGTAAGGAATCTGTCACTAACTACTGTCTCTTACAGATATATCGTTACACAAGTTAGTAACTTGTGCATTGAGCCCTTGCTACCTTTTAGCAGCCTATTGTTCAATGCCCTTCTCGGGACATGGGCATGGCCCTCTTCCGGGGATGCTGTCGACAGGGCTGTAGCACACCGGCACCGTCCGGCTCCTGGGAGCCCAGCCTGTTTGTCCCTTCAGCCTGGGGCTTATGGCCTTGTAGTGCAGGTGTCTTTGGCCACGCAACCTTCCTCTCCACCTCTTCTGAAGCCTCCTACTAGGGAGTCTCGTTGGTTGGAAGCGTCTGGACGCGGCATTTTTGCGTCCTCTAGTTCAGCCTTACGTGCTCTGAACACAGCTTGCGTCTTTGCCCAGGCTTCTTCTGCCCTATGGGACTCGGTGGAGTGTCTTTTGCCTGCCCTCCCTGAGTGTCCTCGCGCTGACGTAGCTAGTCTTCTTCACGAAGGCCGAGAAATGGCGCGGTTTACCTTTCGGTCCGCCGTTGACGCTACCGATTCTGTGGGTCGGGCGATGGCGAGGTCCGTTGCCTTGCGCCGCCATGCTTGGCTCCGCGACGGGGGTTTCCCCGACAATGTCCGTGACAGTCTCCGGGACTTACCATTTGATGGTGTGTCCCTGTTTGACGCACATGCGGACTCTGCGGTTCACCGCCTTCTGTCTACCCTTCCGTAGTGTGTCTTGCTTCAGGTTGGCCCTGGGTTCCTGGTAATACCTCAGCGGCCTAAGCGGCTTCTCGCCATATGTTTTCTTTCATGCAGCAGGTCAGCTGCTTATATTTTCTGCCTTGTCCGCCCCTACTACAGGGGTTATATGTTCAGAGCCTGTGGTTTCTGTGTTCCTACTTTACGTCCTCTGTCTATGGGCTCACGCTCAAGAGGTGACCGTTCTGTGGGTTGATGCTTACCCTATGTGGGGTATTTGTTAGCTATTGTATAGCTGCCTTCTTCCCACGGCAGTCTTTCTACGCTTCTGTGGGGCCCTTTTTACTACGTTGTTCGGCAGCTGTGCCTGTGCGCTTTACTGCTGCTGCATGCCCTCCCAGGGCCTTCTTGCAGTCCATTTGTTGGGCTCTCTCATGGTTGCGGCTGCTGGTCTGCGGCACTCCCCTGCATCTCACTACTCCATTTCTTGGGGCCGGAAGGGCTTTCAGGTCCCTCCCGTCTCATCCTGGTTCTTTCCCTGCGGCCGTTCCATCTCTGGACTGCCTATCACAGGACCCTGTCGCTGTGTTCTATTACGTACAGCAACTGCTCCCTAGTGTGCTTGCTCTCACAGGCTGGTGCGTTTTCCGGCACCTTTCCGTTGTACGGTTCTACTCTCCTATGCCCGTGCTGCGTAGTCCTCTCATGTTTGGACTTCGCTCTCCGTGGCGGCATTTTGGCCCCAGACCTTGCTGTCTGTTTCACAGTAGCCAGTGGGTCTTTCCTACCGCCTGTGGCTGTTGTGTCTGGCTCTGGGCCCGTATCACTGCTACGTAGCTGTTGGTGCTATCATGGTTTTTCTTTCTCGACTCATTGTAGGAAAGTGGGTTTCTGTTGCAGTAACCCCCCCACTTTTTGCCTGATAGCTGATGCACTTTTCCTTGGTGTGCCCTGGGTCCCTACCAATCGGGTACCCAGGGCCTGTGTTCCTTCCCTAAAAACTGTACTAAAGCCTAAACCCAATTGGCATCTCTGGCCACAGGTAAGCCCCTGGTAAATGGTACCCTAGGTACCCAGGGCACTGTGACCAGAGAAGGCCCCTAAGGGCTGCAGCACTTATTGTGCCACCCTTAGAGGCCCTGTACCCTGACACACACACACCCTGCCTTTGCAGGCTGAGTGTCTTGGTGCAGAACTAAACAGAGTCGACATGGCACACATCCCTGTGTGCCATGCCCACAAACACACTGCCCTGGCATACCTCAGTCACCCCTCTAGCTGGGTGCACTATGCCAGTGGTGTGGGCACAGGTGCATGAGCCCTGTGCCCCTACAGTACCCAGGGCCATTCCTGGGCACTGTAAGTGCAGTGATGCCATTAAGGGTATATGGTGCTGGGAGGTTGTCGTTACGAACTCCCCAGCACCATAATGGCCACACTGAAGACTGAGAAGTTTGGTATCAAACTTCTCAGCACATTAAACCCACACTGATGCCAGTATGGGATTTAATGTAAAATGCACGACAGAGGGCAACTTAGAGTTGCCCCCTGAACCTAACCTATAATCCACGTCTTGTCTGAGGGGCTGCCACCCAGCAGACATGTTGTTGGACCCCTGGGTAGAGAGCCATCCGCTCTCCCGGGCCTGCAACAATGCACGTCCTGGGCGAGGTGCTAGGCCTCCTCCCCCAGGATGGGCAGGGGGAAGCTTCAAAGGCATTCCGCCTTTGTGAGCTTCCCCAGACCACTTGCTGTACTCAGCAACTGGTCCCCACTGGTTCCAGCCCCCACTCTGGCGGGAAAACCAAGGGAGGAAAGGGGGTGTGCCAGCCTCTGCCAACCCCACCCCTCAGGTGGGGGAGGCGCGGTGAAGCACATCTCCGGGCTCTCGGCATCTTGAAGATGGGGAGCCCTACCCAATCAGGACTAGGCTCCTGCCCCACCCCAGGGAAGGGACCCATTGGTCCCTGCCCTTTACCTACCTGTAACGCCCCTAAATTTGGTATTTAGGGGCACCCTGAACCTTCCTTCCTTAGTTCCAGATTCCGAAAGAAGAACAAGAAACAAGAAGACCTGCCGTGCAGCTGCTAACAAGAGGAAGACACCAACTGATTTGGCCCCAGCCCTACCGGCCTGTCGACCCTTGAACCTGCTCCTGCCAAACCCCGGCGTCTCCAGTGGTCAGCAACTTCAAAAACCCCGGAGGACCTGACTGCCTTGTGACTCTAACTACCTGGGACTCCCACGAGCAGTGGTACTGCTCAAAGCAAGTAACAAGCCCCTGGCATCAGCCAGGAACCGCAAACCCTGCACACTCTGCACCCGCCAAGCCTGGCCTGTGCTGGAGTGAACAAAGACCTCGAGGACGTCCCCCGGGCGACTGTGACCCCAAATCCAGCACCCAAGGACCCACCTCGATGCTCCTGACTATGCCTGCAGCTTCAGAACCAGGGACCCCTCCAACCGCGACCAGCTGAGGGTAAGATTTCCCGACGCCAAAAGGCACCCCTGCACCCTGCGGCCCCCTGTGCCCAACTCCTGGGTGCCTACCTATCCTCCAACTACCCAACTTACCTCTCGAAGTGGTGGTCGCACCTGAAGAATCTTCGTCCCCGAGCTTGCAGCCTTTGTTCGTTCTTGAGCTCCTCCATTGAATAACATTGAGCGCCCGACGGCTCAAAAGCACTCTGCACCCAGCCGCCCGAGTGCCCCTGGCAGTGCAACCTCTACTCTAATCTACTTCCCCATTTGCCCTGAGCAAGTGACCAGGAGCCCAGCTCCCACAGCCGTGTGGCCTGCTTGCCAGCAGCCACCAACCAAAGGCCCCCCTGCCTTCCATAGGATAACATTGGGCCTACTCACTCTGCACCCGGCCGCCCCAGTGCCGCTGAGGGTGTAACAACTGTACCTACCTGACCCTGGGAGACCCCTGAGTCTATGCCCAGAACCTTAACTCTGCCAGTCGAGTACTTACCCAAAAACCGATAACTCACTTTTCTTCCATAGGGTAACATTGACTGGTTTCACTTGGAAATTCTTCTAAGTGTGAAGTTTTGAAACTTTAAAATATTCATCTAAAATCAGCCGAATCACGAAAACGAAAATACTCACCTGTTATCAGGAGAGATCCCAGTGCTGGATCTTGGTGCCCAGCACTGACCCTGAAATGTAATTGTAACTGTACTTACCGGTAACATGAATTTCCTTCCATAGGATAACATTGCCTGGTTTTTGCTGAAAAAGTTTCTAAGTGTCGATTTTTGAAACTTACAAATATTTGCTAAAAATCGCCTGTGTGACATAAACGCATTCTTTCAATTATTTACAGGAGATGTACCAGTGCTGGATCCAGGATCCAACACTGAGTAAGAAAAAGTAACGCTAACACTACTTACCTGCTAAGGGAATTTCCTTCCATAGGATAACATTGCCTGGTTTTTGCCGAAAAAGTTTCTAAGTGTCGATTTTGCAAACTTACAAATATTCGTTAAAAATCGCCTGTGTGACAAAAACGCATTCTTTCAATTGTTTACAGGAGATGCACCAGTGCTGGATCCAGGATCCAACACTGAGTAAGAAAAAGTAACGATAACACTACTTACCTGCTAAGTGAATTTCCTCCCGTAGGATAACATTGGTGATTCTATGTGAAAAAGTTTCTAAGTGCCAACTTTTAAAATACAATAATATTCCTTAAAAATCACAACTGTAACCAAAACGTTTTTACTCAACTGCTTACAGGAGATGTCCCAGGACTGAATCTAGGATCCAGTCCTGTGGTAGGAAAAAGTAATCCAAAAAGTAATATATTGAATTTAACTAGAAATTCCCATTGAGCTCAGTTAAATTGTGTTTGAAATTGTGTTGCCTATGGCAACAACTGTAACCATTGCATTCAAAAGTCTATTGCCTATTGAAAGTATTTATCTAAAGCATCTCATTCTGAGAAAGTATATTCTGATACCTATTGGTTCTAAAATAAAACAAGCATATATGTTTATATACAAACCATTGGCCTAGAGTTCAGTTCTTGAGTGTGTGAGACCATTTGCTGACTGAGTGTGTACAACAAGTTCTTTACACTGTCCTCTGATACTGCCTTACTGCTCGACCAAGCTACCACTTTAGAGAGTAAGGTTACATCTAACTTTAGCCTCTGCCAAACCTCTGGGGACTGTGGACTCTGTGCACACTGAACCTTACTTTGGTTCAGTATATACAGAGCCACTTTCCTACACTCATCCACCGGGCTGGGCCCTGTCTTCTTTAGTCCTGTCCGGCGTACTACACACGCCCACACCTCCTGCAGGCGTACTCTGCCTTGCGGTGGCTGTGGTCTGGTTCCTCACTTTCGTGAACGCATGTCTTCCATGTGTGTTAGTTTTGCCGGCTCTTTCACACGATACCCCTATTAGTGAGTCTCTCGTGTCTCAGCTGTTGCTCGTGGCGCTTTATGGGGCCTTCTCCTCTCTATGGTGTGGTTCTGGCGGTACATACGGTTTCTCTTGTGTACTTCTGTTCCCCACATTCATGGCGCTGGTTGTTGCCATTCTTCTCATGCCCGCCTTTCACATGTCCGGTGCATGGGCCACAGTGCATTAGCCGGTCTTGTGTTTCCTTTAACACTGCCTCATCCTGGGAGTCATCAGCATCCTTCCGCTGCTGTTCTTACTTCCACTGTGCTTCTGCATGTCCGTCCTGCCTGCTCGGACTCGGTCCATTTTTGTACCCTAGCTACTCCTTTCTCTTTCCAAGTCCATTCGATCCTGTGGATCCCTCATATTATACACTTGGTTCCTCTCCTTTTTCGGAAGGTATCCCCTTTTATTCCGCACTGCCCTTCTGGTTCTGTGCTCGCTTCTCCTCTGTTTCACCAACAGGGATTTCCTGCTGCCCTCGGCAGCTTTAATGTCATTGCCTCTCATTGTTGGCCACTCCCTATGGAGTATTGTACTCCGGTGTTGGCCACTCTGGCAGTTCTGCCCCCACTGTGTTTAGCCGGTTGCTTGACACTTCTGTTCCCCTAGCAACTTAGTGGGGTTCTCTCGCAGACCCGCCTCCTATGGAGTATGGCTTTGGTATCTATTCTAAGTTAAGGAATCAGCGGCTAGATGTCTCTATCAGATGTACGAGTTACTTACCTTCGGTAACGGTGTATCTGGTAGAGATGTTGTCTAGCCGCAGATTCCTTAACGCCCACCCATCCTCCCCGATCTGCGAGGACCTGTTCAGGTGGGGTTTTCTACATTCACTCCCTTGGAGTGGTTTATCCTTCTACGGGCGGTATCTTTCGCCACCCTCCCCGTTAGGCTTATTCTGGCATTGCTTGTTCTGCTTCTCCCAATCTCATGCTTGGGTGATAGGTTCAGGTGTCCTTCTGCGTTTCTCACATCAGTTTCCTCCAGGATGGAGCCTACTGGTGTTTTCTACCCTCCCACCCACCTTCTCCGTTGCTTTGAGGTCTTTCTGGCCTGTTCCTCAGTCCACTAGTTCTATCATACGGGACACAGTCTCCCTCTTTCTTTCTTTAACCCTATGGGTTGGGGCTTTCATGTTTGTCGCAGTTGGCTCAATTCATTACTCCTTTTGCCTCAGGAGAGGGCATTCTGTCGCTTTTGTGGGGTTGCTTTTCATTCCCTTCATCGAGTGCTGACTTTGTCGTCTGCCTCGGTCTTCTTTTTATACATCTCTTTCCCTTGGGGGTAACATTCACTTCGCTTCCGCGCAATAGCTTCTCCATGTATTGCTCTGCTCTTTCCTTTTCAACACCTTTCAGTCAACAGTGCTTCTCACTGTTCATGGTGCCTTCTCACCCATTTTCTTTTTTATTCGCACACTGTTCCCATACTCTCACGGTTTTGCTGGGGGCTCCGCGTTGTGGCGCGGAAAAGTTCCTCCAAAGAAAACTGATGTCAGCGCGCCAGGGGGGTCCTATATAGCTCCACTGACGTCATGTCCGGGAACAACGTCAGGGCGGAGCTGGGCGGCGCCGCCCCCCAACGCGCAGAGGTACTGCTACGCAAAACAAATTCCGGATCCAGTCTGGCGCCTGGGGATATTCCAAGTTAAGGAATCTGCGGCTAGACAACGTCTCTACCAGATACACTGTTACCGAAGGTAAGTAACTCGTACTATGGGGAGAAAGGTCGAGAGAAGTGCGGCAAACCAATGGCGCATCGCCAATTCTAATGCTTTGCTCAACCAACACGCATACCAACACTGGGAGGAGTTAGGGGAGCTACTAAAGCACCTACCGAAACAATAGCAGAAGAGTGCAAGCCACTTGGTAGAAAAGGGGAAGAAAATGGCAAATACATGCTTAAAATCAGCCCCAAATGCCACAGAAACATCAAGCAGACAAATGATCGGCATCACAGAAAGAAGACACGAATGGCTGCGGATCTCAGGATTCAAGCCAGAGGTCCAGAACAACATACTGAATGCACTGTTTAATGGCAAACTGCTCTTTGGAAGTGTAGGGTACGACACGCTGAACCAAATAAAGGACAACGAAACAGCAAGATCTATGGGGGCTCTACAATTCAGAGGTGGCATGCGTAGATGAACTACCCCCTCAAGGAGGCCGGCAGGTAGGGGGAACCATCACCCCACAACCTCGCATCAGACATATCAACAAGGTTACCAAGGGGGAAACCAAGGTCAACAACGGGGACAGCAACAAGGTTGGCAATACCAGCAAGGAAGATAATCCTTTCGAGGAGGCCCCCATGGAAGAGGCCTTCCGCAAAGAGGGGGAGACCCCACAACAACGAAATGACTGCATTCCAAATACGATACACACTCCAGAAAGACCACAGTGTGCCCCTAAAGAGACAAAAACATCAAACAAACAGTTCCTGCAACATTCTACACCAGTAGGAGGCAGATTAAAGAACTTCCTCTACAAATGGAGAAAGATCACTTCAGACAAATGGATCTTAAACATAATACAGTACGGTTACTGCATAGAACTACTCCAACCACCTCCAAACAGAAGCCCAAGGAGGAAGGTACATTCCAAAGGAGAGACTACTCGGCTGCTCCAAGAGGTACAAGAACTACAAGTGAAAGAAGCTATAGAGCTTGTGCCGCACAAAGAAAGAAACATGGGAAATTGCTCCACGTACTTCCGAATTCCAAAGATAGACGGAACGCTGCGTCCTATCTTAGATCTCAGATTCCTCAACAAATTTATAAAGACTCAAAGGTTCAAGATGACAACCCTACAGATACCTCAATTGCAATAAGGGGACTACATGACCACTGTAGACTTAAAGGATGCTTATTTGCACATTCCCATGAACAACCAACAAAAAAAATATTAAGATTTGTGGTCAACAAATTCAAAGTGCTAGCATTCGGTCTAAAGTCGGCACCAAGGGTGTTCACAAAGTGCCTAGCAGCAGTGGCTTCTCACCTAAGAAGGTAAGGAATCCATGTATACCCGTACTTAAACGACTGGCTAGTAAGGACAAATTCTTCAACATCAGGTAATAGATACACTAGTCCAGCTCTTTTTTTCCATACACTGGGAGAAATCTTCCCCAGAGCCAGAACAGGAAAAGGTGTTCTTAAAGTGAGAATAAATGCTGTATTGGGGAAGGTGTTCCCAAGCGAAAAACTAACAACAGCCATACTGAAAGAACCACAGCTATACCAGAAGGGGCAAGCTCTGACAGTGAGGACAGTGGGGAAACTGCTAGGGATGATGGCTTCATGCATTCACTTAATCCCCAACATTTGCCTACACATGAGACCATTCCAGGAATGGGTGCAAGGACAATGGTCACAGGCGACAGGGAGTTGGGAAGATCTAGTGGTTGTCCTACAGAAAATACAGGAGGAAATAGCATGGTGGAACGAAGCAAACATGTCACAAGGGAGACTTTTCACTCAACCAACCCCAGCAGTTACCATAACGACAGATGCCTCAAAGATGGGATGGGGAGCTCAAATGAACAACCTCAAAGTAAGGGGACTGTGGACAGCGTAAGAAGCTCTACAGCATATCAACATCCTGGAATTAAAGACAGTGTTCCTAGCCTTAAAAGCCTTTCAGAAAGACCTCTACGGAAAGACAATTCTGATACAAACGGACAACACAACCACCATGTTTTACATAAACAAGGGGTAACTTAATCAGTTGCACTTTCTGTAAGAAAGTGGCTCTGTATATACTGAACCAAAGTAAGGTTCAGTGTGCACAGAGTCCACAGTCCCCAGAGGTTTGGCAGAGGCTAAAGTTAGATATAACCTTACTCTCTAAAGTGGTAGCTTGGTCGAGCAGTAAGGCAGTATCAGAGGACAGTGTAAAGCATTTGTTGAACACACTCAGGCAGCAAATGGTCTCACACACTCAAGAACTGAACTCTAGGCCAATTGTTTTGTATATAAAAATATATAATTGTTTTATTTTAGAACCAACAATAGGTATCAAAATACTTTCTCCGAATCAAATGCTGTAGTTGTATACTTTCAATAAGCAATAGACTTTTAAATGCAATAGGCAACACAATTCAAACACAATTATAACATTGAGCTCAATGGGGAATATCTGAAAGAGACACGTTAGTGACAGATTCCTTACCTTAGAATATCCCCAGGCGTCAGGCTGGATCCGGAAAGTTTTTGCGTAGCAGTACCCTTGCGCGTCGGTAGGCGGCGTCGTGCGGCTCCGCGTCCGTCGTCGGCGTCGTGATCGCCGGGATGACGTCGCGGGCAGTACTTAGACGCCGCCCCTGCGCGCTGACGTCAGTTCTTCTTTTTCCGCGCCAGTAAGCGCAGATCCGGGAAGAGCAGTGCCCTAGTCACTTTTTGACTATCTTTTTTGTGAATTTTTCACTGTTTCTTCAACGAGTCTTCACGACTCCTAAGGTGTCGTAGGGATGCCCGGCTTTAAGCCCTGCGAGGCCTGTGCTCGCATGATGTCGATCACGGACCCGCATCTCGAGTGTCTCTTCTGTCTCGGCCGAGACCACGACACGAAGTCGTGCCCTGACTGCTGGAAACTTCATCCGAAGGCTTTGCGAGAGCGGTCTCGAAAGCTGCTCGAAGTCCGGCAGTCGGCTCCGCGCCGCACCAAGCCCCGGTCCCGGGAGAGGTGGAGGGGCCGGTCGCGGAGTCCCCACCGTTCGTCGGAATCCAAGTCTTCGCGCTCCTCCGGTAAGTCGAAGCACAAGAAGTCTAAGCGGCGTCATCGCTCTAAGACTTCGCCTCGCCGGTCTCGCGACTCGGCTGAGGCCCCAGTCGGCACTGTCCCCGCGGCCCCGGACGTGCCTGTAGAGCCGCCCCCGAATTACCCGTTCTTTCCGGGGTCGGGGGCGACTCAGGCCGAAATACAGGAATTCCTGTCGGCCATGGCCCGCCTCTTCGGGCCTTCAGGTCCCTCCGGTGCGCCTTCGGGCCCCGCGGGCCCTGATGGGGTTGCCCCGGCGCCGCCGTCGACTCCGGTCCCGGCGCCGCCTGTCCCACCAGCCTTCATCCCGGCCTCGGCTCCGGCCTCGATCCCGGCTCCGGTGGTACCGCAACCCCCATCGATGCCGGTTGACCTAACCACGCCTCCGCCGATGTCCCCGGTGCCGTTCCTGACGCCGTCCGGGGCTCCGGACGGCGTCGTTCCCGGTTCTCTCCGGCTCCGGACATGGAGCCGGACCGGACGTCGCCCGACGCCGGTTCCGGCGCCCGATGAGACCTTGGGTCCCAAATGTCCCTCCTCCTCCATATTTTGAACAAGAGGAGGACCAGGAGAGCTGGGAGGGGTCTGAGGACCCTCTCACACAACAGTGTGAGTTTGACCCGGACTGGGTTGAGGAACTTGGGGATGCCAGTGGTCTAGACACCTCCCCTGACACTGGCATGCTGTCTCCTCCCGTGGCTACGGAGGAGGGGGCTAATTTTGCAACGGTGTTTCGTAGAGCAGCTGGAGCCTTACATCTCCAGTTGCCTACTGTGGCCGTCAGGACTAACCTCCTGACAGAAGTGCTTCAGCCGGCGGCTTCCTCTTCGGAGACTGTGCTGCCGTTTAATGATGCACTCACTGACGTTCTTTTGGGTACCTGGTCCAAACCCACCACAGGGGCTCCTGTGGATAGGAACGTGGCCCGACGCCATCGCCCTGCTCCGGGCGACCCCTGTTTCTCTCCCAACATCCCACCCCTGAGAGCTTGGTTGTCCAAGCCTCTGCCTCCCAAACCGCCTTCCCTACCGCCCCTCCGGATAGGGAATCCAAACGCCTGGACCAATTTGGGAAGAAGGCTTTTTCTTCCTCCAGTGCTGGCTTGCGGTCCGTCAACACCGCTTGCCTTTTGGGCCGATATACCCACTCCCTGTGGGATTCAGTGGCGGCTGTTTTGCCGCAGTGTTCTGAGGAGGTCCAGACACTGCTTACCCGCGCCATTGCGGAAGGGCGAGATGCGGCTAAATACACCATCCGTTGTGGCCTTGATACCGCCGACTCGCTGGGCAGATCGCTTGCTACGACGGTGGCGCTACGTCGCCACGCCTGGCTGAGGACAACTGGTTTCTCGGGTGATGTCCAGAATACACTCATGGACATGCCCTTTGATGGAGTCGGTCTTTTTGGTTCAAAGGCAGACCATGCACTGGAGCGGTTTAAGGACTCACGGGCTACGGCCAAGTCCCTCGGCCTTTCTGTTGTACGCCCTCCGCTCAGCTCTGCTTTTCGCCCCTTTCGTGGCCACGGAAGGGGCGCCCAGTCACGTCAGCTGCCCAGCCCCCGGCCCGCACAGCAAGCGTCTACGCAAGGACGTGGATACCGCCGTGGCGGTTCGGGCAACCAGCGTGCGGGTCAGGCCACCACCTCCAACCCGTCCGCGGCCTCCGAGCCCTCCTTGTCCCTCCTTTCCGGTGCACGGCACGCCAGTAGGGGGCAGGGTCCGCCATCACCTTCACCACTGGCGTCCCATCACCTCGGACAGGTGGGTCTTGGACATTGTCCGAAGGGGCTACTCCCTCCCCTTCGAGACCACCCCCCCAGCCATGCCACCTCAATTCCACCGCATGTCAGGGGATCACTTGGTACTTCTGCAGAAGGAAGTCACGGCCCTCTTGGCCAAGAGGGCCATCGAGCATGTTCCGACCCCAGAAGTAGGACGTAGTTGCTACTCCCACTACTTCCTGGTGCCCAAAAGGACAAGGAGGACATGCGTCCTATCTTGGATCTCCGGAACGTCAATCGCTTCCTCCGGAAGGAGAAGTTCAAGATGCTCACCCTAGCTCAGGTCTTGACTGCCCTCGACCCTGGAGACTGGTTGGTAGCGTTGGACTTGCAGGACGCTTATTTTCACATCCCCGTCCTGCCGGCCCACCGGCGTTACCTGCGGTTCACGGTAGGCCTCGAGCATTTTCAGTTCACCGTGCTCCCCTTTGGCCTTACAAGTGCCCCTCGGGTGTTCACGAAAGTGATGGCGGTGGTCGCAGCTCATCTGCGCCGGGCAGGGGTTCCAGTCTTCCCCTACCTCGACGACTGGTTGCTGAAGGCGGGCTCGTCCCAGGCAGTCGTCTCCCACCTCCAGACTACGGCCGAACTCCTGCACTCGCTGGGGTTCTCCATCAATGTGCCGAAGTCGCATCTGATTCCTTCTCCACAGCTCCTTTTCATCGGAGCAGTTCTGGACACGACGCAGTTTCGGGCCTATCCTCCCGAACGGCGAGTCTGGGATATTCGGGCTATGATTCCGATCTTTCAGCCTTTATCCTGGGTTTCGGTACGGATGACCCTGAGGCTGCTGGGCCTCATGGCCTCCTGCATCCTGCTGGTCACTCATGCCAGATGGCATATGCGGGCTCTGCAGTGGGACCTGAAGTTCCAGTGGGCGCAGCACCAGGGCAACCTGTCCGATCACGTCCAGATCTCGGAGGGGACTGCAAAACAATTGCAGTGGTGGCTCTCGAACCGGCAATGGGTCATGTGCAGATCCCTCTCCCTTCCCCAGCCAGAGCACACAGTTGTGACGGACGCGTCCCTTCTGGGATGGGGCGGTCACATGGGAGAGGCGGAGATCAGAGGCCTCAGGTCTCCGGCGGAGTCCCGGCTCCATATCAACCTTCTGGAGCTCCGGGCGATCCGACTTGCACTCAAGGCATTCCTTCCCTCTGTCAAAGGGAAGGTAGTGCAGGTGTTCACAGACAACACCACCGCCATGTGGTACTGCAACAAACAAGGCGGGTGGGGTCGTGGACCCTTTGTTAGGAGGCTCTGCGCCTCTGGACATGGCTGGAACATCAGGGCATGTTCCTGATGGTTCAACACCTGGCAGGTTCCCTGAACGCCAGGGCGGACGAACTCAGCCGCAGGTGCATGATGGATCACGAATGGCGTCTTCACTCGGAAGTGGCGCAAGGACTCTTTCTACAGTGGGGAGAGCCTTGGTTAGATCTATTCGCCACCGAAGAGAACGCGCAATGTCATCAGTTCTGCGCGTTGGAATTTCCAAGGCGGCACTCGCTCGGCGACGCTTTTCGTCACGAGTGGAGTTGCGGTCTATTGTACGCCTTTCCGCCTATACCACTTCTACCCAGAGTGTTGAAGAAGATTCGGCACGACCGGGCCCAAGTCATTCTTGTGGCTCCGGACTGGGCTCGAAGAGTTTGGTATCCCGAGCTACTCAGTATGAGCGTAGATCCCCGATCCGTCTGCCTCTTCGGGAGGATCTTCTGTCGCAGCAGCAGGGGACGGTCCTCCACCCGAACCTGTCCAGCCTCCACCTGCTTGCGTGGAGATTGAGCGGCGGCAGTTGATTCCTTTCGACTTGCCTCCCGAAGTTTGTGATGTGATTCTGGCAGCCAGGCGTCCCTCCACTAAGGTGGTATACGCCTGCAGGTGGAACAAGTTTGTGGCATGGTGCACAGCAAAGGCTGTGAATCCCCTTTCTGCCCCTCTCTCTGAGGTTCTCCTGTTCCTTCTTTCCCTGGCCCAACAGGGTTCTGCCTTGGGTACCATCAAGGGCTATCTTTGTCCCATCTCGGCCTTCCTCAGGCTTCCTGATCAGCCCTCCCTTTTCAAGTCCCCTGTTGTTAACAGGTTTCTAAAAGGCATTACACACCTCTTCCCTCCTGTTCCGTTTGTGATGCCTCAGTGGGACTTGATTCTTACCTTTCTTATGTGCGCTCCCTTTGAGCCTCTACATAACTGTCCTCTTCGTCTTCTGACTCTGAAGACTGCCTTTCTGGTGGCCGTCACCTCCGCTCGGCGGGTGAGTGAGCTCCAGGCTCTATAATGTAAACCTCCCTTTCTGTCTGTCCATCCAGACAAGGTTGTTCTTAGGACGCGTCCGTCCTTCTTGCCAAAGGTGGTTACTGCCTTCCACATTGGGCAGACCATCACTTTACCCACCTTCTTTCCGCCTCCGCATCCTTCCAGAGAGGAAGAGAGGCTCCACCGTCTGGACCCAAAACGTGCGCTTTCCTTTTACATCGACCGCACACGCCATTTCCGGGTGAATGACAAGCTCTTTGTTGGCTACGTGGGCGCCAAAAAAGGTCGGGCGGTGCACAAGAGAACCATCTCCCGCTGGGTAACCTTGTGTATCAAAGCCTGCTATTCTTTGGCTAAAAAGGAGCCTCCTGTTGGGCTGCGTGCCCATTCCACCAGGGCAACGGCTGCTACCACGGCTTTGGGCCGCGGTGTTCCGCTGCAGGATATCTGTCAGGCAGCTACGTGGGCCTCGCTGCACACGTTTACAAAGAATTACTGCCTTGACAGTCAGGTCCGGAGGGACGGCTTCTTTGGCCGTTCTGTCCTCCAGGACTTCCTTGTCTGATCTTTGTTCGCAGACCCACCACCGGGGTTGGTATTGCTGGGGTATCTATTCTAAGGTAAGGAATCTGTCACTAACGTGTCTCTTTCAGATGCACAAGTTATTAACTTGTGTAACGATATATCTGTAAGAGACAGTAGTTAGTGACAGATTCCTACCGCCCCACCCATCCTCCCCGTTCTGCGAACTGATTTCTAGGGTTAAGGACATCCCTTTCAGGGCCCTAGTATTTTTCAGACACCTATGTCGGCTTCTTGCATGGCTCTGCGTTCCTGGCGGGGAAAGTCGTGTACAGAACTGACGTCAGCGCGCAGGGGCGGCGTCTAAGTACTGCCCGCGACGTCATCCCGGCGATCACGACGCCGACGACGGACGCGGAGCCGCACGACGCCGCCTACCGACGCGCAAGGGTACTGCTACGCAAAAACTTTCCGTATCCAGCCTGACGCCTGGGGATATTCTAAGGTAAGGAATCTGTCACTAACTACTGTCTCTTACAGATATATCGTTACACAAGTTAGTAACTTGTGCTTTAAGTAAATGCAATATCAATTACTTTGCGTATGATTTTCTTACTCTGGGCTGGATCCTGCATTCAGCCCTGGTGCATTTCCTTTAAACAGTTGGAAGAAATCGTTTTTGTTACACAGGCGATTTTTAAGGAATATTCGTTTGTTTCAAAAATCGACACTTAGAAGAATTTCTGGAGAAAACCAGGCAATGTTATCCTATGGAGGAAAATCAAGTTATCGGTAAGTACAGTTGTAATTGCTTTTCAGGGTCAGTGCTGGGCACCAAGATCCAGCACTGGGATCTCTCCTGATAACAGGTGAGTAATTTCGTTTTCGTTGATAGGACGAATTTTAGTGAATATTTTAAAGTTTCAAAACTCGACACTTAGAAGAAATTTCAGTGTAAACCAGTCAATGTTATCCTATGGAGAAAATGTAGGTTATCGGCTTTCAGGTAAGTACTCGACTGGCAGAGTTAAGGTTCTGGGCATAGACTCGGGTCTCCCAGGGTCAGGTAGGTACAGTTGGTACACCCTCAGCGGCACAGGGGCGGCCGGGTGCAGAGTGAGTTAGGCCCAATGTTAGCCTATGGCGGGCAGGGGGCCCTTGGTTGGTGACTGCTAGAAGGCAGGCCACACGGCTGTGGGAGCTGGGCTCCTGGTCACTTACACAGGGCAAGTGGGGAAGTAGAATAGGATAGGTGTTGCACTCCCAGGGGCACTCGGGCGGCTGGGTACAGGGTGCTTTTGAGCCGTCGGGCGCTCAATGTATTTCAATGGAAAAGCTGGAAGTTGAACAAAGACTGCAAGCTCGGGGACGGAGATTCTTCAGGTGCGACCACTTCGAGAGGTAAGTTGGGTAGTTGGAGGATAGGTAGGCACCCCGGAGTTGGGCACAGGGGGCCACCGGGTGCAGGGGTGTCTTTTCGCGTCGGGAAATCTTACCCTCTGCTGGTCGCAGTTGGAGGGGGCCCAGGTTCTGAGGCTGCAGGCATCGTCCGGGTCGTCGAGGAGGGTCCTTGGGTGCTGGATTCTTGGTCACAGTCGCCAGGGGGACGTCCTCGTGGTCTTTGTCCACTCAGGCACAGGCCGGGCTCGGCGGGTGCAGAGTGTGCAGGAGTCGCGGTTCCTGGCTGGCACCAGGGGTTTGTTACTTGCTTTGAGCAGTACCACTGCTCGTGGGAGTCCCAGTTCTTTTAGAGTCACAAGGCAGTCAGGTCCTCCGGGGTTTTCGAGGTTGCTGACCACTGGAGACGCCGGGGTTTGGCAGGAGCAGGTTCGAGGGTCGACAGGCCTGTAGGGCTGGGGCCAAGTCAGTTGGTGTCTTCCTCTTGTGAGCAGCTGCACGGCAGTTCTTCTTTCTTCTTGCTTGTTTCGGATACGGGATCTGAGGAAGGAAGGTTCAGGGTGCCCCTAAATACTAAATTTAGGGGCGTTACAGGTAGGTACAGGGCAGGGACCAATGGGTCCCTTCCCTGGGGTAGGTACACCCCCTATCCTGCCACTCTCCAGTGGGAGGGGGGCAGGAGCCTAGTCCTGATTGGGCAGGGCTCCCCATCTTCAAGATGGCGAGAGCCCGGAGATGTGCTTCACCTCGCCTCCCCCACCTGAGGGGTGGGGTTGGTAGAGGCTGGCACACCCCTTTCCTCACTTGGGGTTTCCCGCCAGTCTTCCCGCCAGAGTGGGGCTAGAACCGGTGGGGACCAGTTGCTGAGTACAGCAAGTGGTCTGGGGAGGCTCACAAAGGCGGCATGCCTTTGAAACTTCCCCCTGCCCATCCTGGGGGAGGAGACCTAGCACCTCGCCCAGGACGTGCATTGTTGCAGGCCCAGGAGAGCGGATGGCTCTCTACCCAGGGGTCCAGCAACCTGTCTGCTGGGTGGCAGCCTAGGCAGCCTCTCAGGCAAGACGTGGATTGTGGGTTAGGTTCAGGGGGGCAACTCTAAGTTGCCCTCTGTCGTGCATCTTACATTAAATCCCACACTGGCATCAGTGTGAGTTTAATGTGCTGAGAAGTTTGATACCAAACTTCTCAGTCTTCAGTGTAGCCATCTTGGTGCTGTGGAGTTCGTGATGACGGCCTCCCAGCACCATATACTCTTAATGGCAGCACTGCACTTACAGTGCCCAGGAATAGACTTGGGTACTGTAGGGGTACAGGGCTCATGCCCCTGTACCCTCACCACTGGCATAGTGCACCCAGCTAGAGGGGTGACCGAGGTATGTCAGGGCAGTGTGTTTGTGGGCATGGCACACAGGGATGTGTGCCATGTCGACTCTCTGTTTTGTTCTGCACCAAGACACTCAGCCTGCAAAGGCAGTGTGTGTGTGTCAGGGTACAGGGCCTCTAACGGTGGCAGAATAAGTGCTGCAGCCCTTAGAGGCCTTCTCTGGTCACAGTGCCCTGGGTACCTATGGTACCATTTACCAGGGGCTGACATGTGGCCAGAGATGCCAATTGGGTTTAGGCTTCAATGCAGTTTTAGGGAAGGAACACAGGCCCTGGGCACCTGATTGGCAGGAGCCCAGGGCACACTCAGTCAAAGTACATCAGCAATTCAGCAAAAAGTGGGGGCATACCATGCAAGAAAGATGGCACTTTCTCACACTTTCGACTCTAGCTCAGCACCTGTGGACATGGGCAATCCCATGGGACATAAACATAATAGCAATACACCTTGTGGGAAAGGATCATGTAGAAGCGGACAGACTGAGCAGACAAGCTTCGTTGTCCCACGAGTAGGAACTGAATAAATTGGAACTCGGCAAGATCTTTCACAAATGGGGAAATCCAGAAGTCGACCTCTTCACAACACCCCCACAATGCAAAATACCAACGCTTCCCATCCAGGCTACCTTGCCAACAGTCCCTGGGGAATGCGCTATGGATAGACTGGTCAGGGATATTTGCTTAGGCTTTCCCCCGATAACACTACTCCACAAGGTGATCAACAAATGCAGGATCACCCACATGAAAATGATTCTCATTGCCCCACAATGGGCGATACAGACTTGGTTCTCAGAGATAATGGAGATATCTCACAAATTGCCAAAGAGACCAGACTTACTAACGATGCAAAAGAGAAGAGTGCTCCACCCAGAACCGGAGAGCCTGAGCCTCGCAGCATGGCTCCTGAGGACTTAAAATTTAGACACCTAAAGCTACCGGAAAGCACTATGGCAGTCCTACGAGAAGCAAGAAAGCTGACCACTAGGAAATGTTACACAGCAAAATGGAAAATATACTCGCTATGGTGCCTCAAAGGTGGTCTTTTCCAAAAAAACAAAAAAGAAAGGACAGTGCAAAAGTCCTTAACACATCTACTGCGCCTTAAGCTAACCTACCCATCACTGAAAGTTCACTTAGCAGCAATTGTAGCATATACAAGAGGCCATAAAGGGAAGAGCTTCTTCACTTCACAAGTGGTCAAGAGGTTCCTAGGAGCCAAGAGAATCGCCTCCCCAAAGAGGGTGCTGGCACCCACATGGAATCTAAATATGGTACTCACTCAACTAATGAAAGCACCATTTGAGCCGCTACACAAGGCCACGCCATAAATGCTCACACTAAAGTCGGCCTTTTTAGTAGCAATAACATCACTACGTAGAGTTAGTGAGTTGCAGGCACTAACATTACTGGAACCATACTTCCAGATTCATAATGACAGAATCGTCATGAGAACAGATCCACACTTCATGCCAAACTTAGTATCACAATTCCACATAAATCAAACCATACAGATACCAAGTTTCATCCAAAGACGCAGGCAGAAAGAGAATTACTTACTCTTGACGCTAGAAGAGCAGTGATGTATTAGATTGAAAAGACTAAAGAATACAGAAAGACAAAACAACTCTTTGTATCTTTTGCAAACAGTTTCCTTGGAAATGCTTTAACAAAAAACACAATCGCAAGATGTATAGCGCAAACCATACAATTGTGCCACAAACAAGCAGGAGAAGCATTACAAAGAGCCCCACGGGCTCACTCAGCAAGAAAGAAAGGGGCAACTAGAGCCTTTCTTGCCAACACACCCCTTCAAGACATTTGCATGGCAGCAACATGGTCTTCAGTGCACACATTCACCTAACACTACTGCGTGGACGTCCAAATGAATAAAGAAGCACAAGTAGGACAAAAGGTCTTGCAACATCTATTCACAAACCAACGCTTATCTTCGACCCAGCAACCACAAAACTAACAAACTGCTACAAAATCTATGCACAGCATGTGAATCCATAAGATTCACGCTGCAAAATGTATAGTTTCTTACCTGTCGGTGTAGTTTTGCAGCGTGAAGAATTTTCTAGATTCACTAGCGAACCCACCCTCCTCCACTAAAGAAGAGAGAGAGGAGAAAGGGGGGGGAAAAATAAATCTGAAGATGGCGACCAAAGGTGGGAGTTTTCGGAGGAAGTACGACAACGTCACAAGGGAACACTAAATGGTGGTACGTCGACGCCCACAAAAAAGAGGAAAGAACAATTCCAGACCCAACCACTAGATGGCGAAATAATGCACAGCATGTGAATCCAGAAAATTCTTCAAGCTGCAAAACTACACCGACAGGTAAGAAACTATCCGTTATTGCCCAAGGGCCTTTTGAATGTCCGTAATTGCTTCCTACAACTGTATACTGGATTAATCACATCACAAGCCTCTGAATGCCACTTTTTAATAATTTTTTTAGATATGTCCTTACTTTACCAATTTGCCATTACTTATTGCTGTTAACTTATCTATCTGATAGAGACTTCTAGTTGCCTATTCCTTACTTTTGTATTATTCCCTGGCATGAGACTGCATCCAGAAAGAGCAGTGCTCCTGTGTGCCAGTAGGTGGCATTGTTCGGCTTCATGTGCCGTTATTGGTGTCGTCCGTGCTGAAAGTGACGTTTGCGGTGCCTATATAGGCACCACCCAGGCTTGCTGACATCAGTTCTTTTCTGTTCGAGGCATGTGTGCTGTAGATGCACATGCTTTGCATACTCCTGCCATCTAGTGTTGGGTCTGGATGTTTGCAAGTTGTTTTTCTTCGAAGAAGTGTTTTCCAGTCACAAGGTAAGGTGACTCCTCCTTTCGGTGATAGTGTGCATGGGCATCGACTCCATTGTTAGATTTTCTTCCCGCCATCGTGTTCGGACATGGTTTGCAGCGCTCCTGTTCGACACCGTTCTTCGGGATCCCCTCGAGGCGCAAACACATACTGTACCCTCATCAGTATTGTTTTGCACGTGTTTTATATTCTTTGCGTCTCGAAAAATAGAAAAACACTATCTTCGGTATAGAAGACATCGTTGGCGGCCTTTGAGCCTAGCCACGTCGGTCAACGTGCACTCAGTTTCATAGTCTTCTGTCGATGGAACAGACTGTTCCATTCTGTCCTCTGTGCCACTCCAAGTATCTGCGCACCCACCTGCATAAAGTCTGCAACTTGTCCCTCTCACTGGAGCACAAGGAAGAGGACTGCGACGCTTGTTGATCGTTCCGGTCCAAAAAGACTTTGCGGGACCGTCTGGCTCAACGAAGAGACATACAGCGGCAGCACATCGAACACACTCCGGATAGCTTCAGAGAAGATACCGAATACGAAGAAATTGAGGTGCCTGCAGCGGAAGAGGAGGATGCCTTCTCTATCGAAGAGTCGGATTCGGAACTGGAAATGGAGCTCAAGTCCGAAGACGTTCCAGCGGTACATGGTACCGTGACTTCCAAAGCCCCTTTGCCCCTCAAGATTCCTTCTACCAAACATAAGGCTTCTGGGCCACCACTGCCTTCTGGCCATGGTCAGCACCAAGACACTGCTTCCAACGCCCCGCCCTCGGGCTCTGCACTGAAACAGTCAAGCCTTCCGACTCGGGCCGAGAAAAACTTCCTTTGACACCGAAATCTTCGGCCCCAAAGTAAACAAGCATTGGCATAGCCAATAGGTCTCACCTTTGGGACCTTAAGAAACTGTTATTGCGGCACCTTAAGTGACGTGCAAGAGTTTCGTGACACTTTGTACAAACGTTCGTGCTACCTGCCTACATGTCCACGTGCCGCTGCCAATAACCGTTCACGGTGAGCTCCCTACTACTAATAAACAAAACGACGCGTTCCGATATAGTCCTTGCTGTCTTCTCGCTATGAACACCAGACATATTACTAAAGGTAGTTATTTGATCGACCTCGGAAGGATGAAAGGTAGAGTCGAATCAGTGGAATTCACAACCCCGACGTCTGCATCAAGGGTGTCAACCCACCGAGCTCCCTTTCCGAGTGCATTGGTGCCTGTTCAGTGCCTCGTCCACCTGAGATGCGCAAGGTAGGGATGACCCCCCCCCCCCATCTCAAGGACCTCCTTCTAAGCACGAGTTGCTACCTGCCACCGGAAGCCCACCCAAGACACTCAGGGTGGTAGTTTCACGCGGGGGTGGATGGGGGGGGGGAGATCTTTAATCATAGATGGTCCCAGGAGGCACCGCGGTGTCAGATGCACACTTTGCATCCACTGCAAAAACAAACTCAGCACCCCCCCCCACCCCTCCCCAGCTACAAAGTCGTGATTCCTCGGCGATGAGTCACCCTGGCTGTGAATTCCTCCAAAACCAGCCTCTCGCCCAAGAATGTTCCACATTCCTCTCCCAGTGCCTGGGAGCAGCTGCTGGGGCGCAGCCCGCTAGCTGCAAGCCATCTGTATCCCACGGGCCCCTCGGTCCAGCCTCATCGGCCCCTGACACGACTCCCCTTAATGTGCAGGGTGGCTGATTGCCCCCCACGTCCTGACTGTGGATTCAGAAGCTGGGTGTGGGAGCCCTGTGGCAGAGAATAGTTTTAGCAGGGCCGGCCCCAGCTTTCATCTTCTTGAAAATGATAAAATTAACACCACTGAGCTGGGTAATTACAACAAAAACATAGTGCTCATTTTATCAGTCTCAGAACAGTGAAAACTGCATAGGCCATGCTTGATTTCGAAAGTTTGGACTTCAGTTCTCACGGATGCATTCCCCTTGCATTCCCATTTCCCTGTCTCCCCTAACACGCGCAGACTCAGAAGGAATCCAGGCCAAGCTGCTCCATGCCAACGCACCCCATTTATGACTGACGCAAGGCATGCTGGGATAGCGTGCTGTCAAGTGTCCGTGGTGCCTTCAGCCACTCCTGGCTTGACATCTAACAGCACTATTTATGCTCGGACTTTCAGCCCTTCGTACAATGTTAAAAACAAACTACAAGTCCCATAATGCAACGTGCCACTGGCTGAGAAACCTGGACTGCAGACCGTTTGCACACTCATCTGTCGCGCGTTTCCCTGTTGCATCCCTCCAGCACTCTGCACCCACTGTCGCTGGGCCCTCTTCTCTGTCCTGCACCTCTTCTGTCCCCCTGCACCCCCGACTTGCAGGCAGGTCAGTGCTTTATATGTCACTGAGATGCACATGACTGTTTCCTTAACAGTTATGCGGCAAAGCACCCAAGCCGTATATTGGTCGTTTCATACACTCTCATTTTTAGCCAAAGCAATAATTCCAAACACGCGGGGGGGGATAGGCGGCGTTGCCTTTCATCCTTAAACTGCACTTCAAACTGAACTGCAAGTCATTTTCAAACCATGCATCCTTGTCCTGCAAAGCTGGGCGCAGAGAGACAGTTCTGGACAACTGCTGACGGTGCACATTATACATTTACACATATAAAATTGCAGCAGTAAATACATATTTGTGGCATGCGCGTGCAGCCTGCTTTGGGGGCACCGCCTGTCGCAGAGGTCCGAGTGCAGGATGCAACGGACAGGTTAGGATCTCTGCTGGGAAAGAATCCCCCACTCCCCCCCCATCTCTACCCCTCCCCCCTAAACCGAGGTCGATAAAGGGAGTGCCAATACGGACTACTGATATTTTAATAGCGCTACAAATTCGGAAAGCTGTGACCGCAGGCGCTATGTGATAAGATCAGGCAGCACTTACCGACTGGTAGCTCCTCCTTGGATAAGACTGAGTTGATGATGTAGTTGTGAAGTTTGTGTTGGTAGATGCAGCTCAATAGGAGTAGTGGGGGCGGGCACAAAGAGACAAGGGGGAGTGGTGGAGGGGAGACAAGGAGGCACTGCAGCTGCCGCCCTGCGTGCCGCTGCTCGCTCCCGCAAGCAAAACGCTGTGGGAGTGAACCTTTGCAAAAGAGGTGGGACATGATGGCGACTGGTGAGGAGCTCAAGGAGTGAGCTCCGCTGGCTAGGCTAGGGATCCAAACTTGCCAAAATATCCCTGTTTAGCCCGTGCCGCTTCAAGACACCGTAACCAAGGAAATAAGGAACCCAGTAAACTGTAATAAAGATACATTTCTTCTGCGGAGGCAATATCCTCGATCGGACACTTACCGGAGACGGACCACTGGACTCCATTGCTGCAGGAATCAAGACTTTAGTGGTGACGACCTGCCCTTTAGCCAAACTCTCCCTCATCACCGAAGGCGGATCGAAGGTCCCCAGGTGAGCACCGTGACAGGAGGCGGATCGCAGGAGTACATCTCATCAGCGCCCGGATCATAAGGTGACGACCCGCCCTCTGGCCAGGATCGTACACATCGCCAGAGTCATCGCTGCAGTAACCAGGACTCCGGAGTTGACGACCCGACCTGTGCCCAAGCTCTTCCACAGCACCGGAGGCGGATTGAAGGACACTGGGAGAGCACCGGTGCAGGAAGCCAACCGCAGGAATACATCGGTGGCAGGGACCGGAACATTGTGAGTGACCCGCCCTCTAGCCTGGATCTTCTACAGCGCCAGAGACAGTTTGTAGACCCCCGGGAGATCACTGCGGCAGGGACTCTGCCGTATGCAGGTATTCACCAGCCACGAGCACCCAGGAAACGAGGTTCGCGGCTGGACACGCCCGCAGGCAGGATCAGCCCTGGGCTCCCTTTGTTCTAGGGGCTTCCATTATGATTTGCAAATGGTCTCAAGGGTTATTTCCGCGTTGTGTCCCGTATCTTCACGAGGTTGGGCTCTAAAGACAGATCGCGGAGGAACTCATATGAGGGCAATTACCAATTTGGGAACCGTAGCTCACACGCCGATGAGCACTAGACCGCATTGCCTCTAATGTGTGATTTGTGGTCTGGGGAGCCAGACCTTCGGTTTTTCTGGTACCAATGGTGATTTGGGCGTCCCCTTCATATTTTTGTTCATGTACTGCTCATGCCGGATCTTGTGCAATTAACAACGTCGATGGCCCTGTGAACAGTGCATGGCCCCCATTTTGTGTTCACGCTGAAAAGAACAGCAGCTCCTCCCTACAAAATGGCAGGCATAATTAATTAAACAGTGAAAGTACTACTTACTCCACACCAACTCTTGAGAAAAGACATAGGACCTCTATTCACAACACACCACTAAACAGAAACAAAGGACCAACCACTGCAATCTGTCTCTATGGAAAGGGACATAGGACTATACCCAGAGGGGTTCGATACATGGAAAGAGCGATATGACTACACCCCAGATCTAAACTATCACTGGATAAGCAAGCAGCCATCTTGGAGTGGCTTCTATATCAGTTAATTAAACCATAGCATGCTCCAGATTTCATCCTACGACTCCCTAAACCACAAATTCACTGGTGACATTTCTACAAATTTTGGCAGCCACTATGATCTAAGACTAAAAGATTTATCCAAGACCTTAACTAGAAAGAGACCCAGAACTCCAGCTTAAAATAAGTACTACCACCTTAATAGAATAAGAAAGGACCACCCACCACATGGGCAATGGAAACAGGACTACACCATTAGAGGACCCGCTAATGGAAATGGTGAGAGGACCTACTCCAAGGATCTGTCATGTGTAACATACAGGGCAGCCATCTTTGACTGACTCACTCAATATGATCTAATACCCACTCTACATTGAAAACATACGCGATTCCATATTTCTATAATCTCACAAATTGAGAGCTAGTCCCCTCTATCCTAGTTCCTCCTCAACGCTACAAGGCATACTACCTCTCATACTCTGACCCTTGCACCCCCTCTCATAAAACTTCAACGTCACAAGGCATACTACCTCTCATACTCTCCGACCCTTTCACCCCCTATCAAAAAGTTACACCTACACTATGGAGCTCAAGGTCCGGCACACCTATTCCATTAAATACCCCCGTAACCTTACAAAAAAAGCGGCTAAAGGCTTCAAACATAGTCTATTAAAATGTCACCCAGAAATTCCAATCTCTGACCCTTACTTCTCAAACAACAAAGGGCATATAACGAACGACATCATCTTCTGCCAAAAGAAGAGCCCAATGGCGGAGAGCCTTTCTCGCCCTATTCTCGATTGCATCCACTAAGAAAACAGCACATGGTCTTACATTATCCATCATTCCCTCCCTGTTCTACAAAGCTGCAGCTACAATTACTATATATCATAATGGGATCATCCTCATGCAAGCATCAGACCATAACCTAAATCTACTGGATAAACTCTTTCCGCGCATCAAAGAGAAGGCTGTAAGACCCCATCCCACCAACAAACCACTCTCTCAGCTCTCTGTCCGACTCCCTACCTGACTCCTCATCAAGACTTTTTCCCTCGGTATCCCATTGTGCATATACACCCACCCCAGACCCAATCGACACCCCATTGAATGACATACATCTCCCCAAGTCCTACTCCTCCCCCAGCACCACCATAACTTCTACCATGCCTATCACTCCTCACACTCGTATCTCCTTGCCTCCAGCCTTCCCACACGCCCCCTCGCCCCCACCACTACCCCCGTCTCCACAACCACACCCTCTATATAACACACCCCTCCCCACTTCCTTCTCCATCCCCAGCAACTCCATTACAAATTCTGCTCCAATCGCCCCCTACACCCTTATATCAGATCAGCCCGCGTTCCCACCCTCTCCCTCCCCCCTCACTACAAATCTCACCGTCCCCACTTCCCTCTACATCCCCAGCAACTCCATTACAAATTCTGCTCCAATCGCCTCCTACACCCTTACATCTGATCAGCCTGCGTTCCCACCCTCTCCCTCCCCCCCTCACTACTGAATCTCACCGTCCCCACTTCCCTCTCCATCCCCAGCAACTCCATTACAAATTCTGCTCCAATCGCCCCTACACCCTTACATCCGATCAGCTCGCGTTCCCACCCTCTCCCTCCCCCCTCACTATGAATCTCACCGTCCCTCCTCCTATAGCACACATCATTACCCCCTCACGTCCCTTCTCTACTCCCCTCCCCCCCTTTCCATGGATTACCACACTGAAAGACTGCCACACAACGGACCAGATCACTTCTCGCCCCAGGACCCCAATCAATCAATCATGTCACTTATAAAGCGCACTACATACCCGCGAGGGTCTCAAGGCGCTGGGGGAAGAGGGGGGTGGTGCTGCTACTGATCGAAGAGCCAGGTCTTGAGGAGTCTATTGAAGGCCAGTAGGTCTTGGGTCTGTCGGAGGTTGGTGGGGAGGGTGTTCCAGGTCTTGGCGGCGAGGTGGGAGAAGGATCTGCCGCTGGCGGTCGTTTTCCGGATGCGGGGGACTGTGGCGAGGGCGAGGCTGGTCGAGCGGAGCTGGCGGGTGGGGGTGTAGAAGCTGAGTCGTCGGTTGAGGTAGGCTGGTCCGGAGTTGTGGAGTGCTTTGTGTGCGTGGGTGAGGAGCTTGAAGGTTATCCTCTTGTTGACAGGGAGCCAGTGCAGGTCTCTCAGGTGGGGTGTGATGTGGCTGCGTCGGGGGATGTCGAGGATAAGACGTGCAGAGGCGTTCTGGATGCGTTGCAGCCGTCTCAGGAGCTTAGCCGTCGTTCCTGCGTAGAGGGCGTTTCCGTAGTCCAGCCTGCTGGTGACGAGGGCCTGGGTGACTGTTTTTCTTGTTTCGGTGGGGATCCACTTGAAGATCCTGCGGAGCATTCGGAGGATGTTGAAGCAGGATGAGGAAACGGCGTTGACCTGCTTAGTCATGGAGAGGGTGGGGTCGAGGATGACCCCTAGGTTGCGTACGTGGTCGGTGGGTGGCGGGGCTGTTCCCAGTGATGTTGGCCACCAGGAGTCGTCCCAGGCTGAAGGGTTGGAACCAAGGATGAGGACCTCCGTCTTGTCCGAGTTCAGCTTCAGGCGGCTGGTCCTCATCCATTCGGCGACGGCCTTCATTCCTTCGTGGAGGTGGGCTTTGGCGGTGTGAGGGTCTTTGGTGAGGGAGAGGATCAGCTGGGTGTCGTCGGCGTAGGAGATGATGTTGAGGTTGTGCTGTCGGGCGACGTGGGCGAGGGTGCCATGTAGATGTTGAACAGCGTTGGGCTGAGGGAGGAGCCTTGGGGTACGCCGCAGATGATCTTGGTGGCCTTGGATCGGAAGGGGCGAGGCGGACGCTTTGTGTTCTGCCGGAAAGGAAGGATGTGGTCCAGTCCAGGGCCTTCTCTTGGATCCCGGCGTCGTGAAGGCGTGTTCGTAGTGTGTGGTGGCAGACCGTGTCGAAGGCGGCTGATAGGTCCAGGAGGATGAGGGCTGCTGTTTCTCCGTTGTCTAGCAGGGTCCTGATGTCATCGGTGGCGGCGATGAGGGCGGTTTCGGTGCTGTGGTTGCTGCGGAAGCCGGACTGGGAAGGGTCCAGGATGTTGTTCTCCTCGAGGTAGCGGGTCAGTTGTTTGTTGACGATTTTCTCGGTGACCTTCGCGGGGAACGGGAGCAGAGAGATGGGTCGGAAGTTCTTGGGGTCTGCCTTGGGTTTCTTGAGTAAGGCGGTGATCTCGGCGTGCTTCCAGCTTTCCGGGAAGGTTGCTGTCTCGAAGGAGATGTTGATTATTTTCCGGAGATGGGGCGCGATGGCTGTACTGGCTTTGTTGAAGATGTGGTGAGGGCACGGGTCTAGCGGTGAACCGGAGTGGATGGTGTTCATGATCTCGCTGGTGTCCTCGTCGTTGATGTTGGTCCAGGAGAGCAGGCGGTTGGTGGTTGTGGGGGCAGTGGTCTCGGTGGTTGCCGGGCGGTCGTGGTGTTGAAGCTGTCGTGGATGTCGGCGATTTTGCGGTGGAAGGAGGTGGCCAGTGAGACGCACAGGTCTTGCGACGGCTGGATGTCGTTGGTGTTGGAGCTGGGGTTGGAGAGTTCCTTCACGATGTTGAAGAGCTCTTTGCTGTTGTGTGCGTTGTTGTCTAGGCGGTCTTTTAGTGAGGCCCTTTTGGCGGATCTGATGAGGTGATGGTGATTGCGGGTGGCGCTCTTGTGGGCGGCGTAGCTGTCCGCTGTCCGTTCGTGGAGCCAGATCTTCTCCAGTTTTCGGCATGTTCGTTTGGAGGCCTGGAGGTCTTCGGTGAACCAGGTGGCTTTCTTGCTGGTGTGGCTGTTGGGCGGATTCTTGAGCGGGGCGAGGTGTTGGCGCAGTCGTCGATCCACTGTCTGAGGTTGCGGGCGGCGGTGTCGGGGTCGGAGGGTTCGGCGGGTGGGCTCAGGGCGAGGGTTGTGGTTAGCTGGTCTTCCGTGACTGCTCCAGCAGCGGCGAGGCATTTGTTCGGTGCGGTGGTGCGTGGTGGGCTTCCTGTAGGTGAAGTGGATGCAGTGGTGGTCAGTCCAGTGGGGTTCGGAGGTGTGGTTGAAGGAGACGTGTGGGCTTGCGGAAAAGATGGAGTCTAGCGTGTGGGCGGCGTGGGTGGGTGTAGTCACGAGCTGTCTGAGTCCGACCCTTCCTCACCTAACTACAGTCCAGGTTATGAATACGATAACTCCGACCCCTGACCCTAGACTCGTTGAGATATTACTATCTCTACAACAAGTCAAAGAAGACATCCAAACTCTTCATGACCTGATCCTGCAACAACCCAAGCCACACGCGAAACTCATCAGCCACGCGCCAGCACTCAGATACAGATGCTCCCTAGATGGAAAACAGTTCCTGTTCGAGGCATATGAGCTGCAGATCGTACACTGTGCATGAGATCGCCATCTGGTGTTGGGCTCGGATGCTTGCACTTTGTTGTTGTCTTGGAAGAGTCTTTTGTAGTCACGAGATGGGTGACTCCTCCTTTGGACGATAGTGCGCATGGGCATCGACTCCATGGTTAGATTGTTTTTTTCCGCCATCGGGTTCGGATGTACCTGGCTGCGCTCCGGATCCACATCGATCGGTTCCCCTCTCGACGCGCAGAAGAACCTCCTACCGTTCGACGGTATTGTTTTCGATCGCGATCCCCTCATCGCGTCTCCACTCCAACACTGTTTCGAGTCCGGTCGCCGACGTTGGTCCGTTGGGCGTGTCGGCGCCATCATCCAGCATATGGAAAGGACTCCATTTAAAAAATGCAGGTGTGGGGCTAAATTCCACACACAGATCTCCACGAGATCTGTAATCTTTGCCTCTCTCCAGAACACGAGAGCCAACACTGCCAAGCCTGTGACTCCTTTCGGTCCAAAAAGACCATCCGTGATCGCCGGGCCCGACGACACGAAATGTCCAGGTCAGCCGCTCCCGCACCGGACGACATCTTTGACACAGGCTCCGACAACCCGGACACCGGAGATTTACAAATCGACACCTCCGGAGCCGAAGACTCAGGGTCCGACGACCAACTCATCACACCACACCAACGTACTGTGAGTACTGACGTCGATGCCCCTGCCCCCAAGAAACAAAAGGCTTCGGTCACACCTTCGCCTTCGGGCCTAGGTCTGCACCATCACAAAGCTTCAGGAGCCCCGCCTTCCGGCTCGACTCCCAAGCACCTAAAGCCTTCTGGCAGCTCGGGACCGAGCCAGCCACGTCCCGGAGCCGAAAAACACTCATCGGCACCGAAACACAAGACTAAGGTCTCGGCACCAACAGACCCTTCGGCGCCAAAGTCCAAGGTCCCAGACACCTCGACACCGAAGCATACCAAACCTTCGGAGTCGACAAAAAACCCTCGGTGTCGAAAACTTCACCAAAGGACACCAAACAACCTCGCAAGCCCAAACAACACTCGGAGCCGAAATCTTCGATGCCGACCAAACACGCCAGCTCAGAAGAACTCTTGGTTCCCATCGACCCAAAGCACAAAACTCTGCACATTGACCCTATTACCGGACAGGTACAATCAGTAATACCTCACAAGAGGAAGATACAGGAACCAACCACACCTGAGCCACCTCATAAGAAGAAAGACTCTTCCACATCACCTATAAGGTCTTTCTCTCCACCTCCACAACACCTCAGCCCTCTACACTCCCCGCCTCACTCTCCTCCACCTTGTTTTTCACCACAAGGGGATACAGACAGGGAGGATCATGATGATGACATGCAGTCACCTCACAACACCTACACTGATGACGACCTTCACAGTATCCCACCACAAGACCCCTGGGACAGTTATGACCTCCCAGATATACCTGTCCCTGAACCATACCCATCAAAAGCCTCACCTCCAGATGATGCTATAGGGTTTTCACAGGTGATAAACAGGGCAGCACAATACCATGGTGTCAAGTTACACTCAGACCCCCTGGAAGAAGACTTTTTACTAGAAACTTTTAGCCAGCCTCAAAAGTCTACCCATACTCTACCTATGCTTAAAGGCATTATTAAACATGCCCCTGAGGTCTTCAGAGACCCAGTTAGGGCTAGGGTTCTTAACCCAAGGATCGAGAAAAAATATAAACCTGCCCCTTCTGACCCAGCTTATATTAAAGGCCAACTCCCTCTAGACTCATTAGTAGTTGCTAATGCACGGAAAAGGGCAAACTCCCAGACTACTGGTGAGACACCACCACCAGACGAGTCCAAATTACTCGACGCATCGGGAAAAAGAGTTGCGTCTCAAGCAGCAAACATGTGGCGCATCGCCAATTCCCAAGCCTTACTGGCGAGATATGACAGAGCCCATTACGACGAGCTTGAAAAGCTCATTGAGCACCTTCCAGATCAGTATAAGACCAAGGCCAATGATCTAATACAAGAAGGCAAGATTGTCACAAACACCTCAATAAAGTGCGCCCTTGACGCAGCAGATACAGCAGCACGCACAATAAACTCAAGCGTTTTGCTGCGCAGACACGCATGGCTACGAATATCTGGCTTCAAGCAGGAGGTACAATCTACCATCCTCAATCTACCCTTAGACCAGGAACACCTGTTTGGGCCTAATGTGGACACTTCTCTAGAAAAAATGAAGAAGGACACAGACACAGCCAAAGCTATGGGAGCTCTACAAGCCACACCTAGCAGAGGTTCCTTTCGTCGCTCCTTATATAGAGGCGGCTCCAAAACTACAGCCACAGACACCACCTCTGCTAACTACAAAAACACCACTCAAACCTCCTCTAATAGAGGTTACTCCAGAGGTAATTACAGAGGTAATAACAACAGGGGTAGAGGACGCGGGTTTAACACACGCACCTCCCCTACCACCAAACAGTGACTTCCCTCCGTTTCCCCCGATCATTCCACTCCCGTCGGGGGAAGACTGTCAAAGTTCCTACCTGCGTGGAATTCCATCACCACCGACAGGTGGGTAATACAAATTATCCAGTATGGTTACTGCCTCGAACTCACTTCTACTCCCCCAACATACCACCCAGACAGCGTCCCATGTCCACGGAACATCTAACGCTCCTCAATCAAGAGGTTCTCTCTATGCTCCAAAAGCACGCAATAGAACCAGTCCCTCTACAACATCAGGGCACAGGGGTTTACTCACTATACTTTCTAATCCCCAAAAGGACGGTTCCCTCAGGCCCATACTGGACCTCAGACCCCTCAACTATTACATTCACTCAGATCATTTTCACATGATCACTCTTCAACAAATACTTCCACTACTCCAACAAGGCGACTTCCTTGCCACACTAGATCTCAAGGACGCCTATTTCCATATTCCCATTCACCCTGCGCACAGGAAATACCTAAGGTTCATAGTGGACGGACAACATTATCAGTTCAAAGTCCTCCCATTCGGGTGGCAACAGCACCAAGGGTTTTCACCAAGTGCCTAGCAGTAGTAGCTGCGCACTTACGAAGACAACACATTCACGTGTTTCCGTATCTAGACGACTGGCTAATAAAAGCCAAGTCACACAACCAATGTGTACAGCACACACTCCAAACAGTTCGGCTACTACACAATTTGGGGTTCACAATAAACCATACCAAATCGCATCTCCATCCCTCCTACATACATCAGTACCTAGGAGCCACAATCGATACCTCCAGGGCCCTTGCATACCCCAATCCTTCCAGGATAACAAGTATGCAAGCCCTCATCAACAAATTCCTACCTCAACACTACCTTCCAGCTCGAGTGTTTATGCAACTCGTAGGAATGATGGCCTCGTGCATCTTTATTGTCCCTCACGCACGACTTCAAATGCGGCCCCTGCAAGAATGCTTAGCACGTCAGTGGAACCAAGCTCAGGGCCAGCTTACAGATCTGGTGTTGGTAGACAGCCGCACTCATCGCTCTCTGCAATGGTGGAACATACAAAACATTTCCAAAGGGCGGCCGTTCCTAGAGCCAGTTCCACAAATAGTGCTCACAACAGACGCATCTCTCACCGGGTGGGGAGCTCACCTCCTTACCCACACAACGCAGGGCAGCTGGACCAAGTCACAAAAACTGCTCCACATCAACCACCTAGAATTATTAGCAATATTTCTAGCGCTAAAGTCATTCCAACCGCATCTTACTCACAAGACTGTCTTAGTCAAAACAGACAACATAACAGCAATGTACTATGTACAAAAACAGGGGGGGACACACTCTCTACAGCTGTCTCGCCTGGCGCAAGCCATATGGAGATGGGCCATTCCTCAAAACATTTACCTCCTTGCAGAACACCTTCCAGGAGTTCACAATCACATTGCGGATCTGTTAAGTCGACAGACACAACAGATTCACGAATGGGAACTGCATCCGCAAGTTCTACAACCTTTTTTCCAAATGTGGGGCCATCCACAAATAGACCTGTTCGCCACACAAGAAAACACAAAATGCCCAACCTTCGCCGCCAGGTTCCCACACCCGTCGTCCAAGGGCAATGCAATATGGATGAACTGGTCAGGCAGATTTGCATACGCTTTTCCGCCTCTCCCACTCATTCCCCTAGTAGTACGCAAACTCAGACAACAGTCTCTAACAATGATCCTAGTTGCTCCCACATGGGCAAGACAACCATGGTTCACAACACTTCTCGAACTCTCAGTAGTTCCACACCACAAACTGCACCTCTCTCCACACCTCTTAACTCAGAACCATGGAGAGATCAGACACCCCGATCCAGGTCAACTGAATCTGGCAATATGGCTCCTGAAGTCCTAGAGTTCGGTTACCTTAACCTTCCACCTGAGTGTATGCAGGTCATTAAAGAAGCCAGACGTCCCACTACCAGGGCTTGTTATGCAGCAAAATGGAAAAGGTTTGCTATTTATTGCAATAACAACAATATCAACCCACTAGATGCCTCCATACAAAACATTATCTGTTACTTGCTGCATCTGCAAACATGTAACCTAGCATACTCATCCATAAGATTACATCTTGCCGCTCTAGCCGCTTACTTACAAAACAGACAGCATTTGTCACTGTTTCGAGTACCTGCAATTAAAGCCTTTATGGAAGGCCTTAAAAGAATCATTCCCCCTAGATTGCCACCCTCTCCAGCATGGAATCTAAATATTGTCCTCACCAGGCTCATGGGTCCCCCATTTGAACCTCTGCACAAATGTGAGTTACAATTTCTTACATGGAAAGTAGCCTTCCTAATTGCAATAACCTCTCTCAGAAGAGTGAGTGAGATTCAGGCTTTAACCATACAAGAACCTTTTTACAAATCCATTGTAATAAAGTAGTTCTCAGACCAAACCCCAAATTCCTACCTAAAGTAATTTCTGCTTTTCACCTTAACCAATCAATAGAGTTACCCGTCTTTTTCCAAGACCCAGACTCTGTAGCAGAAAGAGCTCTACACACACTAGATGTCAGAAGAGCCCTACTTTACTACATTGACAGGACCAAACCTTTCAGAAAGACAAAACAATTATTTGTAGCTTTCTCCCCACCACATAAAGGTAATCCCATCTCAAAGGCTGGCATTGCTAGATGGATAGTCAAATGCATTCAAATTTGCTACCAAAAGGCTAAACGCACCTTAATAATTCCCCCTAGGGCACATTCCACACGTAAACTAGGGGCTTCTATGGCATTTTTAGGGAACATCCCCCTAAATGACATATGTAAGGCAGCAACATGGTCTACGCCACATACCTTTACCAAACACTACTGTGTTGATGTACACGCAAAGCAGCAAGCTGCTGTGGGCCAAGCTGTTCTTAAAACACTTTTTCAGACTACTGCAACTGATACAGGTGACCACCGCTAGGGGAGACACTGCTATACAGTCTATGCACAGTGTACGATCTGCAGCTCATATGCCTCGAACGGTAAATGCTACTTACCAGTATGCATCTGTTCTTGGCATGTAGAGCTGCAGAGTCGTACACGCCCACCCACCTCCCCGGAACCTGTATCCGTTCCAGTATAATCTTAATTAGATATATTCACATGGACATCTTTTTCTTCTTACTGACTCCATCTTTTCCCATCATGGCGAAAAACAATCTAACCATGGAGTCGATGCCCATGCGCACTATCGTCCAAAGGAGGAGTCACCTATCTCGTGACTACAAAAGACTCTTCCAAGACAACAACAAAGTGCAAGCATCCGAGCCCAACACCAGATGGCGATCTCATGCACAGTGTACGACTCTGCAGCTCTACATGCCAAGAACAGATGCATACTGGTAAGTAGCATTTACCTACCTCAATGCCTCATCCCGTCCGATCAGAAGAAAAAACCCTCGATCATTGAAAGATCTAACTTCCCTACTCCACTCTTACGAGCTCCCGACTCCACCCCCTAATTTTACATACAGGGACAACACACAGAAATTGTCCTTAATCCAATCCATCCCTTCCAATGCATCTAGAACTACAAGACACATCCCCAGAGGTATTGTTGAAAACAACCTCGAGAGTACCCATCTTACACGACCCCAACACTACTCCTACCAAGGCCCGGCTAAAATGCATCTTACTAAACTGCAGGTCTGCCCCATGACATGCCGCCAATATAGCTGACCTCATACTAACTAATGAACCTGACCTCATAATTTTAACGGAAACTTGGCTAAATGAATCATCCACGCCCATCCTAGACATACTAGTTCCCCCAAACTATCACATCACAAGACTAGATAGAATTGATAGGCCAGGTGGTGGTATTGCCTGCATACATAGATACAACCTCTTTGTGAACCGCTCCAACTCCCCGGTTCTCTCTTCCTGTGAATACCTATGTCTAGACATCACTAACAATAACAAGCCAATATGCTCATTACATTCATTTTACCATCCACCAGGAAACAACCTCACCTTCATTGAACACGTAATGGATATCCTAGCCACAAATGTCGGACAACAGAACATTGATATTCCTGGGGGACTTCAACCTCCACTGGAATGACCCTGACGACCCAGGGTCAATAGCCTCAAAGCTTTCCTATCCGATCTTAAATTGGCCCAAATTTGTGACAGCCCCACCCATGAAAAAGGCTCAACCCTCGATCTAGTAATTTCCAAAGCGGACTCCACCCAGCTGGAATCGATCCTCCCCTGTGACTGGTCTGACCATCACATCATCACCTTCCATATTAATGAAGCAGTTCAACTACTCTCTGTCCAACGCACGAGAACGAAAATCTGGAAGAGGAACCTACAAAACGTCAATCCAGTCTCACTCGCAACCGCTAGTCCTATCTTCATTCCCCACCTGATGGATTAAATGATGTACATGATCTGACTAATCATTACTTCCACTCTATGAACATGGTATCTGATAGAGACATCTAGCCGCAGATTCCTTAACTTAGAATATCCCCAGGCGTCAGACTGGATCCGGAAAAATTTTGCACAGCAGTACCTCTGCGCGCCGGGGGGCGGCGCCGCCTGGCTCCGCCCTGACGTCCCCGGACATGACGTCAGTGGAGCCATATACGACCTCCCCGGCGCGCTGACGTCAGTTTTCCTTCTTTTCCGCGTTCCAACGCGGATCCGGGATTCAGCTGTTCCTGTGGCCTGTTTTTCTTCAGGCCCTTTTCGACGTCCTTTGGCGTCGGGGAACAGTGTGCGATGCCTTCGGGCTTTAAATTGTGCGAGACTTGTTCGCGCCAGATGTCGGCGTCGGACCCGCACGCCATTTGCATGTGGTGTCTTGGGTCGCACCACGACTCCGTGGAGTGTGCCGCCTGCCGGCAGATGCGCCCTAAGTCCCTACGGGAGCACCGGATGAAGCTCTTGGCCGCCCGGATATCCCGCACAGCGTCTCCCGGACGTTCTCCGGTTGGTTCTTCTCTCCGCGTCCGCTCCCGGAGTCGATCCCGCAAACGTCGCTCGTCTACAGGTAAGTTAAAGCACAAGTCACGGAAGTCGAAGTCCTCGCTTCCACATGACGATGGGGGCCATGGTTCCCATTCCCTCACGGAGCCGTGCGCCCCAGAGTCGGCCTCCATTTACCCGCCCTTTCCGGGTACTGGTGCGACTCGGCCCCAGATGGAAGCCTACTACAAGGCTCTGCACTCCATCTTCAGGTCACCTCCTCTCCCTGGCGCGCCTTCGGGTCCCACAGTGGAGGTAGGCATTCAGGTCGGATCTCCGCCGGCGGGTTCGCCCTCGGCGCCGACCGAGTGCCTCGGCTCCGGAGTCGTGCCGGCGTCGGGTCCCAACCCCGATGGGCGTTTCAGCCCCACGCCGTGCCACTCTGCCTTGTCTCCGCATAGCCCCTGGCGGCTCCCTGCGTCGGCATCAGCGGCGCCGGCGGCCGAGTGCCTCGACTCCGGCTCCGGAGTCGTGCCGGCTTCGGGTCCTAACCCCGATGGGCGTTCCAGCCCCCCGCCGTGCCACTCTGCCTTGTCTCCGCATAGCCCCTGGCAGCTCCCTGCATCGGCATCAGCGGCGCCGCCGGCGCCATGCCTGTCGCCACCTGGTCCTCAGGCTCTTTCTCCGCACCTCTCGGTGGTGGGTTCGACGCCATTTCGGCGTCGGAGCGGCGTAGTTCGACGCCAGAGCGGTTGCCGGCACCTGTCGGTTCTCCGCTTCCAGAGGACACAGACCCGGACTTGTCTCCATGCCGGTTGGCTCCAATGCCATGGGGGCAGTGGGCCCTTGTTTCTCCTTCTGTGGGACGTGTCAGCTTGCAACCGTCCCCTACAGATGGGCTATTGTCGCCCCCCACCACGCCCCCTGAAGCTGGTGCTTTGTTTTTGAAGGGTGTTCGCAGGGCTGCAGCTGTTTTACACTTGCACCCCCCTTCTGTCTCCTTGTCCTCCGACCCATTATTGGATCTACTCCACCAGGGTGCGGTGGATATTGAGCCCTTGCTGCCTTTTAGCGGCTTATTGTTCAACGCCCTTCTCGGGACGTGGGCACGGCCCTCTTCAGGAGATGCTGTCAACAGGGCCGTGGCGCATCGGCATCGTCCGGCCCCTGGGAGCCCAGCCTGTTTGTCCCTTCAGCCTGGGGCTCACGGCCTCGTAGTCCAGGTGTCTTTGGCCACGCAGCCTTCCTCTTCACCTCTGTTGCAGCCTCCTACTAGGGAGTCTCGTTGGTTGGAGACATGTGGACGCGGCATTTTTGCGTCCGCTAGTTCAGCCTTACGTGCTCTGAACACGGCTTGCGTCTTTGCCCGGGCTTCTTGTGCCCTTTGGGACTCTGTGGAGTGTCTTTTGCCTGCCCTCCCTGAGTGTACTCGCGCTGACGTTGCTCGTCTCCTTTACGAAGGCCGAGAGATGGCGCGATTTACCGTTCGCTCTGCCGTTGACACTACCGATTCGGTGGGTTGGGCAATGGCGAGGTCTGTTGCTTTGCGCCGCCATGCTTGGCTGTGCGACGGCGTTTCCCCGAAAATGTCCGTGACAGTCTCCGGGACTTACCATTTGATGGTGTGTCCCTGTTTGACGCACATGCGGACTCTGCGGTTCACCGCCTTCTGTCTACACTTCCGTAGTATCTCTTTGCTTCATGTTGGCCCTGGGTTCATGCTGTAATACCTGAACGGCCTGAGCGGCTTCTCGCCGTCTTTGCTTTCTTTCATGCAGCAGGTCAGCTGCTTATTTTTCTGAGTCACTATGGTCTAGTGGTTCAGGTTGCACGCCCTTCCTCCAAGGGTTGTGTGTCCGCAACCTGTGGTTTCTGAGTTACCAATATACGTCCTCTGTCTATGAGCTCACGCTCAAGAGGTGCCCCTTGTTGGGGTTGATGCTTACCCTATGTGGGGTATTTGTTGGCTATTGTATAGCTGCCTTCTTCCCACAGCAGTCTTTGTACGCTTCTGTGGGGTCCTTTTTACTGGGTTGTCCTGCGGCTGTGGCTGTACACTTTTACTGCTGCGGGTCCTTCCGGGGACTTCTTGCGGTCCCTTTGTTGGGCTCTCTCATAGTGGCTGCTGCTGGTCTGTGGCACTCCCCTGCATCTCACTGATCCATTTCTTGAGGCCGGAAGGGCTTTCAGGTCCCTACCGTCTCGTCATGGTTCTTTCGCTGCGGCCATTCCATCTGTGGACTGCCTACCACAGGGCCCTGTCGCTGTGTTCTATCAGCGTACAGTGACTGCTCCCTAGTATGCTCGCTCTCACAGGCTGGTGCGTTTTCCGGCAACTTTCCGTTGCATAGTTCTACTCTCCTATACCCATGCTGCGTAGTCCTTGCATAGTTGGACTTCGCTCTCCATGGTGGCATTCTGGACCCAGACGTTGATGCTGTTCATTGTCTTGTGCCTTGCTTTTTTGGCCACTTCGCCTGCCAGAGCTTCCCATTTCCCTGCTGCATTCCGGGCAGGTGTTGTCCTGTTTTTTCCTTCGGGCTGCGGTTGCTGCTCTCAGCAGGAGTGTTCTCCTCCGAGGATTGTTTTCTTTGGTGGACTATTCTGCGTATATCCACTCTTGTTCCTCCGGAACGTTTTGTGCTGTCTCCTTCCAGTACTGCTCGGCCTCCCTGTCTGTCTCACGGTAGCCAGTGGATCTTTCCTACCGCCTTGGCTGTTGCGTCTGGCTTTGGGCCGGTACCACTGCTACTTAGCTGTTGGTGCTATGGTGTTTTTTCTTTCTCAACTCATCCAGCGGGCTGGGCCCTGTCTTCTTTTCTCCTGTCCAGCGTACTACACACAACCAGACCTCCCGCAGGCGTAGTCCTCCTTGCGGTGGCCCTGGTCTTGTTCCTCACCTTCGTGAGCGCAAGTCTTTTACGTGTTAGTTTTGCCGGCTCTCTTTCACGCGATGCACATAGTGGTGCGTCTCTCGTGTCTCAGCTTTTGCTCGTGGCGCTTCATGGGGCCTTCTCCTTTCCATGGTGTGGTTGTGGCGGTACATAAGGTTTCTCTTGTGTACTTCTGCTCCCCACGTTCGTGGCACTGGTTGTTGCCATTATTCTCTGCCCTTCTGCCTTTTGATGCCCGCCCTTTCACATGTCCGGTGCATGGGCGATGGTGCATTAGCAGGTCTTGTGTTTCCTGTAACACTGACTCATCCTGGGAGTTGTCAGCATCCTTCCGCTGCTGTTCTCACTTCCACAGTGCTTTTTTCCCTGTCCTGCATGTCCGTCCTGCCTGCTCGGACTCGGTCCGTTCTTGTACCCTAGCTCGACCTTTCTCTTTTGAAGGTCCATCAAATCCTGTGGATCCCTCATTTTATACAATTGGTTCCCCCCTTTTACGGAAGGTATCCACTTTTATTCCGCACTGCCCTTCTGGTTCTGTGCTCACTTTCTCCTCTGTTTAACCAACAGGGATTTCCTGCAGCCCTCGGCAGCTTTCATGCCTTGCCTCTCATTGTTGGCCACTCCCTATGGAGTATCCTAGTCCGGTGTTGGCCACTCTGGCAGTTCTGCCCCCACTGTGTTTAGTCAGCTGGTTGACACTTCTGTTCCCCTGGGAACTTAGTGGGGTTCTCTCGCTGACCCGCCTCCTATGGGGTATGGCTTTGGTATCTATTCTAAGTTAAGGAATCTGCGGCTAGATGTCTCTATCAGATGTACGAGTTACTTACCTTCGGTAACGATGTATCTGGTAGAGACGTTGTCTAGCCGCAGATTCCTTACCGCCCACCCATCCTCCTCGATCTGCGAGGACCTGTTCAGGTGGGGTTTCTGCATTCGCCTCCCTTGGAGTGGCTTGTCCTTCTACGGGGCAGTATCTTTCGCCACCCTCCCCGTCAGGCTTATTCCTTGGATTTACTTGTTCTGCTTCTCCCAATCTCATGCTTGGGCGATAGGTTCAAGTGTCCTTCTGCGTTTTTCCACATCGGTTTCCTCCAGTATGGGGCCTACTGGTGTTCTCTACCCTCCCACCCACCTTCTCCATTGCCACTCCTACAGTCCATTAGTTTTGAGGTCTTTCTGGCCTGTTCCTCAGTCCAATAGTTCTATCATAGGGGACAAAGTCTCCCTATTTCTTTCTTCTCTTCTTTAATCCTGTGGGTTGGAGCTTTCTTGCCTGTCGCTGTTGGCTCCTTTCATTGCCCTTTTGCCTCAGGAGAGAGCATTCTCTCGCTTTTGTGGGGTTGCTTTTCATCCCTTCATCTGGTGCAGACTTTCTGTCGTCTGCCTCGGTATTCTTTTTATAGATCTATTTCCCTCAGGGGTGACATTCACTTCTCTTTTGCGAAATAGCTTCTCCATGTATTGCTCTGCTCTTTCCTTTTTAACCCCTTTCAGTCGACAGTGCTTCTCACTGTCGTTCATGGTGCTTTCTCACCCGTTTTCTTTTTTTTTATTCGCACACTGTTCCCATACTCTCACAGTTTTGCTGGGAGCTCCGCGTTGTGGCGCGGAAAAGTTCCTCCGAAGAAAACTGACAGCGCGCCGGGGAGGTCCTATATGGCTCCACTGACGTCATGTCCGGGGACAACGTCCGGGCGGAGCCAGGCGGCGCCGCCCCCCGGCGCGCAGAGGTACTGCTGCGCAAAATCTTTCCGGATCCAGTCTGACGCCTGGGGATATTCTAAGTTAAGGAATCTGCGGCTAGACAACGTCTCTACCAGGTACATCGTTACCGAAGGTAAGTAACTCGTACATTAGACAATCTAGCTCCCCTACAATTGAAAAGTCACCACAAAAGACTTAAACCCCTGGTATGATGGTAGGCTAAATGAAGACAGAAGATCACTAAGAGCAATTGAACGACAATGGAGAGCAGCACCATCCCCTAACCACCTCAAATTACTAAGAAGCGCGAGAAACTCCTATTACAGAAAAATTAGACTATCAAAAGCGGACTTCATCAGTAAACAATTATACCAAGCCAAGAATCGTCCCAAAAGATTATTCGAAATAATCAAATCTCAATCTAAAGGTGTCTCCCATTCCCCCCAAGTTAATCCAGAAACACTCCTCAATTGCGAGGAATTTTCTTCCTTTTTCACAACGAAGACAGAAAACATAGACAGACCTACTTAACGATCTATTATCCCATACCGACCCACACATGATCTCCTCACTGACCCCGCTTATGACCCCGCTTAGTTGTTCCGCAAACCTCGACCTCAAAAACAACGCCTCCTGGGCCTCCTTCAACTTCTACAGTGAAGAAACTATCCTAAAAACGCTCACGGCCTTGAATCCCTCCAATCACTTCACAGACCCTCTCCCAGCAACCCACTTAAAAGACTTCATTCCATTGTTAGTGCCTCTATGGACTAGGATTATAAACACCTCTCTTCTGCAAGGAACCATCCCAGACATACTCAAAGCTGGTCAGGTATCCCCCATCTTAAAGAAACCATTGGCGGACCCGTCAGACCTGAATAACGATCGCCCAATATCCAACATCCCTACCCTGGCCAAACTATTAGAAAAATGTGTTCACACGCAGCTTAGCAACCACATAGACCACTTCAACCTGCTCGATCAATTCCAATCTGGTTTTCGAACAGGGCACAGTACTGAATCAGCCATGACCCACATAATAGATGACGCATCAAAAATATTGGACCAAAACAAAGCCTGTTTACTAATCCTGCTTGACCTATCCTCAGCCTTCGACACCGTCAAACATGACAACTTACTAGACCTCTTGAAACACAGAATGGGACTATCTGGAACGGTTCTAAACTGGTTCACTTCCTTCCTTCAAAACAGAACACAAAGATTCAAGATCAATCAATCTTTATCCAAGCCCACTCCAGTCACTTTAGGAGTACCCCAGGGATCTTCCCTCTCCCCGATACTCTTCACTTTGTTCATGGAACCACTCACCGAGCTTCTCAACTCCTCAAATGTCCACTACCACATGTACGCAGATGACACACAACTCTACATTAAGGTCCACTCACTTGAGGACATCAAGTCCCTCAATTCAACGCTCCAAAAAATGCAGACCTGGCCACTTGAAACTAAATACCCTCAAAACAGAATTCCTCTTAATCGCTCCCCCCAGCCAAACAACCATCATCCGCGAGTGGACGAAGCACCTAACAGCACTCGACGGTCAACCTCTCATTATCGACTCTGCGAAATCGCTAGGAATAACTCTGGATAATAAGCTAAATATGCAGAATCACATCAGCGCTGCAACTAAAGGAGCAAATTTTCAGATGAACACCCTGAGAAGATTGAAACCCTTCATACCTGCAAATGACTTTAAACGGGCAGTTCAGACTCTAGTAATCCCCAGAGTGGAATATGGGAGTGTCGCTCTCAGCGGCCTTCCCAGATCAACGACGGCCCCTCTAAGATCTTCAATCAACGCTGCCGCTGGACTCATCACAGGCTCCAAAAGAAACAGTCATATCTCCCCTGACCTCCGTGCCCTCAACTGGCTACCTTTTGAGGCCAGAATGCATTTGAAAATCGCCTGTATGACACACAAGGCATTGCATCACAAAATCCTGAGATACCTAGCTGAGAAATTGGTACTATCGGGTGGTAACAGAACCACGAGGAGTTCCTATAATCTTCTTCTGAAACCACACGATTTACCAAGACGAAAACATATAACCGTTGTAAGAAAGTGGCTCTGTATATACTGAACCAAAGTAAGGTTCAGGGTGCACAGAGTCCACAGTCCCCAGAGGTTTGGCAGAGGCTAAAGTTAGATATAACCTTACTCTCTAAAGTGGTAGCTTGGTCGAGCAGTAAGGCAGTATCCGAGGACATTGTAAAGCATTTGTTGTACACACTCAGTCAGCAAATGGTCTCACACACTCAAGAACTGAACTCTAAGCCAATTGTTTTGTATATAAAAATATATTGTTTTATTTTAGATCCACAGGTAGGTATAAAAATACTTTCTCAGAATGAGATGCTTTAGTTATATACTTTCAATACACAATAGACTGTTGAATGCAATAGCTACAGTTGTTGCAATAGGCAACACAATTCAAACACAATTATAACATTGAGCTCAATGGGAGTTTTTAAGTAAAAGCAGTTTCAGTTACTTTACGTATGACTTTCTTACTCAGGGTTGGATCCTGGATTCAACCCTGGTGCATTTCCTGTAAACAGTTGAAAGAAATAGTTTTTGGTACACAGGCGATTTTTAAGGAATATTTGTTTTTCAAAAATCGACACTTAGAAGAATTTCTGGAGAAAACCAGGCAATGTTATCCTATGGAGGAAAATCAAGTTATCGGTAAGTACAGTTGTAATTGCTTTTTCAGGGTCAGTGCTGGGCACCAAGATCCAGCACTGGGATCTCTCCTGATATCAGGTGAGTAATTTTGTTTTCGTTGATCGGACGATTTTTAGTTATTATTTTAAAGTTTCAAAACTCGACACTTAGAAGAAATTTCAGTGTAAACCAGTCAATGTTACCCTATGGAGAAAATGTAGGTTATCGGTTTTCAGGTAAGTACTCGACTGGCAGAGTTAAGGTTCTGGGCATAGACTCAGGGGTCTCCCAGGGTCAGGTAGGTACAGTTGGTACACCCTCAGCGGCACAGGGGCGGCCGGGTGCAGAGTGAGTTAGGCCCAATGTTAGCCTATGGCGGGCAGGGGGCCCTTGGTTGGTGGCTGCTGGCAGGCAGGCCAAGCGGCTGTGGGAGCTGGGCTCCTGGTCACTTACCCAGGGCAAGTGGAAAAGAAAAATAGGCTAGGTGTTGCACTCCCAGGGGCACTCGGGCGGCTGGGTGCAGGGTGCTGTTGAGCCGTCGGGCGCTCAATGTATTTCAATGGAGAAGCTGGGAGTTAAACAAAGCGATACAAAAGGGGATGATGGACGGAACGTTTGAGCCAATCAAACACTCACCCCCAGTCAACTGATCTGGGTTTAATCCATCATCATTCTTTAGCTCACTCCCACCACCCCAGTTCAGACATGGCCATATGCAAATCAGTCTGACCCTGTGCCTCATGGGAACAGTCCAGCCCGAACTGCCAAGCCATGTCTTCCCTGGACCGGAAACAAGCATCCTAGGACCGGTTTCTGGCATTCCAGCCGTCATCAGCCAGGCTTGCTTGAATCCAGTGGCAAAGTGAGCAAGGGACCCACGTCTGGGCATACCCCCGCCAACTTAGGGCGAACAAAGCGATACAAAAGGGGATGATGGACGGAACGTTTGAGCCAATCAAACACTCACCCCCAGTCAACTGATCTGGGTTTAATCCATCATCATTCTTTAGCTCACTCCACCACCCCAGTTCAGACATGGCCATATGCAAATCAGTCTGACCCTGTGCCTCATGGGAACAGTCCAGCCCGAACTGCCAAGCCATGTCTTCCCTGGACCGGAAACAAGCATCCTAGGACCGGTTTCTGGCATTCCAGCCGTCATCAGCCAGGCTTGCTTGAATCCAGTGGCAAAGTGAGCAAGGGACCCACGTCTGGGCATACCCCCGCCAACTTAGGGCGAACAAAGCGATACAAAAGGGGATGATGGACGGAACGTTTGAGCCAATCAAACACTCACCCCCAGTCAACTGATCTGGGTTTAATCCATCATCATTCTTTAGCTCACTCCACCACCCCAGTTCAGACATGGCCATATGCAAATCAGTCTGACCCTGTTCCTCATGGGAACAGTCCAGCCCGAACTGCCAAGCCATGTCTTCCCTGGACCGGAAACAAGCATCCTAGGACCGGTTTCTGGCATTCCAGCCGTCATCAGCCAGGCTTGCTTGAATCCAGTGGCAAAGTGAGCAAGGGACCCACGTCTGGGCATACCCCCGCCAACTTAGGGCGAGCAAAGCGATACAAAAGTTTCCGGTCCAGGGAAGACATGGCTTGGCAGTTCGGGCTGGACTGTTCCCATGAGGCACAGGGTCAGACTGATTTGCATATGGCCATGTCTGAACTGGGGTGGTGGAGTGAGCTAAAGAATGATGATGGATTAAACCCAGATCAGTTGACTGGGGGTGAGTGTTTGATTGGCTCAAGCGTTCCGTCCATCATCCCCTTTTGTATCAGCTTTGTTCGCCCTAAGTTGGCGGGGTATGCCCAGACGTGGGTCCCTTGCTCACTTTGCCACTGGATTCAAGCAAGCCTGGCTGATGACGGCTGGAATGACAGAAACCAGTCCTAGGATGCTTGTTTCCGGTCCAGGGAAGACATGGCTTGGCAGTTCGGGCTGGACTGTTCCCATGAGGCACAGGGTCAGACTGATTTGCATATGGCCATGTCTGAACTGGGGTGGTGGAGTGAGCTAAAGAATGATGATGGATTAAACCCAGATCAGTTGACTGGGGGTGAGTGTTTGATTGGCTCAAGCGTTCCTTCCATCATCCCCTTTTGTATCGCTTTGTTCAGCCCTAAGTTGGCGGGGTATGCCCAGACGTGGGTCCCTTGCTCACTTTGCCACTGGATTCAAGCAAGCCTGGCTGATGACGGCTGAATGCCAGAAACCGGTCCTAGGATGCTTGTTTCCGGTCCAGGGAAGACATGGCTTGGCAGTTCGGGCTGGACTGTTCCCATGAGGCACAGGGTCAGACTGATTTGCATATGGCCATGTCTGAACTGGGGTGGTGGAGTGAGCTAAAGAATGATGATGGATTAAACCCAGATCAGTTGACTGGGGGTGAGTGTTTGATTGGCTCAAGCGTTCCGTCCATCATCCCCTTTTGTATCGGGGAGTTAAACAAAGGCTGCAAGCTCGGGGACGGAGATTCTTCAGGTGCGACCACCACTTCGAGCGGTAAGTTGGGTAGTTGGAGGATAGGTAGGCACCCCGGAGTTGGGCACAGGAGGCTGCAGGGCACCGTGTGCAGGGGTGTCTTTTCGCGTCGGGAAATCTTACCCTCTGCTGGTCGCGGTTGGAGGGGTCCCTGGTTCTGAGGCTGCAGGCATCGCCAGGAGCGTCGAGGAGGGTCCTTGGGTGCTGGATTCTGGGTCACAGTCGCAGGGGGGACGTCCTCGTGGTCTTTGTCCACTCGGGCACAGGCTGGGCTCGGCGGGTGCAGGAGTTGCGGTTCCTGGATGGCACCAGGGGTTTGTTACTTGCTTTTGAGCAGTACCACTGCTCGTGGGAGTCCCAGTTCTGTTAGAGTCACAAGGAAGTCAGGTCCTCCGGGGTTTTCGAGGTTGCTGACCACTGGAGACGCCGGGGTTTAGCAGGAGCAGGTTCGAGGGTCGACAGGCCTGTAGGGCTGGGGCCAAGTCAGTTGGTGTCGTCCTCTTGTGAGCAGCTGCACGGCAGGTCTTCTTTCTTCTGGTTCTTCTTGCTTGTTTCGAATTCGGGATCTGAGGAAGGAAGGTTCAGGGTGCCCCTAAATTCTAGATTTAGGGGCGTTATAAACAGGTAAAGGGCAGGGACCAATGGGTCCCTTCCCTGGGAGTGGGTACACCCCTATCCTGCCACTCTCCAGTGGGAGGGGGCAGGAGCCTAGTCCTGATTGGGTAGGGCTCCCCATCTTCAAGATGGCGAGAGCCCGGAGATGTGCTTCACCTCGCTTCCCCCACCTGAGGGGTGGGGTTGGCAGAGGCTGGCACACCCCCTTTCCTCACTTGTGGTTTCCCGCCAGAGTGGGGGCTAGAACCGGTGGGGACCAGTTGCTGAGTACAGCAAGTGGTCTGGGGAAGCTCACCAAGGCGGTATGCCTTTGAAGCTTCCCCCTGCCCATCCTGGGGGAGGAGACCTAGCACCTCGCCCAGGACGTGCATTGTTGCAGGCCCGGGAGAGGGGATGGCTCTCTACCCAGCGGTCCAGCAACATGTCTGCTGGGTGGCAGCCTAGGCAGCGCCTCAGACAGGACGTGGATTGTAGGTTAGGTTCAGGGGGCAACTCTAAGTTGCCCTCTGTCGTGCATCTGACATTAAATCCCACACTGGCATGAAGTGTGGGTTTAATGTGCTGAGAAGTTTGATACCAAACTTCTCAGTCTTTAGTGTAGCCATCATGGTGCTGTGGAGTTCGTGATGACGTCCTCCCAGCACCATATACTCTTAATGGCAGCACTGCACTTAGTGCCCAGGAATGGACCTGGGTACTGTAGAGGTACAGGGCTCATGCACCTGTACCCTCACCACTGGCATAGTGCACCCAGCTAGAGGGGTGACTGAGGTATGCCAGGGCAGTGTGTTTGTGGGCATGGCACACAGGGATGTGTGCCATGTCGACTGTTTTGTTCTGCACCAAGACACTCAGCCTGCAAAGGCAGTGTGTGTGTGTCAGGGTACAGGGCCTCTAAGGGTGGCACAATAAGTGCTGCAGCCCCTAGAGGCCTACTCTGGTCACAGTGCCCTGGGTACCTAGGGTACCATTTACCAGGGGCTGACATGTGGCCAGAGATGCCAATTGAGTTTAGGCTACAATGCAGTTTTAGGGAAGGAACACAGGCCCTGGGCACCTGATTGGCAGGAGCCCAGGGCACACTCAGTCAAAGTACATCAGCAATTCAGCAAAAAGTGGCGGGCATACATGCAAGAAAGATGGCACTTTCTCACAACCGTACCTTCTCAGGAATGGCTCCCAGGATTTGGAATGCCTTGCCCCCAGAAACGAGACAGAACCCATCCACGGCTTCTTTAAAAAAAGAAGTGACATAGATTCTCTTGGGCAAATTCACTTGGACTATTTTATACATTCTTGTAGAAATTTGCTAGTCTGTAATAGTTATCACTGCTGTATTTGCCCTGTAAAGCGCTTTGATACCCGGAAGGGTCTTGTTCGCGCTATACAAAACCTTCAAAATAAATAAATAAACATGCACCCACGTTTAGCCATTTGCAGGCTACGATGACAAAATGACCCAGGCAAAAACCAACCCAATGCGTGGGAGGAGTCAGATCCACACAGAGTAGTTTAGAGTGATTACAAGAAGCCTCGCAGACCAGCGCATGCGCGCTGGCTCAGGCTCGACCTAAAATGGACAAATCCAGCTCGGCACCGAAAGCAAAAGATGCTCGTCAGCCTCCGGAGCCGATCCTAGAGGTTTTGCAAGAAAAGCTGGATCCTAAGCAGAAAAAAATCTACATTAATCCAGACACTGGACATATATCAGCTAAACATGTTACTCCTTCTAAAAGGAACATTCCTTCTGAGGATTTGAGCAAAATCTCTCTGAAAAAGGACATGGCTACAAGCCTTATCCAGACCCCTCTACGATCTTCACCACCACCAGGCTCAAACCCTTTAGATATTACACTAGAGGGTTTACCACACACACAGCCTGATATTGATTACACAGGTGAGGATAGTCCACCTACAGATCCTTGGATTGATTATAACCTAGATTTTCGAGGGACCGGTCGTGGAGCCAACACCATTCTTTGTCGAAGTCTTTGCACTCGGGGTCGGGTAAGTCGAAGCACAAAAAGGTCAAAGAAGCATCGTCGCTCTTCGACTTCTCCCCGTCCGTCGGCCGACGCGACGAGGGATGCGGGTGGTGCCGCTCCCGCAGCTCCGCGTGTGGAACCTGCTGGGTCGACTTCGGGTTTCCCCCCCTTTCCGGAACCCGGTGCGACCCCTGCCCAACTTCGGAGTTTCTACGAAGTGATGCATGCCATCTTTGGGCAGCCCGACTCCGCCGGCGCGCCTTCGGGCCCCGCAGACTCGGTTGGGGGCCCTGGGCCTTCGGCGGCTTCGGCCTCGGCGCTGCAGGGTCCCCTTGGATCCAGGCTTGGATCCGGATCGGCGCCGGTCGACCTAGTTACGCCTCCCCCGGCATTAATTACTCCAGCACCACATCCGCCACCGGGGTCGGCCCCGGCCTCCACCTCGAGGTAGACACTGAGTCGGACAGGCGTCGACCGACGCCGGATCCGACGCCGACGGGTACTTTTGTGCCCCTGTTCTACCCTGGCTCTTTGAGACCAGATTGGCAGCCTGAGGAGGGTGAGGAGGACTGGGAGGGGTCTGGAGACCCTTTAACTGGCCAGTTGGGTTACGAATCGGACTGGAGAGAGGAACTGCGGAAAGCCAGTGGTCTGGATGCACCAGACCTTGGCATGTTGTCTCCTCCTACTGTGGCTGCGGAGGAGGGAGAGTCTTACGCTGTGGTGTTGCGTAGGGCGGCCGAGGCTCTCAACCTTGAGCTACCTACGGTGGCAGTCAGGACTAACCTCCTGACACAGGTGCTTCAACTAGCAGCGAGCTCTTCGGAGCCCCTGCTACCGATTAATGAAGCCCTCACTGACATCCTTTTGTGCACCTGGTCCAGGCTCAACACAGGGGCTCCTGTTATGTTAAAGAAATTTCTTAAGCGCGGTTTCATGGCTCCTGTGGATAGGATGATTGCCCGACGCCACCGCCAGGCCCCGGGCGACCCCACTTTCCTCTTCCAACACCCCACCCCTGAGAGCTTGGTGGTCCAAGCCTCCACCTCCAAAGGCGCATTCCCTAACGCACCACCGGATAGGGAATCCAAAAAGCTGGACCATCTTGGGAAGATGTTTTCTTCCTCCAGCTTGGGTCTGCGGTCGGTAAACACCCCATGACTGTTGGGCCGTTACACCCACTACGTGTGGGATACGACGGCGCAAGTGCTGCCCCAGTGCCCGGAGGAGGCCTGGGCCGTACACTCCCGTGCAGTTGCCGAAGGGAGAGGGACAGCAAATTTTACCATCCGCTGTGGGCTGGATACCGCCGACTCACTAGGCAGGACGATTTCCACGTCGGTAGCCCTTCGACGCTACGCCTGGCTGAGGTCGACTGGTTTTTCAGGGGATGTCCAATCCACTCTTATGGACATGCCCTTTGATGGCTGTTAGAACCGGGGTCGCCGATTCCGACGCGGTAGCTTGGCGCGAGGTAGGAAGGCACCCGAAGGCAATGTGTTAAGCACTTGTGCAGCACACACTCACACTGACTCAATAATGCGCAACAATAAAGGGGGACACCACACCAGGCTTTGATGTAAAAACAAGATCCTTTATCTCATTTAAATCAGCAGTTGATAATGCAGATAATCTTAGGCAACATTTCATTTCATTGTAGCTTCATAATCTAGTGCGTAAATTTCATTCAAGCACATTAAAACAGTAGGACGTTACGCCCTTAAAAAGGCAGTAGTAATAACCTCCTAGAAAAGTAGGTAACACGGTAGGTCATAGACTGTAGGTCAAAAACAGACTTCAATACAGTTGGCGATATGGAATTAGCTAGACATTAGATGCACATTACACTGTAGATGATGAAGAACCTGTATCAACCTAGGCGCAACCACATTTAGTACAGTGGGCGTCGCAAAGCAGGTAGGCCTACAACATAAGAACACTTTAACTCTTGGCAGGCGAACACAGGCTCAATTCAGGTACACACCTTTACACTAGGTAACACATTTCATTACGAAGGATATAAATCAGGCCTAACCATTAATTAAAGCAGGCATAATAATCAAGCTGGTAATTAGCTTAGGGAACCCCTCCACATGTCCCTCTCTCTGGGGCTTCCCTGTTGATTTGGGCTTCTGTGGCTCTCAAGGGCTACTTAGGGGTTAATTCAGGCCAGGCCCACTCCTTTCCGGGCCTCGCCTCTTCTCGTGGACAAAGTTAATCCTGGGTTCCCCTTGTGTGGCAATGAGGAGGTGGCCCCCAGTGGCGACTCTACATGCCCTAGGGGCCTCCCGGGCTCACCTGCGGTGATTTCGGTGGTCGCTCGCCTGAGCGGCTGGTTTCTCCCGGGCCGGCCCGTGTTCTGTCGGGCGGGGCCCGGTCTGGGGCCGATAGGCCTTCTGGCCGTGATCGCGGGTCGTCGGGGGCTGCTAATGCTCTTCTCCGGTCCTCGTTGCCAGCGGTATGATGCGGGGGAGGGAGCGGGAGCAGGCAGTCCTCTCCGGCCGGCTTCCCGCCTCCCTCTGCTCACCGGGACTCCTCTCCGGCTTCCGTAAGCGCTGGGGGCGTGGCGGGAGTCGGCAGCCAATCACTGGGCGGCCTTCCCGGGGGCGCGGCCGATGACGCGGTCGGCGTCCCCGGTCGCTCAGCAACGGCGTCGGCGGGGCCGGAGGCCTCTCTCCCTCACCTGGGCCGCGGCGGTGATCTCCAGGCCGCAACTTCTGCCTCAGAGGGCTCTCGGGCCCGGCGGTGATCTCGTGGGCAGCTTCTTGATCTTCGGTGAGGCCGCGGACGGCGCGCCTCGCCACCAAGGCCTCGGGGTGGCCACGCCCACCTCCGCAGCTCTTCACACGCGGCGACGGCCGCAATGGCAGTTTTCCAGCCCGAGGTCAGTGGCTTGATGGGGCGATTCCTCCCACGTGGAGGCACAGCGCGGGAGCGCGCTTGAAACAGGCTAGCAGGGGGGGCAGTTACAACAGTGCTTTGGGCAGTCCCGTAGCAGGGCAGCACTGCGACAGCTAGTAGTGGAGTGGGGTGAAGGTTTAGCACTTCGGGGCACGGCGCTTTACCTGGTGATCCCCAGTTTGGCAGTTCAGGGTTCTGACCTTGCTGTTTGGTCAGGGTTGCAGTTTCAGGTTGCTTGCGGTAGTTCTTCTGTGGTTGCTTCTTTGGTTTTCTCCTTATGGGGAAGGGAATGAGTTGGTGGTACTTGGAGTGCTGGGTGGTACTTCCAAGCACGCTGAAGATGGTTCCCTGGGTCCCCTCACACTGGGCAAGGTCAGTGGGTGGCGGGCGTTCCTCCGCTATCTTACTACAGCAGTGCCTAAGCCTTGTCAGTAGCAGTAGTGTAGGTCTCCCCCCTAGGCCCTAAAGCCTGTACTCCAGCAGAGGTTCTCCCAGGATCAGTGGTGCCCCAACTGACTAAAAGATTTCCCTCCAAACCTCTTATACCCCTAGGTCAGGTGACCCTCCTAAAGGCGGCAAAGCATAACTCCTCCCCAAGCTGGAAGGTTCTAGAAGCTTCCCTCATGTCTGGCTATGAGGCCCAGAGGCGGGGATGGCATGGATACTGTATCATTATGTCCCAGCCTGATCCTGACTACTAGTATGTGTATGCAAAGGCCATTCCGCAGTAGCAGGGGCCTGTGGCAGCCATCTTAATAGGAGAGAGCACCTGCACCTCAGCACTGTTTGGCAGTGGTAAGGCGCCCAGAGACCTAGGTCCAACAAAAGGGTAGTGGCAAAAATGAGGCGCAAAGAGAAAAAAACGGGGTAAGACCACCCTAGGGCTGACAGGTCGAACACGCGTCCCCCCCAGCCAAAAGTGGGGAGAGCTTCCCAACCTCTAGGGAGTTCTCATCGCTAAGGCGGAAAAACCGGGAGAGACCGTCAGCGTTGGCGTGGTCTACTCCGGGTCGATGTTCCACCCGAAAGTCCATCCCCTGGAGGAAATGGACCACCTCAACAATTTGGGGTTTTCGCCTCTCATCTGCATGAGCCAGCGAAGGGGTCGGTGGTCGGTCTGAATAAGGAAGTGAGAGCCAAAGAGGTATGGCCTCAGCTTCTTCAAAGCCCAAACCACAGCGAAGGCTTCTCGCTCTATCGTACTCCACCGCTGTTCCCGGGGGAGTAACCTTCGAGAAATAAAGGCCACTGGCTGGTCTTGGCCGTCATTGTTAAGTTGAGAGAGCACAGCTCCAATGCCATGCTCAGAGGCGTCTGTCTGCACAATGAATTCTCTTCCAAAGTCTGGAGTCCTATGCACCGGAGCGGTGCACATCGCGTGCTTCAGAGTGTCAAACGCTTCTTGACAGGCAGCCGTCCAGATCACTCTACGTGGCTGCTTCTTTGAGGTCAATTCTGTCAGGGGGGCTACGATGGTCCCATAGCCCTTGACAAATCGGCGGTAGTAACCCGTGAGGCCAAGGAAGGCCCGGACCTCCGTTTGGGTTTTGGGGGGCTCCCAGGCCAAGATGGTCTCAATTTTGGCCTGGAGGGGTTGCACCTTACCCCCGCCCACCAGGTGTCCCAGGTAGACGACAGATCCCTGTCCAATCTGGCACTTGCTGGCCTTAATGGTTAGGCCAGCCCGCTGTAGAAGCCTGCAGCACCTCCTGGAGATGCTCCAGATGGTCTTCCCAGCTGCTGCTGAAGACAGCTATGTCATCCAGGTAGGCAGCAGAGAAGGCCTCTAAGCCAGACAGTACCTGGTTAACCAACCGCTGGAAAGTGGCCGGAGCATTTTTCAGCCCGAAGGGCATCACCCGAAATTGAAAGTGGCCCTCGGGGGTGGAGAACGCAGTCTTCTCCCTCGCTCCGTCCGCCATGGCAATCTGCCAATATCCTGACGTCAGGTCGATGGTACTCGGATACCGAGCTGCTCCCAGTCGGTCAATGAGCTCATCCGCCCGAGGGATCGGGTGAGCATCGGTCTTGGTCACTGAGTTCAGACCACGGTAATCCACACAGAACCGAAGTTCTGGTGTGGTGCCCGGTGGGGCCGCTTTCGGCACCAACACCACCGGACTAGCCCAAGGGCTGCTGGAAGGCTCAATCACCCCCAGCTCCAACATCTTGGTCACCTCACTCGGGATGCTGGTTCTTACTTTGTCGGACAGCCGGTAAGACTTGGTTTTCACTGGGGGGCTGTCCCCTGTGTCCACATCATGGGTACACAGGTGCGTGATTCCAGGCGTGAGGGAGAACAACGAGGCGTACTGCTCCAATACCTGGCAGCAGTTCCTCTGTTGCTCCAAGGTCAAAGATGGGGAGAGGACCACTCCCTCCACCGATCCATCGTTCTCTTTGGCCGCCAGAAGGTCCGGAAGAGGCTCGCTCTCCTCCTCTTCACTCCCATCCGTCACCATCAGGAGAGTAAGTTCTGACCGCTCCTGGTGTGGCTTAAGGCGGTTGATGTGGAACACCCTGTGGGGTTGTCGGGGGGGGTCTTGAGGTCTACTACATAAGTGGTCTGGCCTCTTCTCTCCAAAATTTCGTACGGTCCAGTCCACCGGTCCTGGAGGGCACTAAGCTCTCCGGGCTCCATGACCCACACCTTCTGTCCATCATCCAACTCCACCGTCCGAGCATTCCGGTCGTACCACTCCTTCATGACGACTTGACTAGCCTCAAGATTGTCTGAGGCCTCCTTCCACAGCTTGGCCATCTGGCTGCGGAACGCCAGCATGTAGCTGACCACATCACAAGGGAGCTTCTTAGAAGACTTCCCCCACCCCTCCTTCACGAGACTGAGGGGCCCCCTAACAGGGTGGCCAAAGAGCAGCTCAAAGGGGCTGAAACCGACCCCCTTCTGCGGCACCTCTCGGTAGGAGAAGAGCAGACAGGGTAAGAGGACGTCCCACTTCCGTCTCAAGTCCTCGGGTAGGCTTCGGATCATCCCCTTCAGGGTCTTATTGAAACGCTCCACGAGCCCGTTAGTCTGGGGGTGGTAAGGAGTGGAGAACCTGTAGGTCACTCCGCACTCCTTCCACATGGCCCGCATGTAGGCCGACATGAAATTCGTGCCCCTATCTGACACCACGACCTTGGGGAATCCCACTCGGGTAAAAATCCCCATCAAGGCCCGCGCCACCACAGGTGCAGTGATGGTCCTCAGAGGAATGGCCTCCGGGTACCGGGTGGCGTGGTCCACCAACACCAAGATGAACCTATGTCGCGAAGAAGTCGGCGGGTCCATGGGCCCGACAATGTCAATTCCTACCCGCTCAAAAGGGGTACCGACAACCGGGAGCGGTTCCAGAGGGACCTTCAACTTAGTCCCAGTCTTGCCACTCGCCTGACAAGTCACACAGGTCTTACAGAAGGTGTCAGAGTTAACTCTCATCCTGGGCCAATAAAAATGTGGGACCAATCGAGCAAACGTCTTGTCCTGGCCCAGGTGTCCTGCCAGTGGTATCTCATGTGCCAATTCCAGCAGGAAAGCTCGGTAGCATTGGGGGACCACTAAGGCCCTTGATGACCCATGCACCGGAGCCTTAGGCTCACTGTAGAGGAGACCATCCTCCCAGTAGACATGGTAATTTCTGGTCTCTTTACCAGTTGCTTGGGCTTCGGCCTGCTGCTGCATGCCTTCAAGCGTTGGGCACTCTCCTTGCGCCCGACAGAATTCCTCCCGGGTAGGCCCTCCTACCACCTGCCACTCTGCAGGGGTCGGCAAGTCCCCCACGGGAACAACATCCACCTCAGCGGACTCCGGGGTCATCTCCGCGGGCTCCCCATCCATCTCGCAGGGTGCATCCTTAAGGATGTCTTCTTGTCCAGCAGTGGGCTGGGCCATTATTTCAGGCTCCAACCCGGGCTGAGTTCCTTGCTGGGCAGCCATGGACCGCGTGACCACGCAGGCCACCCTGGTAATCCCAGCATCTCAGCGTGGGCGTTGAACTCCACCTCCTTCCAGGCGGTATGTTCCAAGTCGTTTCCAAGCAGACAGTCAACTGGCATGGCAGGGCTCACCGCAACTCTCAACAGGCCTGAGACTCCTCCCCACTCAAAGGGAACTTGGGCCACGGGGTAATGACCCAGGCTATTATCAGCCATGACAACCAGGTGGAATACTTCAGGAATCACCTGCTCGGGGGACACCAGCTGACATCTTACCATCGTAATGCTGGCACCTGTGTCCCTCAGAGCCTCCACCTCCTCCCCGTTCACCAGGACCCTCTGCCGGTACTTGGCAGTGTTCGAGGGTACCTGAACCCATGGGATCATCTCTCTGTCCCCCAGGGAAACTAAGGTCAAGCCTGTCCACTCACCTTCCCTACCTAGGGACAACTCCTCCCCAAGCGCTACACTGGCCACCCCGGGGCTCTTACCTCCTGTGGGGGCTGGGGTCCTCTTGCGACACTGGGGATCCCCCTTGTAGTGTCCAACCTCCCCGCACTCGTAGCACCGGACAGTTCTGGGCTGCTGACTCCTGTCAGGGTAAGTGGGTTTCTGGAATCCAGATTGGGATGGGGACCCTACCCCCTTCCCTTGCGGTCTATTTTGGGGGCCTTTAAAGAACTCCTTCTTTTTCTCTCCCCCCTCTCTCTTCTGGGGAAAACTCTGTCCACCTTTCGGGGGGTCTCCCCGGATCCCTTGTGGGACACCCGAGTGCTAACCCAGGTATCCGCCTCCTCCGCAAGTTCCCGAGGATCGGTCAGCTTGCGGTCCACCAGGTGTTGGCGCAGCTCTGGAAAACTTTTATCTAGAAGGTGCTCCCTTAAACATAGATTGTACAGCCCTTCATAGTCACTCACTTTGCTGCCACGCACCCAACCCTCCAATGCCTTCCGGGCATAATCAAAAAAATCCACCCAGTTCTGTGTGGGAAGCTTGTGGCTGTTGTGGAACTTTTGGCGATACTTTTCTGGGGTGAGGCCAAACTTTTTAAGCAGGGCCTCCTTCATGACCGGGTAATTTGTCTGATCACCTTTGTCTAAAGTCAAGAGTGTGTCCCTTGCCAACGGAGGTATGTACTTGTACAGGCCTCCCCCCCCAGTACTTCTCAGGCACCCCATGGGCCACCAAAGACACCTCATATGCCGCCAACCACTTATCAATGTCATCCCCTACACTGAAACTGGCCATCGCCTCCTTAGGTAGGTAAAACTTAGGCTCTCGTGGAACCTCAGCGGGTACGCTGCCACCATTCAAGTTGCCCTGCGTCCCTATCTGCAATGCTCGGAGCTCTAGTTCTTTCAGTCTAAGCTCATGTACAAGCTTCCTTTCTTCCATGGCTAGCCTTGCCTGTTCTCGCTCCTTATCCATCCTAGCAAGTTCTAACTTCAATTGCCTCTCCTCCCTCCTGTCCTCAAATTCTTCTGCAGACAAACTCCCCCCTGACGCACTACTGCCTGCCCTTGAACGTCTTCCTGGCAACACATTCTCGCTAACGTCAATGCGCAGTAGGTCCAGTTCTCCTGGGTCGTCTGTCTCCCCCTGCTCCTCGTCCACTCTTCCCCCCGGGTGGGCCATTACCCATGCCCTCAAAGCTTTCTAAAGCTCCTCTTTCCTGGCGCCTCGCTTAACGGACACCCCCTTCTCTAGACAGAACTCCTTGAGCTGCGCCACCGTATACCTTTCTAGGTTGGCCAACTCAAACTCCATCCTGCTAGGTGGGGCCCCAGACAATTTAGAGAAAGGGTTCTAGACTGTAGGTAGCAGGTCTAACGCAGGAATGTACACAATCAGGCAATCACAAAAGAATTCTTAGCACTTGCATTTAAATAGGTGTCCAATTGCGGCGCACACTGAGTCCCTGTAGGGTGCTGCACAAGTCCTTATCCCACCGCTGAACACCAATGTTAGAACCGGGGTCGCCGATTCCGACGCGGTAGCTTGGCGCGAGGTAGGAAGGCACCCGAAGGCAATGTGTTAAGCACTTGTGCAGCACACACTCACACTGACTCAATAATGCGCAACAATAAAGGGGGACACCACACCAGGCTTTGATGTAAAAACAAGATCCTTTATCTCATTTAAATCAGCAGTTGATAATGCAGATAATCTTAGGCAACATCTCATTTCATTGTAGCTTCATAATCTAGTGCGTAAATTTCATTCAAGCACATTAAAACAGTAGGACGTTACGCCCTTAAAAAGGCAGTAGTAATAACCTCCTAGAAAAGTAGGTAACACGGTAGGTCATAGACTGTAGGTCAAAAACATAGACTTCAATACAGTTGGCGATATGCAATTAGCTAGACATTAGATGCACATTACATTGTAGATGATGAAGAACCTGTATCAACCTAGGCGCAACCACATTTAGTACAGTGGGTGTCGCAAAGCAGGTAGGCCTACAACATAAGAACACTTGAACTCTTGGCAGGCGAACACAGGCTCAATTCAGGTACGCACCTTTACACTAGGTAACACATTTCATTACGAAGGATATAAATCAGGCCTAACCATTAATTAAAGCAGGCATAATAATCAAGCTGGTAATTAGCTTAGGGAACCCCTCCACATGTCCCTCTCTCTGGGGCTTCCCTGTTGATTTGGGCTTCTGTGGCTCTCAAGGGCTACTTAGGGGTTAATTCAGGCCAGGCCCACTCCTCTCCGGGCCTCGCCTCTTCTCGTGGACAAAGTTAATCCTGGTTTCCCCCTTGTGCGGCAATGAGGAGGTGGCCCCCGGCCCCCAGTGGCGACTCTACATGCCCTAGGGGCCTCCCGGGCTCACCTGCGGTGATTTCGGTGGTCGCTCGCCTGAGCAGCTGGTTTCTCCCGGGCCGGCCCGTGTTCTGTCGGGCGGGGCCCGGACTGGGGCCGATAGGCCTTCTGGCCGTGATCGCGGGTCATCGGGGGCCGGTAATGCTCTTCTCCGGTCCCCGTTGCCAGCGGTATGATGCGGGAGAGGGAGCGGGAGCAGGCAGTCCTCTCCGGCCGGCTTCCCGCCTCCCTCTGCTCACCGGGACTCCTCTCCGGCTTCCGTAAGCGCTGGGGGCGCGGCGGGAGTCGGCAGCCAATCACTGCGCGGCCTTCCCGGGGGCGCGGCCGATGACGCGGTCGGCGTCCCCGGTCGCTCAGCAACGGCGTCGGCGGGGCCGGAGGCCTCTCTCCCTCACCTGGGCCGCGGCGGTGATCTCCAGGCCGCAACTTCTGCCTCAGAGGGCTCCCGGGCCCGGCGGTGATCTCGTGGGCAGCTTCTTGATCTTCGGTGAGGGCGCGGACGGCGCGCCTCACCACCAAGGCCTCGGGGAGGCCACGCCCACCTCCGCAGCTCTTCACACGCGGCGACGGCCGCAATGGCAGTTTTCCAGCCCGAGGTCAGTGGCTTGATGGGGCAATTCCTCCCACGTGGAGGCACAGCGCGGGAGCGCGCTTGAAACAGGCTAGCGGGGGGGGCAGTTACAACAGTGCTTTGGGCAGTCCCGTAGCAGGGCAGCACTGCGACAGCTAGTAGTGGAGTGGGGTGAAGGTTTAGCGCTTCAGGGCACGGCGCTTTACCTGGTGATCCCCAGTTTGGCAGTTCAGGGTTCTGACCTTGCTGTTTGGTCAGGGTTGCAGTATCTGAAAGAGACACGTTAGTGACAGATTCCTTACCTTAGAATATCCCCAGGCGTCAGGCTGGATCCGGAAAGTTTTTTGCGTAGCTGTACCCTTGCGCGTCGGTAGGCGGCGTCGTGCGGCTCCGCGTCTGTCGTCGGCGTCGTGATCGCCGGGATGACGTCGCGGGCAGTACTTAGGCGCCGCCCCTGCGCGCTGACGTCAGTTCTTCTTTTTCCGCGCCAGCAAGCGCAGATCCGGGAAGAGCAGTGCCCTGGTCATTTTTTGACCAATCTTTTTTGGTGAATTTTTCACTGTTTTTCTTTAATCGACTTCAAGGTGTCGTAGGGATGCCCGGGTTTAAACGTTGCGGCGCCTGTGCTCGGATGATGTCCATCACAGACCCGCATCGGGAGTGTCTCAGCCGAGGCCACGACACGGAGTCTTGTTCCGACTGCCGGGCCCTCAACCCGAAAGCTTTGCGAGAGCGGTCTCGAAAGCTCCTGGAGGCCCGGCATTCGGCTCCGCGCAAGCCCCGGTCGCGTGAGAGGTCCAGGGGTCGATCGCGGAGTCCACACCGGTCGTCGGCATCGAAGTCTTCTTCGTCCGGTAAGTCCAAACATAAAAAGTCCAAAAAGCATCGTCGCTCTAGGACTTCGCCTCGCCGGTCTGGCGACTCGGCTGAGGCCCCTCCCGGCACCGTCCCCGCGGCCCCGGACATGCCTGTGGAGTCGCCCCCGCAATACCCGCCCTTCCCGGGTTCGGGGGAGGATCCGGCCCAAGTACAGGAATTCCTGTCGGCCATGGCCCGCCTCTTCGGGCCTCCAGGCCCCTCCGGTGCGCCTTCGGGCCCCGCGGGCCCTGATAGGGTTGCTCCGGCGTCGCCGGCAGCTCCGGCCCCGGCGTCGCCCGTGCCTCCAGCCTCGATCCCGGCTCCGGCTTCGGCCCCGGCCTCGATCCCAGCTCCGCAACCCCCATCGACGCCGGTCGACCTAGCGACACCTCCGCCGGCGCCGATGTCTCCGGTGCCGTTCTCGGCGCCGCCTGGGGCTCCGGGCGGCGTCGTCCCCAGTTCCTTCCGGCTCCGGACATGGACCCGGAACGGCGTCGCTCGACGCCGGTTCCGGCGCCGATGAGACCTTGGGTCCCAAATGTCCCTCCTCCCCCTTATTTTGAACCAGAGGAGGACCAGGAGGACTGGGAGGGGTCTGATGACCCTCTGGCACTACAGTGTCAGTACGATGAGGACTGGACAGAGGGTCTAGGGGATGCCAGTGGTCTAGATACTTCCCCTAACACTGGCATGCTGTCTCCTCCCGTGGCTACGGAGGAGGGAGCCAATTTTGCAACGGTGTTGCTTAGGGCGGCTGGAGCCTTACATCTCCAACTCCCTACTGTGGCGGTCAAGACTAATCTCTTGACAGAGGTGCTTCAGCCGGCAGCCTCCTCTACGGAGACTGTGCTGCCGTTTAACGACGCCCTCACTGACGTTCTTTTGGGCGCCTGGTCCAAGCCCAACACAGGGGCTCCTGTGGATAGGAACGTGTCCCGACGCCATCGCCCAGCTCCGGGCGACCCCTGTTTCTCTCTGTCCACCCCACTCCTGAGAACTTGGTTGTCCAAGCCTCCGCTTCCCAAACCGCCTTCCCTACCGCCCCTCCGGATAGGGAATCCAAACGCCTGGATCAATTTGGGAAGAAAGGTTTTCTTCCTCCAGTGCTGGCTTGCGGTCCATCAACACCGCTTGTCTTTTGGGCCGATATACCCACTCCTTGTGGGATTCGGTGGCGAATGTTTTGCCCCAGTGTTCTGAGGAGGTCCAGACACTGCTTTCCCACGCCATTGCGGAAGGAAGGGATGCGGCCAAATACACGATTCGATGTGGCCTTGATACCGCCGACTCGCTGGGCAGGTCTATTGCAACGACGGTGGCGCTGCGACGCCACGCCTGGCTGAGAACCACTGGTTTTTCAGGGGATGTCCAGAATACTCTCATGGACATGCCCTTTGATGGAGTCGGTCTTTTGGGTCCAAAGCAGACCATGCGTTGGAGCGCTTTAAGGACTCACGGGCTACTGCCAAGTCCCTGGGCCTTTCTGCTACACGCCCTCTGCTGACTTCTGCTTTTCGCCCCTATCGTGGCCACGGTAGGGGCGCCCCTTCACGTCAGCAGCCCAGCCACCGGCCCGCGCAGCAGGCGTCTTCGCGTGGCCGAGGACGTGGATTCCGCCGTGGCGGGTCAGGCCACCACCTCCAACCCGTCCGCGGCCTCCAAACCCTAATAGTCCCTCCTTTCAGGTGCACAGCACGCCAGTAGGGGGCAGGGTCCGCCATCACCTTCCCCACTGGCGTACCATCACCTCGGACAGGTGGGTCTTGGACATTGTCCGAAGGGGCTACTCCCTCCCCTTCGAGTCCACCCCCAGCCATGCCACCTCAATTCCACCGCATGTCAGGGGATCACTTGGTACTTCTGCAGAAGGAAGTCACGGCCCTCTTGGCCAAGAGGGCCATCGAGCATGTTCCGACCCCAGAAGTAGGGCGTGGTTGCTACTCCCACTACTTCCTGGTGCCCAAAAAGGACAAGGAGGACATGCGTCCTATCTTGGACCTCCGGAACGTCAATCGCTTCCTCCGGAAGGAGAAGTTCAAGATGCTCACCCTAGCTCAGGTCTTGACTGCCCTCGACCCTGGAGACTGGTTGGTAGCGTTGGACTTGCAGGACGCATATTTCCACATCCCCGTCCTGCCGGCCCACCGGCGTTACCTTCGGTTCACGGTAGGCCCCGAGCATTTTCAGTTCACCGTGCTCCCCTTTGGCCTTACCAGTGCCCCTCGGGTGTTCACGAAAGTGTTGGCGGTGGTCGCAGCTCATCTGCGCCGGGCAGGGGTTTCAGTCTTCCCCTACCTCGACGACTGGCTGCTGAAGGCGGGCTCGTCCCAGGCAGTCGTCTCCCACCTCCAGACTACGGCCGAACTCCTGCACTCGCTGGGGTTCTCCATCAATGTGCCGAAGTCGCATCTGATTCCTTCTCCACAGCTCCTTTTCATCGGAGCAGTTCTGGACACGACGCAGTTTCGGGCCTATCCTCCCGAACGGCGAGTCCGGGATATTCAGGCTATGATTCCGATCTTTCAGCCTTTATCCTGGGTTTCGGTACGGATGACCCTGAGGCTGCTGGGCCTCATGGCCTCCTGCATCCTGCTGGTCAATCATGCCAGATGGCATATGCGGGCTCTGCAGTGGGACCTGAAGTTCCAGTGGGCGCAGCACCAGGGCAACCTGTCCGATCACGTCCAGATCTCGGAGGGGACTGCAAAACAGTTGCAGTGGTGGCTCTCGAACCGGCAATGGGTCATGGGCAGATCCCTCTCCCTTCCCCAGCCAGAGCACACAGTTGTGACGGACGCGTCCCTTCTGGGATGGGGCGGTCACATGGGAGAGGCGGAGATCAGAGGCCTCTGGTCTCCGGCGGAGTCCCGGCTCCATATCAACCTTCTGGAGCTCCGGGCGATCCGACTTGCACTCAAGGCATTCCTTCCCTCTGTCAAAGGGAAGGTAGTGCAGGTGTTCACAGACAACACCACCGCCATGTGGTACTGCAACAAACAAGGCGGGGTGGGGTCGTGGACCCTTTGTCAGGAGGCTCTGCGCCTCTGGACATGGCTGGACCATCAGGGCATGTTCCTGATGGTTCAACACCTGGCAGGTTCCCTGAACGCCAGGGCGGACGAACTCAGCCGCAGGTGCATGATGGATCACGAATGGCGTCTTCACTCGGAAGTGGCGCAAGGACTCTTTCTACAGTGGGGAGAGCCTTGATTAGATCTATTCGCCACCGAAGAGAACGCGCAATGTCATCAGTTCTGCGCGTTGGAATTTCCAAGGCGGCACTCGCTCGGCGACGCTTTTCGTCACGAGTGGAGTTGCGGTCTATTGTACGCCTTTCCGCCTATACCACTTCTACCCAGAGTGTTGAAGAAGATTCGGCACGACCGGGCCCAAGTCATTCTTGTGGCTCCGGACTGGGCTCGAAGAGTTTGGTATCCCGAGCTACTCCATATGAGCGTAGATCCCCCGATCCGTCTGCCTCTTCGGGAGGATCTTCTGTCGCAGCAGCAGGGGACGGTCCTCCACCCGAACCTGTCCAGTCTACACCTGCTTGCGTGGAGATTGAGCGGCGGCAGTTGATTCCTTTCGACTTGCCTCCCGAAGTTTGTGATGTGATTCTGGCAGCCAGGCGTCCCTCCACTAAGGTGGTATACGCCTGCAGGTGGAACAAATTTGTGGCATGGTGCACAGCAAAGGCTGTGAATCCCCTTTCTGCCCCTCTTTCTGAGGTCCTTCTGTTCCTTCTCTCTCTGGCCCAACAGGGTTCTGCCCTGGGTACCATCAAGGGTTATCTTTGTGCTATCTCGGCCTTCCTCAGGCTCCCTGATCAGCCCTCCCTTTTCAAGTCCCCTGTTGTTAACAGGTTCTTAAAAGGCATTACACACCTCTTCCCTCCTGTTCCGTTTGTGATGCCTCAGTGGGACTTGAACTTGGTTCTTACCTTTTAATGTGCGCTCCCTTTGAGCCTCTACATAACTGTCCTCTTCGTCTTCTGACTCTGAAGACAGCCTTTCTGGTGGCCATCACCTCCGCTCGGCGGGTGAGTGAGCTCAGGCTCTATCTTGCAAACCTCCCTTTCTGTCTGTTCATCCAGACAAGGTTGTTCTTCGGACGCGTCCGTCCTTCTTGCCAAAGGTGGTTACTGCTTTCCACATTGGGCAGACCATCACTTTGCCCACCTTCTTTCCGCCTCCGCATCCTTCCAGAGAGGAAAAGAGGCTCCACCGTCTGGACCCAAAACGTGCGCTCTCCTTCTATATTGACCGCAGAAAACACTTCCGAGTGGATGACCAGCTCTTTGTTGGCTACGTGGCGCCAAAAAAGGTCGGGCGGTGCACAAGAGGACCATCTCCCGCTGGGTTACCTTGTGCATCAAGACCTGCTATTCTTTGGCTAAGAAGGAGCCTCCTATTGGGCTGCGTGCCCATTCCACCAGGGCAACGGCTGCTACCACGGCCTTGGGCCGCGGTGTTCCGCTGCCGGTTATCTGTCAGGCAGCTACGTGGGCCTCGCTGCACACGTTTACAAAGCATTACTGCCTTGACAGTCATGTCCGGAGGGACGGCTTCTTTGGCCGTTCTGTCCTCCAGGACTTCCTTGTCTGATCTTTGTTCGCAGACCCACCACCGGGGTTGGTATTGCTGGGGTATCTATTCTAAGGTAAGGAATCTGTCACTAACGTGTCTCTTTCAGATGCACAAGTTACTAACTTCTGTAACGATATATCTGTAAGAGACAGTAGTTAGTGACAGATTCCTACCGCCCACCCATCCTCCCCGTTCTGCGAACTGATTTCTAGGGTTAAGGACATCCCTTTCAGGGCCCTAGTATTTTTCAGACACCTATGTCAGCTTCTTGCATGGCTCTGCGTTCCTGGCGCGGAAAGTCGTGTACAGAACTGACGTCAGCGCGCAGGGGCAGCGCCTAAGTACTGCCCGCGACGTCATCCCGGCGATCACGACGCCGACGACGGACGCGGAGCCGCACGACGCCGCCTACCGACGCGCAAGGGTACTGCTACGCAAAAAACTTTCCGGATCCAGCCTGACGCCTGGGGATATTCTAAGGTAAGAAATCTGTCACTAACTACTGTCTCTTACAGATATATCGTTACACAAGTTAGTAACTTGTGCTTCAGGTTGCTTGCGGTAGTTCTTCTGTGGTTGCTTCTTTGGTTTTCTCCTTATGGGGAAGGGAATGAGTGGATGGTTCCCTGGGTCCCCTCACACTGGGCAAGGTCAGTGGGTGGCGGGCGTTCCTCAGCTATCTTACTACAGCAGTGCCTAAGCCTTGTCAGTAGCAGTAGTGTAGGTCTCCCCCTAGGCCCTAAAGCCTGTACTCCGGCAGAGGTTCTCCCAGGATCAGTGGTGCCCCAACTGACTAAAAGATTTCCCTCCAAACCTCTTATACCCCTAGGTCAGGTGACCCTCCTAAAGGCGGCAAAGCATAACTCCTCCCCAAGCTGGAAGGTTCTAGAAGCTTCCCTCATGTCTGGCTATGAGGCCCAGAGGCGGGGACGGCATGGATACTGTATCATTATGTCCCAGCCTGATCCTGACTACTAGTATGTGTATGCAAAGGCCATTCCGCAGTAGCAGGGGCCTGTGGCAGCCATCTTAATAGGAGAGAGCACCTGCACCTCAGCACTGTTTGGCAGTGGTAAGGCGCCCAGAGACCTAGGTCCAACAAAAGTGTAGTGGCAAAAATGAGGCGCAAAGAGAAAAAAACGGGGTAAGACCACCCTAGGGCTGACAGGTCTAACAATGGCCGTCGCCTATTCGGCGGCAAGGCTGACAACGCACTGGAGTGCTTTAAGGACTCTCGGGCTACGGCCAGGTCCTTGGGCCTCTCCACCACCCGACCTGTGCAGTCTGCTTTTCGCCCTTTTCGTGGCTACGGAAGGGATGCCCCGCCACGTCCCGCCCAGAGCCACAGGCCAGCGCAAGCTGTTCAGCCCCTGCGCGGCCGGGGACGTGGGAACCACCGCCTGGTTCTGGGGGCCCGCGGGCAGGCCAGTCCACCACAACCCCCTCTGCAGCAACCTCCAAACCCTCCTAGTCCGACCTTTCAGGGCCACCAATCGCCACTGGGCGGCAGGATTCGCCATCACCTCCCCCACTGGCACACCATCACGTCGGATAGGTGGGTTTTGCAAATAGTCCGAAGGGGCTACTCCCTCCCCTTCGAGACTACCCCTCCATCCATGCCACCTCAGTACCATCGCATGTCGGAGGATCATCTGGCCCTTCTCCAACAGGAAGTTTCGGCACTCTTGGCCAAGGGAGCCATCGAGCGAGTTCCTGTCCCAGAAGTAGGTCGTGGTTGCTATTCCCACTACTTTCTGGTGCCCAAGAAGGACAAAGGCCTGCGTCCTATCTTGGATCTCAGGAACGTCAACCGCTTCCTCCGGAATGAGAAGTTCAAAATGTTGACGCTAGCTCAGGTCCTGTCTGCCCTCGACCCTGGAGACTAGATAGTAGCATTGGACTTGCAGGACGCTTATTTTCATATCCCCGTCCTGCTGGCCCACCGGCGTTACCTGCGGTTCACGGTAGGCCACGAGCACTTTCAGTTTACCGTGCTCCCCTTTGGCCTTACCAGCGCCCCTCGGGTGTTAACGAAAGTGATGGTGGTGGTCGTAGCTCATCTGCGCAGATCAGGGGTTCCAGTCTTCCCCTATCTCGACGACTGGCTGTTGAAGGCGGGCTCGCCCCAGGCTGTCGTCTCCCACCTCCAGACTACGGCCGACCTCCTGCATTCGCTGGGGTTCTCCATCAACGTGCCGAAGTCGCACCTGACTCCCTCTCAGATGCTCCTCTTCATCGGAGCGGTTCTGGACACAACGCAGTTTTGGGTCTATCCCCCCAAACAGCGATTCCGGGAAATTCGGGCTATGATTCCGATCTTTCAGCCTCTATCCCGGGTTTCGGTCAGGATGACTCTCAGGCTACTGGGCCTGATGGCCTCCTGCATCCTGCTGGTGGACCTTGCCAGATGGCATATGCGGGCTCTGCAGTGGGACCTGAAGTTCCAGTGGGCTTAACATCAGGGGAACCTGTCCGATTGCGTCCAGATCTCGGAGGGCACTGCACACCAGTTGCAGTGGTGGCTAACGAGCCAGGATTGGGTCCACGGCAGGTCCCTCTCCCTTCCTCAACCAGAGTTCACAGTGGTGACCGATGCATCACTTCTGGGATGGGGCGGTCACATGGGGGAGGCGGAGATTAGAGGCCTCTGGTCTCCGGCGGAGTCTGAGCTCCACATCAACCTTCTGGAGCTTCGGGCGATCCGTCTTGCACTAAAAGCATTTGTGGGAAGCTGGCTCTGTATATACTACACCAAAGTGAGGTATAGTGTGCACAGAGTCCAGTGGAACCCCAAAGGTAGGCAGAGGCAAAGTTAGATAGAGCCTTACTCTCTATTTGTGGTAGTGTGGTCGAGCAGTAAGGCAGCATCGGAGGACAGTGTTCAGCATTTGTTGTACACACTCAGTCAGCAAATTAATTCACACACTCAAAGACTGAACTTCAGACCAATTGTTTTTGTATAAAAATATTCTTTTAGTTATTTTATTTCTAGAACCAAGCAAGCCTGGCACAGGTAAGCAATAAAGCAAAACCAAAGGGGACGATGGACGGAGTGTTGAACATTGCAAGCACTCACCCCCAGTCAACTGATCTGGGTTTAATCCATCATCATTCTTTAGCTCACTCCGCCACCCCAGTTCAGACATGGCCATATGCAAATCAGTCTGACCCTGTGCCTCATGGGAACAGTCCAGCCCGAACTGCCAAGCCATGTCTTCCCTGGACCGAAAACAAGCATCCTGGGACCGGTTTCTGGCTAACAGCCATCATCAGCCAGGCTAGCTTGAATCCAGTGGCAAAGTGAGCAAGGGACCCACGTCTGGGCATACCCTGCCAACTTAGGGCGAACAAAGCAAAACCAAAGGGGACGATGGACGGAGTGTTGAACATTGCAAGCACTCACCCCCAGTCAACTGATCTGGGTTTAATCCATCATTCTTTAGCTCACTCCGCCACCCCAGTTCAGACATGGCCATATGCAAATCAGTCTGACCCTGTGCCTCATGGGAACAGTCCAGCCCGAACTGCCAAGCCATGTCTTCCCTGGACCGGAAACAAGCATCCTGGGACCGGTTTCTGGCTAACAGCCGTCGTCAGCCAGGCTAGCTTGAATCCAGTGGCAAAGTGAGCAAGGGACCCACGTCTGGGCATACCCTGCCAACTTAGGGCGAACAAAGCAAAACCAAAGGCTTTGATGACGGCTGTAAGCCAGAAACCGGTCCCAGGATGCTTGTTTCCGGTCCAGGGAAGACATGGCTTGGCAGTTCGGGCTGGACTGTTCCCATGAGGCACAGGGTCAGACTGATTTGCATATGGCCATGTCTGAACTGGGGTGGCGGAGTGAGCTAAAGAATGATGATGAATTAAGCCCAGATCAGTTGACTGGGGTTGAGTGCTTGCAATGTTCAACACTCCGTCCATCATCCCCTTTGGTTTTGCTATGTTCGTCCTAAGTTGGCAGGGTATGCCCAGACGTGGGTCCCTTGCTCACTTTGCCACTGGTTTCAAGATAGCCTGGCTGATGACGGCTGATAGCCAGAAACCGGTCCCAGGATGCTTGTTTCCGGTCCAGGGAAGACATGGCTTGGCAGTTCGGGCTGGACTGTTCCCATGAGGCACAGGGTCAGACTGATTTGCATATGGCCATGTCTGAACTGGGGTGGCGAAGTGAGCTAAAGAATGATGGATTAAACCCAGATCAGTTGACTGGGGGTGAGTGCTTGCAATGTTCAACACTCCGTCCATCATCCCCTTTGGTTTTGCTATGACAGGTAAGCAATAAATACTTTACAGTAGTAAATGCTGATTGTGAAACAGTTCAATTGCAAATGTACTGTGGTTTGACTTACAGTATTGTTTCAGAGAAATGCAATCACTTGTAAATACAGTACATAGTACATAGACTTGAACGGGATTTTTGGATTACTTTTCTTACTCAGTGCTGTACGCCTAGATGCAGCACTGCGACATTTCCTGTAAACAGGTGAGTAAAAGCATTTTTGTTAAATCGTACAATTTTAAAGAATTTCTTTAGGTTTCAAAACTCCACACTTAGAAACTTTTTCAGGAAAAAGTGTCAATGTTATCCTATGGAAGAAAATATGGTTATCGGTTTTTAGATAAGTATTCGGTAGTGGGAGTTGAGGTTCTGGGGGTAGACTCAGGGGTCCCCCAGGGTCAGTGATGCACTCTGGTTCCACCCTCAGCGGCACTAGGGCGGCCGGGTGCAGAGTGTTGAGGCCCAATGTTATCCAATGGGGGATAGGGGGCCTCCGGTTGGTGGCTGCTGGCAAGCAGGCCACTGGGTTGTAGGAGCAAAGCTCCTGGACTTTAGCTCAGGGTAAATGGGGAAACAAATTTGCACCAAAGGTGCACCCTCAGCGGCACTAGGGCGGCCGGGTGCAGGGTGCTGTTTCGTCATCGGATGCCATGTTGTTTCCAATGGAGAGCCTCCGGTTTGCAAAAGCACTGCAGGCAGGGAGACGAAGGACTTCTGGGTGCGACCACCACTTCGAGAGGTAAGTTGGGAAGTTAGGGGTTGGTTAGGCACCATTGGTTTGGGCACACAAGGCCGTGGGGCGTCGGGTGCAGGGGTGCCTTTCGGGGTCGGATTTTCTTACCAGCTCCTGGTCGCGGTTAGGCGGGCCTTCTGGATTTAGACTGCAGGCTTGAGGCAGGTCAGGGGTCACCGAATCTCGGTTCAGGATCGCCGGGGTGACCTCTTTGTGGTGTTTGCCCACTCGAGCTCGGGCCATGGACGGCGGGTGCAGAGTGGGGCAGATTCGCGGTCTCCGGCTGCTGCCAGAGGTTGCAGTTGAACAAATCCGGTGTTCACGGGAGAAGCAGTCTTTGGAAGTGAAGGCAGGCAGGTCCTCCGGGGTTGCTGGCTGCAGTACACACCGGGATTTCGCAGGAGCAGGTTAAAGGGAGAGACAGGGCGGTGGGGCTGGGGCCAAGTCAGTGGGCATCTTCCTCTTGTTAGCTGCTGCACGGCTGTTCCGTCCGTCTTCTTTTCTTCTTGTTTCTTGTCTGGATCTGAGGAAGCAAGGTTCAAGGGTGCCCCTAAATACTAGATTTAGGGGAGTTACAGGTAGGTAAAAGTCAGGGACCAATGGGCCCCTTCCCTGGGGTGGGTACACCCCCTATTATGCCTCCCTCCAGTGGGAGGGCGGGCATGTGCCTGTCCCTGGTTGGCTGAGTCCCCCCATCTTCAAGATGGCGTGGACTGAGAGTTGTTCTTCACCTCGCCTCCCCCACCTGAGGGGTGGAGTTGGCAGAGGTGGGCACACCTCTCCCTCACTTGTTTTTCCTGCCGGTTCTCCCGCCCAAAGTGGGGGTCAGAACCAGTGGGGACCAGCTGCTGCAAGCAGCATGTGGCCTGGGGAAGCTCACAAAGGCGGCAAGCCTTTGAAGCTTCCCCTTCGTGAACCCTGCCCATCCTGGGGGAGGAGGCTTGGCACCTCGTCCCAGGATGTGCATTGTTTCAGGCCCCAGAGAGCAGCAGGCTCTCGACCCAGGGATCCAGAAACATGTCTGGTGGTGGCAGCTGAAAGCAGCCACTCAGCCTGGACACAAGAGGTGGGTTAGTTTTCAGGGGGCATCTCTAAGATGCCCTCTGTGTGCATTTTTCATTAAATCCCACACTGGCATCAGTGTGGGTTTAATATGCTGAGAAGTTTGATACCAAACTTCTCAGTTTTCAGTGTAGCCATTATGGTGCTGTGGAGTTCGTAATGACAAGCTCCCAGCACCATACACTCTTAATGGCAGCACTGCACTTACAATGTCTAAGAATGGCCTTAGACACTGTAGGGGTACAGGGCTCATGCACCTGTACCCTCACCACTGGTATAGTGCACCCAGCTAGAGGGGTGACTGATCTATGCCAGGGCAGTGGGTTGTAGGCATGGCACACAGATGTGCCATGCCGACTCTTCACTTTGTTCTGCACCAAAACACGCAGCCTGCAAAGGCAGTGTGTGAGTGTAAGGGTACAGGACCTCTAAGGGTGGCACAATAAGTGCTGCAGCCCTTAGAGGCCTTCTCTGGTCACAGTGCCCTGGGTACCTTTGGTACCATTTACCTGTGGCCAGAGATGCCAATTGGATCTGAAATAAACAGTTAGTTATAGATTTCCTTACCTTAGAATTGCCCCCAGGCGTCAGACTGGATCCGGAAAGTTTTGATTAGCAGGAGCCCAGGGCACACTCAGTCAAAGTACATTAGCAATTCAGCAAAAAGTGGGGGCAACCATGCAGAAAGAGGGCACTTTCTCACAGCATTCCTTCCCTCTGTCCGGGAAAGAGTAGTGCAGGTGTTCACGGACAACACCACTGCCATGTGGTACTGCAACAAACAGGGCGGGGTAGGGTCGTGGACCCTATGTCAAGAGACTCTCCGTTTCTGGACATGGCTGGAACATCAGGGCATATCCCTGGTGGTTCAACACCTGGCAGGTTCCCTGAACGCAAGGGTGGACGAACTCAGCCACAGATGCATGATGGATCACGAATGGCGTCTTCACTCGGAGGTGGCGCAAGGTCTCTTTCAGCAGTGTGGAGAGCCTTGGTTAGATCTATTCGCCACCGAAGAGAACGCGCAATGTCAGCAATTCTGCATGTTGGAATTTCCAAAGCGGCACTCGCTAGGCAACGCTTTTCGTCGCAAGTGGAGTTGCGGTCTTCTATACGCCTTTCCGCCTATACCACTTCTGCCCAGAGTGCTGAAGATCAAGTGCGACCGGGCCCAAGTCATTCCTGTGGCTCCGGATTGGGCACGAAGAGTCTGGTATCCCGAGCTGCTACTCATGGCCATCGATCCTCCGATCAGACTGCCTCTTCGGAAGGATCTTGTGTCGCAGCAGCAGGGGACGGTCCTCCACCTGAACCTGTCCAGCCTCCGCCTCCTTGCATGGAGATTGAGCGGCGGCAGTTAACGTAGTTTGACCTGCCTCCCGAAGTGTGTGATGTTATTTTGGCAGTCAGGCGTCCCTCCACTAACACGGTATACGCCTGTAGATGGAACAAATTTGTGGCATGGTGCGCAGCAAAGGCTGTGGATCCCCTTTCTGCCCCTCTTTCTGAGGTTCTCTTGTTCCTTCTTTCTTTGGCCCAGCAGGGCTCTGCTCTGGGCACTCTTAAGGGCTACCTCTCGGCCATTTCAGCCTTTCTTGGGCTTCCTGATCAGCCTTCTCTTTTCAAGTCCCCTGTTGTACATCGCTTCCTCAAGGGCATTACTCATCGTTTTCCTCCTGTTCCCTTCGTAATGCCTCAGTGGGACTTGAACTTGGTTCTGACTTACGTTATGTGCGCTCCCTTTGAGCCGCTTCATAACTGTCCTCTCAGACTTCTTACCTTAAAGATTGCTTTTCTGGCTGCCATCACCTCTGCTCGCAGGGTGAGTGAGCTCCAGGCTCTTTCTTCAAAACCTCCTTTCCTGGCTGTTCATCCGGACAAGGTTGTACTAAGAACCAGACCTTCCTTTCTTCCCAAGGTGGTTACTTCTTTCCACATTGGCCAAACCATCACTTTGCCCACCTTCTTTCCGCCTCCTTATCCTTCAAAAGAAGAGGCTCCACCGTCTGAATCCAAAACGGGCGCCTTCCTTTTATTTGGATTGCACCAAACAATTCCGGGTGGATGACATGCTCTTTGTGGGCTACGTGGGCGCCAAGAAAGGTCGGGCCGTGCACAAACGGATCATCTCTAGGTGGGTCGTTTTGTGCATTAAGGCTTGCTATTCCTTGACAAAGGAGTCTCCAGTGGGGCTGCGCGCCCATTCCACCAGGGCGACAGCAGCTACTACTGCTTTGGGACGAAGAGTCCCCCTCAATGACATCTGTAAGGCAGCTACGTGGGCATCGTTGCACGCGTTCACCAAACACTACTGCCTAGACGGCCAAGTCCAGAGAGACGGCTTCTTTGGCCATTCTGTTCTCCAGGACTTTCTGGTGTGAACTTGGTTCGCAGACCCACCTCCGGGGTTGGTATTGCTTGGGTATCTATTCTAAGGTAAGGAATCTATAACTAACTATCTGAAAGAGACACGTTAGTGATAGATTCCTTACCTTAGAATATCCCCAGGCGTCAGACTGGATCCGGAAAGTTTTTCGTCAGCAGTACCCCTGCGCGTCGGTAGGTGGCGTTGTGCGGCTCCGCGTCCGTCGCTGGCGTCATAAGCGCCGAGATGAAGTCACGGAGACTACTTGGGCGCCACCCATGCGCTCTGACGTCAGTTCTTTCTTTTTCCGCGCCAGCAAGCGCAGATCCGGTTAGAGCACGTACCCTAGTCACTTTTTGACTAACTTCTTTTGGGACTTTGTCTCTACTTCTTTTGAGTCTGACTCCTGGTGCCACGTAGGGATGCCTGGGTTTAAATCCTGCGGGGCCTGCCGCCGTACGATGTCAGTGGCCGACCCCCATGGCGTCTGTCTCTACTGTCTGGAGCAGGACCATGACTCCCGGTCATGTTCTGACTGTCTGGCCATGGCTCCGAAGGCTTTGCGGGAGCGTTCCCGAAAGCTGCTGGAGGCCCGACAGTTGTCTCCGCGCCGTTCGAGGTCCAGGGGTCGCTCGAGGGACCGACCGCGGAGCCATCATCATCGCTCCTCGGGGTCCAAGTCTTCGCCCTCGGAATCGGGTAAGAGACGTCACAAGAAAAAGTCGAAGAAGCACGTACGCTCTCCGACCTCCCCCCGTTGGTCTCAGGACGCGGACGAGGGGGCCAGGGGTCTTTCCCCTGCGGCTCCGTTGGAGCCTGAGAGTCCCGCGGCCTACCCGCCCTCCCCGGGTCCGTCGGCGACTCCTGCCCAGGTGCAAGCGTTTCTTGCTGCCATGGACCGCCTTTTCAGGCCTAGGGCTCCCGCCGGCGCGCCTTTCTGGCCCCGCGGTCCCTATTGAGGGCCCTTGCTTGCCACCGGCTCCGCCGCCGGCGGCTCCGGTCCCGCAGGGTCCTCCGTCGGCGGCTCCGGCCCCCCCTGCGGCTCTGTTCCCGGCGCCGCCCTTGCCCGCGTTTTTCGGGCAATTTTGCTCCGGCTTGGGACCCTAATTGGGACATGGAGCCGGATCGGCGCCGACCGGTGCCGTTCCCGACGCCGTTCCCGGCGCTGTTGGAGCATTTGTTTTTCCCTGTGCCTCCCCCGCGGACCGTGGTGGAGGAGGATGACTGGGAGGGGTCGGAGGACCCTCTTGCACGGCAGTGCGAGCCCGAACGAGTGGGCGGATGACTCTGAGGATGCAGCTGGCCTTGACCTCTCCTCTGAGCCTGGTTTTGTGTCTCCTCCCGCTGTCATGGAGGAAGGTGCCACATACACTGTGGTGCTCCGTAGGGCAGCTGAGGCTCTTGGCCTTGACCTACCTACTGTTACCCTCAAAACGAACCTCCTTACTGAAGTGCTTCAGCCGGCGGCAAGTTCTATGGAACCTCTGCTTCCGTTCAATGAGGCCTTGACGGATGTTTTAATGGGCACCTGGTCTAGGCCAGCCAGAGGGATTCCTGTGGATAAAAATGTGGCCAGGCGTCACCGCCCGGCACCGGGTGACCCTGCCTTTTTAGTGGCTCATCCGACACCGGAGAGCCTGGTCATTCAGGCCTCCACTTTCCAAACTGCATTCCCTACCGCCCCGCCGGATAAGGAATCGAAGAAGCTGGAGCAGCTTGGCAAGAAGCTGTTTTCCTCTGCCAGCCTGGGGCTGCGGTCAGTCAAGACCGCATGCCTCTTGGCCCGCTACTCTCACGCTGTGTGGGACACGGTGGCGCAAACTCTGCCCCAGTGCCCGGAGGAGGTTCGGGCTGTACTTTCCCAAGCTGTTGCAGAGGGGAAGGATGCCGCTAAGTTCGCCATTCGGTGTGGGTTGGACACCGCAGACTCTTTGGGGAGAGACCTCTCCACAACGGTGGCCTTGCGTCGCCACGCCTGGCTGCGGTCCACGGGGTTTTCGGGGGATGTCCAGAGTTCCCTCATGGACATGCCTTTTGATGGTACTCGCCTGTTTGGCGATAAGGCAGACAGTGCGCTGGAGGGTTTTAAGGACTCTCGGGCTACGGCCAAGTCCTTGGGTCTCTCCACCACACGCCCGGCCACGTCTACCTTTCGTTCCTTTTGTGGCCACGGAAGGGGCGCCCCTACACGTTCGTTCGGCCAGAGACCTGCGCAGAACCAACCTCAGCGCGGCCGCGGGCGTGGTGGCCGCCCAGCGTGCGGGTCAGTCCACCACCGCTCCCGCAGCATCCGCCCCAAAGCCTTCCGAGTTTTGGGGTGCACCCCACGCCAGTGGGCGGCAGGATTCAACATCACCTCCCCCACTGGCGCTCTGTCACTTCGGACAGGTGGGTGTTGCAAATCGTCCAAAGGGGCTACTCCCTCCCCTTTGAGTCTGCCCCCACCTCCCCCCCCGGCCATGCCACCTCAGTTCCACCGCATGTCAGGGGATCACTTGGCGCTTCTCCGACAGGAAGTCACGGCCCTCTTGGCCAAGGGGGCCATCGAGCGTGTTCCTGGGCCAGAAGTAGGACGTGGTTGTTAATCCCACTACTTTCTGGTCCCCAAAAGGAGAAAGGGGGCCTGCGCCCCATCTTGGACCTCAGGCACGTCAATAGCTTCCTCCGGAAGGAGAAGTTCAAGATGTTGACTCGGGCTCAGGTCTTGGCTGCCCTCGACCCTGGAGACTGGATGGTAGCGTTGGACTTGCAGGACGCATATTTTCACATTCCCGTCCTGCCGGCCCACTGGCGTTACCTGCGGTTCACGGTAGGCCAGGAGCATTTTCAGTTTGGCGTGCTCCCTTTCGGTCTTACCAGCGCCCCTCGGGTGTTCACGAAAGTGATGGCGGTGGTCGCAGCTCATCTGCGCAGGTCAGGGGTGTCAGTCTTCCCCTACCTCGACGACTGGTTGTTGAAGGCGGGCTCGCCCCAGGCAGTCGTCACCCACCTTCAGACTACGGCCGACCTCCTGCATTTGCTGGGGTTCTCCATCAACGTGCCGAAGTCGCACCCGAGTCCTTCTCAGAAGCTCCCCTTCATCGGAGCGGTTCTGGATTCGACGCAGTTTCGGGTTTATCCTCCAGAGCAGCGAGTCCGGGCTATTCGGGCTATGATTCCGATCTTTCAGCCTCTATCCCGGGTTTCAGTCAGGATGACCCTCCGGCTCCTGGGCCTGATGGCCTCCTGCATTCTGCTAGTGCAACATGCCAGGTGGCATATGCGGGCTCTGCAGTGGGACCTGAAGTTCCAGTAGGCACAGCATCAGGGCAACCTGTCCGATCATGTCCAGATCTCGGAGGGCACTGCACGACAATTGCAGTGGTGGCTCACGAATCGCGATTGGGTCAATGGCAGATCCCTCTCCCTTCCCCAACCGGAGCACACAGTGGTGACGGACGCGTCCCTCTCCTGGGATGGGGCGGTCACTTGGGAGAGGCGGAGATCAGAGACCTCTGGTCTCCGGGCGGAGTCCCGGCTCCATATCAATCTTTGGAGCTCGGGCGATCCGACTTGCACTGAAGGCATTCCTTCCCTCTGTCCGGGGAAGTGTAGTGCAGGTGTTCACGGACAACACCACCACCATGTGGTATTGCAACAAACAGGGCGGGGTGGGGTCGTGGACCCTATGTCAGGAGGCTCTGTGCCTCTGGACATGGCTGGAAAATCAGGGCATTAACTTGGTGGTTCAACATCTGGCAGGTTCTCTGAACGCCAGGGCGGACGAACTCAGGAGCCAGTGCTTGATGGATCACGAATGGCGTCTGAACTCGGACGTGGCGCAAGGTCTCTTTCTGCAGTGGGGGAGAGCCTTGGTTAGATCTATTCGCCACCAAAGAGAACGCGCAATGTCATCAGTTCTGCGCGTTGGAATTTCCAAGGCGGCACTCCGCTAGGCGACGCTTTCGTCGCGAGTGGAGCTGCGGTCTGTTGTACGCCTTTCCGCCTATACCACTTCTGCCCAGAGTGCTGAAGAAGATTCGTCGCGACTGGGCCCAAGTCATCCTTGTGGCTCCAGATTGGGCACGAAGATACTGGTATCCCGAGCTACTCAACATGGCGATCGATCCCCCGATCCGACTGCCTCTTCGGGAGGATCTTCTGTCGCAGCAGCAGGGGACGGTTCTCCACCCAAACCTGTCCAGCCTCCACCTCCATGCGTGGAGATTGAGTGGCGACAGTTAACAGCTTTCGATCTTCCTCCCGAAGTCTGTGATGTCATTCTGGCAGCCAGGCGTCCCTCCACTAAAACTGTATACGCCTGCAGGTGGAACAAGTTTGTGGCATGGTGCACAGCAAAGTCTGTGGATCCCCTTTCTGCCCCTCTTTCTGAGGTCATTCTGTTCCTACTGTCCTTGGCCCAGCAGGGCTCTGCTCTGGGTACTATCAAAGGTTATCTTTCGGCCATCTCCGCCTTTCTCAGGCTTCCAGATCAGCCTTCTCTCTTTAAGTCCCCGGTTGTTAACCGTTTCCTGAAAGGCATTACACACACGTTTCCTCCCGTGCCTTTCATAATGCCTCAATGGGACTTAAATCTTGTCTTGACCTATCTGATGTGCGCTCCTTTTGAGCCCCTTCATAACTGTCCTTTACGTCTTCTTACTCTAAAGACGGCTTTCCTGGTAGCTATCACCTCTGCCAGAAGAGTGAGTGAGCTCCAGGCTCTTTCTTCTAAACCTCCTTTCCTTTCTGTTCATCCGGACAAGGTGGTTTTAAGGACCAGTCCTTCTTTCTTGCCAAAGGTTGTCACGCCCTTCCACATCGGGCAGACCATCACTTTGCCCACCTTCTTTCCGCCTCCGCATCCTTCCAAAGAGGAAGAGAGGCTCCACCGTCTGGACCCAAAACGTGCGCTCTCCTATCTGAAGCGCACACAACAGTTCCGGGTGGATGACCAGCTCTTTGTTAGCTACGTGGGCGCCAAAAAAGGCTGGGCACAAACGGACCATCTCTCGGGTCGTTCTGTGCATTAAGACGTGTTACTCGTTGGCTAAAAAGGAGCCTCCTGTGGGGCTGCGTGCCCATTCTACCAGGGCGACGGCAGCCACTACTGCCTTGGGACGCGGCGTTCCCTTGCAGGATATTTGTCGGGCAGCTACGTGGGCCTCGCTGCACACGTTTACCAAGCATTACTGCCTTGACAGCCAAGTCCGGAGAGACGGCTTCTTTGGCCGTTCTGTTCTCCGTGACTTTCTGGTGTAATCTATTCGCAGACCCACCACCGGGGTTGGTATTGCTGGGGTATCTATTCTAAGGTATGGAATCTATCACTAACGTGTCTCTTTCAGATGCACAAGTTACTACTTGTGTAACTATATATCTGTAAGAGACATTAGTTAGTGATAGATTCCCTTACCGCCCACCCATCCTCCCCGTTCTGCGAACTGATTCTAGGGTTGTCATCCCTTTCAGGGCCCGAGTTTCATGGCACCAGTGGTCAGTTTCTGGCATAGCTCTGCGTTCCTGGCGCGGAAAGTCGTGTGCAGAACTGACGTCCGCGTGCATGGGTGGCGCCTAAGTAGTCTCCGTGGCGTCATCTCGGCGCTTACGACACCAGCGACGGACACGGAGCCGCACGACGCCACCTACCGACGCGCAGGGGTGCTGCTGACGAAAAACTTTCCGGATCCAGTCTGACGCCTGGGGATATTCTAAGGTAAGGAATCTATCACTAACTAATGTCTCTTACAGATATATCGTTACACAAGTAGTAACTTGTGCGTTTCTTTCAGATGAACAAGTTACTACTTGTGTAACTATATATCTGTAAGAGACATTAGTTAGTGATAGATTCCTTACCGCCCCACCCATCCTCCCCGTTCTGCAAACTGACTTCTAGGGTCAGGGAATCCCTTTCAGGACCCTAGTTTGGTGCACCAGTGTTCAGTGTCTTGCATGGCTCTGCGCTTCTGGCGTGGAATGTCGTGTAAAAGAACTGACGTCAGTGCGCGAGGGCGGCGTCTAAGTAGCTACCATGACATCATCCCGGCGACGCCAACGACGAACTCAGAGATGACCCGCGCCACCTTTCGACTCGCAGGGGTACTGCTGACGAAAAATTCTCCGGATCCAGTCTGACGCCTGGGGGTAATTCTAAGGTAAGGAATCTATAACTAACCTATGTTTCTTACAGATATATCGTTACCGAAGGTAAGTAACTTGTTCAGCAGGGCCCATTGGGACTAAAAGGAGCAGATGCTCCAATAGCTCCCAGAAGAACACAGGAAAAAAGGGCAAGAATTATTTCAGGAGGGTAAACCCATATCTAATTCATCTATCAGATGTACACTAGATGCTGCCGATATAGCAGCAAGGGGTATTAACACCAGCATTCTTCTTAGACGGCATGCATGATTGAGAATCTCTGGGTTTAAACCGGAGGTTCAACAAACTATTCTTAATACCTCCTTTGATAAACAAAATCTTTTGGACCTCAAGTAGATGAGTCACTTGAGAAAATGAAAAAGTACACAGAAGTGGTGAAATCAATGAGAGCCCTCCACTCACCATCTAATAGAGGCTTCTTTCACCGCTCATTCTATAGAGGGGGATCCAATGGTAATTCCTCGGATCCAAATGCGTCCTCATATAAGATAGCCCTCACCATCAAGAGGATTTTATAAAGAGGGTTACAGAGGAAACAATTTCAAGGGCAGAGGTAAAGGTACATCAACACGTACCTCTCCATCTCCCAACAAACTGTGACTTGCTAACTATTCCCCTGACCCTCTTACACCTGTCGGGGAAGATTAAAATAATTTTTTCCCATTTGGCTATCAGTAACATCGGACAAATGGGTATTAGACATTATCCAACATGGTTACTGCCTGGAACTTACCAGCAACCCTCCCAATATTTCACCTTGTACTCCCAGAATCTCGCTACAGCACCAACATCTCCTCAAACAAAAAGTACAAGCTCTTCTAACAAAAGGAGCTATAGAACCAGTTCCTTTACAACCCCAAGGATCAGGAGTTTACTCCCTTTACTTCCTGATTCCCAAAACGACGAGTCCCTAAGACCAATCTTAGATCTCAGACCGTTCAACCTATACATACTGTCGGAACACTTCCATATGGTTACCCTTCAACAAGTGCTTCCACTTTTACAACAAGGCGACATTATGTCCACACTAGACTTAAAGGACGCATACTTCCACATTCCTGTCCACCCAGCACATCGCAAATATCTCAGATTTGTGATAGCAGGAAATCACTACCAATTCAAAGTACTCCCATTCGGAATCACTACTGCACCCAGAGGATTCACAAAATGTCTAGCAGTAGTAGCAGCTCATCTGAGAAGACAACAAATTCATGTCTTCCCATATCTGGGCGATTGGCTCATCAAAGCCAACACACAGCAAAAGTGCTTACAGCACACTCAAAACACCATAAACCTTCTCCATCAATTGGGATTTGCAGTCAATGCACAAACCTCCCATCTTTAACCCTCACCACTGCAAACATATCTAGGGTAACGCCAAATACTCAAATAGCTCTAGCCTCTCCCAGTACAGTCAGAATTCAAAATTTTCAAAACTTACTACTACAGTTTCAAAACGGCCAATATCTAACAGTCAAAACTTTCATGCAACTATTGGGAATGTTGGCATCATGCATCGCAACAGTGCCTCATGCAAGATTACACATGCGTCCTCTACAAGAATGCTTAGCAAGCCAGTGGAATCAATCACAGGGTCAATTAACAGATCTAGTGTTGGACAGCTGCACTTATCGCTCTCTGCAGTGGTGGAACACACAAAACCTATCAAAAGGGCGGCCCTTCATCGACCCTATTCCACAAGTCGTGCTAACAGCAGATGCATCTCTCACAGGTTGGGGTGCCCATCTCCATCACCTAACAATTCAAGGTTTATGGGACACCAAGCAAAAGAGTCTCCACATGAGTTACTTGGAGCTTCTAGCTGTTTATCTAGCACTAAAAGCTTTTCAGCCTCACCTCACAGGGAAAGTTGGACTAGTCCGAACGGACAATGACAGCCATGTACTACATACAAAAACAGCGGGGTGAGGGGGGCACACTCTACAGCTGTCACGCCTCTCTCAAACCATTTGGTGTTGGGCAATACATCACAAAACTCATCTCCTGGCAGAACACCTTCCAGGCATGCACAACCAGTTTGGTGACCTCCTTAACAGGATGCAGCAACAAGTCCACGAATGGGAACTTCATCCCCAGGTTCTTCTTCCATACGTCTAACAATGGGGATTTCCGCAGTTAGACCTCTTTGCCACAGCAGAGAACTCAAAATGCCCAAACTCCGCCTCCAGATTCCCACACCATCTATCCAAAGGTAATGCCCTATGGATGAACTGGTCAGGGATATTTGCTTATGCTTTTCCTCCTCTCCCTCTCCTTCCATTTCTGGTTCGGAAACTCAAGCAGACATCACTCACACTGATCCTAGTGGCTCCCACATGGGCTCGTCAACCGTGGTTCATCACACTACTAGAACTGTCAGTGGTTTCACATCAAAAGCTGCACCTCACTTCCAACCTTCTCACACCGAACCATTGAGAAATCAGACATCCAAACCCCAAGGAGCTCAACCTAGCGATTTGGCTCCTGAAATCATAGTTTGGATACCTAAATCTACCTCCAGATTGTATGACAGTTCTTAAAGAAGCATGGAAACCTGCCACTAGAGCATGTTATGCGGCAAAGTGGAAAAGGTTTGTTATATATTGTATCTGAAAGAGACAATTAGTTATGGATTCCTCACCTTCAAATTACCCCCAGGTGTCAGACTGGATCCGGAGAATTTGTCTTCAGCAGTACCCCTGCGCGTCGGTAGGTGGCGTCGGTCGACTCCGCGTTCGTCGTGGTCGCCGGAATGACGTCGCTGTATCTACTTAGACGCCGCCCCTGTGCGCTGACATCAGTTTTTTTTTTCCGCGCCAGCCAGCGCAGATCCGGAGAGAGCGGTACCTCGAGTCACTTTTTGACTCTTTTAGCGACTTTTCGTCGACATCTTTTTGAATCGTTCGACTCCTGGGGCACGCAGGGATGTCCCGTCCTCAACCCGGCTTCAAGACCTGCGACTCCTATCGCAAATTGATGTCTGTAACGGACCCGCACCTTGTGGGCCTTTGGTGTTTGGAGCGCGACCACGACCAGAAGTAGTGTTACGACTGCCGGGCCATGAACCCGAAGTCTTTGCGGGAGCGGTCCCGAAAGCTTCTCGAGGCCCAGCAGTCCGCTCCGCGCCACTCGAGGTCCCGGTCGAGAGGGAGGTTGCGGGACCGGTCGCGGAGTCATCACCACCATTCCTCGTCGAAGTCTTCGTGTTCGGGTAAGTCCAAGCATAAAAAGAAGGCGAAGGAGCATCGTCGCTCTTCGTGTTCTCTCCGTCCGTCGGTCTACGCGGGTTGAGGAAGGTAGTCGTCTGGCTCCGCCTGCGGAGCCTGCTGGGTCGACCCCGAGCCTTCCTCCTTTCCCGTGAGCCGGGGCGACCCCTGCCAAACTTCGTCGTTTTTACGAAGCCCGCCATTCGATCTTTGGGCAGCCCAACTCCGCCGGCGCGCCTTCGGGCCCCGCGGACTCGGCTGGGGGCTCTAGGCCTTCCATGCCGGCGGCTTCGGCTCAGGCACCGCAGGGCCCCCAGGGATCCAGGCCTGGATCCGGACAGGCGCCGGTCGACCTTGTGACACCTCATCCTGCGCGAATCCAGTGGCGACACCTCCGCCTCCTCCTACGCCAGTTGTGTCCCCAGCTGGCGTTGACCCCAGAACCCCCTCCTCCTCCCCACCCCCCATGTGGACATGGAGCCAGACCGGTACTTTTGTACCACTGATCTCCCCTTGTGTTCCCTATCACCCGGAGTGGCTACTAGAGGAGGGCGAGGAGGACTGGGAGGGGTCTGTGGACCCTCTGGCAGACCAGTTAGAAGAACCGGACTGGAGAGATGAGTTTGGTGAGGCCAGTGGTCTGGACACCTCCCCAGACCTTGGCATGCTATCTCCCCCTTCCGTGGCTACGGAGGAGGGTGCGTCATACGCAGTGGTGTTGCGTAGGGCGGCTGAGGCCTTAAACTTGAGCTTCCTACGGTGGCGGTCAGGACTAACCTCCTGACCGAGGTGCTTCAACTGGCAGCGGCCTCCTCGGAGCCCCTGCTGCTGTTTAATGAGGCCCTCAAGGACATCCTTTTGGGCACTTGGTCCAAGCCCAACACAGGGGCTCCTTTGGATAGGATGATTGCCCGACGCCACCGCCCGGTCCCGGGCAACCCCGTTTTCCTCTCCCAGCACCCCACCCCTGAGAGATTGGTGGTCCAAGCCTCGATTTCCAAGGGCGCATTCCCTACAGCACTACCCGATAGGGAATCCAAGAAGCTGGACCACCTTGGGAAGATGTTTTCTTCCTCCAGCTTAGGACTGCGGTCGGTGAACACCGCATGTCTCTTGGGCCGTTTCTCCCACTCAGTGTGGGATTCGGTCGCGCAGGTGCTGCCACAGTGCCTGGAGGAGGCCCGGACCATGCTCTCCAGTGCAGTTGCCGAAGGGAGAGACGCAGCGAAGTTCACCATAAGATGTGGGCTGGACACCGCCGACTCACTAGGCAGGACGATTTCAAAGTCAGTAGCACTGAGACACTACGCCCGGTTGAGGTCCACTGGCTTTTCGGGTGATGTCCAAGCTAAACTTTTGGACATGCCCTTTGATGGCCGTCGTTTGTTTGGCGACAAGGCAGACAATGCACTCGAGCGCTTTAAGGACTCCAGGGCTACGGCCAGATCCTTGGGCCTCGCTTCCACCCCCCGCCCAGCGCAGTCTGCTTTTCGCTCCTTTTGTGGCTACGGAAGGGGTGCCCCGCCATGTTCCACCCAGAGCCACAGGCCTGCGCAAGCTGTCCAGCCTCCCCGCGGCCAGGAATGTGGATCCCATCGTCGTGGGGCCAGCGGGCGGGCCAGTCCACCAGCGCTCCCCTCTGCAGCAGCCTCTAAGCCCTCCTAGTCTGACCTATCTGAAAGAGACACGTTAGTGGCAAATTCCTTACCTTAGAATATCCCCAGGCGTCAGGCTGGATCCGGAAAGTTTTGCGTAGCAGTACCCCTGCACGTCGGTAGGCGGCGTCGTGCGGCTCCACATCCGTCATCGGCGTCATGATCGCCGGGATGACGTCGCGGCCAGTACTTAGACGCCGCCCATGCGCGCTGGCGTCAGTTTTCTTTTTCCGCGCCAGTAAGCGCAGATCCGCATTGAGCAGTGCCCCAGTCATTTTTTGACTGAATATTTTTGTGACTTTTTGTCCAAGTTTTTTTAGTCGTTTCGACTCCAAAGGTGTCAGTAGGGATGCCCGGCTTCAAGCCATGCGGAGTCTGTAATCGCATGATGTCGATTACGGATCCGCACTGTGAGTGTCTCTTCTGCCTGGGGCGCGGCCACGACCCCCAGTCATGCCCCGAGTGTCGGTCCCTCGCCCCGAAGGCTTTGCGAGAGTGGTCTCGAAAGCTCCTCGAGGCACGGCACTCGGCTCCGCGCCGCTCGAGGTCCCGGTCCCGTAAGAGGTCGAGGGGCCGGTTGCGGAGCCGTCGTCATTCGTCGGGGTCGAAGTCTTCGTCCTCCGGTAAGGCGAAGCACAAGAGGTCTAAGAAGCATCGCTCTAAGACCTCCCCTCGCCGGTCTAGCGACCCGGACGAGGGTCCAGACGGTGCCGCCCCCGCGGCTCCGGGGGTTCCCGCGCAGCCGACGCCGGCCTACCCACCTGTTCCGGGTCCGACGTCGACTCCGGCAGATATACAGGAGTTCCTGTCGGCCATGGCCTGCATCTTCGGGCCTAAGGGTTACCCCAGTGCGCCTTCGGGCCCCGCGGGCCCCAGTGGAAGTCATCCACCAGCGGCTCCGGCCCCGCAGGACCCCCTCGGATCCAGGCCTGGACGCCGGTTGACCTAACGACACCTCCACCGGCGCCGACCTCACCGGTACCGTTCACGGCGCCGTCCGAGGCCCCGGACGGCGCCGTCCCCAGGTTGGCACCGGACACGGAGCCGGATCGACGTCGTTCGACGCCGACGCCGATGGGACCCTTTTTCCCTCATGTCCCTCCTCCTTACTTTTCACCTTTTCACGAGGAAGACTGGGAGGGGTCGCAAGACCCTCTCACAGCTCAATATGAGCCTTATCAGGACTGGGCTGAGGAACTAGGGCATGCCAGTGGTCTAGACACCTCTCCTGACCTTGGCATGCTGTCTCCTCCTTCCGTGGCTACGAAGGAGGGAGCAAGTTATGCAACGGTGTTGCGTAGGGCGGCTGCGGCCTTGCGCCTCGAGCTCCCTATGGTGGCTGTCAGGACTAACCTCCTGACGGAAGTGCTTCAGCCGGCGGCTACCTCTTCGGAGCCACTGCTGCCGTTCAACGATGCACTTTCGGGCGTTCTTTTGGGCACCTGGTCCAGGCCCACCACAGGGGATCCTGTGGACAGGAACGTAGCCCGACGCCATCGCCGGCCCTCTGTTCCTCTCCCAACACCCCACCCCCGAGAGCTTGGTTGTCCAAGCCTCTGCCTCTCAGAGCGCCTTCCCTACAGCTCTGCCGGATAGGGAATCCAAAAAACTGGACCAATTTGGGAAGACGGTTTTTTCTTCCTCCAGTGCTGGCTTGCGGTCCGTGAACACCGCTTGCCTTTTGGGCCTTTACTCCCACTCTCTGTGGGATTCGGTGGCGCAAGTGCTGCCCAAGTGTCCTGAGGAGGTCCAGGCACTTCTCTCCCGTGCTGTTGCAGACGTGAGAGACGCAGCGAAGTTCACTATCAGATGTGGCCTAGACACCGCTGACTCGCTAGGCAGATCGCTTGCTACGACAGTGGCGCTGCGCTGTCACGCCTGGCTGAGGACCACTGGTTTCTCGGGCGATGTCCAAAACACCCTTATGGACATGCCCTTTGATGGTATCCGCCTTTTTGGCAATAAGGCAGACAGCGCGCTGGAGCGCTTTAAGGACTCGCGGGCTACGGCCAAGTCCTTGGGCCTCTCTGCCTCGCGCCCTCCGCAGGAGTCTGCTTTTCGCCCCTTTCGTGGCCACGGAAGGGGCGCCCAGTCACGTCCACTGCCCAGCCACCGCCCGCGCAGCAAACACCTTCCCGCCTCCGAGGACGTGGCTCCCGCTGAAGCGCGTCGGGTAACCAGCGAGCGGGTCAGGCCTCCGCCCCGTCCGCGGCCTCCAAACCCTCCTAGTCCGTCCTTTCCAGTCCACAGCACGCCAGTGGGGGGCAGGGTTCGCCATCACCTTCCCCACTGGCGCACCATCACATCGGACAGGTGGGTTTTGGACATTGTCCGAAGGGGCTACTCCCTCCCCTTCGAGACTGCCCCTCCAGCCATGCCACCTCAGCACCACCGCATGTCGGGGGACCATTTGGCACTTCTTCGACAGGAAGTTGCGGCCCTCTTGGCCAAGGGGGCCATCGAGAATGTTCCGACCCCAGAAGTAGGACGTGGTTGCTACTCCCACTACTTTCTGGTGCCCAAAAAGGACAATGAGGACATGCGTCCTATCTTGGACCTCCGGAACGTCAATCGCTTCCTCCGGAAGGAGAAGTTCAAGATGCTCACCCTAGCTCAGGTCTTGACTGCCCTCGACCCTGGAGACTGGATGGTAGCGTTGGACTTGCAGGACGCATATTTTCACATCCCCGTCCTGCCAGCCCACCGGCGTTACCTGCGGTTCACGGTAGGCCTCGAGCACTTTCAGTTCACCGTGCTTCCCTTTGGCCTTACCAGCGCCCCTCGGGTGTTCACGAAGGTGATGGCGGTGGTCGCAGCTCATCTGCGCCGGTCAGGGGTTCCAGTCTTCCCCTACCTCGACGACTGGTTGCTGAAGGCGGGCTCGTCCCAGGCAGTAGTCTCCCACCTCCAGACTACGGCCGGACTCCTGCACTCGCTGGGGTTCTCCATCAATGTGCCGAAGTCGCACCTGGTTCCTTCTCCACAGCTCCTTTTCATCGGAGCGGTTCTGGACACAACGCAGTTTCGGGCCTATCCTCCCGAACGGCGAGTCCAGGATATTCAGGCTATGATTCCGATCTTTCAGCCTCTATCCTGGGTTTCGGTACGGATGACCCTGAGGCTGCTGGGCCTCATGGCCTCCTGCATCCTGCTGGTCGATCATGCCAGATGGCATATGCGGGCTCTGCAGTGGGACCTGAAGTTCCAGTGGGCGCAGCATCAGGGGAACCTGTCCGATTACGTCCAGATCTCGGAGGGAACTGCACAACAGTTGCAGTGGTGGCTCTCGAACCGGCAATGGGTCACGGGCAGATCCCTCTCCCTTCCCCAGCCAGAGCACACAGTTGTGACGGATGCGTCCCATCTGGGATGGGGCGGTCACATGGGAGAGGCGGAGATCAGAGGCCTCTGGTCTCCGGCGGAGTCCCGGCTCCATATCAACCTTCTGGAGCTCCGGGCGATCCGACTTGCACTAAAGGCATTCCTTCCCTCTGTCAAGGGGAAGGTAGTGCAGGTGTTCACAGACAACACCACCGCCATGTGGTACTGCAACAAACAAGGCGGGGTGGGGTCGTGGACCCTATGTCAGGAGGCTCTGCGTCTCTGGACATGGCTTGAACATCAGGGCATATTCCTGACGGTTCAACACCTGGCAGGTTCCCTGAACGCCAGGGCGGACGAACTCCGCCGCAGGTGCATAATGGATCACGAATGGCGTCTTTACTCGGAGGTGGCGCAAGGACTCTTTCTACAGTGGGGAGAGCCTTGGTTAGATCTATTCGCCACCGAAGAGAACGCGCAATGTCATCAGTTCTGCGCGTTGGAATTTCCAAGGCGGCACTCGCTCGGAGACGCTTTTCGTCGCGAGTGGAGTTGCGGTCTGTTGTACGCCTTTCCGCCTATACCACTTCTGCCCAAAGTGTTGAAGACGATTCGGCGCGACCGGGCCTAAGTCATTCTTGTGGCTCCGGACTGGGCTCGAAGAGTTTGGTATCCCGAGCTACTCAGTATGAGCATCGATCCCCCGATCCGTCTGCCTCTTCGGGAGGATCTTCTATCGCAGCAGCAGGGGACGGTCCTCCACCCGAACCTGTCCAGTCTACACCTGCTTGCGTGGAGATTGAGCGGCGGCAGTTGATTCCTTTCGACTTGCCTCCCGAAGTTTGTGATGTGATTCTGGCAGCCAGGCGTCCCTCCACTAAGGTGGTATACGCCTGCAGGTGGAACAAATTTGTGGCATGGTGCACAGCAAAGGCTGTGAATCCCCTTTCTGCCCCTCTTTCTGAGGTCCTTCTGTTCCTTCTCTCTCTGGCCCAACAGGGTTCTGCCCTGGGTACCATCAAGGGTTATCTTTGTGCTATCTCGGCCTTCCTCAGGCTCCCTGATCAGCCCTCCCTTTTCAAGTCCCCTGTTGTTAACAGGTTCTTAAAAGGCATTACACACCTCTTCCCTCCTGTTCAGTTTGTGATGCCTCAGTGGGACTTGAACTTGGTTCTTACCTTTCTCATGTGCGCTCCCTTTGAGCCTCTACATAACTGTCCTCTTCGTCTTCTGACTCTGAAGACAGCCTTTCTGGTGGCCATCACCTCCGCTCGGCGGGTGAGTGAGCTCCAGGCTCTATCTTGCAAACCTCCCTTTCTGTCTGTTCATCCAGACAAGGTTGTTCTTCGGACGCGTCCGTCCTTCTTGCCAAAGGTGGTTACTGCTTTCCACATTGGGCAGACCATCACTTTGCCCACCTTCTTTCCGCCTCCGCATCCTTCCAGAGAGGAAGAGAGGCTCCACCGTCTGGACCCAAAACGTGCGCTCTCCTTCTATATTGACCGCACAAAACACTTCCGGGTGGATGACCAGCTCTTTGTTGGCTACGTGGGCGCCAAAAAGGTCGGGCGGTGCACAAGAGGACCATCTCCCGCTGGGTTACCTTGTGCATCAAGACCTGCTATTCTTTGGCTAAGAAGGAGCCTCCTGTTGGGCTGCGTGCCCATTCCACCAGGGCAACGGCTGCTACCACGGCCTTGGGCCGCGGTGTTCCGCTGCCGGTTATATGTCAGGCAGCTACGTGGGCCTCGCTGCACACGTTTACAAAGCATTACTGCCTTGACAGTCAGGTCCGGAGGGACGGCTTCTTTGGCCGTTCTGTCCTCCAGGACTTCCTTGTCTGATCTTTGTTCGCAGACCCACCACCGGGGTTGGTATTGCTGGGGTATCTATTCTAAGGTAAGGAATCTGTCACTAACGTGTCTCTTTCAGATGCACAAGTTACTAACTTGTGTAACGATATATCTGTAAGAGACAGTAGTTAGTGACAGATTCCCTACCGCCCCACCCATCCTCCCCGTTCTGCGAACTGATTTCTAGGGTTAAGGACATCCTTTCAGGGCCCTAGTATTTTTCAGACACCTATGTCAGCTACTTGCATGGCTCTGCGTTCCTGGCGCGGAAAGTCGTGAACAGAACTGACGTCAGCGCGCAGGGGCGGCGCCTGAGCACTGCCCGCGACGTCATCCCGGCGATCACGACGCCGACGACGGACGCGGAGCCGCACGACGCCGCCTACCGACGCGCAAGGGTACTGCTACGCAAAAACTTTTCCGGATCCAGCCTGACGCCTGGGGATATTCTAAGGTAAGGAATCTGTCACTAACTACTGTCTCTTACAGATATATCGTTACACAAGTTAGTAACTTGTGCACCGATAACTTGATTTTCCTCCATAGGATAACATTGCCTGGTTTTCCCCACAAATTCTTGTCGATTTTTGAAACAAACAAATATTCCTTAAAAATCACCTGTGTAACAAAAACGATTTCTTCCAACTGTTTACAGGAAATGCACCAGGGCTGAATCCAGGATCCAGCCCTGAGTAAGAAAATCATACGCAAAGTAATTGATATTGCCTTTACTTAAAAACTCCCATTGAGCTCAATGTTATAATTGTGTTGGAATTGTGTTGCCTATTGCAACAACTGTAACTATTGCATTTAAAAGTCTATTGCTTATTGAAAGTATACAACTACAGCATTTGATTCTGAGAACGTATTTTGATACCTATTGTTGGTTCTAAAATAAAACAACTATATATTTTTATATACAAAACAATTGGCCTAGAGTTCAGTTCTTGAGTGTGTGAGACCATTTGCTGACTGAGTGTGTACAACAAATGCTTTACACTGTCCTCTGATACTGCCTTACTGCTCGACCAAGCTACCACTTTAGAGAGTAAGGTTATATCTAACTTTAGCCTCTGCCAAACCTATGGGGACTGTGGACTCTGTGCAACCTGAACCTTACTTTGGTTCAGTATATACAGAGCCACTTTCTTACACCGATGCGCAGGGGTATTGCAAGAGAAAAATTCTCCGGATCAAGTCGGACGCCTGGGGGTAATTCCTAGGTAAGAAATCTATAACTAATATATGTCTCTTACAGATGCATTGTTACCGAAGGTAAGAATCTTGTCCGTCGGAATGGGCGCTTTGCCCGTTCTGTCCTGTAGGCTTTTTTGGGATGAAATTGTTTTGCAGACTCGCCTCCAGGGAGTTTTGGGTATCTGTTCTAAGGTAAAGAATCTGCAGCTAGAAGTCTCTATCAGATGGACAAGTTACTTACCTTCAGTAAAGCCTTATCTGATAGAAAGACTATCTAGCCACGGATTCCTCACTCACTCGCCCATTCTCCCTGCTCTGCGAACGGTTTTGTAGGGACAGGGCTTTCCCCTTTCCCCTTTCAGGGCACTAGTTTTCCACACTTGTTCTCAGTGTTCTTCGTGGCTCTGCGCTCCTGGCGTGGAAAGTCGTGAAAAGTAGCTGACGTCAGTGTACTGGAGTGGCACTTATATAGGCACAGCGCACATCACTTCCCGTGCAGACGACTCCACGCGGAGCCGATTAATGCCACCTACCAGCATGCAGGGGTGCTACTCATGAAAATTTTCCAGAACCAGTCTGGCACCTGGGGATAATTCTCGGGTAAGTAATCTGCAGCTAGGTAGTCTCTACAATGTAAGGCTTTACCGAAGGGAAGTAACTGGTCATTCAGTTCCCATCACCACGTGGGTCTCTTCGTAGGACCCACTTTTGTGTGTAACAATGTCAGCAAACCTCCTGGGATTACTCCAGCAGTGCCTATAGAGGTAATCACTTCAAAGACAGGGGCAGAGTGGGTGTTGCAAAAGGAGTCGCACCCACCAAACTGTGACTCTCCACCTGAATACGCAACACCTGTCTGGGACGACGACTGCAGGAGTTCCTCACATGCTGGCAAACAATTACCTCAGATCAATGGGTTGCCTCTATTATAGAGCACGGTTACTACCTGGAACTCACTGCTACACCACCAAAAATCCCACCACCCACAACAAATATCACTCCCCCCTACCCACGCAAACACTCCCTCTTGACAGAGTACCAGAGCCTCCTACAAGAGGAAGTGCACGCACTCTTACTCAGAGGCCATAGAGCCTGTGCCGCCACACCAGCGGGCCAAAGAGGTGTACTCCCTGTACTCTCTTGTCCCCAAGAAAGACTGGTCCTTCATACCTATCCTCGACCTCAGGCCCCTCAACAAGTACATCTTGTCGGAGCATGACCTGAAGGATGCCTATTTCTACATTCCAATCCACCCTCGTCACCATTGCTACCTCAAGTTTTTGGTATGTAGACAGCATTTCCAGTTCAAAGTTCGGCCCTTTGCGGTACCTACAGTCTTGCCATGGTAGCTGTTCATCTTCAGAGGAGCAGCGTCCATGTCTTCCCTTACCTAGATGACAGGCTGGAAATAAAGTGCAAACAGACAGCAGTGCTTGGCCCACACCCAGGTCACCTTAAATCTTTTCTTCACTATCTAGGTTTCAGTATCAATGTGGTCAAGTCCCACCTCCGACTTCTTCAAATACATCCCTTCCTAGAGGCAGTTCTCCATTCAGTCAGTGGGAAAGCTTATCCCACTCTTGCACGGGTTCAAGCCTTCCAGCTTCTGCTACCTCGTTTCCAGCTAAATCGCCACGTAACGATCAGGACAGTAATGCGCCTCCTCGGCATGATGGATTCCTGCATCGCCATTGTTCCCAATGCTCGCTTACATATGCGTCCACTTCGAGTGGCACAGTGGCCACAAGCAGAGTGTTCCTGGGAGAATCTAGTGTTTTGGGCCAGCACCCATTGCTGTCTGTAGTAGTGGAACAGCAACAACTGTTGTGGGCACCCCTTTTTAGACGTGGTTCCCTAAGTGACCATTACCACGGACACCTCTCACTTGCTTGGGGGAGCCCAGCTGCTGGATATAAACGTTCATGTCATGTGGACACACCTCCTCCTCCAACAGGGCTTCCACATCAGTTACCTAGAGTTCTTAGCAGTCCAGTTTGCCCTCACTGCTTTCTTCTGCCAGGTACATCACAAGGTAGTCCTGGTCAGAACAGACAACATAACTGCCATTTTCTACATTCAGATACAAGGAGGCACGCATTCTCCCCAACTCTCTGCAATACCGTAGAGCACTTGGCTTTGGGTAATTCATCACAGAGCACATGTTAGCGGAATACCTTTCAGTTGTGGACAACAATTTTGCTGACCTGCTCAGCAGGATGTGGCTACAAGTTCACAAGTGGGAACTCCACTCGCAAGTCCTACTCCTGAACTTCCTGCGTTGGAGGTTCCCCAGCATAGATCTGTTCACAACCACCAAAAACGCCAAATATCAAAGCTTTCCCTCCAGGTTTCAGCACCCACAGTTAATAGGCAATGTACTATGGATGAACTTGTCAGGGATAGTTGCCTACGCTTTGCCACCTCTTCCACTACTTCCTTATGTGGTTTGGAGACTAAGGCAAGCATCCCTCACCCTCATCCTTGTGGCTCCCACATGGGCCAGATAACCGTGTATCTGAAAGAGACACGTTAGTGACAGATTCCTTACCTTAGAATATCCCCAGGCGTCAGGCTGGATCCGGAAAGTTTTTTGCGTAGCAGTACCCTTGCGCGTCGGTAGGCGGCGTCGTGCGGCTCCGCGTCCGTCGTCGGCGTCGTGATCGCCGGGATGACGTCGCGGGCAGTACTTAGGCGCCGCCCCTGCGCGCTGACGTCAGTTCTTCTTTTTCCGCGCCAGCAAGCGCAGATCCGGGAAGAGCAGTGCCCTGGTCATTTTTTGACCATACTTTTTGGTGAATTTTTTCACTGTTTTTCTATCAAGGTGTCGTAGGGATGCCCGGTTTCAAACGTTGCGGCGCCTGTGCTCGGATGATGTCCGTCACCGACCCGCATTGGGAGTGTCTCTTCTGCCTCGGCCGAGGCCACGACACGGAGTCTTGTACCGACTGCCAGGCCCTCAACCCGAAAGCTTTGCGAGAGCGGTCTCGAAAGCTCCTCGAGGCCCGGCATTCGGCTCCGCGGAAGCCCCGGTCGCGTGAGAGGTCCAGGGGTCGATCGCGGAGTCCACACCGGTCGTCGGCATCGAAGTCTTCTTCGTCCGGTAAGTCGAAACACAAAAAGTCCAAAAAGCATCATCGCTCTAGGACTTCGCCTCGCCGGTCTCGCGACTCGGCTGAGGCCCCTCCCGGCCCCGGACATGCCTGTGGAGTCGCCCCCGCCATACCCGCCCTTCCCGGGTTCGGGGGCGGATCCGGCCAAAGTGCAGGAATTCCTGTCGGCCATGGCCCGCCTCTTCGGGCCTCCAGGCCCCTCCGGTGCGCCTTCGGGCCCCGCGGGCCCTGATGGGGTTGCTCCGGCGTCGCCGACGGCTCCGGCCCCGCCCGTGCCTCCAGCCTCGATCCCGGCTCCGGCCCCGGCCTCGATCCCGGCTCCACAACCCCCATCGACGCCGGTCGACCTAACGACACCTCCGCCGGCGCCGATGTCTCCGGTGCCGTTCTCGACGCCGCCTGGGGCTCCGAGCGGCGTCGTTCCCCAGTTCCTTCCGGCTCCGGACATGGACCCGGACCGACGTCGCTCGACGGCGGTTCCGGCGCCGATGAGACCTTGGGTCCCAAATGTCCCTCCTCCCCTTATTTTGAACCTGAGGAGGACCAGGAGGACTGGGAGGGGTCTGATGACCCTCTGACACAACAGTGTCAGTACGATGAGGACTGGACAGAGGGTCTAGTGGATGCTAGTGGTCTAGATACTTCCCCTGACACTGGCATGCTGTCTCCTCCCGTGGCTACGGAGGAGGGAGCCAATTTTGCAACGGTGTTGCGTAGGGCAGCTGGAGCCTTACATCTCCAACTCCCTGCTGTGGCGGTCAAGGTTAATCTCTTGACAGAGGTGCTTCAGCCGGCAGCCTCCTCTTCGGAGACTGTGCTGCCGTTTAACGACGCCCTCACTGACGTTCTTTTGGGCGCCTGGTCCAAGCCCAACACAGGGGCTCCTGTGGATAGGAACGTGTCCCGACGCCATCGCCCAGCTCCGGGCGACCCCCTGTTTCTCTCTGTCCACCCCACCCCTGAGAGCTTGGTTGTCCAAGCCTCCGCTTCCCAAACCGCCTTCCCTACCGCCCCTCCGGATAGGAATCCAAACGCCTGGATCAATTTGGGAAGAAGGGTTTTTCTTCCTCCAGTGCTGGCTTGCGGTCCGTCAACACCGCTTGCCTTTTGGGCCGATATACCCACTCCTTGTGGGATTCGGTGGCGGATGTTTTGCCCCAGTGTTCTGAGGAGGTCCAGACACTGCTTTCCCGCGCCATTGCGGAAGGAAGGGATGCGGCCAAATATACCATTCGATGTGGCCTTGATACCGCCGACTCGCTGGGCAGGTCTATTGCAACGACGGTGGCACTACGACGCCACGCCTGGCTGAGAACCACTGGTTTTTCAGGGGATGTCCAGAATACTCTCATGGACATGCCCTTTGATGGAGTCGGTCTTTTGGGTCCAAAGCAGACCATGCGTTGGAGCGCTTTAAGGACTCACGGACTACTGCAAAGTCCCTGGGCCTTTCTGCTACACGCCCTCCGCTGACTTCTGCTTTTCGCCCCTATCGTGGCCACGGTAGGGGCGCCCTTCACGTCAGCAGCCCAGCCACCGGCCCGCGCAGCAGGCGTCTTCGCGTGGCCGAGGACGTGGATTCCGCCGTGGCGGATCGGGCAACCAGCGTGCGGGTCAGGCCACCACCTCCAACCCGTCCGCGGCCTCCAAACCCTCCTAGTCCCTCCTTTCAGGTGCACAGCACGCCGGTAGGGGGCAGGGTCCGCCATCACCTTCCCCACTGGCGTACCATCACCTCGGACAGGTGGGTCTTGGACATTGTCCGAAGGGGCTACTCCCTCCCCTTCGAGTCCACCCCCAGCCATGCCACCTCAATTCCACCGCATGTCAGGGGATCACTTGGTACTTCTGCAGAAGGAAGTCACGGCCCTCTTGGCCAAGAGGGCCATCGAGCATGTTCCGACCCCAGAAGTAGGGCGTGGTTGCTACTCCCACTACTTCCTGGTGCCCAAAAGGGACAAGGAGGACATGCGTCCTATCTTGGACCTCCGGAACGTCAATCGCTTCCTCCGGAAGGAGAAGTTCAAGATGCTCACCCTAGCTCAGGTCTTGACTGCCCTCGACCCTGGAGACTGGTTGGTAGCGTTGGACTTGCAGGACGCATATTTCCACATCCTCGTCCTGCCGGCCCACCGGCGTTACCTTCGGTTCACGGTAGGCCCGAGCATTTTCAGTTCACTGTGCTCCCCTTTGGCCTTACCAGTGCCCCTCGGGTGTTCACGAAAGTGTTGGCGGTGGTCGCAGCTCATCTGCGCCGGGCAGGGGTTTCAGTCTTCCCCTACCTCGACGACTGGCTGCTGAAGGCGGGCTCGTCCCAGGCAGTCGTCTCCCACCTCCAGACTACGGCCGAACTCCTGCACTCGCTGGGGTTCTCCATCAATGTGCCGAAGTCGCATCTGATTCCTTCTCCACAGCTCCTTTTCATCGGAGCAGTTCTGGACACGACGCAGTTTCGGGCCTATCCTCCCGAACGGCAAGTCCGGGATATTCAGGCTATGATTCCGATCTTTCAGCCTTTATCCTGGGTTTCGGTACGGATGACCCTGAGGCTGCTGGGCCTCATGGCCTCCTGCATCCTGCTGGTCAATCATGCCAGATGGCATATGCGGGCTCTGCAGTGGGACCTGAAGTTCCAGTGGGCGCAGCACCAGGGCAACCTGTCCGATCACGTCCAGATCTCGGAGGGGACTGCAAAACAGTTGCAGTGGTGGCTCTCGAACCGGCAATGGGTCATGGGCAGATCCCTCTCCCTTCCCCAGCCAGAGCACACAGTTGTGACGGACGCGTCTCTTCTGGGATGGGGCGGTCACATGGGAGAGGCGGAGATCAGAGGCCTCTGGTCTCCGGCGGAGTCCCGGCTCCATATCAACATTCTGGAGCTCCGGGCGATCCGACTTGCACTCAAGGCATTCCTTCCCTCTGTCAAAGGGAAGGTAGTGCAGGTGTTCACAGACAACACCACCGCCATGTGGTACTGCAACAAACAAGGCGGGGTGGGGTCGTGGACCCTTTGTCAGGAGGCTCTGCACCTCTGGACATGGCTGGAACATCAGGGCATGTTCCTGATGGTTCAACACCTGGCAGGTTCGCTGAACGCCAGGGCAGACTAACTCAGCCGCAGGTGCATGATGGATCACGAATGGCGTCTTCACTCGGAAGTGGCGCAAGGACTCTTTCTACAGTGGGGAGAGCCTTGGTTAGATCTATTCGCCACCGAAGAGAACGCGCAATGTCATCAGTTCTGCCTGTTGGAATTTCCAAGGCGGCACTCGCTCGGCGACGCTTTTCGTCACGAGTGGAGTTGCGGTCTGTTGTACGCCTTTCCGCCTATACCACTTCTACCCACAGTGTTGAAGAAGATTCGGCACGACCGGGCCCAAGTCATTCTTGTGGCTCCGGACTGGGCTCGAAGAGTTTGGTATCCCGAGCTACTCAATATGAGCGTAGATCCCCGATCCGTCTGCCTCTTCGGGAGGATCTTCTGTCGCAGCAGCAGGGGACGGTCCTCCACCCGAACCTGTCCAGTCTACACCTGCTTGCGTGGAGATTGAGCGGCGGCAGTTGATTCCTTTCGACTTGCCTCCCGAAGTTTGTGATGTGATTCTGGCAGCCAGGCGTCCCTCCACTAAGGTGGTATACGCCTGCAGGTGGAACAAATTTGTGGCATGGTGCACAGCAAAGGCTGTGAATCCCCTTTCTGCCCCTCTTTCTGAGGTCCTTCTGTTCCTTCTCTCTCTGGCCCAACAGGGTTCTGCCCTGGGTACCATCAAGGGTTATCTTTGTGCTATCTCGGCCTTCCTCAGGCTCCCTGATCAGCCCTCCCTTTTCAAGTCCCCTGTTGTTAACAGGTTCTTAAAAGGCATTACTCACCTCTTCCCTCCTGTTCCGTTTGTGATGCCTCAGTGGGACTTGAACTTGGTTCTTACCTTTTAATGTGCGCTCCCTTTGAGCCTCTACATAACTGTCCTCTTCGTCTTCTGACTCTGAAGACAGCCTTTCTTGTGGCCATCACCTCCGCTCGGCGGGTGAGTGAGCTCCAGGCTCTATCTTGCAAACCTCCCTTTCTGTCTGTTCATCCAGACAAGGTTGTTCTTCGGACGCGTCCGTCCTTCTTGCCAAAGGTGGTTACTGCTTTCCACATTGGGCAGACCATCACTTTGCCCACCTTCTTTCCGCCTCCGCATCCTTCCAGAGAGGAAGAGAGGCTCCACCGTCTGGACCCAAAACGTGCGCTCTCCTTCTATATTGACCGCACAAAACACTTCCGGGTGGATGACCAGCTCTTTGTTGGCTACGTGGGCGCCAAAAGGTTGGGCGGTGCACAAGAGGACAATCTCCCGCTGGGTTACCTTGTGCATCAAGACCTGCTATTCTTTGGCTAAGAAGGAGCCTCCTGTTGGGCTGCGTGCCCATTCCACCAGGGCAACGGCTGCTACCACGGCCTTGGGCCGCGGTGTTCCGCTGCCGGTTATCTGTCAGGCAGCTACGTGGGCCTCGCTGCACACGTTTACAAAGCATTACTGCCTTGACAGTCAGGTCCGGAGGGACGGCTTCTTTGGCCGTTCTGTCCTCCAGGACTTCCTTGTCTGATCTTTGTTCGCAGACCCACCACCGGGGTTGGTATTGCTGGGGTATCTATTCTAAGGTAGGAATCTGTCACTAACGTGTCTCTTTCAGATGCACAAGTTACTAACTTGTGTAACGATATATCTGTAAGAGACAGTAGTTAGTGACAGATTCCTTACCGCCCACCCATCCTCCCCGTTCTGCGAACTGATTTCTAGGGTTAAGGACATCCCTTTCAGGGCCCTAGTATTTTTCAGACACCTGTGTCAGCTTCTTGCATGGCTCTGCGTTCCTGGCGCGGAAAGTCGTGAACAGAACTGACGTCAGCGCGCAGGGGCGGCGCCTAAGTACTGCCCGCGACGTCATCCCGGCGATCACGACGCCGACGACGGACGCGGAGCCGCACAACGCCGCCTACCGACGCGCAAGGGTACTGCTACGCAAAAACTTTTCCGGATCCAGCCTGACGCCTGGGGATATTCTAAGGTAAGTGAATCTGTCACTAACTACTGTCTCTTACAGATATATCGTTACACAAGTTAGTAACTTGTGCTTCACAACCCTTCAAGTTGTCTGAGGTCCCTCATGAAAGGCTGGGCAACCGGCCAGACCTATACCCAACACCAGGCAGTCGGGCACCCGTGCCCCAGGCAGCTCAACCTTGCAATTTGGCGCCTGAGTCCCTAGAGTTTGGCTACCTCAATTTACCATATGTCCATCCTCAGAGACTCCCCGTCCCACTGCACGAGCCTGCTTTGCAGCATAGTGAAAGAGGTTTGTTTATTACTGCCTACCCAAGCACATTAATCCATTCAATCCAACAGTGCAAAACATCGTTTGCTAGTAGTTTCTTTGCAACATTTAGGTCTAGCTTGCACATCCATTTGTTTACATTTGACTGTCATTGCAGCTTACCTACAGAACAGGGAACACTTCATTATTCAGAGTCCCTGTCATTAAAGCCTCTATGGAAGGACTCAAAAGGGTTAGCCCCCTCCCCTTCAGTGTACCCCCTGGCCCCTGTCTGGAATTTCAGTGTAGTTCTAACTAGACTCATGGGCCCCCCCTTTTGAGTGCCTTCATTTTTGCCCCCTCCAATTTCTATGTTGGAGGGTTGTATTTCTAGTTGCAATCACTTCCCTCAGGCATGTAAGTGACAAGCTCCTACTTTGGAAGAACTTTTTTTTCAGGTTCGCAATGATAAAGTAGCCCTCAGAACTAACTAAAAATTTCTTCCCAAGGTGGGCTCTCCTTTCCACCTCAACCAGACAATTAAGCTGCAGGTGTTCTTCCCACACACTAGACGGTGAAAGGCCCTTCATCTGCTAAATTGATAGGACAAAATCATTTCATAAGACCAACACCTATTTGTTACCTATACTATACCACACAAAGGCAGTGCCATTTCAAAAGCAGGGGTAGCCACCGAACTAGTCAAGTGCATTCAAACCTGCTATGCAAAGGCAAAAAGACATTTCCCTACTACACATAGGCTGCATTCTACAAGCAAGAAGGCAGCCTCAATGGCCTTTTTGGGTGATATCCCAATAGCTGACATCGGTAAGGCAGCTACTTGGTCCACCCCACACACATTCACCAAGCAGTACTGGGTGCGTCTTCCAGCATGCCATCAAGCTCAAGTCGACTAGGCTGTACTACGTACACTTTTGCAATCTTCTGCAACATCCTTTGGCTAACCACCGCTTGGGGGAGAACTGCTTTACAGTCTATGCAGAGCATGTGTAACTTCAGCTACACATGCCACAAACAGAAAATGTTGGTTACCCTGTTAACATCTGTTCATGGCATGTAGTGATGTAGATTCACATGCGCCCACCCTCCCTGGAAACCCTCAGTTGTTGCAGATGCTTTTCTTTTCTAGATTTACTTGAATGGCCATCTTGCTCCATTTCTATCCTTAACTGCCACATGGGAAAACAAAGTAGCTGACGGTCATGGTCATTACATACTGGCCTAAAATGGCCGACTGGTGAGGAGCTCGTAAGGGAGCTCCGCAAGCTTGGGATCGAAACTTAAAGATATCCCTGTTAGGCCCAGTGACACCGGATCCTTGGCAAAGAGGGAGATAGAAAGAACTTTTCCTCTATCGACAGCAACTACTTTTACGACTAGACTCGTCTTCCTTACCGTGTGCAGCGCCGATCGTTAGTTCACGTGGATCGGGATTGCGAGCCGGACTGACCAGGACCCCCATCTCGCGTGCCGTGCTGGTGGAGGATAACGTCCCCATCGGACCTCCTGGGCCCACTGCGACGTGGATCTTGAGCACCGGAAGCATCAGCAGGTTTGTCCCGATCGTTGGTTACGGGAGCTTGGGTCATCGAGCCCGACGAGCCGCGACCCCTGTCTCGCGGACCGGGTTGGAGGGGGAAGTGGAAGCGGTTCCATCTAACCTCCCAGACACTTTGCGAATGAGACCCCGAGCACAGGAAGCATCTTCAACGAGTGCCCCATTGCCGATTCTCCCTGCCGTGGCCTAGTTTCCTGAGGGCAGGACTCTTCCTCCGCTACGGAGAACCCTGATCGCTGGGAGATCCTCTGGTTATCACGCGGGAGGTGGCGGAAGTTGGGAACACGCCCTATGCAAGGAGCGCCCTGTGACGGCGTGCACCACTGAAGCTATTGCAGACCGACGCTCACACTGAGGAGGCTCACGGGAGATATGACTCCTCCTACCCCCAATACTGATGACATAACTTGGATGTGAATCACAGCAAAGAGATATCTGGTCCACAACCGAGAGAGTTTGCACATATGTTTTCATCAGGGTAAACTGAGAGATCCCTGTGTCACGAGGGTCTCGCACAAGCCATAGACGCCGTTTTGCCTGTGTCACTGCTATTTATTTTATTATTCTCGGCCATCGCGATTGCACATAAGAGGGTACCCATTTCAGGACATTGGGATTTCCTTTTACTATGGAGGCGAGAACAAACCATCCTCCACTCATCTAAACAAAATGGCAGCATAATTTACATCCAGGGAGAAAAGTCGACTCAGAGAAGGATCCTAGTAAGACAGACATAGGACTCATCCCGAATACTCACCAAAGAGACAAGATAGAATGGACCAATCAGCGCAAATTGAAACTGAAATAGGACTCCACCCCATGACGTCCCACTAATGGAAAGTGTGATAGGACTTGCTCATAGGATCTGTCATCCACAGTAAATGGTGCGGCCATCTTGGACTGATTCACTTTCTATGGGTTGGTCCCTAGTGGTTCCATACCCCACCCCCCGGCTCCTCACTCTACAACTACGCAGGTGAGAGTTTTCCTTCTTACCTAGAGCTACCTTAATTACACAGTTTGATCCTTGCGACTCTATGCAGACCTGAGCCAGCCATATTCTACCCCCATCGCCCTCCCCGCATCCCATAACCAGACTCCTTCATCCCTCCTACTCCAGCATCTCCCGCTCACACTCCTCTCCCACCCCCACATTCTCTCACCTTGTATCACTATCTTACGCATGCCACATACCAGTCTCTAACCCACTAACAAGCGCCAACTACACTATGGAACGCTTGGGACTACATACCTACACCATTAAATACCCCCCCCCAACATTACAAAAAAAGCAGTCAAATGCTTTAAACATAAACTGCTAAAATCACACCCCGAAACCCTAATCTCAGATCCATACTCGTCAACAAACAAAGGCTACATATCTAACGACTTCATCTTTTACACTAAGCGAAGAGCCCAATGGAGGAAAGCGTTTCTCGCCATGCTCTCGAACTCCTCCACTAGAAAAACAGCGCATGGTCTCACGATCTCTATCATCCCCGCCCCAATCTACAAAGCCACAGCAACAATCACCATTTATCATAATGGGATCATCCTCATTCAATCTTCGGACCGTAGCTTAAACCTCCTAGATAACATTTTTCCTCATCAAGAAAAAAAGTCACAAGACCACATCCCCCCTCCCCAACTGATCCCAATCTCAGTACACTTACTAACTCCCCGCCTGATTCCCCTTCAAGACATTTTCCTCTTATGACCCAACCGGCATATACACCCATCTCCGACCCAACAGACACCCCTGGAGATGACATACAGTCTCCTAACTCCAACTCTACCCGTAACACCTTTAACATTACCACTACACCCAACACTCACTCAACTACACAACACATCCATCCGCCCCACACCCAGAGAGATGACATACTCTCCTAATTCTAACCTCACCCCTAGCACCTTCAATACCCCCACTGTCCCAACCACACCGCACTTCCTTTACCTTTTGCTCATACTCACTCATGAACCTGATCTACTAATATTGACCGAAACGTGGCTAAATGAGTCATCTTCGGCCGTCCTCTACATACTGGTACCCCCTAACCATGATATCACCAGACTTGATAGAACCGATAGGCCAGGGGGTGGAATTGCTTGCATACATCGGAACAATCTTTCAGTGAACCACTCCCACTCACCTGTACTATCCTCCTGTGAATACCTCTGTCTAGATATCACGAGTAATAACAAATCAATGTGTTCGCTGCACACTTTTTACCACCCACCAGGACATAATCTCACCTTCATCGAGCATCTCATGGATATTGTATCTACAAATGCTGGACATCAAAATGCTCAAATATTCCTAGGAGACCTCGATCTCCACTGGAATGACCTTAATGATTCAGCGGTCAACAGCCTCAAAGTTTTCCTCTCAGACCTTGACCTCACCCAAATTTGTAACGGCCCCACACATGATAAAGGCTCAATACTAGATTGTCATTTCCAAGGCTGACTCCATTCAGCTTGAAACTATCCTCCCATGTGATTGGTCTGACCACCACATCATCACATTCCTCATCAATGAATCAATAAAATTACACTCTGCTCAACCCACGAGAACTAAAATATGGAAGAGAAACCTAAAGAACGTCGGTACAGACTTTGTATAAAACCAAGTTTATGGAGTGGAAGTAGTGGTTAGTCAGATCTTGAACATCAGCTAGGCCTTCAGGGGGCAGCAGGATGTTGGGGCTGGAGTTTGTGACTAAGTCTCTCCCTTACAATTGAAGAGAGCCTCCACAAAAGACTCTAAACCATGGTACGATGGTAGACTCAATGAGGACAGAAGATCCCTAAGACTAATTGAACGACAATGGAGATCAGCTCCGTCTGACCACCTCAAACTCCTAAGAATCATGAGAAACTCCTACTACAGAAAGATCAGACGCTCAAAAGCAGACTTTTTCAGTAACTAGACCAAGCCAAGAACCGTCCCAAAAAACTATTTGAACTATTCAATTCTCATTCTAAGGGTACACCTCACCCCCCCCCCCCGCAAGCTAACCCAGGCTCACTACCCAAGTGCGAAGAATTTGCCTGCCTCCTTCTTCGCTATGAAGACAGAAAACATAAAGACGGAACTGCTCAATGACTTAATAACCCATACTGACATTCATCTGGACACTGCATCACCCCCGCCCCAGGAACCTTACCTATTTGCTCACCAAAGTTTGACCTAAAAAATAACGCCTCCTGGTCCTCCTTCAATACTTACACTGAAGAAGCTATACTAAAAACGCTCATAGCTCTTAATCCTTCAAACCACTTCACAGACCCCCTCCCCGCAAACTATATAAAAGACTTCATTCCACTGCTACTGCCCCTATGGACCAAGATTATAAATACCTCTCTCCTGCAAGGAATCATCCCAGAAATCCTTAAATCTGGGCAGGTATCCCCCATCTTAAAGAAGCCAACGGCTGACCCTTCGGACTTAAATAATTATATCCCCACACTGGCCAAACTCTTAGAAAAATGTGCTAACATACAGCTTAGCAACCACATTGACCATTTCAACATGCTTAACCAACACCAATCCGGCTTCCGTGCAGGGCACAGTACAGAAACAGCCATGACCCACATAATAGATGACGCACTAACAATCCTTGACCAAAACGAAGCCTGTCTTCTAATCTTGTTGGACCTATCCTCGGCCTTTGACACTGTCAAACATGACAACTTGCTAGATCTCCTGAAACAAAGAATGGGTCTATCTGGATCAGTTCTAAATTGGTTCACCTCCTTCCTTCAAAATAGATCACAAAGATTCAAGGTTAATCAAGCACTGTCCAAGCCCGTCCCAGTCACTTTTGAAGTCCAACAAGGATCATCCCTCTCTCCTACACTTTTCAATCTACTCATGTAACCGCTCACCGAAGTTCTTAGCTCCGCTACTGTCCACTATCACATGTACGCACACGATACACAAATATATTTAAAAATCCAAACATTAGAGGACATCAAATCTCTCAATCTAACGTTACATAAAACCCAGACCTGGCTGGCTGAAGACCATCTGAAACTAAACACGCTCAAAACGGAATTACTACTAATCGCTCCTCCTAACCAATCGACCATCATTCAAGACTGGATGAAACACCTAACAGCACTCAACTGCCAACCCCTTATTATCGACTCAGCGAAATCGCTGGGAGTTACTCTTGATAAAAATCTAAACATGCAGAAACACGTTAGCTCCGCAACAAAAGGAGCAAACTTTCAGATGAACACCTTGAGAAGACTCAAACCCTTCCTTCCCGCAAATAACTTCAAACTGGCAGTTCAAGCACTAGTAATCCCAAGAGTGGAATATGGGAGTGCCTCTTTTTGCGGTCTCCCCAAATCAGCGACTGCCCCCCCTAAGAGCTTCAATCAACGCAGCTGCTAGACTCATCACAGGCTCCAAAAGAAACTGTCACATCTCCCCAGACCTTAGAGCCCTCAACTGGCTACCTTTCGAAGCCAGGATTCATCTAAAAATCGCATGTATGACACACAAGGCCATACATAACAACACTCCAAGTTACCTGGCACAGAAGCTGGTACTTTCTTGTGGCAACAGATCCTCCATGAGCTCTAGTAATCTTCTTCTGAAACCACAACGACTTGCCAAGAAGAAAACATACAACCGGGCCTTCTCGGGTATGGCGCCCATGATCTGGAATGCACTGCCCACAGAAACCAGACTGAACCCCTCTTTGTATCTTTCAAAAAGAAGTGAAATCTATTCTCTTATCTAAATTCACATGAACTTTGTATATAACCTGTAATACTATTGTGTGGTTTCACTGAACTGTTTTGTTTCCTATATCTGCCTTGTAAAGTGCTCTGATACCCGCAAGGGTCTTGTTCGCGCTATATAAAACCTTCAAAATAAATGAAAATAAATAATTACCACTCATATGAGGAGTCAATCACTATACCTCGTGACTAGAAAGACTTCTTCGAAGAAAAACAAGTTGCACATGTCCGGGCCCAACACTAGATCGCAGGAGTATGCAAAGCATGTGAAGCTACTGGACTACATGCCACAAAAAGATGCTTAGAGGGTAAGTAACCTTTTCTTTTTTGATGTTTTGTAGAACCAGGGACTATGGTTGTTCGTTAAATCGGTCCGGATAGCTTGGTGGAGTTTGATAGTGGAAAGCTAGTCTTTTTATTCACCTTATGATTGAGGTGGATTCTGTTTTGAAAAATAAGCATCTCCTGAAACTACAAAATGATAGCCTGTGTTTGAAGAATATCTGTTTGTCATCATGTACTAATTAGAGGGTGGCCTGTATTCAGGAGAGGGGTGGAGGAAAAAATCAAGGTTGTTACCTTAGGGTAACAGGAGTTCCTAATTTGTGTGTTCTGACTGTGTTGCTTTAGTGCTTACTAATCTAATAAAAGGCTCAGTGAAATGCTGCGATTATGGCATGGGGTACATGGAGGTGTGTGATCGTTATGAAATTTCTAAAGTAAACAAAGCAGAATAGAGGGGCAATTGCCTTTGGTAAGTTATTACCCCAAAGTAGGTATAGCATGGTTGTAAGTGGTTAAAAATTATTAGGGGGAGGGAGGTGAAGGGACGTGAGCCCCTGGTGGAGAGATGGCCATACCTTATAGTGGTTCAACGCTGTATTGGCAACGTTTCTCAGTTGGGACAGAAAAGTCCAGTGCATAGTGATGGACGTGTATCCCTGCACTGAATTGCCCGAGCTGCAATGATGACTGGACCCTAGTGCTGATTTTTGTTGTCATGGGCGAACACAGATCATGCTTCTGCACCATGACATAGTCTTGTCTCACAGATTGCAGTCTTATCTGGCCGGTAGGGTGCCCAAAGATCTACCCTCCATGGTGAAAGGCTACTGTCTTTACCAGGGGTTAAGCAGCACAAGCGAGGTGGTGACAGTATACCGTTTAGTGATCAGTAGAAGTGAACAGGCCTTTTTACCAGTGTCACTGGAGTGAGGCCTTCAGGCTCACTCATGTAAAGTTATGCAGCTGTGTGCTTAATTCACCCTTGGCCTACATCAAGTTAGTGTGTGGTGCGTGTGTGTTGTATGCATGTGCTGTGTGCTTGTGTGCCGGTGAATGACACAATACATGGAAGATTCTGAGTTGCATTTTGGAAGACCCAGGGATTACTGGAGGTAGAATAAATCTCCACCAGGCAGATTTGTGGATTGCTGCATTCCTGTGAGCTGGGTTAGAGACACTAGAGGAAGGCGACCCAGGCTCTCAGCACAATTCTAAGGTTGCTCTTAGATTCTGAGAGGTCACTGGAAGGAAATGAGGCTAATAAGAGAATCATGAGAAGAACTGAGACCCTTGGGTAACATTTTGATACATGCCCCTGTGGCTGACTTTCAAATGTGAACCTTTAGTTACTTGTGTAGCCTGTTTTAAGGAATATTGTTTGTGTATGCTGAATTTCACTTTGTGATTGTATATAAATACTCCTTTTCTCATGAACGTATTTGACTGGATAATTGTTTATTGCTGCTTCTGAACATATTTTGAGTTGTGTCCCTGTGTTCACCACCCTGTATCTTCCTCCCACCCTAGAAGCCTTGGTCTGCTCGACCTGCGCTACCACAGAGTCAAGTGTTGAAGGGGTACTTGGCCCAGTTGCTCAGAATCCTTCGTAGGTCGAGTCCAGGAACATCTGGATTAAATGGCCTCAACCCCCATGGTTGGGTCAGTAGCTTCTGATTGCCCTGTGGCCTTCTGAACAGGTTTCTGACAGTCTGCATGCAATCTGGAACAGTTTGTATTGCTTGGTGCGTTTGTACATGGATTTTTGAGACTGAATAATTTACATACCCAGATTGTTGATTGAAAATCCATACTACCACTTCTATCGCACTGCGTCAAATTGACCTTTTTCTTGTAATTGCCCTTGTTGACTTTGTATAAAATCTTAGATAACAATCCGTAATCACATAACTTTTAGATACATTTTGCAAGTTCTTTAGGCATGTGTGGGGACCCAGCTCGGTCATCACCCATTTTTAGGTCGAGCCTAGACTACGCGCATGCACTGTCTTCGAGACTTGCTGTATTAAATTTTGGGCCTTTGACCAAGCTCACCTCTTTTCATTGGTTGTTTCATGTACCTTTAGACATTCCGTTGGTTTCGTTGGCGATAGCTTACATTTGTCCCTCCTTTTCTGTTTTGTTCCCACCCTGTAGATTGCCCCTGCTACAGGGATTCTTTCACTATCTGCCATATGTTTTAGTTTATGCGCACTGCTTTTTGCTTCATGTTTGGCGTTAATCAGCTTCTCTCTGTGCCATCCCCTACCACCTCCCCCATGTCGCTGCTGCTCCGGCCCCCAATTTTGATACTGGTACTGTCACTTTTTATTTACAAAGAGCACTTCTCTTTGCGGGTGTGCTGCTGTGTGCCTTTTATCTGAAAGAGACACGTTAGTGATAGATTCCTTACCTTAGAATATCCCCAGGCGTCAGACTGGATCCCGAAAGTTTTTTCGTCAGCAGTACCCCTGCGCGTCGGTAGGTGGCGTCGTGCGGCTCCGCGTTCGCCGCTGGCGTCGTAAGCGCCGAGATGACGCCACGGAGACTACTTGGGCGCCACCCATGCGCGCTGACGTCAGTTCTTTCTTTCCGCGCCAGTAAGAGCAGATCCGGTTAGAGCACGTACCTTAGTCACTTTTTGACTCTCTTTTGGGACTTTTGTCTCCTGTGGTTACTCAGGTGCACGTAGGGATGCCTGGTTTTAAGTCTTGTGGGGCCTGCCGCCGCAATATGTCAGTGGCGGACCCCACGGCGTCTGTCTCTACTGCCTGGAGAGCGACCACGACTCCAGGTCCTGCAGGGACTGTCTGGCCATGGCCCCGAAGGCCTTGAGGGAGCGTCGCCGAAAGCTGCTTGAGGTCCGGCACTGCGTCCCAGCGCCGTTCTCGGTCTAGGGGCCGCTCCAGAGAACGCTCGCGGGGCCACCATCATCGCTCCTCGGGCTCCAAGTCTTCACCCTCGGATTCGGGTAAGAGACGACACAAAAAGAAGTCGAAGAAGCGTTGTCGCTCTCCGACGTCCCCCCGTCGGTCCCCGGATGCAGATGAGGGGGACAGGGGTTCTGCCCCTGCGGCTCCTTCGGAGCCCGGGAGTCCCGCGGCCTACCCACCTTACCCGGGTCCGTCGGCGACTCCCACACAGGTGCAAGAATTTCTTGCTACCATGGACCGCCTGTTTAGGCCTCGGGCTCCCGCCGGCGTGCCCTTGGGCCCCGCGGTCCCGTGTCAGGATCCTGTCGGGCTGTCGGCTCCGGCCCCGGCGCCGCAGGATCCTGCCCCGCTGGCTCCGGCCACAGCGCCAAAAGGTCCCACGCTGCCGGCTTTGGCCCCAGCGCCACCCTCGGCTCCGGCACCGCTGTGGCTGCCGTTTGTCCCGCCCCTGCCCAGGTTCCAGGACAATTTTGTCCCTACCTGGGATCCGCATTGGGACACGGTGCCGGTTCGGCCCCGTCCGGCGCCGTTCCTTGCGCCATTTGTTACTTCACCGGTCCCTGCCGCCGCAGTCTGTTCCACATGCGGCGGAGGTGGAGGACGACTGGGAGGGGTCCGAGGACCCTCTTGCTCGTCAGTGTGACTGAGCAGGACTGGGCGGATGACTTAGAAGAGGCCGGCGGCCTTGATGTCTCCTCTGACCCGGGGTTTGCCTCTCCTCCGCCTACCATGAAGGACGGCGCTTCTTACACGATGGTGCTCCGTCGGGCCGCCGAGGTCCAAAACCTTGATCTCCCTACGGTGGCCCTGAAGTGTAATCTCCTCACTGAGGTGCTCCAGACGGCGTCCACTTCGTCGGAGCCCCTGCTGCCATTTAATGACGCCCTCACTGACGTCTTACTGGGCACTTGGTCGCGGCCAGCCACAGGGGCCCCTGTGGATAAGAACGTCACCAGGTGTCATCGCCCGGCGCCGGGTGACCCTGCCTTTCTGACCACTCATCCTACGCCCGAGAGCCTGGTCATCCAAGCTTCGACGTCCCAGAGTGCCTTTCCCACGGCTCCGCCGGAGAAGGACTCTAAGAAGCTGGAGCAGTTCGGCAAGCGGTTGTTCTCTTCGGCCAGCTTGGGGCTGCGGTCGGTGAACACCGCATGCCTATTGGGCCGCTATTCCCACGCGGTGTGGGATACAGTTGCACAGGTGTTGCCTCGGTGTCCTGAGGAGACCCAAGCTGTGCTGTCCCAAGCTGTTGCCGAGGGTAAAGATGCGGCTAAGTTCACCATTCGGTGTGGTTTGGACACCGCGGACTCACTAGGTAGAGCAATTTCTACGACTGTGGCGCTTCGTCGCCACGCCTGGTTGAGATCTACCGGGTTCTCGCCAGATGTCCAGAGCTCACTCATGGACATGCCCTTTGATGGCACTCGCCTGTTTGGCGATAAAGCCAACAGTGCGCTGGAGCGTTTTAAGGACTCGCGGGCCACGGCCAAGTCCTTAGGTCTTTCCACGAAAAGCCCCGCCACTCCTGGCTTTCGTTCCTTTCGTGGCCACGGAAGGGGCGCTCAGGCACGTTCCTTCAGCAAGCCTGTGCAGAACCAGCCTCAGCGCGGACGCGGTTTCCGCAGGGGCGGGTCTGGGAATCAGCGTGGGGGTCAGTCCACCTCCGCTGCTTCTACCTCCAAACCTTCCTAATCCGAGCTTTGTGGGGCACCCCACACCAGTGGGTGACAGGGTCCGCCACCATCTCCCCCACTGGCACGCTATCACATCGGACGAGTGGGTGTTGCAGATCATCCGCAAGGGTTACTTCCTTCCCTTTCAGTCCACCCCTCCAGTCATGCCACCTCGGTACCACCGCATGTCAGGGGAACACTTGGCGCTTCTCCAGCAGGAAGTCACGGCCCTCTTGGCCAAGGGGGCCGTTGAGTGTGTTCCTGGGCCAGAAGTAGGGAGTGGGTGTTATTCCCACTACTTTCTGGTCCCCAAGAAGGACAAGGGGGGCTTGCGCCCCATCTTGGACCTCCGGAACGTCAATCGCTTCCTCCGGAAGGAGAAGTTCAAGATGTTGACTCTGGCTCAGGTCTTGGCTGCTCTCGACCCTGGAGACTGGATGGTGGCGTTGGACTTGCAGGACGCATATTTTCACATCCCCGTCCTGCCGGCCCACCGGCGTTACATGCGGTTCACGGTAGGCCAGGAGCATTTTCAGTTTGCTGTGCTCCCCTTCGGCCTTACCAGTGCCCCTCGGGTGTTAACGAAAGTGATGGCGGTGGTCGCTGCTCACCTGCGCAGGTCAGGGGTGTCAGTCTTCCCCTACCTCGACGACTGGTTGTTGAAGGCGGGTTCGCCCCAGGCAGTTTTCACCCACCTTCAGACTACGGCCGACCTCCTGCATTTGCTGGGGTTCTCCATCAACGTGCCGAAGTCGCACCTGAGTCCCTCTCAGAAGCTCCCCTTCATCGGAGCGGTTCTGGATTCGACGCAGCTTCGGGTTTATCCTCCTGAGCAGCGAGTCCGGGATATTCAGGCTATGATTCCCATCTTTCAGCCTCTATCCTGGGTTTGTCAGGATGACCCTCCGGCTCCTGGGCCTGATGGCCTCCTGCATTCTGCTAGTGTAACATGCCAGGTGGCATATGCGGGCTCTGCAGTGGGACCTGAAGTTCCAGTGGGCGCAGCATCAGGGGAATCTGTCCGATCTTGTCCAGATCTCGGAGGGCACTGCACGACAATTGCAGTGGTGGCTCACGAATCGCGATTGGGTCAATGGCAGATCCCTCTCCCTTCCCCAACCAGAGCACACAGTGGTGACGGACGCGTCCCTCCTGGGATGGGGCGGCCACTTGGGAGAGGCGGAGATCAGAGGCCTCTGGTCTTCGGCTGAGTCCCGGCTCCATATCAATCTTTTGGAGCTTCGGGCGATCCGACTTGCACTGAAGGCATTCCTTCCCTCTGTCCGGGGAAGTGTAGTGCAGGTGTTCACGGACAACACCACCGCCTTGTGGTATTGCAACAAACGGGGCGGGGTGGGGTTGTGGACCCTATGTCAGGAGGCTCTGCGCCTCTGGACATGGCTGGAACATCAAGGCATTACCTTGGTGGTTCAACACCTGGCAGGTTTTCTGAACGCCAGGGCCGACTAACTCAGCCGCCGGTGCTTGATGGATCACGAATGGCGTCTGAACTTGGACGTGGCGCAAGGTCTCTTTCTGCAGTGGGGAGAGCCTTGGTTAGATCTATTCGCCACCGAAGAGAACGCGCAATGTCATCAGTCCAAGGCGGCACTCGCTCGGCGACGCTTTTCGTCCCGAGTGGAGCTGCGGTCTGTTGTACGCCTTTCCGCCTATACCACTTCTGCCCAGAGTGCTGAAGAAGATTCGACGCGACCGGGCCCAAGTCATCCTTGTGGCTCAGGATTGGGCACGAAGATACTGGTATCCCGAGCTACTCAACATGGCGATCGATCCCCCGATCCGACTGCCTCTTCGGGAGGATCTTCTGTCGCAGCAGCAGGGGACGGTCCTACACCCGAACCTGGCCAGCCTCCACCTCCATGCGTGGAGATTGAGCGGCGACAGCTGATTCCATTTGACTTGCCTCCTGAAGTCTGTGATGTCATTCTGGCAGCCAGGCGTCCCTCCACTAAATCGGTATACGCCTGCAGGTGGAACAAATTTGTGGCATGGTGCACAGCTAAGTCTGTGGATTCCTTTCTGCCCCTCTTTCTGAGGTCCTTCTGTTCCTACTATCCTTGGCCCGGCAGGGCTCTGCTCTGGGCACTGTCAAAGGTTATCTTTCGGCCATTTCCGCCTATCTTCGGCTTCCAGATCAGCCTTCTCTCTTTAAGTCCCCGGTTGTTAACCGTTTCCTCAAAGGCATTACACACGTTTCCTCCCGTGCCTTTCATAATGCCTCAATGGGACTTAAATCTTGTCTTGACCTATCTGATGTGCGCTCCTTTTGAGCCCCTTCATTACTGTCCTTTACGTCTTCTTACTCTCAAGACGGCTTTCCTGGTAGCTATCACCTCTGCCAGAAGAGTGAGTGAGCTCCAGGCTCTTTCTTCTAAACCTCCTTTCCTATTTGTTCATCCGGACAAGGTGGTTTTAAGGACCCGTCCTTCTTTCTTGCCAAAGGTTGTCACTCCCTTCCACATAGGGCAGACCATCACTTTGCCCACTTTCTTTCCGCCTCCGCATCCTTCAAAAGAGGAAGAGAGGCTCCATCGTCTGGACCCAAAACGTGCGCTCTCGTTCTATCTGAAGCGCACTCAACAGTTCCGGGTGGATGACCAGCTCTTTGTTGGCTACGTGGGCGCCAAAAAAGGTTGGGCCGTGCACAAACGCACCATCTCTCGGTGGGTCGTTTTGTGCATCAAAGCATGTTAATCCTTGGCTAAGAAGGAGCCTCCTGTGGGGCTGCATGCCCATTCTACCAGGGCAACAGCAGCCACTACTGCCTTGGGATGCGGTGTTTCCTTGCAGGATATTTGTCAGGCAGCCACGTGGGCCTCGCTGCACACATTTACCAAGCATTACTGCCTTGACAGTCAAGTCCGGAGAGACGGCTTCTTTGGCCGTTCTGTTCTCCATGACTTTCTGGTGTAATCTATTCACAGACCCACCACCGGGGTTGGTATTGCTGGGGTATCTATTCTAAGGTAAGGAATCTGTCAACTAACGTGTCTCTTTCAGATGCACAAGTTACTACTTGTGTAACGATATATCTGTAAGAGACATTAGTTAGTGATAGATTCCTTACCGCCCCACCCATCCTCCCCGTTCTGCGAACTGATTCTAGGGTTAAGGTCATCCCTTTCAGGGCCCTAGTTTCATGGCACCAGTGGTCAGTTTCTTGCATGGCTCTGCGTATCTGGCGCAGAAAGTCGTGTACAGAACTGACGTCAGCGCGCATGGGTGGCGCCTAAGTAGTCTCCGTGACGTCATCTCGGCGCTTACGACGCCAGCAACGAACGCGGAGCCGCACGACGCCACCTACCGACGCGCAGGGGTACTGCTGACGAAAAAACTGTCCGGATCCAGTCTGACGCCTGGGGATATTCTAAGGTAAGGAATCTATCACTAACTAATGTCTCTTACAGATATATCGTTACACAAGTAGTAACTTGTGCATCAGCACAGCAGCCGCCGCGCTTCATGTTTTTAGTAATTGACCTTATCTTTCTGTGTTGTCCCCAACACCTCCCGCACGTTGCTGCTTCTCCAATGGCCCTGTACATTTGTCTTTTTTTTTTTTTTTGATAAACAACTTTATTGTTTTTAAACAAACTACCAGCAGCAGTCAAATACAGTATATCGCAACATTCATCTGATATTACCATTAACATGCACAGGGGGATGAGTTTGCATTACAGTCTTGCAGGTCCCACATAGTTTACACATTTACAGGGAGACACACTTAATCCATCTGCCCCAGCCGTTTGCCCCAGACCTTACGGTAATTAGCTGGACAACCTCTGGCCTCAAATAACGGTTTCTCCTGTGCTGCGCACCAGTCTACGCCTCTGCACCATTTTGGTATGCCAGGGGACCTCGGGTCCAACCAGCTAGCCGCGATGTCTCGCTTGGCTACCATTATGGCAGTAGTAAGGAATTGGCCTTACCAGCGCCCCTCGGGTGTTCCCGAAAGTGATGGCGGTGGTCGCAGCTCATCTGCGCAGATCATGGGTTCTAGTCTTCCCCTATCTCGACGACTGGCTGTTGAAGGCGGGCTCGCCCCAGGCTGTCGTCTCCCACCTCCAGCATTCGCTTGGGTTCTCCATCAACGTGCCGAAGTCGCACCTGACCCCCTCTCAGAAGCTCCTCTTCATCGGAGCGGTTCTGGACACAACGCAGTTTCGGGTTTATCCTCCCGAACAGCGAGTCCGGGATATTCGGCCTATGATTCCGATCTTTCAGCCTCTATCCCGGGATTCGGTCAGGTTGACCATGAGGCCGCTGGGCCTCATCGCCTCCTGCATCCTGCTGGTAGATCATGCCAGGTGGCATATGCGGGCTCTGCAGTGGGATCTGAAGTTCCAGTGGGAGCAGCATATGGGGAATCTGTCCGATTGCGTCCAGATCTCGAAGGGCACTGCACACCAATTGCAGTGGTGGCTAACGAACCAGAATTGGGTCGACGGCAGATCCCTCTCCCTTCCTCAACCAGAGTTCACAGTGGTGGCCGACGCATCACTTCTGGGATGGGGCGGCCACATGGGGGTTGCGGAGATCAGAGGCCTCTGGACTCCGGTGTAGTCCGGGCTCCACATCAGCCTTCTGGAGCTTCGGACGATACATCTTGCACTCAAGGCATTCCTTCCCTCTGTCCGGAGAAGAGTGGTGCAGGTGTTCACGGACAACACCACCGCCATGTGGTACTGCAACAAACAAGGTGGGGTGGGGTCATGGACCCTATGTCAGGAGGCCCTCCGCTTCGGGACACGGTTGGAACATCAGGGCATTTCCCTGGTGGTTCAACACCTAGCAGGTTCCTTGAACGCCAGGGCGGACGAACTCAGCCGCAGGTGCATGATGGATCACGAATGGCGTCTTCACTCGGAGGTGGTGCAAAGTCTCTTTCAGCAGTGGGGAGCGCTTTGGTTAGATCTATTCGCCACCGAAGAGAACGTGCAATGTCAGCAGTTCTGCGCGTTGGAATTTCCAAGGCGGCACTCGATAGGCGACGCTTTTCGTCGCGAGTGGAGTTGCGGTTTTCTATACGCCTTTCCGCCTATACCACTTCTGCCCAGAGTGCTGAAGAAGATCAAGCGCGACCGGTCCCAAGTCATTCTTGTGGCTCCGGATTGGGCACAAAGAGTCTGGTATCCCGAGCTGCTCAACCTGGCCATCGATCCTCCGATCTGACTGCCTCTTCGGGAGGATCTTCTGTCGCAGCAGCAGGGGACAGTCCTCCACCCGAACCTGTCCAGCCTCCACCTCCTTGCGTGGAGATTGAGCGGCGGCAGTTGACGTCATTTGACCTGCCTCCCGAGGTCTGCGATGTTATCTTGGCAGCCAGGTGTCCCTCCACTAAGACGGTATACGCCTGCCGATGGAACAAATTTGTTGCATGGTGCACAGCAAAGGCTGTGGATCCCCTTTCCGCCCCTCTTTCTGAGATCCGCTTGTTCCTCCTTTGTTTGGCCCAGCAAGGCTCTGCTCTGGGCACTATCGAGGGCTACCTCTCGGCCATTTCAGCCTTTCTCAGGCTTCCTGATCAGCCTTCTCTTTTCAAGTCCCCTGTTGTAAATAGATTCCTTAAGGGCATTACTCCTCTTTTTCCTCCTGTTCCTTTCGTAATGCCCCAGTGGGACTTGAACTTGGTTCTTACCTATCTTATGTGCACTCCCTTTGAGCCACTACATAACTGTCCTCTCAGGCTTCTCACTTTGAAAACTGCCTTTCTGGTGGCCATCACCTCTGCTCGCAGGGTGAGTGAGCTCCAAGCACTTTCTTCCAAGCCTCCTTTTCTGGCTGTTCATCTAGACAAGGTCGTCCTAAGAACTAGACCTTCCTTTCTTCCCAAGGTGGTTACTTCTTTCCACATTGGCCAAACCATCACTTTGCCCACCTTCTTTCCTCCTCCGCATCCTTCAAAAGAGGAAGAGAGGCTCCACCGTCTGGATCCAAAACGTGCGCTTTCCTTCTACTTAGCTCGCACAAAACAATTCCGGGTGGACGACCAGCTCTTTATTGCTTACGTGGGTGCTAAGAAAGGTCGGGCCGTGCACAAACGGACCATCTCCAGGTGGGTTGTTCTGTGCATCAAAGCCTGCTATTCTTTGGCAAAGAAGGAGCCTCCAGTGGGACTGCGCGCCCATTCCACCAGGGCGACGGCCGCTACCACTGCTTTGGGACGAGGAGTACCCCTAAATGACATCTGTCAGGCAGCTACGTAGGCATCGTTGCACACGTTCACCAAACACTACTGCCTGCACAGCCAAGTCCGGAGAGACGGCTTCTTTGGCCGTTCTGTTCTCTAGGACTTTCTGGTATGAACTTAGTTAGCAGACCCACCTCCGGGGTTGGTATTGCTGGGGTATCTATTCTAAGGTAAGGAATCTATAACTAACTTTCTTTCAGATGAACAAGTTACTTACCTTCGGTAACAATATATCTGTAAGAAACATAGGTTAGTTATAGATTCCTTACCGCCCCACCCATCCTACCCGTTCTGCGAACTGACTTCTAGGGTTAAGGACATCCTTTCAGGGCCCTAGTTTTATGCACCAGTGGTCAGGGTCTTGCATGGCTATGTGCTTCTGGCGTAGAAAGTCGTGTACAGAACTGACGTCAGCGCGCGAGGGCGGCGTCTATGTAGCTACCGCGACGTCATCCCGGCGACCACGACGCCAAACGCGGAGTCGACCGACGCCACCTTCCAACGCGCGGGGGTACTGCTGATGAAAAACTTTCCAGATCCAGTCTGACGCCTGGGGTAATTCTAAGGTAAGGAATCTATAACCTATGTTTCTTACAGATACATAGTTACTGAAGGGAAGTAACTTGTTCCTTGGGTCTGCTCCAAAACTTTAGACTGGAATGCGCTTCCTTTTAGCTGCATTGTAAAACACATAATTGCCATCATATACATCCACTTCAATCCAAAACACAAGTACAAAACATTTACATTACAGCGCCAATAGCTCGAACTCTAAAAAATGCGAGACCTATTACATTGCTAATGCTGTTTTTTTCCCCACCAACTATATACATTTTCTCACATTTGCAATGTTTCACAAAGTGATGCAATTTTTATACACAACAAAATTAGTAAGGTGCTAAATTAAATTTTACAAAGGATAAGCAGAGTGACTTTTCAGTTTTATGTACTGTCTACGTAACAAATATGTACTAATTTGCAGCCTTGAAAAAGCATCAGGCCTGCGAGCTTCTACTGGGCGAAACACATGTTGGGTACAAACATCTGAACCGCAACTAAGAACTAAAGAATACAATCAGCAGTCTTATTGCATATACCCTTCTTTTCCTTTAAGAGAGAGTGAGAGAGGTAGTGGTGCAGTGGCCAGAGCTGCCAACTTGGGAGCTGGGGTTCCCTGTGCAAGTCTCTGCATTGGGGCAAAATCCTGTGATTCTGGGCAAATCACTTAATCACCCCATGCCCATGGACAGGGCTTGGTGATAAGCCGCCGCTATTTAAATCTACAAATGTACCTTTAAATGTTAGTTATTCTCTCCATAATTTTTTGTTAGTTATATATTTAGAACTGCATTGTGTAGTGTAATATTGCAAAGTGATACATTCTGTGCCAACATCTCGAACTCCTACCCATATTACTGGGTTGAAAAAATTGCGCACTCAATCAAATATATTCATCTCCCCCTCCCCCCTTCTAAATTAACATATTAAATTAAACATACCAAGTCTGGAGGCTCTACTCCGCTTTGAGACACAGATCCAGCCTGTGCCTGGGGAGTTTAACAAAGTGAGGAAGCTTTGGTGGTTAGAGTATGTACCAGAAAGAGCTTTACTGAAGATAAGTAACTCATTAATTTGACTTCAACAAAGATTACTACGATGCAGAACTAGACTAATAGTAAACTTTTCCTTTCTGTTTCACAATTCTTTAATGGAAGATTAAAACAAGACAGTGTATAGTGAAAGGAGGGACGGGGGACATAAGGTACCTTCTGTGAAACAGTACTACTGTGCGAAAAAACAGAGTGCAAGATGAAAGAGTGCCAGGTACATAGCATGTGGTGTTTCCATGAGGCAAGGGTCCTTGAAGGGCAAGGAACTGCAATATCAAGGAGAACATGCGGGTCCACATCTATACACAGAATGGGAAATGCCAGTGGCGGAGAATGCAGACGTTAGCCGTGGTGAGAGCTGCATGCAGTAGACGGCCCGGAAGGAGGGAAAGGTCCGGAGAGGTCGTGAGATCATGTAGAAGGATCAGAGGTGACGTGATTAGTAGGGTCTCATACAGCGTGGTGCCGCCTGCCTTCCAAAAAGATTGTCCTGGGGGGCAATCACAGAGGACGTGTATCTGGTCACTTCGGTCGTGGGAGCAGCATCTGCAGTTTGCATGAGGTAACCGGCCCAGTGCCCGCAGTTTTACAGGAGTCCAGTGTCAGTCATGCAGTGACTTAAAGAGACAGAACTTCTATCTTGCCTCACGATGGTTAGTACTGTGTATCTGAAAGAAACACATAGTGATAGATTCCTTACCTTAGAATATCCCCAGGCGTCAGACTGGATCCGGAAAGTTTTCGTCAGCAGTACCCCTGCGCGTCGGTAGGGGCGTCGTGCGGCTCCGCGTCAGTCGTTGGCGTCGTGGTCGCCGAGATGACGTCGCGGGCGCTACTTGGACGCCGCCCACGCGCGCTGACGTCGGTTTTCTTTTTCCGCGCCAGCAAGCGCAGATCCGGAGAGAGTGGTACCCCTAGTCTTTTTTGACTAACTTTTTGAGATCTTTTTCTCACCTTTTTTCGAGTCGATATCGACTCCTGGTGCAGTTAGGGATGCCCAGTTTTAAATCCTGCGAGGACTGTCATCGGATGATCTCGGTGACGGACCCGCACCGCGTGTGTCTCTTCTGCCTGGGGCGCGACCACGACCCCAAGTCGTGCCCCGACTGCCGGTCCATGGCTCCGAAGTCTTTGCGGGAGCGGCCCCGAAAGCTGCTTGAAGCCCGGCAGTCGGCTCCGCGCTGTGACAGGTCCCGGTCTAGAGAGAGGTCGAGGGACCGTGCGCGGTCACCATCGGCGATCGTCGGGATCGAAGTCTTCGCACTCTGGGTCAGGTAAGGCGAAGCACAAGAAGTCGAAGAAACGTCATAGTTCTTCGACTTCCCCTCGCGCGACGCGGCTGAGGGTACGGGTGGTGCCACCCCCGCGGCTCCGGCGGAGTCCATGGAGTCGCCGCCCGACTACCCCCCCTTCCCGGGGTCGGCGGCGACTCCGGCCCAGATACAGGACTTCCTGTCGGCCATGGCTCGCTTCTTTGGGCCGTCGGGTCCTGCCGGTGCGCCTTCGGGCCCCGCAGTCCCGCCTGGGTGTCCTCGCGTTTCGTCCCCGGCGTCGCAGGACACCCTTGGAACCAGGCCTGGATCCCGGTCGACGCCGGTTGACCTCGTTACGCCTCCACCGACGTCGACCCCACCGGCACCGATCCTGACGCCGCCCGCTCCTAGGGACGACGTCGACCTCCGGTTCAGCCCCGAAGTGGACGCGGCGTTGGTCGATGCCGTTCTCGACGCCGTTTGGGGATTTCTATCCCCATGTCCCTGCTCCTTATTTTCGGCCTGTTGAACAGCCTGAGGAGCAAGGGGAGGACTGGGAGGGCTCGGACGACCCTCTTGCTGCAGCCTGCGAGTCTGAACAGGACTGGGCTGAGGAACTGGGGGAAGCCAGTGGTTTGGATACCTCCCCAGACCTTGGCATGCTCTCTCCTCCTACCGTGGTTACGGAGGAGGGAGCCAGTTATGCAGTGGTGTTGCGTAGGGCGGCAGAGGCCCTACACCTCAAGCTCCCTACTGTGGCCGTCAGGACTAACCTCCTGACAGGTGCTTCAGCCAGCAACTACTTCTGCGGAGCCGCTGCTGCCCTTTAATGAAGCCCTTTCGGACGTTCTTTTGGGCACTTGGTCCAGGCCCAACACAGGGGCTCCTGTGGATAGGAACGTGGCCCGACGCCATCGCCCGGCTCCGGGCGACCCTCTTTTCCTCTCCCAACATCCCACCCCCGAGAGCTTGGTTGTCCAAGCCTCTACTTCCCCAACCGCCTTCCCTTCCGCCCCACCGGATAGGGAATCCAAGAAGCTGGATCAGTTTGGGAAGATTTTCTCTTCCACCAGCTCTGCGCTGCGGTCCGTGAACACTGCATGCCTCTTGGGCCGTTATTCCCACTGCCTGTGGGATACGGTGGCGAACGTACTGTCTCAGTGTCCGGAGGAGGCCCGGCCTGCTCTCGCCCAGGCTGTTGCAGAGGGGGGAGACTCAGCCAAGTTCATGATCCGTTGTGGTCTAGACACCGCCGACTCACTGGGCAGATCCATGGCAACGACGGTGGCGGTTCGTCGCCATGCCTGGTTGAGAACAACTGGATTTTCTGGGGATGTCCAAAGCACCCTTATGGACATGCCCTTTGATGGCCGTCGCCTCTTCGGCGACAAAGCGGACAGCGCGTTGGAGCGGTTTAAGGACTCACGGGCTACCTCCGCAGTCCGCCCTCCTCAGTCTTCCACTTTTCGCTCCTTTCGTGGCACAGGAAGGGGCGCCCCGCAGCGTTCGCAACAGAGCCACGGGCCGGCACAACAGTCATCCCAGCGCGGACGCGGTTTCTGCCGTGGCGGGCACAGGGGCCAGCGGGCGGGTCAGACCACTACCACCACCTCTGCCTCCAAACCTTCCTAGTCCGAACTTTCAGGTCCATCACACGCCAGTGGGCGGCAGGCTCCGCCATCACCTCCCTCACTGGCGCTCCATCACTTCGGACAGGTGGGTTTTAGAGATAGTCCGAAGGGGCTACTCCCTCCCCTTCGAGACTACCCCCCCAGCCATGCCACCTCAATACCACCGCATGTCAGGGGATCACTTGGTGCTTCTTCAGCAGGAAGTTGCGGCCCTCTTGGCCAAGGGGGCCATCGAGCGCGTTCCGACGCCCGAAGTAGGTCGTGGTTGTTATTCCCACTACTTTGTGGTGCCCAAGAAGGACAAAGGCCTGCGTCCTAACTTGGACCTCCGGAACGTCAATCGCTTCCTCTGCAAAGAGAAGTTCAAGATGCTCACTCTAGCTCAGGTCTTGTCTGCTCTCGACCCACAAGACTGGCTGGTGGCGTTGGACTTGCAGGACGCCTATTTCCACATCCCCGTCCTGCCAGCCCACCGGCGTTACCTACGGTTCATGGTAGGCCACGAGCACTTTCAGTTTACCGTACTCCCCTTTGGCCTTACCAGCGCCCCTCGGGTGTTCACCAAGGTGATGGCGGTGGTCGCAGCTCATCTGCGCAGATCAGGGGTGTCAGTCTTCCCCTATCTCGACGACTGGTTGTGGAAGGCGGGCTCGCCCCAGACAGTCGTCTCCCACCTCCAGACTACGGCCGACCTCCTGCAATTGCTGGGGTTCTCCATCAATGTGCCGAAGTCGCACCTGATTCCCTCCCAGAAGCTCCTCTTTATCGGAGCGGTTCTGGACACGGCGCAGTTTCGGGTCTATCCTCCCGAACAGCGAGTCCGGGACATTCGGACTCTGATTCCCATCTTTCAGCCCTTGTCCTGGGTTTCGGTCAGAGTGACTCTGAGGCTGCTGGGCCTCATGGCCTCCTGCATCCTGCTGGTCAATCATGCCAGGTGGCATATGCGGGCTCTGCAGTGGGACCTGAAGTTCCAGTGGGTGCAGCATCAGGGAAACCTGTCTGATCACGTCCAGATCTCGGAGGGCACTGCACACCAATTGCAGTGGTGGCTCACGAACCGGCATTGGGTCGACGGCAGATCACTCTCCCTTCCCCAACCGGAGTTCACAGTGGTGACGGATGCGTCCCTCCTGGGATGGGGAGGCCACATGGGAGAGGCGGAGATCAGAGGCCTCTGGTCTCCGGCGGAGTCCCGGCTCCATATCAACCTTTTGGAGCTGCGGGCGATCAGGCTTGCACTGAAAGCATTCCTTCCCTCTGTCAAGGGGAGAGTGGTGCAGGTGTTCACGGACAACACCACCGCCATGTGGTACTGCAATAAACAAGGCGGGGTGGGGTCGTGGACCCTCTGTCAAGAGGCTCTGCGTCTCTGGACATGGCTGGAACATCAGGGCATGTCTCTGGTGGTTAAACACCTGGCAGGTTCTCTGAACGCCAGGGCAGACTAACTCAGCCGCAGGTGCATGCTCGATCACGAATGGCGTCTTCACTCGGAGGTGGCGCAAGGTCTCTTTCAGCAGTGGGGAGAGCCTTGGTTAGATCTATTCGCCACCGAAGAGAACGCGCAATGTCATCAGTTCTGCGTGTTGGAATTTCCAAGGCGGCACTCGCTCGGCGAAGCTTTTCGTCGCGAGTGGAGTTGCGGTCTGTTGTACGCCTTTCCGCCTATACCACTTCTGCCCAGAGTGCTGAAGAAGATCAGGCGCGACCGGGCCCAAGTCATTCTTGTGGCTCCGGACTGGGCTCGAAGAGTTTGGTATCCCGTGCTACTCAGTATGAGCATCGATCCCCCGATCAGACTGCCTCTTCGGGAGGATCTTCTGTCGCAGCAGCAGGGGACGGTCCTCCACCCGAACCTGTCCAGCCTCCACCTCTTTGCGTGGAGATTGAGCGGCGGCAGTTGATTCCCTTCGACTTGCCTCCTGAAGTTTGTGCCGTTATTCTGGCAGCCAGGCGTCCCTCTACTAAAGTGGTATACGCCTGAAGGTGGAACAAATTTGTGGCATGTTGCACAGCAAAGGCTGTGGATCCCCTTTCTGCCCCTCTTTCTGAGGTTCTACTGTTCCTTCTTTCTTTGGCCCAGCAGGGCTCTGCTCTGGGCACTATCAAGGGCTACATTTCTGCTATTTCGGCCTTTCTCAAGCTCCCTGATCAGCCCTCTCTTTTCAAGTCCCCTGTTGTAAATAGGTTTCTTAAAGGCATTACTCACCTTTTTCCTCCTATTCCTTTCGTGATGCCTCAGTGGGACTTGAATCTGGTTCTGACGTACTTGATGTGCGCTCCCTTTGAGCCACTTCACAACTGTCCTCTTCGTCTTCTGACGTTAAAGACTGCTTTCCTGGTGGCCATCACTTCCGCCAGGCAGGTGAGTGAGCTCCAGGCTCTTTCCTGTAAGCCTCCTTTCCTTTCAGTACATCCGGATACGGTTGTGCTCAGGCCCCGTCCTTCCTTTCTGCCAAAAGTGGTTACAGCCTTTCACATTGGGCAGACTATTACCTTGCCCACCTTTTTTCCGCCTCCGCATCCTTCCAGAGAGGAAGAGCGGCTCCACCGTCTGGACCCAAAGCGTGCGCTTTCTTTTTATCTTAACCGCACACAGCAGTTCCGGGTGGATGACCAGCTTTTTGTTGGCTACGTTGGCACCAAGAAAGGTCGGGCGGTCCATAAGAGAACCATCTCCCGCTGGGTTGTCTTGTGTATCAAAGCCTGTTACTCTTTGGCTAAAAAGGAACCTCCGGTGGGGCTGCGTGCTCATTCCACCAGAGCTACTGCAGCCACTACTGCATTGGGACGTGGTGTCCCCCTGCAAGACATATGTCAGGCAGCCACGTGGGCCTCGCTGCACACGTTTACCAAACATTACTGCCTGGACAGCCAAGTCCGGAGAGACGGCTTCTTTGGCCGTTCTGTTCTCCGTGACTTCCTGGTGTGATCTTTGTTCCCAGACCCACCACCGGGGTTGGTATTGCTGGGGTATCTATTCTAAGGTAAGGAATCTATCACTATGTGTTTCTTTCAGATGCACAAGTTACTTACCTTCGGTAACGATATATCTGTAAGAAACATTAGTAGTGATAGATTCCTTACCGCCCCACCCATCCTCCCCGTTCTGCGAACTGATTTCTAAGGTTAAGATCATCCCTTTCAGGGCCCTAGTTTCAATGCACCAGTGGTCAGTATCTTGCATGGCTCTGCGTTCCTGGCGCGGAAAGTCGTGTACAGAACTGACGTCAGCGCGCGTGGGCGGCGTCCAAGTAGCGCCCGCGACGTCATCTCGGCGACCACGACGCCAACGACGGACGCGGAGCCGCACGACGCCCCTACCGACGCGCAGGGGTACTGCTGACGAGAACTTTCCGGATCCAGTCTGACGCCTGGGGATATTCTAAGGTAAGGAATCTATCACTACTAATGTTTCTTACAGATATATCGTTACCGAAGGTAAGTAACTTGTGCATCAAAATCTGCTACACACTGGCTAAGAAGCCCCCTGAGGGTTTGTGTGCTCATTCCACCAGAGCTAAAGCTGCAACCCCTGCGTTAGCATGCAGAGTTCTGGTCCTGGACATCTGCCAGGCGGCAGAGTCTGCCTCCCTGCACACGTTTACCAAACATTGCTGCCTGGATAGATCAGGCCCCTAGGGATGGGCATTTTGCCCGTTCGGTCCTGCAGGACTTCCTCGTGTGAAATTGGTCCACAGACTCCCCTCCGGGGAGGTATTTCTTGGGTATCTATTCTAATCTGCGGCTAGAAGTGTCTATCATATGAACAAATTACTTACCTTTGGTAACTTTTTTTTGATAGAGACACTATATAGCCACAGGTTCCTTACCAAGCCACCCACCCTCCCCGCTCTGCGAACGAATTTCTAGGTGCAAGGCCCTTTCAGCGCCCTAGCATTCCACACAAGTGGTCAGTGTACTTTGTGGATCTGCGCTTCTGCCGTGGAAAGTTGTAAAAAGTAACTGACATCAACTCGCTGGGGTTCCGCTTGCATAGGCACCGTGCACATCACTTTTGGCATGGTTGACTCTGCTGAAGACGGCAAGGAGGGCTGAACGACGCCACCTACCGGCGTGCAGGGGTACTGCTCAAGAAAAATTTCTGGATCCAGTCTAACGGCTGGGGATAATTCTAAGGTAAGGAATCTGCGGCTAGATAGTCTCTACCACATAAGGGGTTACCAAAGGTAAGTAACTTGTTTTTCAGGTATACTGGTTGACATCTGGAACAGAGAGGGGAAAACACTGGCCAAATTGGATTTCCTTTAGCCGTGTAACCCACAGTTAGCTACACCTCTAGGACGGGCTACCGAGCACCTCAGAATGAGAGATGGGTTCTGCCATCTTGAGAGTTGGCAGAATGGAGCCTTCTGGGATAGGTGGATGCCACACTTCACAGGAAGTTGTCATCAAGTAGGAGGGAACCTAGTAGCACATTGGCTAGTGACTCCTACATCCTCTGAGGGCACTTTCTGGACTTATATAAGGCACCCCCGGCGCCCATAACTCAGATGTCACTTGCCTGAAAGAAGAGGACTGCAGCTCCTTGGGCTAGAGAAGGAAAGGACTGTGCCTGCAAGTGAAGAAGTAATCCCTGAAGCCCAGCCTCAAGCAGGGACTCAAAGCCAGTTTGCTCTTTTCCTGTTCGCAGTACAGGGCCACAAAAGTTGAAGAAGAATACGGGGGCGAGTTCTTAGCCCAGCTCACTGGCTCACCAGCATGCAGACCAAGAGACCAGGACCCGACGCTCAAAAGTTGCAACCTAGTCTGCTGGACTCTGGAGCTGGTTTGCCTAGAAAGAGAGCTAATGCAAAAAGAAGGAAACGAAGTCCAGTGGTGACTGGACTTCTGCTGACCGGGAAAAGACTTTGTGGGACATCGACCCCTGTGGCTTGAATCACCTCACCAGGACTATGGACAGAGGAGAAGATCCCACCCCCACCCGACTACACAGCCTCATCGTCCTTGAGCATCTACAGCATCCTGTATCCTTTACATTAGGACCACTCAGTAGAAGGCAATGGCAAGGGGCCATTGATGCTGAAACTGGACTGAACACTGCTTTTCTTAAGGTGGCAACATTTCTTTTGGACCTTGCTGGTCCCCTTGACTGGCTCTCTGCTGGAGTTGGTCGCCCAAAGTAACTCTAAGTAACGTCATTCCACTCTGACAAAGTTTTTCTTGAAAACGTTTGATTTTGTGGTTCTTGTAAAACCATCAGGTGGATCTTTTTCATTTTAGTGTCTATAAATTCATAAAAATATACTATATTTTTATAAAATGGTGTCAGATTTCTGGAGTCTCTTTGATTTCTTCAATTGTTTTAGTGCTGTTTAAATGCTTTACACTTGTTCCTTTGTGTAAGCCTGACTGCTCAGAGCCACAGCTACCTAGGGTTGAGATAAGGTTTAACAAACTATACCTGAATGTTCCTAAAGGGGTTGGTAGTGTATTACACAATGATGTCACACACCCACAATATATAATACAACCCATTTCCTCTTACAAGAATCGAAGCATTTTGTGTGCTAGGCCTCTTCATGTCTATTGATTGAATTCTTTAATGTGCCCTTTTTCGATTTGGCTCCTTCACAACTTTTCACTGTGTAGTTGTTTGTTACTGAAATTATTCTCCTGCCTTATGAACCAGTTTTGCATTGTAGTGCCTGCTGAAGGACCTATGTCCATTGATGTCAATGCAGTCTCCATTAGAGATGGTTCTTTTGTGCAATGTGGCTCTGGCTTTTAAGCATACCCGCATTCCAGTTTTAAGACTGGCATTCTTTCTTGCATTGATTCTTTTGAATTGTCTTAATCGTCACTAAGTTCATTTTTGCTTTCCATTCTAACATGTCCAGGAGTCTTCGTGGCTTAGTCCCAGCAGCCTCCAGTCCATGTTTCAGGCCAACCATAGCTCAAAGCAGGCATCCTTTGACAGCAGCCAGGCTAGCAAGATGAAGAAGCGACCTGTGATGCTTCATGCTGACCCCAGCATTTTGGGTATGTAATATGTTTGGTTTTATTTTATAGTATGCTACTTGCCAGATGAATATGCGTACTTGTGAATGCCACACTATTCAAAGTGATTAGAAGATTATCGGTAATTTGCCAGTTGAGCTTTTACTCGTGGCTCTATACAGGGGCGAGGAAAGTAAGTGGGGAAAGTAAGTAAGGTTAATGTTCATGATAGGATCAGAATAGTTGAGCTTGCAACATTTGAGGGTACTTTCTTAGGGTCCTGGGATAGTCAAAATATGACAGAGCATTATCATGTTGGGCACAGTTTCTTCAAAATTGGATCTTAGAAGTTTAACACACTTAAATTATTCCCAGTTGTCATGAATGGAATAGACAACCAATGGTAAAATTGAAGATCTGAAAGAAACACGTTAGTTATAGATTCCTTACCTTAGAATTACCCCCAGGCGTCAGACTGGATCCGGAAAGTTTTTTCGTCAGCAGTACCTCTGCGCGTCAGAAGGTGGCGTCGGTCGGCTTCGCGTCCGTCGTGGTCGCCGGGATGTTGCGGCAGCTACTTAGACGCCGCCCTCGCGCGCTGACATCAGTTCTTTCTTTTTCCGCGCCAGCCAGTGCAGATCCGGGAAGAGCGGTACCTCAGTCACTTTTTGACTAACTTTTTCTCGACCTTTGTCGACTTCTTTTTCGAGTCTTCAACTCGAGAGATGCCCGGTTTCAAGGCCTGCGGGTCCTGTCATCACATGTCGGTGACAGATCCGCACCGTGTGTGTCTTTTTTGCCTGGAGCGCGACCACGACCCCAAGTCGTGCTCCGACTGCCGGTCGATGGCGCCGAAGGCTTTGCGGGAGCGGTCCCGAAAGCTGCTTGAGCACCGGCAGTCGGCTCCGCGCCGTTCGAGGTCCCGGTCGAGAGGGAGGTCGAGGGACCGGTCGCGGAGCCATCACCATTCCGGTTCGAAATCACCGAAGACTTCGCACTCGGGGTCGGGTAAGTCTAAGCATAAGAAGTCGAAGAAGCATCGTCGCTCTTCGACTTCTCCTCGTCGATCGGCCGATCCGACGAGGCACGTGGGTGGTGCCCCTCCCGCGGCTCGTGCGCGGAGCCCGAAGAGTCGACTCCGCGTTTCCTTCCCTTTCCGGGACCTGGAGCGACTCCCGCCCAGCTTCGTACGTTCTACGAGGCGATGCATGCCGTCTTTGGGCGGACCGACCCCGCCGGCACGCCTTCGGGCCCCGCGGACTCGGTTGGGGGGCCTAGGTCTTCGCTGCCGGCGGCTCCGGCGCCGCAGGCCCCACTTGGATCCAGGCCTGGATCCGGATCGGCGCCGGTTGACCTCGTTACGCCTCCACCGGCGCCGCTTCCGACGGCACCACTACCGCGTTGGACGCCGGTCGGCCCCCCGGCCGGAGTCGACCCCGGCCTCCATCCCGATGTGGACACGGAGCCGGACCGGTGTCGCCGGATCCGGCGCCGAGAGGGGTTTTTGTACCCCTGTTCACTCCTGGGGCCCCTTTTCAACCTGAGTAGCAAATAGAGGAAGTGGAGGAGGACTGGGAGGGTTCAGGTGACCCTCTGACTGACCAGTTGGACAGTGAACAGGACTGGAGAGAGGAACTGGGGGATGCCAGTGGTCTTGACACCTCTCCTGACCTTGGCATGTTGTCTTCTCCTACCGTGGCTACGGAGGAGGGAGCGTCGTACGCAGTGGTGTTGCGTAGGGCGGCCGAGGCTCTCAACCTCGAGCTTCCTACGGTGGCGGTCAGGACTAACCTCCTGACAGAGGTGCTTCAACCAGCTGCGAGCTCTTCGGAGCCCTTGCTGCCGTTCAATGAGGCCCTCACCGACGTCTTTTTGGGCACTTCGTCCAGGCCCAACACGGGGGCTCCCGTGGACAGGATGATTGCCCTACGCCGGCTCCAGGCGACCCCACTTTCCTCTCCCAACACCCCACCCCGGAGAGCTTGGTAGTCCAAGCCTCCACTTCCAAAAGCGCCTTCCCTACCGCTCCACCGGAAAGGGAATCCAAGAAGCTGGACCACCTTGGCAAGAATTCTCTTCCGCCAGCTTAGGACTGCGGTCCGTAAACACTGCATGTCTCTTGGGCTGTTATTCCCACTCGGTGTGGGATACGGTGGCGCAGGTGCTGCCTCAGTGTCCGGAGGAGGCCCGGGCAGTGCTCTCCCAGGCTGTTGCCGCCGGGAGGGATGCAGCAAAGTTTACAATACGTTGTGGACTGGACACCGCCGACTCTCTGGGCAGAACGATTTCCATGTCGGTAGCGCTTCGTCGCTACGCCTGGATTAGGTCCACTGGCTTTTCAGGGGATGTCCAGAACACCTTGATGGACATGCCCTTTGATGGCCGTCGCCTTTTTGGCGACAAAGCAGACAACGCTCTAGAGCGTTTCAAGGACTCAAGGCTACGGCCAAGTCCTTGGGCCTCTCCACCCGCCCTGCGCAGTCTGCTTTTCGCCCCTTTCGTGGCTACGGAAGGGGTGCCCCGCTACGTCCCGCCCAGAGCCACAGGCCGCAGCAAGTTACCCAACATTCGCGCGGCCGGGGATGTGGGAACAACCGTCGTGGTTCCGGGGGCCAACGGGCGGGCCAGTCCACTAACCCCCCCTCTGCAGCAGCCTCCAAACCCTCCTAGTCCGACCTTTCAGGCCCATCAAACACCAGTGGGCGGCAGGATTCGCCATCACCTCCCCCACTGGCGCACCATCACGTCAGACAGGTGGGTTTTGCAGATAGTCCGAAGGGGCTACTCCCTCCCCTTCGTGACTACCCCTCCAGCCATGCCACCGAGATACCACGGCATGTCGGAGGATCATCTGGCCCTTCTCCAACAGGAAGTTACAGCTCTCTTGGCCAAGGGAGCCATCGAGCGCGTTCCTGTCCCAGAAGTAGGTCGTGGTTGTTACTCCCACTACTTTCTGGTCCCCAAGAAGGACAAGGGCCTGCGTCCTATCTTGGACCTCAGGGACGTCAATTGCTTCCTCCGGAAGAGAAGTTCAAAATGTTGACACTTGCTCAGGTCTTGTCTGCCCTCGACCCGGAAGACTGGATGGTAGCGTTGGACTTGCAGGACGCTTATTTTCACATCCCCGTCCTGGCGGCCCACCGGCGTTACCTACGGTTCACGGTAGGCCACGAGCATTTTCAATTTACCGTGCTCCCCTTTGGCCTTACCAGCGCCCCTCGGGTGTTCACGAAAGTGATGGCGGTGGTCGCAGCTCATCTGCGCAAATCAGGGTTTCAGTCTTCCCCTATCTCGACGACTGGCTGTTAAAGGCGGGCTCGCCCCAGGCAGTTGTCACCCACCTCCAGACTACGTCCGACCTCCAGCAAACATAAACATAAGAAGGCGGAGCAGGAACCCCATCCTGCCGTTCTGACTCCAAAGAGAAGGCTTCATGCAATGCCTAATTTGATTCCGTGGTTTCTGGTGCTTGGCGCCAGCACTTATGACAGTCTGGCACATGGTGCAAAAGAAACAATTGATGGACGGAATGCTGGACAATGCAAACATTCACCCCCAGTCACAAGGATCTGGGTTTAATCCATCATTCTTTTGCTCACCACACCACCACAGTTTGGACCCATCCATATGCAAATCAGTCTTGACCCTGTTCCTTGCGGGAACAATCCAGCCCGAACTGCCAAGCCAGGTTTTCCCTGGACCGGAAACAAGCATCCTGGGACCGGTTTCAGGGCATCACCCTTCATCAGCCAGGCTAGCTTGAATCCAGTGGTGTAGTGAGCCCGGGACCCACGTCTGGGCATACCCTTCCCTCTTAGGGCGACATATGCAAAAGAAACAGTTGATGGACGGAATGCTGGACAATGCAAACATTCACCCCCAGTCACAAGGATCTAGGTTTAATCCAACATTCTTTTGCTCACCACACCACTCTGGACCCATCCATATGCAAATCAGTCTTGACCCTGTTCCTTGTGGGAACAGTCCAGCCCGAACTGCCAAGCCAGGTCCTCCCTGGACCGGAAACAAGCATCCTGGGACTGGTTTCAGGGCATCACCCTTCATCAGCCAGGCTAGCTTGAATCCAGTGGCGTAGTGAGCACGAGACCCACGTCTGGGGATACCCTTCCCACTTAGGGCGACATATGCAAAAGAAACAATTGATGGGCTGGGTCCAAACTGGGGTGGTGTTGTGAGCAAAAGAATGAACTGTCCCTTGAACTGGCTAGCAATGAAACAGAGTCCTCACTTTGACTCTTTTCCCAGGCGCTCATCCACCCAGCAGGATATTGAGGCCTTCAAAAATGCCATGCTGCTAATTTTCAGTGTACTTCTGGCTCTCTAATGCGCCTTCCGGACTGATGGAACCGGAAGGGTCTCCAGTTGGATTACCCCCTGTGGATTCCTCCAGGGTGTCATCTATCCCCTTTATCAGGCCTGAACGGACTCTGGTACAGACTTCCAATCCACGCAGGTATCCGCGGCTGGTATATGTGGATGAACTTGTGCTGAAGCCCATGGTGGATCCTGAACAGACATACGCTCGACCAGTCATGCTGTGAGATTACTAAAGCTCAACCAGTTGTCATGCAATTTGACTGTAACCCTGTGCATCTACCGCTTCACAGCCATCAGCAGCGGCTCCATTATCTTTTTGTTTCTGACTCTGATTCTGTGCTAAAGCAGGGTGCAACCCAATGATATTGATGATGGTAAAAACTTCAGCTTGCTCCCCCCACATTATACTGGTGATGCCATATACCTTGATTTAGAGAACACCAGTGTGCTTGATACCTCGCATGACGCACTGCTTGACTTCTCTAGTAAGATAGTGCCTCATTTGCAGTGGTGGTTCGAAGGGCAGCAGAGATACTTGAATTACAGCTGCCCTCCGTTTTTGACAGAAATTGTCAAGCCTGGGTCAGCAAAATCTGAGCCCTTACATTCAGTGACTAGCAGGTCGAAACCATGTGCCTGCCTGTTAGCCAGTAGGTGCCAAACACCAGTGTCCGGTGATCTGATTTTCAAGGAAACCTTCTCTGGAGAGTCTCCTTGTACAGGCGTTGAACAGCAGGGTGAACTCTAATTCATTTCCAACCAAACCACCAAATATAGGATACAAACAGATTGATGCCTTTGGCAAACATGTATTTTCTTATGCCAGTCTGGCACTATCATCTGTAAATGCAATCTGTGTATTTGTTGTATTTCTGTAGCATGATTCTAGCCAAAATGCAGCGGAGTGCTGTATAGACGAGCATGAAGTCAATGAGTAACAGAGGTAAATGGTTTGCGGACTGTACATGCACTGTAATGTAGTGCTTTTTAAAGAGGTTTCTTCAACTCATTCCTAAATTGGAGCAGCATTGGGTCAGTCCTGATGGATACAGGGATGTTGTTCCAGATGCGGAGTACATTGATGTAAAAGGACTGTTACCTTTGTTTTCCTTTATCTGATAGACTTCTAGCCATGGATTCATTACCTTACAATTATCCCCAGGTGTCAGAATAGATCCGGAAAATTTCATGATCAGTACCCCGGATCGCCAGTCGGCGCCATAGATCGGCTCCACGTGGCGTTATTGACGTCTGTGCTGGATGTGACATGCGCGGTTTCTATATAGCGGCAGATTCCTTACTGACCCACCCATCCTTCCCGCTCTGCGAACAGATTTCTAGGGGTAGGGCTGACCCCTTTTAGAGCCCTAGTTTTACGCACCAGTGGTCAGTTTACTTCATGGCTCTGTGCTTCTGGCATGGAAAGTCGTGAAAAGAAACTGCAGTCAGTGTGCCTGGGGGGCACCTACATAGGTCCTGCGACATCACGTCAGGCCTGCATCCTATCTTGGACCTCAGGGACGTCAACAACTTCCTCCGGAAGGAGAAGTTCAAAATGTTGACACTTGCTCAGGTCTTGTCTGCCCTCGACCCTGGAGACTGGATGGTAGCGTTGGACTTGCAGGATGCTTATTTCCACATCCCCGTCCTGCCAGCCCACAGGCGTTACCTGCGGTTCATGGTAGGCCATGAGCATTTTCAGTTTACCGTGCTCCCCTTTGGCCTTACCAGCGCCCCTCGGGTGTTCACGAAAGTGATGGTGGTGGTCGCAACTCATCTGCGCAGATTAGGGGTTCCAGTCTTCCCCTATCTCGACGACTGGCTGTTGAAGGCGAGCTCGCCCCAGGCTGTCGTCTCCCACCTCCAGACTACGGTGGACCTCCTGCACTCGCTGGGGTTCACTATCAACGTGCCGAAGTCTGGGGTTCACTATCAACGTGCCGAAGTCACACCCGATTCCCTCTCAGAAGCTCCGTTTCATCGGAGCAGTTCTGGATACTGCGCAGTTTCGGGCTTATCCTCCCGAGCAGCGAGTCCGGGATATTTGGGCTATGATACCGATGTTTCAGCCTCTATCCCGGATTTCGGTGAGAATGACCCCGAGGCTGCTGTGCTCTGCAGTGGGACCTGAAGTTCCAGTGGGCGCAGCATCAGGGGAATCTTTCCCATTGCGTCCAAATATCGAAGGGCACTGCACACCAATTGCAGTGGTGGCTAACGGACCAGGATTGGGTCAACGACAGATCCCTCTCCCTTCCCCAACCAGAGTTCACAGTGGTGACAGATGCGTCACTCCTGGGATGGTGCGGCCACATGGGAGAGGCGGAGATCAGAGGCCTCTGGTCTCTGGCGGAGTCCGGGCTCCACATCAACCTTCTGGATTTCCGGGCGATTCGTCTTGCATTCCTTCCTTCTGTCAGAGGAAGTGTGTAGTGCAGGTGTTCATGGAAAACACCACCGCCATGTGGTACTGCAACAAGCAGGGCGGGGTGGGGTCGTGGCCCCAATGTCAAGAGGCTCTTCGACTTTGGTCGTGGCTGGAACATCAGGGCATGTCCCTGGTGGTTCAACACCTGGTAGGTTCTCTGAACTTCAGGGCGGATGAACTCAGCCACCGGTGCATGATGGATCACAAATGGCGTCTTCACTCGGAGGTGGTGACGTCTCTTTCAGCAGTGGGGAGAGCCTTGGTTAGATCTGTTCGCCACCGAAGAGAACGCGCAATGTCAGCAGTTCTGCGCGTTGGAAGTTCCACTTCTGCCCAGAGTGCTGAAGAAGATCAAGCGCGACCCGGCCCAAGTCATTCTTGTGGCTCCGGACTGGGCACGCAGAGTCTGGTATCACGAGCTCTTGAACATGGCCATCGATCCTCCGATTAGACTGCCTCTTCAGGAGGATCTTCTGTCGCAACAGCAGGGGACGGTCCTCCACCCGAACCTGTCCAGCCTCCACCTCCTTGCGTGGAGATTGAGCGGCGACAGTTGACAGCTTTCGACCTTTCTCCTGAAGTCGGTAATGTTATCTAGGCAGCCAGGCGTCCCTCCACTTAAACGGTATACACCTGTATATGGAACAAATTTGTGGCATGGGGCACAGCAAAGGCGGTCTCTCCCCTTTCTGCCCCTCTTTCGGAGGTTCTCATCTTCATTCTTTCTTTGGCCCAGCAGGGCTCTGCTCTGGGCACTCTTAAAGGCTATCTTTCAGCCATTTCGGCCTTTCTTCGCCTTCCTGATCAGCCTTCTCTAAGTCCCCTATTGTAAATAGGTTTCTTAAGGTCCTTACCCACCTTTTACCTCCTATTCCTTTTGTAATGCCCCAGTGGGACTTGAATCTGGTCTTAACTTACCTTGTGTGCTCCTTTCAAGCCACTACATAATTGTCCTCTCAGACTCTTGACTTTGAAGACTGCTTTTCTGGTCACCATCACCTCTGCTCACAGGTGAGTGAGCTTCAGGCTCTATCTTCTAAACCTCCTTTCCTTGCTGTCCATCCGGACAAGGTTGTCCTTCGCCTTCTTTTCTTCCCAAGGTGGTTACCTCTTTCCACATAGGACAGACCATCACTTTCCCCTCCCCCCACCACCAGCCTTCCAAGGAGGAGGAGAGACTCCACCATCTCGATCCAAAACGTGTTTTATCATTTTATCTGGATCGCACAAAACAATTCTGGGTGGACGATCAACTCTTTGTTGGCTATGTGGGCCCCAAGAAAGGTCGGGCCGTGCAAAAACAGACCATCTCTCGATGGGTCGTCCTTTGCATTAAGATCTGTTACTCCTTGGTGAAAAAGGAGCCTCCGGTAGGACTGCATGCCCATTCCACCAGGGCGACGGCAGCCACTACTGCTTTGTGGCGTGGAGTCCTCCTCTGTGATATCTGCCAGGCAGCCAAGTGGGCATCACTGTATACGTTCACTAAACATTACTGCCTGGATAGTCAAGTCCGGAGAGACTGCTTCTTTGGCCGTTCAGTTCTCCAGGACTTTCTGGTGTGAACTTGGTTTGCAGACCCACCTCCGGCGTTGGTATTGCTGGGGTATCTATTCTATGGTAAAGAATCTATAACTAATAGTCTCTTTCAGACGAACAAGTTACTTACCTTTGGTAACGATATATTTGTAAGAGACATATTAGTTAAAGGATTCCTTACCGCCCCACCCATCCTCCCCGTTCTGCGAACTGACTTCTAGAGTAAGGGGCTCCCTTTCAGGGCCCTAGTTTTGTGCGCCAGTGGTCAGTGTCTTGCATGGCTCTGCGTTTCTGGCGTGGAATGTTGTGTAAAAGAACTGACGTCAGCGCACAGGGGCGGCGTCTAAGTAGATACCACGACGTCATCCCGCCAATCACGACGCCGACGACTAACCCAGAGTCGACCGACGCCCAGGGGTACTGCTGAGAAAAAATTCTCGGGATCAGGTCTGACGCCTGGGGGGTAATTCTAAAGTAAGGAATCTATAATTAATATATGTCTCTTACAGATATATTGTTACCGAAGGTAAGTAACTTGTTCTTTGGGAACATGGAAAAGAAAGGTACCAGCATTTCGTGCAGTACCAATGTGGTGTCCAGTGTACCCAGCATTCCCCAGGCCATTAGTAAATCATACAGTTCCATATCCTTGATGGGCACCATTTCTGACATGGTGAAAGCAACCCTAGTTAAGGGGTCTGAACGAAGTAATGCTGAGGTGTGACGTAGGCAGTCTCCCCATGGGGTACATGTGAAAAAAGGCCTCTCTCTCTGCACTGGATTCTCACTGCATAACTATCATTCCCTACATTGCATGGTTTGAGAGCGCTGTAGGCTTGCAAATAAGATATATTTTGTATTCCCTCTGACTCTACAGCACAGCTTGGTTTACAAAAATTAAAAATTAGGTGACCCGGCAGTGAGAGTGCATTACTGTCTAGTTCACTAGAGGTAAAAAATAAAAAGCTGTTCACAAACACATAAATGCTGTTCCGCCCAAACATTTGATTCCAGTAGAGGTGGAGGATGCATGGATCGGTAGGTACGGGAGATGTGTGTTGGGAGAGGGGGGAAATGATCTGTCAGATTACTGCTGTTCGAATCATGACAGTGTCCCTTTGAAATGGCTTATGAACTGAGGACTATTCGTGCCGACATTCTTTTGATTTTGTTACAAGTTAATTTTCTTTCATCTGAGTGTGATAGAATGTGTGAAATTGACTTTACGAAACAAATCAGTGGGACAACTAAATAAGACAATTTAATATCCATTGTAAGCTGACTCCAGGCATTCATAATGAATTACTTATCCTTTCTATGTTCCTTCCTCTCTGCAGGCTACTCGCTACACAGCTCTTCAGGAGGCGAAATGGAGACAGTTGAGGACTACTGAGAACTGCAACATCATAGGAATCCATTGACTGCCTTTGTCATTTCAGTCTTAGCTGAAGAGCCACCCCCTGTGCTGTCGGTGGGCATTTATCCTGCTCCTCCCACCTGCTGCATGGTGGGAGGAGACCAGTGACAGCGATGAGGGAGGGGGCAGGAAGGGACCTCTGAGGGAATTTTTTTCAGGAAAATTGAAAGAGCGGTTTCCCCTCCACGCACTTCCAACGTACACAAAGCACCTTAAACTCCAAAGCACTTTATAAAAGACTTTTTAAGAGACAAATAACAAATGTTTGAAAAAAGAAAAACAAAAAAACCTGAATTTTTTTCGGGAGGAATTTTTTTTAAGAAAAGCAAAAAAGAATCTTGAAAACACTGTTATTTTCAACAAAAAAAAACTAAGTATGAACTAAATTCTGAAAAGCTTACGAAAACTTGAAGAGATGCACTTAACTGATACTACAACTGGATTTTTGTGATGTGTGTGTATGGGTATGTTTGTAAATGTATAGTGTGCACAGCATATTTTCTCTAGCTAAGAAGCCATTTTGTTTTAAAACTATTTTTTTTTAAGTTGAATCGATGCATTTATATACTCACCAGCCAGTTTCTCATTGAGTTTTTTTAATTGTTCTACTGTTTTTTTTTTTTTTTTTTTTTTTAGGGGTTTGGGAATTGGGTTGGGACATGGTTTTTATCGCCTCACACTACATTAGAGGAATGATAGATATGAGACCATTCAAGATAATAGGGAAAAAACCCTTCTCAAAACATCAGTCCTTTTCACCCCCCTGCCTATCTCTTTGCCTTTCCTTGAATCGGCAGTAGGGGGGTTGCTTCGGTGGCTACACTCATGGTGCCTCTTTTCAGAACATTGTCTTAGCACTTAAGACTTGTATAACATTTATTCTGCCTTTTTTTTTTTTTTTTTTTAAATCTCTGGACTGTTTATGCTGCCGTTCCTTTGCTCTAACATTTCTTTGAGTAGGAACCAGGCATTTCAGCAGGAAAATGTGGTTTTGTTCCTTTTTTCAGTTTCTCTTTTGTGTTCTTGTAAACTGAATGAAATGGTTTTTTTCTATGTTTCACTTGTTTCTCTGCTGCCCTATCACCCTACTGCTCTTCCTACCTTGCCACCTTCCTTTGAATTCTTAGTGTAGCCTCTTGGCCACAACTTCTCAGCAGGTAGCAGAAATGCACAGTTGACGTGTACAAGTGGCTAAAAAGGAGCATACTGGGTGGCCTTCTGTTGGTACACTTCTCCCTCCAGGCACTTGTGGGACATACTGTGACTCCCTTAAAGCTTTCGAAGGAGCACAAACCAATGTTGAATGTATCGGGAGCGAAGCAGCAGTGTGGCCACAGGCATCAATTTCACCCTCTACCACTGATGACTTTGTTCAGTTTTTGAAGTCAAGTCACAAGTGCGGGTTGTTGCAAACAAATAACAGTTTTGAATATTCTGGCTGATGGGTAAGCTTGCCATGTGATGTCATAACTGTTCAGCTTCTCTTCCTCCTGGGCTAGGGTGTGTACGGTAGGAGAGGATGATGCTCTCTCTACACTTAAGTTGATCCTTTTTTGGATGTTAACATCTGTTTACAAGAGCCCTGCGTAAAACACAGCAAAAGTAATGAACACATTGCTCGGCATGCCACTTGCTTCTTTTTCACAAGAAGTTGTTAGCAAAGTTTCAAAAAGTCATTTGGTCCTTCAATCATCTGATTTGTTTACTAAACGACAGTGTTATCTTGTGAATTCAAAACAAGTAATTTTTTTAATTTTATTTTTTTATACGAAACCTCAGGCCGTAGTTTTTGCCAGCAGTGTATTGAAAAATTGCACCCAACATCAAATTAGTTTCAAATATTTTGGAAGTGTGCAGTTTATAATTTTGTAGTGGGCATCATAATAAAAAGAATTTAAAAACAAAAATATATTTTTGGATGAAAGAGCTCCCATGAGACAGCTGTGTCTGTCTGATGCATCTTAAAGCTCTACTTCCACCCAGACTGATGTTGGTCGGTTTCTAGTTTTATGGGTGAAAGGAGAAGGTATCTGTTTTGCTATTTGCAAGGCATGATATGCCCCACTTAAACCTCAGTTAGTGCAGTCCCTGATGGATTCTTGATGTTTGTTCTGTACCAATCTTCCACCTTTATCTTTCGGCGTCTTTTTAAACTTGACCAAAGTCGGAGGGCAGATATGGGTAGAGTAGTTGGTAGCTAGAGTTATAACTTATTACAAGGGTGGATAAGGTACTATATTCGTTGCACCAACATTACTCGTTTTCCATTTATTTGGCATTATGATACTGTGATCTCTTGGTTTTTTTAAAATATTCTTTTGACTTTGTAAAATGATATTTGTAGCTTTTCAGCGAAGTTGGTGTTTATTCTTCTGAAGTAATATTGCAAGTGTGAGAGTTGTGCTGTTTTGGTGTTGTGGCAAACTGTTGCCAGCCAAGGGGACATTGGCCTTTTTTGTCATGTCAGTTTGTCTTGGTGGGAGGGGGGGTAGATATAAACTTTATAACTACAATGTAGTCACAGAGACCGGGTTAAGAGGGAGGGGGCTTATTTTCTAAACTACCTATTTCCTTGCAATTTAAATGTTCCCTCTGCTTTGCCCCCCAACCAAAATCTTTGAAAATATATTTGGATTACTTCAGAGTTGCAGAAGTATAGTTGTATGTCCTCCTCATTTTAGTGCCCTTTTGTGCTGTATTTACCTGTCCTGTTGGGGGTGGGGAGACTGGTACATTTATCCTGTAAAACAAAACCCATTAGTGCTTGCACTCAGTCTGAAAATTATCCACATTTCAGTTTCCTTGAGCTAGTTTGTCTTCATAGAGAAGAAACTCTTAATGGGTGGTGATATTAGGACCAGCAGGATGGGTGGATCAGTACCCTCTGTTCATAGTCTGAGTTGGGTTTGCCGCATTCCCAAGCTGTGCAGCTTATAGTTAGTCTTTATGAGGGGCTAGGTTCATCACAGCCCAATCTCCAAGTCTTTAAAGAAATGCCAGTCATGTGATATTGGATAAGTAACTTTATCCCAAAATCTTATCCAGATTTTCAAGTCTGTTTTTATTAAGGGCAGCTTCCAGAGTGACTGGTGGCTGGCCCCACATTCTTCATTGAAAGTTCTGGCAAAACCAGTGGTTGCCTTTTAACTGGGAGATATTAGCTTCTCATTCGGTCCATTCAAGGCTGCAACCGGTTGGCTCAGTGATTGCCTCAACTCTTGGGCTAGCAGCTCTTGAATGGGTGGTAGAGTATATGTGAGGATGAGCATAATGCCCTTAGTAGGGGTGCCCATACAGTAGTGGCATCTTTTTTTTGAAGGAAGTGTCAGTCTTAGCTTTTTGCTAGGTGAATGTGTCCATAATAATGCTAGGTTCCTACATCCCCCAAAGAGCGGCGCTGTACATGTGGGCGGTGCGTTAATTTTTTATTTACTTCTTCCCTGTCTTGCCTGCGTGTAGTTCTCCTTTTGCTTGTGCTCTTAACCCATGACTTTTTTTTGCTGTTCGCTCTTGACACTGCTTGCAAAAGTTATTTCTTTTCTATTCCATATAGTCTACTTGGATTTTAGTATGAAGATGTTGTCCTTCCTTCCCTCAATTAAGATGTTTCCCCTGTAAATCACCCGTTTCATTGCAATGCTGCTAAATTCACGTATAGGCCTTAGTTGAAAGCTGCCAGAGGAGGGAGTGTTAACTGGCGGCCAGATGGGGATATTTTGATATCCTCGAGCTGTGCTTCTTTCAGATTTTGGTGCATGGGTTGTGTGAGAAGAGCATAGGCTCTGGTTTCTTGCTTGTGTGCCTGTCTTAGAACAGGAAGTCTGTTCATATGTGAGCATATCTAGCCTAAGTAAATTATGCACTGGCTCCGTATGTGGGTCTTTATGAAAATTATAGTTCAGATTCTTTTTGTATGCATCGATTTTGTGGCAATGCTACACTTGGTTACCCTGAATGACTGCCACTTCATCCAGAATAACATGGTTGGTTCCTTTTGAGGCCAGCTCGGGGAATAATAATAGTACCTTGTTAGTGTGCCTGCTTTGAGAGCATCAGTTTTCTATGAATGATGTTGCATCCATGTGTTTGTGTGTGCAGAGATCTCCATTTGTCCAGCAGGTGAGAGTAGGTCATAGTGTTAAGTTTTTCTTCTTTCTGGCACTTGTGCCTTTACTTTTCCCATTATAAATGAAAAACTAATAGTGCCTGATCACATAGAGAAGAAAAAACTGGACTTGATGAGCAACTCGCACCTTGCATGTGACTTGTGACTGCTGTTTGAGTATGGCATATGTTTATCTGTGCTAAGATTACGATGCTCTATTTCTTTCGTGATGTGTCTGCCTTTTAGTAAATGAATGCATTGGTTTCAGCTGTATTTTTGCGAGCCCTCTTAGGAGAAGATGCTGTCTCAAGGGTGTGACTGCTGCAGTTTGTTGCTTTCTAGTTAGCTGCTCATTTCTTTAATTCCTTCAGTTCAGCTACTGCACTGCGCAAATGGTTGCTGAGCTGAGTGCATGGCACAGGTTTCCCTCAGCTACAGGCCTTATACTGGGACCCAGCAGTCCATGGTTTCTGAGTTGAACAGACAAAAACTGACTTGCTTCTAGCTGAAGCGCTGTAATGCACTCTTTCTATCAAGTGATTCTTGGCCACAAACTGTAGGGGGGAATGACATAAAGCAACACACAGGTCGGCACGTTTCAATCTTGCTTTTAACCCGTTTCAACTAAAAGTTTTTAGAAATGCTTATTTCTTTAAGCATGCATCCTATTATGATGCCCATTTTTGGGCAAGAGCACAGTTCAAAGTGTTGAAGCAAATTTATTTTTATACATAACATTCAAGACATCCATTGTTGAATCTTTCCAGACTCCTGAACATGCTATGACTCTGCTTGCAATGTGACAGCCTAATTTCTTGTTTAGCCCATCAGATAGTAAGGCATTTACAAAAGTAGCTTCCAACCTCGTCACATCACGTTTGGAAATCTGTGGAGAGAGGTGTCCTAAATGGATGTTTTGTGTAGTGGCTTAAAGATGCATGTTTTCAAGAAACTGTATTGCACACATGCAAAGGGGCTTTGTTAGGTGTCTTCCCCCTTAAAAGGCACAATGATTTATTAAGTAATCAAAAGGCACAAGAACCTGTTTTTTCCTTGGACCCATAGCTCTTGAACTCCCAGACAGTGCCAGTTTGCTAAATGCGCCAGCCCAGTCCTAAACGTGTTTTTCAACTATTGTAGACTTACTTTATCTGTTCTGTATTTGCATAAGGAGTATATTTCACCCCCTCTGCCTCCCCAATGCAAGAGTGTTCACATGTGTTTGGGTTGGGGGCCTTATTTTAAAAGGTGTGTGTGTTCATTGCTGCAGTATTATGGAGTTACTTTACTGGGTTTGTTTTGTTTTAAGAAAAATATAGCAATAAGGAAAAAGATGTTTGCTTTTAATATACTATTGCAGTTGAAAACAAAAAAAAGTTAAAATGTCTGTTTCTCTTTACTGATGTGATTTGTGTCTGTGGGGTGGGTATCCATTCTGCTGCCCTTTAATATAAGGGTCAGGTCCGGCTAGTATCTAGCTTGATTACCTGGTATGCTGAAGCCCTTGGCAGCAGAGTGAAACAGTTTTGGGGTGGGTGTTGCCAAATGTCTAGGTATGTGGTAAGCTTGAAAGGCTGTGAGGGATTTTTATTTTGTGAGATTTTTGTTCCTGGAAACGTCAAGCTGAACCGGGAGGGCTTTGTTTTCACTAAGCCCACGTGTTTGTGTGTATGCGTATTTCTCGTTTTGATGTCTATCTTGACTCCCTTGTACAGGAACCAGTGAGAACTGACGAGGGCTGCCCTCGTTGGATCCTTGTCCACTTCAGTGGCACATTGTGTTAATTATTATCCAAAGAAGGGCAGAGACGGCACTGTACATGGGTTGGTGCCCTTAAATGTCATGACAATCTGGCCTGGCTGCTGCTTCTCTTCCTTTCTGATCTTAGAAAGGAAGGACCGCCAGTAGCAGCAGCATGGCAATTGAAGCGGCAAATCTTTTTAATGGGTCTTTATGGAAGGGGGGGGGGCATGAACCTGATGCACTTTCCGTCCTGCTCAGCCTCACTGCTGTTCCTGGCTTGCGCGTCAAGTAGTGTTTTTGATGTTTTTTTATTGTATCTTGTAAAGGTTTGTATCAACTGGTTTAAAACATCTGGGACTGAATGTAAGCCTCTAGCTAGAACCACCAGATGTGTTTAAGCTTTGCTCAAAGAGCCGCTTTACTTGTCCAGCATCGCCTCTGGTTTCCTTGCTTCCCTCCAAAATATATATTTTTTTCTGTGTAGTGTCAGGACTTCTTTTTGGAACGACACTAAGGAGGGGACTGTGAACATCACCAAGCAATCCAGAGAAAGGGGGATCTGGAAAAATGTAAGGACTACTTAACAAACGGAAATAAAAACTCTATACAGAACCCAGATTTGTGGCCGGCGGCTACTCCCTGAGGAGCTCTAGCTTCTTTATGTAAGGATGCTGTGGCAAGCCTCCCTGTACCTAAAATGGTGGACATGTTTAGGACAGATGCATCTGAGATGGACTGTTGGGTGCCTGTCGTGTACATTTTGTGAAAGAAGAAAACAAACTTTTGTAAATGGAAATGTATACTTATGGTTTTTTTTTTGTTCAGATGCCTTAAATGTACAAAAATAAGATGCTTTTGATGCTGCAAAAATATTTTAAAATGTTTTGAAATTATCTTTAAAAATGTGTTAAAAGACTTGGAAACGATGTGTATGGGGTTTTGGGCGGGGGACATCACAGGTCGCTAATGTGTATTCCTTTTGATCACTTGTTTGCAAAAGACGTTAAGCTGGTACTTCTTTTTGGGGTTAGGGTAGAGGGAGGGCTGGGTGGTTTGGGAACTCTTGCTTGTTACGTTCTTGTATTGTATTTCACCTTGATCACACTGTGCAGATGCATTCTGAGGATTGGCTGCAGAGTGTGCGCTTCGACTAGGCAGCGCCTAATTTTTCACCTTATCAGGGCAAGTTGCCATGGCTTCTTTGGAGTGGATTGGAAATGGGTTAGGGAGGGCTATTTGGGGTTGGGGAAAGCGGGATTTGAAGGTAGACCATGTGACTTTGTTAGCAAACAAAAAATAAATTTGCAGGTTTAATTAAAAAAAAACAATAAAAGTGTCTGAATGCATTTAGAATTGTGATTACAGAGTCTAAATAATCATTCCACTTCCACAATTTTTAAAAACAAGTGTTGAGCTGCGGACAGCCTGTTCTTGAACCTCCTACCACATTCAGATGGTGATGCTGCATGGCTGTGCCTGGGGATCTAAAATCCAGATCTGAAAGAGACACGTTAGTGATAGATTCCTTACCTTAGAATATCCCCAGGCGTCAGGCTGGATCCGGAAAGTTTTGCGTAGCAGTACCCTTGCGCGTCGGTAGGCGGCGTCGTGCGGCTCCGCGTCCGTCGTCGGCGTCGTGATCGCCGGGATGACGTCGCGGGCAGTACTTAGGCGCCGCCCCTGCGCGCTGACGTCAGTTCTTCTTTTTCCGCGCCAGTAAGCGCAGATCCGGGAAGAGCAGTGCCCTGGTCAATTTTTGACCATACTTTTTGGTGATTTTTCACTGTTTTTTCCAGCCTTCAGGTGTCGTAGGGATGCCCGGCTTCAAGCGATGCGGCGCCTGTGCGCGGATGATGTCCGTCACCGACCCGCATTGGGAGTGTCTCTTCTGCCTCGGCCGAGGCCACGACACCGAGTCTTGTCCCGAATGCCAGGCCCTCAACCCGAAGGCTTTGCGAGAGCGGTCTCGAAAGCTCCTCGAGGCCCGGCATTCGGCTCCGCGGAAGCCCCGGTCGCGTGAGAGGTCCAGGGGTCGCTCGCGGAGTGCACACCGGTCGTCGGCGTCGAAGTCTTCTTCGTCCGGTAAGTCTCGACACAAGAAGTCCAAGAAGCATCGTCGCTCTCGGACTTCGCCTCGCCGGTCTCGCGACTCGGCTGAGGCCCCTCCCGGCACCGTCCCCGCCCCGCGGCCCCGGACTTGCCTGTGGAGTCGCCCCCGTCATACCCGCCCTTCCCGGGTTCGGGGGCGGATCCGGCCAAGGTACAGGAGTTCCTGTCGGCCATGGCCCGCCTCTTCGGGCCTTCAGGCCCCTCCGGTGCGCCTTCGGGCCCCGCGGGCCCTGATGGGGTTGATCCGGCGTCGCCGGCGGCTCCGGCCCCGGCGTCGCCCGAGCCTCCAGCCTCGATCCCGGCTCCGGCTCCGGCCCCGGCCTCGATCCCGGCTCCACAACCCCCATCGACGCCGGTCGACCTCACGACACCTCCGCCGGCGCCGATGTCTCCGGTGCCGTTCTCGACGCCGCCCTGGGCTCCGGGCGGCGTCGTCCCCCAGTTCCTTCCGGCTCCGGACTTGGACCCGGAGCGACGTCGCTCGACGCCGGCTCCGGCGCCGATGGGACCTTGGGTCCCAAATGTCCCCTCCTCCTCCTTATTTTGAACCAGAGGAGGACCAGGAGGACTGGGAGGGGTCTGATGACCCTCTGACACGCAACTGTCAGTATGATGAGGACTGGACAGAGAGTCTAGGGGAGGCCAGTGGTCTGGATACTTCTCCTGACACTGGCATGCTGTCTCCTCCCGTGGCTACGGAGGAGGGGGCCAATTTTGGTACGGTGTTGCGTAGGGCTGCTGGGGCCTTACGTCTCCAGCTCCCTACTTTGACGGTCAAGCCTAACATCTTGACAGAGGTGCTTCAGCCGGCAGCCTCCTCTGCGGAGACTGTGCTGCCGTTTAACGACGCCCTCACGGACGTTCTTTTGGGCGCCTGGTCCAAGCCCAACACAGGGGCTCCTGTGGATCGGAACGTGTCACGACGCCATCGCCCCGCTCCGGGCGACCCCCTGTTTCTTTCTGTCCACCCCACTCCTGAGAGCTTGGTTGTCCAAGCCTCCGCTTCCCAAACCGCCTTCCCTACCGCTCCTCCGGATAGGGAATCCAAACGCCTGGATCAGTTTGGGAAGAAAGGTTTTTCTTCCTCCAGTGCTGGCTTGCGGTCCGTTAACACCGCTTGTCTTTTGGGCCGATATACCCACTCTCTGTGGGATTCGGTGGCGGATGTTTTGCCCCAGTGCCCTGAGGAGGTCCAGGCACTGCTTTCCCGCGCCATTGCGGAAGGAAGGGATGCGGCCAAATACACTATCCGTTGTGGCCTTGACACCGCCGACTCGCTGGGCAGGTCGATTGCAACGACGGTGGCGCTCCGACGCCACGCCTGGCTAAGAACCACTGGTTTTTCAGGGGATGTCCAGAATACTCTCATGGACATGCCCTTTGATGGAGTCGGTCTTTTTGGGTCCAAAGCAGACCATGCGTTGGAGCGCTTTAAGGACTCACGGGCTACTGCCAAGTCCCTGGGCCTTTCTGCTACACGCCCTCCGCTGCCTTCTGCTTTTCGCCCCTATCGTGGCCACGGTAGGGGCGCCCTTCACGTCAGCAGCCCAGCCACCGGCCCGCGCAGCAGGCGTCTTCGCGTGGCCGAGGACGTGGATTCCGCCGTGGCGGATCGGGCAACCAGCGTGCGGGTCAGGCCACCACCTCCAACCCGTCCGCGGCCTCCAAGCCCTCCTAGTCCCTCCTTTCAGGTGCACGGCACGCCAGTAGGGGGCAGGGTCCGCCATCACCTTCCCCACTGGCGCACCATCACCTCGGACAGGTGGGTCTTGGACATTGTCCGAAGGGGCTACTCCCTCCCCTTCGAGACCACCCCCAGCCATGCCACCTCAATTCCACCGCATGTCAGGGGATCACTTGGTGCTTCTACAGAAGGAAGTCACGGCCCTCTTGACCAAGAGGGCCATCGAGCATGTTCCGACCCCAGAAGTAGGGCGTGGTTGCTACTCCCACTACTTTCTGGTGCCCAAAAAGGACAAGGAGGACATGCGTCCTATCTTGGACCTCCGGAACGTCAATCGCTTCCTCCGGAAGGAGAAGTTCAAGATGCTCACCCTAGCTCAGGTCTTGACTGCCCTCGACCCTGGAGACTGGTTGGTAGCGTTGGACTTGCAGGACGCGTATTTCCACATTCCCGTCCTGCCGGCCCACCGGCGTTACCTTCGGTTCACGGTAGGCCCCGATCATTTTCAGTTCACCGTGCTCCCCTTTGGCCTTACCAGTGCCCCTCGGGTGTTCACGAAAGTGATGGCGGTGGTCGCAGCTCATCTGCGCCGGGCAGGGGTTTCAGTCTTCCCCTACCTCGACGACTGGCTGCTGAAGGCGGGCTCGTCCCAGGCAGTCGTCTCCCACCTCCAGACTACGGCCGAACTCCTGCACTCGCTGGGGTTCTCCATCAATGTGCCGAAGTCGCATCTGATTCCTTCTCCACAGCTCCTTTTCATCGGAGCAGTTCTGGACACGACGCGGTTTCGGGCCTATCCTCCCGAACGGCGAGTCCGGGATATTCAGGCTATGATTCCGATCTTTCGGCCTTTATCCTGGGTTTCGGTAAGGATGACCCTGAGGCTGCTGGGCCTCATGGCCTCCTGCATCCTGCTGGTCAATCATGCCAGATGGCATATGCGGGCTCTGCAGTGGGACCTGAAGTTCCAGTGGGCGCAGCACCAGGGCAACCTGTCCGATCACGTCCAGATCTCGGAGGGGACTGCAAAACAGTTGCAGTGGTGGCTCTCGAACCGGCAATGGGTCATGGGCAGATCCCTCTCCCTTCCCCAGCCAGAGCATACAGTTGTGACGGACGCGTCCCTTCTGGGATGGGGCGGTCACATGGGAGAGGCGGAGATCAGAGGCCTCTGGTCTCCGGCGGAGTCCCGGCTCCATATCAACCTTCTGGAGCTCCGGGCGATCCGGCTTGCACTCAAGGCATTCCTTCCCTCTGTCAAAGGGAAGGTAGTGCAGGTGTTCACAGACAACACCACCGCCATGTGGTACTGCAACAAACAGGGCGGGGTGGGGTCTTGGACCCTTTGTCGGGAGGCTCTGCGCCTCTGGACATGGCTGGAACATCAGGGCATGTTCCTGATGGTTCAACACCTGGCAGGTTCTCTGAACGCCAGGGCGGACGAACTCAGCCGCAGGTGCATGATGGATCACGAATGGCGTCTTCACTCGGAAGTGGCGCAAGGACTCTTTCTACAGTGGGGAGAGCCTTGGTTAGATCTATTCGCCACCGAAGAGAACGCGCAATGTCATCAGTTCTGCGCGTTGGAATTTCCAAGGCGGCACTCGCTCGGCGACGCTTTTCGTCGCGAGTGGAGTTGCGGTCTGTTGTACGCCTTTCCGCCTATACCACTTCTACCCAGAGTGTTGAAGAAGATTCGGCACGACCGGGCCCAAGTCATTCTTGTGGCTCCGGACTGGGCTCGAAGAGTTTGGTATCCCGAGCTACTCAATATGAGCGTAGATCCCCCGATCCGTCTGCCTCTTCGGGAGGATCTTCTGTCGCAGCAGCAGGGGACGGTCCTCCACCCGAACCTGTCCAGTCTACACCTGCTTGCGTGGAGATTGAGCGGCGGCAGTTGATTCCTTTCGACTTGCCTCCCGAAGTTTGTGATGTGATTCTGGCAGCCAGGCGTCCCTCCACTAAGGTGGTATACGCCTGCAGGTGGAACAAATTTGTGGCATGGTGCACAGCAAAGGCTGTGGATCCCCTTTCTGCCCCTCTTTCTGAGGTCCTTCTGTTCCTTCTCTCTCTGGCCCAACAGGGTTCTGCCCTGGGTACCATCAAGGGTTATCTTTGTGCTATCTCGGCCTTCCTCAGGCTCCCTGATCAGCCCTCCCTTTTCAAGTCCCCTGTTGTTAACAGGTTCTTAAAAGGCATTACTCACCTCTTCCCTCCTGTTCCGTTTGTAATGCCTCAGTGGGACTTGAACTTGGTTCTTACCTTTTTAATGTGCGCTCCCTTTGAGCCTCTGCATAACTGTCCTCTTCGTCTTCTGACTCTAAAGGCAGCCTTTCTGGTGGCCATCACCTCCGCTCGGCGGGTGAGTGAGCTCCAGGCTCTTTCTTGCAAACCTCCCTTTCTGTCTGTTCATCCAGACAAGGTTGTTCTTCGGACGCGTCCGTCCTTCTTGCCAAAGGTGGTTACTGCTTTCCACATTGGGCAGACCATCACTTTGCCCACCTTCTTTCCGCCTCCGCATCCTTCCAGAGAGGAAGAGAGGCTCCACCGTCTGGACCCAAAACGTGCGCTCTCCTTCTATATCGACCGCACGAAACACTTCCGGGTGGATGACCAGCTCTTTGTTGGCTACGTGGGCGCCAAAAAGGTCGGGCGGTGCACAAGAGGACCATCTCCCGCTGGGTTACCTTGTGCATCAAGACCTGCTATTCTTTGGCTAAGAAGGAGCCTCCTGTTGGGCTGCGTGCCCATTCCACCAGGGCAACGGCTGCTACCACGGCCTTGGGCCGCGGTGTTCCGCTGCCGGTTATCTGTCAGGCAGCTACGTGGGCCTCGCTGCACACGTTTACTAAGCATTACTGCCTTGACAGTCAGGTCCGGAGGGACGGCTTCTTTGGCCGTTCTGTCCTCCAGGACTTCCTTGTCTGATCTTTGTTCGCAGACCCACCACCGGGGTTGGTATTGCTGGGGTATCTATTCTAAGGTAAGGAATCTATCACTAACGTGTCTCTTTCAGATGCACAAGTTACTAACTTGTGTAACGATATATCTGTAAGAGACAGTAGTTAGTGATAGATTCCTTACCGCCCACCCATCCTCCCCGTTCTGCGAACTGATTTCTAGGGTTAAGGACATCCCTTTCAGGGCCCTAGTATTTTTCAGACACCTGTGTCAGCTTCTTGCATGGCTCTGCGTTCCTGGCGCGGAAAGTCGTGTACAGAACTGACGTCAGCGCGCAGGGGCGGCGCCTAAGTACTGCCCGCGACGTCATCCCGGCGATCACGACGCCGACGACGGACGCGGAGCCGCACGACGCCGCCTACCGACGCGCAAGGGTACTGCTACGCAAAACTTTCCGGATCCAGCCTGACGCCTGGGGATATTCTAAGGTAAGGAATCTATCACTAACTACTGTCTCTTACAGATATATCGTTACACAAGTTAGTAACTTGTGCATATAGCACACTCATGATGCTGCCTCCCCCACCATGAGGAGAACATAGGAACCTAGGAAAATTAAACTGCAAAGTTAGATTGTAATAATGATTAGAAGAAGTTCATGTTATTTTCAGTCTTAATTTCTAGATTTGAAGGTTGGATAGACATTTGCTAATTCGCAAGGTCTTGAGCGGATGGTCTAGAATGTATAAACAATTTTGGTTGTATGACTGACTGTAATAGAGCGAACACCTAACATAATACCTTTTTTCAGTTCGTGTTAAGGTGTCATTAGTCCAGGTCGCTCTTTTCCAATAATTAGTGATGACGAGCATGCCAATGATGAAAAGTTGAAAATAGGCTGATCATTTCCATGTAGGTTTGATGTATGTTTATTGTCAAAGATGATCAGTATGGAGTTCAGAATTGATTGCAACAGTCTACAAATTGATATGATGAAGCATAATTCTTCTGCTCGTTGTGCAGAGTTGAAAATGAAGGATCATATGGAGCTGAACCTCATACATGTACAACAATGGTATTTGCCTCTTGTCTGGTGAAAACATTGCCTATTTGACCTGGTAAAAATGCCATAACAGTGTTCTCTCTAATGGTTACTGGTTCACGCAGATTACTTAGCTGAGCCTTCTTTGCAGAAGTCAAACTGTATCTGCAAAGGTTTTCAAGCTTTCCCCAGTATTGAATCTTTCATAGATTTACATGCTTGATTCTTCCCTGTTGTCCAGGTGGGAGTCCCACATTAATTATAACTAGTAGTAAAAAATTCCATTGACTTAGACTATAAGTACATTTCCCATAGGATTGTGTTGCGATCAATGTTCCCTCTAATATTTTTTTCCTTTGAGCGGCAATGAAGGTCTTCTGTGCACTACAGCCAAGGCCATGTGTGACTGCACCTCCCTCGTGTTGCTTGCCCACCTGCCCTCCTCCCCCTGTGTGTATATATATATATATATATATATATTTTAAATTGGATCCCCCACTTTTTAAATATTTATAATTTTTTAAATCTTTTTGGGGAGAGGAAACCATCTCCCCATTTTTATTTACCTTTACTACACCATAACCTTACCCATCCTTAAGATCTAAAGCTCTACAAATACCCTTAGTTACCCATAACCTCACCCGAAGCTAAACCATACAAATACCCGTAGCATCCTATACTCCTACCCACCCCTAAACCCTAAAAATACCCTTACCATCCTATGTCCGTGCTCACCCCATACCCTAAAAATACCCTTACATCCCTATACCCCTAGCTACCCCTAAATCCTAAAAATACACCATCATCCCATGCCACCCTTACACCCTAAATATATATATATATAAATATATATAAATATATATATATATATATATATATATATTTATTTATTTATATTTGACAAAGGCTGTTACAGCCGAAACGTGTCTCTTGGCTGCTGGGTCGTGGGAGGCCCATCTCATTAAAAGAAGCCATATTCATGCATTCTTTGTGTGCGTGCTCTTTTCCGTTTGGAAACGGGGATTTTGCTTATATATATATATATATATCTATATCTTAACTACTCTTACCTTGTGTGGTAATAGCATATAGGTGCTACAAAAACATTAAGCTAACCCAAATAGCACTCGCATACCCCGAGCGCTATTTGGCTTTGTCAAAGCTTTTTAGATATACTGCATAGCAGCACAGGCTGCTTTGCAACACGGTTTAAAGAGGAAAAAAGCGATATGGCGCGGTCAACGCTGGCTGCGTCATAGCACTTTTTTTCGCTTTACTTCAAGCATGTGCTGCTGTGCAATATATCTAATAAAGCATTGACAAAGCCAATAGATCTTGCATAGGCTAAGCCTATTGACTTTACCAACGCTTGTTACTGTAGCTATGCCTGTGTCTTGATACAAGAATGGGGGGACTCAGTCAAGTTTTTAAAGTCCAGCACACGTGCCCCAACAGCTATGAGAACAAGGAGTGTGCAGTTCCTGAGAGGATGTCTAGGTCTAGTACGAGTAGTAGGTGGGGGGAGTGCTCCTTTTAGGAGCAAGGGCCCTCACACACCCCAAGGGGTGTCATGCTTCACCATCGGGCAGCTCCTCGTTGGGCCGGAGCTGCAATGCCCAACGGGTCCCTCGAGGTGGCACTTTACCAGAGGTCTTTTCTGTTTTGCCGATGAGATCTGTGAGGTTAGGTGAACAAATGTGAGTAGAATGAGTGAGGGAAGTGTTTGTAAAAATGACTAAGGGGATCCGGACAAGAACTCAGTTTTAATAATAGGGTCCCTTTGTCATGGTTAAAAAATGTGAATCAAGCATAAAATAGATGTAATGGTCTATTTAGCTGCACAAAGTGTAAATCAAAAGGTCAACATGTTTCATGCATATTATAGTCCCAAAGGATCATGGCATTTCGTCAGGACCAAATAAGACCTGACAGTACTCTAACAGGGATGGAAAGGTAAAATGTATGTACACCATTCCCTGTATACCTTACATGAATATTCAGTATATTGCCTGGATGTAGACCCAGAAGAAACTAAGAATAAGGCCCCACTCGGACAAAACATACACTTGCGCATACCGTCAGTAAGGGTTGAAGCACAGTGCGTCTTCCGTCCTTCCACTGCCGGTGCATGTGTCTCCATTAGTGACCGCTAAAATAGTGGCCCACACTTGCAAATTAGGGCCATTTTGAAAAGCACGTGCTGTTTAAGTGTTTTAGAAGTTATGTGACACTTCATGCATTTGTGTTTACTGCAGGCAATGCTTGTGATAATATCAGTGAAATCAACAGTAAAAACCGGCTCACCAGCCCATAAAACAGGCCACAAACAGCCCAAAACAGAATGCCTATATGACCAAACCCTGATGGCCCTATAAACAAGTGAACCTGCGTGTTGCAGGGAGCATAGATTGCGATCCATATCATTTTGAGCACAAACAAAGTTCAGCCCATCGGAGCGGAGCTTGCACCCTTTCCCTCCTGTCCAGTTTCTTCACACCTCAGATTTCCTACTACAGGTCGTGAATAGGGAGTCTCCCTGAGCTCCTCTCAGCGTTTCCTCTTCAGAACTTGACTTTGTCAACTGGTGACCTCCAGGTGAACTTTCTTATTCTGACCATTACTAGCTGCTCTGACCTATTTTGCCAGCATGTCAGTTCAAGAAAAGGTTTGTTTCGCCCATGTAAAACCTGTGTGAAGACGAGGCTTTTCTCTGAAAATCCTCATAAGGAGTGCCTCTACTGCCTGCAGTCCTTGGGTTTGTGGTGAGGGTGCAAATATTGCAGAACATTCTCAGCAAAAACTCTTAAAAATTGAAAGGCAAGGTTACTATTGTAGCTTCAAAACAGAAAGGCATCTGAAACTCCAAACTCTGGAGATGAAGTGTTGTATGCCCGAGTTAGGCCCTGTAAGAATTAGTATAATTCTTGCAAATACATGGATCCTAAAGTTGCCTTGCATTCATGACGCTTGGATTGGTTTCGCAAAAGCCCCGACTTTGCTGACACAGAACACTTCATGAGAATCCTTTCACACTGGCTTGGCATTTGGTGCAAGGCCTCTCACGTGCATAATACAAATGTGTTTTATTATTACATCCATATGGCGACACAGCTATTTGTAGAACACAAACAATGACTACCCAATTAAAATCTTGACCCGGGGCAAGGATGCCATTTTCTATATATAGCCTTTTGTTTCCCAACGTAATTGGATGAGACTCTTCTGTTGATCTCGAGGGGTCCCTACATGCTAAAGCTTTCACTGAGCAGCTGACTGACATCTCCGTGAGGGGTGTCTAGTTTGTGACCAAGATGGGGTTGTACACTCTTACCCACCAGGTACATGGGAGTTAGATCATCCAGATGGGGGTTTCTTGGCAAACAATATATTCACACCCTAGACATATAGGTTAGGGTTACCATCATAGGGATACGCTCGTTTGTTACAATCTTATATGTTTGCATATACAACCTGTCTCAACAAGATGGTGGAGCTCTTAGTTGTGTTGACACTCAATGTAACTTATCTGATTCTGTCTCTTAATCATAGCAACCCACATATTTTATACAAGAATCACTCTGGTTCAATAAATATTGAAAACGCCTCTCGTGTATTCTTTGTATATTTCTCTGTGCAAAAGAAAGCACAAGTGACTGAGCGAAAGTTTGAAGTCTGTCACCACGGTTCCTGAGAGAACATAGTTGTCATGTTCAGTGGTTGCCAGAACTGTTTGCTCCCTGTTTAGGTTAGGGGGCTAAATGTGGCACTGCGAGCTAGCTGGTGCAAGGGACTGCATATCCTACGGGGGTGCATGGAATTAGTCTGGCACCAGTTTGTCGTCCACAAGCGCGCAGTTCCTACTGTTTGGTGGAAACTTGGGCCTTGAGCTTCCTACGGTGGCAGTCAGGACTAACCTCCTGACTGAGGTGCTTCAGCCAGCAGCAGCCTCATCGGAGCCCCTGCTGCCTTTCAATGAATCCCTCACAGACATCCTACTGGGCACTTGGTCCAAACCCAGCACAGGGCCTCCTGTGGACAGGTTGATTGCCCGACGCCACCGCCCGGCTCCGGGCGACCCACTTTTCTTCTCCCAACACCCTACCCCCGAGAGCTTGGTGGTCCAAGCCTCAACCTCCAAAGGCGCGTTCCCTACTGCTCCCCCAGATAGGGAATCCGAGAAGCTGGACAATCTTGAGAAGAAGTTTTCTTCCGCCAGCTTGGGACTGCGGTCGGTGAACACCGCATGTCTTCTGGGCCATTTTTCTCACTCCGTGTAGGACACAGTTGCGCAAGTGCTGCCGCAGCGCCCGGAGGAGGCTCTCCCGTACGCTTGTCGAGGGTAGAGATGCAGCAAAGTTCGCCATCCGCTGTGGGCTGGACACCTCCGACTCACTAGGCAGGACGATTTCCACATCGGTCGCCCTAAGACGCTACGCCTGGCTGTGGTCCACTGGCTTCTCCAGGGATGTCCAATCGACACTTTTGGACATGCACTTTGATGGTCGTCGCTTGTTTGGCGACAAGGCAGACAACGCGCTTGAGCGTTTCAAGGACTCTAGAGCTACGGCCAGATCCTTGGGCCTCGCTACCGCCTTGCGCCCTGTGCAGTCTGCTTTTCGCCCCTTTCGTGGCTACGGATGGGGTGCCCCACCACGTTCCACTTAGAGCCACAGGCCAGCGCAAGCTGTTCAGCCTCTGCGCGGCCGGGGATTTTGGACCCAGCGTCGTGGGTCTGGGGGCCAGCGAGCGGGCCAGTCCACCGGTGCCCCCATGGCAGCAGCCTCCAAGCCTTCCTAGTCCGACATTTCAGGGCCACCAGTTGCCAGTGGGCAGCAGGATCCGCCATCACCTCCCCCACTGGCACAACATCACGTCAGACAGGTGGGTTTTGCAGATAGTCCGAAGGGGCTACTCCCTCCCCTTAGAGACTACCTCCATCCATGCTACCTACACTCCAACACATGTCGGAGGATCACTTGGCCCTTCTCTGCCTGGAAGTCACGGCTCTCTTGGCCAAGGGAGCCATGGAGCGCGTCCCTGTCCCAGAAGTAGGTCGTGGTTGTTACTCCCACTACTTTCTGATGCCCAAGAAGGACAAAGGGCTGCGTCCTATCTTAGATCTCAGGACGTCAACCGCTTCCTCCGGAAGGAGAAGTTCAAGATGTTGACTTTGGCTCAAGTACTGTCTGCCCTCGACCCGGGAGACTGGATGGTAGCGTTGGACTTGCAGGATGCATATTTTCTCATCTCCGTCCTGCCTGCCCACCGGCGTTACCTACGGATCACGGTAGGCCACGAGCAATTTCAGTTTACCGTGCTCCCCTTTGGCCTTACCAGTGCCCCTCGGGTGTTCACGAAAGTGATGGCGGTGGTCGTAGCTCATCTGTGCAGACAAGGGGTTCCAGTCTTCCCCTTTCTCGACGACTGGTTGTTGAAGGCGAGTTGCCCACCTCCAGACTACGGCGGACCTCCTGCATTCGCTGGGGTTCACGGTCAACGTGCCGAAGTCACACCTGAACCAGTCTCAGAACCTCCTTTCCATCGGAGCGGTTCTGGACACAGCGCAATTTCGGGCCCATCCTCCCGAACGGCGAGTCCGGGATATTCGGGCTTTGATACCGATGTTCCAGCCTCTATCCCGGATTTCGGTGAGAATGACTCTGAGGCTCCTGCATCCTGCTGGTGGATCATTCCCGGTGGCATATGCGGGCTCTGCAGTGGGACCTGAAGTTCCAGTGGGCGCAGCACCAGGGGAATCCCTCCGATGTCATCCAGATCTCGGCAGGGACTGCACGGCAGTTGCAGTGGTGGCTCATGAACCAGGATTGGGTCAACGGCAGATCCCTCTCCCTTCCCCAACCAGAGTTCACAGTGGTGACAGATGCGTCGCTTTTGGGGTGGGGCGGCCACATGGGAGAGGCAGAGATCAGAGGTCTCTGGTCTCCGGTGGAGTCTGGGCTCCACATCAACCTTCTGGAGCTCCGGGCGATTCGTCTGGCACTCAAGGCATTCCTTCCTTCTGTCAAAGGAAGAGTAGTGCAGGTGTTCACAGACAACATGTCCGCCATGTGGTACTGCAACAAACAGGGCGGAGTGGGGTTGTGGACCCTCTGTCAAGAGGCCCTTCGCCTTTGGAAGTGGCTGGAACATCAGGGCATGTCCCTGGTGGTTTAACACCTGGCAGGTTCCCTGAACGCCAGGGCGGACGAACTTAGCCACTGGTGCTTGATGGATCACGAATGGCGTCTTCACTCTGAGGTGGTGCAAGGTCTCTTTCAGCAGTGAGGAAAGCCTTGGTTAGATCTATTCGCCACCGAAGAGAATGCGAATTTCCAAGGCGGCACTCGCTCGGCGACGCTTTTCGTCGCAAGTGGAGTTGTGGTCTTCAATATGCCTTTCACTTATACCACTCCTGCCTAGAGTGCTGAAGAAGATCAAGCGCGACCGGGCCCAAGTCATTCTTGTGGCCCCGGACTGGGCACGAAGAGTCTGGTATCCCGAGCTGTTGAACATGGCCATCGATCCTCCGATCAGACTGCTCCTTCGGGAGGATCTTGTGTCGCAGCAGCAGGGGTCCTCCACCTGAACCTGTCCAGCCTCCACCTCCTTGCGTGGAGATTGAGCGGCGACAGTTGACAGCAGTCGACCTTCCTCCCGAAGTCTGTAATGTTATCTTGGCGGCCCGGCATCCCTCTACTAAAACTGTATACGCCTGTAGATGGAACAAATTTGTGGCATGGTGCGCAGCAAAGGCTGTGTATTCCCTTTCTGAGGTTCTCCTCTTCCTGCTTTCTTTGGCCCAGCAGGGCACACTAAAAGGCTATATTTCAGCCTTCCTTCGTCTACCTGATCAACCTTCTCTTTTCAAGTCCCCTATTGTAAATCGTTTTCTTAAGGGCATTACTCATCTGTTTCCTCCTATGCCTTTCGTAATGCCTCAGTGGGACTTGAATCTTGTTCTGACTTATCTTATGGGCTCTCCCTTTGAGCCGCTACATAATTGTCCTTTAAGGCTTCTGACGCTCAAAACTGCCTTTCTGGTTGCCATCATCTCTGCTCGCAGAGTGATTGAACTCCAGGCTCGATCCTCTAAGCCTCCTTTCCTTGCTGTTCATCTGGACAAGGTTGCCCTTCGAACTCGACCTTTTCTTCCCAAAGTGGTTACCTCTTTCCACATAGGACAGACCATCACTTTGCCCACCTTCTTTCCGCCCCGCATCCTTCTAAAGAGGAGGAGGGGCTCCACCGTCTGGATCCAAAACGTGCGCTTTCATTTTATTTGGAGCGCTCAAGACAATTCCGGGTGGATGACCATCTCTTTGTTGGCTATCTGGGCGCCAAGAAAGGTCGGGCCGTGCAAAAACGGACCATCTCTAGGTGGGTCGTCCTTTGCATTAAGACATGCTATTTCTTGGCGTAGAAGGAACCTCTGGTAGGACTGCATGCCCATTCCACCAGGGCAACGGCAGCTACTACTGCTTTGGGACGTGGTGTCCCCCTCCATGACATCGGTCAGGCAGCTACGTGGGCATCACTGCACACGCTTACTAAACATTATTGCCTGGACGGTCCGGAGAGACTGCTTCTTTGGCTGCTCGGTTCTCCAGGACTTTCTGGTGTGAACTTGGTTCGCAGACCCACCTCCGGGGTTGGTATTGCTGGGGTATCTATTCTAAGGTAAGGAATCTATAACTAATAGTCTCTTTCAGATGAACAAGTTACTTACCTTCGGTAACGATCTATCGGTAAGAGACATATATTAGTTATAAATTCCTTACCGCCCCACCCATCCTCCCCGTTCTGCGAACTGACTTCTAGTGTTAGGGACTCCCTTTCAGGGCCCTAGATACTGCGACATCATGCCGGCGACCACGACGCCGACGAACGCGGAGTTGACCGACGCCACCTACCGACGCACTCGGTTACTGCTGAGGAAAACATTCTCCGGATCCAGTCTGACGCCTGGGGTAATTCTAAGGTAAGGAATCTATTACTAATATCTGAAAGAAACACATAGTGATAGATTCCTTACCTTAGAATATCCCCGGCGTCAGACTGGATCCGCAAAGTTTTCGTCCGCAGTACCCCTGCGCGTCGGTAGGTGGCGTCGTGCGGCTTCGCGTCCGTCGTTGGTGTCGTGGTCGCCGAGATGACGTCGCGGGCGCTACTTAGACGCCACCCACGCGCGCTGATGCCAGTTCTTTCTTTTTGCGCGCCAGCGAGCGCAGATCCGGGAAGAGCAGGAACCCCCAGTCAATTTTTGACTGACTTTTTTGAGGCTTATTGTCTCCATTTTTCTTCGAGTCTTCGACTCCTAGTGCAGTTAGGATGCCCGGTTTTAAGTCCTGCGGGGACTGTCACCGTATGATGTCGGTGACGGCCCGCACCGTGTGTGTCTTTTCTGCCTGGGGCGCGACCACGACCCCAAGTCGTGCCCCGACTGCCGGGCCATGGCGCCGAAGACTTTGCGGGAGCGGTCCCGAAAGTTGCTGGAAGCCGGCAGTCCGCTCCGCTCCGTTCGAAGTCCCGGTCCAGAGGGAGGTCGAGGGACCGCGCGCGGAGTCATCATCATCGGTCTTTGGGATCCAAGTCTTCGCACTCTGGGTCAGGTAAGACGAAGCACAAGAAGTCGAAGAAACGCCATCGTTCTTAGACTTCCCCTCGCCGGTTGCGCGACGCGGCTGAGGGTGTGGGTGGTGCCACCCCCCGCGGCTCCGGCGGAGCCTATGCAGTTGCCGCCAGACTACCCGCCCTTCCCGGGGTCGTCGGCGACTCCGGCCCAAATACAGGAGTTCCTGTCGGCCATGGCTCGCCTCTTTGGGCCGTCGGGTCCCGCCAGACCCACCACAAGGGCTCCTGTGGATAGGAACGTGGCCCGACACCAGCGCCCGGCTCCGGGTGACCCCATTTTCCTCTCCCAACATCCCACCCCCGAGAGCTTGGTTGTCCAAGCCTCTGCTTCCCCAACCCCATTCCCTTCCGCACCACCAGTTAGGGAATCCAAGAAGCTGGATCAGTTTGGGAAGAAGATTTTTTCTTCCACCAGCTCTGCGGTCCATGAACACCGCAGGCCTCTTGGGCCGTTATTCCCACTCTCTGTGGGATACGGTGGCGAACGTGCTGCCCCAGTGTCCGGAGGAGGCCCGGCCTGCTCTCTCCCAGGCTGTTGCAGAGGGGAGAGACGCAGCTAAGTTCATGATTCGTTGTGGCCTAGACACCGCCGACTCACTGGGCAGATCGATTGCAACGACGGTGGTGGTTCGCCGTCACGCCTGGTTGAGGACCACTGGATTTTCGGGGGATGTCCAAAACACCCTTATGGACATGCCCTTTGATGGCCGTCGCCTTTTCGGCGACAAAGCGGACAGCGCGTTGGAGAGGTTTAAGGACTCACGGGCTACGGCCAAGTCCTTGGGACTCTCGGCAGTCCGCCCTCCTCTGCCACAGGCCTGCGCAGCAATCATCCCAGCGTGGATGCGGGTTCCGCCGTGGCGGACCAAGGGGCCAGCGGGCAGGTCAGTCCACCACCACCCCGGCCACCACCACCCTGGCCACCACTGCCTCCAAACCTTCCTAGTCCGAACTTTCAGGCCCATCAAACGCCAGTGGGCGGCAGGCTTCGCCATCACCTCCCCCACTGGCGCACCATCACTTCGGACAGGTGGGTTTTAGAGATAGTCCGGAGGGGCTACTCCCTCCCCTTCGAGACTACCCCTCCAGCCATGCCACCTCAGTACCACCGCATATCTGAAAGAAACACATAGTGATAGATTCCTTACCTTAGAATATCTCCAGTCGTCAGACTGGATCCAGAAAGTTTTTTCGTCAGCAGTACCTCTGCCCGTCGGAAGGTGGCGTCGGTCGGCTCCCCGTCAGTCGTTGGCGTCGTGGTCGCCAGGATGACGTCGCGGCAGCTACTTAGACGACGCCCTCGCGCCCTGACGTCAGTTCTTTCTTTTTCCGCGCCAGCCAGTGCAGATCCGGGAAGAGCGGTACCTCCAGTCATTTTTTGACTGACTTTTTGTCGACTTCTTTTTCGAGTCTTCGACTCCTAAGGTGCACTAGGGATGCCCGGCTTCAAGCCATGCGGTTCCTGTCATCGGATGATGTCGGTGATGGATCCCCACCGCATGTGTCTCTTTTGCCTGGAGCGCAACCACGACCCCAAGTCGTGCTCCGACTGCCGGTCGATGGCACCGAAGGCTTTGAGGGAGCGGTCCTGAAAGCTGCTTGAGCACCGGTAGTCGGCTCCACGCCGTTCGAGGTCCAAGTCTTCGTACTCGGGGTCTGGTAAGTCGAAGCATAAGAAGAAGTCGAAGAAGCACCGTCGCCCTTCGACTTCTCCTCGTCGGTCGGCCGCTCCAACGAGGGATGCGGGTGGTGCCCCTCCCGCGGCTCCTTGCGCAGAGCCCGACGAGTCGACTCCACGTTTCCCTCCCTTTCCGGGACCCGGAGCGACTCCCGCCCAGCTTCGTACGTTCTGTGAGGCAATGCATGCCATCTTTGGGCGGACCGAACCCGCCGATGCGCCTTCGGGCCCCGCGGACTCGGTTGGGGGGGCCTAGGCCTTCTCCGCTGTCGGCTCCGGCGGCCCCCCTTGGATCCAGGCCTGGATCCGGATCGGCGCAGGTTGACCTGATTACGCCTCCACTGGCGCAGCTTCCTCCGGCACCACCACAGCGTTCGACGCCGGTTGGGCCTCGGGCTGGCGTCGACCCCGGCCTCCATCCCGACGTGGAGCCGGCAACGCCGGATCCGGTGCCGAGAGGGGTTTGTGTGCCCCTGTTCACTCATGGGGTCCCTTTTCAACCAGAATGGCACCCAGAGGATGAGGAGGAGGACTGGGAGGGGTCAGGTGACCCTCTAACTGACCAGCTGGACAGTGAACAGGACTGGAGAGAGGAACTGGGGGATGCCAGTGGTTTGGACGCCTCCCCTGACCTTGGCATGTTGTCTCCTCCTACCGTGGCTACGGAGGAGGGAGCGTCATACGCAGTGGTGTTGCGTAGGGCGGCCGAGGCTCTCGAGCTTCCTAGGGTGGCAGTCAGGACTAACCTCCTGACAGGTGCTTCAGCCGGCTGCGAGCTCTTCGGAGCCCTTGCTGCCGTTCAATGAGGCCCTCACCGACGTCCTTTTGGGCACGTGGTCCGGGCCCAACACGGGGGCTCCCGTGGACAGGATGATTGCCCGACGCCACAGCCTGGCCCCGGACGACCCCACTTTCCTCTCCCAACACCCCACCCCGGAGAGCTTGGTAGTCCAAGCCTCCACTTCCAAAAGCGCATTCCCTACCGCTCCACCGGAAAGTGAATCAAAGAAGCTGGACCACCTTGGAAAGAAAATTTTCTCTTCCGCCAGCTTAAGACTGCGGTCGGTAAACACTGCATGTCTCTTGGGCCGTTATTCCCACTCGGTGTGGGATACGGTGGCGCAGGTGCTGCCTCCCGGGCAGTGCTCTCCCAGGCTGTTGCCACCGGGAAGGATGCAGCAAAGTTTGCCATACGTTGTGGGCTGAACACCGCCGACACTCTGGGCAGGAGCATTTCAACGTCGGTAGCGCTTCGTCGCTATGCCTGGATGAGGTCGACTGGCTTTTCAGGGGATGTCCAGAACACCTTGATGGACATGCCCTTTGATGGCCGTAGCCTTTTTGGCGACAAAGCAGACCACGCACTAGAGCTTTTCAAGGACTCACGGGCTACAGCAAAGTCCTTGGGCCTCTCCACCCGCCCTGCGCAGTCTGCTTTTTGCCCTTTTTGTGGCTACGGAAGGGGTGCCCCGCTACGTCCCGCCCAGAGCCACAGGCCGCAGCATGTTAACCAACCTTCGCGCGGCCGGGGATGTGGGAACAACCGTCGTGGTTCCGGGGGCCAGCGGGCGGGCCAGTCCACCAACCCCCCCCTCTGCAGCAGCCTCCAAACCCTCCTAGTCCGACCTTTCAGGCCCATCAAACGCCAGTGGGCGGCAGGATTCGCCATCACCTCCCCCACTGGCGCACCATCACGTCGGACAGGTGGGTTTTGCAAATAGTCCGAAGGGGCTACTCCCTCCCCTTCGACACTACCCCTCCAGCCATGCCATCTCAATACCACCGCATGTCGGAGGATCACCTGGGCCTTCTCCAACAGGACGTTTTGGCACTCTTGGCCAAGGGAGCCATCGAGCGCGTTCCTGTCCCAGAAGTAGGTCGTGGTTGCTACTCCCACTACTTTCTGGTCCCCAAGAAGGACAAGGGCCTGCGTCCTATCTTGGATCTCAGGGACATGAACCGCTTCCTCCGGAAGGAGAAGTTCAAGATGTTGACGCTTGCTCAGGTCTTGTCTGCCCTCGACCCGGAAGACTGGATGGTAGCGTTGGACTTGCAGGACGCTTATTTTCACATCCCCGTCCTGCCGGCCCACCGGCGTTACCTAGGGTTCACGGTAGGCCACGAGCATTTTCAATTTACTGTGCTCCCCTTTGGCCTCACCAGCGCCCCTCGGGTGTTCACAAATGTGATGGCGGTGGTCGCAGCTCCTCTGCGCAGATCAGGGGTTTCAGTCTTCCCCTATCTCAACGACTGGCTGTTGAAGGCGGGCTCGCCCCAGGCAGTTGTCTCCCACCTCCAGACTACGGCCGACCTCCTGCATTTGCTGGGGTTCTCCATCAATGTGCCGAATTCACACCTGATTCCCTCTCAGAAGCTCCTCTTCATCGGAGCGGTTCTGGACACAGCGCAGTTTCGGGCCTATCCTCCTGAGCAGCGAGTCTGGGATATTCAGGCTATGATTCCGATCTTTCAGCCTCTATCCCGGATTTCGGCGAGAATGACCCTGAGGCTGCTGGGCCTCATGGCCTCCTGCATCCTGCTGGTGGATCATGCCAGGTGGCATATGCGGGCTCTGCAGTGGGACCTGAAGTTCCAGTGGGCGCAGCATCAGGGGAATCATGTCGTCCAGATCTCGGAGGGGACTGCACGTCAGTTGCAGTGGTGGCTCACGAACCAGGATTGGGTCAACGGCAGATCCCTCTCCCTTCCCCAACCAGTTCACGGTGGTGACAGATGCGCCACTCCTGGGATGGGGCGGCCACATGGGAGAGGCGGAGATCAGAGGCCGCTGGTCTCCAGCGAAGTCCGGGCTCCACATCAACCTTCTGGAGCTTTGGGCGATCCATCTCGCACTGAAGGCATTCCTTCCTTCTGTCAAAGGAAGAGTAGTGCAGGTGTTCACGAACAACTCCACCGCCATGTGGTACTGCAACAAACAGGGCGGGATGGGGTTGTGGACCCAATGTCAAAAGGCCCTTTGCACATGGCTGGAACATCAGGGTATATCCCTGGTGGTTTAACACCTGGCAGGGTTCCTGAACTCCAGGGCGGACGAACTCAACTGCCGGTGCATGATGTATCACGAATGGCGTCTTCACTCTGAGGTGGTGCAAAGTCTCTCTCAGCAGTGGGGAGAACCGTGATTAGATCTATTCGCCACCGAAGAGAATGCGCAATGTCAGCAGTTCTGCACGTTGGAGTTTCCAAGGCAGCACTCGCTCGGCGACGCCTTTCGTCACAAGTGGAATTGCGGCATCCTGTACGCCTTTCCGCCTGTACCACTTCTACCCAGAGTGCTGAAGATCAAGCGTGACCAGGCCCCAAGTCATTCTTGTGGCTCCGGACTGGGCACGAAGAGTCTGGTACCCCAAGCTCTTGAGCATGGCCATCGATCCTCCGATCAGACTGTCTCTTCGGGAGGATTTCTGTCTCATCCGCAGGGGACGGTCCTCCATCTGAAGCTGTCCAGCCTCCACCTCCTTGCATGGATATTGAGCGGCTACAGTTTCCAGCTTTTGACCTTCTTCCCAAAGTCTGTAATGTCATCTTGGCAGCTAGGCGTCCCTCCACTAAATCTGTATACGCCTGTAGATGGAACAAATTTGTGGCATGGTGCACAGCAAAGGCTGTGGATCCCCTTTCTGCCCCTCTTTCAGAGGTTCTCCTCTTCATTCTCTCTTTGGCGCATCAGGGCTCTGCTCTGGGCACCCTTAAAGGCTATCTTTCGGCCATTTCGGCCTTTCTTCGCCTTCCTGATCAGCCTTCTCTTTTCAAGTCCCCTATTGTAAACAGGTGTCTGAAGGGCATTACTCATCTCTTTCCTCCTTCTCCTTTCGTAAGTTCCCAGTGGGACTTGAATCTTGTACTTACTTATGTTATGTGTGCTCCCTTTGAGCCACTACATAATTGTCCTCTTCGTCTTCTTTCTTTAAAGACTGCTTTGCTGCTTGCCATCACCTCTGCTCGCAGGGTGAGTGAGCTTCAGGCTCTGTTTTCCAAGCCTCCCTTTCTTACTGTTCATCCGGACAATGTGGTCCTTCGCACTAGGCCCTCTTTTCTGCTCAAAGTGGTTACCTTTTTCCACATAGGTCAGACCATCGCATTGCCCACCTGTAGGAAGCTGGCTCTATATATACTATACCAAAGTGAGGTATAGTGTGCACAGAGTCCAGTGGATCCCCAATGGTAGGCAGAGGGTAAAGTTAGATAGCACCTCACTCTCTATTTGTGGTAGTGTGGTCGAGCAGTAAGGCAGTATCAGAGGACAGTGTTGAGCATTTGTTGTACACACTGTCAGCAAATGAATTCACACACTCAAAGACTGAACTTCAGACCAATTGTTTTTGTATAAAAATATTCTTTTAGTTATTTTATTTTCTAGAACCAAGCAAGCCTGGCACAGGTAAGCAATAAATGCTTTACAGTAGTAATGCAATTGAAATACAGTTTGAATGATAATTGTATTTGCACTTTGGTTTGATTTACAGTATGGATGCAGAGAAATGCAATACTTGGTAAATGCAGTACATAGACTTGAATAGGCTTTTTAGTAAAATAGCAGGTAAGTAACTTCTGAGATTACTAGGCTTACACAGAGTAGTATACCTATATACTACTCTGGGACATTTCCTGAAAACAGGTAAGTAAAATCGTTTTTGTTAGATTATGCAATTTTAAAGAATTTCTTTAGTTTCTCAAACTCCACACTAAGAAACTTTTCACAGAAAAACAGTCAGTTATCCTATGGAGAAAAATAGTGTTATCGGTTTTGAGGTAAGTATTTGGTAGTGGGAGTTGAGGTTCTGGGGGTAGACTCAGGGGTCCCCCAGGGTCAAGGATGCACTCTAGTTACACCCTCGGCGGCACTAGGGCGGCCAGGTGCAGAGTGCTGAGGCCCAATGTTATCCAATAGGGGATAGGGGGCCGCCGGTTGGTGGCTGCTGGCAAGCAGGCCACTTGGTTGTGGGAGCAAAGCTCCTGGACTTTAGCTCAAGGCAAATGGGGAAACAAAGTAGCACCAAAGGTGCACCCTCAGCGGCACTAGGGAGGCCGAGTGCAGGGTGCTGTTTCGACGTCTGGTGCCCTGTTTTCAATGAGGAACCTCCGGTTTGCAAAGGCACTGCAGGCTTGGGGACGAAGGTCTTCTGGGTGCGACCACCACTTCGAGAGGTAAGTTGGGAAGATAGGGGTTGGTTAGGCACCGTTGGTTTGGGCATCCAAGGCCATTGGGCGTCGGGTGCAGGGGTGCCTTTTAGGGTTGGATCTTCTTACCAGGTCGCGGTTGGGGGGACCTTCTGGATTTAGTCTGCAGGCATTGGCTGGAGGCTTGAGGCAGGTCCGGGGTCACCGGATCTCGCATCAGGATCGCCGGGGTGACCTCCTCGTGGTGTTTGCCCGCTCAGGCCGTGAACAGCGCGTGCAGAGTGGGGCGGTGTCCGGTCGGAGCCAGAGGTTGCAGATGAACAAATCCGGTGTTCACGGGAGACAAAGTCTTTGTTCTTGAAGGCAGGCAGGTCCTCCGGGGTTTTTGAGGTTGCTGACTGCGGGATACACCGGGATTTCGCAGGAGCAGGTTCGAGGGGGGAGACAGGCCGGTAGAGCTGGGGCCAAGTCAGTGGGCGTCTTCCTCTTGTTAGTTGCTGCACGGCTGTTCCGTCCTTCTTCTTCTTGTAGTTTCTTCTTGTCTGAGGAAGCAAGGTTCAGGGTTGCCCCTAAATACTAGATTTAGGGGCGTTACAGGTAGGTAAAAGACAGGGACCAATGGGTCCCTTCCCTGGGGTGGGTACACCCCCTATGATGCCACCCTCCAGTGGGAGGGGGGCATGAGCCTGTCCCTGGTTGGCTGAGTCCCCCCATCTTCAAGATGGCGTGGACTGAGAGTTGTACTTCACCTCGCCTCCCCCACCTGAGGGGTGGAGTTGGCAGAGGTGGGCACACCTCTCTTCCTCACTTGTTTTTACTGCCGGTTCTCCCGCCCAAAGTGGGAGTCAGAACAAATGGGGACCAGTTGCTGAAAGCAGCAAGTGGCCAAGGGAAGCTCACAAAGGCGGCAAGCCTTTGAAGCTTCCCCTTCGTGAACCCTGCCCATCCTGGGGGAGGAGGCGGCTTGGCACCTCGTCCCAGGATGTGCATTGTTTCAGGCCCCAGAGAACAGCAAGCTCTCGACCCAGGGGTCCAGATACATGTCTGGTGGTGGCAGCTGAAAGCAGCCACTCGGACTGGACACTAGTGGTGGGTTAGTTTTCAGGGGGCATCTCTAAGATGCCCTCTGTGTGCATTTTTCATTAAATCCCACACTGGCATCAGTGTGGGTTTAATGTGCTGAGAAGTCTGATACCAAACTTCTCAGTTTTCAGTGTAGCCATTATGGTGCTGTGGAGTTCGTAATGAAAAACTCCCAGCACCACATACTCTTAATGGCAGCACTGCACTTACAATGTCTAAGAATGGCCTTAGACACTGTAGGGGTACAGGACTCATGCACCTGTACCCTCACCACTGGTATAGTGCACCCAGCTAGAGGGGTGACTGATCTATGCCAGGGCAGTGGGTTGTATGTCGACTCTTCACTTTGTTCTGCACCAAAACGCAGCCTGCAAAGGCAGTGAGAGAGTGTAAGGGTACAGGACCTCTAAGGGAGGCACAATAAGTGCTGCAGCCCTTCGAGGCCTTCTCTGGTCACAGTGCCCTGGGTACCTGTGGTACCATTTACCTGTGACCAGCTGACGTGACGAGGGATGCGGGCGGTGCCACTCCCGCGGCTCCACATGCGGAGCCTGAAGGGCCGACTCAGAGTTTCCCCTCCCTTTCCGGGACCAGGAGCGACCCCTGCCCAGCTTCGTCAGTTTTACGAAGCCATGCATGCCATCTTTGGGCAGCCAGACTCCCCCGGTGCGCCTTCGGGCCCCGCGGACTCGGTTGGGGGCCCTAGGCCTTCCCTGCTGGTGGCTCCGGCCCGGCGCCGCAGGGCCCCCATGGATCCAAGCCTGGATCTGGATCGGTGCCGGTCGACCTTGTGACACCTCCACTGGCGCAGACTCCATCGGCACCGCATCCGACGCCGCCTGGCCCCCCCCCAGCCGGCGTCGACCCCGGCTTCCAACCCGACGTGGACACGGAGCCGGACCGGCGTCGGCCGAGGCCGCATCTGGCGCCGATGAGTACTTTTGCCCCTGTGTTCCACCCTGGCCATTTTCAGCCAACCTGGCAGCCAGAGGAGGGTGAGGAGGACTGGGAGGGGTCTGGGGACCCTTTGTCAGACCAGTTGGAATACGATCCGGACTGGAGAGAGGACCTGGGGGATGCCAGTGGTCTGGATACCTCCCCAGACCGTGGCATGTTGTCTCCTCCTACCGTGGCTACGGAGGAGGGAGCGTCATACGCAGTGGTGTTGCGTAGGGCGGCCGAGGCTCTCAACCTCGAGCTTCCTACGGTGGCAGTCAGGACTAACCTTCTGACAGAGGTGCTTCAACCAGCAGAGAGCTCTTCGGAGCCCCTGCTACCGTTCAATGAAGCCCAGACCGACATCCTTTTGGGCACTTGGTCCAGGCCCAACACGGGGGCTCCCGTGGATAGGATGGTTGCCTGTCGCCGGGCGACCCCACTTTCCTCTCCCAGCACCCCACCCCAGAGAGCTTGGTGGTCTAAGCATCTACTTCGAAGAGCACTTTCCCTAACGCAACACCAGATAGGGAATCCAAGAAGCTGGATCATCTTGGGAAGAAGGTTTTCTCTTCCGCCAGCTTGGGACTGCGGTCGGTAAACACCGCATGTCTATTGGGCCGTTATTCCCACTCTGTGTGGGACACGGTTGCCCAAGTGCTGCCTCAGTGTCCAGAGGAGGCCCGGACCGTACTCTCCCAGGCCGTTGCCGCAGGGAGAGATGCAGTGAAGTTTACCATCCGCTGTGGGCTGGATACCGCCGACTCTCTAGGCAGGACGATTTCCACGTCGGTAGCCCTTCGTCGATACGCCTGGATGAGATTGACTGGCTTTTTTGGGATGTCCAGAGCGCTCTTCTAGACATGCCCTTTGATGGCCGTCGCGTTTTTGGCGACAAAGCAGACCATGATCAAGAGCGTTTCAAGGACTCACTGGCTATGGCCAAGTCCTTGGGCCTCTCCACTCGCCCTGCGCAGTCTGCTTTTCGCCCCTTTTGTGGCTACGGAAGGGGTGCCCCACTACGTCCCGCCCAGAGCCAGAGGCAGGCGCAAGCTGCACAACCTTCGCACGGCCGGGGACGTGGGAACCACCGCCGTGGTTCTGGGGGCCAGCGAGCGGGCCAGTCCACCAACCCCCCCCTCTGCTTCCGCCTCCAAACCTTCCTAGTCCAACCTTTCAGGCCCATTAATCGCCAGTGGGCGGCAGGATCCGCCATCACCTCCCCCACTGGCGCACCATCACGTCGGACAGGTGGGTTTTGCAGATAGTCCGAAGGGGCTACTCCCTCCCCTTCGAGGCTACCCCTCCAGCCATGCCACCTCAGTACCATCGCATGTCGGAGGATCACCTGGGCCTTCTCCAACAGGAAGTTACGGCTCTCTTGGCCAAGGGATCCATCGAGCGCGTTCCTGCCCCAGAAGTAGGAAGGGGTGGGAGCACACTGCTTCACCTCCCAGCACAGTTCGCCCCTTAGCATTCTGGTCAATGCAGTTCATGGTACATGCTTTCTTCAAATTTCACTGGAGTATTCCACCAAAGTTGGTGCAGGTTAGTGCTGTAAATCTGTAGACTCGTGTTTCTGGATATCCGTACAGATAAAAACGAATTTAATTTGGGGTTGCTGAGCAGGCTGCCACAATCTTTTCTGGTCTCAGTACCTCTCACAGGTGCATCTCCACAAGCTCGTCAGCTCAATGGCTCAAGGGAGCCTTTTCAAACAGGAAGGGGTGGGAGCACACTACTTCACCTCCCAGCACAGTTCGCGCCTTAGCATTCTGGTCAATGCAGTTCATGGTACATGCTAACTTCAAATTTCACTGGAGTATTCCACCAAAGTTGGTGCAGGTTAATGCTGTAAATCTGTAGACACGTGTTTCTGGATATCCGTACAGATAAAAACAAATTTAATTTGGGGTTGCTGAGCAGGCTGCCACAATCTTTTCTGGTCTCAGTACCTCTCACAGGCGCACAGGTGCATCTCCACAAGCTCGTCAGCTCAATGGAGCTGAAGCAGTGTGCTCCCACCCCTTCCTGTTTTGAAAAGGCTCCCTTGAGCCATGAAACTGACGAGCTTGTGGAGATGCGCCTGTGAGAGGTACTGAGAGCTGTAAGGATTGTGGCAGCCTGCTCAGCAACCCCATATAAAATTCGTTTTTATCTCTACTGATGACGGATGAAATCCAGAAACACGTGTCTAGAGATGTACAGCACTAACCTGCACCAACTTTGGTGGAACACTCCAGTAAAATCTCAAGTAAGCATGTATTATGAACTGCATTTACCATAATGCTAAGGGGCGAACTGTGCTGGGAGGTGAAGCAGTGTGCTCCCACCCCTTCCTGCCCCAGAAGTAGGTCGTGGTTGCTATTCCCACTACTTTCTGCTACCCAAGAAGGACAAGGGCCTGCGTCCTATCTTGGACCTCAGGAGCGTCAATCGCTTCCTCCAGAAGGAGAAGTTCAAAATGTTGACGTTAGCTCAGGTTTCGTCTGCCCTCGACCCTAGAGACTGGATGGTAGCGCTGGACTTGCAGGATGCCTATTTTCACATCCCCGTCCTAACGGCCCACCGGCGCTACTTGCGGTTCATGGTAGGCCACGAGCATTTTCAGTTTACAGTGCTCCCCTTCGGCCTTACAAGCGCCCCTCGGGTGTTCACAAAAGTGATGGCGGTGGTTGCAGCTCATCTGCGCAGATCAGGGGTCCCAGTCTTCCCCTATCTCGACGACTGTTGAAGGCGGGCTCGCCCCAGGCAGTCGTCTCCCACCTCCAGACTACGGCCGACTTCCTGCATTCACTGGGGTTCTCCATCCACGTGCCGAAGCCGCGCCTGATTCCCTTTCAGAAGCTCCTCTTCATCGGATTGGTTCTGGACACGACGCGGTTTCGGGTCTATCCTCCCGAGCAGCGTGTCCGGGATATTCGGGCTATGATTCCGATCTTTCAGCCCTTATACCGGGTTACGGTCAGGATGACCCTCCGGCTGCTGGGCCTGATGGCCTCCTGCATCCTGCTTGTGGATCATGCCAGGTGGCATATGCGGGCTCTGCAGTGGGACCTGAAGTTCCAGTGGGCGCAGCATCAGGGGAATCTGTCCGATTGCGTCCAGATCTCAGAGGGCACTGCACACCAATTGCAGTGGTGGCTCACGAACCAGCATTGGGTCAACGGCAGATCCCTCTCCCTTCCTCAACCGGAGTTCACAGTGGTGGCCGATGCATCACTGCTGGGATGGGGCGGCCAAATGGGAGAGGCGGACATTAGAGGTCTCCGGTGGAGTCCGGGCTCCACATCAACCTTCTGGAGCTGCGGGCGATCCGGCTTGCACTGAAAGCATTCCTTCCCTCTGTCTGGGGAAGAGTAGTGCAGGTGTTCACGGACAACACCACCGCCATGTGGTACTGCAACAAACAGGGCGGGGTAGGGTCGTGGACCCTATGTCAAGAGGCCCTCCGTCTCTGGACATGGCTGGAACATCAGGGCATATCCACGGTGGTGCAACACCTGGCAGGTTCCCTGAACGCCAGGGCGGACGAACTCAGCCGCAGGTGCATGATGGATCACGAATGGTGTCTTCACTCGGAGGTGGTGCAAGGTCTCTTTCAACAGTGGGGAGAGCCTTGGTTAGATCTATTCGCCACCGAAGAGAACGCGCAATGTCAGCAATTCTGCGTGTTCGAATTTCCAAGGCGGCACTCGCTAGGCGACGCTTTTCGTCGCGAGTGGAGTTGCGGTCTTTTGTACGCCTTCCGCCTATATCACTTCTGCCCAGAGTGCTGAAGAAGATCAAGCGCGACCGGGCCCAAGTCATTCTTGTGACTCCGGATTGGGCACGAAGAGTCTGGTATCCCGAGCTGCTCAACATGGCCATCGATCCTCCGATCCGACTGCCTCTTCGGGAGGATCTTCTGTCGCAGCAGCAGGGGACGGTCCTCCACCCGAACCTGTCCAGCCTCCACCTCCTTGCGTGGAGATTGAGCGGCGGCAGTTGACGTCATTCGACTTGCCTCCCGAAGTTTGTGATGTAATCTTGGCAGCCAGGCGTCCCTCCACTAAGACGGTATACGCCTGCCGATGGAACAAATTTGTGTCATGGTGCACAGCAAAGGCTGTGGATCCCCTTTCTGCCCCCCTTTCTGAGGTCCTCTTGTTCCTCCTTTCTTTGGCCCAGCAGGGCTCTGCTCTGGGCACTATCAAGGGCTATCTTTCGGCCATTTCTGCCTTTCTTCGGCTTCCTGATAAGCCTTCTCTCGTCAAGTCCCCGGTTGTTAATTATTTCTTAAAAGGCATAACTCATCTCTTTCCTCCGATCCCCTTCGTTATGCCTCAGTGGGACTAGAATCTGGTCTTGACCTATTTGATGTGCGCTCCCTTTAAGCCGCTTCACAACTGTCCTTTAAGACTTTCAACTCTTAAGACTGCATTCCTGGTGGCCATCACATCTGCCAGAAGAGTGAGTGACTTCCAGGCTCTTTCATCCAAACCTCCTTTTCTGGCTGTACATCCGGACAAGGTTGTCCTAAGAACTCGTCCATCCTTCCTTCCCAAGGTGGTCACCTCCTTTCGTATTGGGCAGACCATCACTTTGCCAACCTTCTTTCCGCCTCTGCATCCTTCGAAAGAGGAAGAGAGGCTCCACTGTCTGGAACCAAAACGTGCGCTTTCCTTTTATCTGGATCGCACCAAACAGTTCCGGGTGGATGACCAGCTCTTTGTTGGCTACGTGGGCGGCAAGAAAGGTCGGGCCGTACACAAACGGACCATTTCTAGATGGGTCGTTTTGTGTATTCAAGCCTGCTATTCTCTAGCTAAAAAAGAGCCTCCAGTGGGGCTACGTGCCCATCCACCAGGGCGACGGCAGCCACTACTGCTTTGGGACGAGGAGTTCCTCTGAATGACATTTGCCAGGCAGCGACGTGGGCATCCTTGCACACGTTCACTAAACACTACTGCCTTGACAGCCAAGTTCGGAGAGACGGCTTCTTTGGCCGTTCTGTTCTCCAGGACCTTTTGCTGTGAACTTGTTTCGCAGACCCACCTCCGGGGTTGGTATTGCTGGGCTATCTATTCTAAGGTAAGGAATCTATAACTAACTATCTGAAAGAGACACGTTAGTGACAGATTCCTTACCTTAGAATATCCCCAGGCGTCAGGCTGGATCCGGAAAGTTTTTTGCGTAGCAGTACCCTTGCGCGTCGGTAGGCGGCGTCGTGCGGCTCCGCGTCCGACGTCGGCGTCGTGATCGCCGGGATGACGTCGCGGGCAGAACTTAGGCGCCGCCCCTGCGCGCTGACGTCAGTTCTTCTTTTTCCGCGCCAGTAAGCGCAGATCCGGGAAGAGCAGTGCCCTAGTCACTTTTTGACTACCTTTTTTGGTGAATTTTTTCACTGTTTCTTCAACGAGTCGTCACGACTCCTAAGGTGTCGTAGGGATGCCCGGTTTTAAACCCTGCGAGGAATGTGGTCGCATGATGTCGATCACGGACCCGCACCTCGAGTGTCTCTTTTGTCTCGGCCGAGACCACGACACGAAGTCGTGTCCTGACTGCCGGAAACTTCATCCTAAGGCTTTGTGAGAGCGGTCTCGAAAGCTCCTCGAAGTCCGGCATTCGGCTCCGCGCCGCACCAAGCCCCGGTCCCGGGAGAGGTCGAGGGCCGGACGCGGAGTCCCCGCCGTTCGTCGGAATCAAAGTCTTCGCGCTCCTCCGGTAAGTCGAAGCACAAGAAGTCTAAGCGGCGTCATCGCTCTAAGACTTCGCCTCACCGGTCTCGCGACTCGGCTGAGGTCCCTGTCGGCACCGTCCCCGCCCCGCGGCCCCGGACGTGCCTGTCGAGTTACCCCCGCAGTACCCGCCCTACCCGGGCTCGGGGGCGACTCCGGCCGATATACAGGAATTCCTGTCGGCCATGGCCCGCCTCTTCGGGCCTCAAGGTCCCTCCGGTGCGCCTTCGGGCCCCGCGGGCCCTGATGGGGTTGCTCCGGCGTCGCCGTCGACTCCGGTCCCGGCGTCGCCTGTCCCACCAGCCTTCGTCCCGGCCTCGGCTCCGGCCCCGGCCTCGACCCTGGCTCCGGTGGTGCCGCAACCCCCATCGACGCCGGTTGACCTAACCACGCCTCCGCCGATGTCCCCGGTGCCATTTCCGACGCCGTCCGGGGCTCCGGGCGGCGTCGTTCCCCGGTTCTCTCCGGGTCCGGACATGGAGCCGGACCGGCGTCGCCCGACGCAGTTTCCGGCGCCGATGAGACCTTGGGTCCCTGATGTCCCTCCTCCTCCAAATTTTCAACCTGAGGAGGACCAGGAGAGCTGGGAGGGGTCTGAGGACCCTCTCACACAACAGTGCGAGTTTGACCCGGACTGGGTTGAGGAACTTGGGGATGCCAGTGGTCTGGATACCTCCCCTGACTCTGGCATGCTGTCTCCTCCCATGGCAACGGAGGAGGGGGCTAATTTTGCAACGGTGTTGCGTAGAGCTGCTGGAGCCTTGAATCTCCAGTTGCCTACAGTGGCCGTCAGGTCTAACATCCTGACTGAAGTGCTTCAGCCGGCGGCCTCCTCTTCGGAGACTGTGCTGCCGTTCAACGATGCACTGACTGACGTTCTTTTGGGTGCCTGGTCCAAACCCACCACAGGGGCTCCTGTGGATAGGAACGTGGCCCGACGCCATCGCCCTGCTCCGGGCGACCCCTGTTTCTCTCCCAACACCCCACCCCTGAGAGCTTGGTTGTCCAAGCCTCTGCCTCCCAAACCGCCTTCCCTACCGCCCCTCCGGATAGGGAATCCAAGCGCCTGGATCACTTTGGGAAGAAGGCTTTCTCTTCCTCCAGTGCTGGCTTGCGGTCTGTTAATACCGCTTGCCTCTTGGGCCGATACACCCACTCCCTGTGGGATTCGGTGGCAACTGTTTTGCCGCAGTGTTCTGAGGAGGTCCAGACACTGCTTACCCGCGCCATTGCGGAAGGGCGTGATGCGGCAAAATATACCATCCGCTGTGGCCTTGATACCGCCGACTCGCTGGGCAGATCGCTTGCAACGACGGTGGCGCTGCGTCGCCACGCCTGGCTGAGAACCACTGGTTTTTCAGGGGATGTCCAGAATACACTCATGGACATGCCCTTTGATGGAGTCGGTCTTTTGGTTCGAAGGCAGACCATGCGCTGGAGCGTTTCAAGGACTCACGGGCTACTGCTAAGTCCCTGGGCCTTGCTGTTGTGCGCCCTCCGCTCACGTCTGCTTTTCGCCCCTTTCGTGGCCACGGAAGGGGCGCCCAGTCACGTCCACAGCCCGGCCAACGGCCCGCGCAGCAAGCGCCTTCGCGTGGCCGAGGACGTGGATACCGCCGTGGCGGTTCGGGCAACCAGCGTGCGGGTCAGGCCACCACCTCCAACCCGTCCGCGGCCTCCAAGCCCTCCTAGTCCCTCCTTTCAGGTGCACAGTACGCCAGTCGGGGGCAGGGTCCGCCATCACCTTCACCACTGGCGTCCCATCACCTCGGACAGGTGGGTCTTGGACATTGTCCGAAGGGGCTACTCCCTCCCCTTCGAGACCACCCCCCAGCCATGCCACCTCAATTCCACCGCATGTCAGGGGATCACTTGGTGCTTCTACAGAAGGAAGTCACGGCCCTCTTGGCCAAGAGGGCCATCGAGCATGTTCCGACCCCAGAAGTAGGGCGTGGTTGCTACTCCCACTACTTTCTGGTGCCCAAAAGGACAAGGAGGACATGCGTCCTATCTTGGACCTCCGGAACGTCAATCGCTTCCTCCGGAAGGAGAAGTTCAAGATGCTCACCGTAGCTCAGGTCTTGACTGCCCTCGACCCCGGAGACTGGTTGGTAGCGTTGGACTTGCAGGACGCCTATTTCCACATCCCCGTCCTGCCGGCCCACCGGCGTTACCTTCGGTTCACGGTAGGCCTCGAGCATTTTCAGTTCACCGTGCTCCCCTTTGGCCTTACCAGTGCCCCTCGGGTGTTCACGAAAGTGATGGCGGTGGTTGCAGCTCATCTGCGCCGGGCAGGGGTTTCAGTCTTCCCCTACCTCGACGACTGGCTGCTGAAGGCGGGCTCGTCCCAGGCAGTCGTCTCCCACCTCCAGACTACGGCCGAACTCCTGCACTCGCTGGGGTTCTCCATCAATGTGCCAAAGTCGCATCTGATTCCTTCTCCACAGCTCCTTTTCATCGGAGCAGTTCTGGACACGACGCAGTTTCGGGCCTATCCTCCCGAACGGCGAGTCCGGGATATTCAGGCTATGATTCCGATCTTTCAGCCTTTATCCTGGGTTTCGGTACGGATGACCCTGAGGCTGCTGGGCCTCATGGCCTCCTGCATCCTGCTGGTCAATCATGCCAGATGGCATATGCGGGCTCTGCAGTGGGACCTGAAGTTCCAGTGGGCGCAGCACCAGGGCAACCTGTCCGATCACGTCCAGATCTCGGAGGGGACTGCAAGACAGTTGCAGTGGTGGCTCTCGAACCGGCAATGGGTCATGGGCAGATCCCTCTCCCTTCCCCAGCCAGAGCACACAGTTGTGACGGACGCGTCCCTTCTGGGATGGGGCGGTCACATGGGAGAGGCGGAGATCAGAGGTCTCTGGTCTCCGGCGGAGTCCCGGCTCCATATCAACCTTCTGGAGCTCGGGGCGATCCGGCTTGCACTCAAGGCATTCCTCCCTCTGTCAAAGGGACGGTAGTGCAGGTGTTCACCGACAACACCACCGCCATGTGGTACTGCAACAAACAGGGCGGGGTGGGGTCGTGGACCCTTTGTCAGGAGGCTCTGCACCTCTGGACATGGCTGGAACATCAGGGCATGTTCCTGATGGTTCAACACCTGGCAGGTTCCCTGAACGCCAGGGCGGACGAACTCAGCCGCAGGTGCATGATGGATCACGAATGGCGTCTTCACTCGGAAGTGGCGCAAGGACTCTTTCTACAGTGGGGAGAGCCTTGGTTAGATCTATTCGCCACCGAAGAGAACGCGCAATGTCATCAGTTTTGCGCGTTGGAATTTCCAAGGCGGCACTCGCTCGGCGACGCTTTTCGTCACGAGTGGAGTTGCGGTCTATTGTACGCCTTTCCGCCTATACCACTTCTACCCAAAGTGTTGAAGAAGATTCGGCACGACCGGGCCCAAGTCATTCTTGTGGCTCCGGACTGGGCTCGAAGAGTTTGGTATCCCGAGCTACTCAGTATGAGCGTAGATCCCCGATCCGTCTGCCTCTTCGGGAGGATCTTCTGTCGCAGCAGCAGGGGACGGTCCTCCACCCGAACCTGTCCAATCTACACCTGCTTGCGTGGAGATTGAGCGGCGGCAGTTGATTCCTTTCGACTTGCCTCCCGAAGTTTGTGATGTGATTCTGGCAGCCAGGCGTCCCTCCACTAAGGTGGTATACGCCTGCAGGTGGAACACACTTGTGGCATGGTGCACAGCAAAGGCTGTGAACCCCCTTTCTGCCCCTCTTTCTGAGGTCCTTCTGTTCCTTCTTTCTCTGGCCCAACAGGGTTCTGCCCTGGGTACCATCAAGGGTTATCTCTGTGCTATCTCGGACTTCCTCAGGCTCCCTGATCAGCCCTCCCTTTTCAAGTCCCCTGTTGTTAACAGGTTCTTAAAAGGCATTACTCACCTCTTCCCTCCTGTTCCGTTTGTGATGCCTCAGTGGGACTTGAACTTGGTTCTTACCTTTTTAATGTGCGCTCCCTTTGAGCCTCTGCATAACTGTCCTCTTCGTCTTCTGACTCTAAAGACAGCCTTTCTGGTGGCCATCACCTCCGCTCGGCGGGTGAGTGAGCTCCAGGCTTTATCTTGCAAACCTCCCTTTCTGTCTGTTCATCCAGACAAGGTTGTTCTTCGGACGCGTCCGTCCTTCTTGCCAAAGGTGGTTACTGCCTTTCACATTGGGCAGACCATCACTTTGCCTACCTTCTTTCCGCCTCCGCATCCTTCCAGAGAGGAAGAGAGGCTCCACCGTCTGGACCCAAAACGTGCGCTCTCCTTCTATATCGACCGCACACAACACTTCCGGGTGGATGACCAGCTCTTTGTTGGCTACGTGGGCGCCAAAAAGGTCGGGCGGTGCACAAACGAACCATCTCCCGCTGGGTTACCTTGTGCATCAAGACCTGCTATTCTTTGGCTAAGAAGGAGCCTCCTGTTGGGCTGCGTGCCCATTCCACCAGGGCAACGGCTGCTACCACGGCCTTGGGCCGCGGTGTTCCGCTGCCCGTTATTTGTCAGGCAGCTACGTGGGCCTCGCTGCACACGTTTACAAAGCATTACTGCCTTGACAGTCCGGTCCGGAGGGACGGCTTCTTTGGCCGTTCTGTCCTCCAGGACTTCCTTGTCTGATCTTTGTTCGCAGACCCACCACCGGGGTTGGTATTGCTGGGGTATCTATTCTAAGGTAAGGAATCTGTCACTAACGTGTCTCTTTCAGATGCACAAGTTACTAACTTGTGTAACGATATATCTGTAAGAGACAGTAGTTAGTGACAGATTCCTTACCGCCCCACCCATCCTCCCCGTTCTGCAAACTGATTTCTAGGGTTAAGGACATCCCTTTCAGGGCCCTAGTATTTTTCAGACACCTATGTCAGCTTCTTGCATGGCTCTGCGTTCCTGGCGCGGAAAGTCATGTACAGAACTGACGTCAGCGCGCAGGGGCGGCGCCTAAGTACTGCCCGCGACGTCATCCCGGCGATCACGACGCCGACGACGGACGCGGAGCCGCACGACGCCGCCTACCGACGCGCAAGGGTACTTCTACGCAAAAAACTTTCCGGATCCAGCCTGACGCCTGGGGATATTCTAAGGTAAGGAATCTGTCACTAACTACTGTCTCTTACAGATATATCGTTACACAAGTTAGTAACTTGTGCGTTTCTTTCAGATGAACAAGTTACTTACCTTCGGTAACGATATATCTATAAGAAACATAGTTTAGATATAGATTCCTTACCGCCCCACCCATCCTCCCCCTTCTGCGAACTGACTTCTAGGGTTAAGGACATCCTTTCAGGGCCCTAGTTTTGTGCCCCAGTGGTCAGTGTCTTACATGGCTCTGCGTTTCTGGCGCGGAAAGTAGTGTACAGAACTGACGTCAGCGCGCCAGGGCGGCGTCTAAGTAGCTACTGCGACGTCATCCCGGTGACCACGACGCCAACGACGGACGCGGAGCCGACCGACGCCACCTTTCGACGCGCAGAGGTACTGCTGACGAAAAACTTTCCGGATCCAGTCTGACGCCTGGGGGTAATTCTAAGGTTAGGAATCTATAACTAACCTATGTATCTGAAAGAGACACGTTAGTGACAGATTCCTTACCTTAGAATATCCCCAGGCGTCAGGCTGGATCCGGAAAGTTTTTGCGTAGCAGTACCCTTGCGCGTCGGTAGGCGGCGTCGTGCGGCTCCGCGTCCGTCGTCGGCGTCGTGATCGCCGGGATGACGTCGCGGGCAGTACTTAGACGCCGCCCCTGCGCGCTCACGTCAGTTCTTCTTTTTCCGCGCCAGCAAGCGCAGATCCAGAGCAGTGCCCTGGTCATTTTTTGACCATACTTTTTGGTGAATTTTTTCACTGTTTTCTCATCTATCAAGGTGTTGTAGGGATGCCCGGTTTCAAACGTTGCGGCGCCTGTGCGCGGATGATGTCCGTCACCGACCCGCATTGGGAGTGTCTCTTCTGCCGAGGCCACGACACGGAGTCTTGTACCGACTGCCAGGCCCTCAACCCGAAAGCTTTGCGAGAGCGGTCTCGAAAGCTCCTCGAGGCCCGGCATTCGGCTCCGCGGAAGCCCCGGTCGCGTGAGAGGTCCAGGGGTCGATCGCGGAGTCCACACCGGTCGTCGGCATCGAAGTCTTCTTCGTCCGGTAAGTCGAAACACAAGAAGTCCAAAAAGCATCATCGCTCTAGGACTTCGCCTCGCCGGTCTCGCGGCTCGGCTGAGGCCCCTCCCGGCACCGTCCCCGCGGCCCCGGACATGCCTGTGGAGTCGCCCCCGCCATACCCGCCCTTCCCGGGTTCGGGGCGGATCCGGCCAAAGTGCAGGAATTCCTGTCGGCCATGGCCCGCCTCTTCGGGCCTCCAGGCCCCTCCGGTGCGCCTTCGGGCCCCGCGGGCCCTGATGGGGTTGCTCCGGCGTCGCCGACGGCTCCGGCCCCGGCGTTGCCCGTGCCTCCAGCCTCGATCTTGGCTCCAGCTTCGGCCCCGGCCTCGATCCCGGCTCCACAACCCCCATCGACGCCGGTCGACCTAACGACACCTCCGCCGGCGCCGATGTCTCCGGTGCCGTTCTCGACACCGCCCTGGGCTCCGGGCGGCGTCGTCCCCCAGTTCCTTCCGGCTCCGGACATGGATCCGGACCGACGTCGCTCGACGCCGGTTCCGGCGCCGATGGGACCTTGGATCCCAACTGTCCCTCCTCCTCCTTATTTTGAACCAGAGGAGGACCAGGTGGACTGGGAGGGGTCTGATGACCCTCTGACACGACGGTGTCAGTACGATGAGGACTGGACAGAGAGTCTAGGGAGGCCAGTGGTCTGGATACTTCCCCTGACACTGGCATGCTGTCTCCTCCCGTGGCTACGGAGGAGGGAGCCAATTTTGGTACGGTGTTGCGTAGGGCAGCTGGGGCCTTACGTCTCCAACTCCCTACTTTGACGGTCAAGCCTAACATCTTGACAGAGGTGCTTCAGCCGGCAGCCTCCTCTGCGGAGACTGTGCTGCCGTTTAACGACGCCCTCACTGACGTTCTTTTGGGCGCCTGGTCCAAGCCCAACACAGGGGCTCCTGTGGATCGGAACGTGTCACGACGCCATCGCCCAGCTCCGGGCGACCCCTGTTTCTCTCTGTCCACCCCACTCCTGAGAGCTTGGTTGTCCAAGCCTACGCTTCCCAAACCGCCTTCCCTACCGCTCCTCCGGATAGGGAATCCAAACGCCTGGATCAGTTTGGGAAGAAGGGTTTTTCTTCCTCCAGTGCTGGCTTGCGGTCCGTTAACACCGCTTGTCTTTTGGGCCGATATACCCACTCCCTGTGGGATTCGGTGGCGGATGTTTTGCCCCAGTGTCCTGAGGAGGTCCAGACACTGCTTTCCCGCGCCATTGCGGAAGGAAGGGATGCGGCTAAATACACAATACGTTGTGGCCTTGACACCGCCGACTCGCTGGGCAGGTCTATTGCAACGACGGTGGCGCTCAGACGCCACGCCTGGCTGAGAACCACTGGTTTTCAGGGGATGTCCAGAATACTCTCATGGACATGCCCTTTGATGGAGTCGGTCTTTTTGGGTCCAAAGCAGACCATGCGTTGGAGCGCTTTAAGGACTCACGGGCTACTGCCAAGTCCCTGGGCCTTACTGCTACACGCCCTCCGCTGCCTTCTGCTTTTCGCCCCTATCGTGGCCACGGTAGGGCGCCCCTTCACGTCAGCAGCCCAGCCACCGGCCCGCGCAGCAGGCGTCTTCGCGTGGCCGAGGACGTGGATTCCGCCGTGGCGGATCGGGCAACCAGCGTGCGGGTCAGGCCACCACCTCCAACCCGTCCGCGGCCTCCAAGCCCTCCTAGTCCCTCCTTTCAGGTGCACAGCACGCCAGTTGGGGGCAGGGTCCGCCATCACCTTCCCCACTGGCGTACCATCACCTCGGACAGGTGGGTCTTGGACATTGTCCGAAGGGGCTACTCCCTCCCCTTCGAGACCACCCCCCCAGCCATGCCACCTCAATTCCACCGCATGTCAGGGGATCACTTGGTGCTTCTACAGAAGGAAGTCACGGCCCTCTTGACCAAGAGGGCCATCGAGCGTGTTCCGACCCCAGAAGTAGGGCTACTCCCACTACTTTCTGGTGCCCAAAAAGGACAAGGAGGACATGCGTCCTATCTTGGACCTCCGGAACGTCAATCGCTTCCTCCGGAAGGAGAAGTTCAAGATGCTCACCCTAGCTCAGGTCTTGACTGCCCTCGACCCTGGAGACTGGTTGGTAGCGTTGGACTTGCAGGACGCATATTTCCACATCCCCGTCCTGCCGGCCCACCGGCGTTACCTTCGGTTCACGGTAGGCCCCGAGCATTTTCAGTTCACCGTGCTCCCCTTTGGCCTTACCAGTGCCCCTCGGGTGTTCACGAAAGTGATGGCGGTGGTCGCAGCTCATCTGCGCCGGGCAGGGGTTTCAGTCTTCCCCTACCTCGACGACTGGCTGCTGAAGGCGGGCTCGTCCCAGGCAGTCGTCTCCCACCTCCAGACTACGGCCGAACTCCTGCACTCGCTGGGGTTCTCCATCAATGTGCCAAAGTCGCATCTGATTCCTTCTCCACAGCTCCTTTTCATCGGAGCGGTTCTGGACACGACGCAGTTTCGGGCCTATCCTCCCGAACGGCGAGTCCGGGATATTCAGGCTATGATTCCAATCTTTCAGCCTTTATCCTGGGTTTCGGTACGGATGACCCTGAGGCTGCTGGGCCTCATGGCCTCCTGCATCCTGCTGGTCAATCATGCCAGATGGCATATGCGGGCTCTGCAGTGGGACCTGAAGTTCCAGTGGGCGCAGCACCAGGGCAACCTGTCCGATCACGTCCAGATCTCGGAGGGGACTGCAAGACAGTTGCAGTGGTGGCTCTCGAACCGGCAATGGGTCATGGGCAGATCCCTCTCCCTTCCCCAGCCAGAGCACACAGTTGTGACGGACGCGTCCCTTCTGGGATGGGGCGGTCACATGGGAGAGGCGGAGATCAGAGGCCTCTGGTCTCCGGCGGAGTCCCGGCTCCATATCAACCTTCTGGAGCTCCGGGCGATCCGACTTGCACTCAAGGCATTCCTTCCCTCTGTCAAAGGGAAGGTAGTGCAGGTGTTCACAGACAACACCACCGCCATGTGGTACTGCAACAAACAGGGCGGGGTGGGGTCTTGGACCCTTTGTCAGGAGGCTCTGCGCCTCTGGACATGGCTGGAACATCAGGGCATGTTCCTGATGGTTCAACACCTGGCAGGTTCCCTGAACGCCAGGGCGGACGAACTCAGCCGCAGGTGCATGATGGATCACGAATGGCGTCTTCACTCGGAAGTGGCGCAAGGACTCTTTCTACAATGGGGAGAGCCTTGGTTAGATCTATTCGCCACCGAAGAGAACGCGCAATGTCATCAGTTCTGCGCGTTGGAATTTCCAAGGCGGCACTCGCTCGGAGACGCTTTTCGTCACGAGTGGAGTTGCGGTCTGTTGTACGCCTTTCCGCCTATACCACTTCTACCCAGAGTGTTGAAGAAGATTCGGCACGACCGGGCCCAAGTCATTCTTGTGGCTCCGGACTGGGCTCGAAGAGTTTGGTATCCCGAGCTACTCAATATGAGCGTAGATCCCCCGATCCGTCTGCCTCTTCAGGAGGTTCTTCTGTCGCAGCAGCAGGGGGCGGTCCTCCACCCGAACCTGTCCAGTCTACACCTGCTTGCGTGGAGATTGAGCGGCGGCAGTTGATTCCTTTCGACTTGCCTCCCGAAGTTTGTGATGTGATTCTGGCAGCCAGGCGTCCCTCCACTAAGGTGGTATACGCCTGCAGGTGGAACAAATTTGTGGCATGGTGCACAGCAAAGGCTGTGAATCCCCTCTCTGCCCCTCTTTCTGAGGTCCTTCTGTTCCTTCTTTCTCTGGCCCAACAGGGTTCTGCCCTGGGTACCATCAAGGGTTATCTTTGTGCTATCTCGGCCTTCCTCAGGCTTCCTGATCAGCCCTCCCTTTTCAAGTCCCCTGTTGTTAACAGGTTCTTAAAAGGCATTACTCACCTCTTCCCTCCTGTTCCGTTTGTGATGCCTCAGTGGGACTTGAACTTGGTTCTTACCTTTTAATGTGCGCTCCCTTTGAGCCTCTACATAACTGTCCTCTTCGTCTTCTGACTCTGAAGACAGCCTTTCTGGTGGCCATCACCTCCGCTCGGCGGGTGAGTGAGCTCCAGGCTCTATCTTGTAAACCTCCCTTTCTGTCTGTTCATCCGGACAAGGTTGTTCTTCGGACGCGCCCGTCCTTCTTACCAAAGGTGGTTACTGCTTTCCATATTGGGCAGACCATCACTTTGCCCACCTTCTTTCCGCCTCCGCATCCTTCCAGAGAGGAAGAGAGGCTCCACCGTCTGGACCCAAAACGTGCGCTCTCCTTCTATATTGACCGCACAAAACACTTCCGGGTGGATGACCAGCTCTTTGTTGGCTACGTGGGCGCCAAAAAGGTCGGGCGGTGCACAAGAGGACCATCTCCCGCTGGGTTACCTTGTGCATCAAGACCTTCTATTCTTTGGCTAAGAAGGAGCCTCCTGTTGGGCTGCGGGCCCATTCCACCAGGGCAACGGCTGCTACCACGGCTTTGGGCCGCGGTGTTCCGCTGCCGGTTATTTGTCAGGCAGCTACGTGGGCCTCGCTGCACACGTTTACAAAGCATTACTGCCTTGACAGTCAGGTCCGGAGGGACGGCTTCTTTGGCCGTTCTGTCCTCCAGGACTTCCTTGTCTGATCTTTGTTCGCAGACCCACCACCGGGGTTGGTATTGCTGGGGTATCTATTCTAAGGTAAGGAATCTGTCACTAACGTGTCTCTTTCAGATGCACAAGTTACTAACTTGTGTAACGATACATCTGTAAGAGACAGTAGTTAGTGACAGATTCCTACCGCCCACCCATCCTCCCCGTTCTGCGAACTAATTTCTAGGGTTAAGGACATCCCTTTCAGGGCCCTAGTATTTTTCAGACACCTATGTCAGCTTCTTGCATGGCTCTGCGTTCCTGGCGCGGAAAGTCGTGTACAGAACTGACGTCAGCGCGCAGGGGTGGCGTCTAAGTACTGCCCGCGACGTCATCCCGGCGATCACGACGCCGACGACGGACGCGGAGACGCACGACGCCGCCTACCGACGCGCAAGGGTACTGCTACGCAAAAACTTTCCGGATCCAGCCTGACGCCTGGGGATATTCTAAGGTAAGGAATCTGTCACTAACTACTGTCTCTTACAGATATATCGTTACACAAGTTAGTAACTTGTGCTTCTTACAGATATATTGTTACCGAAGGGAAGTAACTTGTTCATTTAGGCTTCAATGCCGTTTTAGGGAAAGAACATATGCCCTGGGTACCTGATTAGCAGGAGCCCAAGGCACACTTAGTCAAAGCACATCAGCCATTCAGCAAAAAGTGGGGGCAACCAAGTAGAAAAAGGGCACTTTCTCACACCACCTTCTTACCGTCTCCGCACCCTTCCAAAGAGGAGGAGGGACTCCACCGTTTGGACCCAAAACGTGTGCTGTCCTTCTACCTTGACCACACCAAAGAATTCCGGCTGGACGATCAACTCTTCGTAGGTTATGTGGGCGCCAAGAAAGGTCGGGCTGTGTACAAACGTACCATCTCTCGATGGGTTGTCCTATGTATCAAGATCTGTTATTCTTTGGCAAAAAAGGAACCTCCAGGAGGACTGCACGCCCACCAGGGTGACGGCAGCCACTACTGCTTTGGGACGTGGAGTTCTGCTGGTTGACATCTGCCAGGCAGCCCCGTGGGCATCCCTGAACACGTTAACTAAACATTACTGCCTTGGCAGCCAAGTCCGGAGAGACGGCTTCTTTGGCCGTTCTGTTCTCCAGGACATTCTGGTGTGAACTTAGTTTGCTGACCCGCCACCGGTGTTGGTATTGCTGGGGTATCTATTCTAAGGTAAGGAAGCCATAACTACAGTCTCTTTCAGATGAAAAAGTTTCTTACCTTCGGTAACGATGTATCTGTAAGAGACATATGTAGTTATAGATTCCTTACCGCCCCACCCATCCTCCCCGTTCTGCAAACTGACTTCTAGGGTCAGGGAATCCCTTTCAGGACCCTAGTTTTGTGCACCAGTGGTCAGTGTCTTGCATGGCTCTGCGCTTCTGGCATGGAAAGTCGTGTCTAAACTGACGTCAGCGCGCAGGGGCGGCGTCTAGACATTGCGACCTCATTCCGGCGACGACGCAGACGACTAACGCGGAGTCGACATACGCCACCTACCGACACGCAGGGGTACTGCTACGAAAAAATTTCTCCGGATCCAGTCTGATGCCTGGGGGTAATTCTAAGGTAAGAAATCTATAACTACATATGTCTCAAACAGATACATTGTTACGGAAGGTAAGTAACTTGTTCGTTAAGAGTTCATAACTGGGAGAAACAAAAAGTATGAATTTAAAACTTAACGTGCTTGGGCTATCTGTATTTATAAACGTATTACTACGAAAAGGAATCCTTTTTAGCGGCACTATACGGCAAATTGAGAATGAAAACAATAAGGTTCTAAACCCATGCTTAGGGGCTTGTTGATACTGGTTCATAGCTCACTGTGCTACATTAGGATTTCAATTTATTTACTGAAAGTAATAAAGGAGTTTTGTCAAAAGTAGTAACCCACTGACCTAGCTACAAAAAAAATTGAAATTTCTGATTAACATGTTACACGATGTTCTTTACAGGAGATGCATTAACCCTCTATGGAGTATGAGTCAAAACTGAAACTAGACAAAACCGATCTCTCCAGCAACTGGATTAACCAGCAGAGTTATCGTACCATAACTATTATCCCCTAAGATTTCCTGGGTACACAAAGATCTCTGCAGAGGGTGTCTTAACCCCATAAGCTATTTCAAAATGCAGCCTTTACAATCAATTAAACTAGAACAGATTTACTTTCACATTTGTCCTCGTTCCCAATTTCTTTGCTGCAAAGTTTGAAAAAAGTATAGGTTGAGAGACAGACTCTGGTTTGCATGACTCTCTGACTGCACCCCTTTTCTGTTGTCACGCTTTGACCACCAATTTATACGTTTGCACATCAATGAGGTCTCTGTAGTAGTTCACTGTGAATTGGCAAAAAAGAGCTTGTGATTCTAAGATCAGCACTCACTGAAAAAAGCCTCACAGAGCCATTCATTCCCCTAACTCCCCAAATTCTAACAGCACCATTTGTAAAGGGCTGCACTCTTATTTGTACGAGCTGACCCTTGAAAATATTTGAAATGTAAAACATTCCACAAACATCATGTTAGAATATGATACGGTTGCATTCAATATTCAAGAAAGTGTATTTCTTCACTACATGAAAGTGTTTCCCTTTAATACGTTCAAATATTTGGAAAGTATTTATTAAAAGTGAGTGGTTTTAAAAATGAACTGAGAAACAATATCACATAGCAGGGGCATCTACTCTTCTGTGGATGAAATACAAGCCTGTTCTACTAAAATAAATAAAAATATGCTGTCTACATTACTTTCATTCCTGCCCCCAAAAACTGCTAGTTTTTTCATTTTTATATAGCGTGAACTTGGTCCAGGGGCACTGGAGCACTTTGCATGAGCACCAGTTGCATTACACAAAGACTCGTTATTAAGATTTCTTTTTACGATATGGGGAGATTAAGTGATTTGTCCGGAGTCAGTATGCTGAAAATGCACAGCTTGGAAACATTTTCCCTTTGGGGTTAACACTGCCTCTCTTCCCCCTGAGTCTCAATGAAAGACCAGGGAAAGTTGTACGTGCAGGGCGTAGTTTGGGTTATCTATATTATAACACAATTCTTTCAATAGGATCAGCCGCTATATTATAATGCAATTCTTTCAATAGGACCAGCCGCCCCTGGGTTTACTTTTCTGAATACCCTCAAATTAGAGCATGATCGCAGCCTCTCACCTGGAGCCATTAGGTTAAATATAGAATCGCTGGATGCAAATCATTGTATATGATTATGCCATTTCAAAAGCTTTACTGGGGGCAGAATAAAAAAAATATATATTTCTACTTGCTTGGATTCAAACCTGGCTCCCCTGTTCCAAAGTTGGCAGCATGCCATTACACCACACTGTCTCTGCAATACATATCTGAAAGAAACAGTAAGTTCTAGATTCCTTACCTTAGAATTACCCCCAGGCGTCAGACTGGATCCAGAAAGTTTTTCGTCAGCAGTACTCCTGCGTGTCGGAAGGTGGCGTCGGTCGACTCCGCGTTCGCCGTTGGCGTCGTGGTCACCGGAATGACGCCGCGGTAGCTACATTGATGCCGCCCTCGCGTTCTGACGTCAGTTCTTTCTTTTTCCGCGCCAGCAAGCGCAGATCCGGAGAGAGTGGTACCCCCAGTCACTTTTTGACTGGCTTTTTCTCGACTTTTGTCGACATCGTTGTTTGAGTCCATCGACTCCTGGTGCATGAGGGATGCCCGGCTTCAAGGCTTGCGGTTCCTGTAGCCGACTGATGTCGGTGACGGATCTGCACTTCGTGCGCCTCTTCTGCCTGGAGCGCGACCACGACCCAAAGTCGTTCTCCGACTGCTGGACCATGAATCCGAAGTCTTTGCGGGAGCGGTCCCGAAAGCATCTCGAGGCTCGGCAGCCGGCTCTGCGCCGTTCGAGGTCGCGTAGGAGGTCGAGGGACCGGTCCCGGAGCTCATCACTCTTCATCCAAGTCTTAGCGGTCGGGTAAGTCGAAGCACAAGAAGAAGTCAAAGAAGCATCGTCGCTCTTCGACTTCTCCTCGGCCGACGCAACGAGGGATGCGGGTGGTGCCCCTCCCGCGGCTCTGCGTACGGAACCCAAAGGGCCGACTCCGGGCTTCTCTCCCTTCCCGGGACCCGGAGCAACCCCTGCCCAGCTTCGTCAATTTTACGAAGCGATGCATGCCATCTTTGGGCAGCCCGACTCCGCCGGCGCGCCTTCGGGCCCCTCGGACTCAGCTGGGGGCCCTGGGCCTTCGACACCGGCGGCACCGCAGGGCCCCCTTGGATCCATGCCTGGATCCGGATCGGCGCCGGTCGACCTTGTGACACCTCCACCGGCACCACGTCCGCAACCAGCATCGGCTGTGTCCCCAGCCGACGCCGACCCCGGCCTCCTCCTCAAGGTAGACACGGAGCCGGACTGACGCCGGATCCGGCGCTGACGGGTACTTTTGTGCCCCTGTACTACCCTGGCTCTTTGAGACCAGATTGGCAGCCAGAGGAGGGCCCGACTAGTTAGGGTATGAACCGGACTGGAGAGAGGAACTGGGGGAAGCCAGTGGTCTGGATACCTCACCAGACCTTGGCATGTTGTCTCCTCCTACCGTGGCTACGGAAGAGGGAGCGTCGTACACAGTGGTGTTGCATAGGGCGGCCGAGGCTCTCAACCTCGAGCTTCCTACGGTGGCAGTCAGGACTAACCTCCTGACAGGTGCTTCAACTGGCAGCGAGCTCTTCGGAGCCCCTGCTGCAGTTTAATGAAGCCCTTACAGACATCCTTTTGGGCACCTGGTCCAGGCCCAACACAGGGGCTCCTGTGGATAGGATGATTGCCCGGCGCTGGGCGACCCCACTTTCCTCTACCAACACCCCACCCCTGAGAGCTTGGTGGTTCAAGCCTCCACCTCCAAGGGCGCATTCCCTACCACTCCACCTGATGGGGAATCCAAAAAGCTGGACCATCTTGGGAAGATGTTTTCTTCCTCCAGCTTGGGACTGCGGTCGGTAAACACTGCATGTCTATTGGGCCGTTACACCCACTCCGTGTGGGACACGGTTGCGCAAGTGCTGCCTCAGTGCCCGGAGGAGGCCCGGGCCGTACTCTCTCAGGCAGTTGCCGCAGGGAGAGACGCAGCGAAGTTTACCATCCGCTGTGGGCTGGATACCGCCGACTCACGAGGCAGGACGATTTCCACGTCGGTAGCCCTTCGACGCTATGCCTGGTTGAGGTCGACTGGTTTTTCAGGGGATGTCCAATCCACTCTTATGGACATGCCCTTGGCCGTCGCCTATTCGGCGACAAGGCAGACAACGCGCTGGAGCGCTTTAAGGACTCTCTGGCTACGGCCAGGTCCTTGGGCCTCTCTACCACTCGCCCTGCGAAGTCTGCCTTTCGTGGCTACGGAAGGGGTCCCCTGCCATGTCCCGCCCAGAGCCACAGGCCGGCGCAGGCTGTTCAGCCCCAGCGCAGCCGGGGACGTAGGAACCACCGCCGTGGTTCTGGGGGCCAACGGACGGGCCAGTCCACCACAGCCCCCTCTGCAGCAGCCTCCAAACCTTCTAGTCCGACTTTTCAGGGCCACCAAACTCCAGTGGGCGGCAGGATTCGCCATCACCTCCCCCCACTGGCGCACCATCACGTCGGACAGGTGGTTTTTGCAAATAGTCCAAAGGGGCTACTACCTCCCCTTCGAGACTACCCCTCCCGCCATGCCACCTCCGTACCATCGCATGTCGGAGGATCATCAGGCCCTTCTCCAACAGGAAGTTTCAGCACTCTTGGCCAAGGGGGCCATCGAGCGAGTACCTGTCCCAGAAGTAGGTTGTGGTTGCTATTCCCACTACTTTCTGGTGCCCAAGAAGGACAAAGGCCTGCGTCCTATCTTGGATCTCAGGAACGTCAACCGCTTCCTCCGGAAGGAAAAGGTCAAAATGTTGACATTGGCTCAGGTCCTGTCTGCCCTGGAGACTGGATGGTAGCGTTGGACTTGCAGGACGCTTATTTTTACATCCCCATCCTGCCGGCCCACCGGCGTTACCTGCGGTTCACGGTAGGCCACGATCACTTTCAGTTTACCTTGCTTCCCTTCGGCCTTACCAGCGCCCTTCTGGTGTTCACGAAAGTGATGGCGGTGGTCGCAGCTCATCTGCGCAGATCAGGGGTTCCAGTCTTCCCCCTATCTCGATGACTGGCTGTTGAAGGCGGGCTCGCCCCAGGCTGTCGTCTCTCACCTCCAGACTACGGCCGGCCTGCATTCGCTGGGGTTTTCCATCAACGTGCCGAAGTCGCACCTGATTCCCTCTCCGAAGCTCCTCTTCATTGGAGCGGTTCTGGGCACGACGCAGTTTCGGGTCTATCCTCCCGAGCTGCGAGTCCGGGATATTCGGGCTATGATTCCGATCTTTCAGCCTCTATCCCGGTTTTTGGTCAGGATGACCCTCCGACTACTGGGCCTGATGGCCTCCTGCATCCTGCTGGTAGACCATGCCAGATGGCATATGCGGGCTCTGCAGTGGGACCTGAAGTTCCAGTGGGCACAACATCAGGGGAACCTGTCCGATTGCGTCCAGATCTCGGATGGCACTGCACACCAATTGCAGTGGTGGCTAACGAACCAGGATTGGGTCGGCGGCAGATCCCTCTCCCTTCCTCAACCAGAGTTCACAGTGGTGACCGATGCATCACTTCTGGGATGGGGCGGCCACATGGGTGAGGCAGAGATCAGAGGTCTCCGGCGGAGTTCGGGCTCCACATCAACCTTCTGGAGCTTCGGGCGATTCGTCTTGCACTCAAGGCATTCCTTCCCTCTGTCCGGGGAAGAGTAGTGCAGGTGTTCATGGACAACACCACCACCATGTGGTACTGCAACAAACAAGGCGGGGTGGAGTCATGGACCCTATGTCAGGAGGCCCTCGGCCTCTAGACATGGCTGGAACATCAGGGCATATCCCTGGTGGTTCAACACCTGGCAGGTTCCCTGAACGCCAGGGCGGACGAACTCAGCCGCAGGTGCATGATGGATCACGAATGGCGTCTTCACTCGGAGGTGGTGCAAGGTCTCTTTCGGCAGTGTGGAGAGCCTTGGTTAGATCTGTTCACCACCGAAGAGAACGCGCAATGTCAGCAGTTCTGCGTGTTGGAATTTCCAAGGCGGCACTAGCTAGGCAACGCTTTTCGTCGCGAGTAGAGTTGCGCTCTTCTATACGCCTTTCCGCCTATACCACTTCTGCCCAGAGTGCTGAAGAAGATCAAGCGCGTCCGGGCCCAAGTCATTCTTGTGGCTCCGGACTGGGCACGAAGAGTCTGGTACTCTGAGCTGCTCAACATGGCCTTCGATCCTCCGATCAGACTGCCTCTTCGGGAGGATCTTCTGTCGCAGCAGCAGGGGACGGTCCTCCACCCGAACCTGTCTAGCCTCCACCTCCTTGCGTGGAGATTGAGCGGCGGCAGTTGACGTCGTTTGACCTGCCTCCCGAAGTCTGCGATGTTATCTTGGCAGCCAGGCTTCCCTCCACTAAGACGGTATACGCCTGCAGATGGAACAAATTTGTGGCATGGTGCACAGCAAAGGCTGTGGATCTCCTGTCTGCCCCTCTTTCTGAGGTTCTCTTGTTCCTCCTTTTTTTGCCCCAGCAGGGCTCTGCTCTGGGCACTCTTAAGGGCTATCTCTCAGCCATTTCAGCCTTTCTTCGGCTTCCTGATCAGCCTTCTCTTTTCAAGTCCCCTGTTGTAAATCGTTTCCTTAAGGGCATTACTCATCTCTTTCCTCCTGTTCCCTTCGTAATGTCTGTGGGACTTGAACTTGGTTCTTACCTACCTTATGTGCGCTCCCTTTGAGCCGCTACATAACTGTCCTCTCAGGCTTCTTATTTTGAAAACTGCCTTTCTGATGGCCATCACCTCGCGCAGGGTAATTGAGCTACAGGCTCTTTCTTCCAAGCCTCCCTTTCTGGCTGTCCATCCGGACAAGGTCGTCCTCAGAACTAGACCTTCTTTTCTTCCAAAGGTGGTTACTTCTTTCCACATTGGCCAAACCATCACTTTGCCCACCTTCTTTCCGCATCCTTCAAAAGAGGAAGAGAGGCTCCACCGTCTGGATCCAAAACGTGCGCTTTCTTTCTACTTCAATCGCACCATACAATTCCGGGTGGACGACCAGCTCTTTGTTGGTTACGTGGGCGCTAAGAAAGGTCGGGCCGTGCACAAATGGACCATCTCCAGGTGGGTCATTCTGTGCATCAAAGCCTGCTATTCTTTGGCAAAGAAGGAGCCTCCAGTGGGGCTGCGCGTCCATTCCACTAGGGCGACGGCAACTACCACTGCTTTGGGGCGAGGAGTCCCCCTCAATGACATCTGTCAGGCAGCTACGTGGGCATTGTTGCACACATTTACCAAACACTACTGCCTGGACAGCCAAGTCCGGAGAGACGGCTTCTTTGGCCGTTCTGTTCTCCAGGACTTTCTGGTGTGAACTTAGTTCGCAGACCCACCGCCGGGGTTGGTATTGCTGGGGTTTCTATTCTAAGGTAAGGAATCTATAACTAACTTTCTTTCAGATGAACAAGTTACTCACCTTCGGTAACGATATATCTGTAAGAAACATAGGTTAGTTATAGATGCCTTACGGCCCCACCCATCCTCCCCGTTCTGCGAACTGACTTCTATGGTTAAGGACATCCTTTCAGGGCCCTAGTTTTGTGCACCAGTGGTCAGTGTCTTGCATGGCTCTGCGCTTCTGGCGTGGAAAGTCATGTACAGAACTGACGTCCGCGCGTGAGGGTGGCGTCTATGTAGCTACCGCGACGTCATCCTGGCGACCGCGACGACGAACGCGGAGTCGACTGAAGCCATCTTCCGACGCGCAGGGGTACTGCTGACGAAAAACTTTCCGGATCCAGTCTGACGCCTGGGGGTAATTCTAAGGTAAGGAATCTAATACTAACCTATGTTTCTTACAGATATATCATTACCGAAGGTAAGTAACTTGTTCTTCACGAATATACTGCCACGGCCCTACCTCTGAATTATCAGCCTTATAGGTCTCTTGAAGTTCCACTATCTGAAAGAGACACGTTAGTGATAGATTCCTTACCTTAGAATATCCCCAGGCGTCAGGCTGGATCCGGAAAGTTTTGCGTAGCAGTACCCTTGCGCGTCGGTAGGCAGCGTCGTGCGGCTCCGCGTCCGTCGTCGGCGTCGTGATCGCCGGGATGACGTCGCGGGTAGTACTTAGGCGCCGCCCTGCGCGCTGACGTCAGTTCTTCTTTTTCCGCGCCAGCAAGCGCAGATCCGGGAAGAGCAGTGCCCTGGTCATTTTTTGACCATACTTTTGGTGATTTTTTCACTGTTTTTCCATCTTTCGAGGTGTCGTAGGGATGCCCGGCTTCAGCGATGCGGCGCCTGTGCGCGGATGATGTCCGTCACCGACCCGCATCGGGAGTGTCTCTTCTGCCTCGGCCGAGGCCACGACACGGCGTCCTGTACCGACTGCCAGGCCCTCCACCCGAAAGCTTTGCGAGAGCGGTCTCAAAAGCTCCTCGAGGCCCGGCATTCGGCTCCGCGGAAGGCCCGGTCGCGTGAGAGGTCCAGGGGTCGATCGCGGAGTCCACACCGGTCGCCGGCGTCGAAGTCTTCTTCGTCCGGTAAGTCGAAGCACAAAAGTCCAAAAAGCATCATCGCTCTAGGACTTCGCCTCGCCGGTCTCGCGACTCGGCTGAGGCCCCTCCCGGCACCGTCCCCGCGGCCCCGGACATGCCTGTGGAGTCGCCCCGTTATACCCGCCCTTCCCGGGTTCGGGGCGGATCCGGCCAAAATACAGGAATTCCTGTCGGCCATGGCCCGCCTCTTCGGGCCTTCAGGCCCCTCCGGTGCGCCTTCGGGCCCCGCGGGCCCTGATGGGGTTGCTCCGCGCCGCCGGCGGCTCCGGCCCCGGCGTCGCCCGTGCCTCCAGCCTCGATCCCGGCTCCGGCTCCGGCCCCGGCCTCGATCCCGGCTCCACAACCCCCATCGACGCCGGTCGACCTAACCACGCCTCCGCCGGCGCCGATGTCTCCGGTGCCGTTCTCGACGCCGCCCTGGGCTCCGGGCGGCGTCGTCCCCAGTTCCTTCCGGCTCCGGACATGGACCCGGAGCGACGCCGCCGACGCCGGCTCCGGCGCCGATGGGACCTTGGGTCCCCAATGTCCCTCCTCCTCCTTATTTTGCACCAGAGGAGGACCAGGAGGACTGGGAGGGGTCTGATGACCCTCTGACGCGCAACTGTCAGTTTGATGAGGACTGGACAGAGAGTCTAGGGAGGCCAGTGGTCTGGATACTTCCCCTGACACTGGCATGCTGTCTCCTCCCGTGGCTACGGAGGAGGGGGCCAATTTTGGTACGGTGTTGCGTAGGGCTGCTGGGGCCTTAAGTCTCCAGCTCCCTACTTTGACGGTCAAGCCTAACATCTTGACAGAGGTGCTTCAGCCGGCAGCCTCCTCTGCGGAGACTGTGCTGCCGTTTAACGACGCCCTCACTGACGTTCTTTGGGCGCCTGGTCCAAGCCCAACACAGGGGCTCCTGTGGATCGGAACGTGTCACGACGCCATCGCCCTGCTCCGGGCGACCCCCTGTTTCTTTCTGTCCACCCCACTCCTGAGAGCTTGGTTGTCCAAGCCTCCGCTTCCCAAACCGCCTTCCCTACCGCTCCTCCGGATAGGGAATCCAAACGCCTGGATCAGTTTGGGAAGAAAGGTTTTTCTTCCTCCAGTGCTGGCTTGCGGTCCGTTAACACCGCTTGTCTTTTGGGCCGATATACCCACTCCCTGTGGGATTCGGTGGCGGATGTTTTGCCCCAGTGCCCTGAGGAGGTCCAGGCACTGCTTTCCCGCGCCATTGCGGAAGGAAGGGATGCGGCCAAATACACTATCCGTTGTGGCCTTGACACCGCCGACTCGCTGGGCAGATCGATTGCAACGACGGTGGCGCTCCGACGCCACGCCTGGCTGAGAACCACTGGTTTTTCAGGGGATGTCCAGAATACTCTCATGGACATGCCCTTTGATGGAGTCGGTCTTTTGGGTCCAAAGCAGACCATGCGTTGGAGCGCTTTAAGGACTCACGGGCTACTGCCAAGTCCCTGGGCCTTACTGCTACACGCCCTCCGCTGCCTTCTGCTTTTCGCCCCTATTGTGGCCACGGTAGGGGCGCCCTTCACGTCAGCAGCCCAGCCACCGGCCCGCGCAGCAGGCGTCTTCGCGTGGCCGAGGACGTGGATTCCGCCGTGGCGGATCGGGCAACCAGCGTGCGGGTCAGGCCACCACCTCCAACCCGTCCGCGGCCTCCAAGCCCTCCTAGTCCCTCCTTTCAGGTGCACAGCACGCCAGTAGGGGCAGGGTCCGCCATCACCTTCCCCACTGGCGCACCGTCACCTCGGACAGGTGGGTCTTGGACATTGTCCGAAGGGGCTACTCCCTCCCCTTCGAGACCACCCCCCAGCCATGCCACCTCAATTCCACCGCATGTCAGGGGATCACTTGGTGCTTCTACAGAAGGAAGTCACGGCCCTCTTGGCCAAGAGGGCCATCGAGCATGTTCCGACCCCAGAAGTAGGGCGTGGTTGCTACTCCCACTACTTTCTGGTGCCCAAAAGGGACAAGGAGGACATGCGTCCTATCTTGGACCTCCGGAACGCCAATCGCTTCCTCCGGAAGGAGAAGTTCAAGATGCTCACCCTAGCTCAGGTCTTGACTGCCCTCGACCCAGGAGACTGGTTGGTAGCGTTGGACTTGCAGGACGCGTATTTCCACATCCCCGTCCTGCCGGCCCACCGGCGTTACCTTCGGTTCACGGTAGGCCCCGAGCATTTTCAGTTCACCGTGCTCCCTTTGGCCTTACCAGTGCCCCTCGGGTGTTCACGAAAGTGATGGCGGTGGTCGCAGCTCATCTGCGCCGGGCAGGGGTTTCAGTCTTCCCCTACCTCGACGACTGGCTGCTGAAGGCGGGCTCGTCCCAGGCAGTCGTCTCCCACCTCCAGACTACGGCCGAACTCCTGCACTCGCTGGGGTTCTCCATCAATGTGCCGAAGTCGCATCTGATTCCTTCTCCACAGCTCCTTTTCATCGGAGCAGTTCTGGACACGACGCAGTTTCGGGCCTATCCTCCCGAACGGCGAGTCCGGGATATTCAGGCTATGATTCCGATCTTTCGGCCTTTATCCTGGGTTTCGGTAAGGATGACCCTGAGGCTGCTGGGCCTCATGGCCTCCTGCATCCTGCTGGTCAATCATGCCAGATGGCATATGCGGGCTCTGCAGTGGGACCTGAAGTTCCAGTGGGCGCAGCACCAGGGCAACCTGTCCGATCACGTCCAGATCTCGGAGGGGACTGCAAAACAGTTGCAGTGGTGGCTCTCGAACCGGCAATGCGTCATGGGCAGATCCCTCTCCCTTCCCCAGCCAGAGCATACAGTTGTGACGGACGCGTCCCTTCTGGGATGGGGCGGTCACATGGGAGAGGCGGAGATCAGAGGCCTCTGGTCTCCGGCGGAGTCCCGGCTCCATATCAACATTCTGGAGCTCCGGGCGATCCGGCTTGCACTCAAGGCATTCCTTCCCTCTGTCAAAGGGAAGGTAGTGCAGGTGTTCACAGACAACACCACCGCCATGTGGTACTGCAACAAACAGGGCGGGGTGGGGTCTTGGACCCTTTGTCAGGAGGCTCTGCGCCTCTGGACATGGCTGGAACATCAGGGCATGTTCCTGATGGTTCAACACCTGGCAGGTTCTCTGAACGCCAGGGCGGACGAACTCAGCCGCAGGTGCATGATGGATCACGAATGGCGTCTTCACTCGGAAGTGGCGCAAGGACTCTTTCTACAGTGGGGAGAGCCTTGGTTAGATCTATTCGCCACCGAAGAGAACGCGCAATGTCATCAGTTCTGCGCGTTGGAATTTCCAAGGCGGCACTCGCCGGCGACGCTTTTCGTCGCGAGTGGAGTTGCGGTCTGTTGTACGCCTTTCCGCCTATACCACTTCTACCCAGAGTGTTGAAGAAGATTCGGCACGACCGGGCCCAAGTCATTCTTGTGGCTCCGGACTGGGCTCGAAGAGTTTGGTATCCCGAGCTACTCAATATGAGCATAGATCCCCCGATCCGTCTGCCTCTTCGGGAGGATCTTCTGTCGCAGCAGCAGGGGACGGTCCTCCACCCGAACCTGTCCAGTCTACACCTGCTTGCGTGGAGATTGAGCGGCGGCAGTTGATTCCTTTCCACTTGCCTCCCGAAGTTTGTGATGTGATTCTGGCAGCCAGGCGTCCCTCCACTAAGGTGGTATACGCCTGCAGGTGGAACAAATTTGTGGCATGGTGCACAGCAAAGGCTGTGGATCCCCTTTCTGCCCCTCTTTCTGAGGTCCTTCTGTTCCTTCTCTCTCTGGCCCAACAGGGTTCTGCCCTGGGTACCATCAAGGGTTATCTTTGTGCTATCTCGGCCTTCCTCAGGCTTCCTGATCAGCCCTCCCTTTTCAAGTCCCCTGTTGTTAACAGGTTCTTAAAAGGCATTACTCACCTCTTCCCTCCTGTTCCGTTTGTGATGCCTCAGTGGGACTTGAACTTGGTTCTTACCTTTTTAATGTGCGCTCCCTTTGAGCCTCTGCATAACTGTCCTCTTCGTCTTCTGACTCTAAAGACAGCCTTTCTGGTGGCCATCACCTCCGCTCGGCGGGTGAGTGAGCTCCAGGCTTTATCTTGCAAACCTCCCTTTCTGTCTGTTCATCCAGACAAGGTTGTTCTTCGGACGCGTCCGTCCTTCTTGCCAAAGGTGGTTACTGCCTTTCACATTGGGCAGACCATCACTTTGCCTACCTTCTTTCCGCCTCCGCATCCTTCCAGGGAGGAGGAGAGGCTCCACCGTCTGGACCCAAAACGTGCGCTCTCCTTCTATATCGACCGCACAAAACACTTCCGGGTGGATGACCAGCTCTTTGTTGGCTACGTGGGCGCCAAAAAGGTCGGGCGGTGCACAAGAGGACCATCTCCCGCTGGGTTACCTTGTGCATCAAGACCTGCTATTCTTTGGCCAAGAAGGAGCCTCCTGTTGGGCTGCGTGCCCATTCCACCAGGGCAACGGCTGCTACCACGGCCTTGGGCCGCGGTGTTCCGCTGCCGGTTATCTGTCAGGCAGCTACGTGGGCCTCGCTGCACACGTTTACTAAGCATTACTGCCTTGACAGTCAGGTCCGGAGGGACGGCTTCTTTGGCCGTTCTGTCCTCCAGGACTTCCTTGTCTGATCTTTGTTCGCAGACCCACCACCGGGGTTGGTATTGCTGGGGTATCTATTCTAAGGTAAGGAATCTATCACTAACGTGTCTCTTTCAGATGCACAAGTTACTAACTTGTGTAACGATATATCTGTAAGAGACAGTAGTTAGTGATAGATTCCCTACCGCCCCACCCATCCTCCCCGTTCTGCGAACTGATTTCTAGGGTTAAGGACATCCCTTTCAGGGCCCTAGTATTTTTCAGACACCTGTGTCAGCTTCTTGCATGGCTCTGCGTTCCTGGCGCGGAAAGTCGTGTACAGAACTGACGTCAGCGCGCAGGGGCGGCGCCTAAGTACTGCCCGCGACGTCATCCTGGCGATCACGACGCCGACGACGGACGCGGAGCCGCACGACGCCGCCTACCGACGCGCAAGGGTACTGCTACGCAAAACTTTCCGGATCCAGCCTGACGCCTGGGGATATTCTAAGGTAAGGAATCTATCACTAACTACTGTCTCTTACAGATATATCGTTACACAAGTTAGTAACTTGTGCAACGGCTTGGCAACACCAAATATGGTTTAATGGCGCCCTTCCACACCCAATAACGCCGGTCCGTTTAGGCCCTTTATCAATAGATGGGGCCACGTGGCCCGTTTTGGCTACCCCACACCCACGTTATCTAGCAACTGCGACACTCGCAGAACTTCGGGTATTGCATACTTCTTTAATACGTATACATAGATCTGTTATACACTTTGTGTCGCGCAACTTCCAGGTGGGAGCACCTGGCGTTGCTGCGAAACCAGCTGCACCTGCTGGTGTCACCATCAGTCCTCTTATGGTTAATTCAGTCATGGGCAAGCGTCAACAGAATAAGGGTGAATTCCCTTATTGGCTTGCTGAAAAATATGGACAGATCGAAGCTGTTTTTCCGAACACCACTCCGGTGGAGAAACACAGGATACTAACCATAAGTTTACCTAAAGACTTAGTTCCCGAATTGGCTGATTGTAACACTTGGTACAAAGTGTTTGCAGCGGTATATTCGATGTGTTTCGGCACCCCCTCCATGACCGTACTCCTCTCCGTGATAAAACGTGTTCAGGATGAACACTGAGCCGAAGCGTCTCTGGAGTTGGGGATGAGACTGGTCGGGGTGTTCGACATGGTTGCTGATATGATCCTTGCTAATGTTAAGGGTGATGCTGTAAGCTTACAAGTGGCTAACCGCTTGGAGGCTGTTGCAGATGCAGACAAGCCACGCAAATTACCAAAGATTATTGCAAAGGCTTATAAAACCTTAGGCCGCAATAGTCTGGGAGTTAAGCCTTTTACTCAAACACAGACGCAATCTCAAACTCAACAAAAAGCCCAGACTGATAAAGATGGGCGCCCGTTCTTTCCTAAAAAGAACTGGAAAAAAAAAAAAAACGGGGCACCAGAAGCAGGGTTCGTGTGCTGGTTCACAGACACAGGAGTCTTCCAAGTGTACTTATGATTTGCGCGACCGCGTGAAAATTAAGACTCCTGATAGATTTCAGGTCCCTGATCAGCGCTCTCCTCGTTCTTTATAGGACTCATCGGACTCTCAAGTCGGTGGAGGGGAGCGCCAAGATCGTGGCAAAGGTCAGACGAAACAACAGGGAAGAGATCTACCTCGACAGTTTGACGTCAAAGCCAAACAAGAGGAACTGCCTCGTTTTCGACACCCGTATCAGAAGAAAAAAGTTGCCACTTTAACAGCGAAGTTTGCCTCAGACGGTGAGAACGCGACTCCTAGACTGGACATGGGCAGTGACTCTGCTCGACAGCGCAGCAGAGGTTACCATAGTGCGGGAGGCACTGCGTCCCTGTCTGAGGGGCGACAGCAAGTGATACATTCATTACAGTAGAAACTGCAGATACCTGGGTTGCCCCCCCCCCCGGATAGACTGAGATCATAATTCAAATTGAAGGTGATATACTGCGTCCTATCAAAGTGGTTTTCTGAGAAAATCTTACTTCCTCATACAACATTTTGTTGGCGGACGCAGATTGGCCTCCACCCTTTGTGTTAGCCCCTTCTAGAGGGGAGGACTTGATACTTCCGAGTTTTTCGCTTTTCGTCCCTGAAGAACATGCAAAGGCTTACGCAGCTCAGTGGGCTTTGGCCCTTGCCCCAGCGGTTTACCGTAATCAGGTGGGCTGGGATATTGATTCACCGGCACATGAGATACCATTACGGTTTATGCCGCAACCGCAATATCCAATCAGACGTGAGGCTAAGGCTCACGTTTGTGACATTCTAACGCAGTTGGAGTATCAAGGAGTGATTGAATCCTGCGCATAACTGATGAATAATCCTCTTTTTCCGGTATCAAAACCTGGCGGTTCATATCGAATTGTATTGGATTATCGAAATTTGAATAGTCATTGTCGCACGTTTGCAGTGCAAAACAAGCACAGCTCTGCACTAGTAAACAACCTTGTACGTAAAAAATATAAAACTACACTGGACATATCCAATGGTTTCTACAGTCATAATTTGGCTCCTGAGAGCCATGACTTGACAGCATTTACCGCCGTCGGAAATCAGAAAAAATTTACGCGTTTGCCTATGGGGTATAAAAATAGCCCTGGGGCATTTGCTGCACGTGTTGTGTCTTTGTTGCATGACATAGATCCCGATGCGTTGTCGTACGTTGATGACATTTATCTGACGGACGACGAACTAATACCGCATCTTGTCCGAGTCGACCGCATCATTTTATCCTTTGCCGACTATGGATACAAATTCAGTTTTGCAAAATCACACATCACACCGCTCCTTTGGCGGTGCTCTTTTTGGGCTATGAGCTCAATAATGAAAGTAGGGGGTTGGCCCCCCACTTTCTGGAGAAATGTGCTCAATTGCAACCTCCCTCTACGATGAAGAAACTTCAGTCTTTGCTGGGATTTTTGAATTTCGGGAGGACATACATTCCCGATTATGCCCAGCGTATCAAACCGCTTTATGCGTTGATACAACCAACATATTCTTCTGCCAGCTGGCTTCCAGAACATACCACTATCCTACAATCTTTGCAATCTGATATGCTTGCAACTAACTTCTTGTTGACGTGTGATAACACCACGAACCTGGTGATACGTATTGTGCCTGCCAGGGAAGGTGGGTTTCACCTACTTAACGTTCAATGAGGGGGACACAGTTCCTATGGCATACAAATCACATTTATACACTGCGGCTGAAATGCGTTTTTCGAATGTTGAAAAGATTTTGACGGCGGTCCAAATGGCGATTCTGAAAGAACGCTCACTGGCACAAGGTAAACACATTCTTATGGTCACGCCTTTCCCTGCTTTAGAAGCAGTGACTAAGGCAAGTGTACCTAACTCTAAGGGTCTGGTGGCTTAGTGGACTAATGCATCCACTGCAGGGGCCTGTGTTCGACCTCATGGTCACAGGTTCAAATCCCGGCGAATCCACTCAGCCTTTCATCCATTTGAGGTCGGTAAAATGAGTACCATTGAGTTGGGTAACAATAAACATCTGTTATTCAGTGCCTTGAGACCCATGGGTGATAAGTGCGCTTTACAAATACAAGTGTTATGTTATGTTAAGGCACTACATCCCCGTTGGATACAATGGGCTACTTCTTTGACATCATCTGATGTCACGTTTATCTTTGACCCTGCACTTCAGACCCAGGAGTTTTTACAGTATGAACACGTTATCCTCCTCCGCTGTTGTTGCTTCCTTTACATGAGTACAAATGTATCATTTATACCGATGGCTCGGCTCAATTGGCCACCGGTTCCAAACACGCTTATTCAGCGGCTTGCGCTATTGTGGCTGGTTCGATTGTCAATGTAGAATTCAAGTCTTCCATAGTCAGGCACTTGGAGACTGTACAGCACAATTGGCGGAGCTGCATGCTCTTGTTCTTGCCCTTGAGTTTGCCGATCCTAATGTGAATACTCTTATTGTATGCGATTCTTACTACTGTGTTCAATCTTTTAATGACAACTTATTTTTTGGGTCTCAGAATGACTATCGAGACTCTAAAGGCAGCGCAATTGCGCATAAAACGCTTTGAGTTCGAGTGGCAGACCTTAAACAGCATCTGCCCCTCACGCATGTTACCCATACTCTTGGCCATCAGCGTGTGGGAGCACATGCTCTTGGTAATTCTTTGGCTGACGAAGCGGCCAAATCTGCAGTAGCCACGTGTTCCATAGCAGCAGTTACAAGGTCCATGACTAAAATAGATAATGATATTCTGGCAGCGGTAGCTGCTACGAAGGAGTGAACTGCTTATCCTCGGGGTTTCCCTTCGAAATACTCTTATCCTATATCTCCCGAACAGGTTCCTTATGCTAAGATTCCATCTGTTGGGGATCGGCTGATTCCAAACATGGACCGCAGACTTTTTTTTTTTAAATTGTTTTTATTAGTGTTTACCAGCATAACAAACCATACGACGTATGCTACAACATACGACAAAGCGAAAGAAATGGAACAATCCATGCCACATATTTACCTTATTGCAATTTAAAAAACAATGCGAGTTGTGGTTTCAGTAGTAGTGCCCAGTTCCAGTGAGGTAGTGCATCCCCAGTCCCCCAGGTTGAGTAAAGCGTCGTGGGTTGTTGTGCGCCGGTTGTGTGATTTGGTGGTCAGTTACCGCCTGCCTCCCCGTGTCCACTGTCTGATCTGTCGATTGTGCCTGCAGGTAGTGTTGCAGTGGGCTCCAAATGTCGCGTGGCCGTGATGATGTTGGTAATAGTTCCACGTATGTATTCATTTGTTCTTGGCAAATTGTGAGGTCTTGCAACCACTCTTTAAATTTGGGTGCCCTTCCTCATCTGCATGCTACTCGTCTCTTTGCAATCAGAAGTGCTAGCGACGTGTACCGTCTATATCGTATATCTATCTCTTGGTGTAACCTATTATCGTGACTAGTGGGGTAGCTGGGATGTGCAGGCCAGTCATCTGGTCGAGCGCCACCAAGACATCCGCCCAGAAGTGCTGAACTGGGGCGCTGAACTGGGGCGCAGCCCCAGGCTGTGTGTAGAAAGTCTGCCCCTTCTGCCCTGCACCTATCGCAGCGATCTGTATTTCTGAGGCGGAAGCGCATGAGTTTCACGGGGGTGTAGTACAGCCGGTGCAGGTACTTATAGTGGATTATTCACAATCTGCTACTGGCCGATATGTTCCCGGTTTGCAGACAGCAGTAAGTCCACTGGTCATCCGTGAGGGGAAAGCCTAGCTCTGCCTCCCAGTGCTTCCACGCAGTAGGGGTGTCGTGTGTACAGTCAGACTAGGTAGTACGATATAACATGGAGACCACGTGTGTGGGGGTCTCTTTTTGTAGCAGTGAATGTAGGGGTGTCATGATTGGAGGCTCGTGTGGAAAGTCAGGAGTGAGAGACCTGACATCCTGTCGTAGTCGAATATACAGAAAGAGCTCTAGTGGTGTTGGAGTGGCGTCCCCAAAGAATTCCTCTCGGGTGTGAAATTTACTGTGTCTATATAAGTCCCCCCATGTCAAAGCAGAGACTTTCCTAAGCATTTGTCGGCAGCCCCCCTACTGAGTGACAGGGAGGTCTATTCTACCTGCGAGGGGCAGCAAGGGGGAATACAGTAGATCTAGTTGGAGTCTGCGAGCCAGGACTCTCCAGGCTTTGTTCGTGCATTCCACCGTAGTTGAGGTGGTGTGGGCGTGGGTGGGAGGTGAGCTAAGGTAGGCCGAGCTAGGGGTAGGAGCCATATATCCATCCTCTACGGCGAGGTGGGGCATGTAGGGCGGAGGGTTCAACCAATACGCTGCATAGTGGGCTTGGGCGCAGTTAAAATATAGTTTCATGTCTGGGATTTCGAATCCTCCAGCAGCAAATGGGCGGATAAGTGTGTCCCATTTGAGCCTAGGTTGTTTCCCTCCCCATGTCAGGTGGAGGAGTTGGGATTTCAGGGTCTTGAAGAAATGGTCACTAGGGGCGTATGGAATGTTGAGAAAGAGGTATAAAAATTTGGGGAGAATCGCCATCTTTATAAGTGAAGTTCTGCCAGCCATGGAGAGTGGCATGGCTAGCCATCGGGTAATTTTCTCCGTGATGAGATCTAAGGCTCTCCCGTAGTTGGCTCTAATCAATTCGTCCTTATCCCTCGTGATTACGATGCCCAAGTAAGTGACCGTGTCCTCACACCAAGCAAGGGGGAAGTCCGGGGCGAAGCGGGTGGTTGCAGCGGTGAGGGGGAATATTTGAGATTTCCCCCAGTTTGTTTACACCAGATAAGTTCCCAAAGAGGATGAGGACCCGGAGAATCGGATTCAGGCTGTGTTCAGGGTTGCAAAGATAGAGGGTGAGGTCGTCGGCGTATAAGGATATTAGGAGTTGCCGTTCAGGGTATATGAGGGCAAAGTCGCCATGATGTTGGTGCAGTATCTGATGGAGACATCTAGCCGCAGATTCCTTAACTTAGAATATCCCCAGGTGTCAGACTGGATCCGGAACTTTTTTTGCGTAGCAGTACCTCTGCGCGCCGGGGGGTGGCTCCGCCCTGACGTTGTCCCCGGACCTGACGTCAGTGGAGCTATATAGGACCCCCCTGGCGCGCTGACGTCAGTTTCCTTCTTTTCCGCGTTCCAATGCGGATCCGGGATTCAGCTGTTCATCTGGCCCGTTTTTCTTCAGGCCCTTTTTCGGCGTCCTTTGGCGTCTGGGAACAGTGTGCGATGCCTTCGGGCTTTAAGTTGTGCGAAACTTGTTCGCGTCAGATGTCGGCGATGGACCCGCACGCCATTTGTATGTGGTGTCTTGGGTCGCACCATGACTCCGTGGAGTGTGACGCCTGCCGGCAGATGCGCCCAAAGTCCCTACGGGAGCGTCGGATGAAGCTCTTAGCCGCCCGGATTACCCGCGCGGCGTCCCCCCGCCGTTCTCCGGTTGGGTCTTCTCTCCGCCTCCGCTCCCGGAGTCGATCCCGCGAACGTCGCTCTACAGGTAAGTTGAAGAAAAAGTCACGGAAGTCTAGGTCCTCGCCTCCACGTGACGATGGGGGCCATGGTTCCCGTTCCCACACGGAGCCGTGTGCCCCGGAGTCCGCCTCCCTTTACCCGCCCTTTCCGGGTACTGGCACGACTCGGCCCCAGATGGAAGCCTACTACAAGGCTTTGCACTCCATCTTCGGGTCACCTCCTCTCCCTGGCGTGCCTTCGGGTCCCACAGTGGAGGTAGGCATTCAGGTCGGATCTCCGTCGGCGGGTTCGCCCTCGGCGCCGACCGAGTGCCTCGGCTCCAGAGCCGTGCCGGCATCCTCTTTGGCGTCGGCGGCCGAGTGCCTCTGCTCCGGAGCCGTGCTGGCGTCGGGTGCCAACGCCGATGGGCGTTTTAGTCCCGTGCCGTGCCATTCTGTCTCGTCTCCGCATAGCCCCTGGCGGCTCCCTGCGTCGGCACCGGCGGTCAAGTGCCTCGACTCCGGCTCCAGAGTCGTGCCGGCTTCAGACAGCCCCCCGCCGAGCCATTCTGCCCTGTCTCCGCATAGCCCCTGGCGGCTTCCTGCGTCGACCTTGGCATTAGCGGCGCCGCTGGCGCCGTGCCTGTCGCCACCTGGTCCTCAGGCTCTGTCTCCGCGCCTCTCCATGGTGGGTTCGACGCCTTACGGCGTGCCGGAGCGGCGCCGCTCGACGCCGGAGCGGTCGCCAGCACCTGTCGGTTCTCCGCTCCGGAGGACACAGGCCGGGTAGGCCCGGACTTGTCTCCTCGCCAGTTGCCTCCAATGCCATGGGGGCAGTGGGCCCTTGTTCCTCCTCCTGTGGGACGTGTCAGCTTGCAGCCGTCCCCTACAGATGGGCTATTGTCACCCCCCACCATGCCCACTGAAGCTGGTGCTTTGTATTTCAGGGGTGTTCGTAGGGCTGCAGCTGTTTTACATTTGCACCCTTCTTCTCTGTCCTTGTCTTCCGACCCTTTATTGGATCTACTCCACCAGGGTGCAGTAGATATTGAGCCCTTGCTACCTTTTAGCAGCTTATTGTTCAATGCCCTTCTCGGGACATGGGCACGGCCCTCTTCCGGAGATGCTGTCGACAGGGCTGTAGCACACCGGCACCGTCCGGCTCCTGAGAGCCCAGCCTTTTTGTCCCTTCAGCCTGGGGCTTATGGCCTTGTAGTGCAGGTGTCTTTGGCCACGCAACCTTCCTCTCCGCCTCTTCTGCAGCCTCCTACTAGGGAGTCTCGTTGGTTGGAAGCGTGTGGACGTGGCATTTTTGCGTCCTCTAGTTCAGCCTTACGTGCTCTGAACACAGCTTGCGTCTTTTCCCGGGCTTCTTCTGCCCTATGGGACTCGGTGGAGTGTCTTTTGCCTGCCCTCCCCGAGTGTCCTCGCGCTGACGTAGCTAGTCTTCTTCACGAAGGCCGAGAAATGGCGCGGTTTACCATTCGGTCCGCCGTTGACGCTACTGATTTGGTGGGTCGGGCGATGGCGAGGTCCGTTGCTTTGCGCCGCCATGCTTGGCTCCGCGACGGGGGTTTCCCCGACAATGTCCGTGACAGTCTCCGGGACTTGCAAAACAGTATGGTATGCAGTTCCTAGTGAACACTGTAGGTTGACGTATGGTTAGTATAATAAGTTATACACTAAGGGCAGGAGAACATTGCCTCCTTTTGGAAAAAGAGACTCTACACACCCCCATCAGTGGGGTGTCTTGCTTCATCATCGGGTCTGCTCCTTATCGGGTCGGCGCTGCAATACCCGATCGGCGCCTTGACGGTGCCTTTGGCGGAGATCTTTATTTCCTTTTTGCCGTAAGGTGCCGTGCGTGTGAGGGCCCTAGTGAGTGTAGATGTAGTGAGTGTAGAAGTGAGGTTAAAACAAAAAGTGGTACCTGTAGATCTATGACATCAACCCAGTCTGGGTAAAGGAGATGTTACATCAACGGCCGGCGAGTTCGAACACATATGGTCAGCAGACCTACCCCAGCTCTGCTGGTGACCAGCGGCACCGGCAGAGCTGGGGTAGGTCTGCTGACCATATGCGCGGATGTCGAAGACACTGCACTATTCAGTGTTCGAACTCGCCGGCCGTTAATGTAACATCTCCTTTACCCAGACTGGGTTGATGTCATAGATCTACAGGTACCACTTTTTAGGGTGCTGTAAGGGTGGTCACTTTATTAGTTTATTGTGTACCCCTACCAAAAAAGTGTGGATAGACATAGATCTTGGATTTGGTCCTGAAGAATTGCCTTCTAATTGAAGTATCGGCAAGAAACATGTTGACCTTAATGCGCACAAACCCCGTGACCTTTAACAGGGGTGCGCGATTTTCACGTTTTTAATGAAGGAGAGTGGCCACGATCATTAAAGTTGTTTTGGGGTGGACCACCCCCTTTTGTTTTAACCTCACTTCTACACTCACTACATCTACACTCACTAGGGCCCTCACACGCACGGCACCTTACGGCAAAAAGGAAATAAAGATCTCCGCCAAAAGGCACCGTCAAGGGCGCCGATCGGGTATTGCAGCGCCGACTCCGATAAGGAGCAGACCCGATGATGAAGCAAGACACCCCACTGATGGGGGTGTGTGAGGGTCTCTTTTCCAAAAGGAGGCAATGTTCTCCTGCCCTTAGTGTATAACTTATTATACTAACCATACGTCAACCTACAGTGTTCACTAGGAACTGCATACCATACTGTTTTGCATCACTTTGGGGCATGTATGCTGGACCTGGATAAATATAGCCCATAGTCCTCTATTTGTTAATAAGTCTCCGGGACTTACCATTTGATGGTGTGTCCCTGTTTGACGCACATGCGGACTCTGCGGTTCACCGCCTTCTGTCTACCCTTCCGTAGTGTGTCTTGCTTCAGGTTGGCCCTGGGTTCCTGGTAATACCTCAGCGGCCTAAGCGGCTTCTCGCCGTATTTGCTTTCTTTCATGCAGCAGGTCAGCTGCTTATTTTTTCTGCCTTGCACGCCCCTACCACAAGGGTTATATGTTCGGAACCTGTGGTTTCTGTGTTCCCAATTTACGTCCTCTGACTATGGGCTCACGCTCAAGAGATGCCCGTTCTGCGGGTTGATGCTTACCCTATGTGGGGTATTTGTTAGCTATTGTATAGCTGCCTTCTTCCCACGGCAGTCTTTCTACGCTTCTGTGGGGCCCTTTTTATTACTTTGTTCGGCAGCTGTGCCTGTGCGCTTTACTGCTGCTGCATGCCCTCCCGAGGCCTTCTTGCGGTCCATTTGTTGGGCTCTCTCATAGTTGCTGCTGCTGGTCTGCGGCACTCCCCTGCATCTCACTACTCCATTTCTTGAGGCCGGAAGGGCTTTCAGGTCCCTCCCGTCTAATTCTGGTTCTTTCCCTGCGGCCGTTCCATCTCTGGACTGTCTATCACAGGACCCTGTCGCTGTGTTCTATTACGTTCAGCGACTACTCCCTAGTGTGCTCGCTCTCACAGGCTGGTGCGTTTTCCGGCACCTTTCCGTTGTACGGTTCTACTCTCCTATGCCTGTGTTGCGTAGTCCTCTCATGTTTGGACTTCGCTCTCCGTGGCGGCATTTTGGCCCCAGACCTTGCTGTCTGTTCACAGTAGCCAGTGGGTCTTTCCTACCGCCTGTGGCTGTTGTGTCTGGCTCTGGGCCGGTACCACTGCTACGTAGCTGTTGGTGCTCTCATGGGTTTTTCTTTCTCAACTCATCCACCGGGCTGTGCCCTGTCTTCTTTAGCCTGTCCGGCGTACTACACACACCCAGACCTCCTGCAGGCGTACTCTGCCTTGTGGTGGCTGTGGTCTTGTTTCTCACTTTCGTGAGCGCATGTCTTCGATGTGTGTTAGTTTTGCCGTCTCTCTTTCACACGATACCCCTATTAGTGCGTCTCTCGTGTCTCAGCTGTTGCTCGTGGCGCTTTATGGGGCCTTCTCCTCTCCATGGTGTGGTTCTGGCGGTACATACGGTTTATATTGTGTAATTCTGTTCCCCACATTCGTGGCGCTGGTTGTTGCCATTCTTCTCATGCCCGCCCTTTCACATGTCGGGTGCATGGGCCACGGTGCGTTAGCCGGTCTTGTGTTTCCTTTAACACTGCCTCATCCTGGGAGTCATCAGCATCCTTCCGCTGCTGTTTTCACTTCCACTGTGCTTCTGCATGTCCGTCCTGCCTGCTCGGACTCGGTCCATTTTTGTACACTAGCTACACCTTTCTCTTTTCCAAGTCCATCGGATCCTGTGGATCCCTCATATTATACACTTGGTTCCTCTCCTTTTTCGGAAAGTATCCATTTTTATTCCGCACTGCCCTTCTGGTTCTGTGCTCACTTCTCCTCTGTTTCACCAACAGGGATTTCCTGCCGCCCTCGGCAGCTTTAATGCCATTGCCTTTCATTGTTGGCCACTCCCTATGGAGTATTGTACTCCGGTGTTGGCCACTCTGGCAGTTCTGCCCCCACTCTGTTTAGCCGGCTGCTTGACACTTCTGTTCCCCTAACCACTTAGTGGGGTTCTCTCGCAGACCCGCATCCTATGGGGTATGGCTTTGGTATCTATTCTAAGTTAAGGAATCTGCGGCTAGATGTCTCTATCAGATGTACGAGTTACTTACCTTCGGTAACAATGTATCTGGTAGAGACGTTGTCTAGCCGCAGATTCCTTAACGCCCACCCATCCTCCCCGATCTGCGAGGACATGTTCAGGTGGGGTTTTCTACATTCACTCCCTTGGAGTGGTTTATCCTTCTACGGGGCGGTATCTTTCGCCACCCTCCCCGTTAGGCTTATTCTGGCATTGCTTGTTCTGCTTCTCCCACTCTCATGCTTGGGCGATAGGTTCAGGTGTCCTTCTGCGTTTCTCACATCAGTTTCCTCCAGTATGGAGCCTACTGGTGTTTTCTACCCTCCCACCCACCTTCTCCGTTGCCACTCCTACAACCCATTGCTTTTGAGGTCTTTCTAGCCTGTTCCTCAGTCCAATGGCTCTATCATACGGGACACAGTCTCCCTATTTCTTTCTTTAACCTTATGGGTTGGGGCTTTCTTGTTTGTCGCAGTTGGCTCAATTCATTACTCCTTTTGCCTCAGGAGAGAGCATTCTGTCGCTTTTGTGGGGTTGCTTTTCATTCCCTTCCTCAAGTGCTGACTTTCTTTCGTCTGCCTCGGTCTTCTTTTTATACATCTATTTCCCTTAGGGGTAACATTCACTTTGCTTATGCGAAATAACTTCTCCATGTATTGCTCTGCTCTTTCCTTATCTGAAAGACACGTTAGTGACAGATTCCTTACCTTAGAATATCCCCAGGCGTCAGGCTGGATCCGGAAAGTTTTTTGCGTAGCAGTACCCTTGCGCGTCGGTAGGCGGCATCGTGCGGCTCCGCGTCCGTCGTTGGCGTCGTGATCGCCGGGATGACGTCGCGGGCAGTACTTAGGCGCCGCCCCTGCGCGCTGACGTCAGTTCTTCTTTTTCCGCGCCAGCAAGCGCAGATCTGGGAAGAGCAGTGCCCTGGTCATTTTTTGACCATACTTTTTGGTGAATTTTTTCACTGTTTCTCAATCGACTTCAAGGTGTCGTAGGGATGCCCGGTTTCAAACGTTGCGGCGCCTGTGCTCGGATGATGTCCGTCACAGAACCGCATTGGGAGTGTCTCTTCTGCCTCGGCCGAGGCCACGACACGCAGTCTTGTACCGACTGCCAGGCCCTCAACCCGAAAGCTTTGCGAGAGCGGTCTCGAAAGCTCCTCGAGGCCCGGCATTCGGCTCCGCGAAGCCCCGGTCGCGTGAGAGGTCCAGGGGTCGATCGCGGAGTCCACACCGGTCGTCGGCATCGAAGTCTTCTTCGTCCGGTAAGTCGAAACACAAAAAGTCCAAAAAGCATCATCGCTCTAGGACTTCGCCTCGCCGGTCTCGCGACTCGGCTGAGGCCCCTCCCGGCACCGACCCCGCGGCCCCGGACATGCCTGTGGAGTCGCCCCCGCAATACCCGCCCTTCCCGGGTTCGGGGGCGGATCCGGCCCAAGTGCAGGAATTCCTGTCGGCCATGGCCCGCCTCTTCGGGCCTCCAGGTCCCTCCGGTGCGCCTTCGGGCCCCGCGGGCCCTGATGGGGTTGCTCCGGCGCCGCCGGCGGCTCCGGCGCCGCACGAGCCTCCAGCCTCGATCCCGGCTCCGGCCTCGATCCCGGCTCCGCAACCCCCATCGACGCCGGTCGACCTAACGACACTCCGCCGGCGCCGATGTCTCCGGTGCCGTTCTCGACGCCGCCTGGGGCTCCGGGCGGCGTCGTCCCCCAGTTCCTTCCGGCTCCGGACATGGACCCGGACCGACGTCGCTCGACGCCGGTTCCGGCGCCGATGAGACCTTGGGTCCCAAATGTCCCTCCTCCCCCTTATTTTGAACCTGAGGAGGACCAGGAGGACTGGGAGGGGTCTGATGACCCTCTGACACAACAGTGTCAGTACGATGAGGACTGGACAGAGGGTCTAGGGGATGCCAGTGGTCTAGATACTTCCCCTGACACTGGCATGCTGTCTCCTCCCGTGGCTACGGAGGAGGGAGCCAATTTTGCAACGGTGTTGCGTAGGGCGGCTGGAGCCTTACATCTCCAACTCCCTGCTGTGGCGGTCAAGGTTAATCTCTTGACAGAGGTGCTTCAGCCGGCAGCCTCCTCTACGGAGACTGTGCTGCCGTTTAACGACGCCCTCACTGACGTTCTTTTGGGCGCCTGGTCCAAGCCCAACACAGGGGCTCCTGTGGATAGGAACGTGTCCCGACGCCATCGCCCAGCTCCGGGCGACCCCCTGTTTCTCTCTGTCCACCCCACCCCTGAGAGCTTGGTTGTCCAAGCCTCCGCTTCCCAAACCGCCTTCCCTACCGCCCCACCGGATAGGGAATCCAAACGCCTGGATCAATTTGGGAAGAAGGGTTTTTCTTCCTCCAGTGCTGGCTTGCGGTCCATCAACACCGCTTGCCTTTTGGGCCGATATACCCACTCCTTGTGGGATTCGGTGGCGAATGTTTTGCCCCAGTGTTCTGAGGAGGTCCAGACACTGCTTTCCCGCGCCATTGCGGAAGGAAGGGATGCGGCCAAATACACAATCCGATGTGGCCTTGATACCGCCGACTCGCTGGGCAGGTCTATTGCAACGACGGTGGCGCTACGACGCCACGCCTGGCTGAGAACCACTGGTTTTTCAGGGGATGTCCAGAATACTCTCATGGACATGCCCTTTGATGGAGTCGGTCTTTTGGGTCCAAAGCAGACCATGCGTTGGAGCGCTTTAAGGACTCACGGGCTACTGCAAAGTCCCTGGGCCTTTCTGCTACACGCCCTCCGCTGACTTCTGCTTTTCGCCCCTATCGTGGCCACGGTAGGGGCGCCCTTCACGTCAGCAGCCCAGCCACCGGCCCGCGCAGCAGGCGTCTTCGCGTGGCCGAGGACGTGGATTCCGCCGTGGCGGATCGGGCAACCAGCGTGCGGGTCAGGCCACCACCTCCAACCCGTCCGCGGCCTCCAAACCCTCCTAGTCCCTCCTTTCAGGTGCACAGCACGCCAGTAGGGGGCAGGGTCCGCCATCACCTTCCCCACTGGCGTACCATCACCTCGGACAGGTGGGTCTTGGACATTGTCCGAAGGGGCTACTCCCTCCCCTTCGAGTCCACCCCCCAGCCATGCCACCTCAATTCCACCGCATGTCAGGGGATCACTTGGTACTTCTGCAGAAGGAAGTCACGGCCCTCTTGGCCAAGAGGGCCATCGAGCATGTTCCGACCCCAGAAGTAGGGCGTGGTTGCTACTCCCACTACTTCCTGGTGCCCAAAAAGGACAAGGAGGACATGCGTCCTATCTTGGACCTCCGGAACGTCAATCGCTTCCTCCGGAAGGAGAAGTTCAAGATGCTCACCCTAGCTCAGGTCTTGACTGCCCTCGACCCTGGAGACTGGTTGGTAGCGTTGGACTTGCAGGACGCATATTTCCACATCCCCGTCCTGCCGGCCCACCGGCGTTACCTTCGGTTCACGGTAGGCCCCGAGCATTTTCAGTTCACCGTGCTCCCCTTTGGCCTTACCAGTGCCCCTCGGGTGTTCACGAAAGTGATGGCGGTGGTCGCAGCTCATCTGCGCCGGGCAGGGGTTTCAGTCTTCCCCTACCTCGACGACTGGCTGCTGAAGGCGGGCTCGTCCCAGGCAGTCGTCTCCCACCTCCAGACTACGGCCGAACACCTGCACTCGCTGGGGTTCTCCATCAATGTGCCGAAGTCGCATCTGATTCCCTCTCCACAGCTCCTTTTCATCGGAGCAGTTCTGGACACGACGCAGTTTCGGGCCTATCCTCCTGAACGGCGAGTCCGGGATATTCAGGCTATGATTCCGATCTTTCAGCCTTTATCCTGGGTTTCGGTACGGATGACCCTGAGGCTGCTGGGCCTCATGGCCTCATGGCCTCCTGCCCTCCTGCATCCTGCTGGTCAATCATGCCAGATGGCATATGCGGGCTCTGCAGTGGGACCTGAAGTTCCAGTGGGCGCAGCACCAGGGCAACCTGTCCGATCACGTCCAGATCTCGGAGGGGACTGCAAAACAGTTGCAGTGGTGGCTCTCGAACCGGCAATGGGTCATGGGCAGATCCCTCTCCCTTCCCCAGCCAGAGCATACAGTTGTGACGGACGCGTCCCTTCTGGGATGGGGCGGTCACATGGGAGAGGCGGAGATCAGAGGCCTCTGGTCTCCGGCGGAGTCCCGGCACCATATCAACATTCTGGAGCTCCGGGCGATCCGACTTGCACTCAAGGCATTCCTTCCCTCTGTCAAAGGGAAGGTAGTGCAGGTGTTCACAGACAACACCACCGCCATGTGGTACTGCAACAAACAGGGCGGGGTGGGGTCTTGGACCCTTTGTCAGGAGGCTCTGCGCCTCTGGACATGGCTGGAACATCAGGGCATGTTCCTGATGGTTCAACACCTGGCAGGTTCCCTGAACGCCAGGGCGGACGAACTCCAGCCGCAGGTGCATGATGGATCACGAATGGCGTCTTCACTCGGAAGTGGCGCAAGGACTCTTTCTACAGTGGGGAGAGCCTTGGTTAGATCTATTCGCCACCGAAGAGAACGTGCAATGTCATCAGTTCTGCGCGTTGGAATTTCCAAGGCGGCACTCGCTCGGCGACGCTTTTCGTCGCGAGTGGAGTTGCGGTCTGTTGTACGCCTTTCCGCCTATACCACTTCTACCCAGATTGTTGAAGAAGATTCGGCACGACCGGGCCCAAGTCATTCTTGTGGCTCCGGACTGGGCTCGAAGAGTTTGGTATCCCGAGCTACTCAATATGAGCGTAGATCCCCCGATCCGTCTGCCTCTTCGGGAGGATCTTCTGTCGCAGCAGCAGGGAACGGTCCTCCACCCGAACCTGTCCAGCCTCCACCTGCTTGCGTGGAGATTGAGCGGCGGCAGTTGATTCCTTTCGACTTGCCTCCCGAAGTTTGTGATGTGATTCTGGCAGCCAGGCGTCCCTCCACTAAGGTGGTATACGCCTGCAGGTGGAACAAATTTGTGGCATGGTGCACAGCAAAGGCTGTGAATCCCCTTTCTGCCCCTCTTTCTGAGGTCCTTCTGTTCCTTCTCTCTCTGGCCCAACAGGGTTCTGCCCTGGGTACCATCAAGGGTTATCTTTGTGCTATCTCGGCCTTCCTCAGGCTCCCTGATCAGCCCTCCCTTTTCAAGTCCCCTGTTGTTAACAGGTTCTTAAAAGGCATTACACACCTCTTCCCTCCTGTTCCGTTTGTGATGCCTCAGTGGGACTTGAACTTGGTTCTTACCTTTTTAATGTGAGCTCCCTTTGAGCCTCTACATAACTGTCCTCTTCGTCTTCTGACTCTGAAGACAGCCTTTCTGGTGGCCATCACCTCCGCTCGGCGGGTGAGTGAGCTCCAGGATCTATCTTGTAAGCCTCCCTTTCTGTCTGTTCATCCAGACAAGGTTGTTCTTCGGACGCGTCCGTCCTTCTTGCCAAAGGTGGTTACTGCTTTCCACATTGGGCAGACCATCACTTTGCCCACCTTCTTTCCGCTTCCGCATCCTTCCAGAGAGGAAGAGAGGCTCCACCGTCTGGACCCAAAACGTGCGCTCTCCTTCTATATCAACCGCACAAAACACTTCCGGGTGGATGACCAGCTCTTTGTTGGCTACGTGGGCGCCAAAAAAGGTCGGGCGGTGCACAAGAGGACCATCTCCCGCTGGGTTACCTTGTGCATCAAGACCTGCTATTCTTTGGCTAAGAAGGAGCCTCCTGTTGGGCTGCGTGCCCATTCCACCAGGGCAACGGCTGCTACCACGGCCTTGGGCCGCGGTGTTCCGCTGCCGGTTATCTGTCAGGCAGCTACGTGGGCCTCGCTGCACACGTTTACAAAGCATTACTGCCTTGACAGTCAGGTCCGGAGGGACGGCTTCTTTGGCTGTTCTGTCCTCCAGGACTTCCTTGTCTGATCTTTGTTCGCAGACCCACCACCGGGGTTGGTATTGCTGGGGTATCTATTCTAAGGTAAGGAATCTGTCACTAACGTGTCTCTTTCAGATGCACAAGTTACTAACTTGTGTAACGATATATCTGTAAGAGACAGTAGTTAGTGACAGATTCCTTACCGCCCACCCATCCTCCCCGTTCTGCGAACTGATTTCTAGGGTTAAGGACATCCCTTTCAGGGCCCTAGTATTTTTCAGACACCTATGTCAGCTTCTTGCATGGCTCTGCGTTCCTGGCGCGGAAAGTCGTGTACAGAACTGACGTCAGCGCGCAGGGGCGGCGCCTAAGTACTGCCCGCGACGTCATCCCGGCGATCACGACGCCGACGACGGACGCGGAGCCGCACGACGCCGCCTACCGACGTGCAAGGGTACTGCTACGCAAAAAACTTTCCGGATCCAGCCTGACGCCTGGGGATATTCTAAGGTAAGGAATCTGTCACTAACTACTGTCTCTTACAGATATATCGTTACACAAGTTAGTAACTTGTGCTTCAATGCCTTTCCGTCAACAGTGCTTCTCACTGTTGTTCATGGTGCCTTCTCACCCATTTTCTTTTTTATTCGCACACTGTTCTCATACTCTCACAGTTTTGCTGGGGGCTCCGCGTTGTGGCGCTGAAAAGTTCCTCCGAAAAAAACTGGCACCAGGGGGGTCCTATATAGCTCCACTGACGTCCTGTCCGGGGACAACGTCAGGGCGGAGCCAGGCGGCGCCACCCCCGGCGCGCAGAGGTACTGCTACGCAAAAGTTTTTCCGGATCCAGTATAACGCCTGGGTATATTCTAAGTTAAGGAATCTGCGGCTAGACAACGTCTACCAGATACATCGTTACCGAAGGTAAGTAACTCGTACATCTGAAAGAGACACGTTAGTGACAGATTCCTTACCTTAGAATATCCCCAGGCGTCAGGCTGGATCCGGAAAGTTTTTGCGTAGCAGTACCCTTGCACGCCGGTAGGCGGCGTTGTGCGGCTCCGCGTCCGTAGTCGGCGTCGTGATCGCCGGGATGACGTCGCGGGCAGTACTTAGACGCCGCCCCTGCGCGCTGACGTCAGTTCTTCTTTTTCCGCGCCAGTAAGCGCAGATCCGGGAAGAGCAGTGCCCTAGTCAATTTTTGACTACATTTTTGGTGATTTTTTCACTGTTTCTTTTCGAGTCGTCTCGACTCCTAGGTGTCGGTAGGGATGCCCAGCTTCAAGCCATGCAACGTCTGTGGTCGAATGATGTCGATCACAGACCCGCACTTGGAGTGTCTCTACTGTCTCGGCCGAGACCACGACACGAAGTCGTGCCCTGACTGCCGGGCCTTACACCCGAAGGCTTTGCGAGAGCGGTCTCGAAAGCTCCTCGAGGTCCGGCAGTCGGCTCCGCGCCGCACCAACCCCCGGTCCCGTGAGAGGTTGAGGGGCCGGTCGCGGAGCCCCCGCTGGTCGTCGGAGTCCAAGTCTTCGCACTCCTCGGGTAAGTCGAAGCACAAGAAGTCTAAGAAGCACCATCGCTCTAAGACTTTGCCTCGCCGGTCTCGCGACTCGGCTGAGGCCCCTGTCGGCACCGTCCCCGCGGCTCCGGATGTGCCTGTGGCGCCGCCCCCGCATTACCCGTCCTTCCCGGGTTCGGGGGCGACTCCGGCCGAGATACAGGAATTCCTGTTGGCCATGGCCCGCCTCTTCGGGCCTCAAGGTCCCTCCGGTGCGCCTTCGGGCCCCGCGGGCCCTGATGGGGTTGCTCCGGCGTCGCCGACGACTCCGGTCCCGGCATCGCCTGTCCCGCCAGCCTTGATCCCGGCCTCGGCTCCGGTCCCGGCTCCGGTGGTACCGCAACCCCGATCGACGCCGGTTGACCTAACCACGCCTCCGCCGGCGCCGATGTCCCCGGTGCCGTTCCTGACGCCGTCCGGGGCTCCGGGCGGCGTCGTTCCCCGGTTCTCTCCGGTTCCGGACATGGAGCCGGACCGACGTTGCTCGACGCTGGCTCCGGCGCCGATGAGACCTTGGGTCCCAGATGTCCCTCCTCCTCCATATTTTGAACCAGAGGAGGACCAGGAGAGCTGGGAGGGGTCGGAAGACCCTCTCACACAGCAGTGTGAGTATGATCAGGACTGGGCAGAGGAACTTGGGGATGCCAGTGGTCTAGACACTTCCCCTGACACTGGCATGCTGTCTCCTCCCGTGGCTACGGAGGAGGGAGCAAATTTCGCAACGGTGTTGCGTAGAGCAGCTGGAGCCTTGCACCTCCAATTGCCTACTGTGGCTGTCAGGACTAATCTCCTGACGGAAGTGCTTCAGCCGGCAGCTTCCTCCTCGGAGACTGTGCTGCCGTTTAATGATGCACTATCTGACGTTCTTTTGGGCACCTGGTCCAAGCCCACCACAGGGGCTCCTGTGGATAGGAACGTGGCCCGACGCCATCGCCCTGCTCCGGGCGACCCCTTGTTTCTCTCTCAACATCCCACCCCCGAGAGCTTGGTTGTCCAAGCCTCTGCCTCCCAAACCGCCTTCCCTACCGCCCCTCCGGATAGGGAATCCAAACGCCTGGACCAGTTTGGGAAGAAGGTTTTTTCTTCCTCCAGTGCTGGCTTGCGGTCGGTGAACACCGCTTGCCTTTTGGGCCGATATACCCACTCACTGTGGGATTCGGTGGCGGCTGTTTTGCCCCAGTGTTCTGAGGAGGTCCAGACACTGCTTACCCGCACCATTGCGGAAGGTAGGGATGCGGCAAAGTTCACCATACGTTGTGGCCTTGATACCGCCGACTCGCTGGGCAGATCGCTTGCAACGACGGTGGCGCTGCGTCGCCACGCCTGGCTGAGAACAACTGGTTTCTCGGGTGATGTCCGGAATACACTCATGGACATGCCCTTTGATGGAGTCGGTCTTTTTGGTTCCAAAGCAGACCATGCGCTGGAGCGTTTTAAGGACCCACGGGCTACTGCCAAGTCCCTGGGCCTTTCTGTTGTGCGCCCTCCGCTAACCTCTGCTTTTCGCCCCTTTCGTGGCCACGGAAGGGGCGCCCAGTCACGTCCGCTGCCCAGCCACCGGCCTGCGCAGCAAGTGTCTTCGCGTGGCCGAGGACGTGGCTACCGCCGTGGCGGTTCGGGCAACCAGCGTGCGGGTCAGGCCACCAACTCCGCCCCGTCCTCCAAGCCCTCCTAGTCCTTCCTTTCAGGTGCACAGCACGCCAGTAGGGGGCAGGGTCCGCCATCACCTTCACCACTGGCGTGCCATCACCTCAGACAGGTGGGTCTTGGACATTGTCCGAAGGGGCTACTCCCTCCCCTTCGAGACCACCCCCCCAGCCATGACACCTCAATTCCACCGCATGTCAGGGGATCACTTGGTGCTTCTGCAGAAGGAAGTCACGGCCCTCTTGGCCAAGAGGGCCATCGAGAATGTTCCGACCCCAGAAGTAGGACGTGGTTGCTACTCCCACTACTTTCTGGTGCCCAAAAAGGACAATGAGGACATGCGTCCTATCTTGGACCTCCGGAACGTCAATCGCTTCCTCCGGAAGGAGAAGTTCAAGATGCTCACCCTAGCTCAGGTCTTGCCTGCCCTCGACCCTGGAGACTGGTTGGTAGCGTTGGACTTGCAGGACGCTTATTTTCACATCCCCGTCCTGCCGGCCCACCGGCGTTACCTGCGGTTCACGGTAGGCCTCGAGCATTTTCAGTTCACCGTGCTCCCCTTTGGCCTTACAAGTGCCCCTCGGGTGTTCACGAAAGTGATGGCGGTGGTCGCAGCTCATCTGCACCGGGCAGGGTTTCCAGTCTTCCCCTACCTCGACGACTGGCTGCTGAAGGTGGGCTCGTCCCAGGCAGTCGTCTCCCACCTCCAGACTACGGCCGAACTCCTGCACTCGCTGGGGTTCTCCAGCAATGTGCCGAAGTCGCATCTGATTCCTTCTCCACAGCTCCTTTTCATCGGAGCAGTTCTAGACACGACGCAGATTCGGGCCTATCCTCCCGAACGGCGAGTCCGGGATATTCAGGCTATGATTCCGATCTTTCAGCCTTTATCCTGGGTTTCGGTACGGATGACCCTGAGGGTGCTGGGCCTCATGGCCTCCTGCATCCTGCTGGTCGATCATGCCAGATGGCATATGCGGGCTCTGCAGTGGGACCTGAAGTTCCAGTGGGCGCAGCACCAGGGCAACCTGTCCGATCACGTCCAGATCTCGGAGGGGACTGCAAAACAGTTGCAGTGGTGGCTCTCGAACCGGCAATGGGTCATGGGCAGATCCCTCTCCCTTCCCCAGCCAGAGCGCACAGTTGTGACGGACGCGTCCCTTCTGGGATGGGGCGGTCACATGGGAGAGGCGGAGATCAGAGGCCTCTGGTCTCCGGCGGAGTCCCGGCTCCATATCAACCTTCTGGAGCTCCGGGCGATCCGACTTGCACTCAAGGCATTCCTTCCCTCTGTCAAAGGGAAGGTAGTGCAGGTGTTCACAGACAACACCACCGCCATGTGGTACTGCAACAAACAAGGCGGGGTGGGGTCGTGGACCCTCTGTCAGGAGGCTCTGCGCCTCTGGACATGGCTGGAACATCAGGGCATGTTCCTGATGGTTCAACACCTGGCAGGTTCCCTGAACGCCAGGGCGGACGAACTCAGCCGCAGGTGCATGATGGATCACGAATGGCGTCTTCACTCGGAAGTGGCGCAAGGACTCTTTCTACAGTGGGGAGAACCTTGGTTAGATCTATTCGCCACTGAAGAGAACGCGCAATGTCATCAGTTCTGCGCGTTGGAATTTCCAAGGCGGCGCACGCTTTTCGTCGCGAGTGGAGTTGCGGTCTGTTGTACGCCTTTCCGCCTATACCACTTCTACCCAGAGTGTTGAAGAAGATTCGGCACGACCGTGCCCAAGTCATCCTTGTGGCTCCGGACTGGGCTCGAAGAGTTTGTTATCCCGAGCTACTCAGTATGAGCGTCGATCCCCCGATCTGTCTGCCTCTTCGGGAGGATCTTCTGTCGCAGCACCAGGGGACGGTCCTCCACCCGAACCTGTCCAGTCTCCACCTGCTTGCGTGGAGATTGAGCGGCGGCAGTTGATTCCTTTCGACTTGCCTCCCGAAGTTTGTGATGTGATTCTGGCAGTCAGGCGTCCCTCCACTAAGGTGGTATACGCCTGCAGATGGAACAAGTTTGTGGCATGGTGCACAGCAAAGGCTGTGAATCCCCTCTCTGCCCCTCTTTCTGAGGTTCTTCTGTTCCTTCTTTCCCTGGCCCAACAGGGTTCTGCCCTGGGTACCATCAAGGGCTATCTTTGTGCCATTTCGGCCTTCCTCAGGCTTCCTGATCAGCCCTCCCTTTTCAAGTCCCCTGTTGTTAACAGGTTTCTAAAAGGCATTACACACCCTCTTTCCGTTTGTGATGCCTCAGTGGGACTTGAACTTGGTTCTTACCTTTCTCATGTGCGCTCCCTTTGAGCCTCTACATAACTGTCCTCTTCGTCTTCTGACTCTGAAGACAGCCTTTCTGGTGGCCATCACCTCCGCTCGGCGGGTGAGTGAGCTCCAGGCTCTATCATGCAAACCTCCCTTTCTGTCTATCCATCCAGACAAGGTTGTTCTTAGGACGCGTCTGTCCTTCTTGCCAAAGGTGGTTACTGCCTTCCACATTGGGCAGACCATCACTTTGCCCACCTTCTTTCCGCCTCCGCATCCTTCCAGAGAGGAAGAGAGGCTCCACCGTCTGGACCCAAAACGTGCGATTTCCTTCTATCTGAACCGCACACAACACTTCCGGGTGGATGACCAGCTCTTTGTTGGCTACGTGGGCGCCAAAAAAGGTCGGGCGGTGCACAAGAGAACCATCTCCCGCTGGGCAACCTTGTGTATCAAAGCCTGCTATTCTTTGGCTAAGAAGGAGCCTCCTGTTGCGCTGCGTGCCCATTCCACCAGGGCAACGGCTGCTACCACGGCTTTAGGCCGCGGTGTTCCGCTGCAGGATATCTGTCAGGCAGCTACGTGGGCCTCGCTGCACACATTTACGAAGCATTACTGCCTTGACAGTCCGGTCCGGAGGGACGGCTTCTTTGGCCGTTCTGTCCTCCGGGACTTCCTTGTCTGATCTTTGTTCGCAGACCCACCACCGGGGTTGGTATTGCTGGGGTATCTATTCTAAGGTAAGGAATCTGTCACTAACGTGTCTCTTTCAGATGCACAAGTTACTAACTTGTGTAACGATATATCTGTAAGAGACAGTAGTTAGTGACAGATTCCTTACCGCCCCACCCATCCTCCCCGTTCTGCGAACTGATTTCTACGGTTAAGGACATCCCTTTCAGGGCCCTAGTATTTTTCAGACACCTATGTCAGCTTCTTGCATGGCTCTGCGTTCCTGGCGCGGAAAGTCGTGTACAGAACTGACGTCAGCGCGCAGGGGCGGCGTCTAAGTACTGCCCGCGATGTCATCCTGGCGATCACGACGCCGACGACTGATGCGGAGCCGCACGACGCCGCCTACCGGCGCGCAAGGGTACTGCTACGCAAAAACTTTCCGGATCCAGCCTGACGCCTGGGGATATTCTAAGGTAAGGAATCTGTCACTAACTACTGTCTCTTACAGATATATCGTTTCACAAGTTAGTAACTTGTGCTTTGCTGCAAGAGGCTCTATAGCGTGGGCAAAAAGATGGGGAGATAGGGGGCACTCGTGCCTCTCGCAATAGTAAAGGGGTTAGAGCGGGATCCGTTAATAAGGATGTTAGCTTGGAGATTGGTATAAAGGAGTTGAATCCAGGCTAAGAAGGGCAAGGGGAAGCCCATCCTGCGGAGAACGAAAGCTAGGTAGTCCCATTCCAGGGAATCAAATGCCTTGGACGCATCTAAAAAGACGGCAACCGCATCCTCCGATGGGTCTATATCCTGGAGGACAGCGTATAGGGTCCAGAGGTTATGAGAAGTTCCCTGGCCTGGGACAAAGCCCGACGGATCAGGCAACACCAAGGCAGACATCAAGGGGCCGATTCGATTTGCTGTTATCTTAGCCAGGATTTTTGCGAGTACGTTAATGATGGAGAGCCGTCTGTATGAGTCGCAACGGTCTGCTTGTTTACCTGGCTTTAGGAGGGAAACAATCAATGCTTCGCGCATTATTTGGGGAAGGGAACCCGTCTCTCTGGCCTCTTCAAAAACCTGTCAAAGAATAGGAATGAGGGAGGAGCTAAATGTTTTATAGAATTCGGCTGTGAGCCCATCGGGGCCAGGGGATCTACCCGACTGCAGTTGCATTATCGCAGCTCTAATTTCATCGACCTCATAGTCTGCTAGGAGATATTCATGGAGAGTCACCCAACCAGCCCATAGTTGTATCATCAAAAATGGGAGCAAAGTCTGTCGTCTGAATTCTGTGGGATTTGTATAGCGTTTTGTAAAATTTACCAAAGACCGCCATGATGTCTGGAGTGTTTCTGTGCACCTGTCCCTCCTCGTCCACGACCTCGAGTATAGTGTTCAAGAATCTAGGAGGTCGGGTTAGCGCTGCCAGGACTTTCCCCGGTCGGTCGCCCTCCCCATACTGCCAGGCGCAAAAGTGTTTCCTCCTAAACTTGCATTCCCTCTCGGCAGTGTCTTGGTAGTCAGACAGTAAGTCCTTCAGTATAGCCTGCAAATCTGAGGACGTTGCCTGTTGCAGTTGGACGTTGAGACGGGTGATATCTTTTTCTAGTTTGTCTAGGGTTTTGCGTATGTCTTTTAAAATCCCACCTCCCTTGGCAATACATATGCCCCGGATGGTGACTTTAAATGCTTCCCACACCGTGGCGTAGCTCGACACTAACTGTATGTTTCGGGGGAAAAAATCCTCTATTTCTGTTTCCAACTCGTCCTTAAAGACTGGGTCAAGAAGCGTGAGGGCCGGAAGATGCCAAGATCTGTATGGGGGCACTGCACAAGGGGGGGGTAAGGGTTATAGAGACCGGAGAATGGTCCTAATAGGTGCGCGGGAGATGTATAGCGTGTGTGAGCCAGGGTAACAGTCCTTTGGACAGGAGCCAGCCGTCAATGCGGGACCACGAAGAGTGTGCCGTGGAGTAGCAGGTGCCCTCCCTGTCAGCAGGGTGAAGATAGCGACAAGCGTCAGTCCGATCTTCATCCGCTGTAAGGCTCTGGAGGTAGCTCTGAGTATTAGAGTAATGATGCGGTTGAGGGTGCGATCTGTCCATAACCGGGTTCAGAGTTACATTAAAGTCCCCTCCCCAGACCGTATGATCCGATCCAATCGCTATTATTTTTCCCCATAGGACATTGAAGAAATCAGGGTTATCTATATTGGGACCGTAGCAGCTAACAAAGGTAATGGAGTGATGCTCCAGTCTTTCCCACATACTGCAATAGCGCCCCGATGGGTCCGAATATGAGCCTATGGCGGTGTATGGGATAGTGTGCCGGAAGAGTATTGTAGTGCCACTGGCGTATGTAGAATACGATGAGAAACAGTGGTGTATCGCCCATCGGTCTGCAAAGGTAGGCGGAGATTCCGGGCCTAGGTGGGTTTCTTGCAGCATGGTGCAGTGTATTTTGTGCCTGTCTAGGTATGCTAAAATGTCTGCGCTTGCGCGGGTTACCTAGGCCGCGCACATTCCACGTCAGCAGGTTGTAGCTTGGGAGGGGGGGGGGCTAGGCTGGGTCATCCCAGGTGTGTGCATCATTCTGAGTAATGGACGGTGTGAGCACGTCTCACGAGTATCTAACATAGTGGCAGTTGTCAGTATCTGTTGTGGCACATGGCAGTGATAAATAAAATCCCCCCCTCCCACATCAGCAGCCCAATCCTGCTGTGTTTCGTAACCCTCCCTCCCCATATTCCACAACAAATTGTTCCCAACAAGGGAGGCAACATGAAATGCTGTAACGTCAGAAAACCACACCATGTAGGGGATGCCTATTGGGTGTTGGCTAGAGGGCGACACAGGGCCTCCTCGGTGGTACGAGGGTGCTCAGGAGCAAATATGATGTCTCAAATGTCATTGTGCTGTAGTGAGTTAACTCAGGGTCTTCTCCGCCCCAATCAGGACCAGATCCAGGGAGGCGTATTTAGTCTCTCTGATCGTGTCTGGGTAGTATAGGCCACTGCCACTTGTGTTGACATCGGCGGGGCATAGCGGATCTCCGAAGGGTGAACTGTTTCCTCTGTCATTCAACAGCCGATAGGAGCGTTGTGGGGGCGCACGAAGCGCCAGGTGACGCTTGGCCAGGGAGTCTCTTGGGTAGGGATTTTAAAAAGTCATCTACGAGATGGAAAGAGAAAAGAAAGGCAAAACACGGGTGTGTATATTCAAACAAAATTTAGTATCAATTCGAAATTCATTTGTATAGGGTACATAAAAACTGTGATGCGTGCGGCTGGTGAGGAAACCCCCTGGATATCGACTGACAGATTCGCTACTGGTTCTTATACAGAGAGACCGTAAATAACGTTACTGGTTCTCAAGTCAAGTGATCGTAAATAACTGGTCCCTGCTTCCAACATATACAATTTTTTAAATCTGGATGTATCCAACCTCTTGTACAACATTCTTACGGTTGTCAAGCACTAATAAGATCTCCACTTAATCAATAGGGTCTTTTTAATCAACATTCTCCACGTCCTGAAGATGGTCTAACGGACAAAGCCAAAATTAGACCGAAACGTCGACTTGACACCTATTTTCTGCTCAAACAAAAGAGAGGCAATATTAGTTTTGTATAAATTCCTCAGATTGCCTGAAATAGATTTTTATGAAAAGGTGTTCACTAATGTGACTGTGAAGGATTTTTACAGTTCATGTCAATACTACTTCTGGTTACATTGTGTTGTTGTTTTTTTAATGTACCCTATACAAATGAATTTCGAATTGATACTAAATTTTGTTTGAATATACACACCCGTGTTTTGCCTTTCTTTTCTCTTTTCATTTTAAGTTTTTGGATGATTGATTCATCGATAAGTGTACGTTATTCTTTCTAATTGACTTTTTTGATTGATCTTGATGTAAGTTACTTGAATAAGAACTTACCTGAAAATTACATTTAAGCATTGAAGAATTTTTTTGAAATTAATCCCTTGTAGGCATATTTACCTGCTTATTGTGAACTGCCCAAGCCGACAAGGGTCTATTGGGTTCCCCATTTTCTTGACTCATCTACGAGATGAGGCTGATTGAAAAAGTGCTGCTTATCTTGATAGGTAACTTTCAGTCGTGCCGGAAACAGCATGGCATACGAGATATTGGCCTGCTGGAGCTTTCTTTTGACGGGCTGAAATTTTTTCCGGGCCTCCGGAACCGCCATGGTGAAGTCCGGGTAAATAGAGATTGACATGCCCTCAATGGATAGTGGCTGCTTTTCCCGTGCCAGCCGTAGTGTGGTGTCACGATCTCGGTAGTTTAAGAGTCTCGCGATTATCGGCCGCGGAGGGGCTCCTGGGGGAGGGCGAGTGGCCAATGATCGGTGTGCCCTTTCGACCACCAGAAGCGCGGAGAAGGCTTCTCTGCCAAAGAGCGTGGTGAGTAGACGCTCGACATAATCCTCCATTTTACCGGTGTTTGTGGACTCCGCCACGCCAAGGATTCAAAGGTTGTTCCTGCGCGACCTTGATTCAAGTTCCTCATTCTTGGAGGCGATAACTTTAAGGACCTTCTTCATATTCAGCAGTTTCTCAGTGTTGGCGGAGGAGGTGTCTTCTAAGTCTGAGATACGGTGTTCAGTGTCTTTAATCCGTTCCTCATGTTGGTCCAGCCTATGGGTGAGGTTATCAAGGCGGGTGCACACAGAGTCCATTTTGGTCTCAAGTGAGGGAGGCTGGATTTCATTGTAAGGAGTAGATCTTTCAGGTCCTCCATAGATGTGGGCGCGCTCACAGGGGGTCATCAGCAGCGTCGTCGTCCGCTTCGTGCTGCGTCCTGGTTGATTTACGGGCGTCAAAGATGAGTTTTGTCTGCCTGCCGTCCGCCTTCCCTATGGTGTTCACTTTGAGAGGCTGATTGAGGTAGCGGTACCTGGAGGGTAGGAGCTGGGTGTGAGCGAGCAAGGATGTGGGCAGCAGCGCTGGTACTGGGTTATTGCAGATGGGGCTAGTTGGTAGTAGTAAGGAGGTCGTTCTGCCAGTAGGGCAGCAGTGATAACTTCAAAAGCCCCCCGCCAGCGCGGCCATGGGCCAGGCAGCGCTGGCAGCCCACAGTTCTATGGTGACGATAAAGAGGCAGTAGTGCTTGGTTATATAACCCGTGGGTGTTCGTTACATACTCTGAAGGCGGTGCGGCTGTAACACTGCAGGTGGCCCCGGCCACAGGGGAGATAGGGCAGTAGGCGGCGCGGATGGATCGAGCCCCCACCAGGAGCCGGTGGTTATCCAGCGGGGTGGGTTTTCCTTCGCTGCGGTGTGTTTCGTCACTGATTGTCACCCAAGGGGGAGTCCACAATGTCTGAATAGTGCGGGGAGACCGGCACACAGCCACGGCACCCCCGCCAAGTGTCAGGTCACGGTGGAGGGTGGCGTCGCCCACGCGATGGCCCCTCCCCCAGCAGGAGCGATGGCACGCACCAAGGCAGTTAGGGGTGTGTTGAGCCGGAATTGGCACCCCGGGGCTCAGCCAGCCAGGTCAAGAGGGAGGATTGGTAACTCCTGCTCCCCAGGGGAAGGTTCCCCACCCCGTCCACAGGTCTGTCCTAAGTCGTGTGGGGTAGCGGGCGAGGCGCCGGCCCCCCGTCGCTTCAGCGCGGGGCAGCTCAACATGGTTCCAGCGGTGAGGTTCGGGTGAAGGGAAGTAGGAGTGTCTCTTGCCCCCGGGGGGCAACGCATCAACCCTGGGCGGTCTGCCCTCACCAGGATGGCTGCGTCACTGTCTTTCCAAACTGGACGACTCTCACAAGGGCCAAGCTCTGTCCGCACCGGCGGCGGGTAGGCTGCAGCACGTCCAGGCTCCCCGATCACAACCAGCAGATCGGCCTCGGCGGCGCCAGCGGATAGGCCCACAGGAATGAGCAGATCGGTTTGGGAACTCCGCACCTGATGTATGTGCAGGCTCAGGTAGGCCACTCCGTCAGCAGCGCCAGTAGACGAATACTCTGGGGCAGCAGCGTCCTCCATCAGCAAGCGGCGGCCGCCTTTTTGAGGGCTCAGCAGCGTAGTTTTCAAAAGCAAATATCTCAACCTCGGGGTCAGCTTACACGCCGTCTCCCGCTGTGGGATAAAGCGGAGGCGTTCCGACCCCATAGCAGCTGTTTATGGCAGCACAGCTACGGCATTTAAGAAGGATAATGATGCATGTAGGCTCCGAGCTGCAAGAGCCTCACACAGGTGCGGCCATCTTGCTTGCGCGCCCTCTAGCGCCCCGAACATGGACCGCAGACTTGCTTTGATTAGAGCCGCACACGAGGGCATGGCTTCTGCACATGCCGGGGTGTCTGCGACAGTCTCGATTTTACAGCAACGTTATTGGTGGCGTGGTTTATATAAAAAAAAAAACAGTAATTATGTGCTTTCTTGTGACATTTGTCAGCAAATCAAACCTTCTACGGTATCACGCCCACCTCAAACACCGCTATGTATTTCTAATCAACCATTTGGCTGTGTATATCTTGATCACTGCGGTCCGTTCTCTTCTGATACTGCATATAAATACATTTTAGTTGCAGTTGATTCGTGCACTAGATTCCTGTGGGTTTGGCCACAACACAGTGCTGATGCTCGAAATGTCATCAGGGATTTGCGTGTCTTTGTCGGAATGTTTGCCTGTGGCACCTTCCATTGAGACCAAGGTCCGGCGTTCGCCTCTAAGGCGTACAAGGACGCGATGAAGTCAATGGGGGTGCTGGTGCAGTTTTTGTCTCCATACAGGCCTGAGGGCAACTCTATTGTGGAGCGAATGTACCGCGACTTAAGGCAATCTTTGACAGCTAGGGTCTTAGGTACTGGCAGGAAGTGGCTGGCCCATTTGTATGGGGTTCAACGTGCACTTAATCTCCCTAGAAGATCTCTGGGTGGGCGGACCCCCTACAAACTGCTCTTTGGCATTAAAATGTTTGTGCCTGACCTTGATGGTCTAGATGTTGTGGCGGCAGCCACAACCTTTGATGTAGATAATCATTCTACTATGCTACAAGACCTACAAAAGACCCGTGACAGCTATGCAACTGAACGTTTACCCTCTTCCACTGACACATCAATGCTTATTCTGGTTACCGGCTGGCTTCCTAAGATAGGAGATCTGGTACGAGAAAAGCTGGAGAACAAGAAAGAATTTGGTCCCTCTTATCGTGCACCGATCCCGGTTCTTGGATTGAAGGGTACTCGTACAGTAATACTACCACCTTTACCTGGTCGTAAAGGCAACAGATATATTTCAGTGGACAATGTCAAGTTACACCATCTGGCTGATTCTGAATAGTGTGACTCCTGCTGTTTCCTGCAATGCTATCACAATTAATCTGGTGCATTCGTCCACTTCAACTCATCCTCATGTTACAGAGGGTGACATGGAAACTAATATTGACATTTCACCTGTCCCCACACCTTCCTGTTCACCTGCAGACGTTGAGTATACTTATCCTGTGGAAGAGTGTCCGAGTGAAGTGCCGGACAGGCAACATCAACATCAAACTGATACTGCCCGACCGCCTTTGATGGGTATGGGTGCAAGTGGTTACTATGGGGACTGTCCGAGCTTCTCCTGTGACTCTTCCTCCTTGTCTTCTACGTTGGCCCTTCCACCGACAAAATTAAGTATTTTCAGTACATGGTTAAAAAAAAACTTACATGGTCGCACCCTGGACATACATCTGGATGGTGCTTATCCTGATTTTCCTCTTCATGTCAATCGGATTTGTGACTGTCTTTTTCTTGCTCATCAATGGTCATTATTTGCCAAAACGCTCTGCAGTGAAGTTGGTCGATGGAATTCTGGCCCCTCCTACATCGTCCCATATCATGAAACGAGATCAAGCCCTTGTGAACATTTCGGCTTTCCCAGTTGCAGATGGCATCGTTTGGGATAGAGTAGCATTTGAAATCCATGGTCCTCAACGTGCCATACGTATTTCGAGTCTCTTTAGGAGACGTGGTGACACAGGACATACATTCGGATGATTGGGATGTACAAGCAGTACGTTCATTGTTTTCAGATTTAAAGTATTATGCTGCTTTTGATGCTGAAGATTTATATTTAAATTCGGCCAATTATGCAGATTTATTCTGTTACCAACATTATGGGCATCATTACTTACACAAGACAAACACGTTAAGACCTGTTTTTAATTACACACAATGGGAACATTGTCCAACCCCTTTACAGGGAACTTATAAAAAAACTTAGGGATAAGTTCACCTATTTTACGGATTATGACATGTCTAATCCTGAATCCTATTTTTTTTAAATTACCTTTCCCATCTGTAAGAAAGTGGCTCTGTATATACTGAACCAAAGTAAGGTTCAGCGTGCACAGAGTCCACAGTCCCCAGAGGTTTGGCAGAGGGCTAAAGTTAGATATAACCTTACTCTCTAAAGTGGTAGCTTGGTCGAGCAGTAAGGCAGTATCCGAGGACAGTGTAAAGCACTTGTTGTACACACTCAGTCAGCAAATGGTCTCACACACTCAAGAACTGAACTCTAGGCCAATGGTTTGTATATAAAAAGATATGCTTGTTTTATTTTAGAACCAACAATAGGTATCGAAATATACTTTCTCAGAATGATATGCTGTAGATAAATACTTTCAATAGGCAATAGACTTTTGAATGCAATGGTTACAGTTGTTGCAGTAGGCAACACAATTTCAAACACAATATAACATGGAACTCAATGGGAATTTCTAGTTAAATGCAATAGATTACTTTTTGGATTACTTTTCTTACCACAGGACTGGATCCTAGATTCAGTCCTGGGACATCTCCTGTAAACAGTTGAGTAAAAACGTTTTGGTTGCAGTTGTGATTTTTAAGGAATATTATTGTATTTTAAAAGTTGGCACTTAGAAACTTTTTCACATAACATTGGTGATTCTATCCTATGGGAGGAAATTCACTTAGCAGGTAAGCAGTGTTATCGTTACTTTTTCTTACTCAGTGTTGGATCCCGGATCCAGCACTGGTGCATCTCCTGTAAACAATTGAAAGAATGCGTTTGTCACACAAGCGATTTTTAACGAATATTTGTAAGTTTGCAAAATCGACACAAAACTTTTTCAGCAAAAACCAGGCAATGTTATCCTATGGAAGGAAATTCAAGTTACCGGTAAGTACAGTTATGATTACTTTTTCAGGGTCAGTGCTGGGCACCAAGATCCAGCACTGGGATCTCTCCTGATAACAGGTGAGTAAATTCGTTTTCGTAATTCGGCTGATTTTAGATGAATATTTTAAAGTTTCAAACTCCACACTTGGAAGAATTTCCAAGTGAAACCAGTCAATGTTACCCTATGGAAGAAAAGTGAGTTATCGGCTTTTGGGTAAGTACTCGACTGGCAGAGTTAAAGTTCTGGGCATAGACTCAGGGGTCCCCCAGGGTCAGGTAAGTACAGTTGTTACACCCTCAGCGGCACAGGGGCGGCCGGGTGCAGAGTGAGTAGGCCCAATGTTATCCTATGGAAGGCAGGGGGCCTTGGGTTGGTGGCTGCTGGCAGGCAGGCCACTCGGCTGTGGGAGCAAAGCTCCTGGTCACTTACTCAGGGCAATTGGGGAAGTCGAACAGGGTAGTGGGTGCACCCTCAGCGGCACTGGGGCGGCCGGGTGCAGTGGGCTTTTGGGCCGTCGGGCGCCCAATGGTTTTCAATGGGAAAGCTGCGTGACGAACAAAGGCTGCAAGCTCGGGGACTGTGATTCTTCAGGTGCGACCACCACTTCGAGAGGTAAGTTGGGAAGCTGTAGGAAGGGTAGGCACCCAGGAGTTGGGCACAGGAGGCCGTGGGGCGTCGGGTGCAGGGGTGTCATTAGGCGTCGGAAATATTACCCTCAGCCGGTCGCGGTTGGAGGGGGCCCAGGTTCTGAGGCTACAGGCGTCGGCAGGATCGTCGAGGAGGGTCCTTGGGTGCTGGATTCTGGGTCACAGTCGCCGGGGGGACGTCCTCGTGGCCTTTGTCCACTCAGGCACAGGCCGGGCTCGGCGGGTGCAGAGTGTGCTGGATTCGCGGTTCCTGGCTGGCACCAGGGGTAGGTTACTTGCTTTTGAGCAGTACCACTGCTCGTGGGAGTCCCAGGTAGTTAGAGTCACAAGGCAGTCAGGTCCTCCGGGGTTCTTGAGGTTGCTGACCACTGGAGACGCCGGGGTTTAGCAGGAGCAGGTTCGAGGTCGACAGGCCGGTAGGGCTGGGGCCAAATCAGTTGGTGTCTTCCTCTTGTTAGCAGCTGCACGGCAGGTCTTCTTGTTTCTTGATCTTCTTTCTTGTTTCGGAATCTGGATCTAAGGAAGGAAGGTTCAGGGTGCCCCTAAATACTAGATTTAGGGCGTTACAGGTAGGTAAAGGGCAGGGATCAATGGGTCCCTTCCCTGGGGTGGGTACACCCCCTATCCTGCCACTCTCCAGTGGGAGGGGGCAGGAGCCTAGTCCTGATTGGGTAGGGCTCCCCATCTTCAAGATGGCGAGAGCCCGGAGATGTGCTTCACCTCGCCTCCTCCACCTGAGGGGTGGGGTTGGCAGAGGCTGGCACACCCCCTTTCCTCCCTTGGTTTTCCCGCCAGTCTTCCCGCCAGAGTGGAGGCTGGAACCAGTGGGGACCAGTTGCTGAGTACAGCAAGTGGTCTGGGGAAGCTCACAAAGGCGGAATGCCTTTGAAACTTCCCCCTGCCCATCCTGGGGAGGAGGCCTAGCCCCTCGCCCAGGACGTGCATTGTTGCAGGCCCGGGAGAGCGGATGGCTCTCTACCCAGGGGTCCAGCAACATGTCTGCTGGGTGGCAGCCTAGGCAGCCTCTCAGACAGGACGTGGATTGTAAGTTAGGTTCAGGGGGCAACTCTAAGTTGCCCTCTGTCATGCATTTTACATTAAATCCCACACTGGCATCAGTGTGGGTTTAATGTGCTGAGAAGTTTGATACCAAACTTCTCAGTCTTCAGTGTAGCCACTATTGTGCTGTGGAGTTCGTAATGACAACCTCCCAGCACCATATACTCCTAATGGCATCACTGCACTTACAGTGCCCAGGAATGGCCCTGGGTACTGTAGGGGCACAGGGCTCATGCACCTGTGCCCACACCACTGGCATAGTGCACCCAGCTAGAGGGGTGACTGAGGTATGCCAGGGCAGTGTGTTTAGGGGCATGGCACACAGGGATGTGTGCCATGTCGACTCTCTGTTTAGTTCTGCACCAAGACACTCAGCCTGCAAAGGCAGGGTGTGTGTGTCAGGGTACAGGGCCTCTAAGGGTGGCACAATAAGTGCTGCAGCCCTTAGGGGCCTTCTCTGGTCACAGTGCCCTGGGTACCTAGGGTACCATTTACCAGGGGCTTACCTGGGGCCAGAGATGCCAATTGGGTTTAGGCTTTAGTACAGTTTTTAGGGAAGGAACACAGGCCCTGGGTACCTGATTGGCAGGGACCCAGGGCACACTCAGTCAAAGTACATCAGCAATTCAGCAAAAAAGTGGGGGGCATACCATGCAAGAAAGATGGCACTTTCTCACACATCGCAATCTAAATTTATTCTTACCCATTCTACATTGGTCTATTCCAATTCCTTTAGAGAGGAATTGGCTACGCAGGGTTATGATCACTGGAGTGCTACCATGGACTTAAAAACAATATGGGGCACTAGGGATTGGCAGGTTCAAGGAACTGAGGCCTTACATCGTGCTTGCCTGATACCTACACAGATGTTATTTTTAAATGATACGATATATCAAACTACTTGCCTTGGCCTGGCAACTGCTAAAAATTTGAATAATCCGTCCTTTCCATCTTTGGCTGAATATGATAATTGGCGCTCCCGCACAAATTATTCAATTGAAGTTTTACAAGTTCTTTTTCGTAACGGCACCTTCAATACTTCTAGTGTTGACCCTAACGGTTGGCTGCTGTGGCAAACCAGTTCAAATTCATGCCAACTGCGTTTTTATAATATAACGCCAGGTTTTACACAGGCTAGACTAGATCCACGTTTTTCGCAATCACATTCGGTCCCAACCTATTCGGTAGGTAAATTGTGCCAACAATGGTTGGAACACTCAACGTTGTCCTCCGTTAAATAACACTTGTCTCAATTGTCGAGGGATATCAATTTGGCTGATTTTCTTCTAGGTCCTAGGAACCCCAGAAAAAAAAGATTTTTCTATGCTGCGTACAATGAAATATGGAAGTTATCACAGATGGAGACAGCATTTCGTCTGTGACAAATTGATAAAGCAAATGTGGAAAAAGTGCTCGCAGTGGTTGACAATAGCATTAACACACTGTCTTCACGAATTTATACCCTTGATAATATAGTTTCATCTGTTATTGTTCAGACTGATGTATCTGTATTATACCATGGTCAAAATCAATTACGATCCATAATGCAGTTTGCATGGACGTTGCAAACTCTAAAAATGGGTAAAGTACCTTGGGATTATTTGAATGCTACAGCTTTGTTTTTACCATTTAATTTAACTGACAAACAACGTTTTATGTCCATGAAAGATGCAACATACACATTATTACACAATGAACAATTAGAACATTTGCCATTCTCTGTGGCGGAAATAGATTCTGCTGTGTGGTTAATACACGGGTTATCTCTCTCCCTTTCTCACTGTTTCAATTTAAATCTTGCATGAAACATTTCTCAATTGGCCGTTTTGAACCCCTGGGTAGTGCATTTCTCCATGAGTTATGGTCCCTACCTTTCACTTACAGATGTCACTGGGAGGATAAGGAAGTTTTCCTAACAGGAGAGGACTGCGATTCTACGTTGGGACACTCCGTTTGCAAACACGTAAAATTGCACTGCACTTGTAATGTATCCGCACCTAATCTTGCTTGCTTTTTGAAAGGAAGTCCAGTCCCAGCAATAATTCCCGCTTTCACATTGCTTACTAACGGGAGTTATCTTATTTTGAATACCCACGACTGCTGTGGTTTACGGGCAGGAATCCCGAATATAGTAACAGTTTCACAACGGGTTACTTGTTGTAGCAATGTGCTTTTCCTGCCCCCACATGAGAAAGTTCATCTCTCTATTTGGCCTTCCATTCCGACTTTGAAAACAGATTTCAACAAATTAAGCAGGCTCAAAGCGCTATTGTTTCAACAAGATGTGGCTCTCACTTCAGCGCGAGAGACCTTCGAATTACAGGTGGCTAGAACTTCGAGCGAGATTCAGTCACTTCTGAACACGAATCTCCCACTTCATTTTGGGGACCTGATACATCAAATATTTAATGCATCTGACACCAAAGGCCTTGCTCATTTTTTTAAACTGGTGGGATCCGGCCTTGTAACTTCTTTTCAGGCTATATTTGGTGTAATACCGGCCTTTATTCATTCTATTTTTTCCAGTGCCTTCGGAGGATTCCCATTGATACTGGCGCTCGTCGATGGAATCTTGCTGCTTCTGTTCCTGCTGCGCAATGGCTGCTCATCTTGTGGTAATGCACAGACCAGGCCAATTGCAACTGTACCGTGATCGAATGCAACAAGTTTTTGGATGCTTGCCATTAGCGACGCTTAGCGTGAGTTATGGAATAACTTTTCGCTTTGCCTACTTCACTTGCGTGCAACCTGTGTTCTACTGTCAACGGCGTCCCTTCTATTGGGCCTTGGATTTATGCCTTTCCAATACGTCATGTCCAGTCCCGGATTTTAACCAGTTAATGGGTCCCTTAGAGGCCCATGACCGAGCTTGTTCTGGGGGTGGCCGTATGGCGCGTGCTGCTGCACTTGGAATCTTGGCTGAATGGGATATCTGTGCGGCTGCACAGAACCTACTGCAACGGAGCTTTATTGAATATCACGCAAGTTGCCCGATTATGCTCTTGAAAGCATCGGATTACGAGGAACACGTTTGTTCCTTCGGCCTACTTGATTGGATGGCATCCCTTTTTGCTGCTAACGATCGGGATGACCTTTTGGAACGCATTGCATTGACAGGGTCACGTGCCTTCATGGATACGCCACCTCCGTGTTAGACACGTTTTTCGTGACAATGAACAAATTGTACCATCTTTAAACATTAAATAATAATAATTATTATTTTTTTAACCTATTTTCCAGTCTGGTTTTTCCAAGCGCATTTGAACTCTGCTTGCCCTTGAAGTCTGTTTTTGCCTATTGTCTATATACTATGACCTTACCAAGGGGAGGGTGTTATATGGCCAATTAGGGTCATTGTCGACATTGCTAAGTTAGCTAGAGCACGGCTGCCATGATGCTGCTTTTGCGCACGTTACTGCATGACTTTGTTGTGCCAGACTCTGTTTGTGCCTTTCACATGAGAACTGTCTGCTTTCTGCGTTCTCTGCCTGCTCTTGGGGTTTAGTCTGAACACGATGTGCAAGGTCCATAAACAATGCTCCTTGTTATTCTGTTCTGGTCAGTTCCTACCATCTAGGTTGTTGACGGGGGGTTGTTTGACTCGGTTCCTCAGTACTGTGCTCACGCTATTTTATTGCTTTTAACCTAGCTGATTTGCTTTTTTTTTTTACTGTTTCGAATTAATAAGTGCTCAGGCTCACTTTCATTCATTTTAAATTTGTACTTTGAATCTGAACTTGCTTACTGTGTTGCTGCTTGCTCTTCCCTGCACACGGCACTTTATCCCCTTCCTGTCACTTCCTGGGGTGGACAACTAGAGACACAATTTTAGCTCGGGCGTGCTCTAGTTGTTATAGGCGGCTTACCTATTAATATGTGCGCTGCAGGGACTCGCTGCTGGCGTGCCGAAGGCGCCCCTAAGGCAAGCCCGTCTGCGCCCGTCAGCGTCCCGGAAGCGGCTAGCACCAGCCATGCTGCCTGTGACACCCCCCCACCCCCCATTGTGCGAACAGGTTGTGCTATACTAGCGAACAACTGCAGATACTCCGCTCTCGCCCTTGCCCTCACTTTAGCAGGTGGGATTTGTGTGTATGTCACGACTCCATTTGTTCGACCTGTGGCTTTGGGTTGGGAGCTGGCTTTGGCGACTCAGCCTGTCCCAGCGCCCCTTCCAATATGGGCAAGCAGAGGCCTTTAAATCACGCTGCCTTGATTAACGCGCGTTCGGTCAGGAAGCACCATCAAGATGCCTTTGACCTTCTTATGGACAAGCCACTTGATCTCCTGTTTATCACGGAAACATGGCTAGATGAATTTTCCAATCCCACTCTTACGATGGCTATCCCTGATGGTTACAGGGTCTCCAGAGTGGACCGCTCAGGCGGGAGAGGGGGAGGGGTGGCTATTATATATAGGGACAAGTGGGTCCTCCAGCGGGGGGAGGCTATGTCGTCTGTGGAATGCAAAGTTTTGGATTTCAGCATCAGCTTCTCGGCACACTTCACCCTGGGAGGCTCTTTAATCTATAGGCCCCCGGGTCCGGCAGGGGCTTTTCTCAGAACACTGGGAGATATCATTGTTCCCCGGGCACTTCGCTTCAGCCACTATATTGTTCTTGGGGATTTGAATATACACCTTGACCAGGTAGATGCTGGGGACACTCTAGAATTCCGTGATATAGTGAATCTTGCCCAACTCACCCAATGGGTCAATCGTCTGACGCATCTTGGGGGCCATATCCTCGACCCAATTTGCTCGAATTTTCCCATCCTGGTCGAAAATCCTCTTCCGGTTTCTTGGTCCGACCACTTCTTGACCTACTTTTCATGGGAGATAGCTGGCATCAATGACCCGCCTCGGACCAACTGTGAGCCTGCCTTCGCCAAAATTGACCCGCTTGTGTTTAGCCAGGCCCTGGCGGCCTCTAGACCCGATCCCGCCAATGACCTTGAAGGGGGGGCTCGCCCGTTTTACAAGCTGGATCTCTAAAACAGTGGATCTCCTATCCCCTGCCACCCCCTATAAACATGCCAGGGTTTCTCCTTCTAAACCGTGGTTCATGCCTAATTTGAGAGACTTAAAACAGGAATGCAAGAAATTGGAGCGTGGTTGGACGAAGGATTTTTGCCCTTTGGCAAAGCTCATGCTTAGGACAAAACAACCTACTACACCGCCATAGCCCATGCAAAAAGTATTTACTATTCGGCCCGTATCGACCTAGCCAGGAATAACACCAAGGAAATTTTTTTCCATTGTTCAGAGCATCTGAAAGAAACACATAGTGATAGATTCCTTACCTTAGAATATCCCCAGGCGTCAGACTGGATCCGGAAAGTTTTCGTCAGCATTACCCCTGCGCGTCGGTAGGTGGCGTCGTGCGGCTCCAGCGTTGGCGTCGTGGTCGCCGAGATGACGTCGCGGGCGCTACTTAAACGCCGCCCACGCGCGCTGTCAGTTCTTTCTTTTTCCGCGCCAGCAAAAAGAAAAAAAAAAAAAAGGAACCCCTAGTCAATTTTTGACTGACTTTTTGTCTCTGTTTTTTCATCGAGTCTTCGAACTCCTGGTGCAGATAGGATGCCCGGTTTTAAATCCTGTGGGGACTGTCACCGTATGATGTCGGTGACGGACCCGCACCGTGTGTGTCCTTTCTGCCTGGGACGCGACCACGACCCAAAGTCGCGCCCCGACTGCCGGGCCATGCCGTCGAAGACTTTGCGGGAGCAGTCCCGAAAGTTGCTGGAAGCCCGGCAGTCGGCTCCGCGCTATTCGAGGTCCCGGTCCCGTGGGAGGTCGAGGGACCGTGCGCAGAGTCATCACCATCAGTCTTCGGGATCAAAGTCTTCACACTCTGGGTCAGGTAAGGCAAAGCACAAGAAGTCGAAGAAACGCCATCGTTCTCCGACTTCCCCTCGCTGGTCGCGCGACGCGGCTGAGGGTGGTACCTTCCCCGCGGCTCCGGCGGAGCCTATGCAGTCGCCGCCGCACTACCCGCCCTTTCCGGGTTCGTCGGCAACTCCGGCCCAAATGCAGGAATTCCTGTCGGCCATGGCTCGCCTCTTTGGGCCGTCGGGTCCCGCTGGTGCGCCTTCGGGCTCCGCGGTCCCGACTAGGGGTCCTCGCCTTTCATCGCCGGCGGCTCCGGCCCCGGCATCGCCGTTGGCTCCGGCCTCGGCGCCGCAGGACCCCCTGGGATCCAGGCCTGGATCCCGGTCGACGCCGGGTGACCTTATAACACCTCCACCGACGTCAACCCCACCGGCACCATTTTTGACGCCGCCCGCTCCTCAGGACGATGTCGACCCCGGTTTCAGTCCCGAAGTGGACGCGGTGTTGAGCCGGCGTCGATCGATGCCGTTCTCGACGTTGCTCGGGGATTTCTATCCCCATGTCCATGCTCCTTATTTTACACCTGTTGAACAGCCTGAGGAGCCAGGGAAGGACTGGGAGGGGTCTGAGCACCCTCTCGCAGCTGCTTGCGAGTCTGAACAGGACTGGGCTGAGGAGTTGGGGGGTGCCAGTGGTCTGGATACCTCACCAGACCTTGGCATGCTGTCTCCTCCTACCGTGGCTACGGAGGAGGGTGCTAGTTATGCTGCGATGTTGCGTAGGGCGGCCGAGGCCCTACACCTCGAGCTTCCTACGGTGGCCTTCAGGACTAACCTCCTGACAGAGGTGCTTCAGCCAGCAGCTACTTCTGCGGAACTGCTGCTTCCCTTCAATGAAGCCCTTTCTGACGTTCTTTTGGGCACTTGGTCCATGCCCACCACAGGGGCTCCTGTGGATAGGATCGTGGCCCGACGCCATCGCCCGGCTCCAGGTGACCCCCTCTTCCTCTCCCAACATCCCACCCCCGAGAGCTTGGTTGTCCAAGCCTCTGCTTCCCCTACCGCCTTCCCTTCCGCACCACCGGATAGGGAATCCAAGAAACTGGATCAGTTTGCAAAGAAAATGTTTTCTTCCTCCAGTTCTGCGCTGCGGTCCGTGAACACCGCATGCCTCTTGGGCCGGTATTCCCACTCTCTGTGGGATACGGTGGCGGATGTGCTGCCCCACTGTCCGGAGGAGGCCCGGCCAGCTCTCTCCCAGGCTGTTGCAGAGGGGAGAGACGCAGCTAAGTTCATGATTCGTTGTGGCCTAGACACCGCCGACTCACTGGGCAGATCGATTGCAACGACGGTGGTGGTTTGCCGCCACGCCTGGTTGAGGACCACTGGATTTTCGGGGGATGTCCAAAACACACTTATGGACATGCCCTTTGATGGCTGTCGCCTCTTAGGCGACAAAGCAGACAGCGCGTTGGAGTGGTTTAAGGACTCACGGGCTACGGCCAAGTCCTTGGGACTCTCTGCAGTCCACCCTCCTCCGCCTTCTGCTTTTTGCTTCTTTTGTGGTACCGGAAGGGGCGCCCCGCAGCGTTCGCAACAGAGCCACAGGCCTGCGCAGCAAGCATCCCAGCGCGGCTGTGGGTTCCGCCGTGGCGGACCAAGGGGCCAGCGGGCGGGTCAGTCCACCACCACCCCGGCCACCACTGCCTCCAAACCTTCCTAGACCGAACTTTCAGGCCCATCAAATGCCAGTGGGCGGCAGGCTTCGCCATCACGTCCCCCACTGGCGCACCATCACTTCGGACAGGTGGGTTTTAGAGAGTCCGGAGGGGCTACTGCCGCCCCTTCGAGACTACCCCTCCAGCCATGCCACCTCAATACCACCGCATGTCGGGGGATCACTTGGTGCTTCTTCAGCAGGAAGTTGCGGCCCTCTTGGCCAAGGGGGCCATCGAGCGCGTTCCGACGCCAGAAGTAGGTCGTGGTTGCTATTCCCACTACTTTGTGGTACCCAAGAAGGACAAGGGCCTGCGTCCTATCTTAGACCTCCGGAACGTCAATCGCTTCCTCCGCAAATAGAAGTTCAAGATGCTCACTCTAGCTCAGGTCTTGTCTGCTCTCGATCCACAAGCCTGGATGGTAGCGCTGGACTTGCAGGATGCCTATTTCCACATCCCAGTCCTGCAAGCCCACCGACGTTACCTGCGGGTCACGGTAGGCCACAAGCACTTTCAGTTCACGTGCTTCCTTTGGCCATACCAGTGCCCCTCGGGTGTTCACGAAGGTGATGGCGGTGGTCGCAGCTCATCTGCGCAGATCAGTTGTTTCAGTCTTCCCTTATCTCGACGACTGGTTGTTGAAGGTGGGCTCGCCCCAGGCAGTCGTTTCCCACCTCCAGACTACGGCCGACCTCCTGCACTTGCTGGGGTTTTCCATCAACGTGCCGAAGTCGCACCTGATTCCCTCTTTATCGGAGCGGTTCTGGACACGGCGCAGTTTCGGGTCTATCCTCCCGAACAGCGAGTACGGGATATTCGGGCTCTGCTTCCCATCTTTCAACCCTTGTCCCGGGTTTCGGTCAGAGTGACTCTGAGGATGCTGGGCCTCATGGCCTCCTGCTGATCAATCATGCCAGATGGCATATGCGGGCTCTGCAGTGGGACCTGAAGTTCCAGTGGGCGCAGCATCAGGGGAACCTGTTCGATCACGTCCAGATCTCGGAGGGCACTGCACAACAGTTGCAGGGGTGGCTCACGAACCGGCATTGGGTCGACGGCAGATCCCTTTCCCTTCCCCAACCGGAGTTTACAGTGGTGACGGATGCGTCCCTCCTGGGATGGGGCGGCCACATGGGAGAGGCGGAGATCAGAGGCCTCTGGTCCCCGGCGGAGTCCAAGCTCCATATCAACCTTCTGGAGCTTCGGGCGATACGGCTTGCACTGAAGGCATTCCTTCCCTCTGTCAAGGGGAGAGTAGTGCAGGTGTTCACAGACAACACCACCGCCATGTGGTACTGCAACAAGCGGGGTGGGGTCGTGGACCCTCTGTCAGGAGGCTCTGCATCTTTGGACATGGCTGGAACATCAGGGCATGTCCCTGGTGGTTCAACACCTGGTAGGTTCTCTGAACGCCAGGGCGGACGAACTCAGCTGCAGGTGCATGCTGGATCACGAATGGCGTCTTCACTCGGAGATGGTGCAAGGTCTCTTTCAGCGGTGGGGAGAGCCTTGGTTAGATCTATTCGCCACCGAAGAGAACGCGCAATGTCATCAGTTCTGCGTGTTGGAATTTCCAAGGCGGCACTCGCTCGGCAACGCTTTTCGTCGCGAGTGGAGTTGCGGTCTGTTGTACGCCTTTCCGCCTATACTACTTCTGCCCAGAGTGCTGAAGATCAGGCGTGAACGGGCACAAGTCATCCTTGTGACCCCGGACTGGGCTCGAAGAGTATGGTATCCCGAGCTACTCAGTATGAGCATCGATTTCCCCCAATCAGACTGCCTCTTCGGGAGGATCTTCTGTTGCAGCAACAGGGGATGGTCCTCCACCCGAACCTGTCCAGCCTCCACCTCTTTGCATGGAGATTGAGCGGCGGCAGTTGATTCCTTTCGACTTGCCTCCTGAAGTTTGTGATGTTATTCTGGCAGCCAGGCGTCCCTCTACTAAAGTGGTATACGCCTGCAGGTGGAACAAGTTTGTGGCATGGTGCACAGCAAAGGCTGTGGATCCCCTTTCTGCCCCTCTTTCTGAAGTTCTACTGTTCCTTCTTTCTTTGCCCCAGCAGGGCTCTGCTCTGGGCACTATCAAGGGCTACCTTTCTGCTATTTTGGCCTTTCTCAGGCTCCCTGATCAGCCCTCTCTTTTCAAGTCCCCTGTTGTAAATAGATTTCTCAAAGGCATTACACACCTTTTTCCTCCTATTCCTTTCGTGATGCCTCAGTGGGACTTGAATTTGGTTCTTACATACTTGATGTGTGCTCCCTTTGAGCCCCTTCATAACTGCCCTCTTCGTCTCTTGACCTTGAAGACTGCTTTCCTGGTGGCCATCACCTCCGCTAGGCGAGTGAGTGGGCTCCAGGCTCTTTCTTGTAAGCCTCCTTTCCTATCAGTCCATCCTGACAAGGTTGTGCTCAGGCCCCGTCCTTCCTTTTTGCCAAAAGTGGTTTCGGCCTTTCACATTGGGCAGACTATTACCTTGCCCACCTTCTTTCCGCCTCCGCATCCTTCCAGAGAGGAAGAGAGGCTCCACCGTCTGGACCCAAAACGTGCGCTCTCATTTTATCTCAACCGCACACAGCAGTTCCGGGTGGATGACCAGCTTTTTGTTGGCTACGTTGGCACCAAGAAAGGTCGGGCGGTCCATAAAAGAACCATCTCCCGCTGGGTTGTCTTGTGCATCTAAGCCGGTTACTCTTTGACTAAAAAAGAACCTCCGGTGGGGCTACGTGCTCATTCCACCAGAGCTACTGCAGCCACTACTGCATTGGGACGTGGTGTCCCCCTGCAAGACATCTGTCAGGCAGCCACGGGGGCCTCGTTGCACACGTTTACCAAGCATTATTGCCTGGACAGCCAAGTCCGGAGAGACGGCTTCTTTGACCGTTCTGTTCTCCGTGACTTTCTGGTGTGATCTTAGTTCGCAGACCCACCACCGGGGTTGGTATTGCTGGGGTATCTATTCTAAGGTAAGGAATCTATCACTGTGTTTCTTTCAGATGAACTAGTTACTTACCTTCGGTAACGATATATCTGTAAGAAACATTAGTAGTGATAGATTCCTTACCGCCCCACCCATCCTCCCCGTTCTGCTAACTGATTTCTAGGGTTAAGGTCATCCCTTTCAGGGCCCTAGTTTCAATGCACCAGTGGTCAGTATCTTGCATGGCTCTGCGTTCCTGGCGCGGAAAGTCGTGTACAGAACTGACGTGTGCGTGGGCGGCGTCTAAGTAACGCCCGCGACGTCATCTCGGCGACCACGATGCCAACGACTGACGCGGAGCTGCACAACAACAACACCACCTACCGACGCGCAGGGGTATTGCTGACGAAAACTTTCCAGAGCCAGTCTGACGCCTGGGGATATTCTAAGGTAAGGAATCTATCACTACTAATGTTTCTTACAGATTTATCGTTACCGAAGGTAAGTAACTTGTTCTTTATGGCACCCAAAGCCCAATTGTGTTCGCTTCCACCTTCAAACGCTTGGTGTGATAATCTTTCCAGTTTCTTTATGGATAAAATTCGCACGGTACAGGCATCATTCAGTTCCTTCAGAGGGGACACCTATGCGCCCTTGGTATCTGGAGCTCTACTTCTTTCTCCCTCTCATTCCCTGTCTGCCTTTGGTTCTATTGACCTGTCTAGCTCACTCAGAATCCTTAAGAGCCTGAAATCGGGCTCTCCCTCGGACCCCTGCACTGCCAGACTTTTGGCCGACGTTGCAGAGACTGTTAACCCAGAAATTAATAGACTCGTTAACATGTCCCTTCAGGAGGCTTATGTTCCGGCTGCCTGAAAGCAGGCCAAAATTCTACCTCTTTTAAAAAAGCCATCGCTTGATCCCTTGAGCCCAGGAAGCTACCGTCCCATCTCCCTTTTGCCCAGCGTGGCAAAAGTATGTGAAAAAGTAGTCACTAAACAGCTGACTGAGTTCATTGAAAGTGGGGGCCTATTGCATCTGGCCCAGTCGGGGTTCAGGGCCTCGTATAGCACAGAGGGGGCGTTAGTAGAAGTTTCCGAGGCCATCTGAGACTGTTTGGATGCTGGCAGGAGGGCAGCCTTGATTTTGCTTGACCTTTCGGCGGCATTAGACACTGTCCCTCACTCGCTGCTGCTTACCCGACTTGCTGAGATTGGTATATCTGGCACTGCTTGTACCGAAGGGGGGGGGCGCCGCCAAAATCATTGCCTATGCTGTCGATACCCAGCTTCTGTTCACATGGGGGAAAAATGAGTGCTCCGCCTCCTCCGTTAAAAACTGTCTGACCAAGGTCTTTCAGTGGCTGGCCTCTGCACAGCTAAAATGTAATGAGGAGAAATCCTCCTTTATGGAAAGTTCCCACCTCAGTTCAGAGAATCACTCTGGCCGCCCGACTTCGCTATGCCAGCCTCAACGGGGCAACCCACCAAGAATCTTGGGGTCTGGTTTGAGGAGAATCTCATGTTTGCGACCCAGATCAAGAAGTTAGCTGGGAGCTGTTTCGTGCTACTTAAAAGCCTTTGGAAATTCCTTCCACTTCTCCCTAGGGCCGCTAAAGAAACGGTCACCTGAGCCCTGATTTTATCCCGGTTGGATAAGCCAATGCCCTGTATGCTGGCATCCCGGATACCTGCTTAAACTCCAGGTTGTTCAGAATGCGGCAGCCAGGCTTCTTCTTAACGTCCCTGCTAGAAGTAGCGTGAGAACACCTGCGCGCTCTTCACTGGCTGCCCGTAGTCGAACGGATTAAATTTAAGTCCTTAGTTATAGCTCACTGCGCTCTTCATGCCTCTGGCCCTATCTACCTACGAAAGCACTTCTCTTTCTATACGTCTGCGAGACATCTGCGCTCTTCCACACAACTCTTGGCTCATGTTCCGCGTTTCTGGCTGCAAAGGATGGGTGGCAGCTCCCTTGCTTTGAAAGCCGCTTTAGCCTGGAACTCGTTGCCGTTCGCTCTTCGGAGCATTCAGGACCCCATTCTGTTTAAAAAGAACCTGAAAACATTTCTCTTTGCTTAATTTGATCTCCACACTCCCCAAGGCTCGCGCCGGGTCACTCCTCGGAGTATCCGTGCGCGCTACAAATATAAATAACATAACATCTAGACAAAACATGCTAACACAGCTGCTGAAAGCTCGTGCTTTGATATTATGGGGATACTTGTTGTTTTGAGACACACTTGGAGAGGGTCCTTTCCAGGGAGAAGAGCTATGCGGTTCCTATGATGTAAAGCTTCCATCTAGGCACTAAGGTAGGGGGGTCTGCTGTCAAAGCCCAGAGATCTTCTATTATATAATAAGCCTCATTTTACCAAGGGGAGGGTGGTTAGGCCTTTTTCCACTGTCTATATATAATGACTTTCCCCTTCATATTCTATGGAATTGTAACAATGCTAATTGTTCTAGGTTTGTGCATTTCGCTGCTGGTAGTGGCTCGTATACTGCACTATAGAGCACGATAGTTAAAAAAAAAAAAAACCTTTTGAACTATAACAGTGACTCTGACCATTCTTATTGTGGACAAGTTCGAGTGAGCGAGCGAGCGAAAGGGTATGTCTTGCTACCGCGATTCCTGAGAGAGTCGGGAGTGTTGTGTTCTGGGTTGTCTAATCATTTGTAGCTTTGTGATTTTAGAGAAGAATGAATGAGACACTATAGCTAGTCGATTTTGGGTACTAAGGTGATAGGTTGGTACACCCCTATACACCAAGGTCCTGTTTTCCTGCGCATAGTTCTGTGTAGGTGCAGAATCCCCGCAACAGGCCTGAGTTCTGAATGTGCATGCGGACAGTCTTAGTTGGCAGTATTCAGCCAATCACGAATGGTGTCTCCATCCGGAAGTGGTACATCACATTTTCGGGATCTGGGGGGTTTCTCATTTGGACCTGTTTCCCACTCATGAGAATGCGCATTACCTGTCGTTCTGCAGTCTCCAGTATCCGATGCAGGGAACGTTGGGGGATGCATTTCAGTTCGATTGGGGCTTCTAGCTTCTTTACATGTTTCCTCTCCCGCCCCCCCCCATACCCTTTATTCCTCAAGTTCTGAGTGAGGATGATTCATCAAGACCGGGTCTAAGTCATTTTAAAAGCCCCAGATTGGCTGCAAAGGGTGTGGTATACGGATCTTCTTTACCTCTCATTATGCCCTCCCTCTACTCTCAGGGTAGACCTCCTCTCGCAATCGCAGGGGCAGGTTCTACACCCCCCACCTCCAGAGCCTACACCTTCATGCCTGGAGATTGAACGGGGCAACCTGAGTTCTTTCTCCCTCCAACCTGATGTGGTGGATGTTATTTTATCGGCCAGAAGACACTCCGCCAAGTTGGTCTATGCTGGCAGATGAGCGAAATTCATTAAATGGTGTAGAGAGAAGTCAATTGGCCCTTTGAAGCCCATTTATCAGATGTTTTAAGTTTTGCGCTATCTCTGGCTCAACAAGGTTATGTAGTTACAACTGTTAAAGGATATCTATATTCTTTATCTGCATTTATTTGTTTGCCGGATCAGCCTTCACTTTTTAAGTCTCCTATAGTTATGAGATTTATTAAAGGTCTCACTAATAAGTTTACTCCTACTCTGTTTATAATGCCTCAGTGGGATCTTAATTTTGTTCATAAGTTTCTGATGGGTTCTCCTTTTGAGCCCTTGCATAGTTGCCTGTTGAGGTTTCTCACTTTTAAAACTATATTTTTAGTTGCTATTACATCTGCTAGAAAGGTGAGTGAGTTGCAGGCCCTTAGCTCCAAGCCTCCTTCAATGCAAATAAGATGGTGCTTAGGACCTGAGCTGCTTTCCTTCCTAAGGTGGTCAATCTGCTCCATTTGGGACAATACATTACCATGCCTACTTTCTATCCTTCCCCCCCCCCCTCCCCCCTCTGAGGAGGAGAGACTTCATCGTTTGGTCCTGAAGAGAGCAGTGAGTTTCTATGTGGACAGAACCCGAGAGTTCAGATTAGACAACCAGCTGTTCATTGTATATCTGAGCACATTGAAGGGAAAAGCAGTCCAAAAGAGAACTTTATCCAGGTGGATAATCCTGTGCATCAAGATGTGCCATGGCTTAGAAGGAGCCACCTTAAGATATTTGAGCTCATTCTACCAGAGCTAAATCATCTTCTGCTTTGACTAGAGGTGTCCCTGTGATTGACATCTGCAAAGCGGCAACTTGGGCCTCCCTACATACTTTTGCAAAGCATTGTTTGGATTCGGAAGTGAGGAGGGACAGCCATTTTGCTCGTTCTGTGTTACAGGATTGTTTGGTATAGGCAGGTACTCTCCTTCGAGTGCGGGACTGCTTGGGGATTCTATTCAAAAGACGAGCAATCCACAGGCAGATGTATCCATCAGAAGAACAAGTTACTTACCTTCGGTAATGTGTTTTCTGGTGGATACAGTATCTGCCTGTGGATTGCTCGTCTTTTGAATAGAATCCCCAAGTAGTAACTCATGAAGATGTTGGCCATTCCAATTGCATGTAGTTATTTATTTGATAAGTCATGTGCTATATACTGCCTATTCTTGTTGGAAATGTCGGTTCACTCGTTCGCCTCAAAGGCACAGAAAAAATGGGTGGAACTGACGTCCGCACGCAGACGAGGCCTTCTTATGGCTCTGATGACATCACGCTGAGTCGCGTGCGGGGCCGTGGCATTAAGACTTCCTCGTCGATGTGGGAGAGCTATGGCAAACAGTTTCCGTGGAATGCTGCACATAGGGTACATTCAAAAGGTGAGGAATCCACAGGCAGATATTGTATCCACCAGAAAAAGTGTTACCGAAGTTAAGTAACTTGTTATTTCCGTCTCCAGGTAATGGAGATTTTTACAGGCGGCCTTGGTGCAGGGCCAAGTATGCTTACTCAGACACTCCTAGAGAGTGTAACTTGAGCTGATCACCTGAGCACAAGGAAAAGAAGTGTGTAGCGTGCAACCTCTTCAAGTACTAAAAAAACGCTGCGGATTAGAAGGGATTGGCGCCTATGTGTGGAGCGTTCTCACACGACGATTCACACAGCAAAGAAGATACTGACACCGGTACGACTACACAAGGTGGGGTAGTCATTACAAGCCCCCACTATGTCTCCTCTGACGAGCCCAGTGGGGAAAAGGCACTGGTGCACATCAAGGACCCCACGAAGAAGACTCTGGTACCTGGGTCGGGACTGAAAACGGAGACGATGACGCCAAGGGCTGTGAGTAACAATTGACCCACCACCACCTGTTAAGAAAATAAAACACACACACACACACACACACACACACACACACACACACACCCCCCCACACACCCCCCCCCTCCCCACCCCTCCCTCCCCACGCAACAATGCGCCACAGTTTTTGGGCTCAGGTTGACTCCACAAGCATGCCTCTGAGCCAAGAAAGGACGATAACATTCTCGATCCTGTCTGGCGACAAGGCCGAAACACGGGGATGGCACCGACACAACACTGCCACTGAAGCACAAATTGGCATTGACTGATGCTTCAGCACCGAAGAAAGCCAAAAAGGTATCGACACCAGACAAGCCATCAGATCTGAAGAAGCACTCCGGCTTGAGCCACTTGGACTCCAAGAAAGCATCAGCACAGAGAAAAGAGAAGCAACATTGTCAAATTTCCATGATTTTGATTTTACCATTTGTAAAGCGCTTGGTTACACCACTGGTGTGTCCCCGCGCTAGGATTTAGGACTCTAGGAAAGAGAGCACAAAGAGAAACTGTGCCTGTGCTAGAGAGAACCGGAGCATAGATAAGGAGCTAGATATTCTATTGTAAAGATGAGAAAAGCCAGGTTTTTAAGTGCTTTCACAAGGTTCGACTCTCAGAGTGACTGGCATAGTATTCCACCTTTTGGCTGCAAGATGGCCAAAAGATCGTGCTCCCATCCTGACTTTTTGAATCCTCGGCACCGTGACCAAATAGGCTCCTCTAGATCTTAAATTACGTGCTGGTGTGTAAGAGGTTATCATCGAGCGAAGATAGCTCAGCCCCTTATTCCACAGAATTCTGTGGCAGTAGCACATGGCCTTAAAAATAATCCTCTTCTCTACTGGAAGCCAGTGGAGAGTAGACCGAGCCTTTGCGGTAGATGCTCTTCTTGGGAGGTTGAAGACTAGGCGTGCAGCAGCATTTTGAATTGATAGAAGCTTGGTTAGACCTTTTTAAACATTCCCAGATAGAGGGAGGCATACGAAAGAAAAGCCATGCTTCCTTTGTACTCAAGACACACACCTTCCACAGCCCTACCACCAATGCTAGCGAAGCACAAACACAAGTACCAATTGAAGAACAGGGTAATGTGTTTGAAGGACTGCATAAGTATATGGAAAAGAGGCAAAAATACTTCAAAACGGCAGGGACTGTCGTGTAGTTAATATAAACCTATATAGGATCTGTGTTTTTAGACAACATAGACTGTGGGATTGGGGTCCAGACTGATTCCAGACACCCCCACCGGATAGGTTTGCCTGTATACCAGCTAGCTCACAGTGCCACTAGAAACCCCTCTTACCAAGGAGAGAATAGTTCTTGGCAACTATTGAATATGACAACCCTGTCCCATCAGGGATCGTGGAAACAGTGCAGTACTTTTCGCTCAGTCACTTGTGCTCACTTTGTCTCAGAGAGGTACACGGAATAAACGGTGGGGACGTTTTCAATAAGCATTTATTGAACCAGCGTCATTCTAGTGTAAAATAGGTGTGCTGAAACAACCATAACGCAGAAACAGATATAAATGATCATAAGCACCAACAGAGTAAAAGTATGGTAGATTTCTCCCATAGTGCTAAAACAATGAATACAGGCAGGTATAACAATACATGACAATAAAATGCGTACTCCTACGATGCGACCCTAACTAGATGTACCTAAGTGTATCTAGCATGTATGTAGGTGTAAAGCCAAGAATCCCTCTAGGATAAAGTCAACCCCATTACCTGAAGTGAGAGACTGTGGGACCCCGTTTTGGTCTCGAGATGGACACCCCGCGAGGGATGTCAGACCACTGCGAGCTGGAGTGTCTGCGTGCAGACACCTCAGCATCTCTCGTCAGTGTGTCAGCATGGAAGTCCTTTTCTCCTCTCCCTGCCTCAGCAAAGCTATGGTGTTTATATACCCAAAGTGGTACCCTCAGGGGATCTACCTTGCTGTGTCATGTCGGACTTAGGATGATAGAAGGAATGACCCTCATACAAAGTTTTTATGCAGGAGATGGTAGTCCTGCTGAGTTTCCAAGAATCCTCATTCATAATGGATGAGGCTAGTTTACAGGGAAAACCCCCCTCGTCCTGTTATCAGTACCTTAACTAGGTAAAAGGTCAGTCCCAAAAACCATTATGTAGTGAAATGGCAGGGGAAATATAGGTGAGAGGTTAGGTTGCTACCTGGGCCTATATTGGGGTACCTATATGAAACATAACAGGACAAGACATAGAAGTGCCACAAACTGCACCAAAAAGAGTGGCAACTGAACATAGGGGCCACAAGCCCCATCACATTCAGTCAACCAGTATTCCCAGAAACAAGATCACCCTCGCCAACACAGGAAGAGGAGTGGGATATACCACAGCAGGATTGTGACACATGATTCACACAGGAATACTCACCACAGCCCAGACCCATGGGATGATTGACATGGTTCTGCCTAATAACGATACCACCAATCCCAACAAAAGCATCACCACCAGATGACACTTCATCCTTTCATAGTATCATCCAAAGGGCTGCAGAGTGCCACAAACTTCCTATGCACACAACAGAGGAAGAAACTGCCTTTTTAGTAGAGACCGTATTACCGATCGCACAGTGCAATACCTTCTAATGATTGGATCTATCTTACATGTCTCAAAGGACATATTTAAAGATCCAGTAAAATCCAGCGTACTCACACCACGCATTGAAAGGAAATACAGGCCTTCACCTACAGACACAATATAAATCAGGGGTCACCCACCAACAGACTCCCTAGTGGTCACAACTGCTAGGAAAAGAGTAGCATCGCAAGGCACTGAAGAGGTGCCATCTCCTGACAAGGAGAGTAGTAGTAATAGACTTTATGCGGGTTAGACAATCCATAAAAGCATACAAACTACTCAAGCATTTACGTGTGTAGCATACAATAGATAAAAACAAATTCAATTAATCAAATTCACTCAAACACCATCTTTACATAAAATTCATAAAAACATTGGTCTTAAAAATATTCTAAAAACAGATAAAATAGACCTTAACACAATACAGATATCCCTGGGCACACCTCCACGTCAGCATAAGGTAACTTATATTGTACTCATTAAATGATATGCCCTACAAGATACCTGTCACTACAGTACACAAGGTGCCTAATCTAATATTTGTCCCAACTTTGTCACCAATTACCCATTAAGACCAGCCTGGACGTCTCAGCCTTCAAAGGGCGAATGTTTTCTTCTTAGTCACAATACACCTGACAAAAAACAGGCCACACTAAACTGAACTACGGGAGACTGCAGACATATGTAAGTAAATTAAAGCAGGTTTAACCTGGAAAAACCCTTTAGCTTTGAACAATGGTAGGATATAATGCTGCCTTAAAGCACTATAATCACAAAGTAAGACGAAATGAGTAGTGTTTTGTGTCACATGAGCACGGCCCTCTACTTTCCACATTATGGTAGCCCCCAGGTTCAGCTAAGGACCAATGCTGAAGATTTAGTCTAAATCGCGTTAGTAAAAAATGATGATAGGGTAAAGACATCTCCCGCAAGTAGGGTTCAATACTTGGGACGGTTTTCACCGTACATTTTCCCAATTCCCTTTCTTCTCTATCAAGTTTAGTTCTTGCCATAAAAAGGTTTTTAAACCAGGACAGATCTTTTTTTTGTTCAGGACCCCCAAAAAGGGCAGCACATCCCAACTTTGCCAAAGAGATTTTAATGTAGTGCAACCATGGTATAGTGGAGCAATTTTCCAAGGTTAGGCAGTCTCTTTTTAATCTCTGATTTAGCACCAAATCAGAACCCGTCCAAATTTTAAACCATATCACTATGGGGAAAGGGCTCATTTATCCTATATAAAGTCCAAACCCACTTCCTCCTGCATAATAAAATTAGATACAGATTGTGGGAGGGACAGCAGCTTCCTAATAAAGTTATTTTCTTCTAACTGAATCTCTCCACAGCCCTTCTAGCCCCATATGTCATTGCCATATCTCGCAATTGACAAGCATTTAGATTGATACATTTTCAACAAAGCCTCATCGGTCTTGCCCCAGCCTACTCACAAAATCAAATACAGAAGCCACTGATCTAGACATCAAATTTAGCTTGATTTTTCTTTGGGGTGCCGAGGTGCCTCTATCATCGAAAATACCCCATAAATATGGGAAGGTTGCCACACTCAACTCCTGTTCGCCCCCCAAGATTTTCTTATGAGGCTTGATCCTTTGACCAATCACTATTGTATGGGATTTTGTGTAGTTAATCTGCATATCAAGCGACATCATAAACTCTGTAAAAGAGTTCAAGTCATTAAAGTCCTAGCTAATAATACAGTATCTTCTGCATATATTAATGCTGGTATTTGCAAGGATCCCGCCCGGGGCATGTCTTTGGAGGCACCACATTAAGCAAAGCTTAAATTGTTAATATACAGGGTGAATAATCCAGGGGCCAAGATACAGCCCTGCCTGTCCCCTTTATGTATTTTTATAGGTGCAGATAATGACCCATCAAAATTAAATCTTACTAAAGCAGTTAGATCCAACTAGACCTCATATGAAAAAAATTATCAAGGCCAATATCAATTAACATCTTCCACAGCTTTACCCTGTTGACACGGTCAGATGATAGGCCCATAAAGGCTAAGTACGTCCGACCTCTTTTGGTCACAGTCTACTTTCCAATTATCAGGTGCAAATTTCCCCTGTCTAAAACCATGCTGGAAAGGGAAGATGACGTTTCTTTGTTCTAGCCAATCAGCTAACGTAGGCAAGATCACCCGCCGCAGGATCTTAACGGAATAATCTATCAGGGAAAATCGGCCTATAACATCTTGGATCTTACCTGTCTCCCTTCTTGAATATAGGAATAATGACCAATCTTCGCCATGATGTAGGAGGCCCCGATCTCCAGGCTGCATTAAATACATGCGTCAAACTTCTCACCCATGCTTCCTTATCGTCCTTAAATAGATTGGCCGGAACCCTGTCTGGGCCAGAAGCCTTGTTTTTGGACATAGAGGCAATGGCGAGCTCAATCTCCTCCTCTGTAAAGAAAGCAACAGTATCATTAGTGGGAGTACCTACTGTCTTAGTCTGAGCTGCATCCTCCGGTCTTTCATAAATCCCTCTGAAATATTTTACCCATGTTTCCTCTGTAATAGTGCAATCTATAGCTCTGTTTGCCACTCCTGTAAAAAAGGGCGATTAATAATTTCCCAGAATAGTGCACTATCACTAAGGGTGAGGGGATTAACTAGGTCCTCCCAAGCTTTCTCCCTAATCTTTCTTACACACTATCTTGGCTAGTTTGTAATCCTTCCTTCTCTGTGCTACCTCTGCCCTATCTCTTGGAGACTTCTTTAATGCCAGTTTCAAATTATGGAGGGATTTTGAGCAGTAAGAATCAAACCATTGTTCCCCTAAGTGTTGTCCACAGCTACCAGAGGCCCTTTGCTTGTCCTTAATTTGCAAGCAGATCCTCCCATATGTGTCCAAAAGTGGCTCGTCGTTCTCTCCGTCGCTCAGGCACGTTTGAAAATGAGCGCTACATTTATCATGAAGAGAGTTAAGAAAATTATCATGTGAAACCTTACTCCATTTTGACATCGCCCCTGATCCTGAGAAGTAATCTCTGTGTTAGTAGGTCCTCATTTTGGCGTCTCGATCTTTGGGTTCCCCCAAACCAAGGAAAAAGTAGGAGGGTTGGGTCACTAAGTTCAGACCACTGCACCGCACAAACTGGACTAAACAGCTTAGACCAGCACATAATCAATCGTGTTGGCCCGTCTGCCTTTATAAGGGGAAACGGTTTGCTCCTTCCACTCCTCTCCAATATCAACCAAGTTGAAATCGACCAATAAATCATCTAGTCCACTACCTGCCATACAATGTTCATAATGCCTACCTTGTTTAAATTCTCTCTCAAAGGTAGCTTCAGCATTATAACAACCCAAGGTGCATGGATGAATATTAAAATCGCCCAGTAAGACCACTAAGTGGGGAGCTTTAAATTTCCCCTCAATAGTCTGCAACAGGGATTGTATGGAGCCCAGGTGTTCCGTCGGAGTTATTCGATCAAAAGAATTATAAAAGTTCAACACAAAAATACTTGGTGACCCCACAAAATGTAATTTAACAGCAAGTAAATTTTCCAATCCAGGGGCAATCTACGTAGGAGAGCACCCAATCCCCAGAGAGATCAATGTAAGAAGGCACCCTTTGGCTCCCTACCAGCGAGGGTTTGACCGGCATAAAAAAGGAAGAGTATCCATCTATATAGAAATGTTGGTCTGTTTCCCAGGATTCTTGGACGCCTATTATATCAAATTCTTCAATTTTATTTAACCAATTAACGTTTTCCCTTTTGTTACTTAGCCCCGCAATGTTCAAACAACAAATATTAAAATGAGAGAGAGTCTTCACCTGAACCTTATCAGGAGGCAGTACATTACTCTGATTGGGTTGACTCATTTCTACTTAAGTCAATCATTACCCTCCATATCTCCCAACACCTGGAATCTATTCATCAGCTCTAATGGTGGCATTTGGCGTATATGTTGGAGGACTGGCCTACTAATGTTTCTAGGGAGTATAGACCTGTTCCCAGCTGACATGTGCTCCACAACTGGAGGGTAGAAAAAAACCTAGCGGAAAAACTTGAATACCTGAGCCTGAAAATTTAACACAATACAGTCCCCTTCAAACAACTTCTAGCCAAAACTCAGCCAGGCCACTTGCCTGGCCATGATGATATTCCCACAATCACAACCAAACAGAACGCCCTTTGAAGAACACCAATGTGAGGCTTTCCCGATAAGTTCATTTGGGGGTCTCCTCAACCCCTGAAGACAGTCTAGGAGCATTCACAAAAATGGCCACAAAAGGAGTGGAATCTGGAGGGAGTTGGAACCTTAATTTATTCTCTCTGCAGCCTACTCACAAAGGGTGTTGAAATTCTGACCCAGTGCCTTCTAGACACTGCTCCTTGAGGGGCGGCCACAATAGGCTGTTGACTAACAAAGCTGCTAAAAGTATGGCCGTCAGCCTGATAGACATCATCTAATTGCAACTTCTCTCTTGAATTAGTCCCCCCTCTAGAGTCGGTACACGGCAAGTTCAGAGGGGCTGATGATAACGGAGTACCTCCCAACAGAATATTTTGGTTCTGAACGTTTCTCTCATGATACAACCGGAATTACTCACTAAGAAGGGCCATCCACCCCCTTGGCTCGGTCGCAATGTTTTCTTAAATGACTCCAGACATGGCTATATCGTGGCCAGACGACTTCTGATAAGGGTCAGCTGGGCATTTAATATTCCTTCAAACTACTTCAAAATTACATTCAATTCGCATTCTCCAGAGCCAAGGAAGACTGACTCAATGCAATAACCAGATGGTGCCGGCTGTGTTCCTGCAGCATCACATCGTCTGCTCAGTTTCTTCCGTTTAGGGGCTGGTTCAACAGGTGATAATACCCTCTCTGCTCCTGGTAAAATCAAAGACGGCCTCCTGATGGATGCTGGTGAGGGATACCCTGCGCTTGCTGTCTCCCATGGGGAGCTAGAAACGGTCCACTCTTAGAAATAGAGGGGTCTTTCAGCCACTCAGCATCACCCACACAAGCCCCGTTTGCCCCGGCCCCCAGGTCGCTACCTAGGTCCAGAGACCGCCTACGCTCTGTCAAGTCTTTTTCATTTGCCACTACCCCAATGACTCGCTCCAACATGGCATCAATACTTGTGGGTTTGCCTTTGGCAATAGCACCTCTCGTAACTTTGTGCTTCCCCATTTAGTAGACAGGAGATGTAACCAAAAATAAAACAGAGTTCACGGTGTAGAGCAGGTCCAAGAGCTCCAATTAGGGGATTAGCACAACCCAGCCTTGTCCGGCTGCAGATGGGCCTGCTCTTGGCCCGGTCTTTGCCCGGGGCACACTTAAATGGCTCTTCTGTGCCTGAGCAGCATTGCAGTCCTTCTCCGGGTCGGGACTGCTGGGGAATGAAGTCACCCTGCAGCAGTGGTTGGCGGCAGTGACGTTGCGAGGCTCCATCACCACGGGATGCTTCTTTGGATTAAATTGCACTCCTGGGCCTGAGCAGCGTTGCAGCCCTCCTACTCCAGGCTGGGATTGCTGGGGAATGGATTCCCCCTGCAACAACGGTTGGCGGCAGCGGCGTTGTGAGGCGAGTGAACAGATTGACGCCATAGGCAAAAGGGTGGCTAGAGGGCCCACACACCACTGGAAAATTCCTAACTTAGTGGGATTACTATCTCGTTACAGTAGGGCTACCTGGGATGAAATGCAGGACCTAATGCAACATCTCCCAGAGGAATACAAAAAATTAAGAGAAGAGTTAGTGACTGAGGGCAAACAAATCTCCAATGCAACCAGCAGATGTGAACTGGGTAGTGCAAGCACTGCTGCAAGGGGCATTGCTGCATAGACATACATGGCTATGCATATCTGGTTTTAAGCCTCATGATTTCTAGTACCCACTGGTCTGATTTTATGTCTGGCCACAACAGATGGAACTGTTAAAGCCTTCCCCCAAAGGTTTTTTATGATCGGGGAGATGTTTTGGTAAGTCAGTGTTTGGATGTAGAGGCTCCCTTTGTGGGTGTGCCTCTACCCCTTCCTCTACTTTTGTAGCCACCTCTGTAGTACCCTTGACCTGTTTGTTGGTGGTACTGTTGTTGTTGACGTTGGTAAATAGGGTTCTCTGTGGTAGTACTCTTGGAGCCTCTCTCCCTTGATAGCGCCAAAAGGACTGCTGCTTTTGTGGTGTTGCTTGTAAAGCACCCATAGATTTTGCATTGCCTGTATCATTCTTGATCTTTTCCAGGTGTGTATCTACTCTGGCCCAAGGAGATGTTCCCCATCAAAGGGAATGTTTAGAATGTGTTGCTGGTTGTAGCAGGCTGGCTCAGGCCAGTCATTGACCACACTGATTGGTAGGTTTCAGGGGACCCCTTTAAGGGGTCCTCAGAGCACTTTTTAATAAATCTGACACTGGAGTCAGTGCAGGTTTATTATGCAGAGATGTTTGGTACCAAACATCCCATATTTCAGTGAAGCAATCTTGGAGCTGGGGAACTCGTAATGACGAGTGTCCACCCCATGTACTTACTATGGCTTTCTTGGTCACTTACAGTATCCGGGAATCTACAAGGATATTGCAGGGGCTCATGCAGATATGCCCTCACAGGAGTGCACCCTGCCTTAGGCCTGCTAGAGGGGGGTGTCTTACCTATATCTCATGCAGTGTCTATGGGCAAGGCACACAGGGATGTGTGCCATGTCAACTCCAGTTTTTTCTGCACCAAGACACGCAGGCTGCAATGGCAGTGTGCATGTGCTTGGTGAGGGGTCCCTTAGGGTGGCACAGTTTGTGCCGCAGCCCTTAGGGACCCTCTTTAACCACTAAGCCCTTTATACCAGAGGTACCTTTTACTAGGTACTTGTATGTGAGCTAAAGGGGTGCCAATTGTGGAAACAAAAAGGTACAGTTTAGGGAAGGAGATCTGGCACAAGTGGAAGAACCTGGAAAGGCCATTTGCATTGGCCTGGGCAGTCCCAGGTCTGTTTCACTTCAAATGTCCATTGCCTGTAGGGATCTGGACCACTTTAGCAGTTTGGGATTTTCACCTTTCATTACCATTAGCCACCTGAGAGGACTGTGGTCGGTTTGAACAAGGAAGTGAAAGCCAAACAGGTATGGCCTCAACGTCTTCAGGGCCCAAACCACAGCAAAGGTTTCCCTCTCAATGGTACTCCAACACTGTTCTCTAGGGAGTAGTCTTCTACTGATGAAAGCCACTGCCTGGTCTTGACCTTGGTCTTTTATTTGGGATAGGACCGCTCCAATCCTATGTTTAGAGGCATCAGTCTGCTCAATGAATTGCTTGGCATAACCTAGAGCTTTCAGAACATGTGCAGAGCACATTGCTAACTTCAGTGTGTCAAAAGCCTTTTGACAGCTCACTGTCCAGGTCACCTTTATGGGCATTCTTTTGGAGGTATGTTCTGTGAGGGGAGCAACAATGGTGCCATAATCCCTCACAAACCTCATATAGCACCCAGTCCAGCCAAGGAAGGTCCTGAATTGAGTCTGATTAGTTGGAGCCATCCAGTCCAGAATGGTCTGGATCTTGGGTTGTAAGGGTTGAACTTAGCCTCCACCAACAAGGTGACCCAAGTATACAACCTTTCCCTTCCCTATTTGGCAGTTGATTGCCTCAATAGCGAGGCCTGCACTTCTCAGAGCTTCCCCAAGGTGGATCAGGTCATCCTGCCAGGTGGAGCTAAAGACAGCAATATCATTTAGATATGCTTCACTAAAGGATTCCAATCCAGCAAGGAATTTCTTTACCAACCTTTGAAAAGTGGCAGGTGCATTTTTCAAATCAAACGGCATCACAGTGAACTGATAATGCCAATCTGGGGTTGAAAATGCAGAGTCAGAAATATCTGCAGGTACCCTGATGTCAGCTCAAAGGTACTCAGATAATTGACTGCTCCCAACCTGTCAGTTTATCTACCCTTGGAATTGGGTGCGCATCGGTTTTGGTCACAGCAGTATGGCCCCTATAGTCCAACCAAAACCTCATTTCTTTACCACCCTGGGTATGAGGCTTGGGGACTAAGACATCTGGCTGGCCCAGGGGCTCTCAGAAAGCTCTGACTCTCAATTCCACCATCTTGCTTACTTCAGCTTTGATGCTCCCTTTCATATGATCATACTACCAGTATATTTTATTCTTGGCAGGTCGGCTTCCACCAGTGTCCATATCATGGTACACCAGCTAGTCTGACCAGGAGTCAAAGAGAAGAGCTCCGCAAACTGATTTAGGACTTGCCTGCAGTCAGCCTGCTGGTGAGCAGTGAGGGTGTCTCTGACAAGACCACTCCTTCCACTGACCCTTCTTTTGGATTATTGGACAGGAGGTTAGGGAGAGGTTCACACTCTGCTTCCTGATCCTCATCTGTAACCATGAGCATGGTCACATTTGCCCTGTCATAATAGGTTTTAAGGCAGCTGACATGGAGGAGCCTCTTGGCCTTCCTGTCAGAGCCAAGGTCCACCAGGAAGGTGGCCTCCCCTTTTCTTTCTAGGCTAGGGTAGGGCCCACTACACTTGTCTTGGAGAGCCGTAGCAGCCACTGGCTCCAAAATCCACACTTTCTGCCCTGGTTGGAATTCAACCATAGCAGCCTTTTGGTCATACCAATGATTCTGGAGCTCCTAGCTGGCCTCAGGGTTTTTACTTGCTTTTTCCATGTATTCAGCCATCCTGGAGCGGAGGCCAAGCACATAGTCAACTAGGTCTTGCTTAGGTTCAACAACAGGTTTCTCCCATCCCTCCTTCATAAAACCCAGTGGTCCCCTGACAGGATAACCAAACAGAAGTTTAAATGGGGAGAACCCCACTCTTTTCTGTAGCACTTCCCTGTAGGCAAAAAGCCGGCATAGAAGTAAGACATCCCATCTCCTTTTGAGTTTTTCAGGGAGTCCACCAAACATGCATTTCTCTTTCAACAAGGCCATTACACTGTGGGCGGTAAGGGGTGGTGAACCGGTAGGTTACTCCACACTTCCTCCACATGTGTTTCAGGTAGCCAGACATGAAGTTTGTACCTCTGTCTGACACAACCTCTTTAGGGAGGCCCACCCTGGTAAAGATACCAATGAGGACCCTAGCCACTGTATGGGCAGTGGTATTTACAAAGGGTAATAGCCTTAGGATACCTGGTGGCCTGATCCACTGCTACCAGAATATATCTGTTCCCTGATGCTATAGGAGGGTCAAGGGGACCAACAATGTCGATTCCCTACCCTTTCAAAGGGACCCCCAACCACTGGAAGTGGGATTAAGAGGACCTTTGGGTGCCCTCCTGTCTTGCTACTGGCTTGACAGGTGGCAAAGGTGTTACAAAGCTCCTTCACCTTCTGGTTCATCCCTGGCCAGTAGAAGTACTGACTAGCCTGCTCCAAGTTTTGGTCTGGCCAAGGTGCCCAGCTGGGGGGATGTAATGCGCCAAAGATAGGAGGAATTGCATAAACGCCTGACGAACTACCACTCTCCAGGTTTGAGGTCTTTGGCCTCAGTGTAAAGGATTCCCTCCTCCCAATAGGTCCTGTGGGACCACTGACATCACCTCGTTCCTCTGTAGCAGCTTGCTATTGCAGGCTTTCAAGAGTGGGACAAGGTTGGGTGTGTGCCAACTTCCGGAGATGATGGCCGCATCGTAGAGCGGTTCCGGACTCCGCCACCACTTCTCCACTAATATCCGGGCATATATCCTGCTACAGGGGGAAGATAACAAGCGGCCGCGACGTTGGGAGCCTAAAGACTCTGCTCCGGGCGAAGGAAGACGGCCGACTGGGCAGCTGGGCGCCCGCGAGATTGCAGCCTAGTGAGGCGTGGAAGCCGCGGTGTGGCGTAGATGTGAGGCCAACCACGAGGTAGAAACTTTGGCGTTGCGGCGCGGGCGCGCCTGGGCCACCGCTGCGGGAAACTCGCTTCCTCCCCAAGGGCCTGCACCGCAACGAGAGGAGAAAGATTCAGCGGGGGACGAGCGCAAGCAAGAGAAGGGACTCAAGGCACCATCCTTTCTATAAACTCCCTCCAGGCCGTGACGCAGTGTTAATTGGGGCCTGGGCGAAGGTGACTTGTATCTCAGGCGCAATTGAGGTGAGAGCCCTCGCAAATGGAATTTTAGAGTGAGGACGACTCCCGGGACCCGTGAAGCGAGGCCTGCTTTGGGGGACAGCGCGAATGAACATCGGGTTGTAAAGGCCCCAGAGCGTAATCTGTGAGAACCTTCCCGGCCCATACTCGCTGACACTCAGCGACGGTGGAGAGACTGGGCACCAATCTGAGGTGAGACAAGACCTATGCGCTGTAGAGGCTTAAAATAACGGCGAAACAAACAAGGCGCAAGCCCCTTCCCGCCATATATCACAACCAGTGAGCCTCAAAGGGGAAAACCGACAGGCCACGTGGGAGTCTCCCCACGGTAGGCGGCGGCGAGTACCCCATCACACTCTGTAGCTGGCCACAACCCCTGCTGCCCCGGAGGAGACAAGGTGACCGGCAAAGGGGGGACGCAGCTCGCAACAGCCCAAGATAGATACGTTTTCATGGCAGAAATTGCAGGAAGGGGGAACGTCGTGCCCCGGATCGGACCAGGAAGCACAGAAAAAGTAGACGGAGCAGGAATCCCACACGCTGCATGATGTAATGGTGGCGATCACCAGTGTGCGCACCTCCTTGGAGGGCCACCTAGACTAGGTCTCTACGGATATATCACTGCTCCGGGCGGACCTCAGAAAGATGGACTCCAGGGTCAAAGAAGTAGAAGACGTCACTCGTGACCTAGCAGCAGACACAGCAACCCTCAAGAAGCAAGTCTCGGAGCTACAGACCCGCACGGACACCTTAACAGCGCAGTTGAATGACTACGAAGGTAGATCGAGACGAAACAATATACAAATTTTGGGAGTGCAAGAGAAAGCGGAGGGACCAGTACCAGACCTTTTTGTCGAGGAGTTGGTAACGAAACACCTGCAGCCTAAAACACTCTCCAACTTCTTTTCCATAGAGAGAGTGCATCGTGTGCCGGAAGGCAGGCCTAGGCCAGGTGCGCCCCCCCAGGCCTATCCTGGCTCGAGTCTTTAACTTTAGAGACCGAGACACCATTCTTCAAACAGTACGCAATGCTCCGCCTCTCAAATATGAGAACAGCACTATCCAATTGTTCCCAGACTTTACCGCCAAGGTGCAGAGGCAAAGGCGCTCCTTCCTGGAGGTCAAGAGAATCCTTAGGGAAAGGAAACTTAAATATGCCATGCTGTTCCCCGTGAGATTGAGAGTTGAGGCTGACGGGAAAAGTTGGTTCTTCACGGAGCCGGGAGAAGTCTGGGACTGGCAAGATGGCTGGAGGCGAGTGGGAGACCGAAGACACCAGGACCGACAGGAGCGGGGGGCAGGGAAGCCACAGAAGCGCCAAGATCCTACCCAGGAAAATTGAGGACCAACTAGCTGTGAATAGACTCTAATTTGCACATTGGAACTGAGGGTCAACATCATGTGAGCAACGGAAACATGAGATGACACGTCCCACTGCTCTCCAACGAGACTCAGGGATGCTGCCTTATGGATTGGCGGCCTTGTTCAAGAGACTGCTGCGGTGCGCCTGGGGAGAGACGGACACAACGACCAGCACTGAGAGGAGAAAGGAGCGGCTGAGTATAATGATGACTGTATATTTGTATCCCCCTGTAGTGAATCGTTTGTCAGGGTGGGGGGGGGTGGCTTGGCTCACGACTCCTCCAACAAAGGGATGGGAGGGCGACGGGCACTCTGCATAGTTGGGGAGGTGGGCATATGGTTACCGTCATGCAGGGAGGGGGCAGGTTTGGGGGGGGGGGGAGTTGTGAAATTGTTAGTTTTACCGTTAATACACAGCAAGGTACTACAACGCTAGCGGCACACCCAGGGCCAGACGCATGGCAGGTTTCCTCCTAGACGTCAGGACAACCCAGAGCGAGAGTGGAATGCACCCAGGCCATGTGCAAACCTGTTCTGTCCGTCACCGTTTGGGAAAGTACAGATGGCGGATGAGATAGCGTATGGAGTGTGCAATGATGGAGGAGAGACTGAGAAGGTAGCATCCTTCCAATTACTCTCCTGGAATGTAAACGGGCTTGGGGACAAACTCAAGAGAGCGATAGTGCTCCAATATATCAAACGACAAGCCCCGGATATGGTGCTTCTCCAGGAGACCCACTTGATAGGGAATGCATGCGAGGTGCTTAACAGACAGGGGTATAAACTGGTAGTACTCTCATGGTTCACATCTGGCTCCAGAGGGGTGGGGATCCTGATGCATAGAGGGTTCCCCTTCACGGTGACGGACATACTCACTGATCCTCAGGGACGATTCGCAGGATTGACTGGGTCTTGGGAGGGCACAAACATAAATGTGCTGGTGGCCTATATCCCCCCCCCCCACCCTACACGCTATTGCTCTACCGGACATTAGTAAAAAGATTCTGGAATTCCCTGAAGGGGCACTGATAATAGGGGGAGACCTGAATATGACCCTTAATGATCAACTAGATAGACTCCCGCCCCATGTTAATAAACGCTCACGCAATATCATGGCTGAGTTCCTGTCGGCATGGGGTTAATAGATGTGTGGCGTGAATCCCACCCTGATAGGCAGCAGTTTACGTTCCATTCAGGAGCCCATGGGAACATGTCCCGGATTGACCATATACTAACTGCTGCTGGTGATAAACAGCACTTTTCGGTAGTTAAAAACCTAGCTAGGGGAATCTCAGACCATGCTCCACTATGGGCAAAGTACAGCCTAACTAAGAAATTCAGGAGACGAACCCTATCCATCAGCCTATGGTACCTGGTCATTCCACACATTAGGGCAGGCATTGGAAAAACAACTGAATATTATTTTAAAGAAAACGAGGGATCGGTAAAGTCTCACCAGACTACATGGGAAGTGTATAAGACAGTCATAAAGGGACAGGCTCTCTCCCTTGCGGCCGGATATGAAAGGGAAAAAAAGGCCAAGTTAGAGGCAATTGAAAGGGAAATATTGACCCTGGAAAGGTCCCCCGCCTCCTTGCTTCTGGAGGATACCCAACACTCACTGGCCCTGAAGAGACAAGAGTAGAAGAATTTAGTAGCCGAGTCAGCCAATAATAAGCTCCGCAAGGTACAGCATAAAGTATACGAGCAAGGGGATAAAGCGGGCAAATTACTTGCCTGGTTAGACAAGCGGGAGAAGGCGGGGAGATGGGTCATGACCATAAGGGACTTGAAGGGAGAGTGTCTAAGAGACCCGCAAGATATCGGAGAAGCCTTTGCAGACCATTACGCGCAACTCTATTCCCCGGAGGCAGCCGGCACGATAGAGGAGTCATTAGTCCTATTAAAAGACGTCCGAATCCCAGTTCTCCCAGAGGTGGACAGGGAACAGCTAGGGGAAGATCTTACAGTGGAAGAAATAGGAGCTGCCATACAGAGCATACACTCCGGTAAGGCCATGGGGTCTAATGGCATCCCAATAGAACTCCTTAAATTATCTGCCACTAAGGTGGCACCCCATCTCTTAAATATGTTTGAAGAAAGTAAGCATGTGGGAGAACTGACCAAAGATTGGCATCGGTAGTGGTCATCCATAAGGCTGGCAAGCCAGCAGGGGAGTGCTCCTCGTATAGGCCCATTTCCCTCCTAAACGTAGAGGTTAAAATTTTAGCCAAGGTGCACTTGTCGATTGATCCCAGTGGTGACTAAGCTCGTACATCCAGACCAGTCCGGTTTTATGCCTGGACGGAATACCGCCTTAAACTTGAGGCGGCTCCATGCAGTTCTGGGCCGAAGGAACACCATATGAGAGGACGCGGCAATACTATCGTTGGACGCCCTCATGGCCTTCGACACCGTCGAGTGGCCTTATATGTTTACGGTCCTAAAACGTATGGGTCTGGGGGAAAATTTCTTGTCATGGCTACATTTGCTATACACCGCCCTTCTGGCCCAAGTGGTTGTCAATGGGCATACATCTTGTGCCTTTCCCCTAAACAAAGGAACAAAACAGGGCTGCCCGCTGTCCCCGCTTTTATTCGCTTTGATATTGGAACCATTGGCGAGCTGGATAAGGGGGAACCCAATAATCAGGAGACTAAGGTGGACAGAGGGGAGCGAGGACAGAATCTCGTTGTATGCAGACGTCTTGTTATATGTGGCGTCGCCAAGATCCTCCATTGCCAGGATCCTCCAGATTTGTTCCACCTTCGGACAATATTTTGGATACACCATCAACTGGTCCAAGTCAGTGGTATTCCCCCTACGGGGCATGGCCCTGACCTTGCAGAGGGGATGCAAAACAAAAATCGAGACAGAAGGTTTCACCTACCTGGGCATATATATCACTTCCAGTGAGGAGGTCTTTTACGAGAGGAACCTTCTCTTCCCACTAACCAGGCTGAAGGGGGATGTACAACATTGGCGGGCCCTGCCGCTGTCCCTATTGGGAAGGGCGGCATTGTTTAAAATGATGGCACTGCCACGATTCCTGTATGCCCTGCAAATTACGCCCTATGAGATTCCAGATTCATATTTTAGAGCAATAGAAGGGGAGATTCGCAGCCTGTTGTGGGATGGGAAACCGCATCGCTACTCATAAATTAGTTCGGGGATGGTACGATGGAGGTATCCCACTTCCCAATATTCAGGCGTACTATTGGGCGGCGCAGCTGGTGGTTATCAATAGATGGGCCCACCGGGGACAGACAGATCCGGCGTGCCATATGGACGAGTGGATCATGGGACTTGGGGGGGGGGGGGGTTCAGCGATGCACTATATACCAACCCAAAGAAGCAGCAACTCACAGGACCGACAGCACAGACTGTCGCAATCTGGCAGAAAGTAACGAAACAGTTGGGGTGGAATGGCAGGGTGACGCTCGAAACGCCACTATGGTGGGCGGAGAACCTGGGGAAACTGGGTGGGTACCGGGGATTTCGTGAGTGGGATATCATTGGCATCTCGAAGGTTAAGGACCTGTGGGTACGGGGGGCAATTATCCCATTCACGGAGTTACAAAGAGAATATGAGCTAGCCGATAGGGAATTATTTAGATATTCCCAAATAAGACATGCTCTCAGGGGAGCAATAGTAGAGGGGGAGGTTGTGCCGGAGGAATCTCCTCTGGAGGACAGGCTCATTGTTGAATACATGCCGAGTAAGGTCATCTCATTGATGTACAAAAAAATCATTAACAACCAACCAGACCCGTTGCTAAATCTCCGCGAAAAGTGGCAAGCAAACGTGGGAGAGCTGGAGGAGGAAGACTGGCGGGAGGCACTCGCGTCACCTCGAGAGGTGGCAATATCGTCGAGATTACGACTCGTCCAATTAAAGATACTTAGGCTGTCTGGTTTTAGGTTTAAACCTATAATAACTGATAAAACCCCACCGGAAGGGAAATAGCTCTCACCAGTGTAAACATATTTAGTTTGTGTTTGTGCAGGGTTTTTTTCAGTGTTTATGTCATTCAAAGAAAGGAAAAGGAGAGTGAAAGAGTCATTTTTATTTCTATCTGAAGGGGCCAATACAATGTAACTTTGTTATATAAGGTAGCAGTAAGAAAGACTGGGCTAACATTATTCTGCTTGAGTTTTATTGATTAGGGATGTCACAAAAATATTATTTCTTCCCTTTTTTTAGTTTTGTGGTCTTTGGTCCAAAGATACAGGGGTTAGAAGCATGTTTTAGGTGTTGTTTATTTATTTTATAAACTGTAGAGAATCAGGAAATATCAAAATCATATTTGATTTTTGGCTACGTTTGAGTCTTTCACTGAAAAATGTAGGTTACATAAGAATATTTCCCAATATGTACTATCACATTAACCCACAGAGAATGGGTAAAAACCCTTGATACATCAGCCCCCTTTTCTAGTGAGTCAGTATTGATAGTAGGTGAATTGCCAAACACCCCAGGCTTTAATCATTCAATGCAAGGTATAGTGACAGGTATATGTGAAAAGAGTGCAGTCACAAAGCATCTGGGATACTGGTGAAAACATGACACCAGACTTTTGGACAAGATGGAACACAGTGTCACTTGGAATGCTGCTGCAAAAAGTTCTTACCATGTTCAACAACGATTGGAGTGATATTGTTTGTATTTGCAGTGATTCAGCTACGTATATGAAAAAGTTGTGTGATGACCTGTTAAAATCGATACCTGAGCTGAAGTGCTTCCCTGTAAGAGATCCTTGCCGCTTGTTAGATGGTATGCTGAAAGCATCTTTACAATCTTCAGAGTTAATAAAGAATGCTATTGACTTTTTAGTCCATTCTGGTGCACTATTTTGTTATGCGCAGAAACTAAAACGCAAATATTTCTCATTTTGTGCTTTGTGTGGCATCAATGAAAGAGTCATCCCAACTGTGTCACTTAGCTGGTGGTTCTCAGTCCTAGAGGCCATGAATGTTATATTTTCCATGTGGCAACCGTTTACAGAACTTTTGCTGAGTGATGATGCCAAAGGCAAGAAATGTGAGGATCTTTGCTCACATAATGATTGTGAATTGAAAAAAAATACACTCTACTGCATTCTTAGATTTTTACAGGAAAGCATGACTGCTGTAGTGGACATAATAAAAAAACTAGAGTCTGAAAACACCCTTGTCTACCAAGTGTTCAGCATAATTGGTGTAGATGTGAAACATCTCCTTGAGAGTAGGCTGGGCGACACTTTTAGTGACTTTGGCACTGCAACATGTTCCATGGTAAGCAAAGAAATGTTGAGGAACAATTCAGGCACTTTTATTTTACAATGTATGAGAAATAGCCCTTCACCAACCATGGCATTTGAAGTCAATGAAGCCTCACTGTGGTACTCTGCACAAGTTATAGATCCCTTCCGTAAAGGGAAATTTTATCCGGAGTTTCATTAGTGCTGCCTCATTTATGACTGCTTCAATAACTCTGAGGGCATATGTGCCCAGTTCAACGCATATGTTGCAGAACCTGTCACAGAGAATCACAATCTTCAGGTGCACCAGTATTGGCATGGAAAGCTATGTCTGTGGCCAGAGTTAGCAAATTGTGTACTGGCTATTTTGGCGTTGCCTGTCTCAAGTGCCAATGTTGAGAGGGCCTTTTCACAGATAAAAGTTTACATGGGAAGGAAAGAGTGAGCGTGCATGACCAAAGACTCACTGAAGAAGTATTGTATGGTGTACTACGATAAGTTTGATTTGTAAAAATGTGTTTGGACCTCATATACACTGTGTATATACCATGCACTATCAGTGCAGAAAGCAAGCAAAAAGTTCCATAAACACCGGAAAAACACTGTTTCTGTCGTTTTTAATGGCGCGAAAATGTGTAACCACTGTTTTTTTAAGGTACTGAAATCACTTGAAAACACTGAAAAAACCCCACCAGAATTTACCAAAAATAGAAACTGAAAACAGGAAAGCCTAAAGATACTCTACAGGTCATATATCACATGTACTGCACTGGTTAAAATGGGCATACTCGAAGAGGCGGGGTGTAGAAGGGCATGTGGTGGTATCAGCACCTTTTTTCACATCATTTGGGAGTGTGCACCCATCTAAAGATACGGGAACGCAATATTTACATGTATGAAAGATGCGTATGGGGAGACAGTTGCCCTGACACCCACAGTGTGCCTCCTAAATGTGTGGGAACCTACGGATCTTGACCATGCTGGACAGCTGAGGACTACCATGGGATTGATGATTGTGAAACGAAACATAGCCCGGAGGTGGGGGGTGGCGGGAGCGCCTACTCTCGCTGAATGGAAGCGGGATATGGATTGGTGTATGATGGCAGAAGCAGAATTATATAAAAACAGAGGTTGCCCCCGGAAATGGGACCGAGTCTGGGGAAAATGGAATGCGTTCAGGGGAAATATATGTGACCCTCCACAAGCTCGTGGGGCGGCAGCGGGTAGAACGTTGAACGGAGGGGAAGAGTTAACTACTGTTTAAAGATAAGATATAATGAGCCATTGATGTCTTACCTATGGGGTGCACTGTAAATCTGTGACCGAGAGGACTACAAAGTTCGTTACTGCTGTGTAATTGTATCACTTAAATGTTGATAAAAAGATTAATACAAACAAAAAAAAGAGTGGGACAAGGTTTCTGCCCCAGGCACAACTCTTTCCTAGAGGGTCCTCCTGGGCCCAAAAGCTCAGCCTGGTAAGGCTCCAGTGGCTCATTTCCCTCTGGGGCTGACTTTTCTTCCTCCTGAGTAGAAGGGTCTGGTGTATGCTTGGGAGCTGGCTCCCCAGTCTTCTGCCTTTTCTCTTGGAGAGCTGGGCCATTTTTCCAGACTCCAGCACCTCTTTTGCACCCTGGGCTCTGCGCTCTAGTTTTTACACACAACCAGTGTGGGATTCCAATAATTTCTGCATGGATCCTCAGTTTTGCCTCAGCCCAGGCTGAGGTCTCCGAATCACTGCCAACCAAACAATCAACTAGTATCGAAGAGACTGCTACCTCTTTCTTTCCAGCAACCCCTCCCCAGTCAAAGGACACCATTGCCATGGGATGGGTTTTTGTCTGCATTGGTGACTGGATAGGTCCTTTCAGGCAGATACTGTTTTGAGGACACCAATTGCTCAGTCTCCATGGTGATGCTGGCACCAGTGTCTCTCAAGGCTTCCACCCTCACCCCATTAATAACAGGATTCGGTCTGCGTTTTTGCATGTTAGTTTGCCAGAGGGCTAAGGTGGCTAAGTCTACATCCCCTACTAGACTCGCCTCAGTGAGCTCTCTGACATGGTCAGTGCTCTCCTGAGATCCCATCTGGAGATTGGTCTCTCCATATACTGCAGGTGGACTAGAGGCATTTTTCATGTTTTTACTGCCAGAGTCTCTAGTTTGGTGTCCCAGTGACCTTCTTCCCCTGGTACCCTGATGAGTTTCTAGGCCCACCCTCCTGTACAGGGTTTTGGGGGCCTAAAGAAGACTTTGTTTTTAGGGTTACCCTCTTTCCCTTGGGGGGAGGGGGGATGCTTTTTGACGTCTTTCTTTGGGTCTCCAATAGTGGTGGTAGTCTTGGTCACCCTTGTTTTGACCCATTGGTCTGTCTGTCTTCCCCAACTCTTGAGCAGAAAGTGGTCCTAGGTCTACCAGGAATTGATGTAACTTCTCTTGGTAACAATTACTTAAGATGCTCCTTCATTATCAAATTATAAAGGCCTTCAAAGTCATGCGCATTATTACCTTCTAACCAACCTCCTAGTCATTTCACTGAGTAGTCTACAAAGTCTACCCAGGTCTGGCTCTGGATTTTTCGAGCCTCCCTGAATCTGATCCTGTACTCCTCAGTGGTGAATCCAAAGCCTTCAATTAGGGTACCCTTCATGAGGTCATAGGATTCAGCCTCTTTCTATTGATTGTCAGGAGTCTATACCTGCACTTTCCTGAGAACATTTCCCACAGGATAGCACTCCATAGCTTCCTGTAGACCTGTCTGCTAAGACTGGCCCTCTCAAAAGCAATGAGCCACTTGGTGATACCCTCAAAGACTTTTGGGACAATCCCTTTCGGGATTTTAAGGTCAAAAGGATCTACTCTCCCCCTGTTTATGATTGTGCTGCCACCACAGATGGGTCCTAGGCCCATCTCTTTTCTCGCTCTCTATATCTAGCAGTAGGGCTTCTTGAGCTGCCCTCCTGTTGTGTTGTCCCTAAAAATACATAGGATTTGCGCGTTTGTTGGACAACATAAACTAAGGGCTTGGTGTCAAGACTGATTTCGGACTCCCCCGCAAAATATGTCGGCCTATAAACCAGCTCGCTCACGGTGCCACCATAAGCCCCCTAACCTTACCAAGGAGCGAATTAATATATGATGTTACAACGCATACCTTTACAGCGAAATGTTTACAACACGACTACCATTACAACGCAAGTTTTTACAACGAACCCCATTACAGCGCATGATAATAGTTATATATAATTTACCTTTACAATGCATGTATTCACAACGCATACTTTTACAACGCATACCATTGCTACGAATATTACATTTCCTACTATAGATTAGAGAAAATGCTTTTAAAAAAAAATGTGTAACCCATCCACTGGGACGGAATGCAAGGGAAATAGGGATTTTGGGTGGAGGAGTATATTAATACGCAGGTATTCATTTCAATACTACAGTATTATTTTTTACACTTGATTATTAATCCTTAAAATGTGTTTTTAAATACCCAGGTACTAATTTGAATACATCCATATTAATTTTAATACCTGTGTAACATTTTCGACATATTTAATGATATGAAAAAATTCTGAAACATACCTTACATTCATAAAAAATGATGTCTCCAAGCACACAGAAATCCAAAGCTGAGGTCATGGTTTCAGTTGTCTTTTATTCAATCATATTAGACACGCGCCTTCGCCAACACGTGTTTCGTCTATTGCTGTTCCAATCACAGCAGACTTCGTCAGGGCTTTGTATCTACAACAGAGGTATGTTCTATTCAGGAGGAGTATTACTATAGTTTCTTCTAACTGTCACCTGGGTCAAATGACCCCAGAGCTTACCCGAAAGTGTGGTTTGAATCAATTTAGATCGTGCATGATTACTGGATGCTGTACTTAGTGCCTCATCCAATGGTGAACATCTGTTGTTGATGCGGTGCCTCGTGTTTTAGAGGGGGAGGTCTTTTTGTGGCATGCAAGAAAGTGTATTCTCTTAGGTAATGTTAGTATAGTGCATCTATTTTGTTATTTTACCACCAAGTGTGGGTTAGGGACTAGTGGGTGGGGGGGTAGATTGGTATCTCATACTCACTTGGTCTTATTATGACCAACGTACAATTGTCCAGATCAAGAATTTTCATATAGTATTCATGCGTATTCTGTAGAGGACGATATTATATTTGATTATACAAAAGTCCCTGCTGACTTTTAAATGCACATTAGACTTGGTAATATGACAGTGGTCTTACCTTAGAGTCCTTATTTTCTTTCGCTAATCAAGTGTGGTGGTGATCTACAACAAATGACACATAGGTATAGTCAGGTCACCTATATATGGAAGTGGCATATTATTACACTTGCTATATCTGTCAAGTCAGTAAGTGTCAATTTATTACTGACAATATTACATCAGATTTTGTATATCTGGACTGTGACAAGAATATATCACTTAGATCTTGACATCATGAGTTCAGCGCATGGACAACGCCAACTCTAAACAGCGGGTGTATATACTGACGAGTATATCGATTGGCTGTTTTGCCACTTGATATGGAATTCATAAGTAGCTCAATGGTCACCCACTATTGTAACAATCGGCGTGGGCTAAATCATTTATGAGGCCATTAATACAAGTCACATCAAGAAGAGCAAGAAACGATATGCAACCAATTGATCGGCCATAAATTCTATAAGTGGTTGTCAAGGTGCTGAGTTTACGTTTTGTGGCATCGGATGTACAAACTAATCGTCCCAGTCCACAAAGCAAATTGGAAATTAAATAACCGTGCGAGTGGTGTTCACTTACTTCTTGCAATCTTATCTGTAACAATCTCTATTCATGTTGGGTCCGCTAGGTATGTGCGACCGGCGTGGTGGCTGGCCGCCATCTTGCTTTGCTTATATGTACTGCGGAAATAGATGACGCCCTCCACAGTGGTTGAGTGTCCCACGCTTAGGTATGACTAGGTGGCGGCCATATTGGAATCTCTTCCAACGTTGAGTATATCAGCCTTATTAAGAGTGTTTTGGTCATCTTAGGAGGCTAAGTCAAGATCTAACAGTCAATTCTACAGTTGGTTGAAAGGGTCGATCAAGTGCAGATCGGGTTATTCACAATCAAAAGATTTGAAACTCTACGTGGGTTTCTATTGGGAATTTACGATCATCTTCCCAATGCGTCTAATTACAATATATATTTGGTGAATTCCAACTAGAAAATATAGGATTAATACTATTTGACCTAGCAACTCCAACTTTCTAGATTAGGACGACGTCCATTGGCATGATTGAGTATCTCACTCTTCTGTATAGATCGGCGGCGGCCATTGGTATATGTTCTAATGAAAAGTATGTCAGCCACGCTCCTAGAGAGACTCTATCTACGCGTCTGGGTGTAAGTAAGCTTCCATCCTGCAATGTATATTGACAAGATTGTTCTTTAGTAAATGTGACCATTGCAATTAAAAGACAAGTATAGTCTGTGATAATATCTGTGTCTAATATTCACCGAATATAATTAAGATGGCCTATTGGGTGATGAAAGGAGGTGGAGTGTCCAGGTTGGGGAAGTCATAGTGTCATGTTTTTAGTTGAATGAGCGATGGATTAGTGAAACCATAGTGCTATGTTATCAATTGAGTGAGTAGTGGGGTCATGTATTCCATCCCATCTCCTGTTTCTCATAAAAGGGCTGATTGGGGAACGTGAAGTGGTGCAAAGAGAACCGGTGATCCCCAGAAAGTTAGTATGTAGTTCCTATTTGGTCACTGAATATCAACGATATATTCATATGCTTGACATGAACCATTTCATCACAATGAGATAGCATATTCATTTTCAAATTCACACGTTAAAACAATAATCATAGCCTATGCTTCGACACAAACTTCATTGTACATTTCAGCAGCTACACATCCACTATTATAGAGACCAACTAATCATCATTAATGGCATTACAGCAGTCCCACATGGTCAGTCTATACCAGCATTTTCTTCATAAGCTCACTGCTATCTGGTAACTTACGTAACTAACAGGTGATTGCTGCCCTTCCTATTGCTTTCTTCAGGACAGGTATACGTTAATCCCCTAGGAAATAGTGCAGTTCCTGGTCAATATTCAATGCCAGGTCTACAGCTTTGAGACGTAATATCCTTATAGCTTCTTGTCGTCTCAATTGTAGTTCTCGGTTGCCACCCCTTTCATTACGTTGGACCATTTCTAGACCATGAAATTGAAATGTCCTATATTGCGTCTGTTTGTCACATGTGAGTGTATGAAGAGCAAAGAGGTACTTAGGATCTCCCTGTTTTATGGCTCTTAGGTGTTCCATTATCCTATCTTTCATCATTCTAATGGTACTGCCTACATATACCTTTCCAAATTTGCATATTAGAATGTATACAACAAAACGAGTATTACAGTTGATATTCTGGGTGATGTAGTATGTACGACTATTGTTGTATTTGAAGCATGAGGTTTCTTTGGCAAGTCTACAAAATGAGCAGTGACCACATTTGTAGGAACCTTTGCTCTGCAGTGTCAACCAATTGTGTTTAGTAGTAGTACCCGGGTAGCTTGGACTGATTAGCCCTTTGAGAGTCTTTCCTCTCCGGAAGGTGATGTTAGCATTTCTGTTTGTGTATTGTGCAAGAATCTTGTCCTCCCTCAAGAGGTGCCAGTGTCTGTTTAGTATTTTACTAATACTGCCAGTGTTATTTCTATATGGGAGTATTGGTCTAATCATCTCTGTGTTAGTCTTTATCTCAGGCTTTTTGTGAGCCAGTGTCTTAGCGCTCTCAAATTAGACAGCCCTGCTGTTGGCCTCCCTAATTGTTTTTTCTGTCATAACCTCTGACAATGAATCTCTGTTTGATATCCACCAAGTTTTTAGTGAATTCATTGTCTGTACTACAATTTCTCCTGGCCCTAACCATTTCACCGTAAGGTATTGCTTGTAGTTGGTGCCTAGGGTGGGCACTGCTGGCATGTAGTATTGCGTTACAGGATGTGTCCTTTCTAAACATCCCACTCAAATCAAATCAAAATACGCTTTATTCGATTTTTGATGCAGTAAAAATCATAAAAGCACAGTAAAATAGAACGAAAAACACAATTTGCACCATGATACAGAATATTAAAACGATACATATCTATTCTCATGACCATGAATGTAACATTATTCTAAAAAAGAACTTTACATTGTATTCCTGTATCTGATCACAGCTCTTAAAAAGGCAGAGATGGCCATAATAATTTGTTCATTTTCTAAGAGTTGTAGTCTTAAAAAAGCAATTCTACATTGTCTTAGGCCCCAACTTCTTAGAATAGATATTAAAAACTTTTTCCTCGGTAAAACATAGTATTTACAAAACAGTGTACAGTGCATAGTCGATTGTATTGAAGTATCATCACATGGGCATAGAGGCAAATTTTTCGACCAATCATTAGTTTCTGGGAAAGTAATCAACCTAAAGAAAGAACCACATCGAAAACGAGTTAAAAACATACGACAGAAACTACTCTGTACCTTTACCAAAATACGGTTGTATTCCTAAACAAATTGTCATCAGATGGTTCTCCATTACTGTATGTTTCTCTCTTTCTATACACCATCGCTTATCCGCTAAGTGGTTCAGAAAACACGTTTTTATCATTTTTCTGGGTATCGTTTCCATACAAGCTGGGGAATCGAAGTATTCTGGATGGCCAATCTCATACGACATTCTTTTTATATAACTAATCCATGGAATACTAGCCACCTTATCCAGTTTAATGCAATCTAAAATTACATCTCTGTTAAAACCTGTTTCCACGGATGCCCATACCTTATGCCACAATAGGAGGGGATTAATTTTAATTATTTCAGTGATATAAGTAAGGCCAAGTTCCCTATGGCAGTTATATGTGGCAGTAGAACTAGGGACCGCCAACACATAGCGGATAAAAGCATTTTCACAGAGTTGAATATCTTGTGACTCTGCGATACCCCAGATACCTGCCCCATATGTCGCAGTTGAAATGCATTTAGATTTATAAATATCCAATAACTCAGGGACTGGTCTGCAGCCTAATTTCTTTGAGAAATTCATAACTGCTCCTATTGCTCTTGAGAAGGTAAGTTTCCTTGCCTTAATAGCAGGTTTCCAGGACCCCTTCCGGTCAAAGTTAATTCCCAGGTAAGAAAATCTGTCCGTACTTTGAATTTTTTTATTGTCAATAAAAATGTCACATATTTTACTCCTCTTGGTTCCACAGCTCATTGTGTAGGTCTTTGTGATATTAACTTTTAAGCCCCTTTCTTTCATATATGTAACAAAATTGGTCACAGTTCTTTGTAAGCCTGTCCGCGCCATAATAACTGCGTCATCCGCATACAATAAAATGGGGACAGGGGTATTCTGAATGATAGGATAGTCTTGTCTTTGATCAATCAGAATTTGTCCTAAGCTGTTAATGTATAACGAGAAAAGAAAAGGGGCAAGTATACACCCTTGTCTCACCCCTTTTTTAATACAAAACTTAGTTGAACACTCCCCTGTCTCCCATATCGCACCCTCGCCCCTGCCCCCCTATACAATTCCTTAATAAACAATAGCAGGGGTGGATCAACGTCCATTTCTTGGAGGATGCTCCACAACTTCTCGTGTTTGACGCAGTCGAATGCGGAGCTTAAATCAACAAATGTTAAAAAAAGTTTACCCTCCTTTGCTAATGTATATTTCGCAATAATTAATGATAAATTTAGTCCCTGCTCAATCGTACCGAGACCTGTACGAAATCCATATTGATAAATCGATACCACACCTTTTTCTTCAGCCCATGACTGTAATTTGTTTAAGATAACCCTCCCTGCAACTTTCATAAAGGCATCCAATAAAGAGATTGGGCGGTAGCAGCTTGGGTCATTTCTGTCTCCTTTTTTAAAAATAGGGATCACAACTGTATCTGTCCAGGTAGGAATAAACCTGTGGCGATTGCAACTGTTTAAAACATTCGTTAAAAGCGGGCCCATAACGCTATATTAGTTTTATAGACGTCCACTGGGACGCCATCCGGCCCCGGTGCTTTCCCTGGAGCACTCTCGGTTATAGCCCTACTAACCTCCTCAAGGGAAATATCAATATCTAGAGGAAATATTCTTGGCTGCACATTTTCTTCAATCCCCATTATGGCTGGAGCTGTCTTATTAGAATCAATGGTCTCATCATTATAGAGGCCCGCAAAAAATTCCACCCATTTCTGCTCAGTAATTGCTAGATCTATGATATCGGTCTCCCTATTCACAAAGAAGGGTGCATTGACTGCTTTCCAGAAACCGATGGTATCTTTCTTTAGGCATGCCTGATGCAGGGCCTGCCATGCTTCCTTTTTTAATTGTATCTTGCGTTTTTTTAGGGCTAATCGGTATGCAGCTCTTGCCTGTCTTACTTCTTCCTTACATCTATTTTTTACTATGAAGGACATTTTTCAAATGAGAGTGGGCCTTGCTGCAATCTCTGTCAAACCAACCCTGTGGTTTATACATTCCTTGCCGCTGCTCCTTCTTTAATAGATCTCGAGCCTCATCGGTTATCTTAGTAAAAGCATTCAAAATTTCTACGTCATCCCTCGTCTGTGATAGGCAAATTTCAATGTCATCTAATGACCTTTTAACTAATTGTTTAAAAAAGGCCACAGGATCCACTTTTGCCCAATTCAATGTGTATCCATTTGTGCTGGCTAGATTAATATTGTAATTATAATTGGTATCATTACTCATAGTTGTTGATAAGCCTTTCATACTAAGATCTAATCGAATTGGGTAATGGTCACTCATTAAAATATCGAGAGTTTCACAGGAGGAAATAATACACGAATATCTTTTTGACATTATAACAAAATCAATTATAGAATTACATCCTCTCCCATTGAAAGGAGGCTCAAAAGGTACAAACGGTCGACATAGTTCGTTTGCATATCCCAAATCGAATTGAAAAATTATATCATTTAACAGGTCCCCTACAACTGTATGTGAGAAGTGTGTCAATATTTCTTCCTTTTAGTTGCCTAGGCCACAGATCCCCCTTCTGGCTATGTTGGCATAAGAAGCAGTTAAAATCACCCACCCATAAGATAAGCATATCCTCAGGCGTTTTTCCATCTATAGTTTTTAATGTTTGGCAAAAATCCGCAAAGACATTCTTCATCTGTGCTTTAGGAATATTATTATAGAAATGTATTAACATTACAACCCCTTCTCCCCCTATACCCATCGTTAGTATCTGATAGTAGTCAGACGCGTTTACAAGTTTCACGTTGGTAAAACCTGCCACATTAGAGATATAGGTACATAAACCCCTTTATTTCGCCCTGATTACTAATAGTGGCTGGCGTATTAAAAGTTTGAAAGCCATTTATATGATGTTCTCCAATTACCCAGGTTTCTTGGAGACAGATTAAGGAAAATTCATCTATAAAAGTTAGCCACTGTTGATCTTTTACTTTAGTGGTTAGTCCCGCGATGTTCCACGTTAGTATTTTACAAAGTTTGGTGGTATTTAGTTTTGTCTGCCCTCCTCCTGGTTCAATAAGGGTCATGTCTCTCCTTTGGCTATCCCCTTGCGTGATTAATGTTTTTATTTTACTAGATCCTTTTCCAGTATTGCCTTGTGCCATGGCATAGTTTTCATATCTTTCCCCTCCCTCTTCATATGGGCACTGCATGTGTTCTCTTTCTACCTTGTGCGCGGTATCAATAGCATGACCCTGTACATACGAGATCTCGCCCAATATAGGTGTCAAATTCACCTTTCTATGACCATCCTCTCCCCCTTGCTTTACTGTTGGTCAATCTAAATCTTCCATTGAGGTTAACAGGTCATAACGGTTATGGAGTGGGATACACCATGGCTTTGTTAAGTCAGTACGAGAATCCCTTACATGACAATCTGGTCTTAACGATGCTTTGTTCAAACATTTTAAAATGGCAAGAAGAGTTAGGTGGCTGGGAAAGGAACGAAAAGCTTTACATGGAGATTGTATAGTTCTGACATTCAGTGAAACTATGCTAGTGCGCGCGATTCTTGCTAGGGTAGGAAATGTATCTTATAAAGATAACAAAATTAATGTTCTACCTTTAGGGGCTTTCTACCCCCCCAAATTATTCTCTCCTAAGCTTCCCGCTAGTACCCATGTAAGGGATTCTCGTACTGACTTAACAAACATCCCACTCAATATTTTGGACTCATGACTATAAAGTTCGATGTCAAGGAATTGAATCTTGCGGAGGTCAAAATTCATGGTAAAGGACATGTGGTAGGGATTGTCACTCAGGTGTCCCTCAAAGTCTCGTAGTTGTTCTACAGAACCAGTCCATATCATAAGTATATCGTCTATAAATTTTCCCCAATAATGTATGAATGAACAATACTTTCCATAAGATCAGTGTGTTAGAGTGCGCCTGTCAAACCTAGCCATTGCCTTAATTGTTTTTGATACCTTACATTCATGTATATACACAAAACATTTCTTCCAAAAAAACACGAGTCAGTGCCAGAAGCAGCCTCTAAGTACGAGTCATAGAAGCAAACAAAGCAAGTGTCCTTCCACTGTTTCCATTGCACCAGCCGACCCACCATCTACTCAAAATGGCTGCCATTTAGAAACGGAACATATTAAACAAATTTTCACACAGTACATTAAAAATATACATTCTGTCAGCCTCTAAATCGCATGCAAAAATCATTTCCAAAAAATATTTTGTTTGAATTTTTCCTTTACCCCACAAAAACGTATAAATACAGCCGTCCACCATTTTGTGCTCAGTGGTGCACTGACTTCCATGGTGACCACGCGCAGCTAGAGCTACAGGAGACAACTGACACTCGACAATTCAAACACTGCCATCTATTGACCAAAGTAAGTGTACGGATTAAAAGAAACAGCTTCTTAATGCATTAAATTTAATACTATACTTAAAATTATTTTTAAATTATTCACATATTTTGAAAAACAGCCCCAGCCGGAAAATATATTTTTACATTCTGAAGTACAGATAAGTTTAATTTTAAACTCCAAAACAGAAAATGTTTTTTTTTCACTTTCAACAGGATTTTGCCCCAAACATATCACAATCCATTTTCTCCCAAAAATCCATTAGGAAATCTACTGTGAGTATGCTACAAATTAAAATTAATACAAAGCAAAATATATGTTTAGCATAAAATATTTGAAAAACTGTAATGTAGGATCTGAAAGAGACACGTTAGTGATAGATTCCTTACCTTAGAATATCCCCAGGCGTCAGGCTGGATCCGGAAAGTTTTGCGTAGCAGTACCCTTGCGCGTCGGTAGGCGGCGTCGTGCGGCTCCGCGTCCGTCGTCGGCGTCGTGATCGCCGGGATGACGTCGCGGGCAGTACTTAGGCGCCGCCCCTGCGCGCTGACGTCAGTTCTTCTTTTTCCGCGCCAGTAAGCGCAGATCCGGGAAGAGCAGTGCCCTGGTCAATTTTTGACCATACTTTTTGGTGATTTTTCACTGTTTTTTTCCAGCCTTCAGGTGTCGTAGGGATGCCCGGCTTCAAGCGATGCGGCGCCTGTGCGCGGATGATGTCCGTCACCGACCCGCATTGGGAGTGTCTCTTCTGCCTCGGCCGAGGCCACGACACCGAGTCTTGTCCCGAATGCCAGGCCCTCAACCCGAAGGCTTTGCGAGAGCGGTCTCGAAAGCTCCTCGAGGCCCGGCATTCGGCTCCGCGGAAGCCCCGGTCGCGTGAGAGGTCCAGGGGTCGCTCGCGGAGTGCACACCGGTCGTCGGCGTCGAAGTCTTCTTCGTCCGGTGAGTCTCGACACAAGAAGTCCAAGAAGCATCGTCGCTCTCGGACTTCGCCTCGCCGGTCTCGCGACTCGGCTGAGGCCCCTCCCGGCACCGTCCCCGCCCCCGCGGCCCCGGACTTGCCTGTGGAGTCGCCCCGTCATACCCGCCCTTCCCGGGTTCGGGGGCGGATCCGGCCAAGGTACAGGAGTTCCTGTCGGCCATGGCCCGCCTCTTCGGGCCTTCAGGCCCCTCCGGTGCGCCTTCGGGCCCCGCGGGCCCTGATGGGGTTGATCCGGCGTCGCCGGCGGCTCCGGCCCCGGCGTCGCCCGAGCCTCCAGCCTCGATCCCGGCTCCGGCTCCGGCCCCGGCCTCGATCCCGGCTCCACAACCCCCATCGACGCCGGTCGACCTCACGACACCTCCGCCGGCGCCGATGTCTCCGGTGCCGTTCTCGACGCCGCCCTGGGCTCCGGGCGGCGTCGTCCCCCAGTTCCTTCCGGCTCCGGACTTGGACCCGGAGCGACGTCGCTCGACGCCGGCTCCGGCGCCGATGGGACCTTGGGTCCCAAATGTCCCTCCTCCTCCTTATTTTGAACCAGAGGAGGACCAGGAGGACTGGGAGGGGTCTGATGACCCTCTGACACGCAACTGTCAGTATGATGAGGACTGGACAGAGAGTCTAGGGGAGGCCAGTGGTCTGGATACTTCTCCTGACACTGGCATGCTGTCTCCTCCCGTGGCTACGGAGGAGGGGGCCAATTTTGGTACGGTGTTGCGTAGGGCTGCTGGGGCCTTACGTCTCCAGCTCCCTACTTTGACGGTCAAGCCTAACATCTTGACAGAGGTGCTTCAGCCGGCAGCCTCCTCTGCGGAGACTGTGCTGCCGTTTAACGACGCCCTCACGGACGTTCTTTTGGGCGCCTGGTCCAAGCCCAACACAGGGGCTCCTGTGGATCGGAACGTGTCACGACGCCATCGCCCCGCTCCGGGCGACCCCCTGTTTCTTTCTGTCCACCCCACTCCTGAGAGCTTGGTTGTCCAAGCCTCCGCTTCCCAAACCGCCTTCCCTACCGCTCCTCCGGATAGGGAATCCAAACGCCTGGATCAGTTTGGGAAGAAAGGTTTTTCTTCCTCCAGTGCTGGCTTGCGGTCCGTTAACACCGCTTGTCTTTTGGGCCGATATACCCACTCTCTGTGGGATTCGGTGGCGGATGTTTTGCCCCAGTGCCCTGAGGAGGTCCAGGCACTGCTTTCCCGCGCCATTGCGGAAGGAAGGGATGCGGCCAAATACACTATCCGTTGTGGCCTTGACACCGCCGACTCGCTGGGCAGGTCGATTGCAACGACGGTGGCGCTCCGACGCCACGCCTGGCTGAGAACCACTGGTTTTTCAGGGGATGTCCAGAATACTCTCATGGACATGCCCTTTGATGGAGTCGGTCTTTTTGGGTCCAAAGCAGACCATGCGTTGGAGCGCTTTAAGGACTCACGGGCTACTGCCAAGTCCCTGGGCCTTTCTGCTACACGCCCTCCGCTGCCTTCTGCTTTTCGCCCCTATCGTGGCCACGGTAGGGGCGCCCTTCACGTCAGCAGCCCAGCCACCGGCCCGCGCAGCAGGCGTCTTCGCGTGGCCGAGGACGTGGATTCCGCCGTGGCGGATCGGGCAACCGGCGTGCGGGTCAGGCCACCACCTCCAACCCGTCCGCGGCCTCCAAGCCCTCCTAGTCCCTCCTTTCAGGTGCACGGCACGCCAGTAGGGGCAGGGTCCGCCATCACCTTCCCCACTGGCGCACCATCACCTCGGACAGGTGGGTCTTGGACATTGTCCGAAGGGGCTACTCCCTCCCCTTCGAGACCACCCCCCAGCCATGCCACCTCAATTCCACCGCATGTCAGGGGATCACTTGGTGCTTCTACAGAAGGAAGTCACGGCCCTCTTGACCAAGAGGGCCATCGAGCATGTTCCGACCCCAGAAGTAGGGCGTGGTTGCTACTCCCACTACTTTCTGGTGCCCAAAAAGGACAAGGAGGACATGCGTCCTATCTTGGACCTCCGGAACGTCAATCGCTTCCTCCGGAAGGAGAAGTTCAAGATGCTCACCCTAGCTCAGGTCTTGACTGCCCTCGACCCTGGAGACTGGTTGGTAGCGTTGGACTTGCAGGACGCGTATTTCCACATCCCCGTCCTGCCGGCCCACCGGCGTTACCTTCGGTTCACGGTAGGCCCCGAGCATTTTCAGTTCACCGTGCTCCCCTTGGCCTTACCAGTGCCCCTCGGGTGTTCACGAAAGTGATGGCGGTGGTCGCAGCTCATCTGCGCCGGGCAGGGGTTTCAGTCTTCCCCTACCTCGACGACTGGCTGCTGAAGGCGGGCTCGTCCCAGGCAGTCGTCTCCCACCTCCAGACTACGGCCGAACTCCTGCACTCGCTGGGGTTCTCCATCAATGTGCCGAAGTCGCATCTGATTCCTTCTCCACAGCTCCTTTTCATCGGAGCAGTTCTGGACACGACGCGGTTTCGGGCCTATCCTCCCGAACGGCGAGTCCGGGATATTCAGGCTATGATTCCGATCTTTCGGCCTTTATCCTGGGTTTCGGTAAGGATGACCCTGAGGCTGCTGGGCCTCATGGCCTCCTGCATCCTGCTGGTCAATCATGCCAGATGGCATATGCGGGCTCTGCAGTGGGACCTGAAGTTCCAGTGGGCGCAGCACCAGGGCAACCTGTCCGATCACGTCCAGATCTCGGAGGGGACTGCAAAACAGTTGCAGTGGTGGCTCTCGAACCGGCAATGGGTCATGGGCAGATCCCTCTCCCTTCCCCAGCCAGAGCATACAGTTGTGACGGACGCGTCCCTTCTGGGATGGGGCGGTCACATGGGAGAGGCGGAGATCAGAGGCCTCTGGTCTCCGGCGGAGTCCCGGCTCCATATCAACCTTCTGGAGCTCCGGGCGATCCGGCTTGCACTCAAGGCATTCCTTCCCTCTGTCAAAGGGAAGGTAGTGCAGGTGTTCACAGACAACACCACCGCCATGTGGTACTGCAACAAACAGGGCGGGGTGGGGTCTTGGACCCTTTGTCAGGAGGCTCTGCGCCTCTGGACCTGGCTGGAACATCAGGGCATGTTCCTGATGGTTCAACACCTGGCAGGTTCTCTGAACGCCAGGGCGGACGAACTCAGCCGCAGGTGCATGATGGATCACGAATGGCGTCTTCACTCGGAAGTGGCGCAAGGACTCTTTCTACAGTGGGGAGAGCCTTGGTTAGATCTATTCGCCACCGAAGAGAACGCGCAATGTCATCAGTTCTGCGCGTTGGAATTTCCAAGGCGGCACTCGCTCGGCGACGCTTTTCGTCGCGAGTGGAGTTGCGGTCTGTTGTACGCCTTTCCGCCTATACCACTTCTACCCAGAGTGTTGAAGAAGATTCGGCACGACCGGGCCCAAGTCATTCTTGTGGCTCCGGACTGGGCTCGAAGAGTTTGGTATCCCGAGCTACTCAATATGAGCATAGATCCCCCGATCCGTCTGCCTCTTCGGGAGGATCTTCTGTCGCAGCAGCAGGGGACGGTCCTCCACCCGAACCTGTCCAGTCTACACCTGCTTGCGTGGAGATTGAGCGGCGGCAGTTGATTCCTTTCGACTTGCCTCCCGAAGTTTGTGATGTGATTCTGGCAGCCAGGCGTCCCTCCACTAAGGTGGTATACGCCTGCAGGTGGAACAAATTTGTGGCATGGTGCACAGCAAAGGCTGTGGATCCCCTTTCTGCCCCTCTTTCTGAGGTCCTTCTGTTCCTTCTCTCTCTGGCCCAACAGGGTTCTGCCCTGGGTACCATCAAGGGTTATCTTTGTGCTATCTCGGCCTTCCTCAGGCTCCCTGATCAGCCCTCCTTTTCAAGTCCCCTGTTGTTAACAGGTTCTTAAAAGGCATTACTCACCTCTTCCCTCCTGTTCCGTTTGTAATGCCTCAGTGGGACTTGAACTTGGTTCTTACCTTTTTAATGTGCGCTCCCTTTGAGCCTCTGCATAACTGTCCTCTTCGTCTTCTGACTCTAAAGGCAGCCTTTCTGGTGGCCATCACCTCCGCTCGGCGGGTGAGTGAGCTCCAGGCTCTTTCTTGCAAACCTCCCTTTCTGTCTGTTCATCCAGACAAGGTTGTTCTTCGGACGCGTCCGTCCTTCTTGCCAAAGGTGGTTACTGCTTTCCACATTGGGCAGACCATCACTTTGCCCACCTTCTTTCCGCCTCCGCATCCTTCCAGAGAGGAAGAGAGGCTCCACCGTCTGGACCCAAAACGTGCGCTCTCCTTCTATATCCACCGCACGAAACACTTCCGGGTGGATGACCAGCTCTTTGTTGGCTACGTGGGCGCCAAAAAGGTCGGGCGGTGCACAAGAGGACCATCTCCCGCTGGGTTACCTTGTGCATCAAGACCTGCTATTCTTTGGCTAAGAAGGAGCCTCCTGTTGGGCTGCGTGCCCATTCCACCAGGGCAACGGCTGCTACCACGGCCTTGGGCCGCGGTGTTCCGCTGCCGGTTATCTGTCAGGCAGCTACGTGGGCCTCGCTGCACACGTTTACTAAGCATTACTGCCTTGACAGTCAGGTCCGGAGGGACGGCTTCTTTGGCCGTTCTGTCCTCCAGGACTTCCTTGTCTGATCTTTGTTCGCAGACCCACCACCGGGGTTGGTATTGCTGGGGTATCTATTCTAAGGTAAGGAATCTATCACTAACGTGTCTCTTTCAGATGCACAAGTTACTAACTTGTGTAACGATATATCTGTAAGAGACAGTAGTTAGTGATAGATTCCTACCGCCCCACCCATCCTCCCCGTTCTGCGAACTGATTTCTAGGGTTAAGGACATCCCTTTCAGGGCCCTAGTATTTTTCAGACACCTGTGTCAGCTTCTTGCATGGCTCTGCGTTCCTGGCGCGGAAAGTCGTGTACAGAACTGACGTCAGCGCGCAGGGGCGGCGCCTAAGTACTGCCCGCGACGTCATCCCGGCGATCACGACGCCGACGACGGACGCGGAGCCGCACGACGCCGCCTACCGACGCGCAAGGGTACTGCTACGCAAAACTTTCCGGATCCAGCCTGACGCCTGGGGATATTCTAAGGTAAGGAATCTATCACTAACTACTGTCTCTTACAGATATATCGTTACACAAGTTAGTAACTTGTGCTTCAGGTCTTGCCACAGGGAAGGTGCTCTAATGTGAGTTAGCTCAAAAAGACAATTATAACACCCCAGAGAGTTTGCCTCAGGGAAACTGCTGGTCAGTGGATGTTTTATTCTTTTCCATGAAGATTAACAGAGCAAATAATTCAGCTAGGGAACTATTTAATACAGTCACTAGCCTGGCCAATCCAGTGGCGAGTACATCTACGCCTAGTCAAGATCTTTGCGAAAAATTGGCCAGTTTCTTCTATGAGAAAGTGGATGCCATTTTCTCCACTTTCTCTAAAGTTACCCCTAAGAATACGGATCCCCACTGAAACCAGGAAGACCGTCACCCAGGCACTCGTCACCAGCCGACTGGACTATGGGAACACCCTCTACGCCGGAACCACAGCCAAACTTCAAAAGAGACTCCAGCGCATCCAGAACGCCTCCGCACGACTCATCCTGGACATTCCCCGACACAGCCACATCACCGTGCACCTGAAAGACCTGCACTGGCTCCCCGTCAGCAAGAGAATCACGTTCAGACTCCTCACCCACGCACACAAGGCCCTCCACGACCTGGGCCCAAAGTACCTCAACGACCGCATGACCTTCTACACGCCCACACGCCAGCTACGATCAACCAGCCATGCCCTCGCCACCGTACCACGCATCCGCAGAACCACCGCCGGAGGAAGATCCTTCTCCTACCTGGCAGCCAAGACCTGGAACTCCCTCCCCACTCACCTTCGGCGAACCCAGGACCATCTCTCCTTCAGGAAGCAGCTCAAGACCTGGCTGTTCGAGCAGTAACTTACCCCCTCCCCCAGCGCCTTGAGACCCTCCCGGGTGAGTAGCGCGCTCTATAAATGCCGTGATTGATTGATTGATTGATTGACCCTCTTCTGGAAAAGAAAGTGCTACTGAACAAATTCGCCCAGCTTACAGTTACAGAAATTGGTCATCTTATTATGCAGGTGAAATCTGGATCCCCTTTGGACCCTTGCCCGATAGTGATATTAAAGTTAGCGGTAGAGCCAGTCTCTCAAGTTTTGACACCCATTTTTAATTTGGCGTACTCAGAGGGACATTTTCCGCTAGACTGGAAAAAAACCTCTATTCTCCCCCTTCTGAAGAAACCGAATCTTGATACAAAAGACCCTAACAATTTTAGACCAATATCCAGACTTCCGGTACCTGCTAAAATCATCGAGAGAAATTTAAATACGCAACTTAGCCAATTTCTTGAGTCTACACAAGCATTGGACCAAACTCAGTATGGTTTTCGAGGGGGCCACACCACCGAAGCTGCCCTCTTGAAATCTACTGAAGAGATACGGACCATTTTAGATCAAGGTGGCAAGGCTGCTCTGATCCTGTTAGATCTTTCTGCAGCATTTGATACGGTCCATCACGATTTGTTGATGGACCGGCTGCAGGAGATTGGGGTACAGGGTTCGGCCTGGAGACTCCTAAAATCATTTTTGTCAAACCGGAGTCAGCGGGTAATGTTGGGGGAATTTGTATCTAAACCTTTTTCACTACCATGTGGGGTCCCGCAAGGCTCCTCACTGAGTCCGACACTATTTAATATATATGTGTCCTCTTTGGCGCCCTTATTCAGTCATTTGGGTTTAGTCTAACCACTTATGCGGATGACACTCAAATTGTGGTGTCTCTTCTACCAGCTGAGTCAAAGAGTACGGCAGTTCGTTTTAAAGAGTGCATGAATGCCGTAGGGATCTGGATGGCCCAAAACTGCCTTAAGCTAAACTCCAGTAAGACGGAGGTGGTATGTTTTGGGAATGATCCTAATTTTTGGACTCTAGATTGGTGGCCAGATTCCCTGGGCCCCCTTCCCGCACCCAACAGGAAGGTTAAAAACCTAGGTGTGTAGGTGGACCAGAAGCTCAATTTTAAAGACCAGATTAACTCGGTGGTCTCTGCTACGTCTTTCGCTCTGAGGTCATGCAAGAAAATTCAGCCACTGTTACCTACAGAATGTCGTAAAACAGTTATCACAGCTCTCACTATGTCGAGACTGGATTACTGTAATAGTCTGTACTTTAATATTCAGGAAGGCTCTCTGCAGAAGTTGCAACTCCTTCAGAATGCGGCTGCTAGACTGGTGTCGGGCATCCCAAAATACGCTTCAATAGCGAAGGAAATTCGGAAATTGCATTGGTTGCCGGTAAGGAAGCGTACTATGTGCAAGGCAATGTGTCTGGTTCATAAGGCACTGTATGGAGCCGGGCCGGCCTATTTAAAAGAGTGGCTGTACTGGTATACGCCAAACAGACTATTGCGCTCATCTGATGCCAAACTGGTTTATGTGCCCTTTGTAAAAAAGGCCAACTGGGGTGGAAAAAGCTTTGTAGCTAATGCAGCCAAAGCGTGGAATAAGCTTCCCCTATATCTTAGAGGTATATCGAGCCTTTTGGCCTTTCGAAAAGCTTTAAAAACCTGGCTGTTCACTGATTAGAATGATTTTGGTTCGATCCTCGGGTAAGATTTCACATAGCGCCAGGACACCTACGGGTACAGTAGCGCTCTACAAATGTTATAATAATAATAATAATAATAATGTTGGCAAAGTTACTATTCAAACTCCGCAAAGTGTTTACCACATGGAAAGTGCTGGTCAGTGGGTACAAAATTATTATTCTAACTCGACAGGGTGTTTGGCTCAGAGAAAGTGCCAATCAGTGGTGGGTAGCAAAATAGCTATTCGAACTGCAACAGGTATTTACCTCTTGAAATATGGTGGTCAGTGGTGGGGGGGCAAAAATATTATTCTAACTCAAACAGGTGTTTGCCTCAGGGAAAGTGCTGGACAGTGGTAAGGGGCAAAAATGCTATTCTAACTCCAACAGGTGTTTGCCTCAGGGAAAGTGCTGGTCAGTGCGGGGGGGGGGGGCAAAATTACTATTCTAATTCCAACAGGTGTTTGCCTCAGGGAAAGTGCTGGACAGTGGTGGGGGGCAAAAATACTATCGTAACTCCAACAGGTGTTTGGCTAAGAGAAAGTGCTGGCCAGTGATAGGGGGCAAAATAACTATTCTAAATCCTACAGGAGTTTGCCTCAGGAAATGTGCTTGTCTGTGGTGGGGATTAAATTTACTATTCAAATTGCATAGGGTGCTGGCCTCAGGGAAGGTGATGGTCACTGTTAATGTGCAAAGTTAATAATATACCTCCGCAGGGTGCTTAGCTCTGTGAAGGTGCAGGATAGTGGTGGGGGGGATAACTATTCTAAATCCACAAGATGCATGCCTCAGGGAAGGTGCTGGTCAGTGGTAGAGGCCAAAAATACTAATCTTCCCTCATTGACTGAACTTATCACTTCTTGTTTTATTAAATGCAAAATAAAAATGTTAAAACATACAATCATATTTTTTCACAGCTTGATTCAACATCTTGTGAAATCCACAAATTCAAAACCATTAATACGAAATTCAAACAACCAATAAAACACTTTCTCATCAATCAGAAGGCCTTTCACAGGTAAAGTAGATCAAAAACATACTGTGGCAACCAAAATAACCAAAACATCTTTCTGTTCAGAAACCAAAAAGCAAAGTAAACATCAACTAATAAAATTCCACGTTTCCTTTTAGATTTGCCACAGGGAAACTGCTTGTCACCGGTTGGGGGCAAAATAACTATTATAACTCCAACAGGTGTCTGCCGTAGGGAAAGTGCTGGTTAGTGATGGGGGGCAAAATAACTATTCAAACTCCAACAGGTGTTTGCCTTAGGGAATGTGCTGGACAGTGCGGGGGCAAAATTACTATTCAAACGCCAACAAGTGTTTGCCGAAGCGAAAGTGCTGGTCAGTGGTGGGGGGCAAAAATAGAATTCTAACTCCAGCATGTATTTGCCTTGGGCAAAGTGCTGGTAAGTGATGGTGGGCAAAATTACTATTCTAACTCCAACAGGTGTTTGCCTAAGGGAAAGTGCTGGTCAGCGGTGGGGTGCAAAAATACTATTCTAACTCCAACAGGTGGTTGCCTCAGGGAAAGTGAAAGTCAGTGGTGGGGCAAAAATACTATTCTAACTCCAACAGGTTTTTGCCTCAGGGAAAGTGCTGGTCAGTGGTGGGGGGCAAAAATACTATTTTAACACTACAAGGTGCTGGCGTTAGGGAAGGTGAGAGTCACTGTTGGGGTGCAAAATTAATATTGTAACTCCGCATGGTGCTTACCTAAGGGAAGGTGCTAGATAGTGGTAGTGGACAGAATAACTATTCGAACTCCACTGGATGCATGCCTCAGGGAGGGTGCTGGTCAGTGGCATGCCGCAAATTTACTAATCATCCCACGTTAACTGTACATATTACTTCTTCCCTTATTAAATGCAACATAAAAATGTTGAAACGTACAATCATATTTTTTTTGTATTACACAGCTTATATCAACATCTTTATAAACCCACAAAATCAAAACCATCACCAAGAAATTCAAACATCCATTCAAAGACTGGTTCATCAATCAGAAGCCCTTTAACAGGTAAAGTAGATCAAAAACATAATGTGGCAACCAAAACTAACAAAAAATCTTTTTTTACAGAAACCAAAAAGCCAAGTAAACATCAACCATTAAAATTCCACTTTTTTATTTTAGACCTACCCAACCTCAGCCGCCAGGAGGTATCAAACTAAATCAGCAAAAGCAGCTGAAGAGACCAAAATACACAATCAAAAGGAAGAACAAGCGGACAAAGAATCCTTACAAAGGTAAGGCATACCACCTCAAGTAAATAACAAAACCTATTTATATTTTTCCAGGAATCAACCAAAAAGCATAATCTAATAATAACTGGTGGGAAAAAGGAAATTAAAGCACAAAACAACATGTTCTTTGAAAAAGTAACTCACATCCAATGTTCTTTTAACCATATTTTTTTGCAGGTTGCAAACATTCTCTTATTAACAGCAAAACATTGTAAAACTTTTATTCTGAAATAAACATTAACAAACCTATAAAACTAACAACATTTTCTCTATAGGATAAACACTGTTATTAAACAATAAAACTCAAACACTTTTTCTCCCCTCTTTTTCGGACACTGAAAAAATGGCATCAGGAAGAGAAGCCATGTATGTAAAATCCCAAAGAAGGAATCGACTCAAACATGCTGGCTACCTTTATTGTAAGGAGAGACTAACTGAGCCCAGGAGTCATTGGAGGTGTGTGCAATATTACTCATCCCATTGCACAGGCACAGCGGTTACTCTGGGGGACACTGTTGAAAGGACCACAGAGCATAACCACTCTGCCTCTGCAATGGAGATTGAGGTTAGAGAAAATATAAATCAAATGAAAGACCTGGCATCCATCTCCAATGAACCCTGTGGCGCTGTTTGAGGGAGGCGTCACAAAACACATTCCTATGCATGTAGCAAGTTCTATGCCTATAATCCCAACTTTGAGACAAATTATACAACGAAAAAAACAGGCATGTAACACCCCAAACATACTCTGATATTAACATTCCTCCTGAATTAACTGTCATTGTTACTATTGAAAGCTTTCTATTGCACGACAACAAAAACCCTCAAAAAGAATACTAATATTTAGCACACCCCGTAACCTTGTAAAATTGGAGACTAGTGATATTTGGATGATGGATGGGACGTTTAAATCCACACCCCATCCATTCACCCAAAAATACACTGTACATGCCTACAATAACAACGCTGTAGTTCCCTTTGTGTGCAGTTTACTCCCTGATAAGCAATCCTCAACATACACTGAATTACTAACAGTGCTAAAATCTAAAACACAAAACAGAAGTCCTCGAAAAGTGATAATTGACTTTGAATTATCAATGATTAACACCATTACTAAAATGTATCCAGAAACCCAAATTCAAGGATGTTTTTCTCACTTTTCACAGGCATATTGGTGTAAAATTCAAAAAACATCCTTAGTTGAGGATTACATATCAGACAGTAAACTGTAGTTTGAATTAAAAACATCATTGTGCTTTGTTCCACCTGACTGTGTAGATGAATACTACACATCAATTACTGAATCTGATTATTTTACTGCAAATGAAGAAAAATTGGGCACCCTACTAAATTACTTTGAAGACACTTGGATTGGCCATCTAAGCAGGTCGGGTCGCAGGAGGAACCAGAGGTTTCCTGTCAAATGGTGGAACTGTTACACAACCTGCTTAGAGGGTGGAGCAAAGACCAATAATGCCATAGAGGGATGGCACAACTCCAACAAATCAATCGGAAAACCTCACCCTAACTTTTATCATTTTTTGGAAATTTTGAAGAATGAGCAAAGTTTCCAAGAAATGAGAATAGCGCAATCATTAACTGGTAGTCTGAACCCATGAATTTCTAAAAGAACAAAAGAAATGTCTGAGAGACTATTGGGACAGATCCAATAGTTTTCGTTGATGGTGACTTCAGACTACCTAGACAATATTGCAGACATACTACACTTCTAACTCTAACACCTAATCTATGTTACTTGCCTGTTTTGCATTTTTTTTAAATTAAATACAAATTGGAACTTTTACTAAAACATTTTTTTTTACAAACAATTGAAAAACGGGTTCCTTCTCTTCTGTAAAAATCCAAAGTCCTGCAAGAGTCACCAGTTCCCCAAATATCCAAACTGTATCTCCATAATCCACAATCCAATCCAAAGCAGTGCATAACTATCAAAAAATTCTGAGATTGGCATAGCCATTTTTATCTGCAATTAAAATACTGCGAATAAATCTGTGATCACTCAAAAACTCATCCCAAACAAAAATCCCGAAAAAGTTTAAAAGACTGGCAAAAAACGCAACAACAAATCCAGCGTTGAAATCCTATTTCCTGCGATTTCTTTTACATGGTGTGTAAAAAAACAAAAGAAAAGCCTTGTAATGCTTCAAAAACTATAAAGAAGCAAAAAAAAAACATTTACAAAAGTACTCTAAAATATCCCAAAGGTACGTTCTGGCGATCCATGCCATCTGTGTACTCCCAAATTGCACGTGCTCAAAGATCCATGAAAACGTTTTCTTTTTAAACAAAGTTTGCAACGCATTCAAAGTTTATAAAACAAATATTGTTTCTTTTACACTTTGGTTTAAAAGAAATAATACTACCTCTCTTCATAGAGTTCTTTTTTTTTTTTTAAACCAACAGAGTAAAAAAATAAACAATTACCCCAACGTAAGCTTACAACTGCTACCTACATAGGAATAAAGTTGTTGTTATAAACATATAAACACATTTCTGGACACTTACATCTATCTAAATACCTCCCTCCAATCTCCTTACAATGAAGTTGGCCAGCTACAATCTCTAAAAAACAAAGTTTGACTTATCTGAACACAGCTCTTCCTTGCATCCAATCTTCACTGCGACGCTCCACCAACTGCAGAAAGAAACACCCAACCGCATACGCCACCTGTAAAAGTAAATAGGAAAAAAGGACAATTTCGCCCATTGAATCCAATTGTAAACCATGGGAAAAATGTTTAAAAAATGTTATTGTGCATGTTTTTCAAACTTTATATTTTTGAACATGAATATATAAATATACCTGTGTCTGACTGTAATTAACTACTTTATATTTTTTTAATAAAACAAAATTTTCAAAGTATTTAAATTGTCCTATTGATTTGTTTAGTATGAAAATTCTAAATTAGCAAAAAATAAATTTTTATTGTACTTTTTTTTACAAAGTTGCTCTGTACTTACAACCAGTATTTTTAGAGTTAGGGAACTTTTTTTATTAATTATAATTTAAAATAACAACTATGCCTCATCTTTAAAATCTTTTTAAATGTTAAAATACTAAGGGGCCGATTCCGATCTCGGCCGGTAGGGCACCGAATCGGATTTGGCTTAACCGGATCCGATTCGGAGCCCTCTTTCCCGACCGATTTGTACGTGCGTCCGGGCGAGCGAGTACGATGCGAGCGCGTGCGAATTCGCCGACCCACTCGTAGGCCCGTCCCAACCGCTCCGACCGACTCGCACGGATGCGCCTCGCACCGCGCAATGGAGACGTTCCCCGGCCGGACAAGTACGATGCGCGCCGCGAGCAGTCCGACCGACTCGCGCCGTCCAGCTTGAAGAAGCAGTCGGAGCCGTACTTCGGGGTTCCGTGTCGGACCCCCCTGTACGCGTAGCCGCGCGAGTCGCACACAGGGGGGACCCATGGGTCCCCCCTACCTGTGCGTGTACGGCGCGAGTCGCTTCGCCACGTACACGCTGTAGGGGGCGCCCTTGTTCGACTCGCACCCATTGAGTCAATGGGAGCCCGCGTACGCGTTGTACGACCGGCTCCCATTGACTTCAATGGGAGTCCGACCGAATCGAGTCCGATAGCATGCGTACGCATCGTACTCGTTCTGTCGGGCTGCTAGGGTCCGATTCGGTCGGAAATCTCTCCGGGTCCGGCTCGGTCAGTGAGATTTCCGGCCCGAATCGGAATCGGCCCCATAATATCCAAGAATGAATGTTAATAAACCCGTTTTAAAAATTACATATTTAAATTATATTTTATTTTCATATTTTTAAATAGCAATTGTAAATTAAAAATCATTATTAATAAATTAATACAAGGGTATTAAAATAAATACCCCAGTGTTAATACACTTCCCCAGCCAAAACCCCTATTTCCTTGGCATGCCATGGCAGAAAAAATGTGTAAAAGCCTTTAAATATTTTTTATAGTCTAAATTACAAAAAGTTTAAATTACTAATTATGCCTTTTAAAATTAATATTAGGGTATTATAATAAATACCCAAATATTAGTAGACTACCCCACCCAAAACCACTTTTTCCCCGGCATCTCGTGCCAGACAAAAAGTGTAAAACCCTTTTAGAAATTTAAATAAACTTATTTTGTAAATTGTTTAAATGTAATTTCTCTGCAAATAAAAATTAATTTTAATTTATACCCAAGTATTAAAACACTTTCCCACCCAAAACCCCTTTTTCACTGGCATTCCGTGCCAAATAAAAACTTTAAACCCCTTTTAAAAATGTAAATAAACTTATTGTGTACGTTTTGTTTAAATATATTTGTTGTGCAAATAAAAATTAATACTTAGGTATTTACATTTTTACCCAAGTATTAAAACACTTCCCCATCCAAAACCCCTATTTCCCTGGCATCCCGTGCCAGGGAAAAAGGGTAAACACCTTTTAAAATTATATCTTCCCTAAATGATTAATAAATGAAAACTTTGAATTGTGCTTTTGCAAACTAGTACTCGGGCACTAAAATTAATACCCGAGTATTTATACACTACCCCACCCACAACCCCTATTTCCCTGGCATCCAGTGGCAGAGAAAAAGGGTATACACCTTTTAAAATGATATCTTACATAAATGATAAACTAAAATTAAGAATTGTGCTTTTGCAAATTAATACTTGGGCACTAGAATTAATACCCAAGTATTAATACACTACCCCACCCTAAATCTCCTTTTCCCTGGCATCAAGTGCCAGTAAAAAAAAGAATAAGCCCCTTTAAAAAAAATCAATAGTTTAAAAATACATTTAGGGGCCTATTAGGATGGCGGGCGGACTTTCGTCTGCCCGCCACCCTAGCGGTGCTGGGACCGGCCGCCAGTGGTGCGGCGGTCCCTCACCAGCGATTAGGATGCCACCGTGGCGGTGGCATCCTCCATTCCCAGCATTGTGGTGGGCGGTGCACACAGCACCGCCCGCCACAATGCTGGGAATGCACTGTGTGCATTGTCATGCACAAGGTGACAGGCACCGCGCGGTGCCTGCCACCTTGTCCATGACAATGCTATGGTACCCCCACCCACCCCCCAATACCCTGGGGGCCCGCAACGGACCCCCAACAGCAAACTCCGCATGCCTTTTCGTGGCGGTATCGCCGCCACGGAAAGGCTGCTTCCCGCACCCATGCTAATATGGATGGCGGTGTCTAGCAGACACCGCCACCATATGTAGCCCCTTTCCGCCCGGTCGACTGGTCGATCGGGCGGAAACCGGCGGACGGTCTCTCCGTCCGCCGGGGTCCCCCGCCATACTAATATGGCGGGGGAAAATGGGTGGCGGGCGGAGGGAAATGTAGGGCGGATCGCCACCGCCATGCGGGCGGTGGCGATCCGCCCTACATCGTAATGACCCCCTTAGTGTTTAAAAAACTAATACTTGGGTATTAACTTGTATACCTACGTATTAATACACTATCCACCCAAAACCCCTATTTCCCTAACATCCCATGCCAGAAACAAAGTGTAAAATCCTCTATATGTTTAAAAAAAAAAATAATCATTTGATATTTAAACAATAACTTGTATTTTCATATTAAATATATTTACCATATTCTTTCAAATAAATCAATTAGAATTTATTTAAAAAACAATTATCAAATAAATAAATTAATACTACTATCCCATAAAGTTTACAAGTCAAAATAAAAAATAAACAATCATTTAAACACATAATACTTACCAAAACACTCACCTTATATGTTATAAAAGCATGCATTGTATGGTAATTGCGTTGTAATAGCATGTGTTGTAATGGTTGTTTCCTTGTAATTGCATGCGTTGTAATGGATGTTTCCCGGAGCGAACAGTTTCTGGCAACCATCGAACATGACAACCCTTGACCCTTCAAGGATCGTGGAAACAGTACAGTACTTTTTGCTCAGACAATCGTGCTCACTTAGGGGCTTATTAGGATGGCGGTCGGAAAACCTCCCCGACCGCCATGGTAGCGGGAAAAGACCGCCCGCATGGACCGCGGTCTAAAATCTGACTGCGGCGGTCTGATCGCGGGCTTTAACATTGCGGCGGTTGCTGCTGCACGTAGCACCGCCGCGATGTCCAAATGAGCATGTCCTGCATTTCCCTGCACTGCGTGGCAGGCACTGCACAGTGCCTGCCACCTGGTACAGGGAATGTAGAGGGACCATGGGTACCCCCGGTGCACCCACACCCCCAAAACATTGGGGGCCCGCAACGGGCCCCCGGAAGACAATCTCCACCTGCCTTTCCATGGCGGTTTGACAGCTGAGGAAAGGCTGGCTACCGCCGGCATCATAATCCTGCCGGCGGAGCCTGCTTGGCACCGCCACCATTATTCCGGTCCTGCTCCATCCGCAAGGCAGGAGTGCGGATGGCAACCGGCGGAAAAGCGGCGGTCGGAATTTCACACCGCAGCGGTCACCACCGCCATCCTAATCTGACCGTCGGTTTTCTGGCTTGCGATCCCGGGCAGATGTCCACCGCCGGACCGGCGGGCGCCACCGCCGGCCCGCGGTGGACATCCGCCCACCATCCTAATCAGCCACTATGTCTCAGAGAGATACACAGAATAAATGTTGGGTACGTTTTCAATAAGCATTTATTGACCCGGCATCATTCTAATATAAAACATGTTTGCTGCGACAATCAATAGACAGAACCTAATGTAAGAGATTACAAGCACCAACAGAACGAATAGAAGGTAGAATTCCACCATGGTGCTAAAACAGCGAGTGTATGCAGGCATATAAACATGACAGTAATAAAGCGTACTCCCACGATTTGGACCCTTCCTAAGTGTACCTAGCATGTATGTGGGTGTGAATCCATGCATCCCCTAGGAAGGAGCCAACCCCATTACCTGATGGGAGAGAATGAAGGACCCAGTCTTGGTCTCGAGTTGGACACCCCGCAAGGGATGTCATACCGCTGCGTGTTGAAGCTTCAGGAGGCCAGGACCTCAATGTCTGTGTCAGCGTGGAAGCATCTCCGCTCCTTCACTAGTGAAGGTGTGGTTCTTTTATACCAAAAAGGTAGCCTCAGGGGTTCTACCACAATCGATATGTTGTGAGTACGATTATGTAGATGAGCCTAAATCAATCATTGTGATTATGCAAAGTACCCTGGTCACCCTAGGGTGAAAGATAGCGATTACTTTGGTACAGAGTATGTTAATCCTGTTATGTACGTCATGTGCAGAGGATTTTACTAAGAATCTTCATGCATAGTAAATGAGGCTAGTTTCAAGGAAACCAATTGACATTCATTCAGCACATAACTAGGTAAAAGGTCAGTGCTAGAACTGTTATGCAGTGCAAGGCAGGACAAACGTAGGCAAAAGGTCCCTTTGCTACTTAGGCCTCGTTTATGGGACATAACACCCACTCCTCATGTGAAAGTCGACAAGGTTAACTAAAGCTGCTAAAAAGCATAAAAACGATTGTCACAAAAATATCTAAAAACATCGCATATGTAAAAAGGATGTTTATTAAAAATCAAACAGCACTACAATTCCACTAAAGAGTCAATATATGATTAGACCGAATGAGCACATTGAAAGCCATGGTGCTCAGTGAGAGCAGAACAAAAATAAAACAAAAATGTTTCATCATCCAATTTGGCTTGTTTTGGTAAAAAGGCTGAATTGTTCCCATCACACGGAGAGCCAAATGTTTGTGTCCTGTGTGGGAGATGCAAAGCAAACACAAGGAGATGATGGACGGAGCGCTGAAACTTTTCAGACTCACCCCACGTCACAGATCTGGGTTGAATCCATCATCATTCTTTAGCTCACTTCACCACCTCAGTTCAGACCCAGCTATATGCAAATCAGTCTTGACCCTGTGCCTCATGGGAACAGTGCAGCCCGAACTGCCAAGCCAGGTCTTCCCTGAACCGGAAACAAGCATCCAGGGACCGGTTTCTGGGTAACATCCTTCATCAGCCAGGCTAGCTTGAATCCAGTGGCAAAGTGTAGCAAAGTGAACAAGGGACCCACGTCTGGGCATACCCTGCCAACTTAGGGCGAACAAAGCAAACACAAGGAGATGATGGACAGAGCGCTGAAACTTTTCCGACACTCACCCCCAGTCACAGATCTGGGTTGAATCCATCATCATTCTTTAGCTCACTTCGCCACCTCAGTTCAGACCCAGCTATATGCAAATCAGTCTTGACCCTGTGCCTCATGGGAACAGTCCAGCTAGAACTGCCAAGCCAGGTCTTCCCTGAACCGGAAACAAGCATCCTGGGACCGGTTTCTGGGTAACACCCTTCATCAGCCAGGCTAGCTTGAATCCAGTGGCAAAGTGAACAAGGGACCCACGTCTGGGCATACCCTGCCAACTTAGGGCAAACAAAGCAAACACAAGGAGATGATGGACGGAGCGCTGAAACTTTTCAGACACTCACCCCCAGTCACAGATCTGGGTTGAATCCATCATCATTCTTTAGCTCACTTCGCCACCTCAGTTCAGACCCAGCTATATGCAAATCAGTCTTGACCCTGTGCCTCATGGGAACAGTCCAGCCCGAACTGCCAAGCCAGGTCTTCCCTGAACCGGAAACAAGCATCCTGGGACCGGTTTCTGGGTAACACCCTTCATCAGCCAGGCTAGCTTGAATCCAGTGGCAAAGTGAACAAGGGACCCACGTCTGGGCATACCCTGCCAACTTAGGGCGAACAAAGCAAACACAAGGAAATGATGGACGGAGCACTGAAACTTTTCAGACACTCACCCCCAGTCACAGATCTGGGTTGAATCCATCATCATTCTTTAGCTCACTTCGCCACCTCAGTTCAGACCCAGCTATATGCAAATCAGTCTTGACCCTGTGCCTCATGGGAACAGTCCAACCCGAACTGCCAAGCCAGGTCTTTCCTGAACCGGAAACAAGCATCCTGGGACCGGTTTCTGGGTAAGCCTGGGCGTAGTTCGCGAAGTAATGCTTCGCGAAGCTACGCAAAGTGCAGTTCGCACTACGCAAGCTTCGCGTAGCACTACGCGAACTGCGTAGCGCACTGTTCGCAATGATTGCACAGTGTCGGATGCTTGTCCGCACTGTGCAATCATTGAAAACGGCAACTTGCACAGTGCGAGCTGTCTTTACTGCCGCTCGAGTAGATTTTTACTCGAGCGGCAGCTTTCTCAACGCGGACTGGTAGTTTCTCATCGCGAGCGGTCGCGAGCATACGCGACCACTCGCAATGAGAAACCTGACCTCCCCGCATTGAGAATCTCGCCGGGAGGTTTATTTTCCACGCTCGCGATCGGCAACTTGATGTTGCTGATCGCGAACGAAGAAAAGTCTCGCCGGGATGTCATTTTGCTTGCTCGCGGTCGCCAACTTGACGTTGAGGACCGCGAGCAAGCAAAATGATCGCGGCACTACGCTACGCTACGTGTGTTTGCACTGTACTACGTGCAATTCGCGTTGTGCGAAGTAGCGCAAACTTCGCAAACTACGCGAGCGTAGCGTAGCACTTTGCCCAGGGTTAGGTAACACCCTTCATCAGCCAGGCTAGCTTGAATCCAGTGGCAAAGTGAACAAGGGACCCACGTCTGGGCATACCCTGCCAACTTATCCACTAAAGAGTCAATATATGATTAGACCGACTGAGCACATTGAAAGCCATGGTGCTCAGTGAGAGCAGAACAAAAATAAAACAAAAATGTTTCACTATCCAATTTGGCTTGTTTTGGAAAAAAGGCTGAATTGTTCCCATCACATGAAGAGCCAAATGTTTGTGTCCTGTGTGGGAGACGCAACATCACTGTTGCTCGCATTCGCAGACGACGGTCCTTATAACACCTCCTGCATTCAGGTCAATGGAGCAAAGGTGATCTTCTCCAGTTCCCACAGCAGCCACTGAGGAAACACTTGGAACCTGTGAGGCTGTTGAAGAGCCGTTATCCGCCAGGAGCTGAAGCATCCTGTGGAGGCTCTAAGAATGCCGTCATCAACATGGGAATACGCTGAGGACACTGATACACTTGAGTCTTTAAGGGGTCCAGTAGTACGTCTATGTCCGGTGGTGCAAACGATGGAAGGGTCGACACAAGTCCAACTTGCATTCGTATCCGCAGAACAGGCAGCAGAACACAGGCAAGATGCAGTCAAACGGACGATAGGAATTAATGCTCGCTTAGATCCCGAAGCTGAGGTGTGCCCAAATGAAGCACCATGCGTTCACGACAACATCGCACCAGCAGTGCTTTTTCCATCTCTCGATTAACTGGGACGTCCATTGCAAAGAAGGAAAATTAAAACAAGGATGCCCACGACAAGTAGTAGGACCAGGGCAAGTCCTCCAAAAACACTTCCCAGTACGGAGTGTACGAATGCTGGAATAACTCAGAAGATTGTCTGAAAGGTGCTCAATAGCCCAGAACCTATACATTTAAATAGGTGCACGATCCCCCTCGTATCAGCGGGAAGTTCGTACGGACTACTGCCTGTATCTCAGATGAAGATCTTGCAACCTGGAGGGCAAATGTCTCTTGGGCTGAGGTTAAGGCCACATCCTTTTGAAGAAGCATGGTTTTCAGTCTGCTCAGAGAATCAAACCGTATAAAGGAGACATTCAATGAAGATCATAGCGTTGCCTCCCTAACTGTGTGGGCTGGTGGAAACAATACTTGCATACAACAAGTAACCATGGAACTTACTGTGACTAGGTATGCGATGCCTGGTACCATCCCACAACACCCTTGATCATTCAGCATCAAATAGCTCCCATTCAAGAGCAGCTCGAACACCGGATGAATCACGGCAGCTGGGGAACCCTTCAAGTGACAGGATAAGTTAGCAACTGAAGCGTTTCACGCCCCGTGGAGCAAAATATCCTTACAAACTAAGGACACACTTAAAGCACTTTCACAGTCTGAACCACTGAGAAAAACTTCAGCGTCCCCATTCCTGCATCTAAACTGTACGGTAATTCCCAGTACTCTTGTATGTATCCCTCTCGTAGTGCTTCATACCTGCCTACCTGGTGATACTGGAGACAGTATTGAAATTGGTAAGTCAGGACTGGCAGTGTAATATAGCCATGGATTAACCATTCTGTGGAATTTGACTCAGCCACGGAGAAATGTAATTGGTCCAGTTTTTCAATGTGCAACATGGTATATTTTGCAGCTCTTCATGCCATCATCTGTTTTTCCTTTAGATTGTATGCAGAAAACAGTGATATTGTTGATGTAATGCCAGGGCACGTAGCTAGAACGCAATGATTGCAGCGTCCAGCTTAACAATAGAATGGACCGCAATTGCGATTGTCCATGTTGTGGAAAAGACAGACCTGTTCCATTATATCTATTGCAGAAGATACAATGTTGCCCAGTTAATGAATTCTGGATGATAGTGTGATCATACCATTGTCGACCACAGCCAAGGCCTTTTCTAGGTTAACGGTATCTATTTCACGTAGCCTGTCAGCAGCCTTCTAGTTGTACGTAGCGCTGATCAGGCCTATGGATACTAAACCCTTCGGTGGTATCCCTGAATCTTGACTGACACCTATTTGTGTCGATAGGACAAACCAACCATCCCTTCCATTTGGGGTCTGATGAATTGTAAATGTGTAGTATGGTATCTAATGTACCCTCACTGTGTAGTGTGTAATTTTGCCAACCCTCAAAGTGTGTGCGCGAGGGAAAGGTGTGTTCAAACCCTTGATCTTGGCTAGCTCAAGACAGGAAGTCTGTTGCACTGTGTCGTTCAGGAAAAACATTTGATGTGGAATGAGGCATGCTCTAAATAAGGCGTCAGTTCCCTGAACCTGCCAATCTTTAGTCCCCCAGACAGATTTTGTGTCTATAGTGACTCATCAAAAGTCGAAACCCTGTAAAGACAGTTGGGAGATGAAGGAAGTATATCAGCTTGGTGTTAGTGAGCATATTTTTCTTTGCAGGTGTAGGTGCAATCCTAAAGTAATAAGAGGCCGGGTCTGAAGTGTTAAACCCAGAAAAATAAGCAAACTTCTGTGCAAATGTTGTTGAGCTACTTTTTGGCATTGTTGGGCAATGTTCTCATCGATAGTAAGTGAAAACATTACGTTGGATACTTGCTTTGTGCAAAAAATGGTGACCATAGTGTTTGTAACAAAACATGGTGTCAAAATTAGATGTACCATCATACAATTCATCATTTGAAAATGCAGCAGATTAAAACTGTAAATACTATGCTGTCTGATTTAGAACAAAGTCCAATCATCAGAGAAAGTACTAGAGGTGATGATATCACTAAGTGAAATTTTAAATAAATGTGGTATTTTTAAAAGTTCAGTTGGACCATACACATCATAGGAAACTCTGTCCCAAACTATTCCTTCCACTGGAACTGCTGTAATGTTCACTAGGGACAGGTCCCTCTGTTCACGGTGTGATGATGCATGCAGTTTCAGGACCAAGTTCACATGTAGTACTGCAGAACAATCTGGGTGGTAACATCCATTCAGGAGCAAGAAGAAGACAGTCACTATACCGATCCAAAGGACTAGGAACAGTAGACCAATTGCAATCCAGAGCTGTAGCCAGGGAAAAACAAGCGCTAGCGGTGACTCAGGTTCACTTGGATCCAAGGAGAAATTGTCAAAATGGATTAAGTAGCTTGACGCAGTCCAAATCTATCTTTGGTAGCTCAGCAGTTTTTGTGGAACATATTCACATAGATGTCGGAATTAGGCCCAATTGAGATCTGTGTTTCGTTTGTAGTTTGTTTGTGTTCAATTTCAACAGGTACAAGTTGCATTCCATTGTTGGTAACTCCTTCACTTCACTAAGTGGAGTCTTCAAAGGATATTAACCTTTCAATTTGAACTTCCTGTATGGTAGCGAGAGGAGATCGGTGGCTACACAGGAGCCCACGCGGCCTACTGTTGAGTATAGGCCACATAGTGTGGTTTGATCAGATCAATTGAAACGATTCTCTTGTCTTTGCAGCCGGTAAGGGATGGAAGAAGTACTGTTCTTGTTCCTTCGACAGGCAGGACAGGTACAGGCGCTCTGTAAGATGGCCCAAATTCTTTTTTGTCCACTATCTTTTCTCTGACCTGGTCCCCAATCTTCAGGACCCAGGCAGGTCTTGCCGGAACAACTTTCACTTCTCCAGTTGCAGTGCATTTTACTTGGACGTTGCTTTCTAATTCCAGAAATTCATTGAGTTCCTGTAAAACAGCCAATCATCGATGTCAAATGTTTTTTCATCCGCCACTGTGCTGCCACAATCGAGGTCAGGCACCCACATTCTTATCCCAAACAGGACTTCATATGGAGTACGGCCCCCTAGGGACTTTCTTGGCATGTTGTTGTTATGAACCCCAATGTACTCCAATATAGGCCTATGTAGTTACACGACCTTTTACCTACATCTGTCCTACCATTGTTCTACATAATGGTTCTGGTGATGACCTTTTACCTAGTTAGGTGCTACATGACTGTCGTGTGGTTTTCTCCGAAAACTGGCCTCGTATTATGCATGAGGATTCTCAGTATCACAGCAGGATTACCATCTTCTGCATAATAACTCTGTATAAGGGTCACCTCTTTCGTCATCCTTGCCCGACATGCCCATAGTACACTTTTAGGTAGAACCCCTGAGAGTACCTGTCGGGTATATAAGCACCACATCTTCGCTGGGCAAACCAGAGGAAAAAAACACTTCCACACTGACGTGAGACGCTGAGGTTCCTGCACGCAGACACTCCAGCACGCAGTGGTCTGATATCCCTTTCGGGGTGTCCATCTCAAGAGCAAGACGGGGTCCTCCATTCTCTCACATCAGGTAATGGGGTTGGCTTTATCTTAAGGGGATTCTTGGCTATACACCTACATACATGCTAGGTACACTTAGGTACATCTTGGTAGGGTTAGCATCGTAGGAGTATGCATTATTACTGTCATGTATCTATATGCCTGCATATATTCATTGTTTGAGCACTGTGGTAGAATTCTACCTTATCTTAAGACTGGATCCGGAGAATTTTTCTTCAGCAGTACCCCTGCGCATCGGTAGATGGCGTCGGTCGACTCCGCGTTTGTCGTTGGCGTCGTGATCGCCGGAATGACATCGCAGTATCTACTTAGACGCCGCCCCTGCGTGCTGACGTCAGTTCTTTCTTTTTCCGCGCCAGCCAGCGCAGATCCGGAGAGAGCGGTACCTCTATTCACTTTTTGACTACCCTTTTTCGACTTTTTGTCGACATTTTTTTGAGTCGTTCAACTCCTGGTGCGCAGGGATGTCACATCGGCGAACCGGCTTCAAGCCTTGTGGCTCCTGCCACAAGCTGATGTCGGTGACGGACCCGCATCTAGTGTGCCTCTGGTGTCTGGAGTGCAACCACGACCCGAAGTCGTGCTCCAACTACTGGGCCATGGCCCCGAAGTCTTTGCAGGAGCGGTCCCGAAAGCTTATGGAGACCCGGCAGTCAGCTCCGCGCCGCTCGAGGTCCTGGTTGAGAGGGAGGTCGCGGAGCCATCACCACCACTCCTCGTCGAAGTCTTCGTCTTCGGGTAAGTCGAAGCACAAAAAGAAGGCGAAGAAGCACCGTCGCTCTTCGCGTTCTCCCCGTCCGTCCATTGGCCGACGCAGATGGTAGTCGTCCGTCTCCACCCGAGGAGCCTGTTGGGTCGACTCCGAGCCTCCCTCCCTTCCTGAGAGCCGGAGCGACCCCTGCCCAACTTCGTAGTTTTTATGAAGTCCTCCATTCCATCTTTGGGCAGCCCGACTCCACCAGCGCGCCCTCGGGCTCCGCGGATTTGGCTAGGAGTTCTAGGCCTTCGAGGCCAGCGGCTTCAGCCCCGGCGCCGCAGGGCCCCCAGGGATCCAGGCCTGGATCCGGATCGGCACCGGTCGACCTTACGACACATCCTCTGGCACCGAATCCATTGGCGACACCTCCGCCCCCTCTGACGCCGGTTGTGTCCCCAACCGATGTCGACTCCGGCCTCCTCCTCGACGTGGACACAGAGCCGGACCGGTGTCGACCGACGTCGATACCGGCGCCGACCTGTTCTTTTGTACCTTTGTTCTCCCCTGGTGTTCCCTATCGCCCTGAGTGGCTACCAGAGGAGGGTGAGGAGGACTGGGAGGCGTCTGTGGACCCTCTGGCAGACCAGTTAGAAGAACCGGACTGGAGAGCGGAGTCGGGTGAGGCCAGTGGTCTGGACACCTCTTTAGATCTTGGCATGCTTTGTCCCCATACCGTGGCTATGGAAGAGGGTGCCTCTTACGCTATGGTGTTGCGTAGGGCGGCTGAGGCATTGAACCTTGAGCTTCCTACGGTGGTGGTCAGGACTAACCTCCTGACCGAGGTGCTTCTACCGGCAGCGGCCTCTTCGGAGCCCCTACTGCCATTCAATGAGGCCCTCAAGGACATCCTTCTGGGCACTTGGTCCAAGCCCAGCACAGGGGCTCCTGTGGATAGGATGATTGCCCGACGCCACCACCCAGCCCGGGCGACCCCATTTTCCTCTCCCAACACCCTACCCCCGAGAGCTTGGTGATCCAAGCCTCGACTTCCAAGGGCGCATTCCCTACTGCGCCACCTGATAGGGAATCCAAGAAGCTGGACCATCTCGGGAAGAAGATGTTTTCTTCCGCCAGCTTAGGACTGCAGTCGGTGAACACCGCATGTCTCTTGGGCCGTTACTCCCATTCTGTGTGGGACTCAGTCGCGCAGGTGCTGCCACAGTGCCCAGAGGAGGCCTGGGCCGTGCTCTCCCTTGCAGTCGCTGAGGGTAGAGACGCAGCGAAGTTTGCCATACGATGTGGACTGGACACCGCCGACTCGCTAGGCAGGACGATTTCAATATCGGTAGCCCTGAGATGCTGCGCCTGGCTCAGGTCCACTGGCTTTTCGGGTGATGTCCAATCAACTCTTTTGGACATGCCCTTTGATGGCCGTCGATTGTTTGGCGACAAAGCGGACAACGCGCTCGAGCGCTATAAGGATTCCAGGGCTACTGCCAGATCCTTGGACCTTACTACCACCTCTCGCCCGCGCAGTCTGCTTTTCGCCCCTTTAGAGGCAGTGATTCCACACACAGGCCCACAAGAAAAGCACAGAATATTGACAATTTGCTTTGCATTGGGAGTAGCTCCCCCAATAGAGGATTGTACCACTTGGGGTACAGTCTTCGCTGCAATCTATACCAGGACTCATGGCACCCCTTTAATAGCAGTGATACCAGATGTATTAAGACAGATACAGAATGAGTATGGAGCAGAACCTGCTCTGAACTTGGGGATGAAATTAATAGGCAATTTTTCCCAGGTATCTACAATTATGTTAGCAAACATAAAAGGGGAGGCAGCAGCGGTGGCTATACGCCAACGCCTGAGGGAATGCACTCCTGCACAACAGGAGCGGGATTTACCGAAAATGATCAAAGATACATACACCGAATTAGGTAGAGATAATTTGGGAGCTAGACCTATGAAACCACAAGTAATGGGTAATCCTGAGAGGGATAACACTAAGCAAACACCAGATCCTTCTAAAAGGAAATGGGACAATAAACAACAACAAAATAAGCAAAACACATCACAATCACGGGGTGGGTCTCCTCAACAGGAGCCCTCCGACAGGAGGTATAACATTAGAAACCGTGATAACATGAAAAAACCTGACAGGTATCAGGATATAGATACACGTTCCTCTTGTTCCTTTCAGGGTTCACCAAGAAACTCCGAGGGGGAAGGACGGTCAGAACACAGATCAGAAGACCGAGCCAAGTCAAGAGAGACACATTGCACTTCAGACTATAATATCAAAAAAGGTAAACCAAAAACAAAACCTCAATTTAAAAAGAAGAAAGTAGCAGGCCTTAAAATAAGAAATGCCCAGGCTACTGAGGACACAACTTCTGAACGGGGAATGGGCTGTGACGATGCTAGACAGCGCAGCAGAAGTAACAATAGCTCGCCAGAACCTGATGGAATTTCTGGTGACAACAGTGTTGAATGAACATATCATGGTGGAAACACCTGATACTAGGGTAAGTGTCCCACACCAGTTATATGAAATAACACTCCATATGGAGGGGGACATACCCAGGAAAGGTCTCCTGTCCTTTGGATACAATATTCTTTTAGCAGAAAAAGATTGGCCGCATGAGTTTGTTATGGACTGCCCAAAGGGAGAAACAGTAATTTTACCAGCCTTCTCCGACCTCATTCCAGAATCGCTAAAACATTCATACACGCAGGAGTGGGCGGTAGCATTAGCTCCTGCATTATACCGCAATCATGTAGGGTGGGAGGCTGAATCACCTCACCATGAAATCCCAGTAAAAAATACGTCATCTCCACAAAGACAGTACCCAATAAAACATGATGCGAAAAAACAAGTCAGGGAGATCTTAGATCAACTTGAATACCAAGATGTACTAAAGAATTGCACATCTTCCATGAATAATCCTTTGTTTCCCGTAATGAAACCTGATAATTCATATTGTCTAGTTTTAGACTACAGGCATTTGAACACATGTATGAAAACATTTGAGGTACAAAATGCACACAGTGCCGCATTAATGAATAACATTGTGCGGAAAAAATATAAAACAACACTAGATATCTCAAATGGATTCTTTTGCTGAAATATAGCGCCTGAGAGCAAATATTTGTCAGCATTCTCAGCCCTGGGCTCTCAGCATAAATTTTGTAGACTGCCCCAAGGGTATAAGAATAGCCCGGGGTTGTTCTCAGCAAGAGTATCAGTTACTTCAAAATTTTGATGAGGAGTCATTGTCCTATGTAGATGATATTTATCTGATGAACGATGAACTATTTGATCATTTGGCCAGGCTGAACTACATAATTTTGGAGATCACCTCTAAGGGCTACAAATGTAGCTTTAAAAAATCTAATATTGCCCATCTCTATATCCTATTTTTGGGATATGAGCTTTCAAATGAAGGCAAAAGTCTTGCAGAAAACTTTTTAGGAAAATGTGCGCTGCTCCAACCTTCAAAGACTCTGAAAAATTTACAATCCATTTTAGAATTCCTAAATTTTGGCACAAAATACATTTTGGATTATGCAGAAAGAGTGAAACCTTTCTAAGACTTAATTAGACCTGATTTTTCAGTTCAAAATTGGAAATAGGAACACACATAGATACTTCATTCCCTACAAGCTGACACACACGGGTAAATACTACGAATTTGGTGATCCGTGTAATAGCGGGTCAATCCGGGTACACTTACCTCACCTTCAATGAAGGCAAAACAGTACCCATTGCATACAAATCTCATTTGTACACAAACGCTGAGATGCGCTTTGCATCCACTGAATTTTTTTTATTAACAGCAGTACAGAGATAGAGAAAGAGCACTGGGTCAGGGGAAACAAATAATTGTTGTGACTCCAGTACCAACCTTAGAGGCTGTTACAAAAGCAAGCGTTCCTAATACTAAAGCACTACATCCACGATGGATACAAACGGCTAATTCTCTCACTGCAACAGATGTAGTGTACAAATTCAATTTCTGCAGTACGAACAAGAATATCCTCTCCCGAATGAAATAATGCCTCTAGATCAGTATGAATATATAATTTACACTGATGGTTCAGGTCAGCCAGCCATAGGCAGTAAACAGCAATACAGCGCAGCATGTGCAATTGTAAAGGGCCGTATGCGGGACGGCAAGTTCCGTCCTAACAATACGCAGATGCAGTCTCTAGGAGATTGCACTGCTCAGCTGGCAGAACTAAAGGCCCTGGTACTGGCACTAAAAAATACGGATCGAGAATTCCCCACACTCATTGTGTGCGATTCGTTTTACTGTATCCAGTCATACAATGAATATCTTCACTACTAGGGACAGAATGGATTCAAAGATTCAAAAGGTTGCACAGTAAAGCATATACTGTTTTGGAAACAAGTGGCAGAGCTGAAAAAAGGCTTGTCGCGGGCTCATGTGATTCATACGCTGAGTCATCAATGTGTTGGCGTGCATGTTGAAGGGAATTCGTTGGCTGATGAAGCCGCCAAGGCGACAGTGAGAACTGCTGCCGTAGCTGCAATCACTCGTTCTCGCATGAGAGTAGACGGACAGATAATGGTAGCTGTAATCGCTTCGCGTAAAAACAGCACAGCCTTGCCAAAAGCTTTCCACTCAAGTACTCCTACAAGTAAGATGCACAAAATATGCTGTATGCTCGAATACCAGGAGTGGGGGATAGAGTAATACCAAACATGGATCGCAGATTATATTTAATACTAGCTGCACGTGAGGGTCTGGGCTCAGCACACGCAGGTATCACTGCGACAGTTTCATTCTTAAAACAACATTATTGGTGGCCAGGTGTTACCACGCATACCAAGGGCTTTGTCCTTAAGTGTGACATCTATCAGCAGATGAAGAGTTCCACCGTAACACGCCCACTACAAACACCACTATTGATATCAGACAGACCTCTCGCATGTGTCTATTTGGACCACTGTGCCCCCTACAATCTGATGGGGCTTACAAGTATATCTTGGTGGCAGTGGATTCATGCTCTAGATTCCTGTGGGTTTGGCCTCAGCACTCGGCTGACGCCCGAACTGTTATGAAGGATTTGCGAGTCTTCATAGGGACATATGCAATTTGCACATTACATTCTGACCGTGGCCCCGCGTTCAGCTCTCAGGCTTTCAAGAAGGCCATGGGAAGTTTGGGTGTGGCATTGCGGTACTCCTCTCCGTATCATCCCAGGGCAAAATCGATTGTGGAAAGGAAAAACCGGGAGTTAAAGCAATCCTTAACAGCAAGGGTATTAGGCTCGGGTGGCAGTTGGGTCAATCACTTATATGGGGTCCAGAGGGCACTTAATAAGATGCCAAAAAGCTCACTGGGAGGCCGTACTTCTTACGAGATCCTGTTTGGGATAAGGATGTGGGTACCCGACCTCGATGGTGGCAGCACAGTGGCGGATGAAAAGGCATTTGACATCAATGATCGTTTGGCTGTTTTACAGGAACTCAATGAATTCCGGGCACTACAAAGCAACTTCCAAGTAAAACGCACCACCACTGGGGAAGTTAAAGCAGTTTTGGCAAGACCTGCCTGGGTGCCAAAGATTGAGGATCTGGTCAGAGAAAAGATTGTGGAGAAAAAAGAATTTTGGCCATCTTACAGAGCGCCTGTACCTGTCCTGGCTGTCAAAGGAACAAGAACAGTACTTCTTCCCCCTCTTGCCGGTAAAAAAAGAAAAGAGATTCGTCTCAATTGATCTGTTCAAACCACACTATGTGGCCGATACTGACTAGCAGGCCGCGTGGGCTCCTGGGTAGCTGCCGATCTCCTCTCGCTACCATACAGGAAGTTCAGACAGAAAGACTAATAACGTTTGAAGATTCTACTCTACAAAGTAACAGAGTTGCCAACAATGGAATGGAACTCGTACCAGTCGAAATTGAACAACAGCAAATCGCAAATGAAACACAGATTTCAATTCGGCCTAAAACCGACATCTATGTGAATATGTCTAAAAATGAATCAACTACCAGTTCAACAAAACTGTCAGGCCCAGCTCCGCAGGGTCCAGTTGCAGCAAAAAAGGGTCCACCTCCAGATCTCACCAACACCCTGATGCAATTGCCTACAGGGTGTTCGAACGATCAGGCGGGGGAAAAGGAGAGGGAATAGGACTGCAGTGGAATAGGACCTGAAAGAATAAATGAAACACAGGTTATATATGCATGGAATAATGGCTACTCTCAGTAATGTCTCACTAGGAGATATATGTACCTGAACTAGATGCTGCTGTTGGTACAACCCTTGAGACTCAACACAGGTCGTCATGAATAACACTCTTTCCGCCTAAGATAAAGAACACCAGAACATTAACCAGGGTAAGTACCACAACACTTCACCTGTCACTAGGACTCACACAGGCGTCATGCATACCCACCTATAAGCACCAAAGGAAAAGTAGTGATGGCAGTCAACCTATCCCAATGCATGAAAGTAAATATTGAATACAGTTTGGCAGTTCCACAAGGTTACATCACCTGTGCTTTTACTGAGGAAATATATTGTTAGTTGAGAACTGAATCTCAGAACAAGTCCCGTCACCCCAGATAGTATAAATGAAAAGAACGAAGTTTCCAGTACACCTGCGGCGCTACGTGGTTCCTTCACCGCTGTAGCCCGCTTGTATTCCGATAGAACACAACAGTAAACGAGAGATAGCTTCTGGCACAATAACGGCAATACGCGGTAGAACCGCCGTATTCCGCTAGTGCTTCTAGAATCCGCCTTCAGTATAAGGGCACGGTAATAATCAAAGAACGGCAATACGCGGTAGCACCGCAGTATTCCGCTCGCACTGTCTGCAATCCGCCCGCAGTATACGAGCCAAGAAGAAAACAATAAAGAAACGGCAATACGCGGTAGCACCGCAGTATTCCGTGTAACACAAGAAAATTAAACAGGATTCCCACTAGGAACGTACACGGTACTCACTGGTTCCGCATCGAGGTGTTGCGAACCCCATCCAGACACAGGACAGTACCCCTAGCGCTTAATCCTCCGGCGCTTCAGCAGGCAGCTCTCTCTCGGCAGAGAGAGAGAGAGAAAAGCAACAGAATTACGCGCAACTTCCTGTGCGCCCTCTCCGGCTTTTATTCCCTTCCGTGGCCGGGCAATATGGGAGTTGTAGTTCAGGGAACTAGGCAGGCGCCGCAACGCCTGTATCCCTGACAAAAACATGCTGAGCTACCAAAGATAAATCGAACAGCATCTGGCTACTTCATCAATTTTGATACCTTCTCTCTGTATCTGAGTGAACCTGAGTCACCGCCAGTTTCTGTTTCCCGAAAAGAAAAAGTATACAACATCTACCTTTGGCTGAAAAAGACTTACTTTGTTTCTCCCTGGCTACAGCTCTGGATTGCAATTGGTCTACTGTTCCTAGTCATCTGGATAGGGGTAGTGACTGTCTTTTTCCTGCTTCTGAATGGACATTATCTCCCAGAAAACTCCGCAGTACAACATTATCTCCCTGTAACCTCATACGTCATCTCATCGTGAAAGAAGAGACCTTGCTTTTGTGAACATTACAGCAGTTCCAGTTCCTGAAGGAATAGTTTGGGACAGGGTTTCCTATGATGTATTTGGTCCCACTGAACTTTTGAAAATACCACATGTATTTAAAATTTCTTTAAATGATATCATCACCTCCAGTACATTCTCTGATGATTGGGACTTTGAAACTGTGAATAGCATGCTGTCTGATTTAGAACAATGTGCTGCTTTTTCAAAAAATGAATTGTATGACTAAACACCAGATTTTGACACCATGTATTGTTACCAACACTATGGTCATCATTTCTTGCAGAAGACCAGTATTCCACGTAATTGTTTTTACTTACCATCAATGGGAACATTGCCCAACACCACCAAAAGTTAGTTCACAAACGTTTGCCTATTTTTCTGGGTTTATCACTTCAGACCCAACCTCATATTATTATAAGTTTGCACCTACATCTGCAAAGAAAAATATGCTCACTAATTCAAAAAAGATATACTCTGCTTTCTTTATTTCCCAGCTGTCTTTACAGGGTTTCGACTTTTAGAGGGACACTATAGACACAAAATCTGTCTGGGAGACAAGATTGGCAAGTGCAGGGAAATAAGGTGTTATTTAGAGCATGCCTCATACCACAGCAAATTATCTTCCTGAACGATACCATGCAACAGACTTCCTGTCTTGGATTAGCCAAGATTAAGGACTTGAACAACCTTGGACTCTATCACCTGCACACTTTGAGGGCTGGCAGAAGTATACATCATGTAGTGATAATACACTGAATGACCTTATAAATGAAGGTTCATACAATTCTTCAGACCCCAATTGGAAGGGATGGTTAGTTTGGCCTATTGACACAAATGGGTGTCAATCAAGATTCAAGGGTATCACCAGAGGGTTTAATATCCTTAGGCCTGACCAACGCTATGTACAACAAGAACATCTGGGGGTGGTGACATCCTACAGTGTTGGGAAGTTATGCCTAGAGTGGCTAAGAACCTCAACAGGTGAAACAACACTTGTCCTTACTATCAGATGACATGGATTTAAGGGATTTTTTGATAGGTCCCCGGAAACCACGTAGTAAACGCTTCTTATACGCCATTTACAACGAAGTATGGAAAATCTCTCAACAGGAAGCTGCAAAGAGGTTGCATGAAATTGACAGGGTTAACCTAGAAAAGGCTTTGGCAGTGGTCAATAATGGCATGACCACACTAACATCCAGGATCTATTCACTGGGCAACATTGTGTCTTCTGCTATAGATATAATGGAACAGGGTCTGTCCATCCTACAACATGGGCAATCAGTTGCGATCCATTCTATTGTTAAGCTGGGCGCTACAATCATTGCAGTCCGGTCACGCGCCCTGGCGATATATTAACAGTGCGTCTCTGTTTTTGGCCTGTAATTTAACAACCAGGCCGAAAACAATGGCACCGAGAGATACGAATTATATAATGCTGCACACTTTGAAAAATTGGACCAATTACCTTTCACTGTGGCTGAGTCACCGTCCACAGAATGGTTAATCCATGGCCATATAACATTGCCAGTAACAACATTCCAATTTCAATACTGCCTGGAGTACCATCAAGTAGGCAGGTATGAAGCGTTAGGGAAGGAATACATCCTTGAATCTTGGGACTTACCATACAGATTTAGATGCAGGAATGGGGACACTGAAGTATTTCTCAGCGGTTCAGACTGTGAGAATTTATTAAGTGTGTCTCTAATTTGTCAGGATATATTATGCTTCACGGAGCTTGCAACACTTCGGTTGCAAACCTATCTTGCCACTTGAGAGGATCCCCAGCTGCCGTTATTTATCCAGTGTTCAAACTGCTCTCGAATGGGAGTTACTTAATGCTGAATGATCAAAGTTCTTAGTAAACCCAAGCCGTCACAGGCCCTCTGTGACTCTCTGAATAATTTCTTTATCGATAAAATCACTGCCATCAAAGCCAGCATTCCCCGCAGGTCCTCGCAAGATATTACCCCGCCCACGTCCAGAAACCCCCACTCTCTGGACTCTTTCCCGCCCATTGACACTGAGACCTTGAGTAACTTACTAGCTAAAGTCAGATCTGGCTCTCCTCTGGACCACTGCCCCCTCGCGTCTTGAAAGCGGCCTTTATGGCTTTCTCAGATCCAGCTCTTGCCCTTTTAAACCTCTCCCTGTCCCAGGGTTGCGTCCCCAATGCTTTCAAGGAGGCTATAGTAGTCCCCCTCCTAAAGAAACCTAGCGCTGACCCTCAGACGCTAGCAAATTACTGCCCTATTTCTTTGCTCCCCTACATGGCCAAGCTGTTAGAAGCCCACGTGGCAAAATGCCTGTCCAACTTCTTGGAACAGACGGGATTCCTTGACCCCAGCCAAGCCGGCTTTCGGCCAGCTCACTCTACTGAAACAGTGACCTTGGCGATACTCGACTCCTTATGAGAAAACGCGGACTGAGGCATTCACCAGGCCCTGGTGCTGCTTGACCTCTCGGCCGCATTTGACACGGTCGACCATAACATACTAGCGGACCGTGTCAGCGAGGCAGGTTTCCAGGGTCCAGCCCTTAGCTGAATTAACTCCTTTCTAAAAAACCGCACCCAGGCAGTCCGCATCGGCCAATTCACTGCCCCCAAACTAAAAACAACTTGCGGGGTCCCACAGGGCTCCTCGCTCTCACCACACCTTTTCAACCTCTACCTTCGTTCACCTGTAAGATCTCTGAAAGATAGAAGATTGACCACCTTCAACTATGCAGACGACCTCCAACTTATGTTCTCAATCGATAACTCCCCCAATCAATATCTGACTTTCAATCTACCATGACATTCATCCAGCAATGGATGAACCATAACCATTTAAAACTCAACTCTAGCAAAACTGAACTAATTCTGACGGGCGGAGGCCTCAATCAGTGGGGCCCACAATACCGGCCTAGCGACTTGGGTCCCCCCCGCCCCCTCAGTAAAAAGTCTAGGGGTTACCATAGGTAACGACCTGTCCCTAAAAACGCACGTAGGAGGTGGTCTCCGCCTGCTTCCTCCAGCTATGCAAAATCAGAAAGATAAGCAGGCTATTGTCCCACGCTGCACTGGTACAGGTGGTGATAGCTTTGGTCCTGTCTCGTCTAGACTACGCAAACGCCACATACCTGGGACTCCCACTCGGCCTTACTAGGCGACTTCAGCTGGTACAGAACCAAGCGGCCCGACTACTACACAAACAGCCCAGATGGCAACATGCTTCCCCCCTCCTCAGGAAGCTGCACTGGCACCCTGTCCCCCAGCGTTGCGCCTTCAAAGTCGGCTGCCTGGTGTTCAAATCCCTAAACGGTCGCAGCCCTAAATTTATTGATAATCTCATCTCTCGCTACACCCCCACTCAAAATCTCCGCTCAGCCCAACTCCACCTTCTGACGGTGCCCACCTTCAAACTGAAGCGCCAAGGGGGTTGCAGGTTTGCAACCCTGGCCCCACGCTTGTGGAACTCCATTCCCCTGGAAATCAGACTCAGCACCAATTTACTCAACTTCAGAAAATCTCTTAAAACCTGGTTATTCACACAAGCTTACGAATGATCTGCTCCTGACCAGCAACCCCTTAGTTTTTCAGCGCCTTGAAACCAACCGGTGTACAAGCGCTTTGCAAATCATTGATAACCTAACATAACAAAGTTGTTGTGGGATGCTACCGGGCATCGCATATCTGGTCACAGTAAGTTCCATGGTTACTTGTTGTATGCAAGTATTGTTTCCACCGACCCACACAGTCAGGGAGTTGCCGCTATGTCCTTCGTTGAATGTTTCCTTTATACGGTTTGATTCTCTGAGCAGACTGAAAGCCATACTTTTACAAAAGGTGGTGGCCTTAACCTCAGCTCGAGAGACTTTTGATCTCCACGTTGCAAGGTCTTCAGCTGAGATACAGGCTCTAGTCCACACTAACTTCCCGCTCCATTTCAGAGAAATGGTACATCGTATCTTTCACATGTCTGATACGAGTGGGATAGTACACCTATTTAAGACCATAGGTTCTGGGCTGTTAAGCACCTTTCAGACGATTTTCGGAGTTATTCCATCTTTGATACCCTCTGTATTTGGAAGCATTTTTGGAGGGCTTCTGCTGATCCTGCTATTGGTAGTGGGTATCCTGGTTTTAATTTTTCTGCTACGCAATGTACGTCCCCAATTCCAAGGAGATGGAAAAAGCGCTCTTGAAGCGACGTTGCTGTGAATGCATGGTACTCCATCTGGGCACAACTCGGCTTCAGGAGCTAAGCGAGCATTAGTTTTTATCGTTAAGATCAGTCTGGGTAGACTGCGTCTTGCCTGTACTCCGCTGCTTATTCTGTGGACACGAAAGTGTTTCCATCAGTTGCGCCTCCGGACGTGGATGTACTGCTGGACCCGCTAAAGGCCCATGTAGTACAGTGTCCTCAGCGTATTCCAGTCCTGATGACGGCATTCTTAGAGCCATCATGGGATGCTTCAGCTCCTGTTGGAATGGACACTGGCTCTGTACCAGGCTTACAGTCATCAAGTGTTTCCTTTGCAACAGCTGTGGGAACAGGAGAAGATCACCTTTGCTCCATTGACCTGATCCCAGAGGTGCTACAGGGACCGTCGTCTGTGAAGGCAGGCAACAGTAGTGATGTGTCTTCCGCACAGGACAAACAAACATTTGGCTCTCCGTGTGCTGGGAACAATTTGTCCCTTTTTCGAAAACAACTAAAACTGGAATTTGAAAACATAATTTTTTGTTTTATTTTTCCTCTTTTGCTCTCACTGAGCACTATGGCTTTCGGCATGCTCAGTCGATCTCACAGTATATTGACTTTCTAGAGGACTCATAGGGCTTTGTTACGGCTACATCATTTAATTTTTTTAACATAGATGCTTTCGTACTCATATTTTAGCAATATTGTTGTTTTTAAACACGCATATTTTAGCATTTATTATTAAGTCGTCCAGTCGGATGAGGAGTGGGTGTTATGAACCCCAATGTACCCCAATATAGGCCTAGGCAGTTACATGACCTTATACCTACATCTGTCCTACCACTGTTCTACATAACGGTTCTGGCGCTGACCTTTTACCTAGTTAGGTGCTACATGACTGTCGTGTGGTTTTCTCTGAAAACTAGCCTCATGTATTATGCATGAGGATTCTCAGTATCACAGCAGGATTACCATCTTCTGCATAATAACTCTGTATAAGGGTCACCTCTATCGTCATCTTTGCCAGACATGCCCATAGTACACTTATAGGTAGAACCCAGAGGGTACCGTTCGGGTATATAAGCACTACGTCTTCGCTGGGCAAACCAGAAGAGAAAAAGACTTCAATGCTGGCGCGAGACGCTGAGGTTCCTACACGCATACACTCCAGCACGCAGTGGTCTGGCATCCCTAGTGGGGTGTTCATCTTGAGACCAAGACAGGGTCCTTCATTCTCTCACATCAGGTAATGGGGTTGGTTTTATCCTAAGGGGATTCTTGGCTATACACCTACATACATGCTAGGTACATCTAGTTAAAGTTAGCATCGTAGGAGTACGCATTATTAATGTCATGGTTCTGTTTGCCTGCATATATTCATTGTTTGAGCAATATGGTAGAATTCTAACTTTTCTTTACTCTGCTGGTGCTTATAACCGTATATATCTGTTTCTGTCTCATGGTTGTTGCAGCACACATAATGTATACTAGATTGATGCTGGTTCAATAAATACTGTTTGGAAAACGTCCCCATCATTTATTCTGTATATCTCTCTGAGACAAAGTGAGCACGAGTGACTGAGCGAAAAGTACTGTACTATTTCCATGATCCCTGAGGGGTCAGGGTTGTCATGTTCGATAGTTGCCAGAAGCTATTCGCTCCTTGGTAAGAGGAGCTCATAGTTGCACTGTGAGCTAGCTGGACTAACAGACTAACATATCCTTTGGGGATGTCTGGAATCAGTCTGGACACCAATCCCACAGTTTATGTTGTCTAAACGTGCCAATCCTGTATAGATTTGTAGGAACTACACGACAGGGCCTATATAGGTGATTGACCCAGCTGCCACCCGAGCCTAATACCCAAGCTATTAAGGATTGCTTTAAGTCCTGGTTTTTCCTTTCCACAATCGAATATCCCTCGGGATGATATGGAGAGGAGTACCGCAATGCCACAGCCAAACTTCCCATGGCTTTTTTGTAAGCTGTGAGCTAAACGCAGGGCCGCGGTCAGAATGTAATGTGCCAATTGCGTATGTCCCTACGAAGACTCGCAAATCCTTTATAATAGTTCGGGTGTCAGCCGAGCGCTGAGGCCAAACCCACCGGAATCTGGAGCATAAATCCACTGCCACCAAGATGTACTTGTAAGCCCCATCAGAGTGTAAGGGGCAGCAGTGGTCCAAATAGACACATGCAAGAGGTCTGTCCGAAATCAGTAATGGTGTTTGTGGTGGATGTGCTACAGTGGAACCCTTCATCTACTGGCAGATGTCGCACTTAAAGACAAAACCCTTGGTCTGTTTAGCAAGACCTGGCCACCAATAACTCTGCTTTAGTAGTGAAACAGTCACAGCGATACCTGCGTGTGCTGAACCCAGACCCTCGTGTTCGGCTAGAATTAATCCTAATCTGCGATCCATGTTTGGTATTACTCTATCCCCCACTCCTAGAATTTGAGCATACGGAATGTTTTGCGCATCTAACTTGTAGGAGTACTTAAGTGGAAAACACTTTTGGCAAGGCTGAGCTGTTGCGCGTAGTATTTACAGCTATCATTGTCTGTCCGTCTATCCTCGTGCTAGAACAAGTGAGTGCAGCAACGGCAGCAGTTCGCACTGTTGCCTTGGCGGCTTCATCAGCCAATGAATTCCCTTCATCGTGCACGCCAACTCGCTGATGACTCAATGTGTGAATTACATGAGCCAGTGGCAAGCATTTTTTCAGCTTTGCCACCTGTTCCCAAAGCAGCTTGTGCTTTATTGTGCAACCTTTGGACTCTCTAAACCCGTTTTGGCCCCAATAGTGAAGCTATTCATTGTATGACTGGACATAATAAAACTAATCTCACACTAGTGTGGGGGAATTCCCGATCCGTATTTTGTAGTGCCAGTATCAGGGCTTTTAGTTCTGCCAGCTGTGCCATGCAATCTCCATAGAGACTGCGTCTGTGTATTGCTAGGATGGAACTTGCCGTCCCGCATACGTCCCTTTACAATTGCACATGCTGCGCTGTATTGCTGTTTACTTCCTGCGGCAGGCTGGGCAGATCTGTCAGTATAAATGATGTATTCATACTGGTCTAGAGGCATTATTTCATTCGGCAGAGGATATTCTTGTTCACTGCAGGAATGCTTGTGTTCTTAATGTAGAATCAAATTTGTAGTCTACATCTGTTGCAGTGAGAGAATTAGCCCATTGTATCCATTGCGGATGCAGTGCTTTTGCGTTTGGAACACTTGCTTTGGTAACAGCCTCTAAGGTTGGTAGTGGAGTCACGACAATTATGAGTTTCCCCTGTGCTAGTGCTCTTTCTCTCACTACAGCAGTGTGTACTGCTGTCAGTATTTTTTCTGTGGATGCAAAACGCATTTCAGCTTTTGTGTACAAATGAGATTTGTATGCTATGGGTACAGTTTCGCCTTCATTGAAGGTGAGGTACGTGTACCCTGATTGACCCGCGGCTATAAGGATCACTAAATTTGTAGTGTTTACACATGTGTGTAAGTGTTTTTAAACTATCATGTCAGCTTGTACGGAAAGGAGAATTTCTGTGTGTTCCTGTGTCCAATGTTGAACTGAAAAATCAGGTCTTATTAGGTCGTAGAAAGGCTTAACCCTTTGTATGTAATCCAAAATGTATGTTCTACCAAAATTTAAGAATCCTAAAATGAATTGTGTAAACTTTTCAGAGTCTTTGGAGGTTGGAGCAGTGCACATTGTTCTAAAAAATTAGCTGCCAGGCTTTTTCCTTCACTTGATAGCTCATATGCCAAAAATAGGACATTGAGGTGGGTAATTTTTGATTTTTAAAGTTAAATTTGTAGCCCAAATTGGCGAACCCCAAAATTATGTTCACCCTATTCAAGTGTTCCAATAACTCATGGTCCGTCAGATAAATATCATCTATGTAGGACAATGCTTCCTCATCACAATTTTGAAGTAACTCTTACTCTTGCTGAGAACAGCCCAGGGCTATTCTTATACCCTTGGGGCACTCTACAGAATTGGCGGTGAGAGCAGAGGGCTGAGAATGCTGTCAAATATCTGCTTCCAGGCGCTATATTTTGGCAAAAGAATCCATTTGAGATATCTAGTGTTTTGTATTTTTTCCGCACAATGTTTTTCATTAATGCGGAACTGTGTGCATTTTGTACTGCAAATGTTCGTGTGTTTCAATGCCTGTAGTCCAAAACTAGACTGTATGAATTGTCAGGTTTCAATACTGGAAACAAAGGATTGTTCATGGAAGAGGTGCAATTTTCAATCACACCTTGGTACTCAAGTTGATCTGAGATCTCTCTGACTTGTTTCTTTGCGTCATGTTTTATTGGGTACTACCTCTGTGGAGTAGGAGTAGGAGTAGATTTTAATGGGATTTCATGGTGAGGTGACTCAGCATCCCACCCTACATGATTGCGGTAAAGTGCGGGAGCTAGCGCTAACGCCACCCCTGCGCTTATGTATGTTTAAGTGCCTCTGGAACGACGTCGGAGAAAGCTGATAAAATTACGTCTTCCCCTTAGGGCACCCCATAACAAACTCAGGCGGCCAATCTTTTTCAGCCAAAAGGATGTTGTATCCATATGTCAGTTTCTACCAAAAGAGACCCTTCTCTTTCCTGGGTATGTCCCCCCTCCATTTGGAGCATAATTTCGTGTAAACGATGTGGGACACTTACCCTTGTATCAGGTGTCTCCACCATGATATGCTCATTCAACGTTGCTGTCACCAGAAATTCCATCAGGTTCTGGCGAGCTATTGTTACTTCGGCTGCGTTGTCTAACTTAGTCAGTCCATTCCCCGTTCAGAAGCAGAGTCCTCAGTAGCCTGGGCATTTCTTATTTTAAGGCCAGCTACCTTCTTCTTTTTGAATTTATGTTCCATATAGGTACCCCAATATCAGTTCAGGTAATGAATGCACCTTTCACCTACATTCCCCTGATATTACACTACATAACGGTTCTTAGTACTGACCTTTTACCTAGTTATGGTAATGTCCAAAGATGACATGGGGTATTCTCCGAAAAGCTTAAGCCTCATTCATTATGCATGAGGATTCTTGGAATCACAGCAGGCCTACCATCTCCTGCCTAATAACTATGTATAAGAGTCATTCCTTCCGTCATCCTAGTCCGACATGACACAGCAAGGTATATCCCCAGGGGGTACCACTTTGGGTATATATACACCATATCTTGCTGAGGTAGTCGGAGGGGACAAGGACTTCCATACCGACACACTGACGCGAGACGCTGAGGCTCCTGCACGCAGACACTCCAGCTCGCAGTGGTCTGACATCCCTTGCGGGGTGTCCATCTCGAGACCAAGACGGGGTCCCACAGTCTCTCACTTCAGGTAATGGGGTTAACTTTATCCTAGAGAGATTCTTGGCTTTTGCACCTACATAAATGCTAGGTACACTTGGATACATCTAGTTAGTCGCATCGTAGGAGTACGCATTCTACTGTCATGTATTTTAACATACTTGCCTGTATTCATTGTTTTAGCATGATGGTAGAAATCTACCATCCTTTTACTCTGTTAGTGCTTATAATCATTTATATCTGTTACTGTCCAATGGTTGTTTCAGCACACCTATTTTACACTAGAATGAAGCTGGTTCAATAAATGCTTATTGAAAAACGTCCCCACCGTTTATTCTGTGTATCTCTCTGAGACGAAGTAAGCATGAGTGAGTGAGCGAAAAGTAGTACACTGTTTCCACGATCCCTGATGGGACAGGGTTGTCATGTTCGATAGTTGCCAAGAACTATTCTCTCCTTGGTAAGAGGGGTTTCTAGTGGCACTGTCAGCTAGCTGGTATACAGGCTAACATACCCGGTAGGGGTGTCTAGAATCAGTCCGGACATCAATCCTAAAGTGTATGTTGTCTAAACGTGCAGATCTTATATAGGTTTATAGGAACTACACGACAAATTGAGGTTAGGTTTTAAGTTTATCTTCTTGTTTGATAATATAGTCTGAAGTGCGATGTGTCTTCCTTTGCGGCTTGACTCGCTTCTTCTGATCTCTGTTCTGACCGTCCTTCCCTCTCTGTGTGTTTTGATGAACTCTAAAAGGAACGAAAGGAACGTGTATCAGTATACTGATACCTGTCATTCTTTTATATATTATCACGGTTTCTAAGATTGGCGTTTTCAGAGGGCTCCTGTTGTGGAGACCCACCCTGTGATCGTGATGCATTCTGCTTATTATTTTTTGATTGTTATCCTATTTCTTTTTAGAAGAATCAGGTGCTTGCTTTGAGTTATAGTTTTCAGGATTACTCGTCACTTGTGGTTTCCCAGGTCTAGCTCCCAAGTTATCTCTACCCAGCGAGGCATAGGTTTCTTCGATAATCTTAGGTAGTTGTTGCTCCTGTTGTACAGGAGTGACTTCCCTCAGGTGTTAGCGTATAACCACCGCTGCTCCCTTCCCTTTTATGTTGCCTAACATTTATGCTACCTAACATAATTGCTGATACCTGGGCAAAATTGCCAATCAGTTTTATCCCCAAGTCCAGGGCAGGCTCTGCCCCATACTCATTCTGTATTTGTTTCAATACATCTGGAATAACTGCTATTGAGGGGGTATCATGATCTATCAGGGGAGCTATCCCCTTTGGAAAGCAAATTGTTAGTATTCTGTGTTTTTCCTGTAGGCCCATATGGGGATGTACTTCTTCAAGCTGTGCTATTTTCTGTGCTATCCAGAACGGCATTTGCTCACGTTTGGTGGGCATTCTTCCCATAATCACGTTCAGCATTTGTGGACTGATATTTTTCGAAGTCATTTGGGGTTCACCAGCTTGAGTAATCTGCGCAGGTTGAATTGTAAGTGTTACGAACTGTGTAAGGTTTCTGTATAGTTTTATGATGTCTCTGTAAAGTGTACGTAATTCTGCTGCTGGCAATGTATCAATCTCTGGATGCGGCGTGTAAGCAGCTAGAACCGGCCAGGTCGCTGCTTCTCTGCTGAGGAGACCGAGTGTCACATTTGTTGTGGTGTGGGCACCTTTAAACCAATTAATATGCTCTTGGTAAGTTAATGGAACTTCTACGTCCACGTATGGAAGATATTCTTCAGGTGTGTCATCTTCAATGTCAGTATGAAACAAATGTGTGCATGCATCTGCAGGCTGGAATCTAACCCAAGAATAGAATAACTCTGTTCTGAATGCCTTGTCACAACGGTGAGGACACTGAAAGCATTTCTTGAAACTATGTCCTCCTGCTTTCTTCTAATTCCTTATTGTCATTTACAAATGAGGATCATTCAAGTACAGTTGAACTTCCAGTGGCAGCGAAATCTGGTTCAGACTTATAGCTGCAGAGTATCTTAGAATTATCCCCAGGCGTCACACTGAATCTGGAAATTTTTCATGAGCATAACCCTGCACGCCAGTAGGTGGCATCGCTTCGCTTCGCGTGCCATCCGCGCCAGAAGTGATGTGCGTGGTGCCTATGTAGATGCAACCCCCAGCGCACTGATGTCAGTTCTTTTTTTTCAGTGCCAGTCAGCGCAGATCCGGAGAGAGCTACCCCCAGTCAAATTTTGACTGACCTTTTTTGACTTTTTGTTGAAGTCTTTTTGAGATTTTTCTCCTGGTGTGGCAGGATGTCCTTTAGGAAGACTGACTTCAAGCTCTGTGGTACCTGTCATTGACAGATGTCTGTCATTGGCAGATGTCGATGACGTACCCGCATCTTCTGTGCCTCTGGTGTCTCGAGCTCGTCAACAATGCGGCGACCTGCATTTACTGTCGTGCCATTCACCACAAGGCCTTGAGGGAGCGCTCCCTCAAGCTCCTTGCTACCCGACGTACGAAGCCGCAACGATCTTGATCCCCATAGAGCAGAAGGTCCCAGGATCGGTCGAGGAGCCATAGATCCTCATCACACTCCAAGTCGTCGGGTAAGTCTAACAAGCACAAGAAAAGTAAGAAATAGAAAAGGTCTTCCACTTCGCCCCATCCTTCAAAGTCATCCAACAAGACGAGGGAGCACCGTCATTCGAGGCCTGACTCCGCAGTTGAGCCTGCACCTGTGCCGGCTCTGTGACTCCCTGAGTTTCAAGAAGCCAAAGCGAACCCCACCCAACTCCTTGAGTTCTATGAGGCAATGTGCCTCGTATTTGGGTGGCCCGTTCCCGCTGGCGTGCCTTCGGGCCCCCCCAGGTTTTGGAGGGGCTTGCCCTGGTTCTTTGCTGGCAGCTCAGTCAAGCGCTTTCGATCCACTGATGGATCCAGACCAACGCCAGTCATACCACCATGACAATCCACGGCTCCTGTCTTGATGCAGACGCTTTTAGAATCAATGGCACCCTCTGACGTGGCCGTCCCTATTCACATTCCCGACACGGAGCCGGAGGGCATCGTCCGACTCTGGCGCTGACTGGAGCAAGGACTTCCAGGCTGGAGCCTGAGCCTTATTCTTATGGGCTGAGACTCGCGGTGAATTGGGAGGGGTTGCTGGACCCTGAACAATACCCCAAAATGGACTGATTTGAGGAATTGGCAGACACCAGCACAATGGACCCTCTCCAGATACTGGCATGCTGTGTCCCCCCTACCATGGCTACGGAGGAGGGGGCTTCCTTTGCTATGGTGGTGAGAACGGCGGTCGAGGGCCTGGACCTTAGCCTATCCTCAGTGGCAGTCAAGACGAACATCTTGATGGAAGTGCTTAAGCGAGGCTTGACTGTAGGAAAGTGCCACTTTTTTTCAATGATCACACCCACTGTTTGCTCACTGGTAGTAAAGTTGTTGAGTGTTAATGCACTGGATCCTTGCTAACCAGGTCCCAGTGCCAGTGCTCTCTCCATCAACACAAGACATAATGTTCAATTGTAAACCAATTGGCCAGGACTTTAGCACCCCTGTAAGTCCCTAGTAAATGGTACCCATGGTAGAGGTACTAAAGAGGGTCCCTAAAAGCTGTCACCCCCTTTCCAGATGTCGATTTAGCAGCAGAACAGGTGGGAAATTAGATACTCAGAAGGCATGTCACGCTTCCAGGCTAGGCACACCCTAAAGATGGGTCACCTGGAGTGGACAGTAGAACAAGTATTTCACCATCTTGGTTTTTGATGAAACTAGGATCTCTGGGTCAAGATTATGCCCACTCCTCTAAAGAAGTGGTCATATTGGGGGTGTAGACATGCCAGGGGTAGGTAGCCCATTGGCTTCTGCCCTACACTCTCCTAAACACTCCAAAATTTGGTATTTAGGGGTCAACCTGACACCGAATTGCAGATTTGTCTACCTGGGACAAAAAAGAAGGATCAAGAAGAGCCATCACTGCAAGAACAGAGGACCAACACCGAACTTGCCACCAAACCCTGCCTGGCTACTGGCCCCTCAACAATTGCAAATACTTGACTCGTCCAGAAGCTGTGCATCCTCCCAAAATTTTGGAGGACTGTCCAGCACTTCAACAACCTCTTAGCATCTCTCTTGGGGTGGAGGAACCATCCCCCTGCATCTGCAGGTCCTGACTGCACTTGTCAAGTACTTCGTGTTGCTGGCCATCAGGCCCACCGAAGGAGCATCTCACTAAGAGGAGGTCATTGTGGTTCCAAGAGGTCAGCAAAGTCTCTCTAGTGAGTTTCGAGACGCTAGATCCTCCAGGAGCCCCCATGCACCAGCACTCTGGGAACCGGAGCATCTGCCACAACCAAGGCTCGTATAGTGCCCAGTACAGACACCACTGCTGCCAAAACCCGCCCCGTCCACTGAGGAATGTCAGGACCGATAAGGGTCACACCAAGAGTGGCCCTGCTGTCTGCTTTCTCCCCTCTGCAGGTCAAGACCGAGAACCATGAGAACCTCCAACGCAAGAGCCCGGCAAGCCAAACACCTCTACACCTGAACACCACAGCCCGTGTTCACGGAAACCGACTTCACCCCAGAGACCCTCATGAGCCGAGCCCCCCTTTGGGTTCTGCCGTACTTGCCCGAAAGTCTCCCTTGCTGCCTTTTTGTTACAGGAACTTCGGATTAAACCGTGTAGCGCTAGAGGTTACCAATGCGACCAGCACCTCTGCACCCGGACACACCAGGGTAGATAAACCCGAACTGCTGGTGGTTCTTTGGACCTTGGACCCCAAGCACCTTACGTCCTAAAGGGCGCCCTCTACAACCGCTTGCAAGTTTATGTATGCAGTATGCCTTTCTTCCCATAGGATAACATTACAGAGTTCCAGACTCATACCTCAAAAACTGCATTTTACTGTTTTTTTGTTTTCTTTAAATTCATAACTCTGAAAGTACTTACCTGATTCTGATGCTCTTGGTGTCTAAAATGATATTAAAACTTGTTAATTTTTCTAAATTGGTCTTTGATTTCTTCTTAAGTGTGTACCATTTATTGACTTTTTGTGTACAACAAATGCTTAACACTCCCCTCTGATAGGCCTAAGCTGCTCGACCACACTACCACAAATAAAGCACTTGGGATTATTAAAGTAAGCCCTGCAACTAAATAAGGGTCATCTGGACTTTTTGCATGGTGTGCCCTTACATTGGCCCACTACATAAAAAGCCAGCTTCCTACAGTGACCCCCTCAGAACCACTTCTTCCATTCAATGAAGCCCTCACAGGCGTCCTGCTGGACACTTGGTCTAAACTTTGCACATGGGCTCCTGTGAACAGGATGAGTGCCTGCCACCACTACTCCGCCCTAGGGGACCCTACTTTCCTCACGCAAAACCCTACCCTTGAAGGCTTGGTGGCCCAGGCCTCCACCTGCCATGTAATTCCTGCCACATTCCCTAACAGCACACTGGATAGAGAATCCAAGAGGCTGGACACCTTAGGAAAGAAAATGTTTTGTTCCACCAGCCTGGCACTGTGGTCTGTGAATACAGCATGCCTTAGGTGCCGTTAACCTCATTCCTTGTGGGATTCTATTGTGCAGGTGCTGCCTCTGGTCCCGGAGGAGACCTGGGCCATACTCTCTCAAATTTAGGCTGATGGGAGAGATGCAGCTACGTTCACGATTCGATGTGGGCTGGATATGACCGACTCGCGGAGCAGAGCGGTTTTTTCATTGGTGGCCTTACGGCGCTACGCCTGGCTGTGAACTGACTTTTCTGGGAATGGACGTGCCCTTTGATGGCTTCCATCTCTTGGAAGAAGAGGCAGGCTCAGCGCTGGAGTGCTTCAAGGATAGCAGCGCTACAGCCAGGTCCTTGGGCCTTTCCATGGCCCCTTCCCAACCCCAGTCCGCCTTTCGCTCCTATCATGGCCACAGAAGGGGCTTCCAGTCGCGTCTTTACCAGCTCAGTCACTGTGTGGCCAAGGATGCGCTACCCACAGACCTCGTGGGTTGAGCAGCCAGAGGTCAGGCCAGTCCACCACTCCCCCGGCAGCCGCAGCTGCCAAACACGTTTAGTTTGCCCGCTTGTCATCATGGGTAGCCAGTGGGAGGTAGGATATGCCATTACCTGCCCTGCTGGCGGTCTATAACATCAGACCACTGGGTTCTTCAGATTGTTCGAATAGGCTACCCCTCCACCCACTTGAGACAGGCTTGATGGAGGACCATCTCTTTTTGCTTAACCAGGAAGTGACAGGTCTTTTGGCAAAGGGGTCTATAGAGAGGGTGCCGATGCCAGAAGTAGGTTGTGATTGTTGTTCTGGCTACTTTCTGGTGCCCAAGAAAGACTGGAGTCTTAGTCTTATCCTAGACCTGTGCCCTCTAAATTTCTTCCTCAAGAAGAAGTTAAAAATGCTCAGGCTTGCTCAAGTCAATTCTGCCCTGGACACGTGAGACTGGATGGTTGCGTTGGACTTGCAGGACGTATACTTCCACATTGCCATTCTGCCTGTCCACAGGCGTTACCTGTGGTTCACGGTGGAACACGAGCATTTTCAGATCGGGATGATTCCTTTTGGCCTTACCAGTGCCCCTTGGGTGTTCACCAAGGTGATGGCGGTGGTTGCAGCTCATCTGCGAAGAGCAGGGGTGCCAGTCTTCTCCTTTCTCGATGACTGGCTGTTAAAGGTGGGCTCGCCCCATGCTGTAGTCTCCCACCTCCAGTCTACAGCGGGCCTCCTGCACTCACTGGAGTTCAATATCAATGCGCCAAAGTCATACCTGACTCCCTCTCAGACGCTCACTTTCATCAGAGCTGTACTGGACACTGTGCAGTTTCTGGCCTATCCTCCAGTATGGCAAGTCCAGGATATTCATTCTATGATACCGATGTTTCAGCCTCTATCTTAGATTTCAGTGAAACTGACTCTGAGGCTGCTGCGCCTTATGGCCTGCTGCATCCTGCTTGTGCTACATGCCCGCTGGCATATGCGAGCTATGCAGAGGGACCTGAAGTTCCAGTGGCACAGCATCGGGGAAATCCCTCTGACATGGTCCAGATCTTGGAGGGAACTGCAAAAGATCTGCAGTGGTGGTTAATGAACCGTAATTGGGTCAGAGGCATAACCCCTCGCCATTCCCCAAACAGATCTGACTGTGGTGACAGATGCATCACTCCTGTAATGTGGCTGCCATCCCGGAGAGGTGGAGATCAGAGGCCTCTGGTGGAATCCGGACTCCACCTCAACCTACTGAAGCTCCGATTGATCTGGCTGGCATTAAACGCCTTTCTGCCCTCCATCAAGGAAAGGCTAGTGCAGGTGACCATGGACAACACTACTCTCATGTGGTACTGAAACAAACAGGGTGGCGTGGGGTCGTGGCCCATTTGTCAAGAGGCCCTGTGTCTCTGGAACGTCAGGGCATTTCCTTGGTGGGGTTCAACACCTGGCTTGCTCTCTGAATGCCAGAGCAGACTAACTCAGCCAAAGATTCCTAGCGGATCACGAATGGTGTCTCCATCCAGAGGTGGTGCAAGGTCTCTTTCAGCTGTAGGAATAGCCTTGCTTAGATCTGTTTGTCACCACCAAGAAAGCGCAAAGTCAGCAGTTCTGTGCACTGGAGTTTCCAAGGTGGCTCTCGCTCGGAGACACTTTTTGTCTCGGATGGAGCTCATGCCTCATGTAAGCCTTTCTGTACAAACCACTCCTGCCCAGAGTTCTCAAGATCAGGAACGACTGCGCCCAAGTCATCCTTGTGTCTCCGGACTGGGCTCTGAGAGTTCTGTATTTTGTGCTGTTGAGCATGGCCATCGGTCCTCTGATTAAGCTGCGTCTTCGGGAGGATCTTGTACCCCAGTAGCAGGGAAGGGTTCTCCACTCCAACCTGTCATTGCTTCGCCTTCATGCGTGAAAATTGAACGGCGACAGTTGACAGCTTTCGACCTTCTGCCCAAAGTCTGCACTGTTATCTTGGCAGCCAGGCGTTTCTCCACCAAGACTGTTTACTCCTGTAGTTGGGGCAAGTTTGTTGCATGGTGTGCAGAGAAACAGGTTGTCCCTCTTTCTGCTCCCCTGTCTCTGGTCCTTTTTGTCAGAAATAAGGATCTTTCTGGCATAGATACCCCCACTTCTTGCCTCGTGTCAGTGTGTTTGACTGTAGTTTACTGGGATCCTGCTAACCAGGACCCCAGTAGCAGTGCTCTCTCCTCTAAATTTCATGGTAAGTACTTTGTACACCCCACAATTTGTATACTGGGGTACCCCTGTAAGTCCCTAGTATATGGTACTGAGGTACCCAGGGCTTTGGTACACCAGGCGTTTACCTAATACTGCAGCATGCATTATTCCACCCATGGGAACCTATGCAAACTGTCTGCAGAGCTGCCACCGCAGTCTGTGTGAAATGGTGCATGCACCTTTCACTTTAGATATAAGGTTTTCCTTTTATCCCTGTCACTGCACTTTAAACCTACAAGTCACCCCTAAGGTAGGACCTTCCGTCCAAGGGCAGGGTGCGTGGTTCTAAGTGTGTGGGTAACCCTGCACAAGCAGAGGTACCCCTTCAAACCCCAGACTCCATTCTCAGTGCAGGGCAGCCATTTTAAGGTATGTAGTGGACACTGGCAAGTCCATATGTCCAGCTACATAATGGCTACCCCAAACCTGGTCATGTTTGGTATCAATGCAAACACAACAAGATGATGGACGGAGCGCTAAAATCTTTCAGACACTCATCCCCAGTCACTATTAGATCTGGGTTAAATCCATCATCGTTCTTTAGCTTACTTGGCCACCCCAGTTCAGACCCAGCCATATGCAAATCAGTCTTGATCCTGTTCCTCATGGGAACAGTCCAGCCCGAACTGCCGAGCCAGGTGGTCGCTGGACCTGAAACAAGCATCCTGGGACTGGTTTTGGGTTAACATCCCTCATCGGCCTGTGTCTGAACTGGAGTGGCGAAGTGAGCTAAAGAACGATGATGGATTCAACCCTGATCTGTGACTTGGGGTGAGTGTCTGAAAAGTTTCAGTGCTCCATCCATCATCTCCTTGTGTTTACTTTGTCCGCCCTAAGTTGGCAGGGTTTGCCCAGATGTGGGTCCCTTGCACACTTTGCCCCTGGATTCAAGCTAGCCTGGCTGATGAGGGCTGTTACCCCGAAACTGGCCCCAGGATGCTTGTTTCCATTCCAGGGAAGACCTGGCTTGGCAGTTCGGGCTGGAATTTTCCCATGAGGAACCGGGTCAAGACTGATTTGCATATGGCTGGGTCTGAACTGGGGTGGCCAAGTGAGCTAAAGAACGATGATGGATTCAACTCAGATCTGTGACTGGGGGTGAGTGTCTGAAAAGTTTCAATGCTCCGTCCATCATCTCCTTGTGTTGCCATGTTTGGTATCAAACATGTTGGGATTGAGCAACGACTCCAATTCCGGTGTTAGTTGCATGATACCATGTACTGGGGGGCTCCTTAGAGGACCCCTCAATACCTATCTGTGTAGCCTTACAGGGTCTGCCTGCAGCCCGCCCTGCTGCTGACCCTAGACAGTGTTCTGCCCCCCTACTGATGAGCTTAACTCGGGCAGGGGAAGTTGAACAAAGGATTTCCTGCAAAGGAGAGGTGTGACCACCTCTCCTTTAGAATTAGGTAGGGTGGGGGCAATTCCGAGCGCCACCAGACTGCATTGAAGGGCACATTTAGAGCCCCCCTTACATCAACCAGTTTTGCCCAGTTCAGGAGCCCTTGTCTCCTGCTCTGGCGCGAAACTACACAAAGGACAGGGGAGTGTCCACCCCCCTGTCAAGCTCCTCTCTAGGAAGGTGCCAGGAGCTCCTCTGGGCGGCCACTTTATTCTGCCATGTCGCCCTTGGGAGCATCTGGCTGGCTAGACCAGCTGAGTAGCCTCCCTGACCCCCTCTGATAGGTGGGTCACCACAGAAGAGGTCCTCCCCCCCCTATTTAGGGTTACTTAAGGACTCTTCTGAGGGTAGGCCCTTAGATTTGTCCCAACAACAACTGCTTTGGGTTGAAAGATTCCTGCTGCATCTTCGTCCCTGTGCTTCTTCAAGTTCTGCAACTCCATGGCCGTGCATCCTCTGAGTCACCAAGCCAGAAGGAATTTCCCTTGGAGTGAAGAAGTCACTTCCCTGCATCCGCAGGCACCTCTACGTCTGGTTTGCTGATCCTTTTGTCCCACGGACATTGCCTAGCTCTGCAACATATGTGGTGGTTTGTTGGTTCTCTCGAGGCCTGACCAGTCTTTCCTACAACTTGAGCGACTGTAATCCCTCTCCAGCTGACGTGAACTGCCTCCCTGTGCACCTCGTCTGTTTGCCTTTGCCAAGGCTTGTTGGCTCTCACCACAAAAGATCTTTAAGCTCCTAGAAGCCCCAGCCTCCAGCATTGCACAGCTCCAAGAACAATGTCCTGCCTGCATCGTGGGCCTTCATCTCATGTGTGCTATTTACACTTCCCTGCGACTCCCTGTGCCTGCTGGCAGAGGGTCCTCAAGGGGGCTCCATCAAGTCCTGCTCTCTCTACTGCGTGCTGAGGGCCAGCTGTAGCTTTCCCTTGCTGAGTTAGTCCCGCAGACCTTGCTAGTCTGCAACACAGCCTCTTCTTGTTCTGCAACTGTTGTTTGCGTTTGCCAAAGCTTGTTGGAGGTCCTGCCTGCCAATGACCTTTCTGCACTTGTCGACCGGCATGGGAGCGCTTGTGGATGGCTCCTGCATCGTCGCCTGTTCTCCACAGCTGTTGCTTCAACCTCACCAAGCTACAGCAAGAACCTCCAACAAGGGCTGGTATTGTGCTCCTTGTCACCTCCGGGTGGTTTGGACTCTGTCGCCTCTGCTTTCAGGCTCTTCTCGTTTGTATTCCACATCATGGTTCCACGGGCCTGGTTCATGAAACTCTGTAGCTGCTGATATTCCACAAACCTCCATTGGTGTCTACCTGCTGTTCCGACACCACTCCCTGGTGTAGGTACCCTGGTTCCCGGGTTATCCATGGGTGGGTGGGTGGCTCTCTAACCTTTCTTGATCCAAGTGATTCCTTCAAGGTCCTTTGGGAAGGGTCCTAGTACTGTAAAAATCTAACCGCAACTTAATCCAGTGTTATCCTATGGACGTTTGACCCGGTGTAACCACTCTGCACCCGGGCGCCTTGGGATCCCTGGCTACTCACCTTGGGTGGTTCCGTGTTACCCCAGGGGTCCTCCATCCTTGGGTACTAATCCCGTGTTGGTACTTACCTCATATTCCACTATTTTAGTGTATGGTTTGTTCCCCCGGTTGGCTCTAAGTGTTTTCTTCTGCTACTTACCTGTTTCTGAAGTATCACTTGTATGTAGTTGATATCTCCGGATAGGAGATATACCAAGTTAGTGTCTAGTGTGTTAATAAATAATTACAAAGTATTTTTATACTTACCTGGTGTGTTCCTTTCTTGTGTGAAAAGCTTACTGACTGACTATAGTGGTAAATGCACCTGGTTTACATCCTCCTGAATAAGCCTTAGCTGTTCTCCACATCTACCCCTTGAGAGCTCTGGTTTTCAGGGACCTAAACACTATCGCTAAGGGTTGCCTGGACTCAGTGCACAGTGCCTCACCATAGGTGGACACTATATACTGAGCCAGCCTCCTACACTTTTCTTTATCCTTTGTCTTGCCCAGCAGGGCTCTGCTCTGGCACCCTAAAGGGCTATCTTTCTTCCATTTCAGCCTTTCTGTGGTTGCCTGATCAGCCACCCCTCTTCAAATCCCCTGTTGTAAATAGGTTCTTGAAAGGCTTGTAACACTTGTTTCCACCTTCGCCCTTCGTCATGCCCCAGTGCAACCTTAATCTGGTCTTAACTTTTCTGATGTGCGCTCCCTTTGAGCCGTTGCACAACTGTCTCAGGCTCTTTACCATCAAGACTGCCTTCCTGGTGGCAGTAACATCTGCCTGTAGGGTCATTGAGCTTCAGGCTTTGTCATCCAAGCCTCCGTACCGGAACATCTATCCAGACAAGCTGGTTCTTCGCACTAGTTTCCTTTCTGCTGAAAGTTGTCATTCCCTTTCATGTAGGCCAGTCCATCATCCTGCCTACCTTTTACGCTCTGCCACGTCCGTCCAAGGAAGAGGAGCGACTTCACCGTCTGGACCCAAAAAGAGTGTTGTCGTTCTAACTTGACCGCACAAAAGATTTCCGGGTGGATGACCAACTCTTCATGGGGTATGTCAGAGCGAAGAAGGGAAAGGCTGTGTAGAAACGGACCATCTCACGATAAATCATGCACTGCATTAAAATCTGCTAATCATTGGAAGCAACCCCCTGAGGACGTGCGTGCTCATTCTACCAGAGCCAAGGCTGCGACCACTGCATTAGCACGTGGAGTCCCGGTCCTGGACATCTGCTAGGCAGCAATGTGGGCATCTCTGCACATGTTCACAAAGTGCTACTGCCTGGACAGTCGGGTCCATTGGGATGGGTACTTTGCCTGTTCCGTCCTGCAATACTTTGATGTGAAATAGTTTCTCAGACCCACCTCCGGGGAGGTATTGCTTGGGTATTTATTCTGAGGTACGGAATCTGTGGCTAGAAGTCTCTATCAGATGAAAAAGTTAATCTGATAGAGACATCTAGCTGCAGATTCCTCACCTTTGAATTTCGCAGGCATCAGACTGCATCCAGAAGATTTTTGCGTGAGCAGTACCCCTGTGTGCCGGTAGGTGGCATCGATTGACCTCGCCCGGCATGGGTAGTGACATCCATGTCACCTATATAGGGGCCACTTTGGTGCGGTGACATTGGTTCTTTTCTTTCTGTGCCAGTTAGTGCTGATCCGGCGAAAAGGCTACCCCCGTCAGTTTTTGACAGAATTATTTTGATGTTTTGTTGAGTTCTTTTTTGAGGAATTCTTCATCCTGGTTGTGTCGAGGGATGTCTTTGAAAAAGACAGGGTTTAAACTGTGTGGCGCCTGTCATTGTGTCATGTCGGTGACCTCATGGGTCTGTGGTGTCTCGAGCGCCACCACGACTCCAAGTCATCCTCGGACTGCCAGGCCATGGCACCGAAGGCTTTGAGGGAATAGTCTGAAGCCTCTAGCGGCCCGGCAGGTGGCGCCTCTGCAATCTCGGTCCTGATCGAGAGGGAGGTCGCGGGACTGCTCTAGGAGCCCCAAGACTTCTTCCTCCCATTCCAGGTCATCGGACATTCGGAGAAGAAGCATAAGAAGTCGAAGTGTGATTCGACTTCCCCCTCGTCCATCGGCTGACACAATGAAGGAGCATCGACGTTCGAGGCACGGTTCTTTGTAATCGTTGCCAGGGCCGACTCCGAGCATCCCAGCTTTTCCAGCAGTAACCCCCTCTCAGGTTAAAGAATATTATAAGGCCATGTGCCGCATATTTGATTGGCCCGACCCCTCCTACGCGTCTTCGGGCCCAGAGTTTGAGGGGATTCTATCTAGTTCTGCACCAACGGCTCCATACTCGACTCCGATGGGCCCCCAGGGATCCCTACCGACGCCTGTAGTGCTACTTTGACCTCCCCCGACGCCGATGCTCCCAGCACCCACAGGCGGCATTAGCCTAATCTGATAACTGACGACACAGAGCTGCATCAGCCGCCACTGACAGTACCCCCATGTCCTAGGTTGGAGCCTGAGCTGTACTCTGAAGAGCTAGGCCTTGGTGAAGAATGGGAGGGGCCACCGGACCCTTTGGTATACCACTTAGAAGGTCAGGATATGGACTGGTGTGAGGAAGTTGGTGATGCCAGTGTTCTGGACACATCCCCAGATACTGGTATGCTTTCTCCTCCTACCGTGACTACAGAGGGGGGAGCATCATATTCCATGTTGAAGAGGGCAGCCGAGGTCCTGGATCTCGAGTTGCCGTCAGTAGCAGTCAAGGCTAAGATCTTGATGGAAGTGCTAAAACCTAGAGCTTCCGCTTCCGAACCCCTGCTCTCTCTCTTAATGAAACACTAACAAATGTCCTACTGGAAACCTGGTCCATGCCCAGCACAGGCGATCCTGTGAACAGGACAATTGCCCGCCGCCACCACCTCGCAGCTGGGGACTCAAACTTCCTCGTCCAACACCCCACCCCTGAGAGCTTTGTGCTCCAAGCCTCTACATCCCATGGTGTGTTTCCTGCCACACCCTCGGACAGGGAATCAAAGAGGCTAGATAGCTTAGGAAAGATGCTGTTTTCTTCTACCAGCCTTCTGGTCGGTGAACACCGCATGCTTATTGGGCCACTACTCCCACACTCTTTGGGACATGGTTGCACAAGTGCTGCCACAGTTTCTGGACGAGGCCCAAGTTGTTCTCTCCCAAGCGGTCAAGGATGGGAGAGATGCAGCAAAGTTCACTTTTAGGTGTGGTTTGGATATGACCAACTCACTGGGCAGCGCGCTTTCCTTGACGGTGGCACTTAGACACCACGCCTGGCTGAGAACATCTGCTTTTTCCGGGGATATCCAGGCTTCCCTCATGAACATGCCTTTTTGATGGAGGCAAGGAAGCTGGTGCGCTTTAAGGACTCACGGGCTACGGCCAAGTCCTTGGGCCTTGCATTTGCCCCATGTCATCCCCATTCTACCGATCACCCCTTTCAATTCTACATAAGGGGCTTCCAACCGCGCCAACAATATCCCAGCCACCGCCCCATGCAAGCTTCCCAAATTGTGCATGGGCGAGGACACAGTTAATAGCGACCCCGTGGTTCAGGTAGCCAGAGGTCTGCCACAACCACCAACCCCCCTGCAGCCTCTAAGCACTCCTAATCTTGGCCTACAGTATCATGGGCCATAACATCGAACAGATGGGTTTTACAGATTATTCAGAGGGACTACTCCCTTCCCTTCAAATCCTCCCCTCCACCTTTGCTTCCATCTCATGACCGGCTGACGGAGGATCATTTGTCCTTGCTCCGTGAGGAAGTCACAGCTCTCTAGGTCAAGGGAGCCATAGAGAAGGGTTCCTGTCTCAAAAGTAGGCAGTGGTTGTGTAAAGTACTCGCCAACAGTCTTCAGGTGATTTTAGAGTTTTTATTACAAAAGAAGATTAATGAAAAGTACATATGTATTGAGGGCTCAAGGGGACAGCACCAACTGACACTGTGTTGTTCCAGTCCTTCATCCACACATTCCAACTACATTAGTACATAGAATACAAGCACAAGCAAAACAGAAGATTCCATATATAACCTGTAAAATAAGAGCATCAATAAAATACAGTAACAAAATGCAAAACCTAAACACCACAGGTTGCTATTCCCACTACTTTCTGATTCCCAAAAGGACCAAAGATCTTTGCCCTTTATTAGATCTGAGAACCCTCAACTTCTTCCTGAAAAAGGAGAAGTTCAAGATGCTCACATTGGTTCAGTTTCTTTCTGCCCTGGACCCAGGAGTCTGGATGGTAGCATTGGACATGCAGGATGCGTATTTCCATATCCCTGTCCTGCCTGCCCATCGGCGTTACCGAAGGTTTACAGTAGGCCACAAGCGTTTTCAATTCATCGTGCTCCCTTTTGGCCATACCAGCGCCCTTCAGGTGTTCACCAAGGTGATGGTGGTGGTAGAAGCTTATCTGCACAGATCAAAGATGCCAGTCTTCCCCTATCTCGACGACTGGCTGCTGAAGGCAAGCTCGCCCCAGGCTGCCGTCTCCCAACTCCAGACTACGGCATACCTCCTGCATTCACTGGGGGCCACTATCAACGTGCCGAAGTCACACCTGACTCCCTCTCAGACGCTGCCCTTCATCTGAGCTGTTTTGGATACAGTGCAGTTTCGGGCCTATCCTCCCGAGCAGCAAGTCCGGGATATTCAGGCTATGAAACCGATGTTTCAGCCTCTATCTTAGACTTTGGTGAGAATGACTCTGAGTCTGCTGGGCCTCATGGCCTCCTGTATCCTACTTGTGATACATGCCAGATGGCTTATGCAGGCTCTGCAGTGGATCCTAAAGGTCCAGTGGGTGCAGCACCAGAGGAATCGCTCCAACAAGGTCCAGATCTCGGTGGGAACTTCAAAAGACCTGCTGTGGTGGTCAACGAACCGCAGTTGGGTCAGAGGCAGACCCTTCTACCTTCCCTAGCCAGATCTCACAGTAGTGACAGATGTTTCACTCCTGGGATGGGGCGGCCATCTGTGAGAGGTGGAGATCAGAGGACTCTGGTTTCCGGTGGAATACAGGCTCCACATAAACATGCTGAAGCTCCGAGCGATCCGACTGGCATTGAAAGCCTCTCTACCCTCCATCAAGGGAAGGCTAGTGCAGGTGTTCATGGACAACACCACCGCCATGTGATACTGCAACAAACAGGGTGGGGTGGGGTTCTGGACTCTTTGTCAAGAGGCCCTGCATCTCTAGAAATGGCTGGAACAGCAGGGTATATGGGGTTAAACCCCTGGCAAGTTCTCTGAACTCCAGGGTGGACAAACTCAGCTGTCGATGCCTACCAGATCACATATGGCATCTCCAACCATAGGTGGCGCAAGGTCTCTTTCAGCAGTAGAGGGAGTCTTGGTGAGATCTGTTTGCCTGCGCCGAGAACGTGCAATGTCAGCAGTTTTGGGCACTGGAGTTTCCAAGGCAGCTTTGTGAGAAAGTGCCTCTTTCTTGCATGGTATGCCCCCACTTTTTGCTGAATTGCTGATGTGCTTTGACTGAGTGTGCCCTGGGCTCCTGCCAATCAGGTACCCAGGGCCTGTGTTCCTTCCCTTAACTGCATTGAAGCCTAAACCCAATTGGCATCTCTGGCCCCAGGTAAGCCCCTGGTAAGTGGTAACACAGGTACCCAGGGCACCTTGGCCAGAGAAGACCTCCAAGGACTGCAGCACTTATTGTGCCACCCTTAGAGGCCCTGTACCCTGACACACACACACACACACTGCCTTGCAGGCTGCGTGTCTTGGTGCATAACAAAGTGAAGAGTCGACATGGCACACATCCCTGTGTGCCATGCCCACAAACCACTGCCCTGGCATACATCAGTCACCCCTCTAGCTGGGTGCCCTATGCCAGTGGTGAGGGTACAGGTGCATGAGCCCTGTATCCCTACAGTACCCAGGTCCATTCCTGGGCACTGTAAGTGCAGTGCTGCCATTAAGAGTATATGGTGCTGGGAGTTTGTCAGTACGAACTCCACAGCACCATAATGGCTACACTGAAGACTGGGAAGTTTGGTATCAAACTTCTCAGCACATTAAACCCACACTGATGCCAGTGTGGGATTTAATGTAAAATGCACAACAGAGGGCATCTTAGAGATGCCCCCTGAAACTCGACCAACTCCCAGTGACCTGACTGAGTGGCTGCCGAGGCTGCCACCCCCAGACATGTTTCTGGACCCTGGGTCGAGAGCTTGCTGCTCTCGGGGTCCTGAACAATGCACATCCTGGGACGAGGTGCCAAGCCTCCTCCCCCAGGATGGGCAGGGTTCACGAAGGAAAGCTTCAAAGGCATACCGCCGTTGTGAGCCTCTCCAGACCACTTGCTGTACTCAGCAACTGGTCCCCACTGGTTCCACCCCCTTTGGGCGGGAGACCCGGCGGGAAAAACAGAGTGAGGAAGAGAGGTGTGCCCACCTCTGCCAACTCCACCCCTAGGGTGGGGGAGGCGAGGTGAAGCACAACCTCGAGTCCCCGCCATCTTGAGGATGGGGGGACCCAGCCAACCTAGGACAGGCTCCTGCCCCCCTCCCACTGGAGAGTGGCAGAGTAGGGGGTGTACCCACCCCAGGGAAGGGACCCATTGGTCCCTGCCCTTACCTACCTGTAACGCCTCTAAATTCAGTATTTAGGGGCACTCTGAACCTTCCTTCCTCAGATCCCGATTCCGAAACAACAAGAAGAACAAGAAGAAAGAAGACCAGCCGTGCAGCTGCTAACAAGAGGACGACACCTACTGACTTGGCCCCAGCCCTACCGGCCTGTCGAACCTCGAACCTGCTCCTGCTAAACCCCGGCCTCTTCAGTGGTCAGCAACCTCGAAAACCCCGGAGGACCTGACTGCCTTGCTCAACTAAAAGACTGGGACTCCCACGAGCAGTGGCTCTGCTCAAACATCTGTAACCCCAGGCCCCGGCCTGAGACCGCGGATCCTGCCTACTCTGCACCCGCCGAGCCCGGCCCAAGCCAAAGTGGACAAAGACCACGAGGACGTCCCCCCGGCGACTGTGACCAAGAATCCAGCACCCAAGGACTCCCCTCGACGCTCCTGATGACGCCTGCAGCCTCAACACCAGGGACCCCTCCAACCGCGACCAGCAGAGGGTAAGATTTCCCGACGCCTAAAGATACCCCTGCACCCAGCGCCCCACGGCCCCCTGTGCCCAACTCCTGGGTGTCTACCCCTCCTACAGCATCCCAACTTACCTCTCGAAGTGGTGGTCGCACCTGAAGAATCACCGTCCCCGAGTTTGCAGCCTTTGTTGGTCTTGCAGCTTTCCCATTGAAATCCATTGGGCGCCCGACGGCCCAAAAGCCCACTGCACCCGGCCGCCCCAGTGCCGCTGAGGGTGCACCAACTACCCTGTTCGACTTCCCCACTTGCCCTGAGTAAGTGACCAGGAGCTTTGCTCCCACAGCCGAGTGGCCTGCCTGCCAGCAGCCACCAACCAAAGGCCCCCCGCCCGCCATAGGCTAACGTTGGGCCTACTCTCTCTGCACCCGGCCGCCCCTGTGCCGCTGAGGGTGTAACAACAGTACAAACCTGAACCTGGGAGACCCCTGAGTCTTGCCCCAGAACCTTAACTCTGCCAGCCGAGTACTTACCCGAAAGCCGATAACTTGCATTTTCTCCATAGGGTAACATTGACTGGTTTTCACTTGGAAATTCTTCTAAGTGTCGAGTTTTGGAACTTCGAAATATTCACTAAAAATCGTCTGAATACCAAAATCGAAATTACTCACCTGTTCTCAGGAGAGATCCCAGTGCTGGATTTAGGTACCCAGCACTGACTAGAAAAAGTGATTACAACTGTGATTTTCCGGTAACTTGATTTTCCTCCATAGGATAACATTGCCTGGTTTTTGCCAGAAATTCTTGTCGATTTTTGCAACATACAAATATTCCTTAAAAATCGCCTGTGTAACAAAAACGATTTCTTTCAACTGTTTACAGGAAATGCACCAGGGCTGAATCCAGGATCCAGCACTGAGTAAGAAAAACGTTCGTAAAGTAATTCTATTGCCGTTTACTTGAAAATCCCATTGAGCTCAATGTTATAGTATACCAAGTATTGTGTTGCCTATTGCAACCCCTGTACTATATTGCATTTAAAGTCTATTGTTAATTGAAAGTATTCAACAAACAGCATCTTATCTTGAGAAAGTATTTTTATGCAACCCTGTGGTTCTAAAATAAAACAACAGTATATTTTTTTATACAAAACAATTGGCCTAGAGTTCAGTTCTTGAGTGTGTGGATTCATTTGCTGACTGTGTACATCAAATGCTTTACACTGTCCTTTGATACTGCCTTACTGCTCGACCAAGCTACCACTTTAGAGAGTAAGGTTCTATCTAACTTTAACCTCTGCAAAACCTCTGGAGACCCTTGGACTCTATACACACTGTACCTCACTTTGGTGCAGAATATATAGAGCCAGTTTCCTACATTGGTGGATCAGCGGTGGGATACAAACTTGCATTTGTTGGACTACTTGGTTACCATCTGATCACACGACAGAACTCTTAAATTGCCTTTAGAATTCTGATTTTTTCAAATTGGCATTTTTTCCAAACTACTAAAAGTCTTGTTAGGGCCTTGCTTAAGTCCCTTTAGAATTTTAGAAAATAAAAAGTCACTATAGTCAAGGGTAGAGGGGTTAGAACTTTTGTTAGAATGTCTCAAGACAAGAACCCAGCTATTAGTGAAGATAATAATGACATGCAGGACATGGTTGAGGAGCTCGACCTCACCCCTTACCTTCACTTGTCTTTCAAGGAAGTAAGGTCCTTATGTAAACTTAAAAATATACCAATGGGATGGTCGCGCGCACGCGGCAATCCAAGATGGCTGCCTGACTTCGGAGCTCCGCGGACCGCCGGAGATCGAGAATTATTACGAGCGTTTTCATGGCTCATTAACATCTACAAATGTCACATTCCTGAACCGGAGGATCGGCTCTCCTGGAGGCTGCGATTATTTTTTCGAACTGTATCACATAAAAGGGGAAATTCTGCAGTGGACGTTTTCAGTCAGGTAACGGCCGCCATTTTAGGTGTTTTACCTGCTGTTTTCCCCTCAACTTTTCCTTCACGCAATGCTCTGGAGAGCCTTTTTACACCTTATCTGGCATATTTTGGGTGCTTAATTCACCATTATGCCGCCTTTTTAATACAGGCAATATTTATTTACTGATTTATTCCTGCTTTGGATGCCAACTGGATACAATGCAACTGGATATTGTGATGGAGTCGTCCAGTCCACGCAGCGCTATTTTTTTAGTTTCACGTTATCTCTTCTACCATCATTTTAAGAGTATTGCCTTACATCTACTATGCTTTTTTCTTGAATTGTGAGCATATTTCAAAGACTGCGCTACTTGTTTACTGTGAGGGATATATTGGACGTTGCTGACGGATATTACTGGGCTTTCTTTTGTCCACTTGGGATGTACTTTCTTGCATATCTACTCTGCATATGTTCTACGCAGACCCAGTGTTATTGATAGAGCGTCTCCTCCATTGATGTCCCTCTTTCTATTTCTCAAGCATATCTTCTTGTACTAACGCGGCTTTGTGATATTGTGCTTACACTTGACGTAGTTGGTCTGAGGCCTCTGTTTCATGGGTAGGAGTAAACATGCACTACGTCACACTCATAATTTGAAAGTGAATGCCTCTAATCTCCCTGGAGCCTACTGCACTGTTTCAAATAGATTCTCCTGTTTATCTGAGTCCTCGTCACATAGTGAGTGCTCTTATACGACAGATTCATTCGCAGATATGGCTTCCAAAGTTTCGTTACCTTCAACTACCAGCAAGAGACTAAAGCAAGATCCTCCTTCGCCTCCCAAGTCTACTTCCCCGGTATCCTTGGACATGGTCCTTGAGGAGATTCGTGCTATCAGACCGTTTGTGGAAGAAACTAATACTCGTCTTCAGTCAATGGATGCCAAGTGGGCCTCTATGGACTCTCGTGTAACTGTGGTGGAGCAACAACTCGCTCAGGTGCAGGACGCACCCACAAGAATTTCTTCTTTGGAGAGGGAAGTCTCACAGCTTCGAAAGGCTTCTGAAGACTTGGAAAACAGGAACCGTCGTAATAATCTACAAGTGTATGGTTTGCCTGAAGGTCTTGAGGGTGACGACCCTGTTGCTTTCTTCACTTCCTTCCTTCCACAACTCTTGAATCTTCCACCTTCAGTTAACCTGAACTTACAACGAGCTCATAGACTGGGCCCTCGTCTCTCTTCCACTTCTGCGCCATCCAAACCTCGAGGAGTGATTATTCTTTTTCTACAATTTACTGATCTTCTGATGGTTCTTACCGCCGCTAAATCTAAGAAAGGTCTATCCTGGCAAGGCTCAAAAAATTTTATATCCCAAGATCTTTCTTCAGCCACAGCTAAACGGCGCAAAGAGTTTTTGGACCTTCGACCACCGCTGCGTTCCATGGGAGCTAGATATGGATTGTTTCATCCCTGTATTTTCAAAGTTACTTTCCTCAACAAAACTTCTACCTTCGAAGACCCTGTTGATCTCAGAAGATTTATCCAGTCTCATACCCACGTCTCAATGGAGACTACTCCATCTACTTCTGCAACGTGACTGTTGTGCTTATTCTCTTGTATCTTTTGCAGTGATGGCATTGTTATAACTAATCTTTTTACTTTTCTTATAGAAATCGTTTGTCTTGATGGTGCTTAACTTTTATTTTATTTTGCAGGTCTCAATGATATTTATTCTTTTTGATTATCAATACCCTACCGCTCCTTCTCTTTTGTGATTTTTGGGTATTTCTGGTGTGTTGCGTTGCCTTCCCCGTTGGGTGTGCTGTCCTCTGTTGTCCGTCGCCGTCTCATCCCTTTGTGTTCCCCGTAAAGTACGTATTACAGTCGTCATTTCGACATGTACTGTCTACTTTTGCTGTTAATCTTCCTTTCCCTTTTTTCTCTTTTTCTCCTTGTATCCTTCCCTTGTTCTTTCCTAGACTCTTTCTTTTTTCTTACCGTTAATTGGTTCCTTTTCACTATTTTCTTCTTATTTCTTAGCTCTTTACCATGTTCTCTTTTTTGTCTTATCATTAGTGTTGCATATTCAACTTGTTATGTAATGTTGATAGCTCAAAGTTCAAAGTTATTTCATGGAATGTGAAAGGTGTTAATAGCCCAATTAAGAGACAGAGAATTCTTTCCCACTTGGCCTCTTACAACCCAGATTTGGTTTTTTTACAGGAGACTCATCTTTCAGAAGCTGAGGCGTTAAAATTGAAAAAAGGTTGGGTGGGTGGGGTTTTGGTATCACCCACCTCTAACAAGAAAAATGGTGTGATTGTTTTATGGCACAAGAGATTGAAATGTAAAGTAATTTCGCAAGAAAATGACTCTGAAGGTAGATGGGTGCTGGCTAAGCTATTAATTAATAATACTTCTTTAACTATTTTTAATGTATATGGTCCGACACATCCTGACTGCTCCTTTTGGCCCCTGATTACCCAGAAATGCATACAATATAGAGATGATTTGTTTATTTTAGGAGGAGATTGCAACCAGGTTGTTGACCCCTTTCTTGACTGTAAATCGCAAACACGTTTTGTGCCCCATAAGACACATAAGCACTTTCTTAACACTATCTCTCAGGTTCACTTAGTAGACGCATGGAGACTCACACATCCTGATTCTCTAGACTTCTCTTTTTCTCTCCTCCTCATAACTCTCTTTCTCGTATCGACTATCTTTTTCTATCTAAATCTCTTTCTCAAAACTTGCAATCCTCCTCTATCGAACCTATTGTTATATCGGATCATGCCCCAATTCTCATAAATCTAGATTTGCTCCCCTCTCATCCTATTTCATCCCGCTGGCGCTTTAATAATTCTCTTCTTCTTGACTCTAATTTCTCTTCCTCTTTCACGACTTTTGCGGAGGAATTCTTCAACTTAAATAGTACCCCCGATATTTTACCACACTATGGGACTCATTTAAAGCTACAGCACGAGGATTCATAATAGATTTTGTAGCCAAGAGAAAGAAACGTTTTCGTCAACAAAGTAAAGATGCCCTACTAAAGATTAAATTATTGGAACACCAGTTTTACACCTCATCGGCAGATTCTATTTTGCCAGTACTTATTCGTGCCAAGTTAGATTTTAATAAAGCCACAACCGATAATGCTTCTTCGATACTGTTACATAGTAGTGCTAGATATTACGGAGATCGAAATAAAATGGGCAAACTCTTAGCAAATTACCTTAAATCCCGTAAAGAACGCACTATCATAGATATGATTTACTCCTCTGATGGCTCTTCTGTTCATAAAAATGGGGATATTCTTAACGAATTTATGCTTTTTATAAAGATCTCTATACACCTGACTCTCCACCTTCTTCTTCCCTTATTCAGTCTTATCTTGACGCTCTTCCGATTCCGTCCAATGATCATCTTAATCTCTCATAATTGGAGACAGATCTTTCTCTTCAGGCATTATCCCACGCTTTATCCTCTTTAAAGAAGGGTAAATCGCTCTGGTCCGGATGGTTATTCCGTTGAATTTTACTTGCACTTTTCTAATCTTTTACTTCCTAGACTTTTGCATCTTTTTCATTCTTTTCCCCTTGCTGAAGGGAATTTGGGAACTTTTCAGGAGGCCACAATTTGTCTCATTCACAAAGAAGGACGCAACCCTAAATTCTGCAAGAATTACCGGCCGATCTCATTACTGAATGTAGACTATAAATTATTTGCCAAATCACTTGCTTTGCGCTTGGACTCTCTTATGCCACATTTGGTGGGTAAGGAACAATGTGGCTTTGTGAAGGGTAGGTTAACTTCAGACAACTCTCGCCTTTTGCTAAATGTTCTCAATAAAATTCCTGCTCCTTCCTCTTCCTTGGCTGCTATCTCTGTTGATGCAGAGAAGGCATTTGATAGAGTTGACTGGTCTTTCTTATTAGCCTCTCTGAAATGGCATGGATTCGGCCCTAAGTTAATTTCGCTTATTTCTTTACTGTACACTGCCCCTAGAGCCTCTGTTTTAGTCAACGGTTCCATCTCCTCTTATTTTCCTCTTCGTCGTGGGGTTCGTCAGGGTTGTCCGCTCTCCCCTCTTCTTTTCATTTTGGCCCTTGAACCCTTTTTATCCTCAATTCGTAACAATGATTTAATCTCTGGGTTTTCCTATGGTGATCACAATTTAAAAATTTCCGCTTATGCTGACGATATTCTTCTTTTTATCTCCAATCCGCAGACTTCTATTCCTCCCTTATTACATGAATTTAATGCCTTTTCTCTTGTTTCCGGATATAAAATCAATTCTGATAAAACAGATATTTTACCTCTCACAAAATCCTGTCTTCCACACTTCTTTTCGGCCACGGGATTTGCTTGGTCCCCTGTTAAAATTAAATATTTAGGTATACTATTTTCTAATTCCATCTCCTCTTCTGTTAAATTAAATATGAATGCGGTTATTGCTCGGATAGATAATTTACTTTCCTCTTGGAATCCTTTATTTCTTTCTTGGTGGGGTCGGTTAATATATACTTTCTCCATGCTTCCAGTTCATATTCCTGTTTGTTATTTTAAAAAAATCGACTCCCTCCTCTCTAGATTTCTTTGGAAGGGCAAGAGATCCAGGATTTCCTTATCTGCTCTTCGTAAGACAAAATCTAATGGAGGTGTTAATTTCCCTGATTTTCGTCTCTATCACAAGGCCTTTTGCCTTCGTCAGGCTGCGAAATGGCTCCTAGAGGATCAATCTCCCTTTACTCCTTTATGGTGTAATATTGAACGCATTCTAATTTCTCCCTTCTCTTTTACGGAAATTTTGGCTTTTTCTGTTAAGCTACGTCTTACCTCTCTCCCTTTATTTAAACACACTTGTGCTATTCTAAAACCTTTATTTCATAAGGACACCTTTTCCAGGGAAGCCTTTTTAGACTCCCCTTAGATTATGGCATAATTCTCGTATTACCATTAATAATAGATCTATCTTTTGGAGGTCCTGGAGACTTAAGAGGATAATCTGGGTTAACGATCTTTTTGATGGTTTAGAGCCATGCTCATTTCCCCAATTTCAACTCAGGTTTCATTGCCCTCGTTCCTTTCTTCAGAGGTTTTCCACTCTCCTGGCTATTATTCTTGAGTCATTTTATTTGCTTCCCTCTGTCCCCTCGCCTTTGGTTCAAAACCCTCTTTGTAAAATTCTTCTTTCTTTTCCCAAAGCCTCTCTTATTTACAAATTCTTTCTTTCTCCCTCACCTGAACGTCCTAAATCCAAGGTGGAAATTGCTTGGGAATCTGATCTCGCATGTGAATGGACTATTAATTTTTGGGATAAGCTTTGGTCTCGCTCCCTAAAAATTTCTCGTTCTGCTTCTCTCACTCAATCTATGTTCTTTCTATATCATAGACTCTATCTCTCCCCTATTTCTATTGCTAGGTTTGCCCATTCTACTGATACTAATTGCTGGTCCTGTGGCTCACTTAATGCTGACCTCAGTCATCTTTTTCTATGCCCTTCTGTTGCTACTTTCTGGGAAAAAGTTTGGGCCTACATTTCTCGCATGTTTGATACACGTATTCCCTTGTCTTTCCCTCTTCTTTTTGTAGGTAGTCTATTTCAGTCCTTAGATATTCCCTCATATATGCATGGCCTCTTTGACCTTATGATAGCCTTAGCTTTCCAACACATAACACTCAATTGGAAATCACTTTCACAGCTCTCTGTCCAGCACTGGTGGAATAGCCTTTGTCATTTTCATCGACTGGATGTTGCCTTTGCTTCTTCCTGTAAGCCAATAATTGATAGAGAACTTTTTGGAACCCACTTACTACCTATTTAGATAAATTAGTAGTGTTAAAAAGTCTTGTGTGAATGCTGAAAATTTCAAGCCTCCTTAGACATAATATTTTCTCTGGCTCTTGTTTCTATTTCAATTATTATGTTATCTCCTATTCGCACATCATGATTATTGTTTATTGTTTTCTTTTCTAGTTCAATATGCAACTTTATAAAATATTTGCCATATGAAAGAGTTTTTCCCTTACCTTCCACCTGCTCTCCTCCCGTCTTCCTCGCCCCCTTTTTTCCCCTCTTTCCCTCCCCATCTCCCCTTTTTCTTTTTCTACCTTCCAATCCCCTTCCCTCCCTTCATATACATATAACCTTAAACAGCTTTCTCCTTTGAATTTGCTGTTAGCCTTTTCTTCTTGCATATATTATTTTGTTGGTCACTTTTGTTTTGCTGACCTCTGTATCGTTATGAAATATTTAAATAAAGCTTTTCAAACAGAAAAAAAATATACCAATGGGCCAGCATCCAACCAAACAAGGGCTCCAGGAGCTCCTGGCTGAGTATGCAAAGGCCCACCCCTCTGAGCATGGTGATGACCAAGCAGAGGAGGAAAGGAGTGAGGAGGATGGAGAAAGGAACCCACCTCCACCACTGCCTAGGGAAGAAAGGGTCCCTGCACCCTTATTTCCAAGAATTAACCTCTGGGGACCTAGAGGCCACACAGGTGGTTCAGGTCCCAGGGAGGACATTGAGGACAGCCTCAGTGAGGAGGACAACCTTTTAGCAAGGTTGGCCAAAAGGCTAGATCTAGAGTCCAGACTCCTGGCTCTAGAGAAGGAAAGAAAGGAGATGGGTTTAGCACCCATCAGTGGTGGCAGCAATACCAATAATAAGGATAAAGAACAATCTTATGATCCTAAAATCCCCAAAGGGATTGTCCCTAAATTTGAGGAGGGTGATGACATCACCAAATGGTTCACAGCCTTTGAGAGGGCCTGTGACCTGAGACAGGTGAAGAAACCTCTCTGGGGGCACTCCTGTGGGAACTGTTCTCTGGTAACTGCAGAGACAGGCTTCTGACCCTCACTGGGCCAGATGCAGGGTCCTATGACCTCATGAAGAGAACTCTGATTGAGGGATTTGGACTCACCACTGAGGAGTACAGAATTAGATTCAGGGGGCTCACAAAACCCAGAACCAGTCCTGGATTGATTTTGTAGACTACTCAGTAAGGACACTGGATGGTTGGTTAACTGGACACAATGTGCATGACTTTACTGGACTTTACAATTTGTTTATGAAGGAACATATATTAAGTAATTGCACAAATGAAAAGTTACATCAGCATTTGGTAGACCTAGGTCTAATTACTCCCCAAGAATTGGGAAAGAAGGCAGACCACTGGGTCAAGACTAGGGTGACAAGGACAACAACTGGGGGTGACCAGAAGAAGGTGGTTACAAAACCTCCCCAGGGGAAAGGTGGTGAGAATCCCCAAGATAAAAAGTCTGAGTCTTCCAAAGGGCCCCAAAAACCTGTACAGGGGGGTGTGTCCCAAACTACTCTCTATGTGCCACAGCCCTATAGGGGGAAGAACTTTGATCCCACAAAGGCCTGGTGTAACAACTGTAAGAAGTTGGGACACTTAACTGTAGACAAGTCTTGCCCTCACAACAAGGCCCCTAAGCCCACAAGTACAGCTACTTCTGGGTTAGCAAGTCTACAGATTGGATCAACAGTGTGCCCAGAGCAAATCAGGATGCACACTGAAGCAGTTCTAGTTTCAGAGGGGGAAGTTGAGTTTGCCACTGTAGCTGTGTGGCCACCCAACTTAAAGAAATACTTACAGTACCCTTGGATCAATGGAACTAGGATAGAAGCTCTGACGGATACAGGTGCCAGTGTCACTATGGTGAGAGACACACTGGTTTCCCCTGAGCAATATTTGATTGGGCGTACTTACCCAGTCACCAATGCTGACAGTGTTACCACTAATCATGCTATGGCTATGGTGACATTAGACTGGGGGGTTACTGGCCTGAAACAGGTAGTGGTCTCTCCAAAGCTACCAGCTGCATGTCTGCTTGGCAATGACCTGGAAACCTCAGCCTGGGCTGAGGTTGAACTAAAAACCCATGCAGCAATGCTGGACATCCCTGAATTGGTGTGTGTAAAAACAAGAACCCAGAGCAAAAGGCAGGGTGAAGAAATAGTGTTGGAGCCTGAAAGAATGGCCCAACCTACCAAGAGAAAAGGTAAGAAGACTGGGGGACCAGCAGGGCCGGACTGGGAACCAAAACCGGCCCTGACAAAGTGCTTGGCCGGCCCCCCCCGAGGGGTTGGGGGTGCGGCTGAGCTCTTTGCCACGGTCGGTTTTCGGCCGATTTTGTTACAGGGCCGATTTTGCACCTATGCTGCAAAAACGGCCCTGTAACAAAAACGGACCCCCAGGGGCCCAAAACCGGCCCCCACCAGTGCGGCGCACCGGGGGATTGCCCGGTGCCCGCTACGGCCAGTCCGGCCCTGGGGACCAGCTTCTATACAGCCAAAGGATCAGGACCCCTCTCCTCAGGGAGAGGACTTGGACACCCCAGAGGGAACTGAGCCCATGGAGCTTGACCCTTACCAGGTTGAACTCTTGGGCCCAGGGGGACCCTCTAGGGAAGAGCTGTGCCAGGGGCAGCAAGACTGTCCCACTCTTGAAAGCCTGAGGCAGCAAGCTGTTTCAGAAGCAAAGGGAGATGTCAGTGGTACCCACAGAGTTTATTGGGAAGAGGGATTACTGTACACTGAGGCAAGAGACCCCAATCCTGGAGCCACCAGGAGAGTGGTAGTGCCACAGAAGTACAGGGAGTTCCTCCTAACTTTAGCTCATGACATCCCCCTAGCTGGACATCTGGGCCAAACCAAGACTTGGGAAAGGCTAGTTAGCCACTTTTACTGGCCCCAGATGCACCAAAAGGTGAAGGAGTTTGTCAGCTCCTGTGTTACCTGTCAGGCCAGTGGCAAGACAGGTGGCCACCCAAAGGCCCCCCTGATACCACTGCCTGTGGTGGGGGTGCCCTTTGAGAGGGTAGGTGTGGACATAGTGGGTCCACGTGAACCTCCCACAGCCTCAGGGAACAAATTCATACTAGTGGTAGTGGATCATGCCACTAGGTACCCTGAAGCAATCCCACTTAGGACTACTACAGCACCTGCAGTAGCAAAGGCCCTCATTGGTGTCTTCACCAGGGTAGGGTTTCCTAAGGAGGTGGTTTCAGACAGAGGTTCTATCTTTATGTCTGCTTACCTGAAACACATGTGGAAGGAATGTGGGGTGCAGTACAAGTTTACTACACCCTATCATCCACAAACCAATGGCCTTGTTGAGAGATTTAACAAGACATTGAAAGGCATGATTATGGGGCTCCCTGGGAAACTCAAAAGAAGATGGGATGTCCTCTTACCATGTCTGCTTTTCGCTTACAGAGAGGTGCCACAGAAGGGAGTAGGTTTCTCACCCTTTGAACTTAAGTTTGGCCATCCTGTGAGGGGACCACTTTGTCTTGTAAAGGAGGGCTGGGAGAGGCCTCTCCAAGAACCCAAACAAGATATTGTAGACTATATGCTTGGCCTAAGGTCCAGAATGGCTGAGTACATGGAAAAGGCATCCAAGAATCTTGAGGCCAGCCAGGAGCTTCAGAAGCACTGGTATGACCAAAAAGCTGCACTGGTTGAATTTCAACCTGGGCAACAGGTGTGGGTTTTGGAGCCAGTGGCACCAAGTGCACTCCAGGACAGATGGAGTGGCCTCACCCTATCCTGGAGAGAAAGAGTGAGGTCACCTACTTAGTTGACCTGGGCACAAGCAGGACACCCAAAAGGGTTATCCATGTGAACCGCCTAAAGCTCTACAATGACAGGGCTGACATCACCATGCTGATGGTGACTGATGAGGAGCAGGAAGCAGAGAGTGAACCTCTCCCTGACCTCCTCTAATACAGCCCAAAAGATGGGTCAGTTGATGGAGTGGTCTTTTCAGACACCCTCTCTGCCCAACAGCAGACTGACTGCAAGCAAGTCTTGCAGCAGTATGCTAAGCTCTTTCCTTGTCCCCTGGTCTGACTAACTGGTGTACCCATGATGTGGACACTGGTGACAGTGCACCTGTCAAAAACAAGATCTATCGACAGTCAGACCAAGTCAAGGAAAGCATCAGAGCTGAGGTCAGCAAGATGCTGGAGTTAGGGGTTATTGAACCCTCTGAGAGCCCAGTGGTTCTGGACCCCAAACCTCACCCACAGGATGGAAAGAGAGAAATGAGGTTTTGCGTGGATTACAGAGGGCTCAACTCTGTCACCAAGACAGATGCTCACCCTATCCCAAGAGCAGATGAGTTGCTAGACAAATTGGGTGCAGCCAAATTCTTAAGTACCTTTGACTTAACTGCAGGGTACTGGCAGATTGGCATGGCACCAGGAGCAAAAGAGAAAACTGCATTCTCCACACCTGATGGGCACTATCAGTTCACTGTTATGCCCTTTGGTTTAAAGAATGCCCCTGCCACCTTCCAGAGGTTGGTGAATCAAGTCCTTGCTGGCTTGGAGTCCTTTAGTGCAGCTTATCTTGATGATATTGCTGTCTTTAGCTCCACCTGGCAGGATCACCTGGTCCACCTTGGGAAGGTTTTAAAAGCCCTGCAAACTGCAGGTATAACTATCAAGGCATCTAAATGCCAGATAGGGCAGGGCACTGTGGTGTACTTGGGCCACCTTGTTGGTGGAGGCCAGGTACACCCCTTACAGCCCAAGATCCAGGCCATCCTGGACTGGGCAGCTCCAACAACCCAGACCCACGTCAGGGCATTCCTTGGCTTGACTGGGTACTACAGGAGGTTTGTGAAGGGATTTGGGTCCATTGTGACTCCCCTCACAGAACTCACCTCCAAGAAGATGCCCAAAAAGGTTAACTGGACAGTTAGTTGCTGTTAGAAATGGGATCTCTAGTTGGCAAGGGCTTGCACCTTTGTCCAAGTAGGGACCCTTCTTCCTAGTCAGGGTAAGGGTGTTACACTCGTGAAGTAACCCCTGCTCACCCTCGTGGTAGCTTGGCACGAGCAGTCAGGCTTAATTCAGAGGCAGTGTGTAAAGCATTTGCACATAACCAACAGTAATACAGTGTAAGCACTACAAACGGACACCACACCAGTTTAGAAAAATAACCAATATTTTTATATACTTCCGACAAGACCAATTACGGCAAAAATCCACAATACTATACTTTAAAAATGAATGCTTGGTAAGGTAACTTCTTCTTTGCAGGAATAGCACAAAAGCAAGGTTCGTATGAGTCGGTAGCTCCGTCCGAGTCTACCGCGATGCTGAAATACACAGAGTCTAACAGTTCCAGCCGACCGCGTCGCTACGGGCCAGCAGAGTCGTGAACAGACTCGGTCTCAGTATCTTGCTCGTTGTGGCTGGTACGGAGTGTACAAGCCGGTCAGCGTTCGTCGCGGTTGCGGTGCAAGACGGAGCGATGCAAGGTGCGGTGTCCCTCGATGCGGTGCAGGCAGCGGCTCGATGAGCGTCGTGCAGACGGAGTCGGTGAGTCCAAGGCGTGCGATGCAGGGTGAGACGATGCTCGATGCGGTGCTGACAGGTTGCGATGCAGGCGACCAAGCCGGAGTGCGGGAGCTGGCGTCGGACAGCGGTGCGAGTCGGAGCGGTGCGTCGCAAGCGTGCGAGCGGTGCCCCAAATGCGATGCGGTCACGACTGTTGAGCCAGTTGCAGCGTCCGCGTCGGTCGGGTCCGGCTGGTTCAGTGAAGCGATGCGATGCGAACTGCGGTGCCCACAGGTCACGGTGCAAGCAGCGGCTCGGTGTTGGCGGCGTCGGACGTCGCCCACGGTGAGACCAGGGTTGCGATGCGAGCGGGCGATGCGGTCTGCGGTGCAAACAGGTCACCGGCCAGGGATGGATTCGGTTGACGGAGTCGGTTGCAGTTCCCTTCCTCTGTGGCAACTGAAACAGCGTTCCAGAAGTGGTACCCAGAGGTTTGTGAAGTCTTTGTAGTCCCTGAGACTTCTTAACAGGAGGCCAGCTCGGTTTCAGGCCCTTGGAGATACTCAGCACAAGTTTGTAGAAAGTTCAGTCCTTTCACTGCCCAAGGCAGAAGCAGCAGCTGCAGGCCAACCCAACAAAGCAACAACACAGCAAAGGGGCAGTACTCCTCCTGGCAGCTCTTCCAGCTCTTCGTCTTGGCAGGTTCCTTGATTCCAGCGAGATCTAAATTCATGGGGTCAGGGCCCCAATATTTATATCCCAAATTCCTTTGTTCTCTGAAGGCAGAGAGGCCTTTGCCTAGTCCAAACCAGTTCTGGAGTCTCCGTCCCTTCTTTCAGTGAGTAGGCCAGGGACATCAGACGCACCACAGGAGGTGGAGCCAGCATTGTGGAGGGAAGGCACTGTCCTATTCAGGGCCCAGGTGAAACTCCTCCCACCCATCTACATGTAGATCTTGCTATTCAGCCCTGTGCTGACTCACCCTGTCTCCTGGCATCCCCCAGCCCCTGTCACTCACACTCCAGACAAGGAATACACAACCTCGCAGAGGCAGGCTTGGATGGTTTAGACAAGAAAATACCCACTTTCTAAAAGTGGTATTTTCAAACACAGAATGTTAAAACCAATTTCACTAAAAGATGCATTTTATCATTCTGAGTCCAGGCATACTAAACTCGAGTTTCTACCATGTTCCCGGGGTCAGTTAGGATTATAAGCTGTAATAATCAAAACTGCCCGTTCTGGCCTAGGGGGAACAGGTAGCCTTGCAATAGTGAAAAACGAACTAGGCTGTAATTCACTATTAGGACATGCCACACACACCAGGGCATGTCCTACCTTTCGCATACAACGAACCCTGCCCACAGGGGTACCTTGGGCCTACCTTAGGGGTGACTAACATGTAGAAAAGGGAAGGTTTAGGGACTTGCAAGTGTGCGCACTTGCCAAGTCGACATGGCAGCCCCAGGCTGCGCACAGGCTCTGCAATGGCAGGCCCGAGTTACACTTTACGGGCTGTTTGCGTGGGTGGCACAATCCAGTGCTGCAGCCCACCAACAGCATTTGGTCTATAGGCCCTGGCACTCGCAGTGCACTTTACAAGGGACTGACACATAAACCAAATAGGCCAATCATGGAAACGCCAATCCATAACACATTTTATACAGGAGCACTTGCACTTTCCCACTGGACAGCAGTGAGGAAAGTGCGCAGAATCATTACACCAGCAAAACAGAGTCAAAACCGGGAGGTCAGAAAGCAAAAGTCAGGGCAAACACGCCAAAAGATGCCAAGTCTAACACATGTCCCCTCCAGCTGAAAGTAGGGAGAACTACCCAACCCCATTGGAGTTCTCTTCACTAAGGCGGAAGAACCTGGACAGACCATCTGCGTTGGCGTGTTCTGTACCAGGACGGTGTTCCACCGTAAAGTCCATTCCCTGTAGGGAGATGGACCACCTCAGCAGTTTTGGATTCTCACCCCTCATTTGCATCAACCATCTGAGGGGCCTGTGGTCTGTCTGAACCCGGAAGTGAGTCCCAAACAGGTATGGTCTCAACTTCTTCAGCGCCCAGACCACAGCAAAAGCTTCCCTTTCTATGGCACTCCACCTCTGTTCCCTGGGAGTAGTCTCCTGCTAAGGAAGACTACAGGCTGATCCAGGCCCTCTTCGTTCAGTTGTGAGAGCACCGCTCCCACACCATGCTCTGAAGCGTCAGTCTGCGCGACGAATTCCTTGGAGAAGTCAGGTGCCTTGAGCACGTGCGCCGTGCACATGGCTGCCTTCAGGGCATCAAAAGCTTTCTGGCAGGACTCAGTCCAGATCACTTTCCTGGGCTGCCTCTTAGAGGTCAGCTCTGTTAAGGGAGCAACGATGGTGCCATAGCCCTTAACAAATCTCCTATAGTAGCCGGTGAGACCTAAGAAGGCTCTCACCTCTGTCTGGGTCTTGGGGGCTCCCAAGCCAGAATGGTGTCAATCTTGGGTTGTAGGGGCGCCACCTGGCCGCTTCCTACCTGGTGTCCCAAGTACACCACAGAACCCTGCCCGATCTGGCACTTACTGGCCTTGATCGTGAGGCCTGCACCTTGCAGAGCCCTCAACACTTTCTCAAGGTGCTGTAAATGTTCTTCCCAGCTGGAACTGAACACAGCAATGTCATCCAGGTAGGCGGCACTGAAATCCTCCAGCCCAGCCAACACCTGATTGACCAACCTCTGAAAGGTGGCAGGGGCATTCTTCAACCCAAAGGGCATCACCCGGAATTGGTAATGACCTTCTGGGGTTGAGAATGCTGATCTCTCCTTGGCCCCATCGGTTAAGGCAATCTGCCAGTACCCAGACGTCAAATCAAACGTGCTGAGGAACCGGGCAGCTCCCAACCGATCAATGAGCTCATCAGCTCTGGGGATGGGGTGCGCGTCAGTCCTGGTGACGGCATTGAGCCCACGGTAGTCCACACAAAACCGGAGTTCTGGAGTGGCACCGGGCGCAGCAGCCTTTGGGACCAAGACCACTGGGCTGGCCCAAGGACTGTGGGAGGGCTCAATCACCCCTAACGCCAACATCTTAGAGACTTCCTCCTTGATGCTGGCTCTGACCCGGTCAGTCAACCTGTAAATCTTGTGCTTCACAGGAGGGCTGTCACCAGTGTCCACGTCATGGGTACACCAGTGAGTAACACCGGGGGTCAGAGAGAACAGTGGGGTGAACTGTCCCAACAACTGGTGACAGTCCCCCTGCTGCTCCTGAGTCAGAGTAGGGGAGAGGATCACACCTTCTACTGACCCATCATGCTCCTTGGTAGACAGGAGGTCAGGGATAGGCTCACTCTCCTCTCCCACCCCATCATCTGTCGCCAAGAGCATACTCACTTCGGACCTCTCGAAGTGGGGCTTGAGGCGGTTCACGTGAAGGACCCTCAAAGGTTTCCTTGGAGCCTGCAAATCCACCAGGTAGGTGACGTCACTCTTGCGCTCCTTTACCTCATATGGCCCAGTCCACTTGTCCTGCAAGGCACAAGGTGCCACTGGGGCCATGACCCACACTTTTTGCCCAGGTTGAAATTCAACCAGAGTGGCATTCTGGTCATACCATCTCTTCATTTCTTCCTGGCTTGCTTCTAGGTTCGCCTGAGCGAGTTTCCTGAAGCGGGCAGTTTGGTTTCTAAAGGCCAGCATGTAGCTAAACACATCCTGGGGAGTTTTCCTGGGAGCTGCCTCCCAGCCTTCCTTTACCAAACTCAGAGGTCCTCTGACAGGGTGGCCATACAGGAGCTCAAAGGGGCTGTACCCAAGAGACTTCTGAGGCACCTCCCTGTATGCAAAGAGTAGGCATGGCAAGAGGACGTCCCACTTACGCCTCATGGGTTCTGTTAGACCCTTGATCATGCCTTTCAAGGTCTGGTTGAATCTCTCCACCAGACCGTTTCCTTGTGGGTGGTAAGGAGTGGTGAACTTGTAGGTTACACCGCACTCCATCCACAGGGATGTCATATACTTGGATATGAAATTGGTCCCCCTATCAGAAACCACCTCTCTGGGGAATCCCACACGGGAAAAGATCCCCATTAACGCCCGGCCCACCACTGGCGCCGTCGTTGTCCTGAGAGGGATTGCCTCCGGGTACCGGGTGGCATGGTCCACCAAGACCAGGATGTACCTGTTGCCCATGGCTGTCTTGGGATCCAGTGGCCCCACAATATCCATCCCTACCCTTTCAAAGGGTGTTCCAACAACAGGAAAAGGTTGGAGAGGAGCTTTGACCTTCCTCCCACTCTTACCACTTGCCTGGCAAGTTTGGCAAGACCTACAGTGTGCATCTGACTGCCTTCGCATTTGGGGCCAAAAGAAGTGGGTGACAAGCCTGTCAAAGGTCTTGTCCTGCCCCAAATGTCCTGCCAAAGGCACGTCATGAGCCAGACCCAGTAGGAAGGTCCTGAAGCGCTGGGGTACCACCAGCACACGGGCTGACCCAGGCTCAGCAACCTTAGGCTCACTGTATAGGAGACCACTCTCCCAGTAGATCAGATGTGACCCGGACTGATTACCAGCTGCCTGGTCTGCAGCCTGCCGCCACAGACCCTCCAGAGTAGGGCACTCGTTCTGCTCCCTGCAGAACTCCTCCCTGGTGGGACCCCCTTCTTGCTGCCAATGGGTCAGCTCAGAGATGTCTCCCAGTTCGGCTACCTGCTCCCCTGTAGGCACCGGGGCGTCCCCCTCGAGGTCCGCCTCCTCCCGGTCCGTGGGAACTTCGGGGCCGGTTTCCCGCGCCCCCTGCCCTTTCTCTTGGCAGGGACTTGGGCCACTGTTCCAGGCTCCAAGTCCTCTTGATCACCCTTTCTGGCTGCCATTGACCGAGTAGACACGCATGCCCACTCTGGCAACCCAAGCATCTCCAAGTGAGACCTGAGCTCAACCTCCTTCCATAAGGACTGCTCCAGGTCATTTCCTAGCAGACAATCTACAGGCATGGTAGGGCTCACAACCACCCTCAAGGGACCTGAGACCCCCCCCCATTCGAAGGGAACCTGCGCCACCATACACTGGCGCTCAGAGTTGTCTACAGCAACTACTTGGTGGAATGCCCCTGGGACTACCTGCTTCTCAGAGACCAGGTGACACCGGACTGAGGTCACACTGGCTCCAGTATCTCTGAGAGCCTCTACCCTGTTCCCATTGATGGTCACCCAGGTGCTATATTTCTTTGTGTTAGGGGGCACCTGGTTTCCTGGGACCATCTCACTGTCCCCTAGTGAGACAAGGGTCATTTCTGCGGGATCCCCACCCTCCTGTGGGCACCCCTCCTCCCCAAGCGCTACACTAGCCAACACTTTGGACTGTCCACCGGTGGGTGGCTGTGTCCCCTTTGGGCACTTGGGGTCCCCTTAAAGTGACCAACCTGGTCACATGCATAACACTTGCGGGGGCCGGTCTCAACAGGCTTCCCTGTAGAGACCCCTTTCTTCTTATCACCGGGGGCTGGGAACCTTTACCCTGGGTACTAGTTTGGGGCCCTTTAGAGAACTCCTGTGCTTTACCCTTGTCCCCCCACCTTTCTGCTGGGGACCCTGCCCACCTTTGGCTGAGTCTCCCCAAACGCTTTCTTGTGGACCCTGGTACTCACCCAGCGGTCCGCTTCCATAGCAAGCTTCCTGGGGTCAGTTAGCTTACTATCCACTAGGTGCTGGCGCAGATCTGCAAAACATAGACTAGACAAGTGCTCCCATGCAATCAAGTTGTAGAGCCCCTGAAAATCTGTTACACTACTGCCCTTCACCCAACCATCCAGGGACCTGCAGAACACATCCACACATTCCAACCAAGTGTTGGCATCCGACTTCTTACTGGACCTGAACTGATCCCTGTACTTTTCAGGAGTAAGACCATACTTAGTGAGAAGGGCATCCTTCATGTCAGCATAGGTGAGGTGATACCCCTTACCCAAAGCTATCAGAGCATCCCTTGCTTCTTCAGGGAAAAGTGGCCACAATCCTGCTCCCCAATTCTCCTCAGGGACCCCATTCATGTGTATGGCTGCCTCATAACCCTGAAACCACCTTTGTATGTCATCCCCCTTCTTGAACTCCTTGCCTACATTCTTGGGAATGTGCACAATCCTGTCTGCCTTTCTGGACGAATTGCTGCCACCATCTGAGCCTGACTTACTCCTAAGTTCTAGCTCCTTCAGTTCTCTCTCATGCTCTAAGAGCATCTTCTTCTCCTCCATGGCCAATCTCTTCTCCTCCCGCTCACTCTCCAGCCTGAGCTTCTGCAGCTCAAACTGCCTTGCCTCCCGCCTGTCCTCCAGCTCCTCTGGGGACAGACTTCTGCTGCCTGACCTGGCGGGTTCCCCCCCACCCAAAAGCACATCCACCCTGGAAATAGGCTCCTCCACCTCCTCGCTGAGATTACCAGGCTGCCCACTGGCATGTCTGGCTGCTACCCAGGCCCTCAGCGCCTTCTGTAGCTCCTCCTTCCTTGTGAGGCCTTTAATTTGGACTTTCAGGCTTTTACAAATTGCTCGTAGTTCCTTTACGGCGTAGGATTCCAACCTATCCTCCTCAAAGATAACTTCCAGAGATGCAACGGATGATGCAATTGATTCAGGCATGACAAAAGTAGTGAGTTGAAAACTGGCAAGATCAAAAATAGGCCAAAAGAAAAAGAACCAGTATGTGGTACGTAATGGTCTGCGATATGGTAGTAGTGCACACCAATCACTGTAAGTCAAGTGCAAACACAAGTCCTATCCTCACCGCTGACAACCAATGTTAGAAATGGGATCTCTAGTTGGCAAGGGCTTGCACCTTTGTCCAAGTAGGGACCCTTCTTCCTAGTCAGGGTAAGGGTGTTACACTCGTGAAGTAACCCCTGCTCACCCTCGTGGTAGCTTGGCACAAGCAGTCAGGCTTAATTCAGAGGCAGTGTGTAAAGCATTTGCACATAACCAACAGTAATACAGTGTAAGCACTACAAACGGACACCACACCAGTTTAGAAAAATAACCAATATTTTTATATACTTCCGACAAGACCAATTACGGCAAAAATCCACAATACTTTAAAAATGAATGCTTGGTAAGGTAACTTCTTCTTTGCAGGAATAGCACAAAAGCAAAGTTCGTACAAGTCGGTAGCTCCGTCCGAGTCTACCGCGATGCTGAAATACACAGAGTCTAACAGTTCCAGCCGACCGCGTCGCTACGGGCCAGCAGAGTCGTGAACAGACTCGGTCACAGTACCTTGCTCGTTGTGGCTGGTACGGAGTGTACGAGCCGGTCGGCGTTCGTCGCGGTGCAAGACGGAGCGATGCAAGGTGCGGTGTCCCTTGATGCGGTGCAGGCAGCGGCTCGATGAGCGTCGTGCAGACGGAGTCGGTGAGTCCAAGGCGTGCGATGCAGGGTGAGACGATGCTCGATGCGGTGCTGACAGGTTGCGATGCAGGCGACCAAGCCGGAGTGCGGGAGCTGGCGTCGGACAGAGGTGCGAGTCGGAGCGGTGCGTCGCAAACGTGCGAGCGGTGCCCCAAATGTGATGCGGTCACGACTGTTGAGCCAGTTGCAGCGTCCGCATCGGTCGGGTCCGGCTGGTTCAGTGAAGCGATGCGATGCAAACTGCCGTGCCCACAGGTCACGGTGCAAGCAGCGGCTCGGTGTTGGCGGCGTCGGACGTCGCCACGGTGAGACCAGGGTTGCGATGCGAAGCGGGGCGATGCGGTCTGCGGTGCAAACAGGTCACCGGCCAGGGATGGATTCGGTTGACGGAGTCGGTTGCAGTTCCCTTCCTCTGTGGCAACTGAAACAGCGTTCCAGAAGCGGTACCCAGAGGTTTGTGAAGTCTTTGTAGTCCCTGAGACTTCTTAACAGGAGGCCAGCTCGGTTTCAGGCCCTTGGAGATACTCAGCACAAGTTTGTAGAAAGTTCAGTCCTTTCACTGCCCAAGGCAGAAGCAGCAGCTGCAGGCCAAAGCAACAAAGCAACAACACAGCAAAGGGGCAGTACTCCTCCTGGCAGCTCTTCCAGCTCTTCGTCTTGGCAGGTTCCTTGATTCCAGCGAGATCTAAATTCATGGGGTCAGGGCCCCAATATTTATATCCCAAATTCCTTTGTTCTCTGAAGGCAGAGAGGACTTTGCCTAGTCCAAACCAGTTCTGGAGCACTTTGTTGACAAGTCTCCGTCCCTTCTTTCAGTGAGTAGGCCAGGGACATCAGACGCACCACAGGAGGTGGAGCCAGCATTGTGGAGGGAAGGCACTGTCCTATTCAGGGCCCAGGTGCAACTCCTCCCACCCATCTACATGTAGATCTTGCTATTCAGCCCTGTGCTGACTCACCCTGTCTCCTGGAATCCCCCAGCCCCTGTCACTCACACTCCAGACAAGGAATACACAACCTCGCAGAGGCAGGCTTGGATGGTTTAGACAAGAAAATACCCACTTTCTAAAAGTGGTATTTTCAAACACAGAATGTTAAAACCAACTTCACTAAAAGATGCATTTTATCATTCTGAGTCCAGGCATACTAAACTCGAGTTTCTACCATGTTCCCGGGGTCAGTTAGGATTATAAGCTGTAATAATCAAAACTGCCCATTCTGGCCTAGGGGGAACAGGTAGCCTTGCAATAGTGAAAAACGAACTAGGCTGTAATTCACTATTAGGACATGCCACACACACCAGGGCATGTCCTACCTTTCGCATACAACGCACCCTGCCCACAGGGGTACCTTGGGCCTACCTTAGGGGTGACTAACATGTAGAAAGGGGAAGGTTTAGGGACTTGCAAGTGTGCGCACTTGCCAAGTCGACATGGCAGCCCCAGGCTGCGCACAGGCCCTGCAATGGCAGGCCCGAGTTACACTTTACGGGCTGTTTGCGTGGGTGGCACAATCCAGTGCTGCAGCCCACCAACAGCATTTGGTCTATAGGCCCTGGCACTCGCAGTGCACTTTACAAGGGACTGACACATAAACCAAATAGGCCAATAATGGAAACGCCAATCCATAACACATTTTATACAGGAGCACTTGCACTTTCCCACTGGACAGCAGTGAGGAAAGTGCGCAGAATCATTACACCAGCAAAACAGAGTCAAAACCGGGAGGTCAGAAATCAAAAAGTCAGGGGAAACGCGCCAAAAGATGCCAAGTCTAACAGTTGCCAAAAGGCTTTTGACACCCTGAAAGAAGCAATGTGCTCAGCACCAATTCTAAAAGCTCCAGATTATGCCAAGCAGTTCATAGTGCAGACTGATGCCTCTGAGCTAGGGATAGGAGCGGTCCTATCCCAGACCAATGATGAAGGCCAAGACCAACCTGTTGCTTTTATAAGCAGGAGGCTTCTCCCCAGAGAGCAGCGTTAGAGTGCCATTGAGAGGGAGGCCTTTGCTGTGGTTTGGTCCCTGAAGAAGTTGAGACCATACTTGTTTGGTACTCACTTCCTAGTTCAAACTGACCACAGACCTCTCAGATAGCTAATGCAAATGAAAGGGGAAAATCCAAAACTTTTGAGGTGGTCCATCTCCCTACAGGGAATGGACTTTGAAGTGGAACACAGACCTGGGACTGCCCATGCCAATGCAGATGGACTTTCCAGGTTCTTCCACTTAGACAATGAAGACTCCCAAGGGCAAGGTTAGTCTCATCATCTTTCGTTTGGGGGGGGATGTGTGAGAAAGTGCCCTCTTTCTTGCATGGTATGCCCCCACTTTTTGCTGAATTGCTGATGTGCTTTGACTGAGTGTGCCCTGGGCTCCTGCCAATCAGGTACCCAGGGCCTGTGTTCCTTCCCTTAACTGCATTGAAGCCTAAACCCAATTGGCATCTCTGGCCCCAGGTAAGCCCCTGGTAAGTGGTACCACAGGTACCCAGGGCACTGTGGCCAGAGAAGACCTCCAAGGACTGCAGCACTTATTGTGCCACCCTTAGAGGCCCTGTACCCTGACACACACACACTGCCTTGCAGGCTGCGTGTCTTGGTGCAGAACAAAGTGAAGAGTCGACATGGCACACATCCCTGTGTGCCATGCCCACAAACCACTGCCCTGGCATTTATCAGTCACCCCTCTAGCTGGGTGCCCTATGCCAGTGGTGAGGGTACAGGTGCATGAGCCCTGTACCCCTACAGTACCCAGGTCCATTCCTGGGCACTGTAAGTGCAGTGCTGCCATTAAGAGTATATGGTGCTGGGAGTTTGTCAGTACGAACTCCACAGCACCATAATGGCTACACTGAAGACTGGGAAGTTTGGTATCAAACTTCTCAGCACATTAAACCCACACTGATGCCAGTGTGGGATTTAATGTAAAATGCACAACAGAGGGCATCTTAGAGATGCCCCTGAAACTTGACCAACTCCCAGTGACCTGACTGAGTGGCTGCCGAGGCTGCCACCCCCAGACATGTTTCTGGACCCCTGGGTCGAGAGCTTGCTGCTCTCGGGGTCCTGAAACAATGCACATCCTGGGACGAGGTGCCAAGCCTCCTCCCCCAGGATGGGCAGGGTTCACGAAGGAGAAGCTTCAAAGGCATACCGCCTTGTGAGCCTCTCCAGACCACTTGCTGTACTCAGCAACTGGTCCCCACTGGTTCCACCCCCCCCTTTGGGCGGGAGATCCGGCGGGAAAAACAGAGTGAGGAAGAGAGGTGTGCCCGCCTCTGCCAACTCCACCGCTAGGGTGGGGGAGGCGAGGTGAAGCACAACCTCGAGTCCCCGCCATCTTGAGGATGGGGGGACCCAGCCAACCAAGGACAGGCTCCTGCACCCCTCCCACTGGAGCGTGGCAGAGTAGGGGGTGTACCCACCCCAGGGAAGGGACCCATTGGTCCCTGCCCTTTACCTACCTGTAACGCCCCTAAATTCAGTATTTAGGGGCACCCTGAACCTTCCTTCCTCAGATCCCGATTCCGAAACAACAAGAAGAACAAGAAGAAAAAAGACCAGCCGTGCAGCTGCTAACAAGAGGACGACACCAACTGACTTGGCCCCAGCCCTACCGGCCTGTCGAACCTCGAACCTGCTCCTGCTAAACCCCGGCCTCTTCAGTGGTCAGCAACCTCGAAAACCCCGGAGGACCTGACTGCCTTGCTCAACTAAAAGACTGGGACTCCCACGAGCAGTGGCTCTGCTCAAACATCTGTAACCCCAGGCCCCGGCCTGAGACCGCGGATCCTGCCCACTCTGCACCCGCCGAGCCCGGCCCGAGCCAAAGTGGACAAAGACCACGAGGACGTCCCCCCGGCGACTGTGACCAAGAATCCAGCACCCAAGGACTCCCCTCGACGCTCCTGACAACGCCTGCAGCCTCAACACCAGGGACCCCTCCAACCGCGACCAGCAGAGGGTAAGATTTCCCGACGCCTAAAGATACCCCTGCTCCCGGTGCCCCACGGCCCCCTGTGCCCAACTCCTGGGTGTCTACCCCTCCTACAGCATCCCAACTTACCTCTCGAAGTGGTGGTCGCACCTGAAGAATCACCGTCCCCGAGTTTGCAGCCTTTGTTCGTCTTGCAGCTTTCCCATTGAAATCCATTGGGCGCCCGACGGCCCAAAAGCCCACTGCACCCGGCCGCCCCAGTGCCGCTGAGGGTGCACCAACTACCCTGTTCGACTTCACCACTTGCCCTGAGTAAGTGACCAGGCGCTTTGCTCCCACAGCCGAGTGGCCTGCCTGCCAGCAGCCATCAACCAAAGGCCCCCCGCCCGCCATAGGCTAACGTTGGGCCTACTCTCTCTGCACCCGGCTCCCCCTGTACCGCTGAGGGTGTAACAACAGTACAAACCTGAACCTGGGAGACCCCTGAGTCTTGCCCCAGAACCTTAACTCTGCCAGCCGAGTACTTACCCGAAAGCCGATAACTTGCATTTTCTCCATAGGGTAACATTGACTGGTTTTCACTTGGAAATTCTTCTAAGTGTCGAGTTTTGGAACTTTGAAATATTCACTAAAAATCGTCCGAATATCAAAAACGAAATTACTCACCTGTTCTCAGGAGAGATCCCAGTGCTGGATTTAGGTACCCAGCACTGACTAGAAAAAGTGATTACAACTGTGATTTTCCGATAACTTGATTTTCCTCCTCAGGATAACATTGCCTGGTTTTCACCAGAAATTCTTCTGTGTCGAGTTTTGGAACTTCGAAATATTCACTAAAAATCGTCTGAATACCAAAATCGAAATTACTCACCTGTTCTCAGGAGAGATCCCAGTGCTGGATTTAGGTACCCAGCACTGACTAGAAAAAGTGATTACAACTGTGATTTTCCGGTAACTTGATTTTCCTCCATAGGAAACATTGCCTGGTTTTTGCCAGAAATTCTTGTCGATTTTTGCAACATACAAATACTCCTTAAAAATCGCCTGTGTAACAAAAACGATTTCTTTCAACTGTTTACAGGAAATGCACGAGGGCTGAATCCAGGATCCAGCCCTGAGTAAGAAAAACGTTCGTAAAGTAATTCTATTGCAGTTTACTTGAAAATCCCATTGAGCTCAATGTTATAGTATACCAAGTATTGTGTTGCCTATTGCAACCCCTGTACTATATTGCATTTAAAGTCTATTGTTCATTGAAAGTATTCAACAAACAGCATCTTATCTTGAGAAAGTATTTTTATGCAACCCTGTGGTTCTAATATAAAACAACAGTATATTTTTTATACAAAACAATTGGCCTAGAGTTCAGTTCTTGAGTGTGTGGATTCATTTGCTGACTGAGTGTGTACATCAAATGCTTTACACTGTCCTCTGATACTGCCTTACTGCTCGACCAAGCTACCACTTTAGAGAGTAAGGTTCTATCTAACGTTAACCTCTGCCAAACCTCTGGAGACCCTTGGACTCTATACACACTGTACCTCACTTTGGTGCAGTATATATAGAGCCAGTTTCTTACAAGCTTTTCATCTCGAATGGAGCTCAGGCCTCCTGTATGCTTTTCCGCCCATACCACTTCTGCCCAGAATTCTCAAGAGGATCAGGAACGACTGGGCCCAAGTCATCCTTGTGGCTCCAGACTGGGCATGGAGAGTCTGGTATCCCCAGCTTCTCAGCATGAGCACCGATCCTCTGATCTGGCTGCCCCTTCGGGAGGATCTTCTGTCGCAGCAGGGGAGGGCCAACACCCAAACCTGTCAACCCCACGCGTTCTTGCATGGAGATTGAACGGTGACAGTTGACAGCTATCGACCTTCCTCCCAAAGTCTGCAATTTATCTTGGCAGCCAGGCATCCCTCCACCAAGACTGTGTACGCCTGCCAGTGGAACAAATTTGTATTATATTTGTATATGTTACACACTTATTCAAGTGGTGCACCTTGCACTAATCCAGGCAACCCTTATGGTGATTTTAGTGGTCTTTGATAACCATAGAAAGCTCTCAAAGTGGTAGCTGTGGAGAGCAGCATTCAGGCTTATCTTGAAGGAGTGTTAAGCAGCTTATTTTACCAGTTTAATCTGTACTGTAAGTTAAATGAAAAAGAACCACACTGTTCATATAAAAATACTTCTATTTATTACACAACCCTCACTAACTCATTGGTATATCTCCTACCCGCAGATATCAACACAAATGCACAAGAATATTTCAAATGCAATCAGGTAGGTAGCACAAAAGACAGTGGTCTACATGGGGAGACCAAACCATATACTAAAAAAATGGAATGAAAACTGCAAAGGAGAACAGGGCTTGGACCAGAAGATCCAGGGACACAAGGAACCACACAAAGTAAATACCCAGGAACTCCACGGAGGCAGTGTGCAGAGTGGAAACACAGCTGTGTGCCCAATGGAAGTCAGTGGAGAAGTTGCGGTTGCAGTTTTAGAGAAGGACCATTCTCAGAGGACCACGAAAAATTCCCTTGGAGGACGGAAGGAAGGAGAACCACTCCACCCGTGGATGCCCCGGTAACCAGGTTACCTACACCAGGGAAGCCAGGTGCATAGGGATGAAGAGACGTCAGAAACCTCCGTAGACAATAATGGAAGACTTGGAAGAAAGGGCCTCTGGAGAAGTTCAGGAAGGAATCCGGTGGAATCCAAGGGTGGATTCTGGCAGTGAAGAACCTGCAAGCAGAGGGGACAGAGTCTATGCCACTTGGAAGTGACCAGGAGGCACGAAGCCGCTATTCCCACCCATATCAGGAGGTTCAGAAGAGTCTACAGTGACCTTGTCGCTGCAGCTGTGGGGACCAGACGATGCTGAGGAAGACCAGGAGCCATGCATGAGCTATCCCATGCCGGATATCAGTGACTAGGTGGTCGGTGTCCGGCGGGAGCACCAACAAGCCTTGGTAGCCGCAACTAGTGTGGGAATCAAAGAAGGAGCAACGTTGGGACCAGCAAGGTCTGAGGGACTCACCAACAGCAGGGGAGTCAGAGCAGGCCCTGTGTAAGCAGGGGAGCCCACTGAAGCATTAGAAGACCCTCAGGAGGACCCACAGGCTGAAGGCACATGAGTCGCAAGAGGACCTCATGCAGTTCACCAAAGATGAAGGCCCACGGTGCAGAGGATGCGGTGAGGACGCTGATCTTGGAGGGAAGAGATGCTGGAGGTTGGAGCTTCTTGTAGCCCGAAGATCTCTGGAGTGCAAGGCCAACAAGCCTCGGCAACGGCAAGTCGATGCTGTGCACAGGGGTTCAGTCCTAGCAGTTCCGATGAGGGATACTGGCCTCAAAATTGCAGAGAGGACAGGTCAGGCCTCGAGGGAGTTGCAGAACCACCACCTGTGTTGCTGAGCCTTCGGAAGTCTGTAGGATGACAGGAGTTGAAGACCGGTCAGCTTCATTGTGGTGCGTGCAGATTCAGGGGAGTGACTCCTTCACTCCACAGGAGATTTCTTCGGGTGTCCTTGATGCCCCCAGGTCTGTTGAAGAACCAAGAAGAAGCACAGACACAGACGACTAACAAGACTAGCAGAACAGCGAGACCATGTCCTTTCTCCAGTTTCACGCCAGAGCAGGAGCCAAGGGCTCCCCAGAACTGGTTCAAACTAGAGTAAGCAAGTGCCCCCACCCCAGCCCAATACACTAAGTCCTGTCTGGGAGGTGGTCACACCGCCCTGTGACAGGAAACCTATGTTTCTACCATCTCCTGCTCGAGCTTGGCTCAGGAGCATGAGGGCAGATCGTGTCTGTGGTCGGCAGCAGCACTGGCTTGATGTCAGACCCTGAAAAGCTGTAACCGGGAGTACAGGGAGGGGTACCCCAATGGAGCCCCCCAGTTCATGGGATCGTACTTCCAACACTGGAATCAGTGTTTGGGTATGATTCCAAGATGTTTGATACCAAACATGACCGGGGTCGGTGCAGCCACTCTATAGTTAGACATCTCGTAATGACTGATGTCCACTATTTGTATAAATTAGCTGACCGCACGTACAAAGCATGGAGAATCGACTCCGGGGTTTGTAGGGGTGTCCTGCTCATGCAGGAGCACCCTCACACCTACACCCAAACACCCTGCCTTCAGGACTGAAAAACCTGCCATAGGGGTGGCTTACAGTTAGTGACCCACCCCTGACCCCGTTTCTTGGGCCTCACCCAACCCAGAGTCATCCTGCTCTTCTGGCCGTTCGGGATTCTGAAGATCATACTTCAGGAGCATCTGTAAGAGTTACTCTGTGTTAGGGTTGCTAACTGTCTTTAACTTCCTGGATGCAGCCAGGGTCCTAAGTTCCTGGAATGTAAGACCACTGTATCTAGAAGGTTGGGACCCACTGGCTCCCCCAGCAAAAGACATTGTAAGCTAGGTGTAGTGTGGTGTTGCTGCTCTCCACAGCTACCACTTTGAGAGCTTTCTATGGTTATCAAAGGCCATTAAAATCACCATAAGGGTTGCCTGGATTAGTGCAAGGTGAATCACTTGAATAAGTATGCACAACATACTAAGCCAGCCTCCTACAGTGGTAAAAAAACAAAAAATGCACAATATCACTTTCGGGTCACCTTTGTACTAAGATCTGATGTACCCTGGCCAAGATGACCCTCCAGCTGGCACTTGTGCCCACTCCACAAGGGCCATGGTGGCATCTAAAGCCATCACCAGTAGTGCCCTGGTGGTTGATATTTGCCGTGCAGCTACATGGTCATCCTTACGCACTTTTGCTGAGCATTTTTGCGACATGGCTCCAGGTGTATAGTATTGGATCCTTTGCCAGGACTGTGTTGCATGATGTCCTTGGCTACTTTTATTGGTGTTGACATTTATACTATCTGCTCCTCCCAGCACACAGCACTGAAGTGAAGAAAAAGACTCAGAAACTGGTGCCAGGATACTAGTCAACACTTATAGGCCCTGACGGGGTCTCACCCTGAGTGGTAGGCATAGTCGTGGCTAAAGCAGCATGGTGCTAACTGTTGGTGCTGGAGAGGTATTGGTGGGCAAAAAAGCTTCCTGAATTAGTCTGGCACCTGGAGGATATTCATATGGTGAGGGATCCGTGGTAAGATTGTGTATCCACCAGAGAGATTGTTGCTGAAGGTCAATAGTAGCTTTTTCTGTGGCAAGAAATGGAAAATTATGCAGTGAATTCTGACACTGAATTATTTTGCTAATCTGTCATTGTTACATGTTGTACTTAAGGGCAAAAGTTTCTCCAGATTAGAACCAGTTGTACACCTGAATACAGCAGCTGAAAGGCAACTAGCTGACTTTTACAAAGTGTCTGCCACTGCCCAGCATCTTTTATGGCACTAGTCGAAATTTTGCCTCATTCGAGCTAGGAGCTTTGTTTTTGAGGAAATCTGCAAGTTATGCTGAAGATGATCGATTATGCATAGGGGTCCCGGTTTAATGGCATTTATTTTTTTAAGATTTCCATCTATTTTTATTTTTTGCCCATCTTATTAGTATTTATCCATATTTATTTTGTGGTTTGCAAATAAATGGAGTCAAAATTGGTACATTTCCACATTTATTTAACTGATAAACATGCACTCATACTTTGATGCCTGTCGTGTTTTAGTAGCAATTTACTACAAATGTATTTTAACATATTTCAGATATCTTAACTTGTTTTTAACTCCCCATGCTGTCTATCTACTCATCTGTTGTCTTGAAATTCACAGCAGACAGCATGGAAAGTCACTCATTAGAAGGACAATTTTCAGTATTTTATCACTTTTCAAAATAAATACAAACAGCTTTTCTGTCTGTATTTATCTGTAAAAACCGAATACTGGGAGCCTTAATTATGCGGCAACGTGGTAAATCTAGAATTATGCGCTTAACACCTCAGCTGCAGGCTCACAGTGGCCTTTGATATAGTGAAGGGAACTTCATTATCTGACGGTAAAATGTGGGCAAAGACGTTAAGATTGTGCCATCTCTAGGAAAACCACACCATCGAGTGATGGAATTTAGACAATAAATTCACACAGGCTGCATATTTAGTCGGCAGTGATATCTAAACAGAGGAACCTCTGCCATCTGGTGGTAAAACATGGGACATTAAATCTGTTGTGTTTTTTTATTCCTCAGGCAAGGTGGCTTCGACCTCCTGGCCTCTTTCAGACATTCTAAATTACCCTGAGAGAACCGTAGTTGCAGTGGCGTAGCAGGAGCGCCATGGACCATACTGGAAGCTAGAACAAGCATTGGCATAACCAATAGGTCTCGCCTTTGGAACCTTATAAGTGTTTAGCTAGAGCTATTGGCTTTGCCAATGTCTTTAAGCAATGTTGTAGAGCAGGGTGGCTGCTGTTCAGCGTGTTGAAAAGTTATAACAGGAAAGTGTTATATGTATTTTTGTTACCAGATATTATGTACAACTGAACGACCCTATTAAAAAAGCATTAACATAAAAAACGTCTTCTAGTTTGTTTGTCCTTGCAATGCTGACAAATTCTTCCTGCCTGTTCTAATGCTTGTTTGTTAAACCTTTTTTTTGTTATGGGGGTGGGACATAAACAGCTGTTGCGCGGATATGAATTTACCTTAAATAAATGAAGACAGCTCCACGCCCAGGGTCAAATACCCAAAATTGTAGCTACTTTTGCCTTCTAGCGTGCTTACTAGCGGAAAAACAAAAAGTGATCTACGCGCTTGTCCTAGTTTGCCATACGCCGTATACTGGGACTAAGGGTCAGATGTAGTCTCTTACCTTATGACGGCTGTCTCTGGACGGATGTCCGTCCCGTGGATTCAGCAGAACTTCTAATCAATGATGGTGTCTGCTCACCGATCTTTTTGCGCAGATGTGAATCTGTTCGGGCCGGGGTCCTCCGTTGACAGCAGTCTAGGTCGATGAACCAATCTCACCTGGCTGGCTCCCCAAAATGTTGCTTGGATATGAATTTACCTTAAATAAATGAAAAGACGAGGTGTTTGGCAAAACCGTAAAAAGTTAATTTAATTAAACGCTGCGACTGGGAGAGCCTCTGCTCAAAGTCTCTCAGTGTACAAATTTTTGGCCGTCATATACAGTTCATGAGGTACAATAAAATTGACAAGGACACAGACCTCAGAAAGAGCTAGGGTGGGCCAGGATGTGTGTGTCCGGATGTCCGACATGAGGCACGTGTGATCACTGCGTGTGGTGTACATGTCATGTTCTGATTGGCAGAGTGTTTCTATCTACATGTGGTATCTAGCTTTGTGGTATTTTTGGGGAACGCGAGCTTTTGGCCAAATGTGTTTTATTAGGGCCATTTGCTTCAGACCTGTTTGTGGTGCGACTATCTGTCTGTGGGATCGATCAGGGTTTTCCCTGGTCGCGGGCTTGTCTTTGGGTTAAGAGGGACCCCACCTGTGACCTGGTATTCTATAGGTGTGGGTGTGGGTCGTAGCTCCTCCCTAACCACTTATCGCTTACTCAAGGTTGATGGGGAGGTCACCATGGGTGAATCCGACAGCAATGATAAGGAGTTCATTAGAACTCCTGAAACTAATATGGTAGTTACTGGTATCATTTTTATCGACATTCTTAACATTGTGCATACAGTTGTTATAGCGTACATCAATATTGTCCTTATTGGTATTAACACGATTATGCTTTCATAGGTCATAACGAAAATTGACATTTTTCTTACTGGTAATAATATTGTCGTTGCGCACGGATTATGGGGTACATTGATATTGCTACTGCCAGTGTCGGCACTGCTGTGCGGGCACAGGCTATGGCATACATTGATATTGCATAGACCGGTATTGGAATGGTCATGCGGGCACAGGTTATGTCATACATTGGCATTGCATTTATTGGCATTGATGTTGTCTAGCCTGCACAAATCATGGTATTCATTGAGATTGTATTCACCCATTCCAACATTCCCCCCTCTAGTTGGTTTTTCAACTACTCTATTCTCCTCATATGTCATGACAGTTATATTATTTGAAAGTGTATGTTTGAAGTGTTTGTTACTTTTTCCCTAGCTGTGTGCATACTATCTAATTTGAGGACTGCTTTTTTTTACAGCAGGAAACCCATACTTGTAGAAAACCACATTACCGACATACAATAATGAGAACTGGCATGAATGATGTGAATAGTATGGACCCCCATAAGGGGAAAAGATACTATGCAACTAGTCCTGCTCTGGGTCACCTCTCTCCTTCTTCTTGTCAGCTTGCAGATGATGCAGTTCATGGATGGCACGAGCCAATGTCCCATTGTCCATGTTGTTTCTGGGAATAAAAGTACAGCAGGAAGCACCAATCTCAGCATACACCCCACCCTCCATCGCAGTCGTCAAGTCCAACACATACGGATGTTGCATCACCATGAGGCGGATGGCCCTTAGTTCTTCATTGATCGCATTTAGTCCGAGCTCAGTATTATTTATCTGTTTCATCGTTTAACCTGGTTATCCGTAACCAGCGGGTGTTTGCTTTTGTTTGCATGGTGAAGAAGGATATAGACCGTCCGGCGTTTTCTTGAATCTCTGTGAACAGTCTAAATTCTTCTGGAATGTCTTTGTACAAGGACCAGCCAAAATAATCAGCAGTTCCTCTCCTGTGAGCCTGATGCAACAGAGTTGTTTTCTTCTGTAACAGATATTAAAACAACTCAGACAGATCTTCTCCAGGGACGACAATGGTTGGAGTGTGTATGGTTATGAGGGTGCAGAGGACCCGCCATCCAGGGACGAGCTGGGTGTAGGCAAGGTCACTGCATTGCCAGTAGAAATCCATTAACGTGGAGGTGCCCCATTAGAGGTCCAGTATGTGCATTACCATGCCCCAGTTCTCGTTATTGCCCAATGGTATGGTTTCTTTGCTATGAAACAAAGAGTACGGTGTAAGTTTCTGTACAATTTGGGGCTCCTCTTCCCTAACTAACACTCTCAAAAAACGAGGTTGCAAAAGTCAGTTCGGAATCTGTGTTACTTGAGCGATTGGCCTTGTGAAAAGTCTTTTGAACGTTTTGAGTGAAGAAATAGTGGGCTGCAGCTGTGCTGGTGCACTTGTAATTTGATCACAGACCTGTAGGATAAGATCTGCAGGTTGTAGGTTAGCTTGGAAAAAGCACATTATTAGGCAGTTTTAGAACATTCCTGCATTTATTTGTAAACGATACGCTATATGGTTTTACTGGGGAGCTAATTTTCCCTAGTGGTACTGGAAGGAGGTGATAGAATTTTAGTGGAATGGTGAGGTTTAATTTTAGTAGGTGCTAGAATTTTGGGGGGGAAATGGTGACTTCTAACTGTTTTAATGCTCTTTGTATTATGGGTTCCCCCCCTCTCCTTGCTACAGCTGGGACAGTACTCTTTCCTGCAGGCTGCTCCATTTAAAGGTGCAAAGTTTTAACCAGTGCAGGGGTGTCGTATTTGACCTGCATGGGCTATGCAATTGGGAGGAGAGGTGGATGTTTGATTGTGGGCTTATGTTTCCATTGACAATTGCACGTCTCTTGGGTTTCAGCACGTGGCATAGAAGGAAGTTTTTTTCTCCTAATTTAGGGGAGCTACTGGGTCACGTCCTTCCTCTAGAAGGGTTGAGAATCTTTGGCTGTTTGGTGCTGGTCCTGTTGGGCGGTAACTTGTGTTTTTTGGGCATTGCTAGTTTAAACATAGGATACTGGAGGTGGTTGGAAGGTCGTGTATGGACCCCCGTTGGAACCTGCAGGAAAAAATGTCTGGGACTATGTTGGTTTGCAGTGTTTTTTGGCAAGGGCCTGAGGTCTCATTTTGATTTTTCTGCTTGGCCTGATGGAGGTGGCGCTACCTAACTTGATGGAATCAGAATCAGAAATAAACTTTATTCGATTAAAAAAATTAAATCATAAAAGCACAATTAGCATGTAATATACACACAATCATAAAATCTTAAAAACACATTATAGCACCTGTTATGTAATCTGTCCTAACAAATAAAAATAGTTAAAAAGTCACCTATACAGAGCTTTAAAAAGCCAGGTCCATAATTCACATTGTATTCCTGCATCTATTCACAGCTTTCAGATATTTAGCTAATGGGCTAGTAAACAGATCGTATTCTAGAAGTTGTAAAATAGTGATCCAGCACGATATTAGCAAACAGCATTCATACATCAGATACTCACTTGGGCCCATACATTCATACTACGCTAATACTTACACTGGGTTTTATCAGTTGTTACTCTCTATCAAAATCCCTGCTACCAATTACCTTCTGATTGAAGAGTAATGACTTACCAATGAATCCTTTGCTAATTGGGAAGTTTAAAATGAGTGACATTCATTATAGTACATAATCCTGAAATAACCACTGAGTCAGGAAGTTTTAAAATGTTTATCTAAAGATTTAGCAGAGTAAAATACAGAGCCACATGGTACTTAATCACAATACCCAAGATTAAGCATAGAAATGATTATTGCTAATCAATGACGGTGTTTAAAGAAAAGGAGAAGATAGAGACAGCAGCGCAACTAAAGGTTGCATTATATTTACCTAAGTGCGAGAACCAAAACCCCTTAGCCAAGGAGTTGAAAGAATAAGACCCAGGAAGGATGAAGAGCAAAGACCTCCTCCAGGATCATGACAGGACCAGTGACCTCTCTACAACGACGCCTGCGTCGTTCCCCTCTCTGATACTCGGCTTCTCCTCGATTCTCCCGTGCCTTCCTTCTAATGGACTCCGCCGCCCCCTCCTCAGGACCTCTTCTGGACAGGGATTCAGTCTGCAATCGATCAGCTTAGCGGTCTGGAGCTCTTCTTGTCAGCATCTCCGCTCTCCTGTGCTTCAAGACTTCCGACTTCTTTAATTAACTAATTCTATATCTATTATACCCTTCTTCGCCCATGTACCTCCCCTTAATGTTGCTAAAATATGGGACCACTACTTCTGATTGGACAGGGATAGGGGGTGGATTCTCGCACCATATCGATTTGGCCTAAATTGTAAAGCCTATTGTTTTTAAATTCCCACCCCTTCAAATTAATACATTCGCTTTATTTCCCACCCGTCTCATGACAAATGTAAACCAATTTTCATAAACAATGTATCAATGTACAACAGGAATGGCAAAAGTATAGCATCTTCGGCCATCGGGTCGCGGCCTTGGACGACGTCCAGATTGACTTCATTTGGCAGGCACACAGGACACATGCGCAGAACCATTTGCCTCTCGAGTTTCAGGTCACCAACCCAGGCCCAAGTTTACGAACTAGTAAAAGTGCAAGAAGCAAATATTAAAATCACAAAATAAAATGTTTCACTGTATGCCCACTTTTCCTACTCTATTCCCATTTTATTATAATTTTTATCCCGCGTTAGTAGCATTAGGAAACGACAATTTAGTAATGACATGAGAGCAAGCTGAAGCATGTGAAAACATCAAGCAGCCATTTTACTACACACTGCGCAGAAGCAGAAATTTCCCACCAAGCAAAGAAAGACGTCACACCATGTGATATGGTTGCGACATGCGCATTGAGTTTTCCCGCGCATAGCGGCCATTTTGGATTACAGACAAGCGTTATTCATTAGTAAAACACATAGGCAAGCTTCCTTCCCTTTCGTGTCGTGAATGCAAAGGTTAGTATAAACAATACAAGTTTTTAATAAATTAATACTGTGAGGAGGATTGAATACAAGCAAGTTTCATTTATGAAACCTTGCTCTATCAATAGGAAAGGCTGGGCAGCATTGTCTCAAGCCTAAGACCCTTAATATAGGGACAATCCATACTTTCCTTAACACAGAATACAATTTACAAAAAAATAAAATGTGCATTGTGGATTGAGTAGATAAATCGTCACAAGGGCACGGGCATAGAGTTCTTGACCAATCGTTCGTACATGGGAAGGTTATTAATCTGTAAAAATTCCCTAGACGGAAGCGAGCCAGTAACATTCTGTCGTACCCCCCTTCAACTGTGACTAAGTATGGTTGCACACCCGAATGCAATAATAGCTTTTGATTTTCCATCACAGTGGGCTTTAATATTTCAGAAGAAAGTCTAATTGTCTCCAGGAGTTCTAAACAGTCTGTTTTTAATGTTTTTCTCGAAACTGAGATGATGCTTCCTGGGTCGTCAAAATATTCGGGGTGCCCGAGGTCTGACATGAAGTTCTTGACGTATTTTATCCAGGGAATATGGAGCACCTTTTGTAACTTAAAACAATCATTTAACACGTCCCTATTGAAACTAGTAAAAGTTGTAGACCATATCTTGTGCCATAACAAGATTGGTTGAATCTTAATTAGGTCTGTTATGTATGGCATTCCAAGCTCTGCGTGACAGATGAAAGTAGCAGTGCTATTCGGGACCGCTAGTAAGTACTTCAGAAATGCGTTCTCTATTAATTGAAGGGGCTGTGAATTAGCATAGCCCCAAATACCGGTGCCATACATGGCTGTTGAGACGCACTTTGCTTTATAGATCTCCAATAATTCCACTACCGGCCTTCTTCCCAATTTCCTGGCAAAGTTTGCTAGAGCTACCGTGGCTCTTGAGAACAGCAGTTTTCTTGCCGAAATGGCTTGTGACCAGGACCCCTTATGGTCGAAGAGGATCCCCAAGTACGAAAATCTATTTGTGAACTCGACCTTGTTGTTGTTAATGAAAATATCTCGACATTTCGTGCTATTGGATCCACATTTCATTATGAAAGTTTTGGTTGTGTTTACTTGAAGGCCCAGTTTTGACATATAGGTGGAGAAGCTAGAAACTACTCTTTGTAGCCCAAGTGGTGTACACGACATTAAGACAGCGTCGTCCGCGTACAGTAAAGCTGGGATTGGACGCTTGTCAATGTACGGCAAATCCTTGCACTCGTTAGTTAATACAGACCCTAAGCTGTTAATATACAGGGTGAAAAGGAAGGGGGCAAGCACGCACCCTTGCCTTACCCCCTTGCTAACTGAAAATGGAGCAGTGCACTCTCCTAAACTTCCATATTGGACCCTGGCTTGGGCGTCATAATACAGCTGCCTCAGGAAGGTAATAATTTGCGTTTCCACGCCAAGTTCCTCTAAAATGCTCCAAAGTTTATCATGACTTACACAGTCAAACGCGCAGCTAAGATCTACAAATGCCAGGTAGAGTTTCCCTCCTTTGGCCCGCGTGTATTTACTCAAGATGATATTCAGATTTAGCCCCTGCTCAATAGTACCTAGGCCCTGACGGAAGCCGTATTGAAGTTCAGTGATCACCCCAGCATCCTCGGCCCAGTTCTGCAATCTATTCAATAAAATACGGCTGGTCACTTTAACAAAGGAATCTAATAGAGATATTGGCCTGTAGCATGCAGGGTTGTTACGGTCTCCCTTCTTAAAAATCGGTACTAAGATCGATTCAGACCAAGATGATATAAAACCCTGCTTACAGGAAGCTTTCAAAACCAGTGTTAATAGTGGACCCAAGAGTGATGGATTTGATTTATATAGGTCCACCGGCACACCGTCAGGACCTGGGGCTTTACCGCCCGCGCTTGCCTTTAACGCAAGGATGACTTCATCTAATGTGAAGTCAACCTCAATCGGATGGAATTTCGGCGGTTCTAACTCCAGAGCTTGTCTGGACCTTGCCGGGGATGATGCCAGTGCATTGTCATTAAACATTTTAGAAAAATGTTCCACTCATTGGTCCTCACCTATATTGATCTCTATTGATGGTAAATCTCTCGGGGCTAAAAAGGGTGCATTTACTGCCCCCAGAAGCCTAAGTATAGAGGCTTCATGGAGGGCCCGCCAAGCTTTGTCTTTTAAAACATCCTTTCGTTCTTTGAGAGCTCTTCTGTACGCCTTTCTGGCCGTCTTAATTTCACCTTGAGTTCTATCGGGCTTATGCAATAACCTTTTCAACTCTGAGTGAGCTTTGGAGCCTTTTCTATCGAACCATCCCTGGCGCTTGGTGTGATGTTTTTTGTTGTTCCCGTGTAAAATCCTCTTAACTTTGGAAGATATTGTCGTAAAGGATTTCAGGATATCTGCATATGCAGCTGTCTCATCAAGACAGACTGCAATATCTGGTCTACAATTATTAAATAGCGTCTTTATAAATTCTGTTGGATTCAATTTCGACCAGCTCAGTGAATATCCGTTAATTGTATTTAAGACGATGTTTTGGGCAAGATGTTTAGTGGAGCCTTTTATGTTTAATACATTACAAGGGAAGTCAAGGGTGATACTTATGGGGAAGTGATCACTTAAAGCGACGGGGTGGGTCACAAGTTTATGCAGTCTACTAGAATGTCTGTTTGAAATCAGGAAGTAATCGATAATTGAGCACATCCCTCATCCATTTAAAGTGCAACTAAAAGGGACATTGGGAGAACATAATTCGTTAGCAAAGCCTAAGTCCAGAGCAAACTTTATAGAATTTAGATGATCCCCAAGTTTAGTGTGTGAGAAATGGGCTAGATCGACTCCATCATCTGACATTAAACCACATGTCCTTCTGTAGAATGTGAGCACAGTACAGCATTGAAATCCCCCCCAGATAATGCACATATCTTTATCCCACTCATTCTGCAAGTTATTCAAAGCGGTCTGTAGTTTTCTCAACACCCCCTCGACCTGATCTTTCGGAATGTTGTTATAAAAATTCAGCGGGGCAGTGCAATGCGCGTCGTCAATCTAGAACATCAGTACCTGATAGAAAGCGTCTGACAGCATAAGTTCTATCCGCTTTACATTAACTCTGTGGGACACATATGTACATAAACCGCCCTTGTTCCTCCCGTGTGCGGATGGGACCACCGGGGAATGTAACCATTAATGTGCAGAGAGCCCTCCGCCCAGGTTTCCTGCAGGCGCGATGCATTTTCCTATGGACTGGGGTCGTGTGATTGGATTCTTTAGGAGTTTTGATGAAAGCGCTGCCATTGTGGCCATCACTGCCCTCTGTGTGGTGGGGAACCAGGCTCCTGACGCTGACGCATTCTTCTCGTTTTGGAACTAAAGGAGGGCCTCTGTTTGGCGGTAAACCCTGAGGCATTGAGACTTATACACCCCACCCAAAGTTTGACTTGGGTGAGCTGTCCTGGGTGTCTGTTTTTATGCACCAGCTGGGGCCCCCCCCCTGCTCCTGCGTCAGCCTGTCCTTCCCCCAGGGGCATGGTCAGCCAACCCTTCCCCGGGGGACTAGCAGCAGTGGGGGCCCTGGACCCCTACCCCTGTGGGCGCCTGGATGGCGAACTCCAGCGTGGATTTCTGGTCAGCATAGTATGGCCGTCCTGAAGTCTGGCCATGAAGGCAGGTAAGGAAGTGTGACTGGGAGTGGTGTGGAGGTGATAGATTGTTTTGGGAGATGGTTTTAGACTTACGACATGTTTGTACCCTGTGAATGTGCTAAGGCACTACCACCCCAGACAGTCTCCCCACCTTGACGTGGCTGTGAGTCCTGCCCCTGCTGGACTGGATTCCCTGTTGGTTGCGGCGATTGCCATGCGCTTGACCACTCACCTAGTGGGATGGATGTGGCCATATTCCTTTGAAGCTGATTATGTGATGTGTGTGCATTGTCCTGTGCTTGGCTTTGGGGTGATTGCTCTGTGGGGGCCCTCCCCAGTACTATTCCATTCTGATCCTGGTATAATTTTAGGTGGCACCGGTTAGCCTGGTGGCCCATTCTGTAACAGTAGTGGCACTCTATGAGGCTGGTTTGGGCCCAGCCTCCTTGACCTCAGCCACTAGGATTGGGGGATACCTTTAGGGGTCCGTATGCAGAGCTCCCCTAGAGCTATCTGGACGTTCGCAGCTAACGCAGCCCCATCAAGGGCAGTCTTTTTCAACTTATGTTGGACCAGTTTGGCAGTGTCTCTCTGGGCCTGCTCTTGTTTTTACTTGTCCTTCTCCTGTCTCTTCCAGTAATAGTGTAGTGTGTGGGCCTGTATTTCCTGCCAAGCTTTGGTATCTAGCCCTACTACACTGCCTAACCCAGTCTGGATCTCAGTTGGTAATCCCCTCTTGAGGATGTTGTAGAAGAATGCAACCTGGAGACCCGTGTCGGTCCAGGGCTGTCCTGTCTCCCGCCCCCATCATTCTCTCATTCTGTCTAGGAATTCAGTCATGGTCTCCCCAGGCTTCATGCTCTCTGCCATCAATCCTCCTACATCTGGTTGGTCATAGAACAACTCCCTCAGGGCCGTCGAGATCTGATGTCTGAATGAGTTAAATGCGGCCCCATCATGCTCGGTGTTGATAAGGTGACTGCGGGATGTGGTCTTGGGAGAACACCGTGCCGATCTGCTCACCAATGAGGCTGCTGAGCAGACTTTTGATGTCACCTATAACTAGGTTCATATCTGCAGTGTTCTTTTCAAAGCAGGAGATCCATTTTCCTGCCCCGGACATCAATGGGGGCAGTTTATTCCTGAGCCCTTCTTTGTCCATCTGTGCCCAAGGCAAGTAGATGGTTCCTGCTGCACCTTTCTGGAGTAGCGGACAAATCCTGGCTCGGGGTAGCTGTGTCACTTTCTCCCTGATGTGGCGCTTCCATCATCTCAGGCACTCCTGCATGTAGGGGTAGTTCCATTTCAGATCTCCCGCTCCATGCTGAATGCAGTCCTCCGCAATGGCCATGTCCTCGGGCTCAAAGGATCTCTCTTCTGGCCAAGGACGATGTAGGAAGCTGCCTCTCTATATACTTGTAACAGGAGAAAGGACTGAACTCTACTATAGGGGTGGGATGATTAGGTTGCTTTTTATTGGTACAAAGCTTTGCAACTCTCAAATAGGGGCGAACCACCAGACGTCCGGGCTTCCTTCTGGCTCCAGCGGTGGTATTTCTTGAACTCCGTTCCTGATTTGTGGGCGGGGCATTGCCTCGGGGGGGGGGTGGAAGGACATAGGGCTTTAGTAATTCAGGCTATCTGGTCGGTATTGGTCCCAACACCACTACACAAAAGGTTCGTGCTTTTAAAGTGTGGGGATACTTCTTCCCCCTTGGATAGTGCTTGTGTTACTCTATAGAAATGTGCCTGACCCCCAGGTGCAAACACCCAACTTCCAAGTGAGGAGTCTTCCTCTTTGACCAGGCTTGTCTAGGGACTGTTACACACCAAATAACTGTTCCTGTGCACCTGCCCACCACCTTGTGTCCCCCTGCCCCTATCCAGCACTTGCCTATGGCCATGGCTGTGTCCCAAAGCCCCGACAGCCACGCCCGAACGCCTATCCCCAGGCAACCGCCTCTGTCTCCTCCTGGTCTGCTGCCGGCGTCTTCCGCGTCTACCAACCAGGTTCCGGCCGGGCCCTTCCTCTTGAGTTCTCTTGGGCCTCTTACTCCGTCAGGAAAGGGGCTCCATCCCTGCAGACGTCCTTCATGGATTCCTGCCCTCGAGCTGCTTCCTCCATGCTCCGTGTTCCTCCTCCGCGTCCTGTTCTCCCGCCTCCGTCCTCTCTGTCTGTGCTGCCATCATTCCAGTCCCCACCATCTTTAACCTGGTTGACCACAGAGTCCTCAAATACTAGCACGCCGATCTGGCAGTGCTCAGTGCCCCTGGGGTACTGAAAGTCACGCTGCATCTCCAGCCATACAGAACTCCCGGCACAATACTATACCAAAAAGAGGTATAGTGTGCGGAGAGTCTAGTGGATCTCCAGAGGGTTATCAGAGGCTAAAGTAGATAATACTAATGCTCTCTTTTGTGGTAGTGTGGGTGAGCACTTAGGCTTATCAGACGGTAGCATTTGTTGTACACATAGTGGCAGTAAATGAGACACACACTCAATGAATAAATCCCAAACCAATTTATTAAAAAGAACTTGGTTATATTTGTTTTGCAGAACCACAGAACTTCATTTTAGGTAAGTACGTTTTGCAATAGAAATACTTCTCAATAGAAAAAGTGGACAATTAGTGCAATTTTCAGACTTTGCAATGTTAACCTAAGGAAGGAAGAAATCATTCAACATACGTGTAGGCAACATCGACTTACAAGTCCAGTCTTAGGCAGTTAAGGCCAGTATTGGGCAAGGGTCAGTTCAGCCCCAACAGTACACGACCAACGGCACGGGGAAGCCAGGTGCAGGGTGCAAATTCGAGGTTGGGTGCCCACCACAAATCAATGGGGACTGGGGCAATCATACAGAGGCTGCTTACAGGTAAGTAGCAGTGGCTTGGGGGGCTAGTCTCCTGGGGTTGAGGCCAACACTGGACAGGGCCCAAGGTAGCACCTGCACTACACCACCAACGGCACGGAGGCGGCCAGGTGCAGGGTGCAAGTTTGAGGTCGGGTGCCCACTACAAATCAATGGGGACGGGGGCAATCAGACAGGGGCTGCTTACAGGTAAGTAGCAGTTGTTTGGGTGACCAGTCTCCGGGGATTTAGGCCAACACTGAACAGGGCCCAAGGCAGCACCAACAGTATACCACCAGCGACACAGGGGCGGCCGGGTGCAGTGTGCCAACACAGCGTCTGGTGCCCAATGAAAAGCAATGGCGACAGGCCAAGGACTGCAGGCTCAGTGCAATGGGCCGATCAAGAGAAGCCAACAGCTGTAGAGGTACGTTGCGATGCTCGGGGATGTAGGGACACCTTTTGTCCTCTTCACCAAGGCCCAGGATGGACGTGTGCAGGGGTGCCTTTCGGTGTCGAAACGGTGTACCGGAGCAGGTCGCGGTTGAAGGGGTCCCCATGCAGAGGCTGCAGGTAGCGTCAAGGAGTCCGGGAGAGGTCAGCTCACGGTGGACTCAGGGTCTGAAGTGCTGGGGAACCTTGCTGGAACCGATGTGCAACTTGGATTCAGGTCAGAGCCATCAGGTGCAGAGGTGGAACTGAGGGCAGGCTTCGCGGTTCTTCAGGTCACAGAGTCTTTACTTTGAAGAGGGTTCTTTGTAAACAGGTCTGCTGTTCTCTGGAGATCTTGGTCTTTATCGAAGGCAAGCAGTCCTCCCAAGGTTCTGGAGGTCGCTGGGCTGCATGACGAGTCGGCTTTTGGTGCAGAATCGTCAAGGGCTAAAGGCAGGCTGGTAGGGCTGGGACCAAGTCAGTAGTTCTCCGCAGTCTTCTCTGCTGGTGAGGCTCTGTAGTATCCGGCTCTTCTTAGGTTGTCAGGAACTGAAGTTCAAGGTCTGGGGACGCCACCTAAATGCTAGATTTAGGGGTGTTACAAGGGAGTGACAGGTAGTGGCTAATGGGCCCCTTACCTGGGGTCCCTACACCCTTTATCATGCCCACCTCCTGGGGAGGGGGGACATAGACCTAGCCCTGATTGGATGAGTCCCACTATCTTCAAGATGGTGGAGACTGAAAAGTGTACTTCACTTAGACTCCAGCACCAGAGGGGAGGAGTTGGCAGAGGGGGGGTGCACACCTATTCTATCCACGTTTTCCCACCTGTCCTCCTGCCAAAAAGGGGGTGAGGACAGGAAGGAGGCCTGCTCCCTCTAACAGGAGAGGCTGAGGTCGCATTACAAAGGCGGCAAGGCCTTTGAAGCTCCCCGCCACGGATGGCTCTTCCTGACCAGGGAGAGGTGTGAACACCTCTGCCCAGGACAGTCTTTGTTCTTGACCTCAAAGCGCGCTGGCACTTTCTCCATGAGGTCAGAACACTGTTTGTTGGTAGCAGGCTGACTCAGGCCAGTCAGTGACCACACTAAGGATTGGTAGGTTTCAGGGGACCCCTCAAGGGGCCCTCTGTGTGCAGTTTTTACTAAATCTGACACTGGAATCAGTGCAGGTTTATTATGCTGAAATGTTTGGTACCAAACATCCCATGCTTTAGTGAAGGCATCATGGAGTTGGGAGTAGGAGAGTAGGATCTGCTTCCCATGGGTACCCCCACTTTTTGCTGATGCTTCACTGTTTTTCGACTTTAGTCTGGCTGGGGCCCTGCTAATCAGAACCCCAGCCTAGCTGCTTCCTCTTCCAAAATGTCACCACAGGTCTGCTACTGCAGCCTGAGTAAGGTGGTGCCTGCACCCCTTACAGTGGTATAGGCTACCTATATCACTACCATTGCACACACATATAAACCTATAAGTCACTCGTATGGCAGGCCTTGACAATCCTGAAGGCAGAGTGCTTGGTTTTCATGTGAGAGGGTGCCCCTGCATGAGCAGAGCCCCTCTGCAGCATTCGGAATACCTCCTCTGATGCTGTTTGCAGTGCAGCCTGACCATATACTCTTAAGTGCATTATAACCTCGCGTTAAATGCTAACTTTGGGATGGCTGCACGGAAACATGTCGTGTTTGGTGTCAAACATCTTGGAATACTACCCCCCGCCAGTTCTGGCATCGGGGGTAGCATTCCACCCTTCTAGAGGGAGAGACATGTGCCAACCGGCATACCCGGTATTAACTTTACAGAGCCCTGGCATCACAAAATGGATGCTGCAGCCACAGACACGGGTCTGGCCTCCTGCTGCTGACCGAAACTCCAGCAGGGGAGGCCTGGACAATAGGTTTCCTGTTGCAGGGAGGTGTAACCACCTCCCAGACAGGCTGATGTGTATTGGGGCTGGGTGGGTGCACTCTCAAAGTGCTTTGAAGTCCAGCACTGGGGGCACATTTGGTGTCCCTGTGCATACCCCAGTTCAAACCGGCTCAGGGGCTTCCAGCCCCTGCTCTGGTGTGAAACTGGACAAAGGGAAAGGGGTGTAACCACCCCTCTGCCCTGACCCTCCCATAGGTGGGTCCCCAGAGTATGTCCAACCCCCTAACTTGGTATAAGTATGGGACCCCAGTCCTTAGGACTTTAGATTTACCTGGACGAAACTCTGATACAGAATCCTGGACCTTCGACGCTCTACTTCAAGATTAGAGGACTGAAGAATCTCCCTTGGGGTCAAGGAGTGACTCCCCTGCTTGGCAGGCACCTAAGAAGCAATTGTCCGGTCTGCATCGCTGGAGCTCCCGCCGGACACCGAAGTCTTTGCATCACCAGAGGTGGGTTTCCAGACTTCCCCGAGGCTGCCCTGAGTCCCCAGCAAAGCTGAGGCCCGTAGCAGTCGTAGGTAACGTGGAACCGTGACCCCTGGACACCGAGTACTTTTGCAAGTGCATCCTCTTCTGGGTATCCCACATAGTTGTGCTTTGGGCTCCAAGTAGCCCTCGCCTCCAACACCGACTGCACCGAAGATCACTGGCCTCCACTCCACGAGTGTCCTGTGAGCCAGCTCCAAGTGCGTCCACTCGAGGCTCCTTCGCGGTCGCTAGTCCGTTGGCTAGTGGGCCCTCCCGAAGGCAACTCTTCTTTTCCTTGGGCTTCCCTGGTTGCTCCAGGCGTGCCCTGACTTACCCTCGCTGGGTGAGTCCCTCAGACCTTGCTGGTCTGTACCACCGTCCTTCTTCTATTTCCACGAGACTTGCCGTTGCCAAGGCTTGTTGGGTCCAATCCGGTCGCCGACACCCTTCCAATCGACAGACGTCGTGAGACAGCTCGAATCCAGCTCCTGGTCGTCGTCGACGCCTCCTGGTCCTCGTGGCTGAAGAGTCAAGACGACCGTCAACCTACCTGAAGCACCCGACATCGGTGGGCATCTGCTCATCGCCTTCCTGGTCACTGGCTAGTGACCCAGACTCTGTCCCCTCTGCTTTCAGGTTCTTCAGATCTTCGATCCACCTTTGGATCCACCCGAACACTTTCGACTTGGCCGCCAGCAGCACTTTGCAGCAGATCGCCATTGAAAACGACGACGAAACCCGACCCCGAAAGACACCTATGTACCCGGCTTCCCTGGGTGAGGTAACTCGAGTACTCCGGTGCTCCCGTGGGTATAGACTCTAGAACAACCCAGTTCTAAAGGGGTTTGCTCCAAGTCCTCCTCTAAGTGTCCCTTTTCTTTAAAACTCCAACCGTGACATTCCCCATAGAAGTCAACGGCGGCTCGCGGCTGTGCTCTCACACTGCACGCATCCCCCGTGGGTCCCCTGTGTCACTACCTTGGGTGGTTCCTTGAGGGCCAAGCACTTCTACAGGCTCTAGGCCCTGTGTCTAGCTCAGTCGTGGTTCTTATACCACTTTATTGGTATATGGTTTGGTACGCCCCTAGGGCTTCAACGTGTATTTGTGCTATTACTGTTGATAACTGACTTGTAACTTATGTACTTGAACTCTAGCCTCATAAAGAGACTAGAGGGGTGTGTTTAAGACTAAATACATATATTTTAAATATATACCTGGTGTGGTCCTCTTTCATTTGGTCACTCAAGAGATTATAGACTGGTAAAACAAGCTGCTTTACATTCCTTCAAGACTTAGCCTGAAGGCTGCTCTCCATAGCTACCACTAGGATAGCTTTCAATAAAGGTTGTCTTTAACCTATCTCCAATAAGGGGTTGTTTGGACTGGTGCAAGGTGCCCACTATAATTAGTGGACAGCATATACCAGGCCAACGTCTCACATTGGTGTGTAGCGTGTGGGATTCCAGCTTGCTATTGTTTTACCAGATAATCTCAATTGAATTGATCAACTGAAAACCACTAAGGGTACCTTAGGTACATATAAATCAAGCTTAGTATACAGTAAGTAGTACTGAACTTAGAGTTGTGTGTTAAGGGATAGCACACCCTTTCTACAACTCAAGAGAGTTTAGTAGGCCACACTAGAGTAGGTAGTGCATACACCACACCTCACTAGTAATGTCTTCAAAGCCAGGACCCAGTGAGTCCTTGCCAGAAGCCAGTGGGCTTCTTCCCTCCAAGTATGATAATCTCCTATTCTTGGAATTGAGAGCATTGTGCAATACTAGGAAGCTGAAGACAGGCAAAAGTGCCAGCACCCAACACCTCAGAGAGGTGCTTCTGTCAGATGATCTCAGCAGACCCTTAGGGTCTGAAGGGGTAGGCAGGGAGGGTGGGTCAGAGGATGAGGAGGGGACCAGGGGTGACATCACCCAGGCCCCCCCCCTCTGAAACTGGCCAGGAAGGTGACAATGACCTTGACCTGGAAAACCCAGCCATTCCTGTGGAAGAAGAGGAGGGTCAGAATGACCTCCCCTTTGTCCCAGCAGGAAGGGTTGTGAGTGTGCCCAGAAGGACTAGATCTCCTTCTCAGGAGTCTAACCACTCTGACACCTCAATAGGGACCTCTGTCTCTTCTCACAAGAGGGAATCCTCTCATGAGAGGAGAAACAGACTGATTCAGTATGAGCAAGCCCAGCTTGAGCTCAGAAAACAGCAATTGGCTATAGACAGGGAGTCCCTAGATCTCTATAGAGAGAGAAAAAAGTTGGGACTAGAGTCCCATGGTGGCAGCAGTTTCCCCAGAGATAGGGAAAGGTCACATGACCATAGAAACCTGAGCAAGATTGTCCCTCCCTACCAGAGTGGGGATGACATCCACAAATGGATAACTGCACTGGAGAGGGCCTGTAAAGTACAGAGGGTCCCTCAGGAGCAGTGGGCAGCAATCTTGTGGCTCTCCTTTGCAGACAAAGGTAGACACAAGCTCCTCACTGTTAGAGAAGAGGATGCTGACAATTACAAAGTCTTGAAGAGTGCTCTAATTGATGGGTTTGGCCTAACAATTGAACAATACAGGTTAAAGTTCAGAGATACCCAAAAAGCACAGACTCAAGACTGGGTGGACTATGTGGATTGTTCTGCTAAGGCTCTGGAAGGTTGGTTATTGGGCAGTAAGGTATGTGACTTCACAGGATTGTACAATCTTATCATGAGGGAGCAGATTCTTAATAACTGTCAAAATCAGCTGTTGCATCAGTACCTGGTGGACTCTGATCTGACCTCTCCCCAAGAATTGGGAAAGAAGGCAGACAAATGGGTCATAACCAGGGTGAGGCAGAAGGTACAGAACCAAGGTGGTGACCCTAAGAAGCAAGATGCTAAAAACTCTGATAAGGGTGGGGAGAAGGGTAAAGACCAGAAGTCTTCACAAGGCCCCCAAAAATCTTCTTCAGGGGGGGGGTTCACAGTCTAACAAAGGGAAAGGCCAAAAGAAACCATGGTGCAAAGTCTGTAAGCAAAAGACACACTGGACCAGTGATTGCACCAAGTCCAAAGACTCTATTCCAGCCCCCACCAATGCCCCTAAGGCACCTGTTCCCCCTAGTGCAGTTACAGTTGGTGGTGGGAATACACAGGCCAAGGGTTTAGTAGGGTTGACCCTGGGTAAGGAGATGAGCTCTGACCTAGTGAGAGAACTCACTCAGGCTGTCCTAGTCTGTGATGGAGGCATGGATGTGACCTCCTCTGTGAGTCCCAGTAATCTGGGCAAGTACAGACAACAGCCCTTAATAAATGGAAAAGAGGCTTTGGCATTTAGGGACACAGGGGCAAGTGTCACCATGGTGACAAAGACCTTGTGGATCCTGGGCAGATTATACTTGGTGAAATGTACCAAGTGACCAATGCTAGCAATGTCAGAACAGACCATACTCTGGCAGTTGTTAACTTCTCCTGGGGAGGGGTAACTGGCCTTAAGAAGGTTGTGGTAAGTGCAGACCTACCAGTTGAATGCTTGCTTGGCAATGATCTGGAAACTTCGGCTTGGGCAGAAGTGGAGCTCAGGACCCATGCAGAAATGCTGGGCATCCCTGCAGATGTGTTTGCTGTGACCAGGTCACAGAGCAAAATGTCTAGCACTGAACAGGCCTTGGATCCTGGAAAAAAGGACCAAGTGCCATCCAAGAAGAGGAGTAGTAGGGTAAAGGCAGTGCCTTCCCCCTTGGCTCAGAAGGAAGATCAGTCTCTTCAGGGAGATGATCTCAGTCCTGAGGAAGGAACTGTCCCAGAGGAGCTTGAACCTGATCAGGTTGAGTTCTTGGGGACAGGGGCCCTTCCAGGGCAGATCTGAGCCAGGAGCAGCAGAGCTGCCCCTCTCTTGAACCCCTCAGACAGCAAGCTGCTGCTGAGGCTGCTGGGAAAGCTAGTGGTCCCCATACAGTGTATTGGGAATGGATGATGGACTCTTGTACTCAGAGTGTAGAGACCCCAAGCCTGGTGCCACCAGGAGGTTGGTTATACCTCTGAAGTTCAGGGGCTTCCTATTGACCCTAGCCCATGACATTCCCTTAGCAGGTCACCTGGGCCAGAACAAGACTTGGGACAGAATTGTCCCTCACTTTCACTGGCCCCACATGTCTGAAGACACCAAGGAGTTTTGTCGCTCCTGTGTAACCTGCCAGGCCAGTGGCAAGGCAGGTGGCACTACAAAGGCCCCCTGATACCACTACCTGTGGTGGGGGTTCCCTTTGAAAGGGTGGGGATTGACATTGTTGGTCCCATGGATCCCCAAACAGCATCTGGGCACAGGTTTATCCTGGTGGTAGTGGATCATGCCACCAGGTACCCAGAGGCTATTCCCCTTAGGACCACTACAGCACCTGTGGTGGCAAGGGCCCTCCTGGGAATTTTCTCAAGAGTGGGCTTCCTAAGGCGGTTGTATCAGACAGGGGTGCCAACTTTATGTCTGGATACTTGAAAGCAATGTGGAAGGAGTGTGGAGTGACTTACAAGTTCACCACACCCTATCACCCACAATGCAATGGTTTAGTTGAGAGATTCAACAAAACCTTGAAGGGCATGATTAAAGGGCTCCCAGAGAAGCTTAGGCGAAGATGGGACATACTCTTGCCCTGCCTTTTATTTGCATACAGGGAGGTGCCTCAAAAGGGGTTGGCTACAGCCCTTTTGAACTTTTGTTTGGTCACCCTGTCAGGGGTCCATTGTGCTTGGTAAAGGAAGGATGGGAGTTACCTCTCAAGCCCCCAAAGCAAGACATAGTGGACTATGTACTTGATCTCCGCTCCAGGATGGCTGAGTACATGAAAAAGGCAACTAAAAACCTTGAGGCTAGCCAGGAACTGCAAAAAGCCTGGCATGACCAAAAGGCTGTGCTGACTGTTTACCAGCCAGGACAGAAGGTGTGGGTGTTGGAGCCAGTGGCCCCAGCAGCTCTCCAAGACAAATGGAGTGGACCCCACACCATTGTTGAACAGAAGGGTGAGGTTACCTACTTAGTAGACCTAGGACCACCCAGGAGTCCCCACAGGGTTCTCCATGTCAACAGGTTAAAACCATATGTGGACAGGGCAGACATGGGCTTGCTCATGGCTACTGATGAGGGACAGGAGGAAGAGAGTGACCCACTCCCTGACCTGCTCTCACAGAACCCTGATGATGGGTCAGTGGATGGTGTAGCCTTGGCAGGCAGCCTCACTGCCCAGCAGCAAACTGATTGCAGACAGGTGCTCAACCAGTTTAGGCATATATTCTCTCTGACTCCAAGTCAGACCACCTGGTGCACTCATGAAGTGGACACTGGGGACAGTCTGCCTATTAAAAATAAGATTTATAGGCAACCTGACCATGTCAGGGACTGTATCAGGACAGAAGTCCAGAAGATGTTGGATTTGGGAGTTATTGAACCCTCAGATAGCCCTTGGGCTAGTCCAGTGGTCCTTGTGCCAAAACCTCACACCAGTGGTGGGAAAAGAGAGATGAGGTTTTGTGTGGACTACAGGGGTCTCAATGCAGTCACTAGGACTGATGCCCACCCAATACCCAGGGCAGATGAGCTAATAGACACGTTGGCATCAGCCAAGTATCTAAGCACATTTGACCTAACAGCTGGCTACTGGCAAATCAGGCTAGCTGATGATGCAAAGCCAAAAACAGCATTCTCAACCCCTAGTGGGCATTATCAATTTGTGGTAATGCCCTTTGGTTTGAAGAATGCACCTGCCACTTTTCAGAGGTTGGTGAATACAGTCCTTACAGGTCTGGAAGCCTATAGTGCAGCATATCTAGATGATATTGCTGTCTTTAGCTCCACCTGGGAGGATCACCTGGTCCACCTCAGAAATGTTTTGCAGGCCCTGCAGAAAGCAGGCCTCACTATCAAGGCCACAAAGTGCCAGATAGGGCAGAGTCAGGTTGTGTACCTGGGCCACCTTGTGGGTGGAGGCCAGGTTCAACCCTTGCAGAGCAAGATCCAGACCATCATGGACTGGACTGCTCCAACTACCCAGACTCAGGTGAGAGCCTTTTAGGCCTGACTGGGTACTATAGGAGATTTGTCAAGGGGTATGGATCAATAGTGACACCCCTGAATGACCTAACTTCCAAGAAAATGCCCAAAAAGTTCAGTGGACAGTTAGCTGTCAAAAGGCATTTGATGACCTGAAGCAGGCCATGTGCACTGCTCCCATTCTACAGAGTCCTGATTACTCCAAGAAGTTCATTGTCCAAACAGATGCATCTGAATTGGGGGTAGGGGCTGTACTGTCACAATTGAATGATGAAGGTCAGGATCAGCCAGTAGCTTTTATTAGCAGAAGGCTGACCCCTAGAGAGAAACGTTGGTCAGCCATAGAGAGGGAGGCCTTTGCTGTGGTTTGGGCTCTGAAGAAGTTGAGGCCATACTTGTTTGGTAATCACTTCCTTGTTCAAACAGACCACAAGCCCCTCTTATGGCTAAAACAAATGAAGGGTGAAAACCCCAAACTGCTTAGGTGGTCCATTTCCCTACAGGGGATGGACTTTACAGTGGAACATAGACCTGGGAGTAACCATGCCAATGCAGATGGACTCTCAAGGTACTTCCACTTAGAACATGAAGACTCAACTGGACAAGGTTAGTTTAATGTCCCTACGTTTGAGGGGGGGGGGTTGTGTAGGAGAGTAGGATCTGCTTCCCATGGGTACCCCCACTTTTGCTGATGCTTCACTGTTTTTCGACTTTAGTCTGGCTGGGGCCCTGCTAATCAGAACCCCAGCCTAGCTGCTTCCTCTCTAAAATGGTTTCCATGTGCCTTAGGCACATCTCTGATTGGAATCTGGAGTGCCCTTATAAGTCCCTAGTATATGGTATACTATGTACCCAGGGCATAGGTACCTCAGAGGCCTGCCAGGGGCTGAAGCATGTATTATGCCACCCCTGGAAGGCCAGCCAAAATGACACCACAGGTCTGCTACTGCAGCCTGAGTAAGGTGGTGCCTGCACCCCTTACAGTGGTATAGGCTACCTATATCACTACCATTGCACACACATATAAACCTATAAGTCACTCCTATGGCAGGCCTTGACAATGCTGTAGGCAGAGTGCTTGGTTTTCATGTGAGAGGGTGCCCCTGCATGAGCAGAGCCCCTCTGCAGCATTCGGAGTACCTCCTCTGATGCTGTTTGCAGTGCAGCCTGACCATATACTCTTAAGTGCATTATAACCTCGCGTTAAATGCTAACTTTGGGTTGGCTGCACGGAAACATGTCGTGTTTGGTGTCAAACATCTTGGAATACTACCCCCGCCAGTTCTGGCGGCGGGGGTAGCATTCCACCCTTCTAGAGGGAGAGACATGTGCCAACCGGCATACCCAGTATTAACTTTACAGAGCCCTGGCATCACAAAATGGATGCTGCAGCCACAGACACGGGTCTGGCCTCCTGCTGCTGACCGAAACTCCAGCAGGGGAGGCCTGGACAATAGGTTTCCTGTTGCAGGGAGGTGTAACCACCTCCCAGACAGGCTGATGTGTATTGGGGCTGGGTGGGTGCACTCTCAAAGTGCTTTGAAGTCCAGCACTGGGGGCACATTTGGTGTCCCTGTGCATACCCCAGTTCAAACCGGCTCAGGGGCTTACAGCCCCTGCTCTGGCGCGAAACTGGACAAAGGGAAAGGGGTGTAACCACCCCTCTGCCCTGACCCTCCCATAGATGGGTCCCAAGAGTATGTCCAACCCCGTAACTTGGTATAGGTATGGGACCCCAGTCCTTAGGACTTTAGATTTACCTGGACGAAACTCTGATACAGAATCCTGGACCTTCGACGCTCTACTTCAAGATTAGAGGACTGAAGAATCTCCCTTGGGGTCAAGTAGTGACTCCCCTGCTTGGCAGGCACCTAAGAAGCAATTGTCCGGTCTGCATCGCTGGAGCTCCCGCCGGACGCCGAAGTCTTTGCATCACCAGAGGTGGGTTTCCAGACTTCCCTGAGGCTGCCCTGAGTCCCCAGCAAAGCTGAGGCCCGTAGCTGTCGTGGGTAACGTGGAACCGTGACCCCTGGACACCGAGTACTTTTGCAAGTGCATCCTTTTCTAGGTCTCCCACGAAGTTGTGCTTTGGGCTCCGAGTAGCCCTCGCCTCCAACACCGACTGCACTGAAGATCACTGGCCTCCACTCCACGAGTGTCCTGTGAGCCAGCTCCAAGTGCATCCACTTGAGGCTCCTTCACGGTCGCTAGTCCATTGGCTAGCGGGCCCTCCCGAAGGCAACTCTTCTTTTCCTTGGGCTTCCCTGGTTGCTCCAGGCGTGCCCTGACTTACCCTCGCTGGGTGAGTCCCTCAGACCTTGCTGGTCTGTACCACCATCCTTCTTCTATTTCCACGAGACTTGCCGTTGCCAAGGCTTGTTGGGTCCAATCCGGTCGCCGACACCCCTGCAATCGTTAGACGTCGTGGGACAGCTCGAATCCAGCTCCTGGTCGTCGTCAACGCCTCGTGGACCTCGTGGCTGAAGAGTCAAGACGACCGTCAACCTACCTGAAGCACCCGACATCGGTGGGCATCTGCTCATCGCCTTCCTGGTCACTGGCTAGTGACCCAGACTCTGTCCCCTCTGCTTTCAGGTTCTTCAGATCTTCGATCCACCTTTGGATCCACCCGAACACTTTCGACTTGGCCGCCAGCAGCACTTTGCAGCAGATCGCCATTGAAAACGACGACGAAACCCGACCCCGAAAGACACCTATGCACCCGGCTTCCCTGGGTGAGGTAACTCGAGTACTCCGGTGCTCCCGTGGGTATAGACTCTAGAACAACCCAGTTCTAAAGGGGTTTGCTCCAAGTCCTCCTCTAAGTGTCCCTTTTCTTTAAAACTCCAACCGCGACATTCCCCATAGAAGTCAACGGCGGCTCGCGGCTGTGTTCTCACACTGCACGCGTCCCCCGTGGGTCCCCTGTGTCACTACCTTGGGTGGTTCCTTGAGGGCCAAGCACTTCTACAGGCTCTAGGCCCTGTGTATAGCTCAGTCGTGGTTCTTATACCACTTTATTGGTATTTGGTTTGGTACGCCCCTAGGGCTCAAACGTGTATTTGTGCTATTACTGTTGATAACTGACTTGTAACTTATGTACTTCGAACTCTAGCCTCATAAAGAGACTAGAGGGGTGTGTTTAAGACTAAATACATATATTTTAAATATATACCTGGTGTGGTCCTCTTTCATTTGGTCACTCAAGAGATTATAGACTGGTAAAACAAGCTGCTTTACATTCCTTCAAGACTTAGCCTGAAGGCTGCTCTCCATAGCTACCACTAGGATAGCTTTCAATAAAGGTTGTCTTTAACCTATCTCCAATAAGGGGTTGTTTGGACTGGAGCAAGGTGCCCACTATAATTAGTGGACAGCATATACCAGGCCAACTTCTCACACTGGGGAACTCGTAATGACGAGTGTCCAGCCCATGAACTTACTATGGCTTCCTTGGTCACTTACAACATCCAGGAATCGACAAGGATATTGCTGGGACAGATCTGCTCAGGCAGATAGGCCTTCCCAGGAGATATAGTGCACCCTGCCTTAGGGCTAAGGCCTGATAGAGGGGTTTCTTACTTAGATCTCATACAGTGTCTATGGCCATGACACACAGGGATGTGTGCCATGCCAACTCTTCAGTTTTGTCTGCACCAAGACACGCCGGCTGCAGTGGCACTGTGCATGTGCTTGGTGAGGAGTCTCTTAGGGGGGCACAATTCGTGCTGCAGCCCTTAGGGGACCCTCTTTAACCACAAGGCCCTTAGTACCAGGGGAGCTAAAGGGGTGCCAATTGTGGAAACAAAAGGTACAGTTTAGAGAAGGAGATCTGGCACAGGGGACCAAGTTGGCAGGGATCCAGTGCACTTCCAGGCTGGCAGGAGGTCCAGCTGCCTCCTCGACTGCTGGATTGGTGTCACCCAGCGCAGTGGCTACTGGGATGGCCGGCATCAGTGAGAGCACATCCCTACCAGTGTATGGTGGGGGAGATACAGATGCCTTACTTACAGACTCGGGATAGTCTTATAGGCTGGGGCCACCTTGAAGATGGCACATAGTTCTAGTAGGGCCTCCAGCTTAGCCTTCTTCTGGCCTGTACACCTGGTCTGTATGTGAGTCTTTGTATGTTCTACGGTGTTGGTGTCAAACATTGTCCCCTCAGGCCAGGGAAATGCGTGGGCTTTGGTATAGACGTGCTACTCACTGCAGTGTTTCTCTAGTTTCCTAGCTTGGGTGGGGAACCTCGCTTGCATGTGGCTTAGTGGAGTCACCATAAAGGATTAGGGAACTTGTTTTAAAGATTTAGAAAATTTGGATTGTCTTGAGATTCTTAAAATAATTACAAATTCTACTGTATTTCTGGGAAACAGTGTACATAGGGTGGTACCAAAACAAACTATTGGTCACAAGCTCTATGAAAAATAAATCAATACATTGAACAATGGACATTTAACACTAACGACGAATGAAATAGTAACAGCCTGAATGTAGGAAAGGAGGATGTCCTTTCATGGTTACCCCCACTTTTTGCTGGTGTCCTTCTGTTTTCTGACTAGTCTGACTGGGATCCTGCTAATCAGGACCCCAGTCACTGTGCTCTCTCCCTAAATTTCACTATGGTAAGTACTTTAGTACCTTCCCAATTGGCTACTGGTGTACCCTTCTAAGTCTCTAGTATATGGTGCTAAGGTACCCATGGCATAGGTACACCAGGGGTACCCCATGGGCTGCAGCATGTATTATGCCACCTATGAGAGACCACTCAAATTGTGACTACAGGCCTGACATTGCAGCCTGTGTAAGCTGGTGCTAGCGCCACTAACAACAGATATACGTTTCCTTCTATCTGAGGTCACTGCACTTAAAACCTATAAGTCACCCCTAAGTCAGGCCTTTCAATCCGGATGACAGGGTGCTAGGTTATAAGTGTGAGGGTGCCCTGCATGAGCAGGACACCCCCTTCAAACCTAGGAGTTGATTCTCCAGGCTTTGAGAGTGCGGTCAGCCATTTTATACATACAGTGGACATCAAGTCAATTACGAGATGCCTAACTATATATTGGCTGCACCGAAACTGGTCATGTTTGGTATCAAACATGTTGGAATCCTACTCCAACACCGATTCCAGTTTTGGATGTTGGATCCCATGTACTGCCCCCCTGTATTCCCGGTACCAGCCTTTCAAGGTCTAACAGCAAGCTAGTGCTGCTGCCGACCACAGACACGGTTCTGCCCTCCTACTGCTGAGCTGAGCTCGAGCAGGGGAAGGTAGAACAATACGTTTCCTGTCACAGGGAGGTGTGACTACCTCCCGGACAGGACTTTGTGTATTGGGCTGGGGTGGGGGTGCTTGCCAGCGCCACCAGACTGCTTTGAAGGGCACATTTGGTGCCCTCCTTGCATGCTCCAGTTGAAACAAGTTCAGGGAGCCGTTGGCTCCCGCTTTGGCGTGAAACTGGACAAAGGACATAGGAGTATCCTCCCCTCTGTCAGGCCCTCCTCTGGGAGGGACCCCTGAATCGTCCCAACCCTTTCCTTAGGATACTTAAGGGCTTACCTGTGGGTGGCCCTTCAGATTCATCGTGGGACAAGATTCAGATCCGAAACCACTTCCACTTCAACCATCTGGGCACCTTGGACTTCATTGAACTTTGTCTGGAACCGAGACTGCAACAAGGAAGACACCTGCTGCTCCTGGTCTCATCGTCCTGCCAGTATTCTGCCTCGTCTGTGCCTGTGCTTCAACCAGGTTCTTCACCAGGCCTGTGGGCATCAAAGACACCCAAAGTAATCTCTATTGGAGTGAAGGAGTCACTACCCTGCATCTGCAGGCACCGCAACAAAGCTGACCGGTCTGCTGCTCCTGAGGTCCCACGGCTCAGCAACACAGGTTGTGGTTCTGAACTCCCTCAAGGCCTGCACTGTCTTCTCATCAAGTTTGAGGCCAGTATCCCTCATTGGAACCGCTGGAACAGAACCCCTGTGCACCGCGTTGAACTGCTGTTGCCAAGGCTTGTTGACTCTGTCCTCAGATCTTCGGGCTGCAAGAAGCTCCAGCATCTCTTCCTGCCAAGTTCTTCATCCTCACCACATCCTCTGCACCGTGGGCCTGCATCCTTGGTGAGCTGCTTGAGGTCCTCTGGCGGCTCCTGTGCCTTTGGCCTGTGGGTCCTCTTGAGGGTCTTCTTTGGCTTCAGTAGGCTCCCCTGCTTGCTCGGGGCCTGCTCTGACTCTCCTGCATTTGGTGAGTCCTTTGGACCTTGATGGTCCCGACACAGCACCTTCTTTGTTTACCATGTCTGTTGCTGCTGCCAAGGCTTGTTGGTGCTCTTGCCGGACATTGACCCCCCTGGTTCTCGGCTTCTGATGTGGGACAGCTTGTGAATGGCTCCTGGTCTTCCACAGCATCGCCTGGTCCTCATAGCTGCAGCGACAAGGTCTCCGTCAACTCTCCTGCATCTTCCGTCATCGGTGGTCATTGGTCTTCCATGCCTCCTGGTCACTCTCGAGTGGCATAGACTCTGTCTCCTCTGCTTGCAGGTACTTCTCTTCAAGAATCCATCCTTGGATTCCACCGGACTCCTTCACCTTGTTCGACAGCGGTATTTTCACTGAAGTCCTCCATTGTGGTCTACGGCGATTTCCGACATCACTTCGCACCTATGCACCCGGCTTCCCTGGTGTAGGTATCCAGGTTCCTGGGCTATCCATGGGTGGGGTGACTCTCCAACCTTCCATAGGGTTTCTTCAGGGTTCACTTGGAAGGGTCCTCCTTCTTCAAAACTGCAACGCGACGTCCCCATTGACTTGCATTGAGTATGCAGCAGTGTTTCCACTCTGCACACAGCCTCGGTGGGGTTCCTGGGTACTTACCTTAGGTGGTTCCTTGGGTCCCCAGCTCTTCTGAGTCTTCTGGGTCAAGTCTTGACTTTGGTCGCAGTTCGCATTCCACTTCTTTAGTATATGGTTTGGTCTCCCTGTGGAGACCACTGTGTATTTGTGCTTACTTACCTGTTTCCTTTTGAAATATTGTGTGTACTGTGTTGATATCTCCAGGTAGGAGATATACCAATGTGTTAGTGAGTGTGTATAATAAATATAACTATTTTTATAACTACACTGTGTGGCTCTTTTTCGTTTAACCTACACTATATGATTAGTTCTGGTAAGACAAGCTGCTTAACACTCCTTCTGGGCTAAGCCCGAAGGCTGCTCTCTAGTCCACTGCTACCAGTTAGAGAGATTTTTATGGTTGTCTAAGACCACTAAAATCACCATAAGGGTTGTCTAGATTAGTGCAGGGTGCCTTACTTAAATAAGTGTGCACCATATACTAAGCCAGCCTCTTACACTGAAACAGAACACAATTGTTAGTTCAGAGCAGTATGAGTTGATTTGTAGCAGTAAACTATCAGTCATAAAGCATAGACTCACTAACATGACATAACATTTAAATATGCAGCATGATTTGCAAAATCTAAACAACACCACAACATCAATAAATGCAGAAATGGGAAAAATCTAAAAAAATACTAAAAAGAGAAAAGGTTTGACAGAATTTTTTTTAATTTTGTCCCAAAAAACTTGGCCCTCTCCTTGTGCCTATAGCCCGAGGAGAGGGGATGCTCTGCGTATTGCTTTGAGCTAAGTGAGCCTTTTAGACTGTCAATATTGGCTCGGTGGACAAAAAAATAGCAACGATTTGAGCGGAGAAAAAAGGAGTAACCAGATAACTATCGGCCTTCTGTGGGCAGACACAAGCTACACCTGATTCACCAAGGTCCACGTTTTCCCTAAGTTCCGAATTGCACACTATATCACACCGAGGGGTTGTGCATACCGACTGCCTGACACCCAGTGGTCCAAACAGAGAGAAAAAGGGGAACACCTCTCACTTCTTTTAGATGCTGCGAGTGTTGGGATTAATAGCATTAAGAAAACTTATGTGACTAAAATAAATAAAGTTGAGATGTTAGGTCTATATCACACCCCACCCCTATGCGTACCGACTTGCCACCATGCCAAGTGGTCCAATCGATCCCTTACTGACACCCAGGGACGAGGTGGATCCTCTGTTCCACGCCAGTGGGCCAGGGTATCCCTTACTGAAATCCGGGGACTGACCGTACTCTATGCTCCATGCCCAGGGTCAAATACCAAAATTGTAGCTTCTTTTGCCTTCTCCTAGCGTGCTGACTAGGGGAAAAACAAAAAGTGATCTACATGCTTGTCATAGTTTGCCATACTCCACATACTGGGACTAAGGATCAGATGTAGTCTCTTACTCTATGACCGCAGTCTCTGGGTGGACCTCTGCCCAGTGGATTCAGCAGAACTCCTAATCAATTATGGTGTCTACTCACTGATGTTTTTGAGTAGATGTGAATCCGTTCGGGCTGGCATTCTTCCGTCGACAGCAGGTAGGGCTCTATGAACCACCTCTCCTGGTTGGCTCGCCAAAATGTTGCTTGGATATGAATTTACCTTAAATAAATAAAAAGAGAAGTGGACTTTGGTAAAATAGGAACAAGTTGGTTTGATTAAACGCTGCGGCCCGGAGAGCCTCGACAGTGCGTCTGCTCAAAGTCTGTTGGGGGCATATTTACTAGGAAACTGTCGGAGTGCAGTGTTAAGCCAAGAAGGGTAACACAGCGCTCCGACAGTTTCCAAACGCAGGGATGCGCCGTATTCACAAGAATACGGTGCACCCCAGCCTTTCCCTTACCGTTGGCGGTAAATGTAGGCGCCTAGCGCCAACGCAGGCACTCTTGCCTCATTGTGCAAGGGTGCCTGTGTTGCAGGGCAAGATTGTTTGTGTGCAGAAGGGTGTCCCTTCCTGCACATAAACAATCAGTAATGGTGTTTTGTAACTTCTATGTGTGCTGCAGAATGCAGCACATACAGAAGCTGCAACTCGTAATTTTTTTACCTTCCTGCACATAAACAATCAATGACGTTTTGCTGTTTCACAATGCAGCACACATAGAAACACCAAAACGAGGAGAAATAAAGTGTTTCCCTGGCCTTAATTTTGGCGCTGCCCCATATTTACGCCACCCTTATAAATATGGGGCAGCATCAAAATCAATGGGTGTTGCAGCGGAATGCCCACCGCAACACCCAAATCAAATCAAATCAAAAATAACTTTATTCGGTTCAAGCGGACCATAAAAGTTTAACATACATAGATAAAACTGTAAAAATGTCATGTCCAATTTATACAGTAATGTGACTCAAATCACTAAAGGCTCAGAATAAAAACGTTCGAGACAATTTACATTACAGACCATGCCTACAAGCTCAGAGCCCCGAACCCCCATACTCAAGGCTCTGGGTTGCAGGCTTTGATACCTCCTATTGATTTTCATTACATCAATACTTGTTAAAAAATTGTTTTTAAAACCACTTAGGACACCAATATCTTTTTTATAATTCATCACGTTTCCTTATTGACATTGCAATCCTGATATAGGTTTAGGAATCGTGCCCTCGGCTCTTTATAGAGTGTGCAAAACAGCATAAAGTGCAAAGTGCTCTGCACAGCTAAATTATTGCAAGGACAAGCAGTGAGGTTCTCGCTCCAACCTGACTGTTTAGGGAAGGCCACAAGGAAGTGCAATGTACAAAGACGAAATCTAGTCATAAAAAAACGAGTCTGTGCATTAATAGTGAAGGGCAGGTAAAATTGCTGTTGTGTGGGGGACGGGTCTGAGTGACGTTGCATTCCCAAATGCCGACAACGCATATTTGTCTCAGCGTAGTATGCTTCTTTTATAGTCGTTTTCATGTTTGTATGAATGCTAGCTGGGTTATCATAGTAGTGCCCCAGGCCGATCTCGTTGAATTTTTCTCTGACAAAACGAAGCCATGGAATCGCCAGGGCATTATCAAGGTTAATGCAATCCTTGATAATTTCCCTTGAGAACGTTAGGTCCTCTGACGTCCAAATTTTTGCCCAGAGAACCAGTGGGCGATATTAATTCGGTCCTCTATAAAATACAACCCTACCTCCGAGTGGCAAAAGGCTGTGGGGGCACTTTTTGGGATCATCAACAGTCTTTATATAAACTTACTTTCTAAAATTTGTAATTGAGTACTTTTATGGTGTCCCCACACTCCTGTCCCATAATTTGCGACAGACAGGCATTTCGATTTGTATAAAGTGATCAATTCTGTTACCGGCTTGTGGCCTAGCTTACAAGCGAAGCGGAATAGACCCTCTACTACCTGGCTAGTACGCTGTGCCCTTGCTGTGACGAGATGGTCCCAATTCAATTTATTGTTAAAAACATTCCCCAAATATGTAAAGTTGGACACCGTATCAATGGTCTGACCCTTTACAGTGAATTTTCTTGTTTTAGTTTGATTAGGGCCACACACCATGATATAAGATTTAATAAAATTTACTTTTAGGTCCAGTGCTGACATAAAATCAGTAAAACCGTTCAGTGATTTTTGGAGGCTATTAGCTGTTAGGGCCATTAGGACTGTGTCATCCGCATACGACAACAAAGGGACTGGATTACCTCCTATTCTGGGGAAGTCTAGTGCCTTCTCTATTAAGAATGCCTCTAGGCCATTTGTATACAGTAGAAAGAGAAATGGGGCCAAGATGCACCCCTGACGAACACCTTCTGTGGAGACGATGGGCTTGGTCTTCTCCCCCCCAGGACCAAATCATATGGCTACTGTGGTGGACGCGTGCAACCTACGCAGGAGGGTAATAAGAGCTTCCTCAATGCCCATTTTCTCCATCTGTGCCCACAGTTTCTCCCGGTTAACCGTATCAAAGGCACTGGATAAGTCCATGAAGGCCAAGTGGATAGACCCCTTCCTGGCCCTCATGTACTTACCCATGATCAAAGACAAGTTAAGGCACTGTTCATTTGTCCCCATCCCCCTCCTAAAGCCATATTGCGTTTTGGACATAAACCCGGAGGTACCTGCCCAGGTCTCGAGACGCGCGAGAATAACCCTCCCCAACACCTTTACGGTGGCGTCAATTAAAGAGATAGGCCTATAGCAATCGGGATCGTTCCTATTACCCTTTTTGTATACTGGTACCACTATGGCCTCCTTCCAGGATGATGGAATGGGACCAGTTATCGCTGCTCTAAAGACACTGGTCAGCAGGGGTGCCCAAAGTTGAGGATTGCTTTTAAACAGATCTAAAGGGACCCCATTAGGGCCTGGGGCTTTCAAGCAAATCCCCTTCGCCAGGGCATCCTCGACCTCAAACACTATCAGGGAGGAGCTAAGTTGGTGGGCCAAGATTGAATCTATTGGCACATCTTCGCTTAGCTCCTGTGATGAAATACCGTTTGGGTTAAATATGTTTGAGTAATGGGATTCCCAAACTTCCCCCGGTATCATTGAATCCATACCCCTAGCATCTTTGGAGAATAGGGGGCGATTTATGACCTCCCAAAAGCTCTTGGTGTCTTTGAGTGTGCTGGCTCTCTCAAGGTCTTCCCAGGCTAACCTTCTCAGTTCAACTTTCCTCTGGGTGATTATGTTTTTATAAGCCAGTCTCGCATTTTTAATTAGGATTTTATCACAAGGGATTACATGCAGTGCCTTTTTGAGATCCTTTTGGGCCCTTGAACACTCAGCGTTAAACCATTTTGTCTCCTGGACTTCCCTTCTCCCTACTGCCTTTGTCAAGCTTTTGGATACATCCATGCAGATTAGTTGGAAGCCCTGTATAACCTTATCTGGGGGGGGAGTCATGATGTAGGCATTTCAAGTTGGAGCTTAAATTTGCCTTGACGATACTCTCCTCAAATTGGATAGGATTTATTTGACCCCATTTCAATCTCACCCCTTGGTTGGAATTATACTGAATGGGGCGGCCATCACTTTTCACCTCTTGGGCTATTACACATAGGGAGGCAGTGAGGGGGTTATGGTCGCTTGAGTTATTTGGCTCCACCTCAAAGCTACCAACGAAAGAGGCAAACTTTCTTGATATTAGCATAAAATCAATTACACTTTCCCTTCCTCCCCCCACATAAGTGGGGTACTGTGTTAGGGGGCTACTGACCTGGGTGTCAACCAGGCACAGATCGTTTACAACAATAATGGCATTTAAGGCCTCGCCCTGCAGTGTATGTTTAAAATGTGGCAGCGGGTGACCCTCTATGTCCAGCAGCCCACACACTCGATTTGGGCTATGCAGACAAAAAGTGCAATTAAAATCCCCCACCCAAAAGATACACAGGGGCTGCCACTTCCCCGCTATTTTATTAATTTCCACCTTAAGAGTGTCAATAACATCACAACTGCTTTGATCAAAAATGTTATAATACCAGTTGATCAGTAATAGCTTGGCCTGAATCAGGTTGGAATTCAAGATGAGTTGGTACCAGGGGGAATCAATTACAACCTCTGCCTGAATAGACCCATATTTGACTGAGATCAATGTCACCAACCCACCTTTTGCCCTCCCCGCTGGTGATGGAGTTGCGTGGACATTAAAAGAGCAATAACCATCCAACACAACATCTTCCTTGTTCCATGTTTCCTGGATACAAATAATGTCGAAGACCTTGACATACTCTAGCCAAACCTCATCCGATAATTTTGGGCGGATACCTGCAATATTCCAGGAGATGATTCTAAAAGGGCGGATATTATGGTCCCTGCTCCCTGTGTCCACCCTGTTGCTAGTAGTGGCAAACCTAGCAGGCGTGGTGACCAAGTCAGACCCCACCCCTCCTGGATTATGTGTGGGAGGTAAAATAGGTAGGTAAATTCCGGTCTCAGTTTCATTTATATTGTTGTGGGTATTGATTGTACTCTGAAAAGAAGAACTCAGGGAATTATCGACCAACCTATACCTTGGTATGCTAACAGAGGTATTAAGGTCTCTCCCAGGTTCACCGCTTATTTTTTCCGACTTGTCTAATCTACTCGGATGGACAGGTAGTCAATATACATCTGTTAAACCAGAAAGTGCCTCAAAGCGGTTAGGGTGAATACATGAGGATGGCTGGGAATGGGGATGTCTATTCATAGGCGGCTGCCAGGACTGTTGGCTCTTAAAAATCCCCTGTTGACGAGGGTAGAAGAAACCCAAGGAATGGGCCTGTATCCGCTCAGTGGGGAGTCTCTAAGATGTTTCAGTGCAAAGTCAGTGCACATCCTGTCATTGAAGTTCAGCACTGCACAATCCCTTTCTCTATTTTTTGGTATTTTGCCCAACCAGCTCACTTGCCTTGCCATAATGATATGTTTGGTCCAATTTATCTGGGACTGGATTTTGCTGTTGCACCAAAGGGCTGATTTATTAATAAGGCTCTGGCAGCTTTCCTGTTGTCCAAGTGGGAGATATGGGACCCCTGTCAAGATCAAAGTATAGGGTGTACACTCAGGGGGTAGATTTAAGATGGTGTTCTCGCCCTGCCTACTTAACGGACCAGGCGCAAGACCAGTTATAAGCCTTTTTTCTTTTAATTGATTCTCTCCGCTGTGCGGGTTGGATCTTAAATGGTTAATAACCCCTCGCCCCCCGTTAGAGATCCCATCTTGGCCAGATGCCATAACTAACGGTGTCGTTAAGAGGTTAGTGCAATTAACCAAGGTTGAGGGGAGTTCATGTGGTGTTATCGCATTGTGTGTGGTTATTGGCCCACTTTTTGCAGGCGACCCGCTCTCGGTGACACTAGAAAAAGCATTAGCTGCCTTTTCACCCGACCCATTAGCTAGAGTGGGCCCACCGCTTTGCTTAATTTGCGCGTCTGAATTCCCTGTGACCAGCAATAATCGCTCAAGTTGCTCCTATAAGCGACCCAGGAGGGATAAAATAGGTTCCAACGATTCCAGCACCACTTTACCAATTTGGTCTATCACCGTGTCCATTTCAGTCTGTGACCTAATGTTTCCTCCACTACGAGATCTTCCAACAGTTCCCAGTGGGTTTTGCTTTGTTCTCTTGACCCTTGGCGATTGGTCCCTTGCCCGATGGTCGGTTCCAGTTAAATCAGTACGCTTCCTTTTTCCCCTAGCTGTACTCTGAACCCCCCGCTTCCCTGTGGATGAGCATGTAACAGCTTCCTCTCCCTCTCGCCCTGCGCCTGGAGCGCCCTGGCTCAGAATTGTAATGGTGGGTGAAAGTGGGGGTTGTGCCGGTGGATCAGGGGATATTGCAGATGTTGTGTTAAGGACCCCCGTGGCAGCGACAGGATGAACAGTCAGAGCAACAGGTGGGGGTAGAGGAACTAGTAAAAGTCTGCGTTCAGCAAGTTCAATTTCTTTGCTAATAGCCCCCACAGCCTTCTGCAGGAAGCCATCCAAGGTAGCATCGGTGCTTTTCACAACAGGCGTGGGTTTTCTTTTCCCCATAACAAAGGAAGGCTTATATGCGCACAATAAAAATTAAAAACCAAGTGCTGAAAGATTTTCTGTTTTACCGTGATGCGACACCTCCTGGCTGGGGCTTGGCTCCTTTTAACCTGGGCGTCGGCCGATGAAACCAAGAGGGGGGCCCAGCCTCCTCCGGGCGCAGACGGGCACGCCCGCGCTGCGGGAAGCCCCCATTGATTTTATGCGCCCCCGGGCGCTTACTCAGCTTCCATCGCCTCCCTGGCGCAGAGACTCCTGGGGGCTGTAGTCCCCCAACACCGGACACACAGCGGGACACAGGCTTCACGGGCTCCCGCGCTGCGGGAAGCCCCCGTTGATTTTATGTGCCTCCGGGCGCTTACTCAGCTTCCAGCGCTTCCCTGGCGCAGAGACTCCTGGGGGCTGTAGTCCCCCAACACCTGACACACAGCGGGACACGGGCTCCCGCGCTGCGGGCAGCCCCTGTTGATTTTATGCGCCTCCGGGCGCTTACTCAGCTTCCAGCGCCTCCCTGGCGCAGAGACTACTGGGGGCTGTAGTCCCCCAACACCGGACACACAGCGGGACACAGGCTTTGGTCAAATTAAAAACCAACCAAGAGTAGGCCCCTTCCTTTCCTCACGTTGTCATTTCCTTTACTTCGTTCTGCTATGGTTCTTTGCACTTGGGGTTCTGTTGAAAAACTGTTGTTGTATATTACTTCTATATACTTCTAATTGATTTCTCCTTTCCCCTGACATACACAGGGGTGAGTGTTGGGGGCGGAGTTAAACTCAACCCCCCAACATCCTTTCCATTCGGGGTTCGGTTTCTTCCCCTCCTTCGGCCGCAGCTGGTTTCAGCCTTGAGACCTGGTCACCGCAACACCCATTGCACGCCCCTTTCATGGTAAGTGTAGCGTGAAAGGGGGCCTTATTCACAAATTGTTCGTTAAGTGGCTAAATGCCTCCTTGTGAATAAGGCAAAGGCTCTATCGACACAGGAACATTGGAAAAAGTGACATTCCTGTGGCGATAGGGGCTTGTAAATTTGCCCCTGGGTGTACAGAGTTTTGGCCGTCATTATATACAGTTCATGAGGTACAATAAAAGAAAATTCTACATTCCAAAAAAAGGATCTCAGTCATAAATTAACAGGAGCGGGCATCTGATAAGGACACAGATGGCTCTTGACCTCGGGGAGAGCTAGTGTAGGCCAATGTGTCCAATGTCTGGCATGAGGCGTGCGTGATTACTATGTGTGGTGTGCATGTTATGTTCATATTGAGTGTTTCTATCTACATGTGGTATCTAGCTTTGTGGTATTTTGGGGAATGTGAGTCTTTGGCCAAACGTGTTTTATTGGGGCCATTTGCCTCGGACCTGTTTGTGATGCGATTATCTATCTATGGGATCGATCAGGGTTTTCTTTGGGAGAGCGTTTGTCTTTGGGTTAAGAGACCCCACCTGTGACCTGGTATTTGATAGGTGTGGGTCGTAGGTCCTGCCTAACCACGTATTGCTGACTCAGGGTTGATGGTGAGGTAACCTTGGGTGAATGGGATAGCAATGATGAGAGTTCATTAGAAATCCTGAAGGAAGTGACCCGATTAGGGCCACCCGGATGACTCGCGACCACCTCTCAGCCTTCCATACAAAGAAGAGTCAGTCAGACATTAGAGAATACAAACCAAGAATATTTTATTCAAGTACACTCGAGTGGAGTCCAGTCTGACCAGCCTCCTGGGATTGCTGCAGAGGGACTGGCCTTAGCAAGCATGGTGATACAGTATGTACAGTTCAGAACCAATAAAGACACGCCCTGACTGGATATTTCCAGTTGGTAGCTGGTGAACAAAGGAGATACAGAAGGATGGGTTTCGATCCTGAGACCGGGTACATGCTATCTCAGCGCCAAGGTCACTCTGCCTGCACCCGCCGCTCTAAGGGTGGGAGCAGGCCTATCTAGTGGGAAAGGTATGTACAGACAAGGACAATGTATTCATTGATACAGCGAAGCTCAACCTTGGAGAAACGAAGACTATCACAGCTGCTTTCAGCTGGGGCAGAGAGAGAGTGAGACAGAAGTTAGTTTCAATCATGGCTCAAAATGGCAGCTGAATAAGAAAATGGTGCCGCGAATGCTAACTTAAGGTATACAATGCATGGATAACTCAGCTAAAACATTTTTATTCCAACAATCCTGAAACTAATACGGCAGTTACTGGTATCATTTTATCAAAATTTTTAACATTGTGCACACAGTTGTCATAGCGTACATCGATATTGTCCTTATTGATATTAACATGATTATGCTTGCATAGGTCATAACGTACATTGACATTCTTAGTGGTAATATTGTCGTTTGCGCATGGATTATGGGATATATTGCCATCAGTACTGCCAGTGTTGGCACTGCCATGTGGGCACAGGCTATGGCATACATAGATATTGCATAGACGGGTATTGGCATGGTCAAGTGGGCACAAGTTATAGCATACATTGACATTGCATATATTGGTATTGCCGTTGTCTGGCCTGCACATATCATGGTATTCATTGACATCGTATTCACCCATTCCAACACAGCGATGGTAGCGAGGTGGTCCTGCACTAGTGCAGAGCTGGTGCTGTGCTGATTCGGAGGTGGTGCTGCGCTAGTGCTGAGGTGGTGCTAAGGTGGTGCTGCACTGTTGCTGAGATAGTGCTGCGCTGGGGCTGAGTGATGCTGAGGTGGTGCTACTGAGATGTTGCTAAGTGATGCTGACTGGTGCTGAAGTGGTGGTGTGCTGATGCTGAGGTGGTGTTGCATTGGTGCTGAGGAGGTGTTCTGCTGATGCTGCGGTGGTGCTGTGCTGGGGTAATGGTGAGGTGGTGCTGACTGATGCTGAGATGGTGCTGCGCTAGTGCTGAGTGATGCCTCACCTACGACAAGCACTGCAGTAGGCACTAAACGTGGGGAATGATGTCAAAGTGCACAGTACACTCAAAGCATATGAATGCACAGCTTACAGATATTAGCTGGTTAACCAGGGGCCATTCAATCCAGCTCAACAAAGGCAGCACTAGGCATCCGTAATCTTGCTCGAGTTAAATTTAGACTCTGGACTCCACAGATTAAACAGGCTGGTTGTTGTGAAAAAATAACTCTGAACATGAGCCTGCTTCGAAGGAGAGTAGGAGTGACGCGAAGTGCAATTAAATAACCAGCAGCTTGGCTAAAGGGAGCCTGCACTTCTTACCATTCCTGAGAAGAGAGGATGGCCGGGCGGGGGAGGGAGCAGGGGCAATGGGCGTTCCACAAAAAGCGTTTTCCAATTAAACATAAATCCTCCTTGGCTGGAAACTCATCATGTAAAAGTTCCTAACTTAATCAGTTTAGTGGAGATGTACACGTAATATAGACAAACTCATGGCAACAAGTGCTATATTTGTGCACATATAGATTTACATTTGGCTACACAAGTGGTAATTCACATGCATACACAAAAGTGGCATACTGCTCACACACACATTAAACATGTACACAATCCTGGCAACACTCCGTGCCTTGGCCACAATTAACATACTTTATGGCTTTTGGCTTGTCTTGCTGCCTGCCAGGTTATTTAGCTGCAGCAGGGTTGATGTCCCCGTCTCCCTGCTGCTGTGTACGCAGGAGGAACAGATGGCCCCCTTTTTAGGTCTCGCCTAGCGTCGCAGCGCATGCGCTGCTCGCTCTGCGAGATCTATTGTCGTCAGGTTTGTTTCAGAAGCGGGGTGGAAGCTCTGCCTCCGCTTTTCATTTGCGTGTGTCATACTTTATGTAAAACGCTCACATTTCATTTGTAGAGAGGCTTTTTGGTCCCCTCCCTGTCTCCTTTCCGGCTCGCCCAGCCGGACTGGACATTTAGGTCGCGCACGGCGTCTCTTGTGCTCGCGCACGGCGTCTCTTTTGCCTTGTTACTACTAGCTCTTTGATGAAATGTGGTGATTTGAACTGGATAAAATGCTGAGGGGGAGGCGCGCTCTACTGTTTAAGCCTCTGAGACGAGAACTCGAGACATTAATCTTGGATTCCGCCCTTCACCAAACTCTCTGATCTTGAACGGGTTGTAACTCCCTCTGTGAGTGAGTCGGCTCTTTTAGCTGTAAACATTGGGGCAGTTTGGAACGCGCCTATCAGTTTGAGGCCCAGTGTACTTATAAAAAGATGTGTGTTTATATTTTCGACGATTGATTTTGTGATACTACATAAAAGTTGGCTCGAGAAGAGCCTCTCTCTTCTGCACAGTGCTTACAGCGATGCAGCTCAGTGAGTTGAGCATCTGCTGCGGGGCAGTGTGTGTGTGACATCCAGCTCAAAGGTTCCGATAACAGGAGGCCAGCGCAGCCTTTCATCCTTCTCAGAGTTTTAAAATGAATGCCATTGAGTGGGTGATAAATACACGTATTAAAAAATCGGCAACAGAAAATGTAGTTTGTGGCGAGCACTACATGAATGGTCATACTAATCGCACACATGCCCAGCACAGTAGCATGTATGCATTGCCTACTGCACACCACACGCATAACCTCAAGGGCACGCATCAGGCACAGCACTGCACACACGTCCAATACAGCACAGACAGGCCACATACTTAGGAAGTAGGACAGTGCTGATAACTGCCATGCCCACGAAAACATGCACAGCGTGTTACAAGAGCACACAGCAGGACAGAACCCCGAACACCTCCTCGACCTGTGATGAAACTCGAGAGCCCTCGCTGGCACCAGCTACTCGTCACGCAGGCAGCTGGCAAGCAGGGGCACCAGTGCCCGCCGAGGGGATGCATAATGTGGTGCAAGCAGCCCTCCGGCCACACCCACCTCACGCAACGCCGCATCACTGCCACAAACATGTCTACCAGTGCTGTGTGGGATGGGAGCGGCACACCCCGGGCTACAAAAACCCGACAGCCCGGCCCAGCCACAAACAGCAAAGCCATCGCCAACCCAGTGCACGTCACATGGAGAAGGAGTAAGCTCGTTTCACACTAACGACACAAAAATGACTAACCTAGACATTTTACAAAGCATACACAACCCGACTGGCATATACAGCCAAGTGAAGGAAATCTCAAAAGCGTATCAAAATGTTAGCCGGAATAAAAAAAAGCTTCAGTGCCATAACCTAATTGTAGAAGGCGCTATAGAATTGGTTATAACATAGCAAAGGTCATGGGGTGAACACGCACTGTAGAGTCGTGGAAAATGACTGAGGGACACTGCGACACGGTACAACTACAGAGACACAGCCTGTGTGACCCGGGCACTGGAGCAGAGGTCTGTTGAGTCACAAACTCTGGGAAAGAGGCACTTGAGCACTACATGAACAGCGGCAGTGTGTCACGGATTCACTAATATTAGCACAACAGTCATGCTCCACTAACAATGTGTTCCCCTTTGCTTTTCTCACATTAGTTTCCACCTGTGGACATTACTGTCACCTTCACCAGCCCCCACCGCCACTCCCTCTTACAAGCTTCCACTTTCTCATTTGAACTGTCCCCCTAGCCCCCAGAGAACCACCATCGTTGGCACCATTGTGAGAAAAGTCGGGGCACCTGCTGATGGTCAAAGCTGAGAGGTCAATAACGGAATGGGCATGGAATCTAAGCTCTCCAATCAGCCTCCTGACCCTACCCGAGCACCTCAGTGGCCAGCATGGAAAGACCCCACAGCTCCTATTCTGACACCAAACCTTACCCTGAATGCTCCTAAGCGCCTAAAAGCCCTTCAGTTTGGGTGTAAACGTCACCAGCCCCTTGCTGCAGATGCAAACTTGGCGGCGTTTGGATAATAACGTTATATGTGTGTGTAGGCAGCTTTTTTGGGGGATGGTATCACTTCATTGGTTTGTCAGTTTTACACATGATGTTTCACCTCATTATTATCAGTATGGCACCCACATACAGCACTAAGCAATAGAATGCTGGCGGTCAGCCTTTGCGAACGGCCTTCCGCTGCGCAACACCGGTCACTGCGTTTTTAGCAACTTTCCATCCACTTCAGCTAAAAACTATTTTTTTATTAAAATCTGCTGATTATGCTGTAGATGATGGATTTTGGTGCAAATGCGGCACATCCATAATTATGTGGGAAACACTAAAACCGCAGATTTGCACAATTCCAGTGGTTCTGATGATAGTCCCTCTGTCCACAGCTCTTCCTGCTCTCCCTGACCTTTATCATCCCACTGTTCTCCGCCTTCTCAGCTCTCCCTCGCTGCTATGGTCCCACTCTACAGGTGTTCCTACTCGGCATCTCCTCCTTTGTTCCTCTCTCCACAGCTCTTCCTGCTTCCACTCTACTCTCACCCGTCTCTCCACAGCTCTCCCTGCTTCCACTCTCCTCTCGCCCCTCTCTCCACAGCTCTCCCTGCTTCCACTCTCCTCTCGCCCATCTCCACAGCTCTGCCTGCTTCCACTCTCCTCTCGCCCATCTCCACAGCTCTGCCTGCTTCCACTCTCCTCTCGCCCCTCTCTCCACAGCTCTCCCTGCTTCCACTCTCCTCTCGCCCATCTCCACAGCTCTGCCTGCTTCCACTCTCCTCTCGCCCATCTTCACAGCTCTGCCTGCTTCCACTCTCCTCTCGCCCATCTCCACAGCTCTGCCTGCTTCCACTCTCCTCTCACCCATCTCCACAGCTCTGCCTGCTTCCACTCTCCTCTCGCCCATCTCCACAGCTCTGCCTGCTTCCACTCTACTCTCACCCGTCTCTCCACAGCTCTCCCTGCTTCCACTCTCCTCTCGCCCTCTCCACAGCTCTCCCTGCTTCCACTCTCCTCTCGACCATCTCCACAGCTCTGCCTGCTTTCACTCTCCTCTCGCCCCTTTCTCCACAGCTCTCCCTGCTTCCACTCTCCTCTCGCCCATCTCCACAGCTCTGCCTGCTTCCACTCTCCTCTCGCCCATCTTCACAGCTCTGCCTGCTTCCACTCTCCTCTCGCCCATCTCCACAGCTCTGCCTGCTTCCACTCTCCTCTCGCCCATCTCCACAGCTCTGCCTGCTTCCACTCTACTCTCACCCGTCTCTCCCTGCTTCCACTCTCCTCTCGCCCCTCTCTCCACAGCTCTGCCTGCTTCCACTCTCCTCTCGCCCATCTCCACAGCTCTGCCTGCTTCCACTCTCCTCTCGCCCATCTCCACAGCTCTGCCTGCTTCCACTCTCCTCTCGCCCCTCTCTCCACAGCTCTCCCTGCTTCCACCCTCCTCTCGCCCATCTCCGCAGCTTTGCCTGCTTCCACTCTCCTCTCGCCCATCTCCACAGCTCTGCCTGCTTCCACTCTCCTCTCGCCCCTCTCCACAGCTCTCCCTGCTTCCACTCTCCTCTCGCCCATCTCCACAGCTCTGCCTGCTTCCACTCTCCTCTCGCCCCTCTCTCCACAGCTCTCCCTGCTACCGCTCTCCTCTCGCCCCTCTCTCCACAGCTCTGCCTGCTTCCGCTCTCCTCTCGCCCATCTCCACAGCTCTCCCTGCTTCCGCTCTCCCCTCGTCCCTCTCTCCACAGCTCTGGCTGCTTCCGCTCTCCTCTCGCCCCTCTCTCCACAGCTCTCCCTGCTTCCGCTCTCCTTTCGCCCCTCCCTCCACAGCTTTCCCTGCTTCCACTCTCCTCTCGCCCATCTCCACAGCTCTCCCTGCTTCCGCTCTCCTCTCGCCCCTCTCCACAGCTTTCCCTGCTTCCACTCTCCTCTCGCCCATCTCCACAGCTCTCCCTGCTTCCACTCTCCTCTCGCCCATCTCCACAGCTCTCCCTGCTTCCACAGCTTTCCCTGCTTCCGCTCTCCCCTCGTCCCTCTCTCCACAGCTCTGCCTGCTTCCACTCTCCTCTCGCCCATCTCCACAGCTCTGCCTGCTTCCGCTCCCCTCTCGCCCCTCCCTCCACAGCTCTCCCTGCTTCCGCTCTCCCCTCGTCCCTCTCTCCACAGCTCTCCCTGCTTCCGCTCTCCCCTCGTCCCTCCCTCCACAGCTCTCCCTGCTTCCGCTCTCCCCTCGTCCCTCTCTCCACAGCTCTCCCTGCTTCCGCTCTCCCCTCGTCCCTCTCTCCACAGCTCTCCCTGCTTCCACTCTCCTCTCGCCCATCTCCACAGCTCTCCCTGCTTCCACAGCTTTCCCTGCTTCCGCTCTCCCCTCGTCCCTCTCTCCACAGCTCTGCCTGCTTCCACTCTCCTCTCGCCCATCTCCACAGCTCTGCCTGCTTCCGCTCTCCTCTCGCCCCTCCCTCCACAGCTCTCCCTGCTTCCGCTCTCCCCTCGTCCCTCTCTCCACAGCTGTCCCTGCTTCCGCTCTCCCATCGTCCCTCCCTCCACAGCTCTCCCTGCTTCCGCTCTCCCCTCGTCCCTCTCTCCACAGCTCTCCCTGCTTCCACTCTCCCCTCGTCCCTCTCTCCACAGCTCTTCTTGCTTGCCTCCTCTACCGTCGCTCTGCCCACATTTCTTACTGCTGCCCCTGTGCTCCCTGGTCCACCTCTCCACAACTCTTTCTGACTCCCTTCTCTCTTTCATCCCTTGGAGAGGAGAAAACACGAACTTGAAGGAGGGCAGAAGACCGCTCCCTGCCTGGATGGACTATCCCAGTCATCCCTCACGTGGCCCCAGTGCCTGGATTGTTACAGAATAATACTGCAGTCGTAACCTCCAAGGATGGACGACACGAGTCCTCAGGGCTGCCGGCCGCACCCGGCACATTTCTTCCGTCATAGTTATAGTTAGGACGTAGTTTGAAAGTTAAGGGTCATAGAGCACGATTACCCGGGTGGGAAGTGGTTATTCTGAGGCATTCACCTGTCACCTCAGTGCCCACTCCGGTCCTAGTTCGAGGCGTCAGTGGGTGCACTGGCCAAGCACGCCCATGTCTGATACCCCTCTCTTGTTATTTCTACCTGCCTCTCACTATCCCCTTCCTGCAAGTGAGGTTTGTGTTTTTTAGGTATTGGTTTTGACAGTGCAGCTAAATATTGTAAGATTCCAATCGACACACGGTGGGCCTTAGGTCCGCCTCGTTCAACCTTTGCTTCCCTCACACATCGTTCATGTTTATTACAGTTAATTAAAACCATTTCTTCTAATACCATAAAATAATTACAAAAAATTCATTAATTTTCGGGGCAAAATAGTGCCAGTTAATGCATACAAATATAAAATAATCTACATATGAAGCTCCTTAAAATTATTTAAACAAAGTGCGCTAGAAGAAGAAAAAAAAATCGCAAGCAGTGAAGTCTATAAAATAAGGACTGTTACGTAAAATGCATGTGATCATTGCCGGGCCGCACTGTAAATGTCACACTGTTTGTATGGCCCATAGAAAAACAAGCATTTGCACTGCAATAGGTCTCGCATGTGCGAGAGTTTAAGCTATTGGCATTGCAAATAACAATGCCTTTTATTTATGTTTTAAAAACTAACACATGAATAGAAGGCATTGTCATTTACAATGCCAATAGCTAAAACTCTCGCAAATGCGAGACCTATTGCATTGCAAATGCTTGTTTCTCAAACCAGTGAATCTCAGAAACGAAAGAGAGACACGTTTAAATAAACAATCAGATACTTGGGCTGTCTCTTTATCTATGGCCATGCGTTTGTCTTTGGGTTAAGAGAGACCCCACCTGTGACCTGATATTCGATAGGCGTGGGTCGTAAATCCTGCCTAACCATGTATCGCTGACTCAGGGTCGATGGTGAGGTCACCGGGGGTGAATGCGACAGCAATGATGAGACTGCATTCGAAATCCTGAAACTAATACGGCAGTTACTGGTATCATTTTATCAACATTCTTAACATTGTGCGTACAGTTGTCATAGCGTACATCGATATTGTCTTTATTGACTTGCAAGAGGCGAGCTATGCTTCAGAATGCCTTGGAGTTAAAGGCTTGCACCTTAGACAGCATGGCAATGAAACTGTTTAGTAGAGCTTTATATAGCGCTTAACACTGAGCCCCATGTTGCAACCATGATTAGTAGATACAACTTGCTTAAAATGATGTTGTATAGTCGGAAGGCTGTTTGCGGGCTGGCACGCCGACTGGAAATAGTTTTCGCCATAAAACACTTAAGAGATAAGATTCTGCTGTGCATACCAGTAATATTTACCAAAGTATTGTTTGGGATAAGTACCAGGGGTCAATAAACTCAGCACCCATGCCTACATCTTACAAAGAACACTCTGAACAGAATAGTCATGCTAAGGAAAGGCAGAAGTTGACTTATAAATTACCGGCCCACAGGCAGGTTTGAAGGGGAGGTGGGAGGCCTGCAGCATTATCGATACTTGTTTAGTGTCTGCCCTCTAAAACTAGGCACTCGCGTGCTGGTTAATAATGTAAGGTAACCAAGGTAGAGGGACATAAGGAGATCTGCCAAAGAGCAGACTGCTCGCTCCCAAGGAAGTCAAGATTTGAAGCCCCAGTGCATGGTGTCTGAAGTCTGAGGCGGCGCTGCCTAATCTTATGAGATATTTCTTACAAAGATATCCAGCGTGCATGAATCCAGGCAGTGGGGGAGGGGCTAGTCTCACTTAAATGCCTGCTGGTTAGGACATCTGGGGTCCTGGCGCATGAAAGAAAAACATATTTCACGCTATGGCGCGCGCTCCACTGCTGCAAGTTGCTCACCATTCTCAGCCCAGGCAATGTCGAAAGTTCCAGTGCACCTCGCAAAACTCCAGGCAGGGAGGGCAAGTGCATGATTAGATCTGCAAAGTGCCGCGCCTGCCTCTGATAACAGGGGGTCGATGCCATGAATTGGACAGCCCAATCCCTGAGAGCTGACAGTCTTTACCAGGCAGTGGTAATACAGAAATTAATGCTCGCAGCACCCTTTAAGATCTGAACATTAATTGTTGCATTACCGCTGTCCAGTAAAGACAGTCAGCAAAGCTCAGAAAATCCAACTCCTCCTCCTCGCCCAGCTCTCCCGATTCTCCATAACTGCCTGTATCCATCAACTTCTCTTCAGGACACACATCCACGCGTCGTCAGGGCTTTAAGTGAGCCGGGTCTCACCGGGTCTGAGCACCAGCAGTTTTTTAAAGGGGGCCTCGAAACGGGTCTCTATCGGGCTCTGTTTTGTGCCCTGGCACAGGCGGTCCGTTTTTTTCCCGACTGCAGTGACAGCAGGCACATCGATGTGCGTTGCTCACACTGCTCACTTCTCACTAGTGGTGGTTACGGCATGACGTCATGCCAGGTGAGCATTGTAGGGGAAGGGAATCCTTTAAAGAGAGTTATTTTCTCTCTGGATTTCCCTTCTCTTTTTGAAACTCAGGAGCAGCAACATTGTCGTGGTGTCACCAGGGCTTTAAGTGGAAGCTTTTTCAATATTATATACAACCCATAGTTGCTGCTTATTTATCTTATGCAGCTAACAACCATTGACAAAGCCAATAGTCCTGACTTGTAGGTATGATGTTACTTGTTGTATCATATATCTGGATGCAATGACAGAAACAGCAAAATACAAGTTGGGTGGCACAGATTTTTAGCTTGTGTTTTTAAGCCACGCCCTTAATCACACTGGCCACGCCCCTTTGAGAGTCCCCCCAGTTTCTTCATCCCACTTAAAGCCCTGCGCGTCGTCATATAATATATAACCAGTACGCATGAGGTATTTATAGCGAAAGAGGGTGAAGGGGGAGATGCAGAGAAAGGTGAACCGAAACAGATCTTTTAGAAGAAAAAAATAACAGCAAGCTGCAACCCCTTCCCACAAGCTTTATTTTACGGGGGGAACACATCTCAGAGAAGGCCCGCTGTTTCATACTCCGGCACAACCTACAGCCGGGGAGTTTCTGCATTGCCTCAAAGTAGAATAGAAGTTTGCGAATCACTTAGTGAATTTTCTTCATCATTTGCTTTAGGAAAGAGGCGACCCTGCTGCCCTGTGTCACTATGAGCGGCCGCTTTAAGCGATGCAGGCACGGGATCTTTAAGTGCCTGCAGACCTTGTTCCGGCTCATCGCGCATTTTATGGGTACAAACTAAAACAAAACCAGGAATATTTGGAAAGAGTCAGTCAGTAATAACTTTATTTCGGCACTAGGCCATAAAAGTACACATAATTTAAAACATATATACAATATATGGTTTTAAAATATATAAAAAGAAACATCCGGGCTCTGCGGATATCTAATTTACGCCAGTGGTCACATATAATTTCATTGTTCAGAAACCCAAAACACATTCCAAGATAAAATAAGTTAAAAGCTGAATAAGAACAATCCATTATTATAAAACTATGGGCTATACTAGCATAAAAAAAAATAAAAAAAAAAAACAGTGTCAGACTGCCATGTTTAATACTAGACATTTAGGTTCCCCAATGCGATTAATTTTTTGAGCAGCTCGCCTGGTATGCCACATGCTATTTAAAAAACGGGATACAGCAAATACAGTTGGTAAACAAGTATCATACTTTAAAACTCTGTATGCCTCAGTGCAGCGCACAAAACCCAAATTTTTGCATCGTTGAATTAGCCAGCGCTTGCGCTGCATCCGATAGACAGGACAGAAGAATAAAACGTGCAATTCAGATTCCTCCTTAAAATTGCATACAGGGCATTCCCTCTTTTGTTCCTTAGCCCATTTACTTGTATATGCTAATAGAGGGAGAGTCCCTAGTCTAAATTGGATATACAATTTCCTGGCCAATAGGGGTTGGATAAAATCCAGAAAATGTTCCTTGCTATAAACATCTTTTACTAGCAGGAACTCTACTGTTAAACGACCGTGTGAGGAACTTTCTTGTAGTGACGTTAATTTTACTGCTCTGTAGTGTCTAACAAGTTCCGACCTTGAGGTCGTAGCGCATGACGTTGCGGGAGATCTCCACAGATCTGGTTTGCTTAATTTCATTGCTAAATCCTTAATGTGACAGAACCATGGGATTTTCTGAGTGGGACGTATCTCACTCAGCTCATCCCTATAGTCAGACAGCTCGGGAGTCACCCATATCCGCCGCCAAAACGTAAGTGGTCTCAGTGCTATCTCTTCGTCAAGAGGCCTAATGCCCATATCCATGTGGATGGGGATGAGGGGAGTACTGCGTAGTAAACCTATCAACTGCCTTATAAAGTTATTCTCTACCTTCTGTAGGCTGATGGCAGAGCAATGACCCCACAGCTCCACCCCATATAGTGTGGCCCCCCTTGCTTGAGCAGTGTAAATTTCTAGCGCAGGTGTAGTGGGTTTAAGGGCAGAGGTTCTGTGTAACTTCAATATACCTCCCGCTGTCTGCGTTAGCCTGAGCCTTGCTTTGGACAACTGCGGCTCCCAATTAAGATGCTCAGTTAGGGTGACCCCCAGATAGTCAAATGTCTGCACTCTCTCCAGGGGGGTGCCATATAGTGTGGGGTTTCGTCGTTTCAGTTTGGGAGGACTAAAGACCATAAACTTGGTCTTTGCTAGGTTTATCTCCAACCCTCTTAGCTTACAGAAATCAGCAAAACCATCTAATGTCCGCTGGATACCCATTGGTGTTTTTGAAAGTAACAGGGTATCATCAGCGAACATCAGTGCGGGATCTTCCCTGAAGCTAGCTTCGGGGCATCTGTATCCTTAATATTTTTAAAAAATCAATAAGCCCATTAATAAAAAGACAGAATAAGGTAGGGGCAAGAACGCATCCCTGTCGGACTCCGTTAAGGACAGGGAAACGGGAGGAGAGCTCTCCAAATTTTCCGCATCGGACTTGCGCGAAATTGTCTGTATGGAGCTTCTCTATAATTTCAAGGAGCTGTACGGGAATCCCACAGTCTCTCAAAACCCTCCAGAGCTTCGCCCTGGGAACCATATCGAAAGCCGACTTCTGATCAACAAATATCAAGTAGAGGCTGCCACCCTCTACCATAGCCGTTTTCCAGAATAATAGCTGTAATCTAAATATCTGGTCTACGGTTGACATCTTTGATCTGAAGCCGGCCTGGTATGGGCTTAGTATTTGTTCTTGCTCCATCCAGTCCGTGAGACGGTCCAGAAGCACCCGGCCAAAAAGTTTTTGGGAGATGTCAATAAGACTAATTGGCCTGTAATTGGAGGGCATAAGGGGGCATCCTTTTTTAAATATTGGCACAATCTCTGCCCCACGCCATGTGTCCGGGGGGTCCATACCCTTGGCGACAGCATTAAATAAAGTACAAAAGTATGGGGCCCAAATCTTGGGCTCTTCCCGGAAGAGGTCCCCCGGTAATTTATCTAAACCAGGCGCTTTGTTATAGTGGAGTTTGTTAATAGCATTACCCACTTCTAACAAACTAATCTCCAAGTCCCCCGCCCATGGAATCTCTGGAACGTTTCTATTATTATCACTAGTGTCGTTCCCTTCATCCCTTAATGCATACAGTGACCCAAAGTGAGATTCCCACGCTTCCGGTGCTATGTTGGGCTAAATGGCTGATCTCCCCTCCCTGTCGCCCGAAGTCACTATAGCCCAAAAAACCAGGAATATTTGGAAAGAGGATGTGGCGTAATATCCAGAGCTGCCGACTTTGGAACTGGGGAACCCGGTTCGAGTCTCGATGTCGGTTCTCCCTGTGCCTCAAAAAAAAAACAATGGACAAAGGAAAACAAAATAACAAATGTAGAATGCTGATAGGAGTTAGTTTGACGTACTACTAATGAACTTACTTCTGTCGGGTGAATGTAGAAAGATAAGCTTGCTTGATTCAACAACCGAAAAACACAAAAATCCCTAAACACGAGAAAACGCAAACAAAAAAAATTGTGCAACAAAACTAAACAAATGGCCAGAAGTAAACTGATCCATGTAACAGGGTCATTCTCCAGGGCAGAACAACCCAGCCAAAAGGTCGGACAAACGTAAACCATTCACCAAAGAAACCCCAGGAATTTCAAAAGGCAGATGAAGGAACAAATGATAAGTGATGGGCGTGCTGAAAGCCCACAAACGAGATGCAGCATGTCGAGATGCAGCATGTCGAGAGACAGCGCATGCGCTGCCTAGGCTCGACCTAAAAACGTCCTCAGCTCCCAGTTTGTTAGTGTAAACACAATAAATGGGATTCCCTGGGCCAACAGGGCAATGACAATTGGACTAAGGGGCTTTAGCCTTCACCCCCAAAATGTTCACCTCATTAGAATCTGTTGAACATGTGAATATAGCAATTGAGGGGGAAACTAATTCAACTTTGTTTGCACTGTGCCTGGTGCGCAACGACCGTTGGGCTACGAGGACTTTGTCCCGAATCATTTGCCCTGGGCGGAGGTTGCAGGCCCAGAGGCAATCCCAGAGAATACTTCTCCGCCAGAACTCTCCTTGCCATGCCCAGCCGCTGTTCCACCTCTAGCACCATTCGACGGCTACATTGGCTGCCAATGGAGAGGCGGCTGGTGTTTAAATCTCTCTGCTTTGCTTTTAAGATCTTGAAATCTTCCACCTCCGGTATAATATCCGGCCTGCTTTCGATCTACACACCCTCGCGTCATTTGCGCTCTACTGGCAAACATTTTGTTTCTATACCACGGGTTAAGAGGGCCCGTGCTGGTGGTCGCTCGTTCCGCGTTCTGGCTGCCAAGCTCTGGAACGATCTTCCATCTCATATCCGGAGTATGGACAACTACTTATCCTTTCGCAAAGCGCTAAAGACCCATCTGTTCCCTCATTAGACTTCCCCCTCTTTTGTCTTACTTGTCTTTCCTGGTCCTTCCTATCTCCTCTTAGGCTGGGATACTCGCAGTTTGAGCCTCTCTTTTGCTATAGCGCCGGGACGCCCCGTTGCTGGGGCAGCTGTGCGCTCTAAAAGTTATCTTAACATAACATAACTTCTGCTGGCTTCTCCCCTGTGCACAAAGAGGTTAAATATAAAGCCTTAACATTTGAAATAAAGAGACAAATAGATACCCATTGAGTGGCTGATTTGTACAAGCTGAAACCAGAAAACATGCATTAATCACTGCTTACCCGTTTAACCAAACCATGTGATCATAAGCAAAGATTTTGGGGCATATATACTATTATTTTATGCAATGCTGCCCAGCAGAGGAGCTTGCTGCATTGCGTGAAAGGGAGAGAGCTAAATGCTCCATAGTTATAAAGATATGATTCATTTCTGTGACCTGTGCTGCCTATCGCCAACGCAGGCACCCTTGCACAATAGTGCAAGGGTAAGGGTGCCTTTATTATGGGAAAGATTGTTTTTGTGGAGGTAGGCATAACTTCCTGCACAAAAACAATTCTTAGAGGAATATTCCTGTGTATGTGTGCTGAAGAATGCAGCACATATGGAAAGAGGTAGTAATGAGGAGAAATAAAGAGATTTCTTCTTGTTATGCCTTTGCCGGGTAGTCACACCATTTTAGTACAAACCCAGGTTTACAGGTCATTGTAAATCTGGGTTTGTGATAAAACACATGGGTGGAGGCATGGTCACCCATGATCCACCCAAGTAATGCCTACCCGACTTATAGTAACGCAAGGCAGCACTATGTGCTGCGCTGCATTACTTTGTATTTACTAAACCACACATAGCATTTCAAAGTGGCTTTGCGTGGCTTAGTAAACGGCAACAGTGATTTTGCATCAGGGCTGAGCCACAAAAATGATGCTATCTCAGAGCAAAATCCTAGTAAATCTTGTCCCTTATTTCACCAATTCTTTCAAATACGTGAGTTCAAAATACTAGCTGTACAAAACCTATTGTGTTTGATGTACAACAATAATGTTGCTCTATCTATAAGAATCTGGGCCACATACAGGGTTCACATGACAACTGTCTTGCCTCTTAGTTCACTAATGGCACTGTCGCTAGGGTGAGAGCGGGGGCAGGAAGGGCTCTAAGTTAATATTTTAAAACGATCCCTTTTAATAAGTACTTTTCTGTGCAGTGCTATAACATGATGTATTATTGTCAAAGCTTCCACATGTTAAAGAAATACTTAAAAAAAAATAAAAAAATTTGAAGAGGCTTTATCGTATTTTAGGTTTTATGGTTGTATGTGTTGTATGGTTTACATGGCAAATATTTTCAGGGCTTGGCTCGCCCACGGGCTCTAAGAGCAAAGCCATGCTCTGCTGTCCCTGTTAATTTGTTGTCTCGCCCACCACTATTTACAAGGCTCTGTTTGTTTTTAGGGCGAAATCTACCGGGCAGCACATCTGTTTGGTTGAAAAGACATACTGGGGAAATTCTCAAAGCTTACCTGGAAATGCATTCCATCAATTGCTCAACATTGGGTTTTTGTTTTATCACTCAGTTACTTTCTAAGCGCTGACTCTGTTTTAGCCCGTCCAGCATGTCTTCGTCCCTCCCATGGAACATAGCCTCTTTATCACCTCTTTGGTTCGCTTGTTTCTTCCAAGAGTGCTTGCTTTTTGGGCACTTTTTTCTTTTTGCTGAAGCATTTCAGGAGAGTACGTTTTTATCCAGCTGTCTCCCTTGTAGGCTGCACTTTGGGGCTTATCAGGCGATCACTCATGAAACAAAATTTTGTGAATTTCATTATATCTGCTCTGGGATTTCAATAGTTTTCGGACAGGAATGTTATTTGGGCTCAATGAAAGCGTTGTGAGATGCAGGCATAAAACTATTCATTTTTAACAGTGTGGGCATGGCAACAGAGGCAGTAGCGGAGGAGGTGAGGGAAGTGTCTGGTGAATCATTAATGCCTGTAAGCTTCCTCAGTGCCTACAGCTGTGATGGAGGGCTATTGTGTAGGAAACTGGCTGTTTATGTGGTAGTGCCAATGTAAGGGCACACCATGCAAAATGTACAGATGACCCTTATTGCTTTACAGGGCTTAAATTAATAATCTCAAGTTGTTGTATTCCGCTTTAGGGATCCGTATATAGGTTTTCCTGAATCATGTCCTTATATAGGCACAATTCGCCTTGCCCTTATATAGGCATAGAATCCCTGTCCTTATTTAGGCAATAACCGTGCACTCCAAATACAGGCATGGTCACCGACATCCGTCCACCCTAACGTCACAACGAGTTCTTAGAAACCAGACCCTTAAGCTTCGGGAGTTCCCCTAGCACAGGGCTATTGATTTCTCCAAGAACTCATCTATTATGTATGAACCGTTATACCTTAAGGGTTCATTCCTGACGTCTTCCTCTGTCCAACTTCACGTCAATGCTAACATTCCAAGACACCTACCAGGTATAAATATACCTTCCCTTGCCCAAGCAAGTTAGAGGAGACCTCGACTTCAGAGGAGCCCGTATCCCGGCCTGACGCACTGAGAAGACGCTGTCATTCCTGCACGCAGACGAATCCAGCTTCCAGTGTTCTGACTCCCCTCGCAGGGTGTTAGACTTCCAGACCCGGCAGGAGATTCCCACCTCTCTCATTCTCAAGGTATGGAGCTGACTAGAACCTAGAGGGACTCTTAGCATATCATACTCTGCATACTAGACTTAACATACTCTTAGTATACCAGACGAGAGAATACTCCACCTACTTCTATCTTTCCCTACACCTAGACCAGGTTAGGTACATTGGGGTAGAACTAGTTTAGGGACGCATCGAATGAGTACCCGCATTCTTAGCTCATGTTATTTATGTACGTGAATATATGCTAAAAGATAATGCTAGCGCAGTATTATTTATTTCTACTGCTTACGCTGTACATTATTTATCTTGCATACTGTCTTGTGATCATAACAGCACATATCTCTTACACGAGAAACAAGACTGTTCAATAAAACCCTTTTATTGAAACGCCCGTCTTTCCTTTCTGTGTAACTCTGTAGAAACTAAGCATGCACGATTGAATGAGTGAAACTGTTATCTATTGTTTCCACGATTCTGAGACATGTTCCGCTTCTAAAGGGAAACAAAGTTGTCATGTTTTTCGGTTGCCAGAAACTACTCCTTCTTGTTCTCAAGGAGTTTCCAGTGGCCTCTGAGCTAGCTGGCACAGGTAATTAAGTTTAATATAATCGATAGGGACATACCGACCTTAGTCCTATGTCAAACCTATAGGTTATATTATTCCAATGCGCAGTGCCTATTAGGGAAATAGGAACTACACTACATGGTGCCCAACGGTTTGGTAAGGCAGTAATTTAACGCTAGATACTGAGTAACTCATTCGTGATTTTCTCAGAGACCCCTACTCACATACTCCATAAGACGTCCGGAGTGGGCAGGGCTAAATATCCGCCATAACTAAATAGGGAAGCACCCTATAAATTAGTTGTTTGGTTTGTTCAACGTTGAAGGATACAGTGTTCCAAAATAATGTGCACCTTATCTTTTGTTTCCTTGAAACTTGTTCTACATTTTTCAAAAAACAAAAATGTCCATAAACAGGGACAATAACACCGGAAACGGTAGAGCTGCGGCTGACCCAGTCGTACCAGCTTTTAACTTTACAGGTTTAAATGAAACCGAGGAGGGTGTTATAGACATCCATCCAAACTTAAGAAGAGCCATCACTCTAAAACCTATAAAACATGGCCTACCACCAAGAGGAGGTAGAGCAGTTTTCGTGATAGAGGCACACGAATCCTTTCAGACAGAGATATTCTATTCATGGGTCATATTTCCTGAATCAAATTCAGTAACAAAAATGTTTCACTTCTACAAAGAAGATGATCCACCAGAGGAATATATTCCTTTCGAGGATATTGAAATTCCACTAACATACCAGGAGCATCAGCTCTGGTTTAAAGGCGCCCTAAAACATCACAGAAACATTACCAGGCTCGGTCCACTAGGTAGACCAGGAGCAACATGGCCGATTCTAGCCGGCTACACTCCTCATCCTGACCTCGATATAATGTCAGACGAGGAATTACTTACTCAACTTACAGAGTTAATAAAAATTTACAGACAATTGGTCCAATATGTCATGCAGACTTTCACAGTCCAACCACCATTGACACTTCCAAATCAAACTCCTCAACAGGGGAATACACTAAAAATTACACCACAGACTCTATACGCAGTCATGGGAAAAATGCCCACAAAACGTGAGCAAATTCCATTCTGGATAGCTCAAAAAGTACTCAAATCGAAGCAGTATTTCCAAATACTAGCCCGTATGAGAAACACAGAATCCTAACAATCTGTTTACCGATGGGGATCACACCACAACTGGAAGACTGCACCACTTGGGGCTCAGTCTTTGCTGCCATCTATACTAAAACACATGGTATTCCATCAATTGCAGTAATACCTGATGTCCTGAAACAAATTCAAAACGAATACGGGGCAGAGCCTGCTCTAAATTTAGGTATGAAATTACTGAAAAATTTCGACCAGATCTCAACAATAATATTATCTAATATTAAAGGGGAGGCAGCAGCGGTGGGGATCCGCCAACGATTAAGGGAATTCGATGTTACAGAGCATCAAACTGAGCTACCCAGAATAATAGAACAATCTTATGCGGAATTAGGCAGAGATAGTTTGGGTGGAAGACCATTGAAGCCAAAACTATCTGAAAGTCCTGAGAAGGACTCTATTAAACAAACTCCTACATCTTCTAAAAAGAAGTGGGAAACTAACAAACAAAATCCAAACGAGAAACGTTCTCAATCCCGAGGTAGGTCTCCTCAAAAGGAGCCCTCTTAAAGGAGGTATAACCTCAGGAATAGGGATAATTTGACAAAGCCTGACAGGTATCAAGATACTGATACACGTTCCTCTCGTACCTTTCAGATCTCGTCACAGACATCGGAAAGAAGAGGACGGTCAGAACATAGAGAAGAACGCGTGAAATCGAAAGACGACAAACACGTTCCAAAAAACAAATCAAAAACTCAATTCTCAAAAAAAAAGGTAGCAGGTCTGAAGGTCAGACATGCCGAGGATACTGAGAACACAACTCAAGAACGGAGAATGGGCTCAGACAATGCTGGACAGTGCTGCAGAAGTCACGATAGCTCGCCAGAACCTGAAGGAACTTCTGGAGATAGTGGACTTGAATGAGTACATTACAGTTGAGTCTGTATACACCAGGGTTAGTACTCCACAAAAGTTATATGAAATAACACTCCGGATGGAGGGAGACATACCCAGACAGGTGAAAGCACTCTTTTGGGAAAAACTTTCAAGGGGCTATGACATACTTCTAGCAGAAAAAGACTGGCCACCACAATTTGTCAGGGAGTGCCCACATGGCGAGGACATTATTATGCCTGCCTTCTCTAACCATATTCCAATACATCTAAAATATACTTATGCCAGGAAATGGGCAGTTGCCCAGGCCCCAGCATTATACAAAAATCATGTAGGATGGGACGAGGATTCACCTCACCATAAAATACATCTAAAAAATGAACCTAGGGGGCGTGGCCAAGATGGCGGCGCGGTAGGACGCAGATCTGTGTCCCTCCGGCGCGGCCTTTTCAAAGCGTTGTTACCGAGCCGACTCCCGGGGCCATCCATCCGCGATTTCTGGTGGCGATTGCACAGGGGTGTGCTGGGCGCCTGGAGAGAGAGTTTGGCGACCGCTGTACTGCGGAACTGCCCCGTTGGTTCTGAGAGGAGGCTGGGCCTGCGCGGATCCGAGCGCGGCCAGGTGGGACCGCGGCTTTGCGTCAGCAGTGGCCGAGGACGGAGTGAGCGGTGCCTACAGAGAGAGGCGGCTCCTGTGGCGCTGGACGGCAGCCGGTGGCGAGCGGAGGCCGAGACGGCGGTGAGAGGGCCTGGTGCCGGCCTTTGGCAGCCCAGAGCGGAACCCCGAGCTACGGTGCAGGTCGAACACAGCAGGCGGCCTCCGGTGTGCGGAGGCCAGAGCGGTGGTGAGGGAGCCCGGTGCCGGTTATAGGCGAGTCCCGGCAGGGGTCCCTGCTGAAGCGTTTCCAGCGAGCAGCCCCTGACGAAGAGCACGAGGTGAGCCGGGTCCGGGGGTGCAGGAGAATCGGGGCAGCGAGGCCTTGCCCCCGGCCCGGGGCATCTCAAAGTACGGGTGGCGTCCCGCCCGGGTGTGCTGCGGCCAGGGGAACGCGCGACAGGGACGCAGGGGCCCCATCGGTCCGCAGACGGCTCCAACTCGTTCGGCCCTTGTGGCGACTGGGGTCTGCGGGGGATCTCTCCGGTGAGAGTCACGTGGGGAAGGTGGACTGGCTGGACGCTTGCCGCCCACCTCCGCTGGAGATAGACCGCAGGACCTGTGAGAGCGGAGAGCTCCCCCCGCACCAAGCTGACAACACCTGGCGCATATCAGCGGACGTCGGTGCTCTTGGCCCCCTGGAGCGGTCGGAGGTGGGGTGAGGCCTGGATGGTCCACGACACAGCGGCTGGAGGTGGCAGTGGAGACGGAGCCGAGAGGCGGTGGGGCGCTGGCCGGAGCAAGGGGAGAGATTGACTGCTGGATACCCCGCCACCAGTCGATAGCCTATGGTGGTTCGGTGCAGAGGGTTTACGGACCATACGGAGACATACACTGGTGCCTCCACGACCTGTGATTTGAAACAGCTTACTGACAGCGGCTCTACGGGAGGCCTAGCAATCTTGGACACGTGGCGCTCACAGTGGGAGGGAGCTCTCCCGGGCTGGTCAGATTAAAGTGCTTTGGCCGGATACCCAGTCCCCTGCGATTCAGAGTCTAGGGGAAGGTAGAGAAGCATGGGGAGGTGTCATACACGCCGCAACGCTGCCAGTGAAGTGCCTACCACCAAGGGAGACTGTATCAACACTGGCGACCGGAGCAGAGGTTGGATCCGAGACACGCTGCGGCCCTGGGGGCCCGTCATGGCAGCGGCGAGGGCCCGTAAGGAGAAGTCGCTGAAGGAGCTCCTCCAGAAACAGCCTGGCCATTCTGCAGCTCAGGGTGAGAAAGGGCCTAACACAATGGAAGGTGATGACTCCCCAGCGACCAAGGCTTTAATGGTGGAGCTCTTCACGGCCATTAAAGAGGACATCCAGGAGCTCAGATCCCAACTCACTGCTGATCTCAAGGAGGTTCGACGTGATGTGGATGACATAGGTGAGAGGGTGGCGACCCTGGAGGAGCATGATGTCAGTCGGGAAGAAGATCTCCACCACCTACAACAGGACATGTTGCGCCTCCGTGAACAGAACCTCGATCTCCAGGCCCATGCAGAGGACCTGGAGAACCGCTCCAGACGGAACAATGTGAGGATCAGAGCTGTGCCGTGGAAGGAGGAAGGAGACGATCTCCGAGCTTATGTCAGCGCCTTATTCCAGCAAATCCTCAGGGAGGAAGAGGGTTCGGACATCCAAATGGACCGGGTTCATCGGGTGGGCCTCCCCCGCGGTCACAAAGCCCCACCTCCTGATATTCTTGTGTGTGTACACAACTTCCAACTGAAAGAGCGTATTCTCCGGAGGGCACGTGAGCAGCAGCCAGTGCAGTTTCGCGGTCATCAACCAGCTCTATTCCAAGATCTAGCTGTCTCCACACTTGTTAAACAACGAGAGTTTAAACCTGTAACCAACTATCTCTGCGAAAAGAACATACCTTACTCTTGGGGCCACCCCTTCCGTTTAATATTTAAACACCAAGGGAAGCTTCTGCAGATCAGATCACTGGAGGAAGTGTTGGAGACCCTGGGCATTGACACCGACCTGTCTGCGGAGGGTGCGGATCGACCGGACACTCGACGTGCCCGCCGCACTTTGGGATGGCAGCGGGTTGGTAGGCCCTCTCCGGGCCGGAAGCCTGACCGAGCCGCGAGCTTCCAGGAGAGAGAAGCGGTGATCTCCTCATTGTCACAGGTTACAGTGCGCCCCGACACCCCGTGACATTCCTAGCTGATGGCTCCGGGATGTGTTCACTGATGGGCGCCAGAGGGGCGGAGAGGATTGTTCAGTTTGAGATTTTGCCTTTCCCCCGCGCCAAAGTGAATACGAGTGAGCGCCTTTGTGGAATAGGCGGCACTCTCGCCACGACCCCCTGAATTTAACCACTGTGACGAACTTTAGTCATGCTCATGTTGTTAGTTTGTCTTTTACTGATATTGAGATGTTTGTTATTATTTGGGGATGGGGTTTATTTGGGGTTTTTAAGGGGTCTCCGCATCAGTTCACAAGTAGGGATGGTATGTTCCGGGGCGACTAGAGGTTCTGCTGGCGGCACAGGTGTTCCTCCGCCTGTAGCTCACACTCTGCTTCTCACTCTCCAAGCGCTCCAATGGGTAGAGATTTGAAGGTCATTAGTCTGAACGTTCGGGGGTTGAATAACCCTGTGAAACGCGCAGCAGTGCTCTCTCTTCTTGAAAACACCAATAGTGATATTTGCCTTCTTCAAGAGACCCACCTGCTGTCCAAAGATACAGTGCGCATGCGAGATAGGTGATTCCCGCAACAATTCTGGTCCTCTGGGGCGTCCCAAAAAAATGGGGTAGCTGTCCTGATTGGTGCGCACTGCCCATGTAAAGTAGTCTCGACTGTGGCTGAAATTAAGGGCAGGCTACTGGCCATCAGGGTACAATGGGGTGAATCACACCTTACACTAGGATCCCTTTACGCCCCTAATGAGAAACAGGAGTCTTTCCTGCAAGCGGCCTTGCCTGAGGTACTTGCCTCCCCAGACGCCGCGATATTGGTAGGGGGCGATTTAAACCTGGTAATGGACCCGGAATTAGACAGGTCGGGGCAGAGGTCGCACCAAGCTGGGGCTCTCTCACTGGGGGGGAAGGGTTGGCTGGGGGATAGTGGATTGCATGACGTGTGGCGGTTACAACACCCAGGCGAGCGCGACTACACATATTTTTCTGCAGCTCATAAAACATACGCACGCTTTGATCATTTCCTTGCTTCCACCTCCCTCATGTCTAGCCTACATTCCTCGGAGATTACTCCCCGCTCGCTCTCTGACCATGCCCTCATCTCTGTCCTCCTCCCAGCACAGCGCATGCGAGCATTTCCCCCGGGGTGGTGCTTAAGAGAGAGTTTGCTGCACTCTGAAGATGTGGTTAAGAGGATACGAGACACTATAGTGCACTATTTTCAGAACAATGATGTGGGGTCCACTCCTCTTGCAGCGGTTTGGGAGGCTCTGAAACTAGTGACACGGGGAGAGTTCATCGCGGTTGCAGCAACCTACAACGCTTTGCGCAGAGAGAAGCGCGCAGAGTTGGAGAGGGCGGTGGGAGAATTGGAGGCGGTCCATAAGCGTACCGGAGCCCCGCGGGTATGGCGTGAGCTGGAAAATCGAAGGCGAATGCTGAAACACCTGGATTTGGATAGGGCGGAACACGCCCTTCTGCGATTGCGCCACAAATTCTACCTTAGTAGCGATAAATGTGGGAAAATGCTGGCGCACAGGTTATGAGCGACGACGCAGAGGTCCCGAATACAGTCCGTGCGGGATCGCACAGGAGTGGAACAGTCCGCCGATGATAGGATAGTTGAGGCCTTTCGCGATTTTTATCACCTTCTCTACGCGGACCAAGCCTCACTCCCACGCGATCCACATCCATATCTGGGCGTCTGTGACATAACGCCTCTTCCTCAAACTGTGTCTGAAAATCTGTCCTCGGCAATTCGCATAGAGGAGGTGATAGCGGCCATTTCTAGGTTGAAAATAGCTAAATCACCGGGGCCGGATGGATTTTCGGCCTCCTTTTATAAAACATTTTGTGTAGAGCTGGCTCCATTTTTAACTAGGTTGTTTAACTCCATTCTTGATACGGGAACGGTCACGCCATCGATGTCGGAGGCAGCGATCTTGGTCATTTTGAAACCCGGGAAGGACTCCCGGGATTGCGGGTCCTACCGACCCATTTCACTTCTGAACATTGATGCAAAGTTATTTGTGGGAGTACTAGCGTCGCGTCTCAACCCTCTCATGGCCGACATAGTGGACCCTGACCAATCAGGTTTCATCCCTACTAGACAGGGGGGAGACAACTCCAAAAGATTGCTACATCTTATCGATCAAGTGCACCGCGCTCGGACCTCGGCCTTCCTGCTATCCATAGATGCTGAGAAGGCCTTCGACCGCATTGATTGGGGTTACTTGTTTGCAGTGCTACGCAGGTATGGTTTTGGAGACAATTTTCTGCGCTGGATCAAGTGCCTATATTCTGCCCCCAAGTCCTTTGTGCGGGTTAACGGCTGTCGGTCGGCCCTTTTCTCTATTGCGCGGGGAACACGCCAGGGGTGCCCCATATCCCCGCTTCTATTCGCGCTCTATATGGAGCCGTTTGCCCAGCGGATTCGGGCAAATCCTGGGGTGGTTGGCCTTAAGTTTGGCGCGGATATGCATAAAATTAGCCTATACGCCGATGACGTGATCCTCTCGCTTACCCAGCCACGGCTGAAGCTACAGGCTTTGACCGGCGAGCTTGCGGCCTTTGGGGAAGCCTCAGGATTTAAGGTCAATTTCGCTAAATCGCAGATCCTCAACATCTCTATCCCTGCTGAGGAATTGATGGCCTTACAGCAGGATTTCACATTCCCCTGGACTAATTCTGACGTGACATACTTAGGATTTAAGATGACGCCAACCATTGCTAAGACAGTCTCCCTAAACTATGCTTTGCTGCTGGAACATACAACCAAGGCGCTGGCCGCCTGGTCGCGTCTCCGGCTGGGCTGGTATGGGAGAGTAGCCGCGGTGAAAATGACGGTCTTACCCCGCATCTTATACATCTTTCAAATGGTGCCAATGACCCCGCCGTCGGGTACCCTTAAGAAGCTGCAATAACTTATTAATAAGTTCGTATGGGAGGGTAAGAAGCCTCATTTCTCGCTAACGCAAATGACCGCCACGAAAGCGCAGGGCGGCTTGGGCCTTCCACTCATAGGAGCCTACTATCAAGCGGCCTGCCTCCGATATCTGGTTGAGTGGAATAGACCATTGTCCAGCAAACATTGGAATTTCATGGACCAATCCGTAGCAGGAGTGAATATTTGGCGGGAACTGTGGTTGCCGCGCAAGCACAGAGCATGGGGACTCTATTCCTCTCCCGTCACCTCGCCAACGCTCAAGGTTTGGGATCGGCTTGCCGTGGCGAAAGGGTGGACATCATTCCCCTCGCCTATGACCCCCATTGTGGACAACCCCAATTTCCCCCCGGGCCAGACGTCTCCAATCTTTCAACGGTGGCGGGAGGAGGGGAGTAAGAGGGTCGGTTTCCTTTTTGATTTGGAGGGGCTGATTCCTTTCGCCCAGTTGCGGAAGGACCACGACCTATTGGCTTCTGATGCATTCCCCTACAGTCAGGTAGCTCACTGGGTAACGCGTCCTGCCAACTTTGCCCACATGTCCCGTACTCTTACTAAGTTTGAAAAATGGCTCGTGCGCAAAGCGGATGACCGTAAGCTCATCTCTGAATTATATGCTATGATTATGGCGTGTCCTGCGGGTCATCGTACGAAGGCACAGGTGCGATGGGAGACTGAATTGGGTAGGCCCCTAACGCCCAAGGAGTGGGAGCATATTCTATATAGAGCACACCACACAGCTCACAACACAGCAGGTGCTGAATCCGCCTATAAGGTAGTTACATATTGGTACTATACTCCGGCCCGTGTGCATTGCTGGGACAAGACCAAAACAGACCTCTGCTGGCGGGGGTGTGGCTCCATGGGGACTCTAGTTCACTTGCTCTGGCATTGCCCGAAATTGGTGCGCTATTGGAAAGCGGTCCTTGACGATATTGATGCTGCATTCCAGATTACACTACCCCGCTCCCCTGAATACACACTGCTGGATCTTTCCCATCCTAAAGCCTTCCCACTGAAATCTCTGAGGGGCAGGCAGATCGCAATGGCGCTGCTGGCAGCGCGACAGGTTATCCTAGTGCATTGGGGGTCATCTTCGGTGCCTGAGCTGATTGACTGGATTCATCATCTCTGGCAGCTTCTAGCAATGGAGCGCCTCTCGCTCAGTGTAGAAGGGAAGGGCAAGGAGTTTGCGAAGTTGTGGGCCCCTTATTTACAAATCCTCACAAAGGATATGAGAGAGGTGACATGTCCTAAATATTTACAGATCCTCCGGCTACTGCTGCTGGAACCGCTGGTTCCAGTCAAGGACTGCCGAGATGAGCATTGCTATTATACTAGGCTGGCCCCAGTGGAGGGGTCTTCGTAGCGCTGTTAGATCTGATGCGGAGAAGGGGGGGGGGGGTGGGGAGGGAGCAGGGAGGGTGGGTTTGATAGAGGGGTTTTGTTTGCTTTATTATATAAAACTGTGGATGACTTTGCCAAAAGAGCCGATTCAGATGCCAGGCACGACTGTTTCTGCGGGGGCTGACCTCCGGGATGTAGGCCTCAACGCTGTGTACTTGCGCTCATAACCCGCTCTGCCGGCCTCGTGATGTAGGCAGTAAGCTGTGTACATGCTCTCTGATTCCCACGTAATAAAAACGATTGATTCTAAAAAATGAACCTACTGCACAAAGGCAGTATCCAATAAAGCAAGAAGCTAAAAAACAGGTCAGGGAGATCTTAGATCAACTTGAATACCAGGGGGTGATTGAAACATGCACCTCTTCAATGAACAATCCTTTGTTTCCTGTCTCCAAACCAGACAACACCTATCGTCTAGTTTTGGATTACAGACAATTAAACACTTGTTCTAAAACATTTGCAGTGCAAAATGCACACAGTACAGCATTAATGAATAACATTGTGCGTAAAAAATATAAAACCACATTAGATATCTCAAATGGTTTCTTTTGTCAAAACATAGCACCTGAGAGCAGGTACTTAACAGCTTTCTCAATAATGGGGACACAGCGTCAATTTTGTCGACTCCCACAAGGGTTCAAGAATAGCCCGGGGTTATTCTCAGCGAGAGTAACGGAGTTACTACAAATTTATGACAATGAGGCATTGTCCTATGTCGATGACATCTATCTGACAGACGATAACCTGGACAAACACTTGAGCAGGGTGAGCACCAATATACTGGGCTTCGCCTCTGAGGGCTACAAATTCAACTTAAAAAAATCCAGAATTGCCCATCTCAATGTCCTGTTCCTAGGATACAAGCTTTCAAGTGAAGGCAAGAGCTTGACAGCCAACATTTTAGAAAGGTGTGCGCTGCTCCAACCTCCAAAGACGCTGAAAAATTTACAATCTATCCTGGGTTTCCGAAATTTTGGAAGAACTTACATTCTAAATTCCGCAGAAAGGGTTAAACCTCTCTACGCATTAATCAAACCTGATTTTTCAATCACAAATTGGACACAGGAACACACAGAAATCTTGCGTTCACTCCAAGCTAACATGTTAGCAACAAATCACTTACAAACACGCGTAAGTCAACGCAATTTAGTGATCCGAATAATTTCGGGTCAATGCGGATTCACCTACTTAACATTTAACGAGGGTGAAAAAGTACCAATTGCATACAAATCACATTTGTATACACAAGCAGAAATGCGCTTCACTTCAACAGAAAAAATACTGACAGTAGTTCAAACTGCAGTAGCAAAAGAAAGAGCTCTAGCCCAAGGGAAACGCATTATTGTCGTAACCCCAGTTCCGGCCTTAGAGGCGGTAACAAAAGCGAGCATTTCAAATGCTAAAGCATTACATCCGAGATGGATACAATGGGTTAATTCTCTTGCTGCAACAGATGTTGAATATGTTTTTAATCCCGATCTAAAAACACAAGCGTTCCTGCAATATGAACATGAATGTCCTCTGCCCACTGAGATTCTGCCTCTCGATCAGTATGAATTCATAATTTACACTGACGGATCCGCACAACCCGCAACAGGGAGTAAGCAAGCTTACAGTGCAGCGTGCGCAATCGTTAAAGGTCGCATGCACGATGGCAAATTCAGACCTATGGTCACAAAAACCCAATCTCTAGGAGATTGCACAGCTCAGCGAGCTGAACTACAAGCATTCAAACTGGCACTTGAAAGTACAGATCGAGAATTCCCCACACTAATAGTGTGCGATTCTTTCTACTGTGTGCAGTCGTATAATGAATATATACAAACTTGGCTTGAAAACGGGTTCAAAGATGCAAAAGGTGGCACAATAAAGCATAAAACGCTTTGGAAACAAGTAGTTCAGTTAAAAGCGAACTACCAAAGGCTCACGTGATCCATACACTGAGTCATCAACGTGATGGCGTTCACGTTGCAGGGAATTCATTGGCTGACGAAGCCGCAAAGGGGGCTGTTCAGACGGCTTCCGTAGCTGCGATCACTCGTTCAAAAACGAAAATAGAGAGTGAGATAATGTTGGCTGTCAATGCTACAAGCAAAGGCAGTGGTGCAGCGTTACCAAAAAAGTTTCCACTCAAGTACTCTTATGTAATTGATGCGAACAACGTTCCTTTTGCTCGAATCCCTGGAGTGGGGGATAGGGTAATTCCAAACAAGGAACGCAGATTAGGGCTAATCCTAGCAGCACACGAAGGGATAGCTTCTGCCCATGCAGGCATTTCTGCAACGGTATCTTTATTAACACAAAGATATTGGTGGCCTGGCATTAGGAAGCAGACCAAGAACTATGTTCTGGAATGTGAAATTTGCCAACAGATGAAAGTCTCCACAGTGAAACGTCCTGCGCAGACACCCCTGTTAATTTCAGACAAACCATTAGCTTGTGTTTACCTGGACCACTGCGGTCCCTTGCAGAGGGACGGTAACTATAAATATATCATGGTCGCAGTGGATTCTTGCTCTAGGTTCCTATGGATATGGCCTCAGCGCTCGGCTGACGCTCGAACTGTTATAAAAGATTTGCGAGTCTTTATCGGCACATACGCAATAGGCACGCTACATTCTGACCAGGGCCCTGCGTTTAGCTCTCGGGCTTACAAAGACGCCATGGCCAGTCTGGGCATTGCATTGCGGTACTCCTCTCCGTTTCATCCTGAGGGAAATTCTTTTGTGGAAAGGAAAAACCGGGACATAAAGCAGTCTATAACAGCTAGGGTATTAGGTTCAAGTGATGGGTGGGTCAAACATCTATATGGGGTCCAACGCTCATTAAACAATTTGCCAAGAAGTTCTCTAGGGGGGGTAACTCCATATGAGGTCCTATTTGGGACAAGAATGTGGGTGCCAGATCTGGAATGCAGTGGCACAGTGGTGGAAAATAAACCTTTTGATATCAAAGATCGTTTGGCTGTTTTACAGGAACTCAATGAACTAAGATCGAAACAAAGCAACGTATTCCTGCAGCCAACCACCACTGGGGAAAAACCGGCGGTCCCAGCAAGGCCTGTCTGGATTCCAAAAGTTGGGGATCTAGTCAGAGAAAAGATTGCGGACAAGAAGGAATTTGGACCTTCTTACAGACAACCAGTACCTGTCCTAGCCGTTCAAGGAACAAGAACAGTACTTCTGCCGCCCCTTGGTGGAAAAAAGGAGAAAATATTTGTGTCCATCGACCTCATCAAACCACAGTATGTGGCCAATACTAAATAGTAGGCCTCGTGGACTCCAACCTAGTAGCAGACACACTCCTCTCGCTACTATCCAAGAGGTTCAGACTGAAAGACTGATAACTATCGAGAATTCAGCAGTAACAGATGAAGGACTGAGCAACAATGCTATGGAACTCATCCCTCTTGAAAGACAAGTAACAGTTCGTCCAAATACACCTGTCTACACCAATGTAACAAGTGATCAACTGGTCCCAGCGATTTCTACAAATCCTGATGCAATTCCAACAATTGACAGAACTGCTTCTGGCTACTTCATTAACTTTGATACGTTTTCCGAGGATCCGAGTGAGCCCGAGACGTCGCCAGCATCAAAAACTTTTAAACAGCAAGTACAAGACTTTTTGCATTTTTTGAAAAAGACTTATCTAGTTTCACCATGGATTGAACTTTGGGTTATTTCTGGAATATTTTTCTTCCTGCTTTGGCTAGCTTTGGTTATGACTATGAGCGTGCTTATAAATGGGAGATACATCCATTTGGACATTGAAAGAAAAGAAGTGAACTTACTTTTGAAACCTCACAAATCATCCCATCGTGAAACAAGAGACTTGTCTGCAGTGAACATCACAGCCGTTCCTATACAGGATGGTATAGTGTGGGACAAAACTGATTTCGATATCTTTGGCCCAACGGAACATTTGAACATTCCACATTTATTTAAGATTTCACTGAGTGATTTTGTTTCATCCAGTACCTACTCTGATGATTGGGACTTTGAAACCGTACATGATATGATGTTTGACCTAGAAAAATCTGCTGCATTTTCTAATAATGAATATTTAGAGGGTTCATCAGACTATGAACAGCTGTATTGCTATAACCATTATGGTCATCATTTTTTGCATAAATCTGCAACACCTAGAAATGTGTTTATGTTTAACCAATGGGAACATTGTCCTACACCACCAAAAGGTAGTTCAAAAACATTTGCTAAAAAGTTTCCATATTTTTCAGGATACAATACATCTGATCCAGAAACATTTTTTTATAGAAATGTAAACAAAACAGGACTGAAAAGTATGTTAACAAATACAAAACAGATATACTCTGCAGCATTTATTGCCCAACTGTCTAGACAGGGTTTCGACTTATGGAAAGACACAATAGACACAAAATCTGTCTGGGGTACTAAAGATTGGCAAGTGCAGGGGATAGAAGCTTTATTTAGAGCCTGTATCGTCCCTCAGCAAATAATGTTTTTGAATGACACGGTCCAACAAATGTCTTGCCTTGGGTTAGCCAAGATCAAAGACATGAAAAATCCTTCTGTACCAATACCTGCAAGTGATAACAATACACAGGCAGCGGTTACAGTTGACACCATACTACAACTCAACAGAACAAATCCTGATTGGAGAAAATGGTTGATCTGGCCCACAGACACAAACAACTGTCAAGGGAGATTCCTGAATAAAACACAGGGGTTTACTATTCATAGGCCAGACCCACGATACGTCCAAAGACAGCATCCGGGGGTAGTAACAACATACAGTGTAGGAAAATGATGCCTCGATTGGCTGCACAAATATACACTTAAGGATGTGAAACAACACTTATCTTTACTTAAAGAAGACGCAGACCTTAGGGAATTCTTGCTTGGACCAAGAAAACCGCGTCAAAAACGTTTCATATATGCCGGCATCTATGCTGCTTATAATGAAGCATGGAAGGTGTCACAGATGGAGGCCGCAGAACGGATACGTGAACTTGATCGTATTAACTTAGAGAAAACTCTCTCTGTGGTCGACAATGGGTTAACAACTTTGTCCTCCAGAATTTATTCATTGGACGGTATTGTATCCTCTGCTATCGACATACTAGAACAAGATTTAGCCATGTTACAACAAGGCCAAACACAGTTACGTTCTATTATGTTATTAAGCTGGACGCTGCAATCTTTGCGTGCGGGCTATGTGCCTTGGCGTTTTATCAACACAACGGCTCTGTTTGCAGAATACAATCTAACTGATAAACAGATCGAACTGGCACAAAGGGGAGCGAAGTATACAGTACTGGGCATTCAAAAAATTGAAAAATTACCATTCACGGTGGCAGAAAAATCAGCTACAGAATGGCTTATTCATGGCAAAATCACACTACCTGTGACTACTTTTCAGTTTCAGTATTGCCTTAAACAGATGCAAGCAGGCAAATATGAAAGGTTGGGTAAAGAATACATTAAGACATCCTGGAATTTACCATACCCATATAGATGTTGGAGTGGGGATCGTGAAGTGTTTCTAAGTGGTACACACTGTGAAAGTGCACTGAGCGGTTCACTGATTTTTCAGGACATTTCTTTACACGGGGCTTGTAATGGTTCTGTGGCAAACTTGTCCTGCCACCAGCAGGGTACACCAGCTGCTGTGATTAATCCAACGTTTGCACAACTTTCTAATGGGAGTTACCTCATGTTGAATGATCAGAGTTGCTGTGGCATGTTGCCAGGCATCCCATATCTAGTAACGGTCAACTCCAGGGTCACTTGCTGTATGCAAGTATTGTTTGCCCCAATAGACAGAGTCAGGGAGTCGCCTTTATGGCCTTCGTTGAATGTCTCTTTTATACGATTTGATACTTTAAGCAGAATGAAAGCCATGCTTATACAACAATCAGTGCCTTTGACCTCGGCCAAAGAAACCTATGATCTACAAGTTGCAAGGACTTCGGCTGAGATACAAGCTTTAATTCGTACAAACTGCCCTATACATTTCGTAGAAATGATAGGACGTATCTTTAACATGTCAGATACAAGCGGAATTGTACATGTATTTAAGACCATCTGTTCCGGACTATTAGCACCTTTCGAAGCCGTCCTCGGAATCATCCCAAACTTCGCACATTCGGTGTTTGGTGGTGTGCCGTTAATTCTAGCACTTGTTGCAGGAATTCTGTTTCTATTCCTCCTACTACGCTATGGCAAGCCTCTTCGCCAACATCACTCCGAGCGATGTGGAGAGAGCCCTCCTTGAACGGAAATGCCGTGAGCGAATAGTACAGCTTTTGGGCATGCCTCGTCTACGGGAACTTAATACAACGTGGTTCCTGTCATTCAGACCAATCTGGCAAGATTGCATCTTACCTGTTCTACGCTGCCTGTTTTGCGGTGAAGAATGCGTGCTAGACATCTGTCTAACACTCCCATCAGTCATGCCAACGGATATCGATACTCTGCTGGACCCGATAACGGCCCATGCTGTGTGTTGTCCCCAAAGGCTTCCAATCCTGATGGCGGCATTCATTGAGACCTCACAGATGCTTCCGGCTGCTGCTGAGGTACGAGATGGATCAACGGGCACACAGGTAACAACGGACGTGAACATTGCATCTTCTGCTGAGGGCGATGTTTCTCATCTCTGTGCAATTAACCTTCTGAACGAGGTGTTCCAAATGTCACCGACTTCGGTGGATGATATTTTGGCTATGGACATAGATGATCTAATGTTTACGCCAGACCCATACACTGACTTTGATTCAGCTCACAGTGTACCAGGGCAACAATGAAATTTGGCCTTCATATTTTTCAAACTTGGAACTTTTCCCAGAATTGAACTTTTTCTTTTTTTAAATTTTTGAAATGACATGGCGAAATGAACAATCTGCTTACAGTAGAACTAGTCTTATAAAAAGGACTTCTTTGAATACTTCCAGGGACACATTGTCACCTTACTTGTCTGAATTTCATTTACTTCCATGATATGCAATGGTTTGATTTTTAGAACTTATCGACCATTTCGTCATATGTATATATTTCTGTTTCATTCTCGTTGCATTTTACTTCCGTTACATGCTTAGAATGAAATCAATGCTTTAAATGTACAGTACCTATTGCATTTCAACAGTTTTGAGCTTCTTTTAAAATGCTTTTAGAAATGTTTTTAGCAACATGTGGTACTCAATTTTATGTTTAGCATTTAAAATGTTTAGCATTTAGTATTATCGTTCACTCGAAGATGGAGTGGGTGTTGTATTCCGCTTTAGGGATCCGTATATAGGTTTTCCTGAATCATGTCCTTATATAGGCACAATTCGCCTTGCCCTTATATAGGCATAGAATCCCTGTCCTTATTTAGGCATTAACCGTGCACTCCAAATACAGGCATGGTCACCGACATCCGTCCACTCTAACGTCACAACGAGTTCTTAGAAACCAGACCCTTAAGCTTCGGGAGTTCCCCTAGCACAGGACTATTGATTTCTCCAAGAACTCATCTATTATGTATGAACCGTTATACCTTAAGGGTTCATTCCTGATGTCTTCCTCTGTCCGACTTCACGTCAATGCTAACATTCCAAGACACCTACCAGGTATAAATATACCTTCCCTTGCCCAAGCAAGTTAGAGGAGACCTCGACTTCAGAGGAGCCCGTATCCCGGCCTGACGCACTGAGAAGACTCTGTCATTCCTGCACGCAGACGAATCCAGCTTCCAGTGTTCTGACTCCCCTCGCAGGGTGTTAGAGTTCCAGACCCGGCAGGAGATTCCCACCTCTCTCATTCTCAAGGTATGGAGCTGACTAGAACCTAGAGGGACTCTTGGCATATCATACTCTGCATACTAGACTTAACATACTCTTAGTATACCAGACGAGAGAATACTCCACCTACTTCTATCTTTCCCTACACCTAGACCAGGTTAGGTACATTGGGGTAGAACTAGTTTAGGGATGCATCGAATGAGTACCCGCATTCTTAGCTCATGTTATTTATGTACGTGAATATATGCTAAAAGATAATGCTAGCGCAGTATTATTTATTTCTCTGCTTACGCTGTACATTATTTATCTTGCATACTGTCTTGTGATCATAACAGCACATATCTCTTACACGAGAAACAAGACTGTTCAATAAAGCCCTTTTTATTGAAACGCCCGTCTTTCCTTTCTGTGTAACTCTGTAGAAACTAAGCATGCCCGATTGAATGAGTGAAACTGTTATCTATTGTTTCCACGATTCTGAGACATGTTCCGCTTCTAAAGGGAAACAAAGTTGTCATGTTTTTTGGTTGCCAGAAACTACTCCCTTCTTGTTCTCAAGGAGTTTCTAGTGGCCTCTGAGCTAGCTGGCACAGGTAATTAAGTTTAATATAATCGATAGGGACATACCGACCGTAGTCCTATGTCAAACCTATAGGTTATATTATTCCAATGCGCAGAGCCTATTAGGGAAATAGGAACTACACTACAAAGTGCTCTATTTGTGGTAGTGTGGTCGAGCAGCTTAGGCTTATAAGAGGGTGGTGTAAGCATTTGTTGTGCACACACAGTCAATAAATGAGACACACACTCAAGAAGAGACTCGAGACCAATTTACAAAAATAACACAGATTTGTATATACTTCTCAACACCGAGATCATCGGAATGAGGTAAGTACTTTTGGAGTCATAGATTTTTGTAGTATTAGAAGAATACACTCAAATAATGGCTTTGAGGTATGAGCCTCAAATGTGGTAATGTTATCCTATGGGAGAAAAATACACTGCATAGGTATACTTTCAAAAGTTTTTGGAGGATGCCTTCTAGGACTTAAGATGCTGAGGGGCCAAGGTCCAAGAAACCACCTGCAGTTTGGGTTTACCTGCCCTGGTGTCCGGGTGCAGAGGTGCTTGTCACGTTGGTAGCCTGGAGAGCTACACGGTAAAGACTATGCAGAAGTACCTGCAAAAATAAAGGCTGCAAGTGCGAACTTGGGGACAAGTTCGGCAGAACCCAAAGGGAGGCTCGGCTCTTGAAGGTCTGTGGAGCACTGTGCGCTTTAGGAAGCTGGCTATTTATGTAGTGTATCAAATGTAGCGGTATACCATGAAAATAGTCCAGATGACCCTTATTGGTGTACAGGGACTTACTTTAATAATCCCAAGTGCTCTTCTAGTGCTAGTGTGGGCGAGCAGCTTAGGCTTATCAGAGGGGAGTGTTGAGCATTTGTCATACACAGTCAATAAATGAGACACACTTAAAAAGAAATCAGAGACCAATTTAGAAAAAAAACAAGATTTTATTTTTAATATATTCTTAGACACCAAGATCATCTGTATCAGGTAAGTACTTTCGGAGATTGGATTTTTACAGTAAAACTGTAAAATGCTAAAATAAAGGTTTTTGAGGTATGAGCCTCGAACACGTCACTCCTGGAATGGGGCGGCCATCTTGCGAGAGCTGGAGATCAGAGGACTTCGGTCTTCAGTGGAATCTGGACTCCACATCAACTTAATGGAGCTCCGAGCGATTCACTTGGCATTGAAAGCTTTCCTTCCTTCCATCAAGGGAAAGCTGGTTCATGTGTTCATGGACAACACCACCGCCATGTGGTACTGCAACAAACAGGGCGGGTGGGGTCGTGGACCCTTGGTCAAGAGGCCCTGCATCTCTGGACATGGCTGGAACAGCAGGTCATATTCCTGGTGGTTCAACACCTGGCAGATTCTTTGAACGTCAGGGCGGACGAACTTAGCCGTCAATGCCTAGCAGATCAAGAATGGCGTCTACATCCCGAGGTTGCGCAAGGTCTCTTTTAGAAGTGGGGAGAGCCTTAGTTAGATCTGTTCGCCTCCGCCGAGAGCACGCAATGTCAGCAGTTTTGCACGCTGGAGTTTGCAAGGCGGCACTTGCTTGGTGACTATAGGAAGCTGGCTCTATATATACTATACCTGAAAGAGGTATAGTGTGCAGAGAGTCCAGTGGATCCCCAGAGGCTTTGCAGAGCCTAAAGTAGATAATACGAATGCTCTCTTTTGTGCTAGGGTGGGTGAGCAGTTAGGCTTATCAGAGGGTAGTGTTAGGAATTTGTTGTACACACAGTGGCAACACATGAGACACACACTCAATGAATAAATCCAAGACTTATTTATAAAAATAATACTTGGTTATATTTATTTTGTAGAATCACAGAATTTCGTCATAGGTAAACACGTTTTTCAGTAGAAATACTTTTCAGTTTATGTAGGAAAGTGTCCCTCTTTGCATGGTTACACCCCCTACTTTTTTCTTGATATCTGATGTACTTTGAGTGTGCACTGGGTTCCTGCCAATCAGGTTCCCAGTGCCTGTGTTCTTTCCCAAAACTGTACCTTTGTTTTCACAATTGGCACAACTCTGGCTCACATGTAAGTCCCTTGTCAAAGGAACCAGTGGTATCAAGGGCCTTGTGACCAGATAGGGTCTCTAAGGGCAGCGGCATGTATTGTGCCAACCCCAGGGACCCCTCACCAAGCACATACACCCTGTCATTGCAGACTGTGTTTTGGTGCAGATAAAACGTAAGGGTTGACATTGCACACATCCATGTGTGTCATGCCCACAAACCACTGCCTGTGGTATAGGTAAGTCACCACTCTAGCAGGCCTCTCAGCCCTAAGGCAGAGTGCACTATACCATAGATGAAGGTATAGCTGCATGAGTAATATGCCCCTACAGCGTCTGTGCCTTTCACAGACATTGTAAGTGCAGTGAAGCCATATTGAGCACAAGGGATAGGAATTAGTCATTACGAACTCCACAGCTCCATGATGGCTTTACTGAATGCTAAGGAGTTTGGTATCAAACTCAACCCACACTGATGCCAGTGTTGAATTTATTACAAAATGCACTCAGAGGACATCATAGAGATGCCCCCTGAAAAACGACCAACTCCCTTGTGTCCAGTTGACTGGTCTGCACCAGCCTGCCACACACAGACATGTTTCTGACCCCCTGAGGTGGGAGCCCTTGTGCTCTCATGGGTCAGGGACAAAGGCTGCTGGGAGTGGAGGTGCTTCTCACCTACCCCCAAGCAGGAACTTCAATCAGGGCTTCCTGCCCTTTGATATGCTAGCCAGGGCCTCTCCAGCTAGTGGAGATTCTCGCTCCCTTGACCGAGCCTCACTTTTGGCAGCAAGGTCGGTGGGAAAATTAGTAGTCAGGAGAGGTGTGTCCCCTCTCTGCCAGAACCACCCCTAAGGTGCCCTGGACTGAGGTGACCCTCTCCTTAGGAAATACTTCATCTTGAATGGAAGGATTTAACCCAATAAGGTTAGAGAGATGCCCCCTCCCCAAAGGGAGGAGACATTCAAAGGGTGTAGTCACCCTAAAGGCAAGTTGCCCATTGGCTACCATCTGTCAGTACCTGTAACGTCCCCAAATCCAGTATTTAGGGGAACCCCGGAACCTTGATCCTCAGATTCTTGTGACCCAAGAAGAAAAGAACGAAGAAGATGCCGTGCAGCCGAGCCTGGAAGACGACTACTGATTTGGTCCCAGCCCTACCGGCCTGTCTCCTGCTCAAAGACCCTGCGAAGAAGATGATGCCTGTCCCGTGGCCAGCGACTGCCAAGAATTCCAGGAAGACTGACACTCTTCAGCCAAAACCAGATCTCCTGAGGACAGCGGGCCTGTCCAAAATAAACTACACCAAGGATTCCGGATCCAGGCAGATCCGCGACCCCTGCCCACTCTGCACCCGACGCCCATGGCCCGAGCGGCACACATGTCCTGCAAAGTCTCCCTGGCAAATCCTGACCTCATCTTCATTGGAGGCTGACCTCTCCTGGACCCCACAAAGTCGCCTGCAGCCTCAACATGAAAGGTCCCCCTGACGGGCTCCAACCAAGAAAACCAGACACCAAAAGGTACACCTGCATCCTCAGCCCTCCGACCTTGGGGACCCCAACCGACATTACATGGACATCCTCCAGCCCTCCAACTCACCTGCCCAGCCAGTGGCCACCTTCAGCCAGCCTCCTAGTCCGAGCCTGCAGCCTCTTTGTGCGACCATGATTCCCCATTGAAACACATTGAGCGCCCAACACTGATTTTGCACCCTGCAACTGGCCACCCGAGGCCGCAGGTGGTGTAACTTTGGTGCTGCCTTGTGGCCCCCCTGTGCTGATCTTAAACCACAGCAAAAGACACACAATTGATGGACAGAATGCAGAACAAATCAAAACATTCACCCCCAGTCAAGAGATCTGGGTTAAATCCATCATTCTTTTGCTCATCATGCCACCCCAGTTTAGACCTGGCCGTATGCAAATCAGTCTTGAACCTGAGCCTCATGGGAACAGTCCAGCCCGAACTGCCTAGCCAGGTCTTCCCTGGACCGGAAACAAGCATCCTAGGACCGGTTTTGGGGGATCTTAAACCACGGGGCCTATGCCCTGAAACCGCAGGTACCTACCTGCAAACCATGCCTCTTTGAGGTGCCCGCAGTCTCCATTGATTTCCACTGGGCCTAGTGAACTCTGCACCCGGCCACCACAGTGCCGCTGGTGGTGCAGTACCTACCATAAACTGAACAGTATGTTTTCATCTAGAGATGCCTAGCTGCCAAGATGACATCAACCACCTCCGGAGGCAGGTTGAAAGTGTTCAGCTGTCACCACTCATATTCCAAGCATGAAGGTGGAGATTGCGAAGGCCCAGGTGCCAAACTCTGTCCTGCTGCTGCAACAGCAGGTCCTCCCAGAGGGACAGCATGAACGGAGAACAAATGAACATGCCCAGGAGTTCAGGATACCATACCTTCCGTGCACAATCCGGGAAATACTAGGATGACTTTGGCCCGGTCAGGCCTGAGCTTCTTGAGAACTTGGGGCACGTGGGGTATCGGCTGAAAGGCATACAGGAATCCCTAGTTCCACTCAAGTTAGAACACGCCTCTGAGTGAGAGATGCCTTGGAAAATCCAACTCACATAAGTGCTGACATTGCACATTCCCAGTGGTGGCAAACAGATCAAGACAAGGTTCTTCCAATTTATGGAACAGACCTTGTGCCACCTCTGGATGTAACTGCCACTCATGATCCGCTAGGCGTCGACCACTGAGTTCATCTTGCCTGGCATTCAACCATCCTGCATATTGTTCACCACCTGGAAAATTCCCTGATGGTCTAGCCATTTCCAAAAGCACAGGGAATCCTGGCACAGGGTCCGTGGCCCCACCCCGCCCTGTTTGTTACAGTACAATTTGGCAGTGGTGTTGTCCGTGAGCACCTGTACCAGCCTCCCCCTGATCGACTGAAGAAAGACTTTCAATGCCAAGTGGATGGCCCTCAGCTCCAGAGGATTGATCTAGAGCCGAGACTCCGCCAGAGACCAGAGACTTCTGATCTCTGCCTCTCCCAGATGGCCACCCCAACCCAGAAGCAATGCATCGTTCACTACTGTCAGTTCTGGGTGGGAAAGGGAGAAGGATCTGCTGCTAACCCAATTGCGGTCTAGCAACCAACACTGCAGATCTTTGGCAGTCTCCTCCTAAAACTGAATGTGGTCAGAGAGGTCCCTTTGATGGTGGGCCCACTGAGACCTCAGATCTCACTGCAGAACCATGTCCAGAATGCCTCTGATGAAGGGGAGCATCTGAGGAGTAAGGTGCAACTTTGGTACATTGATAGTGAATGCTAGCGATGACGGGATGTTCTCTGTAGTCTGTATGTGGTCGAAAACTGCCATGAATAGGAAGTCAAGGAGGTCGGGGAAAACTGGGAGCCTTAACATCTAAAGGTGCGCTACCACCACCGCCATCACTGGTGAACACCCATGGTGCACTGATGAGGCCAAGGAGAGCAGAGCAAACTGGAAACGCTTCTGTCCCACCACAAACCTCAGGTATCACCGATGGGCCTGCAGGATGGGTATGTGGACTTAGCCGTCTGCAGGATGGGTATATGGATATAGCTGTCCTGCAGGTCCAATGCCATCATCCTGTCTCCAGGGTCGAGGGAAGAAAAGACCCAGCATGAGCATCTTGAAATTTGCCATCTGGAGGAAGGGGTTGAGAGGGTGCAGATCTAAAATAGGACAAAGGCCTCCATCCTTTTTTGGCACCAGAAAGTAGCAGGAATACTAACCACTTCTTACTTCTAGTGCCGTCACCCTCTCAATAGCCCCTTTGGCCAAAAAGCGTGCACTTACTGACACAAAATGGACAGATGGCCCTTCATCAGTCATTGGGAGGATGGTGGAAGGTGCCACAGCGTGGGACAGAAGGGTAGAGTATACCCCTTCTTAATAATTTACATTTACAGGAACCATATGTCCGATGATACAGCCCGCCATTCTGCCAAGAATCGTCAGATCCTGCCTTCCACTAGGTGGATGTGCTGCATTAAGGGCATGCTAATGGGGTTCTGCAGTTGGACCTGAAGGGAGCAGTGAACTGGGTGACCCGTTGATCTTGACTGTGGGGACGGTGGGCATCATGGCCTCGACTGTGAAACTGCTAGGTACCTTGTTGAGGTTGGATAGGCTGACCGTATGTGGTGCCTCTGCAGAAGTGGTGATGTGGTTGGCGAGGTGGGGCAGATGAGCCTAGGCAGCGTGTCGTGGCCCTGCTATCCTCGAACCGCTCTAGAGCAGAATCTGCCTTGTCCCCATAGAGGCGAGTCCCATCAAAGGGCATGTCATGAGGGACAACTGGACATTGCCTGAAAAAACGGTTGACGACAGCCAAACGTTGGCGGTGAATGGCTACACTAGTGCCACTGGCCTCGCCATGCAATCAGTGGTGTCCAAGCCACAAAGAATTGTGAAATTGGCTGCGTCATAACGGACAATGGTGTCCCAGAATGTATACCTGGCTTTTCAAACCTCTCCACCTATTGTGACTGCCTATTGGGGGGAGAAGCTGGAAATGTGTTTGGGTTAGTCGTGCTTGTAGACGGCTGCACCACCAAGCTTTCCGGGGAGGGGGGCCCGAGATAAAAATGTACGGTCACCTGGGGCAGGGCGGCAGCATCTTCCAATCTGGCGGTTGACAGGGGGTGCAGAGCAAGGTTTGGCTCATGCTCCCTATAATGTAATCAAGGCTACTAGCTTCTTGTAGGCCATCATACCAATCTCATCACCCCCATCGTAATCATTCTTCGAATCTGTGCCAAACAGGGAATGCAGGTGATGTTTTTTTCCCTTGTGGAGGAAGTGATGTCTCGACAGCAGCCGAACGCGGCCTCTGCAGAGGTTGAACCATCACTGACTCCGAATCAGAGAGTAAAATACGTACTGTGTCTTCTGGTGTTGAAGTTCCCGGACCCGGTGGGGAGCGTGGCGCCAGAGTCTTGTACATTTTAATAATGGTCAATGTAGCTTTAGATCTTGTTATCCTGATTTCAGTAAGTAGCCGTCATCGGACACGCCCTTCAGCACTGTGGTGCAACCAACATCTTAAATAAGAGAAAATTGCAGTGTAAAAAACCTTCGTAATGCTGGGGCACAGACTACTCTTCTACCAGTAAAAAGGCTCGTATACGCGTTCTCTGTATCATAAGCAACTTGTCTGCTTTACCTGTACTGATTACTTTTCTGCTCACATTTCCAACTTCTGTAACTCCTCTAAAGGGCTATTTAGTATTGTCCACACGCTAGTCTCACAGCTTGCTGTGCCTCTTCTTTTGAGCCTTCCTAATCCAATAAACTTGCAGTTCTTTTCATGGACAAAATTTACTGTGCCTGCAAATTTCTTCCCCCTCTTTCTCATGGCACAACTTTTAGTGCCACAGTTCAGACATTGCAAGGCTCTGCCACTTCTTCTGTCTTACAGGAGTTCACTCCACTCTTTCTTGTCTACTACCAACTCCGGTTCTCCACTTGATTCATGCTCATCACATTTTCGTACGTTGGGCAAACCTGCCATTGCCCCTGCTCTTCAGTCCATTTGTAATCTATTGCGTATTCTCCTGTTTTCAGTCTTGGAAACAGGCTCTTGATTTCCCTCTGCAGGAGAAGCCCTCAGACAACCCATGGGTCCTGAGCAATTTCAAGCCTATCTCTTTCCTGCCTTTCCTATCAAATTTCTCGAAAAAGCCATTAACAAGCAGTTGCCATCTTCTTGTTCAACTATTCTCTCAATATAGCTCAGTCAGGATTTTGTCCTTGACACAGTACGAATCTGCCCAGTTTTCCATTCTAGACGACCTTCGTATGCAAGTGCAGCAGGGTAGTTGCACTGCCCATGTTCTCCTTGATCTCACTGCTCCTGTGTTGCATGACTGCCTTATCAGTCGCCTGGTGGCTTCTTGGATTCTGGGGAGTGCTCTGGCCTTGGTACTACCCTTCCCTGTCCAGTCATGTACAGGCAGTTCATCTTTCCCCTTACCGCACCAAATGTAAAGCACACTCTCAAGGGGTTCCTCGGGTCTCCTCCTTAAGCCCTATCCTTTTTCACCTATACCTCCTCCCCCTGGTTCATTCTGTGGGGTTTTGCCTTGTGTGTTATGGAATGGCGAGCAGAGATTAATCACTCCTGATGACCAACCTCCCACGTCTAGAGATACATTCCAAAAGTGTACCCTAGGCATAGTGGATTGGATGGGGAACATCTCTCTTAAACCCAACACTGTTAACACTGAGATTTTTATGATTAGCAGCAGTAACAAAGTTTAATCTTGGCAGGCTGAATTTTGGCTGGCTCAGGTTGGGCTCTCCCGACATTTACTGCTTCATCGGTCTGTAATCTTGGGGTCTACTTCGGCCAGGACCCTTCTCTTTCAACTCGGGTTAACAAGGTCTCTTCCTCTTGCTTTTATTACCCAACGATGCTTACCAAGATCCTGCTGTTTCTCCCATTTGAATCCTGTCACTTTGTAGTTCAAGATCTCATTGTAAGCGGGATTGATTACTGTAATTCCTTGTACCTTGGATCTCCTTCCTTCCTTGTGCAAAGTCTCCAGCGTGTTCAGGATGTTTCAACACATCTAGTATTCAATTTTCCTGCACGTTTGTCCATCTCTATCCTTCTGAGCACCCTTCACTGGTTGCCCTTTTAAAAAGAATTACCTTCCAGTCATTGTGCCTGATTCACAAAGTTTACCATCATACCAGCCCACTGTACTTGCAATACAAATGTGCCCGCTACTCGTCTTATCGAATCACGATATCCTTGTCATCTCGTCAGATCCTTGTTCCTCGTTACTCCCACTCTCATGCAGGGGGTCGGGCTTTCTCTGTGCTTGCACCCAAACACTGGAACTCTCAATCAATCAATCAGGGGAATTGTAAGCGCGCTACTCACCCGTGAGGGCCTCAAGGGGCCGGGAGGGGGTGGGGGGGGAGCCGCTCCGTATCAGTCGAAAAGCCAGGTCTTGAGCGTCTTCCTGAAGATGTTCAGGGAGGGGGCGCGTCTGAAGTTGAGCGGGAGCTCGTTCCAGGTCTTGGCTGCGATGTAGGAGAAGGTTCTTCCACCTGTTCTGGCTCTGCCGATGCGCGGGTTTTCGGCGAGGGCGAGGTCGGCGGATTGGAAGTTTCTCTTGGGTACGTGGAAGGAGATCCTCTCGTTGAGGTATTGGGGTTCGGTGTTGTGGAGGCATTTGTAGGCGTGGGTGAGTATCTTGAAAGTGACTCTCTTCTCAACGGGGAGCCAGTGGAGGTTCCGTAGGTGTTGGGTGGTGAGTTCTTGTCGAGGAATGCCGAGGACAAGTCTGGCTGTGGTGTTGTATGGTCTGAAGCTTGCGGAGTAGAGACTTGTTGATCCCGGCGTAGAGGGCGTTTCTGCAGTCCAGTGTGCTGGTTATGAGTGCGTGGGTGACGGCCTTCCTTGGCTCGGGGGGGATCCACTTGAAGGTCTTTCAGAGGATTCGGAAGGTGTTGAAACAGCTGGAGGCGACGGCGTTGACCTGTCGTGTCATGGAGAGAGAGGAGTCAAGTACGATGCCGAGGTTTCGGGCGTGGTTCGTGGGTGTGGGGGGACTGCCGAGGGCCGTAGGCCACCAGGTGTTGTCCCATGCCGAGGGGGAGGGTCCGAGGACTTCTGTCTTCTCCGAGTTGAGCTTCAGGCAGTTTCTGCTCTTCCAGGATGCGACATCCTTCATTCCTTCCTGGAAGTTGAGTCAGGTGGTGATTGGGTCCTTGGTGAGGGAGAGGATGAGCTGGGTGTCGTCGGCGTAGGATACTAGGCTGAGTCCGTGCTGTCCGACGATGGCGGCGAGGGGGGCCATGTAGATGTTGAAGAGCGTGGGGCTGAGCGATGATCCTTGGGGCACTCCGCAGTTGATTTCCGTGGGTTCGGAGAGGAAAGGTGGCAGTCTGATTCTTTGGGTTCTGCCGGTGAGGAACGAGCGGATCCAGTCGAGGGCGGTTCCTTGTATGCTGGCGTCGTGGAGTCTGGCGGTGAGTGTGCGGTGGGAGACGGTGTCGAACACTGCAGAGAGGTCGAGAAGGATCAGGGCTGCGGTGTGTCCTTGGTCGAGGAGGGTGCGGATGACGTCTGTGGCGGCGAGTAGAGCGGTTTTGGTGCTGTGGAATCCGGATTGGGAGGGGCCGAGGATGGAGTTTTCTTCGGTGAATTTGGTTAGTTGTGCATTGACGGTCTTCTCGGTGACTTTGGCCGTGAAGGGGAGGAGGGAGATGGGTCGGTAGTTCTTGAGGTCTGCTAAGGGCTTCTTCAGCAGGGGTCTGACTTCTGCGCGTTTCCAGTCATCGGGAAAGATGCCGGACTTGAAGGTGGTGTTGATGGTGTGTCGTAGTTCGGGAGCGATGGCGGTGGTGGCTCTGTGGAAGATGTGCGGGGGGCAGGGGTCCGTGGGGGCCCGAGTGGATGCCTTTCATGGTCGAAGTGGTGTCTTCGTGGTGACTGGGGTCCAGGAGGAGATGGTGAGCTGGATGGCGTTGCTGGAGCAGGAAGTGGTTTCGGAGTGGGGTGTCTGGTCGTTGAAGTTGTCGTAGAGTGCCTTGATTTTCAGATGGAAGTAGGATCCGAGCTTGTCGCAGAGGTCCTGGGAAGGGGTGATGTCCGTGGTTTCGCTGGGGGGCTTGGTGAATTCCTGGATGATGCTGAAGAGTTGCTTGGAGTTGCCGGCGTTGGCGAGGATCTTGTTTTGGATGAAGGTCCTTTTGGTGGATCTGATGAGTTGGTGGTATTCTGTCATGGTGTTTTTGTAGGTGGTGCGGTCTTCTGGCATTTTGCTGTTTCTCCAGTTCTTCTCAAGACATCTGCAGGTGCGTCTGGATTCTTGGAGGTCGGCGGTGAACCAGGTGGCTTTCCTGGGGCGTTGTCTGTCGGGGTTGCGTAGTGGTGCAAGCTTGTCTGCGTAGCTGGAGATCCATCTGTGGAGTCCTTTGGCTGCGAGGTTGGCGTCGGTCGACGTGGTGGGGGCGTCGCGGTTGAGGGTCGAGTTGAGTTGTTCCTCAGTGACTTTGCTCCAGTTCCTTTGTGGGGGGCACAGTGCTGGTTTGGGCGGCGTGGGTTTGTCGACATGGAAGTGTACGCACTGGTGGTCTGTCCATGGGGGTTGCGTGGTGTGGCTGAAGTGGGTGTTGTTTCCTCCTGCGAAGATAGGGTCGAGGGTGTGTCCTGCCTTGTGGGTGGGCGTGGTGACGAGCTGTTTCAGTCCGATGTTGGCGAGGTTGTCCAGGAGGGTGGCGGAGTTGGGGTCGCTGGGTTGTCGAGGTGGAAGTTCAGGACTCCGATGAGTATGTAGTCCATGGAGGCGATGGCGTGGGGTGCGATGAGGTCAGGGACGGTAGTGGCGAACGAAGCGCAGGGTCCGGGGGGTCTGTAGGCGAGGGTGCCGCTGAGAGTGGTTCTGGGGCTGGTCTGGATCTGGAAGTGAAGGTGTTCGGTGGTGGGGAAGGAGTCCTTCGTGGTGGAGGTGGAGAGTCGGAGGGAGCTCTTGTGTACGATGGAGAGTCCTCCTCCTGGGCGGTTGGGGCGGTCCTCCCTCTGGATCTTGTATCCGTCGGGGATGGCGGTGGCGATGTCGGGGGCGGAGGAGGCGTTGGTTCAGGTTTCTGGAAAGAAGGCGACGTCTGGCGAGAGGGTGTCGAGGAGGTCCCAGATCTCTACGGCGTGTCTGTGCAGGGAGTGAACGTTGAGGAGGATGCACTTCAGGGCTTCGGTGTTGTTGGTGTTCGGTGCGGGGGCCGTGGGGGGGGCGGTCGGAAGGGAAGGATTGGTGGCAGTGACGGCAGGAGAACTGGCCGTGGGTGGTGTTCGGCGTCGACTGCTGGCCGTTGTTGTTCCTTCCGGGGTTGAGTGCGAGGAGGGCAGCGGAGTTGTAGCAGTGGGAGGTTGCAGATCCAGGGTTCTTGGCGCTGGCCGCGGTCGGGTCGCAGACGGGCTTGCATTTGGTGCGCCCTTGGTGCGCCAGCGGCGCGGCCACTATTAAGTTGGCGAGGGGGGAGGGACGCGCGGGAACCAGCAGGGGGGGAGGGGCCGTGGGGCAGCAGCGGCGGCGGGTAGGGCACGGAGAGAAAACGGGCACAGAAGACAGAAAAAACGGCTAATTGACACACAGGCACAGGTACAATGACCAGGCAGGCACAATAGAAAATACAGTGAAGAGGCTAGAAGGAAGACAGAAAAACGGGCACAGAAAGACAGAAAAACGGCACAGAGACAGACAGCAGCGGCCAGCAGAAGAGCAAGGCTCTCCCACTGGACCACCAGGGATGAGGTGCAGGCAGGAGCTGCGGGGGGGGGGGGAGGGAGAGCAGGTCCCTGACCAGGAGGTCAGAGGTCTTGCTTGCGCTCCCTCGCAGCGGCCGCCATTAAGTAGGGGAGGGAAGCGTGGGAACAGGCAGGGGGAGGGGCCATGGGGGCAGTTGCAGCGGGAACTCCACGGAGAGCAAACGGGCACAGAAGACAGAAAAAACGGCTAATTGACACACAGGCACAGGTACAATGACAAGACAGGCACAATAGAAAATACAGTGAAGAGGCTAGAAGGAAGACAGAAAACGGGCACAGAAAGACAGAAAAATGGCACAAAGACAGTGACAGACAGCAGCGACCAGCAGAAGAGCAAGGCTCTCCCACTGGACCACCAGGGATGAGGCGCAGGCAGGAGCCTGCGGGTGGAGGAGGGCCCCGAACACCTACCTGACCAGGCACAGCACAGTGTACGGAGCAGCTGCACTTAACAGCGGAGCTGCGGGGGGGGGGGGAAGATGAGCAGGTCCCTGACCAGGAAGTCAGAGGTCTCTTCTGCAGTACCTTTGTTCCCTCCCACCAAGCTCTGAAAACCTGGCTGTTTTCTGCTTATTTTTGTAATCCTCCTCCTCACTGTTCACGTGCTCTCTGTGTCGTCCCTGTGGTTTCCATTTAGTGCCAGGACACCTTTGTCGGTAACTGCACACTGTACAAAACATACGTAAAATAACTAAATAAGACAGAGAGAATTTGTGCCTCTGTCACCATCCGAAAGGATCCATTCTGTAATAACCCTGTCTAGATGTGGCAATGGAGAGCATGTTCCTCAAATCAACAGCAAAAAGCAGGATTGGAGCTCCTTTAACTCACCTAAATGATTACAACCACTTTTAGAATGTTTAATTACTTCCCATTAGACAAGTCCTCTTCTACCAATTCTTTCTCCGATTTAGGCTGGTTCTTTGTCAGGGTGAACTGGGGGGGGGCAATCCTAACAAGGATGGGTCCTGCATTCCAAGCTGAAAATGTAACAGGGTTCAGCTAAATGATCATGTAGGCTTGGTAATGGCAGCCAGAATAATACACTAATGCTGTGAAGTGCGAACAAGGGCTTCACAGTCTGAGAGCAAGCACTGGATATGGGATCGAAGACATCACAGGCTGTAGAGTCGAAAACTGATGCCAGCGGGTACAGCGACCACCTCACATTGACTGGTTTGGGGCATCTTCTCTGCCTTGTCCTTTCGGGGCTACAAAATATCCTCAACGGGTACATATTGAAGTCAGAGGGGCTAGAAAGAAATGCTTTGACTGATGCATTTGTCAGCAGTGAAACCAAAATATGTCATAACCCATGAAAAACTGGAGGCTAGGATTATGAGTACCAAAGTCTGTGTTACCACTGGATTCAGACTCGGACGCACTAACCGGCCAGGCCAACTCCTCTTTTTATACCTCTTTTTGATCCACTAGAGGCAACTGTTGGCAAATTGGAGGCTGTGGCGAGCTCTACAAGCAGTGAAGACAAAGAAAAATCAATGGTTGCATGTTACTGCATTGACGCCTACTCCATCTACATCCATGGCAGATTCTCTGTTGGGGTGCTTCCCATCTCCCTTTCTCTCCTGTAGTTCTGCAGGTTTCTGCTTGAGAAGTTGTCCACTCTCAACCAAGCCACTGTGAGTTGTATACGTGTTTATAAGGGTGATGTGCAGTTCTATTTTGCAAGAGTGGGTCACATAGCTCTGCACTGGAGCGCTGCACGTCACTCCTCTTTCAGCCTTGGTCGACCTGGCATCATACTTACCTAATGAGTTACAGTGCAGGGTGAAACCAAGCCCTGAGCAGTGAATCACTCTGTACAACTGATGTCTGCCATGTCATGTTAAATGTGACCTGGCACAAACTGGAGCCCAGGAGGTCAGCCTGGTAAAAGAGATAACTAGCCCTACACTGGGTGAGCCCTAGAACTCCCAGTATTGAATTCTGGAAAAGAGACTTGGACGAATGGACAGTAGCAGACAAACAGCACAGAATGGATGGAAGATTTGACTGGCTTGACTGCAGTGCTGGCTTAGATAACAGAACGTTACAGTAATGTAATCCTTATGGTGTTCGAACCAGTAAGGTCTTTTTAACCTGAGTGGCAGCACTGCTGTGTGTGCCTGTAAAATCTGTCTAGGTCTACCGTACTGTCTGAGATTGTAGGTTTGTGGAATTGTTTTTTTTTTTTTTTTTTTTACATTTTCCCGCTTTTTTTTCCAGAGTATTTTCAGGTATAATGTGATTAAGAATCTACTACATGTGTATTTAGAAGTTACAGTTAATGAAAGAGAAAGTGAAATTGCATTTTCTGAACTGTCTGTAACACTTATCAGAAACGTTTTAAGGAAACTGTTCTGCAAAATAGATTTTTGCCACCATTTGTTAAATTATCTTAGAGCAGCAGGCAAATCTACAACAGCCCTGGAGAGCATCGGGACTTGCTTGCCACGTCATGGGCCTAGTGGAATAGTGAAAGAGTGGTCTTTCAAAGCATATGGCCCTTTAGCAAATGAATGTAAATTGCACAGTAAAATGGACCACTTGCCCTTTTTCTTCTTCAAACCTTTACCCTAGGCCTCAGTGGAGGATGTTGAGACCACCCACTTTTCTCGATTCAGAGCACAGTTTGCATCTCACCACTCTTAAAGATCCCTAGCTGTCGCTGGTCTGCAGCAGACCCACTACTTGGACTCCCACTAGTTCGAAGATAAGTACATAATGTAAATTACCACTACCTATACCCTCCATTGACCTTAACACTAAACTTGACACTACCTCTTTAATCAAGTTTAAAAAGTACCCTTAACTTAAAGCTACTCCTAACTCTAAATCAAACTGCATTAAGTTATTTAAGTTAAGTAATATGAAATTCAATTTAATTAGTAACTTTTAAACACTCGTAATATTAACCCCAAGGCAAATCCTATACATTAAAATGAATTAAAACTATAATAAAGAAAATAATTAACCTTTATGTTATGATAGGTTACTAGGTTTTGTCAACATGCGATTACCAAAAGATGTCATGGTGTACATTCTGTCTTCTTATAGCTAGTTATTTTTACAGATTCGTTTTTAATAGCTCTTAAAAGTTTGGCGATTGTTGAGAGTGCATAAGTATATCTGATAGAGATGTCTAGCCGCATATTTCTTACCTTTGAGTTATCCCCAGGCGCCAGTCTGCGTCTGCAAACTTTTCAAAAGCAGCACCTCTGCGCTTCGATAGAGGGCATCGAGCAACTCCGTGATGACATCGTATACTGGATGTGACGTCGATGGAGTCCATATAAGCACTCCCCTGGCATGCTGACGTCAGTTTCTTCCTTTCCGCACTTCCACACAGATCCGGAGTGAGGTACCGCTGGTCATTTTTGGCCTATCTCGACGTTTGTCAACTACACAGCGTGTCTTTTTCTGGATGTTTTCGGTGTCCTGTGGACCAGGATGTTGACCTCGCACCCTCATTCTATTTGCATATAGTGTCTGGGTGTGCACCGCGACTCCAAAGGCTGCGGCTCATGTCTTTAGCTTTGCTCGTCAGTGTTGCAGGAGCGCCGCATGACTCAGTTAGAGACGCAGTGGTTGAAGGCCCCTCGTCAGTCACGGTCCTTTTCTTCCTCCAAGGACCGCTCAGGGGCCAACTCTCGAAGTTCTTCGTCTTCACTGTCGACTGGTAAGTTACGCTGTAGGCGGGCGGTGTAGTGGTCTTCCCCAACTTTACTGCATACGCATGGTGTCGCTGCAATGCCTCCTATTCCTCAGGTTATGGAGTCAGAGTTAGAATCTGCCCCATGCCTTCCAATATTCCCAGGCGCAGAGGCGACTCTGTATCAGATGAGGGAATACTATCCCTCCCTTTATGCTATGTTTAGATCTCCACCTCCCTCTGGTAAGCGTCTCTGCCCTAATGAGGCTGAAGAAGCCATGACTGACTCCAAGCCAGCAGGACCTTCCTCGGCGTCAGTGAGGCCCTCTGGATCTGTCATCGAATCAATTCCGGATTCACTGCACAGCCCTTCGGGGTTCCCACCTATGACGCCAGTCTTGGATCCGCCAGCAGTGACATCGGCGCCGATCACGGCTGCATCTCCTCCCCGATGCCAAGGTGTCACCTCTTCAACAGCAGGAGCGTCATCAGAAGAACAGTTCTTTTTGGGCTACCGTCTTCCACCTTCAGAGGACCCCCTTGTTATTTTCCCCTCAGGAAACAAGTATTTTGTTGATGTCTCTGATGTCACGAGTGACATAATTCAGCCTCCTCTGGAGCTTCATTGGGTGTCTGACCTTGGTGAAGCTAGTGGCCTCGACTCTTCACCATCATTGGGTTTGTTTTCTCCACCTAGCCTCGCTACTGAGGCTAGCGCGGCTTTTGCTGAGCTTTTGCAGAGAGTTGCTGTGGTTCTGGAGCTGCAGCTTCATTCTGTAGAGGTGGCCTCTGATCCCCTACTTGGGGTGCTTTATCAGAGCCAGATGGGGGCTGAGCCTGTGCTCCCCTTCAGTGAAGCCCTTTTTGATATTCTTTTGGGCTAAACCCCTTTCAAGGGCTTCCGTGGACCAGTCTGTAGCTCATTGGCACCATCCTGCCGCTAGAGACCCGCTCTGCCTCTTCCAACAGCCTACCATGCGCAGTTTTGTGGTTTAGGCTGCTACAGCCATCCGCGACTTCGGTGCCCTGCCTGACGTCCCTCCAAACAGGGAGTCTAAAGGTCTAGCTGCTCTTGGTCGATATATCTTTCTGCCACCATTTCCGCTTTGCACTTTCTCCCCTCTGTCCCTGATGACACCAGGGCCACTCTTATTCAGCTACTCCAGTATGGCAGTCAGGCGGCTAAATTGCTGAGTCGCTGTGACATGGATACCACAGATTCTGTTGGGTGAGCCATGGCTCTTTCGGTAGCTCTTTGCCGGCATGCCTGGCTATGCATCTCTGTTTTTTTAGAGGCTGTTCAATCCACCTTGGTGGACATGCCTTTTGATGGTCAACATCTGTTTCAAGCTAACTCCGCTTTATGCTGTTTTCGGGATAGTCAGGGTGGGGAGCGAAATCTTAGGTCCTGCTTGCTATACCGTCCTCTTCTTTTCCCGGTACTCAGTCTGTCGGGGGATGGTCTCCTTGTTTCCTTTTACGTGTGAGCTTTTCTAGGGCGGTGCTCCTTGATTTCTTCTTTTCACTCGTCACCTCAGAGTTTTACCCGGTGGGGTGCTCCTGCTCTGGCAGCTATTTTCTTTCCTTGTATTCTTAACCTGTCGATGACAGGTTGTGGTCCTTGGTTGTTTTGTGGAACGCGTCTTATTTTTTGGTCCTGTTGGGTTTCTACGCTGGTGGCTGCACAGTGTTTTTTCGCTTTCTATCCTAGTTCTAGTCGGAGCATTTTCATGGTATTATGCCGATGCACTGTTGCCTTGTTCCCTGTCCTAAAGGGTACTTCGTCTGTAGGTCTTACAGGTAATCCTCCATGTTTCTGACACAATGGTACCCCTTCTAGGGAACTCCACATGCCGCGCTTTGGTGCAATGGTGCAAGTCGGAAGATGGTGCACGGGGGGGCTCTTCTCCCCCCTCCTCCAGCTGTTGAGCATTTCTCCACACTAGAGAGGGGGTTCTTTCCTTCCACTCTATATGGTGCTCTTCTTTCCTAGCAGAAACAGAGGAAGGGGCATGGTTCTTGGCCTAGGGTGCATCGTCTGGTCCTGACCCACGGTTGTGTTCCTTCTTTACTCTCTTCAGGCATAAGCACTTCTTGTGTTAGTTCTCGCTATACAAGGGCAAGATGGGCTCCTGCCCTTTCTCTTTCTCACTTTAGGTTCAATGCGGACGTACCTTGTCCATATCTTGGCATGGGTGGCCTATTCTGCTGACCCTTTCTCTTCTATGCCTCTGCATAGCATGTTTTAATTTGCTTCTGACCGGCGCAAAGCTGTTGTTGCTTTTCGCTTTTGGACAATGTTTCTTTGTGCATGTTGGAGACGTTTCCATTACACCTCCAATACCAACACCAACATTTAGTTACTGACCTGGCTGTTGTTCAGATGTCCCTCGATCCCTTTTTTGGGGGGTTTATGGCTGTTTTTCATCTTCAGGTTCTCCTCGAACATTGGTTCCTTGACCACCCACTCTAGGATGTTTCGTAAAGAAGTTGGTGATTCCTTCAGATTTCTCTCCGGGGAGTTTCTGGATACAGTTCCAACCCCTTGTGAGGTTTGTTCTCCCATGAACTAATAAGTATACCAGATACGATCTTGGGTGATGTCTGGATCCTCACTTTTGATGTTACATGCCTTGTTGCCCGGGCACATGTCGTCCCATGCAAACGGGCACTTTCTTTTTCCTTCTGGCCTCCATGTTTGTTAGGCTGTAGACACTGCCACTCCATCCGTTACTTCAGTTCTTTACACTGGTTTCTTGGTTTCGACCTTCACTTGTGGCATTGGTCTTTTTATACTATTTCCTCCGTCTGGTCCCCTGCTTCAGCCATGTCCCTTCTCCTGTTGTTCTTTCTTTTGGGATGGAGACAACTTATCTGAATAGGCCTCCCCTGTGCTAGTTTTGTTCAACTTACCTTTTTTAGAGTCCTCCGTAGTAGTCTTTATTTCTCTATTCTAGCGGAGTTGTTTCTCTCCTGCTGTTTTCTTTTCAACTGTCTCTCGGCCGCCTGATTGTATCAGTTCAATTGCTAGTGTTGTTTTCTGTCTGCTTCTTCTGTTTTATGGAATATGTGATATCCACCCCCTCTATTTCTTTTATTCGGGACCATGTGGCTGGTTGCCAGCTTGCCCTTGTCCCATCACCGGTGTTGTGGCCGTTTATACGTACCCTTCTTAGTCACATTTTATTTTACAGTGTTATTCTGTATATGTTTCTTTACATATACAGAATAACACTATATATATTCAATCAAAAAGCAGCACAATTTAGTCAGTCCACCATGCAGCGGCACAGACAGAGAAAGGTGATCCAAGACTCTCCAGGATGTTTGACCATTACTGTGAGAAGCTGGCTTGGTATATGATGCACACTTATGTAAGTGGGCACCTTGCACTAATCCAGACAACCATTATGGTGATTTTAGTGGTCTTAGACAACCTTAGAAAGCTCTCTAAGTGGTAGCTGTGGAGAGCAGCCTTCGGTCTTAGCCCAGAAGGAGTGTAAAGCAATTTCTTTTACCAGAACATAATCTTATATGTATAGATTAAGTGAAAAAGAACCACACACCATTCATAAAAATATGTATTTATCATAAGACACTCACTAACACATACAGATATCTCCTAACCGGAGATAAACACAATGCACACAATACTTTTCAATAGAAACAGGTAAGTAGGACGTAATACACAGTGGTCACCAGGGTGAGACCAAACCATATACTAAAATAGCGGTATGCGAAACACTACTCGAGTCAAGACTATACCCAGAAGACGTAGAAGTGCCAGGGACCCAAGGAACCACCCAAGGTAAGTAACCAGGAGCCCCACGGAGGCCGTGTGCAGAGTGGGAACACAACAGCGGGTTCAATGCAAGTCAATGGGTAAGTCGCGGTTGCAATTTTAAAGAAGGACCCTTCCCAGTGGACCCTGAAGAAACCCTGTGGAAGAGACAAGGTTGGAGAGCCACCCCACCCATGGATACCCTAGGAACCAGGATACATACACAAGGGAAGCCGGGTTTATGCACCCTTATGTGAAGTGGCATCAGAAACCACCGTCAAACCCAATTGAGGACTTCAGGAAGATGCCACTGTTGGAGAAGGTGAAAGTGTCCGGTGCAAGCAGAGGGGACAGAGTCTATGCCACTCAGGAGTGACCACGAGGCACGGAAGGCAAATGCCCACCGATGTCTAGTGTTGCAGGGAAGCCAACGGTGACCTTGAAACTGCAGCTGTGCGGACCAGGCAACACTGTGGACGACCAGGAGCTGGATACGAGCTGTCCTACGTCGGATGTCGAGAGTTGAGGGGTCGGTGTCCGTCAGGAGCACTAACAAGCCTTGGCAACTGCAACCAACATGGAAGTCGAAGAAGGTACAATGTCGGGACCAGCAAGGTCCAGGAGACTCACCACACGCAGGGGAGTCAAGGCAGGCCCGAGCAATCAGGGGAGCCCAAAGAATTCAAAGAGGACCCTCAAGAGGACCCACAGGCCGGAGGCACTGGAGTCGCGAGAGGACCTCGAGCAGCTCACCAAAGAGGCAAGCCCACTGTGCAAGTGATGCAGTGAGGACGAAGATCTTGGTCTCCGGAGATGCTTGAGGATGGGGCTACTTGGACCCCAAAGATCTTGGTGGAAGGAAGCCAATGAGCCTTTGCAACTGCAAGTCGACACGGTGAACAGGCATTTGGTTCCTGCGGCTCTGACCAAGGATACTGGCCTCAAACTTCGTGAGAGGACAGGGCAGGCCTCGAGGGATGTGAAGAACCACCACCTGTGTTGCTGAGCGTTTTGGAGTCCGTGGGAGCCCAGGATCAGCAGACCAGTCAGCTTAGTTACGGTGCACGGACATTGCAGCAAACGAGCAGGGCGACGAAATCAGAAGCAGCAGGAGGCTTCCCGGTTGCAGCCTTGATGCCCAGAGCGAAGTCCAGAGTGCCCAGACGGTTGAAGAAGGGATGTCAGAAATGAATCTTGTCCCATGACAAATCTAGGGACCCACTCACTGGTAAGCCCTTAAATACCCTAAGGAAAGGGTTGGGACGACTCAGGGGTCCCTCCCTAAGGAGGGGCTGGACAAGGGGGAGGATACTCCCCTGTCCTTTGTCCAGTTTCGTGCCAGAGCGGGAGCCAGCGGCTCCCTGAACTGGTTTGAACTGGACTAAGCATAGAGGGCACCAAGTGTGCCCCGCACGCAGACTATGTGGCACTGGCAAGCGCCCCCACCCTGCCCCAATACACTAAACTCTGTCTGGGAGGTGGTCACACCTCCCTGTGACAGGATACCTATTGTTCTGCCTTCCCCTGCCTGAGCTTGGCTCAGCAGCAGGAGGGCAGAAACGTGTCTTCTGGCCGGCAGCAGCCCTAGCTTGCTGTCCGGGTCTGGAAGACTGGTACCAGGAGCACCGAGTGCCTCCCAAAGGAGTTTTACGGTGCATGGAATCATACCTCCCACACTGTTTACGGTGTGGGGGTTATGAATCCAACATGTTTGATACCAAACATGACGGGGTTCGTTACAGCCAGTTTAGAGATGGTCACCGTGTAATGACGCGGTGCCCCTCTATATGTTATATGGCTGTCTCACTTACAAACCGGGAGAATGGACTCCGTGGGCTGTAGGGGTGTCCTGCTCATGCAGGGGCACCCTCACACTTAGAACTGAGCACCATTCCTTAAGGATTGAAAGGCCTGCTTCAGGGGTGACTTAAAGGTCTTAAGTGCAGTGACCCTAGATATAGGTAAACCTATATCTTTCATAAGTGGTACTAGCACCAGCTTACACAGGCTGCAATTGCAGGCCTGTAGTTGCAGTTTGCGTGGTCCCTCATGGGTAGCATAATACATGCTTCAGCCCATGGGGGACCCCCTGATGTACCTATGCCCTGGGTACCTTAGTACCATATACTAGGGACTGATAAGGTTACACCAGTGTCCAATCTGGGATGTACCAAAGTACTTACCAAACCAATTTAGGGGAGAAAGCACAGAGACTGGGGTCCTGATTAGCAGGATCCCAGTCAGACCAGTCAGAAACAGCATTACAACAAGCAAAAAGTGAGGGTAACCATAAAAGCAGATCCTACTTTCCTACAATTACGATCTCTTTTATTTTTCTTATAAATTTTGTAAGTCAACGTGCCAAATTTGTGTGGTCTACAGCAAATGACCATGGCTGATGCGTTTCGGCAGCCGCCTTCAACTGGGTCTCCTGGTCAAAACGGTGAGTAGCATATTTAAACAATTCCTTTTTCCATTTCAATAACCCCCAGAACACTGAAACATCAACCTTACATAAACTCACTTGGCGCAAAACAGTCTCCATTAATCCAATTATTTGCACATTTATCTAAAAAGATTTTAAGTGGAATTCAGAAATTTAAAAGCATTCAAAAATGGTGTAATGGAACATTTTCTAATACACTCTAATTCATTCTATGCCATGATTTTCTTGTCTATCCCCCCATATTTTACAACATTCAAAAGTAGATGGGAAATCCCACCAATATTTGATAAAAAAGTTCCTCAAGGGTGTAGCCCAATTAGGCAATATGCTTTACCCTTCCTATGATACGGTATCTATTGCACATTGACTCTTTTCTTTTGTACCCGATGGGTAAAATTAGATTAAGTGCTAAAGATAAAGTGCATAGGTGCTTTCCTTATATTCTCCAAGGGTTAATATAGACATAGTGCATCTTGCTAATTAAGTGCATTATTGTATTATTGTATCAACCTCGCACTAGTCCAAAGGTGCTTATTATTTCTGATGTGCAATAAGAACAAGACATTAAATGTGCCACAAATCAATGAGTGTTGTCAACTAGTGCAAGCGACACAACTCTAAAGTGCACATAAATTTAGGACCATCATCCTCCCTTGGGATTCTAACCACACAATTCTACTAATATCTGAAAATATATTAGGACATCTAATGCAAGCTGAAAGTGTCTTGTGCTTCAAAAATGCATATATATATATATATATATATATATATATATATATATATATATATATATATATATATATATATATATATATATATATATAAATATAAAAGCACCCACACGTTTCTACTAATGTCTAAAAGTACATTAGGACATCTCATGCAAACTGAAAGTGTCTCCTGCTTTAAAAGTGCATATATATAAATATAAATATAAGGGCACCCACACTGTTGTGCTCCCATATCTTACTGGGTGCATTTCTCCTCTACCCTACGATCATAATTATCGCAATTTATGCTATTAGAATCAGAAAATCCCACATCTTAAAATTCAGAGAAAGTATTTCATGAAAAATCTTAAAATTGCAATGAAGTCCTATTCAATTTCGAAGTCAAAGATGAAGATATAACTCGGCATCAGCATTATGTCCCCAAGGTATCTCTGTTCCTATTGACAGGATCAATCGAGATTCCTGTTTCCTTAGTTCTTTCACTTGATCTCCTCCACTTGGGTGGGCTCTGACATGCTTTATTCCGCAATAACTGAAAGTGGATAATGATCGATTATGGAATTGTTCAAAATAAGCCATTGGGTAGCTTTTGTCTCCATTCTTTATGGCTCGTATGTGCTGCAATATTCTAAGCTTCAACTTGTTTATAGTGCTACCCACATATAGCTTATCGCAGCCACAGTTGAGGGCGTAAATCACGTGATCCGTATTGCAGTTTATGCAATCGCAAATTTGTACTTCATGTCTCTCAAGCGTCCGATAACTCTTGCAATTTGATGCATACTTACATGCCTTGCATGAGTAACATTTCACAAAGCCTCTCATATTAGCTGATAACCAATTCTTAGATTCCTTCTTCGGGTAGTAGTAGCTAGAAGTCAGAATATCCCCCAAGGATTTCATGTTTTGGATGTGATCTGCGGATCAATGCCCACAATGTCCACTAAATGTTCATCTTTCTACAAGACATGCCAATTTCTTTGGAGGATCTTCTTAATATCCATTTGAGCGGCATTATATTCCAGAAATATTCTTTTTGTTTTATTTGTTTGTTTCTTCAGATTATTAATGCGTGGGAATAGTAATTCATTCCTTGTCCTATCGTTGATTCTCTTCTTGGCATTATCCAGAACGCTATTTGGGTATCCCCTTTTCCGGAAATGTTGAACCATATTGTTTATCTCACTGTTGAGCAACTCCTCTGTTGAACACACCCGCTTTGCCCTAAGCAGTTTGGCTATAGGGAATGCTCCACTTCAACGCATACGGATGTCCACTATTAGCATGCAACAAGGAGTTAGTTGCTGTTGGCTTTCTATGTATCCTCGTAGGAAGTGTTTCATTTTTCATTTCCAGAGCCACATCTAAAAATTCACAATGAGTATGACTTTGAGTGCTTGTAAACTGTAAATTCAAATCATTGTGATTCAGTATTTGTAAATAGATGTTAAACTCATTCTCACTACCTTCCCATAAGATGAATAAATCATCTATAAATTGAGTCCACATAGTGATCTTTTCTGTAAAGATGTCATTGTCTTGAGCCCAGGCCACCTCCTTTTCCCACCACTCCATAAATAAATTAGCGTAGGTGGGGGCGAAGGAGGTGCCCATGGCTTTGCCTTGTTCTTGCAAATAATACTTGCCATCAAAGACAAAGATATGAATGAGACAAAAGGTCAACATTTCCAATAACATTTGTGTGTGGTCATACCACTCTAGAGGATGGTCTCTCAAGAAATGTTCACATGCCAAAATGCCTTTCCTGTGTTCTATTGATGTATACAAGGAGACTACATCCAATGTAATCGTTAGGTAGCTCTGTTTCCAAGGGATTTGTTCTAATCTTCTAAAAAAAATCACTACTGTCCTTCAAGTACGAGGGTAGATTTACTACATATTCCTGCAGGAATAGATCCAGATACCTAGAGGTGTTCTCTAATAGAGAGCCAACAGAACTAACTATGGGTCTCTCTGGTTGATTTTTAATACATTTGTGTATCTTAGGTAGGAGATATATGGTGGCGACCTTAGAATTTTCCACTTTTAGATATTGAAATTCTTCCCAATTCAGAAGATTCAGATCATGCTAGGTCTGCAACTTCAAATGGTATTCCTCCTCCAATGCCTTCATAGGATTTTCTGTCAGGTAGGTATAATGTGCCCTATTATTCAAATGTCTCCTAACTTCCGAAGTGTAGGTGTGTTGATTCATTAGGACGTTATTTCCCCCTTTATCAGAGGGCTTTATGATCAGTGAGGTGTTATTTTTCAATTCATGGATATCCTGCCAATCCTTAACAGTAAAGTTACTTTTCCTCAAGTCATTTTGCCATTTCCTCCGGAGTTCCTTCAGCTCTTCTATCACCAGCTCCTGGAACAGGTCAATACAGTTGCCAGCTGGTAATTGGGGGCAAAATCTGCTACCTTGTTTCACATTACTCCCAACTTGATGGTCTGTTTCAAAACCCATGTCTCTTAACGTACTCACACATGACACTTCTCTTGTGGCCCCACTGGTGTTCAATCCATCATTCTTATTCATTTGTGAAGAGTTCATTGTCTCACAAGTATCCAGCATATGTATATCAAGAAGACTAGGGACATCTGCGATTCGAAAAGACAAGAGTCGTCTCTATGTTTTATCTTCATGGTCAAATTTTTTGGGTTTCATCTGATGGTATTTATGAAGTTTTAGTTTCCTGATGTACTTGTATATCTCTATCCTTGAATCCGTGAAATCTGGTCGTGTTGTTAGACAAGAGGTTAAGCCCAAATTCAATAATCTTATCTGATTGGGATTCAATTTGACTGATGAGATGTTTACTACAAGTGGCCTCTCACTATTATCCACATTCATCAAATCTACTTGCGGGATTTGTTATTCCCTCGCCATCTTCCTCTTGCCCCTTCCTTACTCTACAGCTCCTTTTTCGTAACTCGCCTGTTGTTTTCCTCATGCTCCTTGTCGCATAGTCATTCTTAATATTCGCAGTTCCCTGTGAAAATCCAATTTATCACTCGATGTTTCATCTGCACTTGATCCAGCTTCAGAGCTCAATTCACTCTCACTCGGATTACTTTTGGACTGGGGGCCCATTTTCTCTTTTGCCCTTAGGCTATCATATTTGCTTGCGAAAGTGTACACGCGACCATATTGATAATCCAGCGTGTCCCTGGTGAATTTTCTCGCTTTTCGCTCCATGATCTCTTCATCACATTGTTGTAATGATTTTTCCATCTTAATAATATGATCCTTGGCAATCGTATCATCCTTATATTTATCCAATTCCTTATCAATGGTTTCATTCTAAGTGGTTTGTATATTCATTTTCCTTTCGGCATGTTTGATTAATGTCCTCATTAATTTCACTGAACATTCCTCTGTATTCTCACACCATTCTTCTGTTAAGTTGTCATCCATATCCTCATATGTCGGTAACAACATGATTCCTAATCCTCTTGGGATCCTCTTACACTCTAGGTATCTAGTGAGGGAGGTCACCTCCCACCACTGCTTTGCTTCCACACGTCTTGCTCTTTCTAATTCCTTAATCAATCGTATTGATGTTTTATTCGTAACATTAGATTCACTTTCATCCCCCATAACATTGGAGGTCTTCTGGAAGGTTCGTTCCGCCGCCACTCTCCACTTAGCTCGTCTTGCCCCCATCGCTGCCTGTAAATATTCCTGAGTGCTATTTGTAAGGTCCTCTGTTCAGTGTTTCATGATAGAATTAGTACCATTGAATTAATTCAACTAATACTGTTAGTATGTGACCTTCAGATGCTTGTGTAGCCACTTCATATATATATATTCTATTCATACCTATATATTTTATACCTCCTTTTATTAGGTATCTCTATAGTAAGTCCTGTTCTCCTGCCTCTCTTATGGAGGAGTGTGTTTTTGCTCACATTGTTGCGCTCTACCTCATGTCCTGGAGAGACTTCCGCATGTTCATTGCTTTGCATTCACTACGCCTTCCTCCCTGCAGATTCTATGTTGGATAGTCCTAGAGAGCTCCTCTCTCTCTCTCGAAGTGTTTCCTCTGACCACACATAGTCTGTGGCCTTAATTGCTGTTATTGCTTGCAATGCTTTCTTAAACTATTGGTTGCTGTTCTCTGCATTGCTTGCTTCTGTGGCTAGGGGCTTTGGCTCAGTAGTTTTAGCTATTGTTCTTGGCCCTCTGCGCCATTCCCTTGACCCAGTTGACATTAAGGGAGTGATGCAGTAATATGTTTATATGGAGTGTTCTTTCCAGCTCACTTTATTCTTCTGCCATGGTATCTTTTGCCCATGTTTTTAGCACAGTTGTGGATTTCAGTTCTGTACAGGGTTCTACACAATGTTTCTGGTGAGATGTCTTCTTCCTCACCTCCCTTCCTGGCAGCTGGTCTCTTTCTCTTCTTTTTTTATAACAGACCCAATAGCCTAGTTGGGGATCTTCGTGGGATCAGTTTGCAGACACTCCTCCGGGTATGGTGTTGCTTGGGTATCTCATTCAAAGGTAAGGAATCTGCGGCTAGAAGTCTCTATCAGATGAATAACTTACCTACCTTCAGTAACGCCTTGTCTGGTAGAGATGAGATCTAGCCGCAGATTCCTTACCGACCCACCCACCCATCCTTCCCGCTCTGCGCACTGATTCTCCTTTCCTTCCAGATTCTTTCTTTGCTCTCTTGAGCCTTGCAAAAATATATATATTTATTTATATAAGTTTTTCAAAAAGTAGATGCTTTTTGGGCACATTGTTTCCATAGCAGTTTCTATACGTGGCTCTGCGTTTTAGCATGGGTACTAATAGTGGAAGAATGGGGCTTATATGGACTCTGTTGACATCGCATCCTATGGAGGACTGAGTTACTTGACACTCTCTACCGATGCGCAGAGGTACTGCTGTAGAAAAGTTTCCGGACCCAGTCTGGTGCCTGGGGATAATTCAAAGGTAAGGAATCTGCAGCAAGATCTTGTCTCTACCAGATAAGGCGTTACTGAAGGAAAGTATCTTATTCATCACAAGTACATTCCTAGAGACTGCGTAGGAGAAGGAACAACCTCTTTGTCTAACCATATTTTTTGGGGGGAGGGGGTTAAGAGACATGCAGAAGTGGAACACAGATTACAAAATGGTAATGTACAAAATGGTGGGTTTCTCAATTAGTAACCAATGTAAACCGTCAAGATCATGGACAACCGAGTTCCTCAGTGATAGAGTCAGCATGACTTACTGCCCTATTTTGCCACCTGAAGTTTGTGTAAACCATACTTCACAATAGTCTCATATAAAGAGTTACAGTAATCCTGTGGAGATGCCGCCACAGCTCGAATCTCTGTGGATTTGTATTTAGGGTTCACAACTGCAATTATTTTTCTCAATTATCTGAAATGGAAAAACACAACAAAGTTACTTTTACAATTTATGCTGATCCATCAAATCGCTGTAGAATATAAAACCCAAGGTTTTGAATGCACTTTACAGTCGCAGGACATTTTGGTATGGGGTGTGGCCACCACAAATGAGTCCATGCAGAGGGAGGTCCTTCCATAAACTGGACTTCCATCTTGTAGGGATTCAATTTGAGGCAGTTATTTATTCCTCATTCCCCTAGCCACCAATGTCATATATTTAGTGAAGGAGCCTCCTGACAGTGAGATTTTCCCATCCAATCATAGGATATTCGTTTGTCATTCGCATAGGTCATTACGTCCAGATTATATGATTTAATGAGACAAGCGAGAGGGCCGTGTAAAGGGTAACAGTGGTTGGACTTAAGGAAGAAACTTGAGTCACTCCACCCTCGAGCCTAATATCAGTGAAAGTGACAATAGGCATTGAAACCACTTGACTGCGGTTCTGAAGAAAAGATTTCAACCAATCCAACACCAAGCCCTTAATTCCAGTCTCACTAAGTCAAGATGAGCGTAGAGTGTGACACAGTATCACAAGCTGTGGCTAGACCTGGTAGGATCAGAACCACCACTCCCCCTATATCAGCCGCAGCTTGTTCATCACTGTCAAAAGAGCCACATCTACCCCATCCAGAAAATTGTTGTTCCTAATAAACTGTGATAACTGATTACTCACAATGTTCTTACCGACCTTTAAAAGACAACACGCAAACTGGTCGAAAATCGCTAAATATTGTAAGATCGTCTCACGGTTTCTTCAACAAGGTTCTCTCAGTAGCATTTTTCCAATGCATGAGCATGATATTGGCTTGAAAGGAGTAGTTTGTGATCTCTGCTAGTTTAGGAGCTAAGGTCTCCTTGCTGAACATGGAACTAGAAGAGAGCCCGATTTCACCTCATTGGCAACATTGCTTACTTCTGCCGATACTGAAGCAAACTGGGCAAATGCCTCCGCTACGTGTTCACCCTCCCAAGAAATATAGCATGCCTGAAACAACTAGAAGGTTTCTTAATTTATCAGAAAAAATATGTTGTGAAACGTTCACACAGTTCTGTCATTGAAATTATCTGGATGGTACAACAGTTAGGATTTGCTAATTCATTTACGATTTTAAATACTTGTCGAGGAATAACTGCCGGAAAGAATTCTGCAAGCATTAATGGTTGCCTCTACCAGCCTTTTATATTTATCCAGACCTTCAGCATTTTTTGCTTTATTCTGATGATTATATTGCATGTACCTGTTTCTCTCCGGAACTTTTTCTTCCCGTTTCCTAGGTCTCAGTACATCGTTGTACTGCGCAGCAGTAGACTTTTTATGGAAGGACCTCACAATTCTCTCAGGAGATACTTGGTCAACAGCTTCAGCAATCCATTGGCTCATCTCTTTTGTAGCTAAATTTATGTCTGCTTTGATTTCAGTCGGTATCACTTCAACCAGTTTAGTATTGATATTTTCTCTTGTAGTCCTTGCTACTGCTTAGGCAATCAATTGTGATTTGATCCTGATTGTTGTCTTATTTAGAGACAATTCTTCCAAGATAAGATAATGGTCTGTCCAAGCCTTAGGAAAATGTCTAGGATGGTTAAAAAATAGGAATTTAGAAAGACGTGATCTGGGCAGTGCCCTGCAGCGTCCAAAGGGTGATCGTCCGCTGGGACAGTCCTAATATGGTTAATAACTCCAAAAATATTTTAGCTTCACTTGAATTATTTATCTCAATTTTGATGTTGAAATCACCAAGAACAAGCAATTAGCAGATGACAAGGATAAATTCATTAGCTTGACCTGGTGGACAGTAAGCAAGGATACAGGATATCGACTTGTTTGCAGTGATACAAAAGTTTACAGCTGTTAATTTTGCATAATTTGTAAGTTCAAGATCATGCTAGTTAAAGTTATCTCATTTTTATGAATTATGGCAACGCTCCCTCATCCTCCTCCTTACATCTTTCTAGAGGGGCTACTGCCAAATCTGGCTTCGGACCATCCTTTAGCCATGTCTCTGTAGCAAATAGCAGAGCCAGCTTATAAGCCAGGATAAGTTTCGCATCTCAGTCTCTTCTTCAGGTACCGATCTGGCTGTTCGGTAGAACCTAGCCCTAAATAAAACACTAAAATATAAAAGTTTGCCTTAACACTAATGCCAAGTCCAGTTCTGATCACAATATTGTACTTTTAATTAAATGTAATACCAATTAAGCTTCAACAACCCCAATGCCAACTACAAACCTAATTGTAAATTAGTTTAAATTGAAATCTTTTAAAAACAGTTATGAGTAGGTGCACACTTGTTCAGCAAAAACGTGTTTATTGTGCAAAGGTTATGTATCATCTTACAATAGAGCCTCTGTCTGAAGGAGTAAGGCTGTTCCTTGCTCAACAAGATAGAGGGATCTATTTGGAGAGAAATTTTGAAGATTCTTAAGGCAATTCCCATATAAGCAATTAGGCTGAATCTGTCTTTTGCCTCTGCAACAGACTAGGCTTTAAGAAGAACAGAATTAATAAATTAAAACATATGGATCACGGGGCAGAAACACTTCTATATCCATTTCCCAAATATCCCATAACATGATCACTTCTGTCCTCTATTCATGCGTTCAAGACTGGCGCTTTGTGCTAGATCAACCTAACATGCTTCTTTTTTAACCTGTACCAAAAGACAAACAATCACTGGAGCAAAAGGAACAATATTGAGTATCTGTCTCCTAACAGATCCTATGGTACTATTTGCTGTAGTCTAGCTGGGGTCTATCTCGCTCTTATCTCTACAACTGTGTTCAATTTGAGGAATAATGCTACTTCATGTTGTTCACCTTTGTCAGATTCTGTCAATCACTGATGCTTGAGGGTACAATGCAAGAAGTTATTCTAACCTCCTGCTCTGCTGGCCCAGCACTGAAAACATTAAGCATTTGTTATTCTGCCTGCACTTAAATCTGTTAGAGAAGTGACTTTACTTCCACTTCCAGGCATCAAGTTTCAAAGGCATACTGACGCACTGTAGTACTTGATGAATTTATATTATGTTATGTTAAAGGGGCCTGTATAGCACAGACGACTCACTACCGAAGGCGTATCTCAGCACTACAGCGGAATAAGGAGGGTAGTAAGCAGATCTTCAGGAAAGTCACGTTTGGCGCAATTTTTGGAACCTTCCAAAATCAGAGCAAGATCGAATATAAATAGGAAGGCTGCTCCAATGATAGGTGGCTAGATAGGAAAATGAACGACCTCTATATCTGGAGGTTCGGATGCAGAGAGGATTTAAAAGAGCTTGATCCTTAGACCTCAGATTTCTGCTTGAACAGTTCCAGGAAAGACTATCTCTTAGATAGGAGGGACTGTTCCCCAGGAGCGATTTGTGCGTGAGACATAGGAGCTTAAACAAATTACGCTTTCTGATTGGTAGTCAATGTAGAGCTCTTAAGGTAGGTACAGAGGGGGAGCTGGGCAGAAATTTGCATACTAATCGAACCGCAGTATTTCGCACCACCTGAAGTTTAGAGAGGAGAGTCTCATTAGACGCCACCATAAGTGCATTCCCATAGTCCAAGCGGCTGGTAATGAGGGCCTGGATCAGTGTTTTCCTATAACTCATCCGAAGTCAAGGAAATACTTTTTTAAGCAAATGCAAAGTGCTGAAACAGGTACCACAAATAGAGGTAACCTTTTCCTACATTGATAACCTATTATCCACCAAAAAGCCAAGGTTTTTTAACACACTCTTGGGACAAGGTACTGGACCCAATTCTTTTGAACACCAATCTTCTGAGCAGAATTCCTGCGTTTTTTCAAACAGGAGGATTTCAGTCTTTGCTCCATTCAGTTCTAGGCAGTTGAAACTCATCCAAGCTGCCACCTTTCTCATACCCTCAATGAATCTAACTTTGGAAGTCTCCGGATCTTGCCCAGATGAAATTAACAATTGGGTGTCATCCGCATAGGATATCATTTTAAAACCACATGCCTTAACGATCTTTGAAAGCGGGGCAACAAATATTGAAGAGGGTAGGGCTCGGGGAAGAGCCCTGAGGGAACCCCTAATCAATAGCAACTGTTCTAGATCTGAAGGGGTGTATTGATATCACTTGGGTTCTGTCAGCCAGGAAGTCCTTAAGGCAAGCTAAGGCCTTCCCGTTAATGCCTATCTCAAACAGCCTCTGAAAGAAAAAAATATATTCATCTGTTTATTGCAATTGTTAACCTGAATTGTTTATTGGAATTGTCAACCGTTTTTAAATTGTTAAGTGAATGTTAAAATTTGAAACTAAGTCTAAAATCAATACTCAAGGGATTCTATCACTTAATAAATTTGGAAAGAAAATCATTTGTATACCAATTAGCTCTTCTTTGAATTATGTTTTTAATTAGTTAAATGAATACTTTTATGGGGTTTTAATAATAATTTTCCTCTTATGGTTATGGCTTGAGACATAACTAAATAAACATTATTTATAAATAAGCACATAAATAAAATGAAACTAAATAAAGTTAAGTAAATTTTACCTAACCTTAATGCTACTCCGGCCCTAAATTAATTTTAATTTAATTGTATTAAAAAATAACCTCAATTATATTAAAGTTAATTCAGGTTAAAAAAAAACTTTAATACACCCTAAATGCAGTAGTGGTAGTGGCAATGTAGTGCTATCTGGATGTAGCGGATTTGAGGTATTAATAAATTAAATATCTGGACCTTAGTTACCAGTTGCAGCAAGTCTTTGTGACTGCATCAGAACTCTTATGCTGCATATTTCGGTGTCACTGTCATTTGGCACCAGGACAGCTGTGAATTTAGTCTTTAGAACTGTATCAGGGCAGATGGCAGAGTGAGGTCTCTTGCGCATTTATCTTAAAGTCTCAATGGTGTATATTTTATGCTCCTTCAAGAAAGCTGTGGCATTTGTCCTTTATAGTACTTTGGAGCAAGCTACAATAGTAGGCATGGGAAAAACCAGATATCATCCTAGGTAGTGTCCTTACTAGAACCCAGTTGGCTCAGAGAGGTCTTTCCTGAGCCGTACAGTTCATCGGTACACAAGTTACCTCCTCAAAGGGACTATACGAAAGAGGCATGATTCAGTCTGGGAACTCTAGGGTAAATGGAAACCACAGAGAGGCGCTCACATGTGTAGCCAGCTCCTCAGTGTCTCATATCAAAAAGAATCGTTAAGTTCTCAATCATGTTCTCCAAAGCACAAACCAGAGATTTTGTGAGTCAGCAGAGCAGAAAAGATATCAAGCAGAAAGAAAAGGCCATAGATGCATAAACAAAAGTTTTGTAAAGGAGTTTACAGGATGTCATGTTCCAGCTTTGCATATCTCTTGTAGTGGTACTGGTAGTGTGCTTTCGGCCCACGCCTAAACTGCTTTCCTGTTAACGCCTTCAGGTAGCTTTTACAATCCCTCGTGCTCATCTCGTTTCAGAGTCTGCGTCATTCTTAGCCTCATGATCAAATATAACAAACAGAGGCACCTCCTTAGGCAATTTATTAGTGTAAGAAAGTTTTCTTATCCTGCGCATCTAAATTCTTTCCTACCAATTGTTTGGTTAAGGTGGAAACAAATAGGCAATTATCAGTGGGATGTGACAGGTAGTGGTAATCCATTTCTCACAGCCTCAGTCATCCTGTTCGTGACACAGGCCTCTCGTTCGGGCAATCTGCACAGTAGCACTCGTGCACAGAGTGCCATTATCGTCCTGAAAATGCACCATTGCCTCCTCCTTTCTGCTGTCCAATGCATGAGCGTGTGGTTGTGCCTTCTTGATGGTAAAATGGTGATATTGAGTGTTGGTGTAGAGCCTTCTTTAGAGCAACAAGGCTTCTTTCGATGCCGAAGTGCATGTGTCAGTCCGCCTCTTGAAATAAGGCTGCCCTGATCTTGGGTTTTGACGCTTTCAAGGGTCACGGTGTCTTACAGACTTACCCATTCTCTAACCTGTTTGTTTCCATGAGTGAAATATTGGTGACTTCAGCAATATCTGGCTGTACCCGACCAACCCCCACACTGCCCTGCGTATGCTCTTCTGGGAACTATTGCAGATAGTGCACTTTACTGTTATTCTTCACCAGCTCTCTCGCTCTAAAGAGGTGCTGGAAAAAAATGCCATTTGTAGAATCATTTTCAAGATTTCACAAGTTCCGTAGAAGTAGGATTACTGAGATGTGGGGGGTTAACACCCTATCTGCCCCTGGGCTTGCTTCAGTGCAAGGATAGTATTACCAATATTTTCAGGGCTAGATTTTGTCCCAAATTTTTGTTATCAGAGATGTGGTAATGCAAGTAGGTACATTTTTTATTTTTCTTACGCTCAGTGATGCTGAAGAGCGCAGTCTGTGAATACTCAGTTTGTTTTTGTACATAACAAAGTTGGCAGGTGGTACACACATCTCAACGTGAGGAGCAGAGCCCCTCTTGCGGGTGAGTTTCCTACATTGTATGATTCACTTGTAGTTGGTTGGTTTGGCAACGCATCCTTTCCAGGAGCCATTTGCAATACTGGTGCACAAGAACAGTAATGCTGCTGTTGTACTGTTGGTCATCTGAATATTGTCCAACATATACCATGATGCTAACTGCACACTAACTACTGATGCACCAGCTCAAGGGGAGAAATTTCTGCAAGCAACATAGTATTGGATAGAGGCATACGAGCTTAGCAATGACCCCCCCAAAACCCACCATGTATCCCAAACCATGAATCCTTTTAGTATATCTCCTTCCCTCACTCTCATTCCCTGGCTACCACCCTTCTGGTGATATTGCTCCACAGGATACAAGCGGCAACTTGCCCTGGGACCTGTTGGCATCAAGGAAACGAGGCATTCGGTACAGAATTAAATGTTTTATTTTTTTGGAGTAAAATAGTAAATTTCAATAATTTGTCACTAGATGTTTTTTCAACTCTTTTCTTCCTTACGGTTGTTCCTCTTAACATCTTGGACTATTTCACCACCTTATTCCTTCTTTTTTCTCATGCGCCTCTCCATTTTTATACTGTAGTGTTTTATTTTTCCTTTCGTTTCTTCTGCCCTTCTTATCTCACTTTTTCATGTTTCTTTCTACTTTTTCTATTTTCTTCCTCTCCCTTCATTATCAGTTATTTATTTTAGTATTCACTCTATTACTTTTTTCTTTGTAGTGATTTTTTTATTCCCTTCTTTTCATTCCTTCATTATGGTCTTTGCCCTTCATCCCGTTCTCTTCTTTCCATCAACCTTTACGTTCTTTTTACCTATATTCAAATTTTTGTCCCTTTCCTCTACAGTATTATTTTGCTTCTTTCTTTACTCTTCCTCTGCTTTTATACTTTGTTCTCTTTCTCTCAATCATTGCTTTATTTTTGCCACTTTCTATTCCCATTTTATTGGACTTACTTAACGTTCTTACTTTCATACCATTTTTCCTTTCTTCTGTTTTCTACATTTATTCATCCCCCTCCATTTGTATATTTTGTTCATTTCATCATCTTTCACATTCTTCTTTTCCTCTCCTCCATTTCATTTTCTCGTCTGACATTCTAATATAGCCATTTGCCTCAACTCACCTGTTTTTTACTTTCTAATTTTGATGGCCTCCTTCGTTTTTTCGTTATTTGTATAGTTCTGTGTTTTTGCTGACTGCTTGATTTCTCTTTTTTCTTCCTACGTGCCCTCATTTTCTGAATTTCAACCATTTCACCTCTTTCCCAGTCTTTCTCTGAATTTTATTCTTCAATTTGTTTTTCTCTTAGTTTCTTTGTCTTCTGTCTTGCCCTTTCTTCTTTTTGCTCCTATCTTTCTTAAACCATTTTTCATTACACACCTTTAAGAGTTTTTCTCCAGTTTTTTTCCTTTAATTTGTTTTCAGTTTTGCCATCTTTTCACTTTCCGTATTACCTCTTCTGTCACTTTTCCATTCCTCCATTGCACATCGTCCCATTATTTTCCTTTTTGCTTTATATCTTAAATGGCTGTGCTCCTCTTTTCACCCCTAACTGCTGAATTTCTTTATCTCCTCCACTCTACACTCCTTGTGCAAAAAAAAAAAAAATACGCTCACAGCTAGTGTCTGCTCCCAAGAGAACAGACGGCGGGGAGAAAACAAGGATACGTATTTCCTTTGACAACCCACCCTCCACAACAAAACCAGCTTTTCCTGCAGGTACCCCCTTTCGTTTATTTACAAAAAACGGAAAGCACGGATAAAACCACCCCCTCCCCTTCTCCGTACAATACATAGCTCTGTGACCGCAATACTTTCCATTACTCAAAATATTCACAAAACGGCTATATACTTTTTTTTTTCTCCCAAAAAAATAAATTCCTAAATTGGTAAATGCATGTTTTTCAATTGTGGTGTTTTTTTTTCTTCTTAAAGCCACAGTTACTCATGTCCATGCACAAAGAAACTAGTTTTGATTTTGGGCACAGAGAGATGAAATTGTCCAAGGAATGCTTTCCTCCCCCACCCTTTTCGCCCCCACCACTCCCAAAAATGGTCCCATCATCACCTGGAATTTTCTTCTTAGTTTTTCAAAAAGGCAGACAACGTTTCTGGCTTAGACCCCATGCTTTTTGTTTCCAAAAGCCCGCCCCTTTAAAAGAAAAAGAAAAAAAAAAATCAAAAACAGAAAAAACAAATCTTCAAAAGATTCAACACGCAATAGCACTGAGGCAATATCCAACAAGAGACGTTTTTTCCATCGATGTTACCCCCGCCCCAGAAAAAAAAAATTGTTGAAAAAGCAAAACTCCATCAAAGCGTTTTTCTTTCTTGAGTGTGTGTGTGAGAGAGTTGGGGCTGGCTTAGGTTTCTCCTTCATTTTACCCATGAACCTCCAGAAGCAACCGCCGAACGGGTAACCCATTCCCACGAAACTGCAATTTCTGAAGGTTTTCAGAGCATATATTGTCCGAACATCAAAAGTTCCCAAGAGCTGGATATCTTGGGATTGCTGAAGGCTCTAGCAAGCGCTTTCAAGTGATGGAAGGGACTTCAAGTGCTGGATCCTAGGTAAAGATGCTGCCTGCACTCATCACTCAGCGCATTTGCCACTTAGCGACTCTCTGGCGCAAATTCACAGTACCGCACTAGAACCACTTCTGCAAGTGCTCAGGTGCATCTCTCTTTTGCGGTCCCATTATCCATTTCTGCAGTTGTTTGGAAGCACCGGTCTTGCGGTTAACATACTTGGTTGAGTGATCACTAGGGGAGGTGCCCCCTTCACTGTCATGGTATTGGCTTCTGCACTAGGAGGGACCTTTCTTGCGGTTTGTGGGAGACCCAATTTTTTGTTGTCAACCTGGTGCCAAAAAAACTGTGGGATGTATTGACTGGCAAGGTGTGCTGCAGATCCAGCCCAGCCTTCTCACTAGTCGCCCCCACAGATGAAAGAAAAATAAATATGAAAAAAACACTGCCAAGAAAAGAAAGACCTACGAAATAAAACCACACCTCCAGTTCTTGAAGACATCATCTTGTAGAAAGTGTCATTTTGTTTCTTAGTTCCCACTGACACACACACGTTTCCGTAACAATAATTTTGTCTGATGATTTTTGTTGTCTGTTTTTTTTCTGTTTTGCTGTCAAGGAGGCGGCATGCAGGGAGAACGAGAGGAACGCAGGAGGGGGAGGAGAGAGCGGTAGACAAAGCGGCTACAAGTCTTTTTTTGGAGCAGACTGGTGGGTGGTTAAAGTTGAAGCAGGGCTGGAGGAAAATAATCAGAAAAAGATGGGACATCCCCCGCCGCCCTTGTCGGGGCACCATTGAGCTTTGAGTCTTTACAGTGGCTGCAGACAGGCCGATGCGTGGCCCAGGGGTAGTTCAAAGTCTTAGAGCCTCTCGCGGGCAGGCACCCATATGTAAGGGCCCGACAGCTCTTCGATCACTCGCTTCACCTTATGGTAAACTTCTTCGAAGCTGTCTCCCTCAACGACCGCTGTAAAAGCAAGAGAAGTCACGATTAAAGGTGGGGGTTGATTTTTGTTATTTTGTGTGTACACAATAAGCCATTCATTTGAGGGAGTTCTGACAAGTGCAGGTGACAATGGCTGTGATTATGGTGGAACCTGGACTATGCTCGTATTGAGCAACTCTTTTGTAACTAGGACAAGGCTCCAGTTGGACCTCTGGCCTGACTGATTATCTATTCATCTCTTGTTTATGAATGATCCTAGTGTTCAAACTTACTGAAGTTGAGGAAACTTCAAGTTGCTCATCTTTCGCTCCCACAAGTTTGAGGTCGTGACCTGTACAAACCCGAATTTTAGGTAGTTTTTATGCAAAATATTTACTCTTTAGTGAAAGGTGCATTTTTCTTCTCTCCCCATGGAATGCCACTGAACAGATTCTGCAACTTACATTTTCACAAGGCCAAGGTCTCTAAATTCCTGTATAATTTCCAACTTACTAAAAACTTTATATAGTTTTAAAACTATAAAACTCGAGCTTCTTTACTAAAAAAAAAAACCTTACCAATTCAGCGGGGGCAAAAAGCAGTTTCCGTGGGGATTTTTGGAAAGGGCACATTTACACCAAATTTGGCAGAAAGCTAGATAGATATTGGTCCAGAAAGTGTTCTTTTTGTAATTTGGTGTGAATCCATTCAGTAGTGTTTGAGAAATTAAGCCTAAAAACCTATGTATATATGGTTGGTTGGGTTCGCAAGAGGGTTGCATGAGTTATGCAGTTGCGCAAAATAAAAAAAAAATAGGGCCATTTGATTGGCAGAGGGGACTTTTTTCCCCCGTCCACAGCCTCTTCCCTGAGGGAGAAAGGGTTCCAGTGTGAACTCACGCTGTGATTGGCTGGCCGCAACATGAAGAGGAATGTTGCGGCTGCCATTTCAGGACACTGGGAACTCAGTCCATGTGTCCTGAGATAAAAAATAATAATACTAATTATGTATATTAGGGGGCAGAGATCCTGTGGGGGGTCCCACGGGAGCCAGCGAGACCCTAGGCTCCAGCGAGAGTCCCACAAGATCACCGGGGCCTCACTGGCTCCCGCGGGACACATGCAGGATTAAAAAAGGGGACTGGGCCTCAGTGTCTGCGGTGGGTTCTCGCAAGTAGGCTGTTGGCCATGCAGCTTTGGCTGTGCATGGTGAGGCATTGACTGCCTGCGGCCAATTAAACGCTGCGCACGACCAAAGGCAGTGCCGGGGGGCGTGGGTTGCCTGCAGGGGGGTGGATGCAGGGCTTGGCGGCACTGCACATGGCCAAAGACCTTCGCGGTGTGGGGTTGGTTTTACGTATGGTAATAAAATATAACTTTACGTTAAAAAAACCCTATCAATAAATTGAAAAAAACCAGAGGTTAAAGTGACATTATGGTTGGGTATGGCAATAGTATCTTAAATTGCTTTTTAAAAAACTTAGAAATTCACTGAAAACAAGCCAAAGGTTACAGGGATGTTATATTTAGGTGAAAATGTTATAAAACCACTGAAATTCACCAGGTTATAGTTATCTCAAGTAACTATAACCTGTGCCTTAAATTGACTATGACTTGTGCCCCTGTCCAGCGATATCATTAGTGATGTAATTTCAGATGCTATAAATGGCGTCATAGAAAATGTCATCAGTGATGTGAGGTAATTTGCAGTGCATGGCGCGGGCGCAAATTATAGTTAATTCAGGGCAATAGATATGGTTACTTGAGATAATATAACTGGTGAATTTCAGTGGTTTTGTTAGGTGAAAATGTCAGTTAACACATTTTAAACTAACTGCAACATCTCTTTAACCTTTGATATATATATATATATATAAATAATAGGTGCCCCCTCCCCATACTGACTGCCTAGTCAATCAAGGCTGAACCCATCCAAAACATGGACTGTTCAGAGGTGTGAGCCCCTAAACTGGGGTGAATATGTACGCCCCTGAAACACACTCGTTTACAGACAATACCTTCATAGCAGCAGCATTCTTGGAAGCCACTGGCCTATTGCCTGTGTTTCTATGAATGGAATCCACATACTGAATGCACTGTGGAGCCTGTAACAGTGCACCACAGAATGCCCATCTCCCACTACATGCAACAAACTCCTTGCAATGCCCTGGTTTGTGTTCGCATCTAAAATGTTTTTCAAATGATTTTTTTTTTACCAATGAAATGATTTCAGGCAAGGATTCTAAAAAGGCCGACTTACATATGGGTAGGGAATGCCTACCGTTTTTTAAAACTAATTCTTTAACTGTTTTTGTGTTGATTGTTGTCAGTCAAATACTTCTAGAAATGACATAGTTTACCAAATGTGTAGGGAGGAAAGATCTGCTGAAAAGTGAATCATGTGAAATATGTTTTGTTTATTAGTTCCCCAGCAGATTGAAACTGGGGGAAAAGCCACCCATGCCCACTCTAGAGTCAAACTAGAAAAAAATGGGTGCGGTTTTTGTTCGAAAACAGAAAAAAAGCCGGTTTCCGAATGGTTTTAGACTACTGCAGCGGTCTCCACCCTTTTTTGGAAATGTGGATCACATTAAAAACAGCAGATTGGCATGATTCATATCTGCATACCATGAGAGGAAACACATTATTTCGCCTAGGCCTGGTCCCACAGCAGAGTTCTCTGACACCAGTTAGACCTCTGCTCAGGAGCAATGTCCTACCAGCAGCTCTCAGCAGCTAGACAACCTCAGATTAAAGGAAATTTGGTGGCAACTGAGATGTGCAGCTGCCCCCCCACTAATCTTCTTTAATATTATTGTCCCCTTGCCACTATAGCATCTTCCTTTCTCAGGATGGGCCTTCAACTTCATCACTGCTCATGCCTCAAAAAAGGGGCGGTGGCTGCAGACCACTGACCTGAGAAACATTCGGTGAACTCCTGCTCCAGTTTGTTGGCTCTGTCGAAGGCTTTCCGCGCCTGCTCCTCTGTTATTCGCTTGTTAATTTCTCTGCATGGAAGAGGAAAATAAAATTAAACAGCGCAAGTGTACACCTAAAAAAAAAAGAAAAAACTTTGCAAACTTTATGAGTCTGGCAATGTTTTTAATGTACTATATATGAATGCTATCACAGTATGATTTGCAGATCTAACAGCTGGTACGCAAACCAAAAATGGCTGACATTTCAAAAACACGTGTGCTTCTTCGGCCAATTAGAGTTGAGGATCCTGATCTGAAATTTTTCAAAAAAGAAACTGACAGGATTTATACCATTCCCAAACAGGCACTTCCTTGAGGGAAGGAAGCTCTAACAGATGTGGTGTTGAACTGCGCACCCTTGTTTCCTGCGTTATTGAGGACAAATTCCCCTTGAGAAGTGTATGCAATATTTCATGGAGGGCACCCACATAACTTGGAATTACTTTTTTTGTTTAAAAAGTTTGGTGCAGAATTTCAAAGGGGGACAGAGTTATAAACCTCCAACAATGACCTATTTTTATAAAGGGGCCGGTGGCAGTAAAAATATTACAGAGTAGCTACCGAGTACAAAGTAAACCTGAAACAGATCAAAGTAAAAAAACATTATAAAAAGGGCATAATTTGAAACGTAATTCAAAATACAAAATTTATAAACAAAAACATCCCAAAACAATTGGCAGGTAGGTTGGAAAGCAGAAAGTCAGTCCATTTATACCGATAAGATAAGTAGACAACCAGTTTTGTATAAGGATAAAAATACTGCTAACATCTGTAACACCACTTTCAATAATAAAAGCTGCAGAAAACTACAATTTGTGGGTATTGCTTTGTACTCCTTGGGGTTCTAATTGTTAAAAGGAGTCGGACAGCCCTCACGCTGCATAGACACCTATGTCCTCCTATTGGCTTGGGATGCCCCAAAACACCAGTAGATTCCCCAATATACTAAGAGCCCCACAGTCCGATTTAATTTTGCTTAAGCATTTCCCATCTGTGGTGTGGGCTTAGTACATTCTCCATGAGGCTGGAAGTGGGAATTCTGCCCCATTCTCAGTCATAGCTCTGGAGTTTCCCACTCAGTCATCTGTGTATCATGGGAGGAGCATTTCGGTGGATGAAAACCCTAGCACAAGGCTCAAATTTCCGCCACCAACAGTGTGGGCGAGGGGAATGTACCCCCGAACATACCTTGCCATCCTAACATGCTGTGGAAGAGTCCCAGCATGTCAGTGACCCCATGCCTGCCTGCTGGTGAGAGTCTGCCACTCCTTCCATACATTCGCCATCACCGCCGCCCCCGAGTCAAGGCCTACTTCTTGAACAAAACCATAACACTACTAAATATTAGTCAACATCTTCATTAGTCTCTTCCTAATAACAGGAATCCCTGTAATCGTGCAGTTTGGAATCCCTAAGTGCAGAAATTACCCCATTATACACAAGTACCATTTATTTGGTACCAAATAGCAAGTAAAACAAGCATTTGCAATGCAATCGGTCTCGCCTTTGGGACCGTATAAGTATTTTTCCATGCATCACATTATCCTGCGTGCTGCAACCCAGAAAGGGAGGCTTGGGGGAGGGTTGAAAAGTTTTAAAGCGCTGCAGCCGTGTAAACAGTTTCTGTGAGCTCACACCCGTCACACCAAAGCGCCTTCCATAGTCAATCACATTCTTTTAGAAATTAAGCACTGCTATGCAGACACCTGCCCAGCAGCACCCAGAGTCTAGGGGTCTAGTGGTAAGCAACACTTGTCACACAGCTTGCCCAGTGCCTCTGAGCCACGCAGGTCCTGGAGAACTTGCCTGACATGGCTCATTAGGGTGATGGGTTTGTGCAACTGATGCCTACTCGACATACATGTGAGCAGATCCGATTCAGACAGGAGTCTCCCAGTTTTTGAAACCAAAAATTGCTTTTTTTGATCTGTTTGCCGCCTAAAATTGATTCTGCTTCAATAGAAGTCAGTGGGGAAAATACATTCCCAATGTTATTTTTTAAATCTCCCACTTTCCTGTTCTAAACCGTTGGCATACATGGTGTATGTTTGTCATTTTAACTTTTTTGGCAATCAGCGCAATTTGTGTTATTACATTGTCAGTAATTTCATGCTTTCACTTTCATTCCCAATAGAGTGTTAAATACAAGCCCAAACATCATGGCTTTTATTAGTATGATATCGATCTTCTATTTACTAACTCAAATACATCACGAAGGACTGCTGACCTCCCAGTATGGGAGGCATGGAGAAGGGCAGGTTGGAAGGTGATGAGGCGTGTGCGGCGTGCATGGAGAGTAAGGGCGAAACAGAGAGGGCGCTGGATGAAAAATAAATGAGACCCGGGAAGAGAGGAATGGAGTTGAGGCACGCTTCCGGGAAACTAACATGCGAGCCGGATTGTAAAGTGCAGAAAAGAGCCATTAAATAATAGACGGGTGGGTGGACGGAGACATCAATATATTGTGAGGAAAATACAGTTAATTCCAAAGCATGAATATTGTTTTCCCAACAGACTTTACATAGCAATATAAATCCTCAATGATTACTTTTGCATACGTCGATCTTCCCTCAGCCTCTTCCAAAAACATGGTCTCTATTTCCAGGAGGCCAGGGATATGTTTGCTCAAACACATGACGCAGAGCAGTATTTTATAGTACGCAATGTATTATTTCCGTGTGCACACTACCATTGGGGAATGTATCCGGACACAGAGCCGCTTTGAGCCGGTTTTCAGTCTCCTCCACCTCTCGGACCCATCATACCTCGCAATCTGCATCTTTCAGTGCCTGTCACCAACAGTTCCTCGCTTCATGCTCCTCAACACAAACACACTGTGGGGTCCACCTCACTCGTGTGGGGCTCTTGAACAGTTTTTACTTTCAGCCATGGGTGCCTTGCAGGTTCTTAAACGTGCGCACAAACATCAACAACACAGGCGCACACCACAAAAGAGCAGTGCATATACGCACACATGAACAGTGTACACAAATCTAAATGATGCCCGGGCACGCACGCACACGCTTAATTACACAAAATGCGCTTCACTTTAATTACCACCCACACCCCCATGGTAGATTCCGCTTCAGACACAGTGTGAAGGATGCTTTACGGCTCTGCCCTGACAGACTTCCCAAACGAATCGGACAATAATAGCGTTTGATAAGCCGTAGACATTGCATTAAGTAGATATTGTTCATTTGTTCTCGGCTTTGATGCCTAGAGTCACAGGTGAAGGGCGAAGGAGAGGCCAGGGCACCAAAGAACGAGCGCGGCAGCCTGCTGAGCTGACCAGACGCTCGTGCGTCATGGCCTTTTTCCCTGCGATTACTCCCACGGCCAGCATGTGTTTCCAATTATCGCGCCCGCGTCTGGGCACGATAATGGGAAACAGATGTCGGCCGCGCTCGTAACCGCAGGGAAAAGGCCATGACGCACGAGCGTCTGGTCAGCTTTTCAAACTCCCTAACTTAAAGTCTCGCCTATCAGCGCTTGCGCGCTACTCGAGGCTCGACCTAAAAAGCATTGTCAAAGCCAATTCATCTGGGGTTAAAGTGCTAATACATGCAGCACATTAGGCAGGCACACGGGAGGCAGCCAGCAAGAGTGGACAGAAAGAGCGATAGTTGTGGAATGATCCCTAATGAAGTTCAGTGCAAGCACTCGACTGGAAGCAAGACACACTCAAACAGCCAATGGCCTTAGGCTGAGAGATGAATAATTCACTAGGCTGAGCCAAGAGATGATTGACAAAGTCTCAAGCCAATGGCTGAAAGAGGCTGATCGAAGAAAGCAAACGGCTAAAACGGGTGGACTCTGTGTATTACTAACAATAGGCCAGTTTGACAGATGAGCTGTCGAAACCCACGTAGTATGTGTTCGCCAGAATCAACTGGACAGTTGTCACAAAGATATAAGACAGGTTCCTCCTTCCCCCAAGTTAACAGATCATTAAGTAGTAGAAGATTTCATCTCCGGGCAGTAGCGTAATTCAGCGCCAGGACACTCCTTGGAGTAGCAGTGCGCTCTACAAGTATCCTCACATAGACATAATTTGACCAATGGTTTCCCAAAGTTCAACCACATGAAGCTGCACAATTGTGAACCCTTCTCGTGAAGGAACCAGGGGGTGCCGGGCCTTACCTTGTGTGGGTAAGGTTATTTTCATTTGCCATAAAATAATTGCACTTCAGCTGGATAACCAACTTCTTCCTGTTACCGCTTGGCTCTCCCGGAGGTAGTGAAGCCGAGCAATGAAGCCTTACGCCAGGAGGTGGAGGAGTATAGAGGGTTAGAATACAGCAACACGCAACAGTAGACACTCTGGGCCAAATTTATCAAGGTTAGGCGTCCCCTTAGAGCCACTTAAGGCGATGCAGAAATTAGAATGAGATATAGCAAGCTGCGCAAGTCCACCTTGTGTGGACCTGCATGGCTTGGAAAATATGGAGTAACCCAGGGCAGCGCAAGCCAATTCCCTGTGTTACTTTGACCTGGGAAGGCGTTCCATGGGTCTTCCCACGCATCCACCTATGGATTTTGGAGCATGGGTGCACCTTCCTGCACAAAAACAATCCCTGCTTACAATGTAGACACCCTTGAACCACTGCAAAGAGAGGACAGGAATGCCCCATATAATGTTAAATGTGGTGCATTCCTGCTCTCTCCCTATCGGCAGCGCAGCAAGGTGTCTTGCTGCGTTGCTTTGCGTGAAAGTATAATAAATCTGGCACTCATGCCAGGTGCAAGACCTTGGTTTAACATTCAGCCTTATGGCCACTGTTTTCTAGTGCGGGATGCTTTGCGTTTTCTCCGGTCTTTCCTTAAGCGTTTGGGTCCTTTGCTAACTAACCAAATAGAGGTAAGGCTACTGGTACTCAGTTCTACTTTGATTAAGTCAACTGTTATGGTATAGAATAAAAGGTATCGTTCATTAAAGTAGTCGAGTGCATCTAGGTTAAAAGGGGAGAACTGAAACAAAATCTCAGTGGCACCCAAGGTCAAGAACTACCACCTATAAAACCACGTGACCTCCCTCAAGAAAGGTTTTGGGTGGTCCCAGTGGTTTCCCGGATAATATGGTAACAGGTTACCAGTGCCCGGTTGCGGGGTACAGTACAATCTCTGGAGCAAACGTAAGGACCAAACGGGGTTCTGCTGTGGAGACAGCAGACAAGGTAGAGGGACTTTTACCACTAATACTCCATGATACTACAGAGGAAGGGCTGTATCTCAGCACCTGCCGGTTGCAACTGAGATTTTATGGTGGCTACTTCAGCCAAAAGGCCGGGATCCCTTGCCAGGGATGGAGGAGCCACCATCTCCTGGTGCGACTGGGTCCAAGGCAATGTGCAGGCAGACACCCTATGGGCATGAGGCAGGTCTGGGACATAGCAGGCTCGCCCTTCTCGACGTCTGAAGACAACAGAGCAGCTCCCCAGTCTGGCTGCAAGGAAGGAATGCTATTTTCCACCCCTCGCTTGGACCGACCCACTCTCCCCTGGGGGTGTGTGATGGCCTCAAGAAATTTATTTTCCAGAACAATGTCCGCAGAGTTTACAGTAGTTTGTGGACATCATCCAACATCAGAAATGTTTTTTTTTTTAAATGTTTTTATTTATTATTAGAACATTGGAATGTGGAGCACTCCATTGAATACAATGGAGTCCTCCGAGCTTCTACGGGCCGGTAAAAGCCAGCAGAGCAACATTCCAATGCAGTTTAAGAAAGGCCTCTCGGAGCCCGAGGGGATTTAAACCCCCTCGGGCTCAGAGAGGTCTTTGTTTTTTTTTTTGCTAGAACATTCTGCCCTCTAGTGGCAAAACGTTCTAATAGCCTTATAGCCCTTCGTAGCTGGGCTATACCGACCATTAAAGTCCCTCTCCCTTGTTAAAGGCCCGAGCCTTTGGCTCGGGCCTTTAATGCTGGAACAGGCCTTTAATGGTTAGTATAGCCCACTACGGCGGGCTATAAGGCTATATTAGTTTTTGTAAAACAATACATGATGCTTATTAGGCATCTAAGTGTTTAGAGAAGGGGAAGAGGGAGAAGAAATTAGGTGCACACAGGGATCATGCAAGACTGAGTAACGCAAGGACTCTGATGAAGCTACAGTAGACGGCAACACTCTAGCTGGCTGTTGGCACTCGATGGATAGTGGACCTTGGGAGTATGACCTGGAGGAGACAGACGGCGAGAGGAGAAGGGAGAACTGTCCCATCATAAGTATAGAGGAAGATGTAGGTGTTCCATACCCTGCATAGGGCTAGATGGCCACACTCCAGAGACTAGACCTTTAAATCTCCAAGCACCTCCCCCCAAACCTTTCGTGTTTGGCAGCCAGAGCAAAATCTTCAACTTCAAACAATGGACTCCGATTCCATGCCCGTAACCTCAATAATCGGACCCGCTGGACTCGGTTCACCAACATCTTGATGATTTTTCCAACATGAAGAGAGTCAGCCTGACAAAACTTCATGTTAGAGAAATGCCAAAATGACCAGATACATTTTCCATGAAAATAGTTGTTTTTTTTGTATAAAAAGTACATATGACATAAGGAGAAAGGTAAGAAGATAACAGGAGGATGGTGTAGAGGATAAGGGGAACGTAGTTTGGGTAAGGGAAGTAAAAAGGGGGATAAGGTTAACAGGGAACCCCCTACAAAAGGGGGATTGAAGGACGGTGCACCTCACTAAAAGATAACATGAAGATGCAAATATTTCTTCAATAAATGTTCAAACTGGTGAAAACAGTTATAAAAGGTTTGCTGGAAAAAAAGAAGTATAACCACTTTTATTGGACAGCCCCTACCTAGGCTTAGGCCTGTAACTAACCAATGGGACTGTCTGGTGTTTAAGGTCATTGTTCGTTAATAGGGTGGAGCCCAGTCTTAACTCTCCCGGTGTCCCCTGTGTCTCGTCTTTCTCTAATTACCAACCACTGGGATTGCCACTGCCGACCCCATAGTCAGTCCAGACACTCGCTGCGGATGGCATGACCAGTTGCTAGGTCGTGAAGCCGGTGAGCAGATAAAGACGCATCCATGAGACCTTGAATCGTAAGTACAGGAAGGTACAAGAAGTGCTACTCACAAGATATTTTCAAGAGATTTCGGTCGGATGAAGACAGCGATGGGGTGGAGATGCGCAGCCTGGAGCCGTCTCACAGCATTCGCGGACACGTCCAAGATGCAGTGCTTGCCCTGGGTGTGGTAAATGAGGTGGTGGTGGGGGTTGTGGGGTCGATGAAGGGGGTGGGGGGATAGTGGGTAACAGGAGTCCCCGGCAGGAATATGAAAGGGAAGGAAAAAAAGATGGTGGAGTTGGGGGGAGGGGGTGGGTGCAATGAAAGGATAAAGAACAATGTGTCAGAAAACTCTGAAAAGTTCACAAAGCATAAAACTCTTTCCTTAGATCAGCCCTGTGCTTTAAGAGATGAGGGGCTGAAAAGTCAACAAAATGACTGAACAGAAAGAGTGACCAGGAAATTGAGGGGCACTACCAGATCCCCAAGAATTAGGGGTAACATTTCTCATCTTTGCCATCGTATCTTTTTAAAAAGTGGGCGAAACCAGATTCTCTGCAAAAACCAGGCTCAACTTCTGAGTTCACTGGCAGCTGGAACCACCCCTCAAGCTCACCTCGTGTTCTTTGGACTGGGAAAAGAACAATCTGTGTACGAGTGGTTGGAAGAAATGGATACACGCTCATTATTCTGCTCTGCCTGATTTCTACCAGTAAACTATGCAGTGTGATAAGGTTCTTGTGCCAAACCTTAGCGCCTCATCCCATGGCTGACGGTGTAAAGTATAAATGTGGCCAGGTTTAAGACTTGACCTCGGATAACGCAGCTGCCCAGAACCTCTCTTATGCCTTATACCACAGCTCTTAAAACTGCATTCTTGACTTGCATTGCCTGGGGACACCAACTCTTGGACCTTATCTGTGCTGGCATACCTCTCAGATGACCTGTCTGAGCACAGCCTTATCTTTTTCTGCCCTTTCCTAAACTCCCATCCTTCTGCTCTCACAACTTAAGTTCAGTATTACTGAGTCTCTTTCCTTTGCTCCTCAGATTTGTTTATACATACTCAATTTGCTCCCTCCCCCTCACCCCCCCCCCCCACCCGGTCCTGGTTTGCTTTCTGCTCATTTCTACTTCGTGGCTCCCCAGGTTTTCTTGTGGCCAGTGCTTTAAATGGAAAAAGAGAAGTGCCGGTACTCACCAAATTGATTGGGGTGGGCCTGGGAGGGGCGTGTCTGGGGGCGTGGCTTCGAGGCAGCCTTGTACACTATCAGCATTTTCTTCTTCAATGTAAAGTGCCCCAGTGCCCATGGCCAAGTTCTGCTCATAGCTGCAGGGTGTAATTGGTGTTTGTTGTAATTATATATAGCGTGAACTTAGCCCGAGGGCATTAACGTGAGAAGCAGAAGTTTTACGCGAAAGCAGACTTTTTTTTTTATGGCACAAGGAGATTTAAGTGATTTGCCCTGGATCACAGGATGTTGAGCCCACGCTGGGATTTCACCTGTGCCGTAAAAACAAAAAGTATGCGTTCATGTAGAACTTGTGCTTCTCATGTAAAGCACTTTAATGCCCTCCTGCCAAGTTTGCGCTATATATAACTGCAAAAATGGACCAATGTGCCCTGCACACACGAGCCGAACTTGGCCGAAGGGCGTTAGGCGCTCTGACAGACAATGGCGAGTGTATTCCAGCGCTGCAACCTTCCCTATAACTGACAGCGCAACAGTTCCAATGTCGAGAGCTCTAGCTGTCAAACCACACATGTCTTCCTGTCCTGTCGCGCTGTCAGGGTGTGAGCAGGTCCGGCCTGTAGCGTGGGCGAGCTGGGCCCAGGCCCAGGGCGCCAGTATTCCGAGGGGCGCACGGAGCTGTGCGCATTAAGGCAGTAACAGCAGCAGAACCCCTGTCATCTTGCAACCGCCTTGTTCATGTCCCTGCCTCTGTCTGACTTGCCAGATTAGAGTTGTTTTAATCCTTCATGATCAGACATTTGGGCAATGTTTTAACACCTCATTGCCCCTTTCTTCGCGCTCCTTTCACCGTCTCACCCCTGCTGACACACACAACAAGAGACCCATCACCGTGAGGCAGCTAAGCTATCGGTGATTTAGGTGAGCTCGGGAGATCCCGAGGCGTTTGGGTTCAGGGGACAGTCACTGCTCATCCAGGGACTGACCAGTCAACTCAAAAAGGACCCCCTGCTGCCTCATTTCAGTCTCTAGCATCAGCAAGGGCGCCAAATTTCTCTCCGCCCAAGGCGCTATCAACAAATGCCGGCTCTGAGTGTAGGGCTGCAGCTGCAACCTAGCGTCGGAATACACTCGCCATTAACTGTCATGCGCCCATAACCCAGAGACTGACCACAGCATGCCACTAGGAGTCCCGGTACTCAATGGGAGAACACAGAGAAGTGCCGGTACTCAGTACCGGTGCGTACCGGCCCATTTAAAGCACTGCTTGTGGCAGATTCTATTTCTGCTTTTTGGAAGCTCTTCTGTGGATATTCCCACTGCCAGTTATGCCCATTTGCTGCTGATTGTTCCAAGCTTCCTTACTGCTGAGCCCCTTTCCTCAGTTTTTAGACTTGTTAACTGTTGATTGGCCCGGACAGTGCCATTTCCTGTTCCTGTGAGTCACCTGCTCCTGGCATCCTTTCTTCTGCTCCACAAGCTTACTTGCTTTTGATTCAGTTTTTCTTGTTCGGTGACCGCTTGCTGCAGTTCTATCAGCTTGCTTATTGCAGACAGCATTTCCTCTATATTAAAAGTTTTGTTACTGCGGATTCCCTTTCCCCGGATTACTAATCTCTTTTGCTGCCGAGTCCCTACCTCTAGTGCCCCGCGCTTGCTGCTGATTCTCTTTTCACTGCTGACCAGGCTTTCTGGCTTATATTTTTTTCTCAGGAAGCTCAGTCCTTCCACTTTGTCTTGCTTCTGTTTCTTTGACAGGTCTTGCGGCTGCTAGTTCTCGCCTCTGTTCTAAGGTCTCATTTACTGTAGATTCTCATTATTCTATTATCTACATACCTTCTGAAGCTCCCCATTGGATCACATGCTGGACGTCTTTTCAGCTGAATTCCTGCCATGTGATACCAGTGGCGTAACGAAACTTGAGGGGACCCCCCTGCAAAGTACATGGAGGGGCCCCCCACAATCCGGACCCAGTCAGGAGATCTCAGGCCAGGGGCCCTCCGCCTGTGCACAGTGCCGGAGGGGGCCCCCTGGAGCTCGGGTGCGCCCTCGCACCACAGGGGCTATTGTTACGCCACTGTGTGACACCCTTATACGGTTGTTGACGTCGGTTTTCCTCACATGGTGATGCTAGGCACCACTTGCCCCGTACCCTTCCTCAAACAGCGCCCTCTGTTGTTAGAGTGCCTCACCTGTTCGGCCACTTCCCGTACAGACTGAACACTGGTCCCGTATAAGTGGCTATTGTACTGCCCGGCCTCGATGAATTTATGGCTCTGGATGTCCTTCTCCATTTTCTCCCGGGATCCAACAAAGTGATAGTCTCTTCCGTCTACCTCGTATTCCCGCTTGGGTCTTGTGGTATCTGCAGCGAGTGTGACACACAATCATCAATAACAGCTATCGTAGACACTTGTAACGAAAACAATAATGATTTTAATAATAATTTTATATTGACATCAAGAAATACTTATTATTAGAATTATTAATTGAAAAATGAAAAAATATCTATTTAGTACTACCCTCCCCGTTCTCTTGAAAACAGATATATCTATTCATTTTTGCTTAGAAAATAGATTTCTGTCTAAAATGGGTTTCTATTCATTTTTTACTTCAGAAGTATTGTGGTTGCTCTAACCAACCAAGCCCAAATAGATGGCACTGGCAGGAAGCAAGGACCATTTGTACAATAAGGTCAAAGGAAGCAATGTTCCCTTTGTTTCACTAGGTACAGTTAAGGAAACTGGAATAGATTGTTTACTAACAAGTGTACACAAAACATTAACTACCAATGAACGGGAAACCCTTTACTTTATGATCACTGACTTTCCTCTACCTCTGCAGCATCTCTGTTTTCCTCTGTTGATGGTTAATAAGACATCCTGCCTCTTTCTGTTGCTAGTGCTTTTATGAAATAGCTGGTGCTTTTGGCTTAGGCTTGACAGACAGGCTTGGGGCTGCAAATTCTACCAAACAACATTTAACCCGAGCAACAACTGAAATAGCCACGCAAGGAGAAAAGTGAAGCTTCAGTCCATCGGAGATGTTGGAGTATACAGAAGGTCTGAGTTTATAAAGTGTTTCCAACTTACATCAAACCCTGAGAAAGAGTCAGTCATCATAAACTAAGACTTCATCTCCAAAGATCTAGTCTCCCATAATACCAAAGAGCCTGTTTTTAGGTTTGACAGATGGTACACCATCTGTCAGGACGGTGGAGAACATTACCTCTGCTATCCTAATGGACTAACGTCCGTCAGACTTAGAGATGACCACCGGCCCAGCAGTCATCTCTGTACCTTGAAGGGAACTGTTGTCACAGCGGTTCCCTTCCAAGTAAAAAATGTTTATTCGTTGGCCACCCTCTGTTTTGATGGCCTTTCCATCAAATCTTTAACATTTCTTTGAAAAACACAAAATAAATGACCCCCATCACCTTGGGGGGTTTTCTTCCAGGGTATGGGGTACATTATTGTTTTGTATTGTCCCTCACCGCTAGATTTTTCCTGGCGGCAGCAGACAGAAAAAAAGGACATTACACAGTCCACCCTAAATAAAGCAGGCAGGGTAATGCTCTTCCTCCAAGGGCCGCTACTCTGTGGAGCTGTCGGAGAAAGCCTTTGCATTGATGGACCCACCTGGGTCTCAGCTGACAGTAACTTTACAGTACACCCATCTATAAATGAGACAGGAGGACCGAGAGTTTGGAGGAAAGAGTACTCTGTTGTGTCTGCTATGGAGTACCCTGTCTGCCAAACTCTAAATCAGGTTCAAGGTCTCCTGAAAATGGACTGCAGATGATGTTCTCAGAACGTTTCACTTAGCATCTATGCTCCAAGTCCAAAAACCTGCCTCCTATGGGATTCACCCTTCTCTCACACAGATTGTATATTAGCTCAAAATGAACTCACGTGGCACACAGGAGCCAAATTTGTCGGGGAACTCAGACAGGAGGTCGTCGTTCACTCTGTCCTTCGTGGGGCCGAGAATAATTATCGGTCGAGCATAATGAACTAAGGAAATACAAAGAAAGACAAAGCCATGTAAGGATATGGGGAAAAAGTGAGCTATGAAAATACAAAGAAGGACTATAAGAGAATGTAAGGAGTGAGAAAAGACATGGACAGCGGTGAAGAACAGGAGGTGGTGCTGGAAACAGGACAAGAAGGATAAAGAGAAGAGGATGCAGGCTGAGAAAGCGGGCACTAGAAGTGTAAAAGGAAAGTGCAGACGCAGATGAGCTGTTCAGGAGAGGAGGAAGGCTGGAGACAGATATAAGAAAGAGAACAGGGACAATAAGAAGCATTTCAGGAAAAACAAGTATACAAAGAAGGAGAGAACTAAAGAAGGAGCAAAATACATTCACAAAATGGACAAATGAAGGAACCTACAAGCCAACTAGGGCTACTGAGAAAGGCAGGAAGATGAGCATACCTTCCATTTGCATCACCGTTTCATAACTCAGGACAGAGTCTTCTCGGCCTGGTGAAAAAAAACAACAGAGAGAAAGAACATGAGAACGGTGAGTTTCAGGCCTACTCTAATCGCGTCATGTGCCATCCCTTTCAACCAGCACCAGAGCAGCAGGAGCAGCTGCAAGGCAGGGTAGAGATGCATCAGCAGAGCTAGCTGTAGACTGCTTAGCAGGGATGACAGGTGAGCTTCAGGTCAGAGAGATGGGTGCACCAAGGGAGCTATGTGTGGTGTGCAAGCCAGCCTGAGATGCCCTGCAGAGGGCGTGGAAAAGAAAGCGGAAGTAAGTAATGACTGAGGTATGTTGGTAGGGGTATCACCTGTTCTTGTACTGTAATAGTAGAGGGTGCTGCAGGTTATGATTGTGAAGCTCAGCAATATCTTATGGGTTGCAGTACTGGAGTAGCGGGGTTGCTGCACACCATGAATGGATGGTTTGGTAGAGCGGTGTGTGGGTTTGATTACCGGAAAATCACTGGCCGCTGCGGTCAGGGTTGAGGAGCATTGATCGCGTTATGTGTCCCAGTAATGAGGCAGCAGCAGGTGCTGCAGATCAGGGATGAAGTCCGTCAACAGACTTCGGACTACATCCTAGTAGTAGCAGGGTAGGTGTAGTTTAAGATTGGGGTGCATTAGTGGAGCTGTCACTTGTTCCAAGAACAGAACAACAGCTGCTACTGTCCAAACTGAGGTGCAATGGCAGAGCCGTGCATTGCTCTCAGTATCGGACTAGCAATGGCGCTGCAAACTAGGGTTGATGCGCGTTAGAACTGCATGGAGTGAGATGGCACTGGAGCAGATGTGAGGGCTGCAGGGTGAAATCTGCCTACTGGCTTTACACCTTGACAGCAAGGTGCTTTATGGGGGAGGGTGCTCATTTTCAAATTTCTAGACCCTGAAAGGAAATACAGAGAGAAGCCAAGAGGGAAAAAAGAAGCGAGGCAAGACGTACTCTGAGATCCCGTCCCGGACCCCCGGTCCTATAGGAGAAGGAAAGAGGAGAGAGATAAGAAGGTAGCAGAAACTCTACAAAGTAGGAAATATGGAGGAAAAAGCAAGCATAGGGCATTAGTCCCCCTTCCCACATAACGTAGATATCTTTATGACCAGAGAACAAACTTGACCACAATTACTTTTCATGTGATGCAGCAATTTCCTTTTCTCGCTCTAATTCCACCTTGAATTATTTGAAATATCGGTTTTATTGTTCTAATTGTTTTGGCATGCTTAAAATCCATGCTCAGCCCTATCCAATGAGTCGGCCATTTTAAGAGAAGTCCTTTAAAATGTAAAGCAAGCTGTGACAAAGTAGGTGGGATGATTAAATCGGCTCTCAGGACCTGATCATTCGCACAGGAGGATCATCATCCGCGAGCCGTCAGAAACACGATCGGTCCAGAATGGCTTAAATCCCGCTACATCACGACATTAGCAGCATTTTCTGAATGGACGGTTATACAATGGATGTCAGTTTACATTAGTCAGATGTTAAACCTAAATTCCAACAAATAATATGGAGACAACACAATTTCATAGAATTAAGACTGGGGCAAAAATTTAAAACAGCATGTTCTAGGTATGGGCAACGTTGACTTTTACAGGCCTTTTCAGTAGTAATATTTCATTCGCTTTGAATTAACAAATATGAGTGTTTCGTCCCCAGCGGAGAAGACCTCAGCAAACATTGTGTACTTACTTTCGATTTTAACCTCGACCACTCCCTTCTTTCCACCCTGATGCGAAAGGAAAGGAGACAAGTGTTAGATGAGAAAATGGTGGCTGTGCCAGTCAAGCACTCATTGGCAGCAAGGAGGGGAAAGAAAAATTAAAGGTATATCAATCTTACAACACACTTAACATATGAGCAGAACAAGTGTCCTCGCCTGAACTCCTGGAGAAGCAGAACTATTATTTTATATTTTTCCATTAAAAATCCATATCTTTTGAACATGGAAAGCGGACATGAGCGGTTCACTAGTCTTCCTTGTCAGTGCTCACCCAGGAGACAGGAATTTCACTGGGCACCTCAGAAAAATAAAAATGCTCTCTCAAATCGGGTAACCTGGTTATGAAGAGCAGAAACTTCATGAAACAAAGCAAAAATGAATAAATGAAGGATGGTTCCTTATCTCATCCCAAGAAAATGGAAATTATGGTTTAGATATGATGTATCGGAGATGAATGTGTTTTATGTTAGATCAATATATATAGTCAGTAACCAATTTAACTATTGTCAAATGCCATTTGTCTATGGTAAATGTATTATTTTATAGAGTGCAGCTTTGAATTTATGGCAAAGAAGTATTGTTTAAAAAGAATGATTAACTTAAGATTTTGTTTTCTAAGGAAAAATCCCAAGTCGGATATCTATAAGACTTCGGCAAGAATCTATTGTCGATGTTAGGTTTTTAATGTGGGGTTTGTTCAGCACCGCTCCATTAGAACCCGCTGACAATTGAATTATTCCTCAACCTTTTGACAAGTAGAAAGCTTTTCAGGCAAAGCAGAATATTGAATAACTGTGGTTTAGTTACATTTCCTGAGTAACTGATGTCACATCTTTTTGCAGGCAAAAAATAAAGTTTCAGAGGCATTACATTCTCATTCTGTTCTATCTGTGTAAAATGGAAGTACAGCATGCACCTTTTTAGCGAAGTCTTAATTTATCGGCTTTCTTAGAACATATATATTTATGTATTTCCTGTGTGATCAGCCCACTTATGGCAGATGTAGTTAGTCACGCATTTGTCTGTTTTACATTTGAAAAGAAAAATACAAGCATGAATCAGTGATCGGAGAGGACACACTTCAACAAACTGAACAAAGCAAGTACTTTTTTCAAAATGTTAGTTTTACATTATTTAAGGATATAAAGTGACACACAGGAAGTACCTTGGCCAGAGTAGCACCCAGCTCAAAGATGTATTTCAGCGCAAAACAAGTGCCTGAGAACTCGATCAGCACTTATTACATTTTTTGTTAGGTATAAAATTGCCAAAGCAACTGACAAGCAAAACATACACATGGGGTACACACGTTCCAGATTTGGAAATGATTAAATATTAAAACTGCAGACTTTTAATGCTTTTTAACGATTAAAACATTTGTTTTGTAATTAAATAACATCCCTAGGGCTAGATTTCGTTCTGCCTGGTCTTGGGCTAATGATTTATTCAACTATATCTCCTCCTAGATATAATTTCAACAATAAATTATATATATATATATATATATATTTAAAAATCAAACCACAAGCATGTGATGAGGTAGTGAGATGTAAAGTTCAGCAATAATCCAGGCATTTAGTTCAATGTAGGGAGACCAGGTTATTTTATATTTTTGCATATGCCTTGGAAGTGGGACTGTGCGGCACAGTTTAGAGGTGATGCCATGGGCGTTAGGATGTGCCAGATCACACAAAAATAAATCACTGAAGAGTTTGCCATGTCAAAGTCTCTTTAATGCTGTATATCTGCCAATAAAAACCTCAAGCATAATCTGAATTTGCTGTCATTTGGTAAAGAATATATTTTTCAAACATACAATCAATTTTTTATCAATAATTTTGGATTTGATGATGCAACTCTGTGCATTGTTCCGAACAAGCGGTATCTAGGCATGCAATGTTACTATTAATGCATTAGCCAGTGCAAGTAGTATTAAGGTGGAGAGTAAAACATACACATTGCAAAGACTTGATTATCTCAAATCCAGGAAATATTGGTGTGATTGGCGTTAAGAGAATGTCCAGCGCTTGCAGTGGGTAAGGCGGCAGCCTTAAAGCAACATTTGTTGGCATCACATAATTACAGCAAATGACCAGAAACTGTTCTTTTTTTTTTTTACATGTACGGGGTGCGCTTCAGGAGATACATTTCCATTTTGCCTAATGCTGTATATCCTTGCACTGTTTCTTGTTGGGAATCTTGAGCAGCTGTGAGTTGGGGGGTCGGGGGGGAAGTGGTACTTGTACTTTTACCTTACAGTGTTTATTTTCATGAGAACTGTCCCTACGCCTAGTAAAGAACACTGGCCTCTGAGTTGGTTGAATTATAAAGCCACCTTCATAAGTATCACTCCTGCAACAGCTCCTTAACCATCTTCTTCAGCTGCCGAGTACTGTAGCTCAAGGAATAAGATATCAGATAAACAATATCAAACAGCCTCATATGCTACAACCATGCGTACAACACTCAGACGTCACGTTATTTTTTTAGAGCACACTAATCACTTGTGAGGGTATCCAGGTGCTCTTTAGTCAGTGTGTGAGGCCAGTCCTGAAGGGTTTACTCGAAAAGCCAGGTCTTCAGCGTCTTGCGAAAGTCGAGAAGAGAGGAGGTGGCTCTGGTGTGTGGTGGAGGTCCTTCTAGACTTTAGGAGCCAGGTATGAGAAGATGCTGCCTCTGCTCTGCTTTTGTGTATGTGTGAAGTGTGTATTAAAGCTAGACCAGCAAAGCAGAGGTGTCTGGAAGGTTGGTTGAAATGAATGTAGGTAGGCAAGGCCTTTGTTTTGAGGTGCTTTGTAGATGTGGGTGAGGAGTCTAAGGTGTGCGTGCTTGTGTATCGGGAGCCAGTGGAATTCGCTAAAGTGTTGTGTAATGTGGACTTGGCGTGGGAGGTTGAGGACTAGTTTGGCTGCTTCGTTTTGGATGGTGTGCAGTCTTCTTCAGAATTGGTTGGTTACCCCTGCGTACAGGGTGTTCTAATAATCTAGTTTGCTGGTGATGAGGGCTTGGGTGATAATTTTATTGCCGTTTTCCAGTAGCCACTTGAAGATTTTCTTCAGCATCCTTAGGGTGCTGAAGCAGGACAAGACCACATTGTTGATTTTGGTGGTCATGTCCAGTTTGTTGTCTGTGATGATTCCAAGGTTTCTTGCTTGTGAGCAAGGCATTTGGGGGGCGGGGGGGGAGTCCATGGTCTATGGGCCACCAGGAAGAGTCCCATGGCGAGGTGTCTTTCCCGAACACCACAATTCCCGAAAACCACTTGGTTTTGTCCGAGTTCAGTTTGAGGCAGTTGGATTTCATCGAGGTGGCCACTTCGATCATTCATGTGGTGGGGTTGTTCCTGGTGTTGTGTATTCTACGAGAGGAACAGTTTGAGTTGCATATCGTCAGCATATGTGAGAATGTTTATATAGTGAGCCTATATGACGCCGACCAGTGGAGCCATGTAGATGTTAAAGAGCGTTGGGCTGGGTGAGGAGCCCCCCGGGACTCCGTGGATTAGTTCTTGTGCTTCAGAGAAGATCATTTTAAAATTGGAAAATTCCAGAGACTGAAACACATCCAGAGAAGTAAGAAACCTCAGAGTGACCAGTCATAATCCTACCATTATTCCCACATTGAGATTACAATGAGGATCTTCTGTTCAGTAAGAGCGCGGAGATGCATCTTGCCTTGTCTAGGGTAGCCACAGAAATACAAGCCCTTCTCCCTCTTTTACCAAATGGGCACCAAGCTAACAACCTCCACCTTGGAGTCCCTTGCTTCATAATACACAAATGACAAAGCATTCAAACCACCAGAGAAAGATTACTACTTCACCTACACCCAAGGGACTTCCTGATACCAGTCCACCAAGCACTACAGGGGCTACCTTCGGCAAGACAACAAACTTTTCATAGTGCCATTTGAGGGAAAGGCCTAAAGTACCTAAATCAAAATTCAATCGATTCTTCCAAAACAGGACACTGCGGTCAAGATTAGTACCTCAGATCATCAGGCCTACCCACGGGAAAAAAAAGTCCATTGTTTGATCGTCATTGGAATATACAACTTCTAAAATTCAGGAAGGAAGTAAAAACGTGGTACTTTCAAGGGTAAAACCAGGCTATCAATGTGCTTCAAATCATAGCCTTAACCCCCAGAGAACACATTGTATAAGAAGATCACATCTTATCTTAACATTATAGCACTCCCTGCTCAACAGAGCCACAACCCTTGAGCACCACATTTGGATCATCACCAGGAGGGCAGTACTCAGTAGGAACTACTTGAGTACCAGATTTAGCTTCTACAACCCGCCAAGACAACTTCGAACTTTTAATAAATTCCTGGTATGCACCCCCATGACTAGTAGTCAGAGAGCTGGAGGCAGATTACTTACTCTGCTGGGGGCAGTAGCATGGATTCAGCTCCCCCTGGAACTACGCGCCTTACATGATCCTAGGTTGTTTAAAAAGAAGCTGAAAACCTGTTTTTTGGGGGGGTTTTTTACAATAAACTGAGCCTGCTCTCTTCCTGACCTTCCAGCTGTTACTGCGCCGGGACACTCCCTGGAGTAGCTGCGCGCAATATAAGTGTTGAATCGAATCATATCATGCCTCTGATGAACGTCATGCACAAACTGGAAACCACCATATCTGGAAGACCAGTACTGGCAACATAACTTTCATGCACCCTGGAGTTTCTGCCTGAGGACCCAAACAATTAATGGTGGTGACAGCCAAATAGAAGCTGTGCAGGTTGCATAACAAATAGACATGCTGGCGGTCATGATATACCTTCCTAACAGACAGAATCACCACTAGACACTCCATATCATATGAAACCCAATACCAATCCACTGTAGCTAATCACTCAATGCCACAAAGGCAGCCAGACCATGGCCGTTCATATCTGCCGGCTCTGGAGGACTTTAATATAATCCGTTCTTGTGTGTCCCGTCCAGTACATCTTGTAAGCACGCGTAAGGCACTCCACAGTCACAATATGATGGAGGACGAGGGTACCACAGACTCTCCAGGCAGATTCTCCATCTGGACTGCTTATTTCCCACCATGTCACCCCCAAACCCATCAGATTTCCGAGAGGTTGCATAGGAAACCCTCATCATAACAAAGCACCTGAAGAGCTAACCATAGCCATCCGCAAAATATACAACCATAACTTGTGTCTCTCTCCCACAGCATCTCCACCACCACACAGCTATGCGCCACATCGCAAGACAAATAAGACCCCTCTCAGGTTGATCATGCACAACTCCAATATGATTCCCATAAAAACATATATTCCTACTGGCATATGCCGTCCCTAAACTTTACACCTAAACTATATAAGGCAAACCCATATGGTGGTTAACAGAGGAGGTAAAATGATAGAAACAACTTGAATGTAATAATAGTGTGTGTATGATTTAGCACAATACAATAACTGATTAAAGGCCTGTCGTCCTGTAGTTAGTAATAGTAAATGTGAATTGTGGCACAGCAGAATTACTTTTGTCTAACACCTCTCTCAAGAACTTTTCGGTCTGGTTTCTAACCTTCTTAACCCTGCTGCGGCTTTCATGTCCATGGCTTCGCTTAAGACCTGTGTGCCTCCCTCATCTTCTTTTAGCTTATACCCCAACTTCAGGGATGAGAAGAAGACCTTGTTATGCTAAGCAAAAGCTACTGTTCTCGACAGAGGCTTGTCCATTCCCTGGACATCTTTTGCACAAATTTCTGGATATAGAACTATTACCATTACACAATCTATAAAAACAGAAGCCGTCTTCCTTCCACAAATAACTACCTATCTTAGCTGACCTTTCTGACGGTCTCTTAACAGCTGCAGCCGCACTTTGAGCAGCACAAGATTCTTAATGTCTATAATCCAAGTTTTGATGGGGGTACTTGACTGGTAATAGTTGTGGACAATCTCGAACACACAGTGAACATGGATATTGGACTTGTTGATATGGCTTGATATATGGGCAGCATTGCCATGGCAACCAGATGTATTGCTGCAAATCATTGCTAAAGTACAGAAGATATACCATTTCAACAAAAAATAGTGAAATGTTACAACTTTAATTAAAACTCAAATAAGTCGAAAATTATGATAGCCCGTGAAATTATGGTAAAACACCAAGTGTGTCATACAAGGGAAGACTGAGCCCAAGTCAGGCGGTCTGTATCCAGGGCCCTATTTATTTAATTTAATATATTTATCAACCCTGTGCCACCACTCCAGGCTAATAAAGAAATTCTCATATATGGCCTAGGAAAGAGTTCCAATAATGTTAACAGATGATACAAAATTCCTTGCCGAAAAGAATTCGTTCTGACCAAATTAATGCCATATTTCGAGGACTGTTTAAAAAAAAATGTCTCTAAATCAGTATGAAATAATGAAAACTATATTTAGGCCTTTGTTCTATTCTGGCTGGTAATCCCCATGTGTTATTACCACATCAAGTCAGAATGAGGGCTCAAAGTGGTCAAACAAAATCCTCAGATGGAAACTGTTGAAGAAATTAAATGGGGTGGTTAGTGATATAGGAGATCTCTACAACTTTTAGTGGAAGTGACATCTAGGGACAAATTCAATGGAGCTCAAGTAACAATGCTAGATACTAAGAAAATTCTTTTGTGGAGAGACTCGTAATCGAGGTCTTTGGAAAATGTTACTTTTTTACCTCTGATTACTAAATGTATGGTTACAAATGCAACCTCTAACAAGTCAGCATCTGGAGATAGTAAAAAAATAAATTAATAACATGAAGAATGGAATTGCGTCATTATATGATGCCTCAGCAATTTTGTACTTCAAATAAATCTAAACTCAGACTTCTGCCAGTATTGAAAATTCAGGAAAACTAGAGGGACTAGCCACGACAGAATTCTATGTGTTGCCTTCGTAACAGAAATACAATCTGCAATTCATAGTTCTTCATTGTCCTTTTTCCTCATTATTTATCCAACCAAGGAGTTTGATTAAATATTCTCAAAGATCTTTTCTGTTTAAGACACAAAAATAACAGTGGTACAACATTAGAGGGCTGGCGACGTAGACATTCAATAAGCTGTAATTGGAAAGTAGGAACAAGAAAGTATTTGGGCACCAAATTAATGAATCCCATTAGAAAATTAAGATTAATTATAATGTACTCTCAGAATGCTTAATTTCATGTTTACACTTGTTAATCTCTTCACTTTTTATGTTGGATTGAAGTCAAACACCTTGGAAAGCATTAATTCCACAGCAATAAACTACATTCAAAACACTTGTTGAAAATGCCTTCAAATTATTGAAATGAAAGATAACAGAATTTCTAAATTACAAAAAAGCATCAACTAATCAGTGATTTTGGATAGTTCATTTCACTAAACATATATAACAACTTCCTAAAAACTGCTGAAATTAAAATTTGGAAATTTCAGAAAACTAAGGGTCTGATTTAGATCTCATCGGAAGGGTTACTCTGTCACAACGGGGACGGATATCCCGTCTGCCCAAATATAAATCCCCTAGGTTATAATGGGATCTATATTTCGGCGGACGGGTTATCCATCACCGTTGTGACGGAGTAACCCATCCGCCGAAATCTAAATCAGGCCCTACAGATATGCATTATATAATTGCAAAGCTAGAATTTGCATCAAACTCTAAATAAGTTGAATTTCTTTGAGCATGCTGGGCACAAGACCCCTCCTCCCCCAGATGGACTAAATCAAATGCAGAACTCTAGTCCCGTTCCAGGAAAGTGACAGCATAATGTCTTGAACAGGAACGAGTGATGGCTACAATATTTTAATAAAGAAAACATTATGCTGTAGATGTGAAACTGGTTAAACATCTGGGTTTAGTATTTCAGGATACTGGACAGTTATTCATTTCTCCAAGAAAGCTCAAAATGGTTGCACTTAATGAAAAAATGAAGAGTCAAGCTAGAAACTGTCTCTGTGCCTCGCCAATAAGGGTCTTCAGGCTCTCCTCCCATCCATTTTCAATAACCTTTAATTACAGCATCTGTTGCACATCAGAGTCCAAGCTGTGAGCCTGCATTCCCACGCTGATGAGACATAGTGACACCACTGAATACAAGACGTCCTTCATGGCTTTGACGCACTCGACCAGTTGGAAAGTTGGACAACCGACAATCTCAAGCCGAGTCTGACTCAACATATCCATGACTGAGATCCCATTTTTCTATCCCTTCGCCTGTCAAAAACCTCAAGCACCCTTGAGCCACTCCCCAGAATATTTTGCAATTAGGCCGCCATTGCACCCAAATGAAGGCCAAATGATTGGGGTATCAGGGTCAATGGACGGCTCCCCAGAATCAAAGGTGAAGGAAGCCATAAACAGCTCGTTCCAATTTGGAGGATGTTCAATCTTATCCATACAGAATTGTCTACATGCACATACTCTTTTCAATCCTTCGGGAAAAGACCATTTCTAAACTGCAAAAGATCCGGAACACTGCGTTAGAACCTTCGATTGGTGAGAAACCTTGGAGTCCACAAAAGGAGAGAGAAAAATATCCACAGCGGCTTTCCATTGAGCAGCCACTGACTTTCAAGATTGTCACCACCCTGCACAGACTCTTCTGTGGCCCATCCCTGCTTATCAGCAGGCAACATACACAAGCACTTTTTGAGCATCAGAGTTTTGGAGATAATATTTGGGACCCAAGCACCATTAAAAATGGATATTCATAGAGAATCATGCTTTTCTCTATGACCTGAAACTAACACCAGTGGTTAATGCCACTGGCAGACACTGAAAATCAAAACAAGTAGTCAGGTCACAGGCAAACACACAAATTCAAAAGTTAGGTACCGGTAGTTATTGTTCAAATAAGCAGGCCACTCATTGCCGCCCGAGCGACTTTCAAATAACTGTATCCACATCACATCCGGCTAATCAGCTGCTTGCAAGGTCAGCTGAGGCGCTCTGAGGAAGGCGCGAGGTCGTGTTCTGTGCTCGCGGCCTCAGCTGTTTCAAACAAGCATTGAAAATGCAATAGGTCTTGCCTTTGATTAAGTTAAAGCCATTTGCTTTGCTAATGGTATTGTATAGCAAAGCAAATGGCTTTAACTTAATAAAAGGCGAGACCTATTGCATTTTTAAATAACTGTAAATAACAGGTGCTTCGTTTAAGCCACTTGAATATACTCATTTAATTGCTCTTGAAAGGATGAAAAGTAGCGCAAGGATATTTAATTTCACTTGTGACCTGGCTTTTCATTTAAGAGCCTCAAACATGCTACTCGATTGCTAGATGCATCTTGTTCACCATTACTAAAGGCCAGCCCTCCTCCTCGGAAGGATGAAAGGCTGAGTCGCCGCAGGGAAATTCAAAAGACTGACTTGCACAAGGATCTCAGCAATGAGCGGTTAACCCACGCTGCTACGTTAGAGGCGCCATCTTACGTCCTCCATGCTGAGCGACATGCAGATTCGATATTCCTTCTGCAGCATCTCTGTCCACAGTCCTGCTGTTCAGGCAGCGGCACTGGTTAAACAAGCATTTGCAATGCAATTGGTCTCACATTTGTGAAAGTTCGAGTTGCTGGCATTGTTTTTTACTATTTTTTTGTTTGTAGTGGAGTGGATGTTTGTGGTGGAATTATGTGGTTTACATTGGAATTCTTAGTTGTGGAATTGTGTGGGGTGGAATTGTGTGGTTTGTGGTGCATTTGTGTAGTGGAATTATGTGGTATGGTGAATAGAAAAGGGTGAGAGCTGTGTAAAATAAATAGAAAGCAAGAATGAGAGGGATAGGTAGTTTGTGTGTGAAGTGGTGAATGAACTGTAGATAGAGTAGGAGAAAAAGTGTGTGAGAAAAGATAAAGAAGGGGCGAGAAGGTTATAGATGCACAAAGAGGGTGTGTTTGTGTACGCAGAAGATTCCAAAAGAAGAAGAGGTGAGTGTGTGTTTGCGGTTTGGATTTTTTTTGTGCCCACCTCAGATTCAGACACATTCTTCCTGCAAGCCAGACCTGAACTCAACAAGGTATTTTTCTACTAGGCAGTTGTGAGTGGGAGACTGCAATCTTTTCTCACACCAATCAGGTCCTAAGACACCAAGGTGTTTTTCTTTACATAATAAATAAAAGACGTGGTTATTTTAAACGTATGCGTGCAGAGACTGCATTTATTTCTCGCTATAATTCCATAATAGCCACACCAGGTATGTCATGCACGTTATTAATCCATGTATGGCAGTGTTATTGTAGACGTGTGAGTAGGGAGACTGCATTCTTTTCTCAGACCAAGCCAGCCCCGACCACACCTAGGTGTTTGTCTGTTGAGGACTCCCTGAACTCACTGCCCTTCACTATCTACAGAGCTGCAGGCGGCCTTCGGCTGCCCTAGCGGGCCTGAGCAAGGGCCATGTTCGAGCGCCGAACACTGCAGCGAACCTGACTCCTAATATGGTAAGGGGGACCGAGTCAGTGACATCATAGCGCTATGCACTATGTGTACCGCCATGTGGGTGGGACTTTAGTATTCCAACGCAATTTGGCTTGGAGTGCTGTTTTACCGTTGTCTCATTCACTTATATAAGCTTTTAATGAGGCACGTTCTTCCCCAGGCTGCCTAGAACTATAAATGTATGTAAACAGTTGCCAATATTGAACGTGTTTAGACTTATATGTCAATGCCAAGGTGACATACTCTCCAGAGCTACATCTTAGATCTTGCACAATGTAGCAGCGTTGCTATAATATTTGCCACATGGTGCATATCAGCAGACTGGTTACCGACGCTGGCGAAAGTTATTCTATAACGTGCTATGCGCTTCGAAGCTCTGAAGTAGTGCTACACATTTTCCTGCACCGACTCCTTTCCAGTGGAAAGCATTCCACTTAGGTGTATGAACATCTTTATTACATCAGCAGATGCAGTGCCAGCAGGTGGGAGCCACCACACAGGGTTAAATGTAAGGTGCAGCTGCCGGAAGGCCGGGCAAGCCCATTAGCACAGGTCAGCACTAGGGTTCCTGCGAACTGCCCTTAATGTGGTGTTTTCCTACACCACAGTGCAATGCTTTGGGCTTTCCTTGCACGCTGCTATCGGTGCTTTTGGTCCTCAACAGAACGGCCCAGGCCTGCTTTCAACACCAACAAAATACCATAAAAGAAAGCTGTTTTTAGGTGGTAGTAACACAGAGGACTCCCGTGAGGAGAAGCAACACGAAGGCTGCAGGTGGGGAATAAAGCATAATAGGGGTGAAGCAACACGGAGGACTGGGGGCAGAATCAACACAGAAGGCACGGGTGGGGGAAGCAATATGGAGGGCGGCATGGTCTATGATACCAGCGAGATCACACGCAACCCTTCCATGGCAGCAGTGGTGCATGTTTGCCTTCCAGTCAAATGCGGGTATGTCATGTCATTGCACTATGCCAGCTAAGGTACAATTAAAGAGATCTGATCCAATGACAGCAACAATACTTCCATGGAAAATCCATTGCAACATCAGTCCTTTCTAATTTAACAATTGTAGTTCTGTCCTCACCTTGCCTCCGCTGCGGCTCCGGCAGCCAGGCATTTTCAGATTGTTGTCTTTCATCCACCCAGCTCTGCCGATCTTTCTCGCACATAAAAAACCTGCTAGGAAGTAAGTTCAAATTGCCCACTCATGTGGAATCGGAAATGGTGCACCATGAAGCCGTGGTGCTGAGTGTAACAGGGGGCGTATGCCATTAAAATAGGGACATTGTTATGGTCTTTAGGTGGCTAGGACTTCTGAATCTACTGTGCTCCAGCCGTAGAGCTTCGTACAGAATGGTGTAGCGATGGCATCGAGTGTTGTATGAAGTTGTCTAGGGCAAAGAAAGTGAGCATGCCCATTGTTCAAAAAAGCACCCTCTCGAGGACTTCGCTAAAAGTAAACAAACTGTTAGACATTTTAGAAGATGTACTCCAGAGAGGAGCGAGAGTCAACCATGTTTGAATGATCTTTCGAATTTAGCGCAACATACATTCCTGTAAGGAGCCAAGTCGGAGAAAGATAATGTAGGCAATAGTGAGAGACTCTAAATTTCCAGCTATAGAAAACGGCCCGTGTGGACGGTATCCTGCCGCCCCACCCGGGCGTTCCCGAGTCTGGGTGAAGAATGTGGAGACCATGAGGCAAGCAGCACTGAGCAGGGGGCGAGAGAGCACAGAAAGCGCGGGGGCCATAAAGCGGGCCCCGGGCTGAGCCTTCCCAAAATGTTTAAAAAAATAAATAAAAATAACATTGTGCAAAGCGTGTGCCGGAAGCGCGGCAGCCGTGAAAAGGACGTTGTGTTGAGCTTCCCTAAAAGATTAAATAAATAAAAATAACATGGCGCGAAGCTTGTTCATATATTAAAAGAACATTGCCTCCATGAAGTGTGTGCCACGAGTGAAGGGCTCTATTACATTTAAGCGCGGCGGTGGCGTGAATCGGAAGTCACACTAAGTGGGAAGTGCTGCTCTGAATGTAAAAAAACTGTTAAAACTAGACGATGGTGCCAGCCAGGAGGGGGCGCTGCCATGCCAGCAGCAGGGTGACGCTGACGAGCGAGTGCACATCTTCTGTCCGTCCGCGTGCACGCTTTGGAATCCGTATGGATTCCAAAAGGCCCTCGCATGGCGAGAGCAGCGCATGCGCGCTGCTAACGCCAGGCGAGACCTAAAAAGCTCACGAGCGCAGTGTCAGCATCTACGCGGCTCCTGCATGTATTTAGGAGCTCGCGGGCGACTCAACTCAGCGTAACCTGACGTTGTGCACGCTGGTTGTCGCAGACCTTGCTAATAAGAGAGCGCTCAAGCGGGGAGTAATAGCTGCAACTATAAAATAGTAAAGTTCTTCATTATAAGCAATAATACGTTATGATCTGTGAGATGGAAGGAAGAGCATTTTTTTTTAATCAAGACGATGCTTAAAGACATAAAAACATGAATTACACGTTAGGTGGCTTTTAGAGTTTGGGGTTGTTTAAGAGGCTGTAACGAACGGTGGATCGTTTTTCCACTCAGGCAGTTTCACTGAGGGAATAACGATCGTGTCTTGGTCCAGATATGAGTTTGCATTTGGCAGATTACAGTGGATTACTTAAAATGTCTGAAGATCAATCAGGAAACGATATGCAGGAAGAGAGAGTAAGGGCTAAGGAGAGAGTTAAACGAGAGTGTGCAGGAGACAGTTAGGACAATGTTTAATAGTAGGAATAGAAAGAGCAATGTCAGTGATGAAGAGGAGTATTGGTCCTTGTCTGAGGAGGAAGATGCCTCAAATAAGGGACCAGGGGGAAAATGTTTTTGCAAAAAGAAACATTTGACAGTAGAAGAGATGTCAGTTTCTTCCAAAATAGAAGCCCTAAGTGGCTCACAAGGAAAGGTGATCCGAAGCGGCACAAGTTCAAGGCAGGCTCACCCTGCAAATGAGTTTCCATTTGAAGGGAATAGAGATGAAACTAATAGAGAGTTGGATGAATATATTTTTGATATGGACTCTGATGACGGTGATGTTTTCCCAGGTACGGTATGTGGAGACAGTGATTGTTTAACACAGAAAACAGAGAAATGTATTAAAGACCCTCCGGGTGCAAAATCTTTTTGACCCTAAGAAATACGACACTGTAGGGGTTCTGACTGGTGGCCTATGGGGCACGTGGCAGAATATGTGAGGAAGAGAATAAGGAAACCTCTGGAAAAAGAGGAAAGGAAAATCATGTGGGTGGAGTGTTAGCGTCCTGTCGCTGGGGATAAGGACACAATGATGCCTAATTTGGATCCGGAGCTTAGCACCTTCTCATTTAAACTTGGAAAGGACCCAAGAAAGGGTCTGGAACTCTCGCTAAAGAAATGCGAAGACAAGCTATTAGATGTTTTGGGCCTTTTAACCTGTATCTTTGATGTTGTAGAAGATACTTATGTTAACGGAGGCGAAATTAATTGCTCCTGAAAGGGTGGAGCCAAAGGGCACTCTGTTTCCTAGGCAACAGCAACGCTAATATTTTAGTGGAAAGGAAGAATGCAGCATTGGTGAAGATTAGTTCAAAGTTGGGGGACTTAGCCAGGAAGGATACTGGTGAGGATACCAAGGGACTTCTCTTTGGAGAAGGAATGTTAAAGTCCTTGAGAAAATATGTGGCTACGTTCACAGCCTTAGGCAAGGCACAGCCTTCCATGCGAAAGGTTTTTGGTGGGAGTAGTTTACATCAGAGGGCCGGAAGGAGAGGGCAACCTTCTGGCCGCGGATATTATAAGATGCAAATGGGATACGGACTAACAAATTACAGAGTAAACGAGAGATCAACAGATTTCTATCCCCAGAGGGGAAGAGGAGTTAGAGGCAGATCTTCAAGAGGAAGAGGCCATTAATCTAACTCGACAGGTGAATATGGAGATTATTTCTGGTTTTACCCAGATAAAGGTGGGAGGATGGTTAAGGTTATTCCACAAGGAATGGGAGAAGATAACTCATGACCAATGGGTTCTTTCAACAGTACGTGGTTACAAAATAGAGTTCAAACATACTCCTCTACAGAACATGGAACCAAGAGAGCTTCAGTTCAAGGAGGAGCAGAGAGTAAGGGAAAAAAATTCATCAGAAGTTGAAAGGACAGACACTATCTTTCAATAATCAACAAAGGTGCAAAGATTAACACTGAAAAGACAATGGGAGAGTCTGTGGTACCCTATAGTTTGAAGCAGGTGGCGGCGAGGAACAAAAAGTCCATTTAAACTGTGGTGCAAAGTTCTATAGCCATTTTAACAGCACTCTGCTGACAGTCTTTTCAACAACACCTGGGTCCAAATGTCTCAAAGATTTGTGAGATTCCCCCTAGCAGCAAGGCATGCTTGAACTGTGAACCCGTACTGGTTCCACGGTAGAGAGATGCATTACCAATGCATTCAAGCTAGAGAAAAAAAATGCAGTTTAGCAAAACACTTCATATCGCAAGGTTACTGCGCTCACAGATATCACGAACACTGGCAGACCCTCATGCCAAACGCAGGCTTCATTTTATTCAGTCACGACCAGAGTAAGATTGTCACAAACAACAGGATATTGGGTAGCAAACTTTACCCTGAAAGTTTACAGCAATGTAGCGTGTGTGTGCATTTGGAGAAGGAGAACCTAAGAGCCGAATAAACCAATTTACAAAGCTAAACACCCTAACATTTCAGAGCCCAATCTACAGGATACTTGGGTATGTTCATCAAACTTCAGACCCAACTGCACTTGGCTGATTTCACTCAAACCCCTGGTAGATGTTGAGGTACGCTTTTAGGAAAGTGACACAAGTCAGTTAACATCTCTTGACTGGAGTTTTGGGTTCCAGGTGGAGGTGTGCTCAGAGCGAAGATGGGGATTGGCTGAAAACAACAAGGAGAGTGACCCATGCAGAGTAGAGCTGGGCTGGTTAGGTGCATGCCAGGAGTGGAGAAAGGTGTGGTAACTTCTTACCGTCGCTTGCTAGGAATGAAGCCGATCTCCTCGCTCTCTCCGTCAGGGTGCACCCGTCTGGCCTGCCACCACTCTTCGTCAGATGCGTCGATAACATGTAGGATGTCGCCGAAGAGGAAGCTCAGCGCCTGGCTCAGGAACCCACAGTCCTTCGTCTTATCATAGTCAAAGAGTGCACTGTGGAGGAACACAGTGAAGGGGTAGGTCAGTGAGAGAACACCATCAAAGGTAGGGCTGCTAGGGGCCAGAAGCTGACCTGCAGCACCACCAGGGATGGACAGCGCTAATCACAGAAGCAGGACATGGAGGAAGGCGAACACTTCGTGCGGACACATCAGAGATGTAAATGCGAAAGGCATGTGACGCAGGGATAGAGTACACGTGTAGCAATGGATGATTCACATTTCCAACCCACAGAGGTCCTGCGATGATGGATCTTGGCAGCGCCATCTGACATCACGAGAGGGCCACCTCAGAGACCCCCCGGAGACTGCCTTTCCACACTGTGGCTGCCTTCACTGCCAAGCTGTGCCTTGTGGGTGCACAAGGACCATGACGCACTGCCCCTGGAGGGCAGCACAGGCAGAACACCAGGGTCTTTGAAATGTGCACAGCTGCCCTCGGGCTCAGGAGGGACTTCTTAACTGCCTCGAGCATTACTGAATAATTTGCCATCAACAATTCAGAAAAAAAGGGTGAAAGTCAATTTGTCAGTGTGTGACTTGAGAGAAAAAGAGGCCTCAGAGGGAGTCAAATAATTCTGTGATGACAAATTTCCGTCTTTAATACATAGGTGTTGTGGGCGCTTTATTCTGTATGTTTGACCCACAAATCCAGTCGTCCATTGCAGCCTCATTCCCCCACCTCTAACTCCCATGTCTCCTGTTCCCACTCCTTGTGTCTCATCTTCCACCGGTGGGGGAGAGAGCGAGAGAAAGGGAGACTTTCCAACAATATTTCAGTAACAGAATGCACTGCGTGACCTTTGAACCTTAAACTGTAGTGCTGTCAGCCTCCCATGTGGCCATGTGGTCCCTGTCTGCAGGAAGGAAAGGTTAAGAGGCAGAACCCAGGCAAACACATGAGCAAATTAAGAAGTGGTTCTGACACAGGCCTGGGAATCCCAGGTTGCCAGGGGGAGCCCGAGCCGTGGATGTGGTAGCTGGTGCGAGCGCTGGTGCAACTAGTGAGGCGGCGACGGGCACTAACTCACCGGATGTAGAAGCCGCGCTTGGCGCTGCTGCGTAGAGACGTCGTCCCGGAGCCCAGGCTGCTGTTCATCAGCTGCTCCCGCAGGTCGTGGATCTTGGCCTCGAAGCGGCTGTACTCTGGAGACACAAGGGAGGGGCAGTCAGGGGACAACACATGAGCGCTGGCACAAGAGGCAATCCGTCTGCACGCAACTTATAACCAGTGTGACACAGCAGGGAGCTAGAGAAGACAGCTCTCCCGGGAACAGTGGGCAGCAGTGGTGGCTCCTCTGCTAAGGCGGAAGAGCGTCGCCCCACTGCTTTATGGGGGGGGGGTGGGGGAAAGAGTGATTGGCACTCCCTATGTGAAAATGGGTGATTGTGGGGCCGGCCAAAAATAGCATGTTCTCTATGCAGGCAGCCTGCATGGAGAACATGCCCACCCCTCCAGCCCGCCGTGTCACGGCGCTCAGACCAATCACAACACTGCATTGCAGCGTTGTAATTGGCTGCGGGGAGCGTGGGAGCCCTGATGCTTCCTGTTTCCCCCAAGAAGCCAGGAAGAGGACGAAGGAGAGGCGGCGGCGGCTGGCCGGCTGGGAGGTAATTGATTTTTTTTTTTAACCCAATCCCCCCACCTCCACCACTGCTTCCAAGTAGCAGCCGCCACTGAGTGGGAGTGCACTATGTTTATGCAAGTGTGCAAAACACGCGTCACTTATAAACCCCGTCCAACACTACGCACACAAAACTGCTGCAAAATGTTATGTTATGTTAAAATTAATTTATAAAGCGCACGTACACCGGGGAGGTTTCATGGCGCTACTTTGATTGATACCCAAGTCCTGGAGAGCATTCAGAAAGCCTGTCGGAATAGCCAAGTTTTAAGGAGGCTTCTGAAGCCAAGGAGATAGGTACAGAGGCGAATTTCAGAGGGGAGGGAATTCCAGAACATGGGGGCCAAAATGGCAAACCTGGTGCCGCCAGTGCGCTTTAACTTAAAAGAAGGAGTGGACAAGAATTGCTTGTGAGCTGAACGAAGATTGCGTGTGGGAACGTACTTGTTAATCAAGTTGTTGACAAATTTAGGGCTTCTTCCATTGAGTGACTTAAAAATAAGGCACCCAACCTTGAAGGCGCAGCGCTGGACCACCGGGAGCCAATGTAGTTTCTTTAGAAGAGGAGTGACATGATGGTGCCTAGGTTGATGAACAATCAGACGTGCGGCCTGATTTTGTACAATCTGCAGACGTTTAGATAAGTAGAGGGGGATGCCAAAGTAAAGCGAATTAGCATAGTCGACATGGGACATGACCATGGCGATAATCACCTGAATCCGAGCTTCATGGGTGAGAAATCTACAGATCTTTTTTTATTTTCCTTAGTTGGCAAAAGCAGGTGGAGATCACCGACCCAATCTGAGGCTTCATAGTGAGGTCCTGACTGATTATTACCCCAAGGCTCTTAGCCTTGCAAAACCGAGCAAAACCGGATACCACTGCTGCAAAACAGGTCCCTACCCTTCCAGCCTCCCGGGAAAAGGCCTGATGCCCGCTACGGCCAGTCCGGCCTGTTGTCAGATGAAGTCGCTGACCTTTTCCACCGGCTCAGAGCAGGCGGAAAGTCTCAGCAGCATGGCTGATGGGGATTGGAAGGTGGGTTGGGTCTCGGGGGGTTCACAGCAGGCTTCGGTTTGTGTAGGGAGAGCATTGTCTGCTCTCCTCGTGCTCCTGAAGGGGCCAGGAGGGCAAAGCCTGTGTGCTGCCTACAGCAGTGTAGGCAGGTCCGGTGTCTCTGGGTCCGGAATTTACAAACCCAACAAGTCTGGGCTCAGAGACGCTTGTAGTTGTTATTGATTCAGGTGAAATTCCGCCATTCATAATGGGGGCCTCAGATTGGCCCAGCCATGGTCTTTGTTGTAAGGTCCTAGCAGGAAGGTGGGTGGAGCTGGACGTCTCCTGTCAGGAGAGATCCAAACCAAAGGTACACAACAAAGTTAATGCAGCCCCTCTCAACTGTTAACCTGTGGGGGGAGCCCTTCCAATAAACAATTAAGGTCCTCGGTCTCCTCTGCTCCACAAGCAAAGGTCTGACCCACTACTGCCCCTCTACTACGAGTTTCTGGAATGCCCTGGAGGAGCCCAGCAACTCACGTTGCTGTCTGGGCTCTCCCCAAGACCTCCATCTAAGGTACCACTTGGATACAGGGGAAACAAAATGGGTTCCAGCGTAGCTAAAGAAACGTATACTGAAGGCTAAGCACGCCCTCTACTGGCAGCAGTAATGTATACACAGGCAGCATCCACGTCCAAGATGGATGGGAGAAGCACCAGGCTGCAGGGGACTGGCAGAGCAATTTACAACTGTAAGACAAGCCGGTAAGCAATTACCTTTGGCAGAGATGGGTAAAGAGGTCTGTCTTGCCACTACCCTTTTATCAATACCAACACTGTAGGTAATCTACAACCCAGCAAGCTCACAGTCACGTTCAGTAAGGAGGGTACACGTGTGCCCCGAATCCTGCTCCGGGTCATAACCCAGGATACTGAAAAGGCCTCCAGTGCACATGCGCGGTTGGTGTATGCTGAAGTGGGGGTCAAATATCTGCAGAGTTTGCTATGATTAATTCGAGGCATTGGGTGAACACTCTCCAGAGCCATACAGAGTAACGTTTTCTGTCCCAACAAGTACATACCTGTCCAACACCCAGCGCATACAAATCCTGTGTCACATACTTGACCCCGTGATTCACACCTCAAACACACACTGTTTAAATACCTGTTCAACACTCTCACCACTTATCCACATGCCTGCACAACATATTTTATTTGAATATCTATCTATTTCAAGTGTGTTTGTTTCAGAAGTAATTTTTTTATTCATTGCTTAATTCTCCTTTAACACTCAGGTATGCAGAGGTGCAGCTTCAGAGGGGATGCTTGGGGTGTGACACCTCCGAAATAAATGAATTCTTGGCTTGGTAGCTGGGTCTTGGTGCCCTGGGTCGGGTATGCTAGGTCTGTGTCAGTTTTTCTGCCAAGAATAAAAGAGAAAACAGTGACCGTTGATGTAACAGAGGAGGGAAGGGGGGGGGGTGGGGGGGGGGAGAGACATCTGAAGGTTGTATTTCAAAATGTGAAACCAGATAACCTAGAATCGATGCCGGCCTCTCTACTTGTCCTAACAGTGTGATCCTAGGCAAACAGTGTATTGCACAGGGACTCCTTTTTCTTTATCACATATGAGTGCTCTTTTAAATACTCGAGTTCAGGAGGTACAAAGTACAAGCACCTCTTATGTTTGATTTAATGCACTATAATGTTGCTACAGCTATAATAAACATCTAGTCCGTGTTTAAGGTTTACATCACTCGTGACTTGCCCCTTAGTTCGCTAATGGCTTTGTCGTTGGGAGGTGAGCCATTTATGTTTCCAAGTTCATGTTTAAAACTATCACTCTTAAATAAAAGGGATATAATCTGATGTACTAAGGGGAAATGCTTCCGCATCTTAAAGAAATACACTTTTGTGAATTTGGAAGAGACTGGATCATATTTTTACATTACGTTTGTTGCACAATATACACGCAAAACATTTTCATGGCTTGGGTTGTACATGGACTCTTTGAGCTAAGCCAGACCATTGTATTGGCTCTGGCTCGGCTTGCTCTATTAATTTTCTGGTGCGCACACCTCTAATTGCAACTCAGCCTTAGCACATGGAACCACCAGTCACTTCATGAAACAATATGTAAAAGGCGAGGATGGAAACATGGAGCCCTACATGCATCAATTTTGACAACTGTGCCACCACGGCTTCTCGTAGCAGAGACGAAGAAGAGTGCGTGCAGTGAGAATACATTTAAAGGAAGCGATCCCAGGGCAGGACTCCAGGCGTTGTGTTGTACGTGACTATAATAATGAGTTGCTGGAGAGAACTACTGGGCCCAGGTGGTATGGACAGGGGTGCACCTTCATGGGGGTGTCTGGGGTATGAAACAACTCACATGCATTATTGGCCGGGTAGTTTGGTCTGTGGTCCCTGGCTACTATGTCTGTGTTTCTTGTCGGTCTCATTTCACGAAGAACATTTAACTTTTGTTTTAAGTGGACACTTAAATGTGTGCGCACACACACACACACACACACACACACACACACACACACACACACACACACACACACACACACACACACACACACACACACACACACACACACACACACACACACACACACACACACACACACACACACACACACACACACACACACACACACACACACACACACACACACACACTAAATAGTAAATCTGTACCCATAGAAATACACCTTGAACAGGTGCCAATTTACTACTTTTGAAATTCACAGCCATTGGAAAGCTGCGCCAGTCTCCTGGCGTACTACTGGCAAACAAACCCCCTGAACGTGATGGGAGGAATGCTTGCAAATAGTCTATCCAATGGCAGTCGCTGGTGGTAGCATTCCAACCCATTGTTTTCACCCACTGTGCCCCTGTTTTTTTTTTTTACAGAGTTTTATATAGCGCAAACTTGACCCGAAGGTATAGGGTATCAGAGCGCTTTACATAGCACCAGTTGCGTTACATGAGGACACATTCATTTTTATTAGGCATGGGGAGATTAAGTGATTTGCCCAGAATCACAGGATGTTCAGCGTCATTGCCGAGACTTGAACCCGGTTCCCCAGATTCGAGGTCGACTCTCCTAGCCGTTAGGCCAACTCGTCTCCCCAACTGTAGACCAGGGCGGACTGGGAACCAAAACCGGCCCTGGCAAAGTGCTCAGCCAGCTCCCCGGGGGTGTTGGGGCTGCGGCCGAGCTGTTTCGAGGGCCGATTTCGGACGATTTTGTTACAGGGGCCGATATTGCAGCTATGCTGCAAAAACGGCCCTGTAACAAAAACGGCCCCTCAGGGGCTCAAAACCAGCCCCCACCCTGGCGGCCCACCAGGGAATCGCCCGGTGCCCGCTACAGCCAGTTCGGCCCTGCTGTATACAGAGGCCCACCTAACGCAGTTCAGTACTGACCCTCTTCCTCATGGTAACAGTGCCTTCGTCATCTCACCCCTCCACCCTGCAGCCCATTGCTCTTTAGTTGGGAAATTTGAGGTTCACACCCCCAGAATCTCATTGACTAGACTGCGGCCCAGCGGGTATGGAAAGCATAGAACCGTCAGTCCTTTACAAAAAATGTGAACATATATTCTGCATGCATTAACACTCCAAACACCATGTGTGCGCCAAGCCTGCTCGAGGGTCTCCGCACATTCAACACACTGTCTCCTCGAAGCAGAAAAGTTCAGCGCAGATATGTTTTCATTAAGACGAGAAAAATAAGTGCAATACCCGAAAAGGGACACTAGAGAGCGCTGCATGACAGGAATGCGGTGGAATGCGGTGCAATGCGGGAGGTTCGTTGATGGGCGCCATTGGTAGTGTAGCCGAGTGCGCCGCAGGGTGCATTTACAGAGCTGAGCGTGGGCCCCATTGGGAGAACAACTGTGTGCGCCACAGTGCAGTGGCAGGGGGCATTGGGGGATCTGTGCGTGGGCCCAAGTGGCAAAACAGCACACACTGGCACAAGTCTGGGATTAGCTGCATTGTAGACCTGTGTCTCGGCTCTAGTGGTGACAGCGGAAGGTGGCACAGGACAGTTACAGGGTGCATTGGCAGAGCTGTGTCTCGGCTCTAGTAGTGACAGCGGATGGTGGCACAGGACAGTTAGTTACAAGGTGCACTGGCAGAGCTGTGTCTCGGCTCTAGACTAGTGGTGACAGCGGATGGTGGCACAGGACAGTTACAGGGTGCACTAGCAGAGCTGTGTCTCGGCTCTAGTGGTGACAGCGGAAGGTGGCACAGGACAGTTACAGGGTGCATTGGCAGAGCTGTGTCTCGGCTCTAGTAGTGACAGCGGATGGTGGCACAGGACAGTTACAGGGTGCATTGGCAGAGCTGTGTCTCGGCTCTAGTAGTGACAGCGGATGGTGGCACAGGACAGTTACAGGGTGCATTGGCAGAGCTGTGTCTCGGCTCTAGTAGTGACAGCGGATGGTGGCACAGGACAGTTAGTTACAAGGTGCACTGGCAGAGCTGTGTCTCGGCTCTAGACTAGTGGTGACAGCGGATGGTGGCACAGGACAGTTACAGGGTGCACTGGCAGAGCTGTGTCTCGGCTCTAGTGGTGACAGCGGAAGGTGGCACAGGACAGTTACAGGGTGCATTGGCAGAGCTGTGTCTCGGCTCTAGTAGTGACAGCGGATGGTGGCACAGGACAGTTACAGGGTGCATTGGCAGAGCTGTGTCTCGGCTCTAGTAGTGACAGCGGATGGTGGCACAGGACAGTTACAGGGTGCATTGGCAGAGCTGTGTCTCGGCTCTAGTAGTGACAGCGGATGGTGGCACAGGACAGTTACAAGGTGCATTGGCAGAGCTGTGTTCAAGGACGTAGCTTGGGCAGTGAGATTGAGGGGGTGTAAGCTTCAGATTTCCCAACAATCACACTGACAAAATGTTAAAAATACATTATATGAGCAGCAGGACACGAGGAGGGCTTAAGAGGCAGTGGAAAGACAGCGGAATGCGATTGTTAGGAGCACTTAAAATACAATTATTTTCAAATTACCAAGTTTTAAGGCAGAGACGAGAGATAGAAAGAGTGTGTGTTTTTGTAAGTGTGGGCATGTAAAAATCCAGGGTGAAGTCCTACAGACACTTCATCATACCCGACTGAAAGCACCTGTACCCAACTATTTACTACAGAATACATTTTGTGTTGGGCTGTAACACCCCAAATACTCCCCCTGAAGCTAAGCCCCTGCCTGTGTCTCGGCTCTAGTGATGACAGCAGATGGTGGCACAGGACAGCCACAAGGCACTTTGGCAGAGCTGTGTCTCGGCCCTAGTGGTGATAGCAGATGGTGGCACAGGACGGGTACAAGGTGCATTGGCAGATCTGCGTCTCCGCTCTAGTGGCGATATCGGATGGTGGCACAGGACAGTTACAACGTGCATTGGCAGATCTGTGTCTCAGCTCTAGTGGCGATATCAGATGGTGGCACAGGACAGTTACAACGTGCACTGGCAGAACTGTGTCTCGGCTCTAGTGGTGTTAGCAGACAGTGGCACAGGACAGCTACAAGGTGCACTGGCAGAACTGTGTCTCAGCTCTAGTGGTGATAGCAAATGGTGGCACAGGACAGTTACAATGTGTATTGGCAGACCTGTTTCTCAGATCTAGTGATGATATCTGATGGTGGCAAAGGACAGTTACAACTTGCATTGGCAGAGCTGTGTCTCGGCTCTAGTGGCGATAGCGGACGGTGGCACAGAAAAGTTACAAGGTGCACTGGCAGAGCTGTGTCTCGGCTCTAGTAGTGACAGCGGATGGTGGCACAGGACAGTTACAGGGTGCATTGGCAGAGCTGTGTCTCGGCTCTAGTAGTGACAGCGGATGGTGGCACAGGACAGTTACAGGGTGCATTGGCAGAGCTGTGTCTCGGCTCTAGTAGTGACAGCGGATGGTGGCACAGGACAGTTACAAGGTGCGTTGGCAGAACTGTGTCTCGGCTCTAGTGGCGATAGCGGACGGTGGCACGGAAAAGTTACAAGGTGCACTGGCAGAGCTGTGTCTCGGCTCTAGTGGTGATAGCAGATGGTGGCACAGGACAGTTACAACATGCATTGGCAGACCTGTGTCTCAGATCTAGTGATATCGGATGGTGGCACAGGGCATCTACAAGGCGCATTGGCAGAGCTGTGTCTCAGATCTATTGGTGATAACAGACAGTGGCACAGAGCAGCTACAAGGCGCATTGGAAGACCTGTGTCTCGACTCGAGTGGCGATAGCGGACGGTGGCACAGAACAGTTACAAGGTGCATTGGCAGATCTGTGTCTCGGCTCTAGTAGTGACAGCGGATGGTGGCACAGGACAGTTACAAGGTGCACTGGCAGAACTGTGTCTCGGCTCTAGTAGTGACAGCGGATGGTGGCACAGGACAGTTACAAGGTGCACTGGCAGACCTGTGTCTCGGCTCTAGTGGTGATAGCGGACGGTGGCCCAGAACAGTTACAAGGTGCATTGGCAGAGCTGTGTCTCAGCTCTAGTGGTGATGATGGCACAGGGCAGTTACAAGGTGCATTGGCAAAGCTTTGTGTGGCCTCAGTGGTGGAACAGAAGAAGATGCCATGGATCAGGGGTGCAGTGCAGTGGCTGAGCTGTGGGTTGGGCCGCAGGTCAGGGGTAAGGTGCTTTGTTAGGGCGGTGTGTGGGATCCACTGGAGAGACAGCAGAGTCTGCTATGAGAGGTGCAGGGGTACTGCAGAACGGTGTGTGGGCCTCAGTGCTGGAACGGGAGAGGGTGCCACATATCTGGCTCAAGGTGTGTTGGTAGAGATGTGTATGTGACCCAATGTGAAACACCTGGGACAGGTTTATGGTCCGCTGGCCGAGCTGTGTGTGGGCCCAGTGCTGGAACAGCAGAGTGTGTCACAGGTCAGGCGCACGGTACACAGGGACAGATGTGTGATGATAGAAGTACTGGAACAGCAGAGGGTACCCCAGGTCAGGAAAAAGGTGCATTGGTAGAGCCGTGTGTGGGTTCAGTGTTGGAACAGAAGAGGGTACCCCAGGTCAGGAGTAAGGTGCATTGCTCAAGCTGTGTGCAAGTCCTGGAACAGCAGAGAGCACCCTAGGTCAGGATTAAGGTGCATTGGTCGACCTGTGTGTGGGTTCAGTGTTGGAACAGAAGAGGGTACCCCAGGTCAGAAGTAAGGTACACTGATAGAACCGTGTGTGGGACTCAGTGCTGGAACAGCAGAGGGTACCCTAGGGCAGGAGTAAGGTACACTGATAGAACCTTGTGTGGGTTCAGTGCTGGAACAGCAGAGGGTATCCCAGGTCAGGAGTAAGGTGCATTGGTCGAGCTGTGTGTGGGTTCATTGTTGGAACAGAAGAGGGTACCCCAGGTCAAAAGTAAGGTGCACAGATAGAACCGTGTGTGGGACTCAGTGCTGGAACAGCAGAGGGTACCCTAGGGAAGGAGTAAGGTACACTGATAGAACCTTGTGTGGGTTCAGTGCTGGAACAGAGGGTACCCCAGGTCAGGAGTAAGGTGAATTGGTCGAGCTGTGTGTGGGTTCATTGTTGGAACAGAAGAGGGTACCCCAGGTCAGAAGTAAGGTACACTGATAGAACCTTGTGTGGGTTCAGTGCTGGAACAGCAGAGGGTACCCCAGGTCAGGAGTAAGGGGCATTGGTCGAGCTGTGTGTGGGTTCATTGTTGGAACAGAAGAGGGTACCCCAGGTCAGGAGTAAGGTGCACTGATAGAACCGTGTGTGGGACTCAGTGCTGGACCAGCAGAGGGTACCCTAGGGCAGGAGTAAGGTACACTGATAGAACCTTGTGTGGGTTCAGTGCTGGAACAGCAGAGGGTACCCCAGGTCAGGAGTAAGGTACACTGATAGAACCTTGTGTGGGTTCTGTGCTGGAACAGCAGAGGGTACCCCAGGTCAGGAGTAAGGTGCATTGGTCGGGCTGTGTGCAGATCCCAGAGCTAGAACAGCAGAAGGTGCCATAGTCAGGGGGAAGGGGCCAGGAGCAGAGCTTTGCTGGGTCCCTTCCTTCCTCTGACCCCCATGTTTACCTTCTGGCTTATATTGCGCGATGATGGTCACTGTCTGGCCCGCGTTCTTCAAGGCGATGGCAGCTTGTTCATGGGTGGCGTTCCGGAGGTCCACACCATTCACCTGTGGAGAAACATAAGTTAGAGCAGCTCACTGATGTCCAACATAGGCTCGCAAGGTCTAGAAAGCTGAAACCATGGGGTTCAGATGCGGATCATGTAAGTCTTTGCTGACTACCCAACTCCATTGCATGTTTGGGGGGGACAAGTGCTTGTGTTTCTCTATACCTGTGCTTCTTCACTATGTGTTTTCGCTTGTCCTGTGTGTTTTCATTACTGTTGATCTGGCGGGGTGGGGGGGCCCTCCCTGCAGCCTCCTTTCCACAGACCTGTGGTTGCTGCAGAGCTAGAGTCCGGGGCGGCTCCTCCTCTGTGGCGGAGGAGCGTTGCCCCACTGTCTTGCAGCATGGCAAAAAAGGAAAAATAAAATGATAACTAGATGTTATTATCATTGTATTTTTCTGCGCTGGGGCAGTTTTGTGGGGCGGCGCTAGGCTGCGCAGGGGGAGGAGTGGTGACACCCTCCTAAGTGCGCATGAATATTTGGCCAGCCTTTTTGGGACGGGGAAACAGTCATGCGCACTTTGCATGTTCTCCACCCAGGCTGCCCAGGCTTCCACTCCCCATCTGAGCGCAGAACCATGGCGCTCAGACCAATCACAACGCTGCATTTCAGCGTTGTGATTGGCTCAGGGGAGCCTGGGTGCTTACCAATCACTACGCTGCAGTGCCGCATTGTGATTGGCTTAGGGGAGCCTCTGCTTCCTGTACCAACAGAAGCCAGGAAGAGGACGGAAGAGAGGCGGCGGCCGGCAAGCCGGCTGGCCGGCAGGTAAGTGATTTTTTTTTTTTTATCAACCCCCCCCCCCCTCCTTCCCCTTTCCCCCCTCTACCCGCCCCACTACTGATTCGCAGGAGCAGCTGCAACTGGCTAGAGAAAAAGGTATTTAGAAGCTAGGGTGCAAGCACTGTGCACTTGCAGCCTCGCCATTAACAGGACCACTGACCTCCCTGACGTCACTTCCGTTTCCCTTCACCTACCACTTATATGCAGAGAGAAGGGAGGTTAGGGGGTTTTGTGGATGAAAGAGGAAGGGGCTGTAAAACTAGAAGTACTCGATCCACTATGACATGTAATTTGTACTCATTGGGCGTGATGATCATGAAGCCCAGGCTAGCCAGTTTGGCCACTGGCTGTGCAGATGGTGGCAGGAGGGAGTAGCAGGCCCGAGACTGCTGCCGTCTGCCCAGGCTGGGCCCTGGCGTTCCCCTAGATAGGCAGCCTGTCAGACACTAGTGCTGGGGTCTCTCGCCGCCCACCTGAAGGAGTGTTCAGTCAGTAACTTCTTTCACACTCAACCAGATACAATCAGAAGAGACACGCCCTACAAATAACAAGCCTTGGCAAAGCCAACAGGTCTCACCTATGAGAGCTATTGTTTTTGTCCATGCTGTACAGCAGCGCTAGCACAATAGATAGAACTTTGCTCGCCATTCGGGTCTTGGGGGCACTGCGGGTGGAGCACACTAATGTTTGTGCACACTCCTTGCTGGCTTCTTTTCACTAATTCACATTTAGATTTCCTTTTCACGAATAACAAAACACTTCACCACTATGGACATCTACTCATGTATTTTACCGTGTGTTCTCATTGCCAACCGGGGCTATTTTGCTGCAATATCATGAGTTTTAACATTATTCGCAGAAAGCAATCTCTAAAACCAGAGACTCTAATGTCTGGCTTCATTCATAATTAGGGCTCCCAGTTTTATGGTATTTATGTTTTTAACATTTCCATCTGCATTTATCAAAATTAATTTTTTTGCCATTTTTCGGGTGTTTATCCATATTTATGTTTTGACAATAAATGGCATTGTAAAATGGAATAGTTCCACATTTATTTAACTGATGAACATGCACACATACTTTGATGCCTGTCGCGTTTTAGCAAGTTAAGCAGCCATATATAACAAAACATTACACGGGCAGGTAAATATTAGCATTATATACAGATATATGTTAATATGTTTGAATTTCAGGGAAATGTATCCTATTTTTAAATCCCCTTGGTGTCTATCTGCTTAGCAGCTGGTCTGGAATTCATGAAGGACAACAAGGAGAGTCACTCACAAGAAGCACAATTTTCTGTATTTTTCTGCTTTTAAAAATAAATACAGACAGGAAATAGATTGTTTTCTCTCTTTATTTATCTGTAAAAATCAGTAAAAACAGATAGCTGGAAGCCCTAGTCATTAGTAGAGTGGACAGGACATTAAGAGATGGATCTCTGCTTCGTTGATGTCTATGACACATTCATGTACTGCAATGTTTGACCTACTTTACTACCTCGATTCGATGACACAGTCACGGGGGCGCTAGTTCTCGCCTAAATGCGGGATACAGATTCCTCATCTCGCACACGATGCCAGTGATCTAGATAAAGTTAGCTTCTCTACGACATGGCAACATCTCTGAAGCAACCCACTCTCAGTGGCTTGCTTCCAATATTGCTCTTCCGCCCACTCCCAGGATCTGTTCGTAACATACTTCGTATTCTGCAAACTGGTGGGAAGGTGAATTCCGAAGCATGTTGCGTCTCATAGAAGTTACTTCACCCACGGAAGTCCCAACGTTCCTTCCAGGCACAGCAGATACTCGACTGCTAACGAACAGGGTTCAAGGAATAGTCTGGTCTACACTCTTTTTCAGGAGAGGTCGCAGCGCTGTGGCACTCGTACAGTCGCGTATTTTTGGTCCTTTGTGTACCGCAATGGTCAGGGCATATGTGGCCACACCCAACAGGTTTTTGAGAAGCTGCGTTTCTAGTCTGGTCATGGTATTTTAGTTGGTGGACCGTGCGCCATACATTGCGGAACGCAGAGCTTTCGCTCTAGAAATATCAGCTAATGCGGAGTCTGCTCTTTCCCAGACTTCTCGTTTCACCTATGATGGCGGTCCCTGGATTTATTAGGGTGGCGTTGCACTTATTGAGAGTCTCTCTAGATGTTCCTACACCCAAAGTAAGAGAAGTCTGTATCCTTTGTAGGCTGGGTCCACAGCTGCTTGAATCGTTCCCCCACCAGCAGATCCTTCTCTGCCATTTGCCACCACAGATCCAAAAAAAGGCCTGTGAGAAAGGCAGATGAGCATTGACAAACTCCTGCACTACTGGCTGATTGATACTGAAGGCCTTGTGGGACTTCGCACATGCGCCGTACCACCTCAAAGACTGGAAAACTTGAGAGGCTTTAAATGCTCAGGAGCTCCACCAAGTGCAATCATGTGTCGAATGTGGCAGATACCATGATGCAGCACACACTGTATGTGGGAGGAAAAGCACACCCTACTGTAGTGATCAAAACCGCTCACGGGCAAGAGTCAAGAAAGTCATCCTAAAATTTGTGGATAACTACAATCGGGTATGCGGCCTTCGTGACATATCCACCATCCCGCCTGACATTTTGCGTCCTATGCTGCACTGTGCAAATTAAACAATGCACCAGATGCAGGTGGCTTAATGCCAGGAGTTGGAGGAGATACGGTGGTGGCAGGCGGAGCACTACCTGTCAAGGGCATCCCCTATACAACAGGAAAAAAGGGGGGTGGATCGCTGAAGCCCTTATTTACATCTGGGTAGCAGTCCACAAGTAAGTATGTGGGGTAAGGAGAGAGAGGCGGAAAAACTGAAGCAGATAGAGCTATCACTATGGAACACACCTCATGCGCATAGAGGGTGCTGGTCTGGGTCCTGTGGTGAAATGTTTGCAAAACCAGAAATCATCTGGGAGGGAGGAAGTAATTTTCATTTCATTTCATTTCCCATCCAGGTCAACAAAATTGATTTTCTTAACCAGTCATCTAGATAAGAAAACACAAGTAAAGTGACTGTTCAGTTTAACTTCCATTACAGCCAAGAACTTTACCTAAGAGCATAATAAGGCCAAAACATAACACTATCAGTGGCGGGACCTCTGCTAAGGCGGAGGAGCATCGTCCCACTGCTTTTTAGCAGTGCAAAAAAGGAAAAATAAAATGATAACACAATGTTATCATGTTATTTTTAAGTACGAGTTAGATTAGGGCGGGGTGGGCTGGGCTGTCAGAGCAGGGTGAGGAGAAAATATGTGCACTTAAGTGCGCATGATGGTTTGGCCAGCTGTCTTGGGCCGGACAAACTGTTATGCACATTTTGCATGTTCTCCACCTGGCTGAATTGCATAGCCTGGACGAGGAACATGTACAGGCTCCCACTCCCTGTCTGAGTACTGAACCAGGCCACTCAGACCAATCACGACAGTGCTGTCATGCTGGTGACAGCAGCATCGTGATTGGCTTAGGGGAGCCTGTGTGCTTCCTGCTTCCGGGAGTCAGGAAGAGAAGCAGAGGAAAGATGATGGAGGAGAGACAGCAGCCATGCTGCTCCATACCAGCCGCCACTGAACACTGTGAATTGTGAAAGACTGGTAGTGGGTCCTCCATGGAGAAGGTTTGTTTAATATGTCTAAATGGCGGCCATCTTGATTTTGTGGTGACCGAACAGTCTGATAAGATGAGGTAAATCCAAGGACTGGCATAAATCATCAGATTTTCTGTGCATCTCGATTAACTCCAAAAGCCTCTCTTCCTGAGCGGCCCCAGGCCCGGCCCATTCTTTGTGGTACGCTTCGAAGCCTCAGACTCTCTGCCTGAACCGAAGATTTAAAAGGTACTAGAGAGAACCTGCCTTCACCACATGCGATGAGGGGAATGTACCACACACTTGCAGTGATGCTGAATGTCTATATTCCTTGGTGTGTAGAACTGTTGCTGCCTACGGTTCATCAATTTTGGGACTTCCTATCCTGAAGTAAGCTTGGAAAGGCATTTATTGTTAGACGTCTGAACTACCTCGCTCTCGGGAGTGGATATGTACTGACCACAGATCCTTGAAGCCTTTTTATTATCCACTGGAGCAGATAACGCAATCCTCCAGGTGGGAAAATGGGATTGGAGAGGTCCTCGTTCAAAGGTAAGAGGGGCTCATTTTACTCAGAGCTGAATAGTATTGATGAGTTTATATGGTTTCTCCGTGGAAGGCTATACAATCTATAGGGTTCAGGCAGCCTTCTGTACCAGCGAACGAAAGGAGGTGATCTGGAATGAAGGAGCTATGCAGGGCTGGTGCAAGGACAGGACACCGGCCACTGTGAAAATCTGGGAACAGCCTCTCACTGAGCGTCACACTGACCCCAAGAAGGATGAGTAAAAAATATATGGGCCTGACATATAGTTTGGTGAATGTGGGACATTTGCCCAAGAGTGGCAAATCTTTTGTGTGCCCTATTTAGAGAACATAGATATCTAAGAGGGCGGACAGGTCATCCCCCCTTTTTTAAGTCCTACACCTGCCAAATCTTAAAACCACCATGAAAACGTATCCGGTGTCCTCGTCAAAGATGTTCTGAAACCTGGAGAAGAGCTCTTCATGCTGCGCCAGGAACACTGGAGCTTCGAGGTTCTCATAATCTGGGGTACAAGGACTCTTGGACTTTCAGAGAGGATGCGTCAGCATGGTCACTTTATAACCGGGGTTGGAGGCAGAGCAATGAATGTGAGGAGCAGGGTTCAGAGGACTCTTAAGACAACCCGCATCACTGATTCCAAAGCCAACTCAACCACTGATGCACGATGTCCGTAACCAACATCTCACCCATCCAGTCCCTGCAGAGTCTGAAGCCCAGAGATGCAGGTGAAGCGAAACACGAAAATCTCAAGAAGGCAATCCAACATAAATCAATAGAAAATGTAGGAAATGCTGACAAGCAGAGCAATGGTGGTGTTCCGCATCTCAGAGTCACCCTACCACTGCTGGTCACTCCTCACTGCTATCACAAGTTTTTCGGGTCCAGGGCTAGAGCCTATTTCTAAAGATGAGGAATCTGCGGGACGAATCTATTCGAATTAGCTCCTAACATGACACGGCTTAAGGCAAGTCAACAGGAATGGTGAGCGGCATGCGGCTTGACTCCCAAATTGCTTTTACTTGGCATTGTGTAGAATGTTAACCTTTAGCACCAGGCGCACATCCTGAGACTCTGAAGGACACAAGGCTACGACAGGAGAAGGTGTGTGCATATGTTGATGTGTGCATTTACAAGATGCATGATTAGTAAGTGTCACTCATGCATGCCGCAGAGGGTCTTATATCCTATGGTCTCCACCCTGCATCCCAACTTACCGATAAAATCTGATCTCCTTTCCGCAGCTCCCCGCTGAGGTCCGCCGGCCCCCCGGCCAGAATGAAGGAGATGAAGATTCCTTCTCCATCCTCCCCGCCTACAATGTTGAACCCCAGCCCCGTGGAGCCCCGGTGAATGACGATCCGCCGTGGTTCCCTGTGGTGGAAAAACAAGAGACCCATCAGACCCCACATGCTCAAAGCACCGCTTAGGGAGCTACTGACCGATCGAACCAGAAGGTACCACCTTGCGATCACAGCGCCACCTTGGTGATCGTCTCTCCAAGAAACACACTTCAATTAAGATTCCAACACAGCCTGAGTTGCTCCTCCCCACCCTACACCCTACAAGTGCTAAAAATACATCAGTGTAGTGGAACACCGCATTCCCGCAGGTCCCAACCTGCTTCTAAATGGTGCCAGTGGCCTATTTAACTGCAAAAGCGCCGTGCTGATGGGGGGGTCGCATCTCAGGAGATCTGTACTCTGGGCTGCAATCTCCTCAAAAGCTGTTACTTGAGAGCAGATGCAATGCACAGAGGACAGTTTGTACACATCTCTGCAACCTAAAATTCACAATTTTTGGGGTCAGTTCTCTCTCTCTTGCTATCATTCTGGCCTCTATCACAAGTCACCTAAAGTTAGTATTATTTCCTGAACACTCATTTTCAGGGAATTTAACATATGCATCTTTTATTCTAGGATACAACCTTCTCTTTCTAACCCCTCCCACCTGCCCCTCAGTTCACGCCACAGCTGTTTATGAACTACGTCACTAGGTCAGAGGAAGTGACATCATACACCCTTTAGACCCCTCTCAAGATCATCATATGAAGAGCCATGCTTAACCTTTGACAGCAAAGATGGCCAATCATACACTTTAGCAAAAGTTCAAGCCTGGAGGCTGTCAAAAAGCAGTGCTTTACAACTGCCACAAACAAACTGTTCACTAATCTGAGCAGGATTCTCCAAAGTGAGTCCGGGAGGGCCGGATCCATGCCGGATTTTTAGCATATCCCCATTTAGATAAATGTAGTTATCTTAAAAATCTGGCATGGATCCGGCCCTCTAGGACCGACTTTGGAGAATCCTGATCTAGAGAGATGTAAAGGTACACTCAATATAGGAAGACTGTAGGGTTTGCAAAGCAGCATGCAGCAGGGGCGGCTCCTCCACTAGGGGGGGAGGAGCGTCGCCCCACGACTTTCTCGCAGTGCGAGAAGCAGAAACAGAAAATGGTAATAACTTCCCGTTATTACCATTTTATGTTTAGTTGCGGGCGGGTGGGCGGAGCTGCTCTGCGAGCAGGGGAGGAGTGGTGTGCCCACTCCTGAGGGCGCAATGACTGTTTGGTCGGCCCTCTGGGGCCGCCCAAACCAGTCATGCGCACTCTGCCCTTTCTCCATGCAGGCTGAGAACATGGCCTCCCCGTAACCCCCTGGCTGGGCGGCATCCCCACCAATCACAACGCTGCCATTGCAGTGTTGTGATTGGCTTAAGGGAGGGAGGTTGCCTGCTTCCTGTTCCTGCCAGAGGGAGGAGAGCAGGAGCAGGAGCCATGAAAAAGTGGGACCCGGCCGGCGGACAGGTACGTTTTTTATTTATTATTTTATTAAATTAACCCCCCCCCCCCCCACCCACGATTAATGCCGGCCGAGACTGGCATACAGTTGTTGCAGGTCACAAGATAAGGACCATAACTGCTTCACTTGCAGAAGCCAAATGACATCACATGATGGTCTTGAAAGGTCATGTTTTCTGGACTGTTATTTCTTGGTCCGTTGGTGTATAACTTTAACTGAAACGGTACGCTGGTACACGTCTGATGCCCAAAGAGACGCGTGTGATTTGTTTGACTTTAAAACATTGACTCATAGTGTATGCACCAGCCAGGATATGAATGGCAGATTATCAGGGATGCTCAATTATTTGCTTACAGGGCACCGCAGTGACTGTCTCTACACAAGAAATGTTTTCTAAACAAATGTAAATTTCTGCCGCTTCAAAGAATCTGCAGTGAAGAAATGGTCGTCAATTTACGAAAGCAGCCGCAGTATCGTGACAGGACCAGAGCCGCAGGTATTTGAATTTCTTTAGTGCACCAAGTGTGTGTGAGAATCTTCGCTCCTTGGCAGGTGTTATGTTATGTTAGGTTTGCTTATAAAGCGCATGTCACCCCACCTGGGGTCTCTCGGTGCTATGAGGCTGGTGAGCGAGGAGTCCCTGCTCGAGCCATAGGAACAGCTACGGTAGTCTTTCTTCTTATTGCTATTAATTACAATATTCAGGGAGCTCAGAGAAAGCAAGCGACAAGCCATCCGGTCTTGAAATATTACTAATTGGCTGAACTCAGGACTCAACGTGGCACTGAATAACCAGTCAATGCTGCAATGAGGCATTTAAAGTTCATATCTCCAAAAGGAAGCCAGGGGGGAAGAGGTCTGACTACTTCTTTGGAATTGCCTATTCACACTTACAATTTCTGACTTATTAAAATTAATGAGGATTAAATTTACAGCATCTGCCAGATGCATTTTCTTCAAAAGACACAAAAAAAATCTCAGCCTCACATAGAAATCCTGCGAACAAAATGTCGCCCTGCACCTAAACCCACTATCAAGAGTTTGTCACCGAATACGGCAGGACAGAAGGTAAAATAGTACATGAGCCCAGTCCCAAAGTATGTGATTTGCGTGCTTAGTTGGATATTAAGCATCAAATGTGAGTCGAAACGTTTGTAGGTTAGATATTTACGTAAAGGCCAGATTTTTTACACTCGATACATAAGAGCCTCTGATTTTGCAATGTTTGTTTTTGCCATTTTCAATTTTTCATGGAAAGAACCAACGATCTATTGGGTTTTTATTTAAGCATGAAGGTGGGTGGAAATGAAAGTGACCTGTCTACTGTTCTGAGGGTGTAATGGCGCCAGCCGGGTGTCCTCTCCATTCAGGAGAAGGGTGGGCTGCTGTCAACGTCTGGTTATGGGTATCGGATCTAGGTTCAAAGGGTCCATGCGCTGAATGATGTCACGACAGATCCCAAAACCCAAGAAGGCATCGTCGAAAAAAGGAACATTCTAAAATGGTCTATTGTTGCTGGTTGCTACAGAAGCAAGACTGGGTAACATCTTTTTTCTTTACACTGGATGGTCCCATTTTTTTTTCTTTTCTTAATTTTTCCTTAAATTTAACAACAACACTGTGCAAATCATTATTGCCCAGTCAGTGTGGTTATCCACATCATCTGTTACAAGTGTATTATGGTACATTGACACAAACATATTTATTGTAACTGATCTAGTATCCTTATTACACTTTGGGTCCCTTACATGCCATATTTCTGATCTGAGAAGAATAATCTAAAGGGTTCCCAGGTGTCTTTTGGACTAGACGTGTCGGGCTCAAGCCGGCAGCCACAGAAGGCCGGCTCCTTTATCCAACAAGCTATAAATCTAAAATCTAAATCCCACATTTGTAAAGCGCGACCTATCACCCCGAAGGCTACCCAGGTGCTGGGGGCCGTCGGGGAGATTAAGTGAGCTATTGCCCAGAGTTAGATGACGCTGAGCTGAGCTGCCACAGGCGCAGGGGATCGAACCTTTAGCCAACACCACGGATATCAGCAGCAGTCTCCTGTTAGACTTGCCGTAGTCTTTTACACCTCCCAGTAAAGCTTCTAAAAATGCAACCGTGATCTCGGCTCTTATTATCTTTGAAAGTTCATGCTTCATGTCAGACTAAAATGTCCTAATATTGGGGCATTTCCAAGCCAGGCGTGCCGCACACCTTCCACAGAGGGTGGTTGTGGTAGACCCGTGTTTCTTACAGTTAGTGTAGTAGCTCCAATGTAGAAATTTAAGATATGTACCACCATGTGTCTGCCATTGGTTGAAATTTCCTTAGTTTGCAAACAGCAGAATGCCCACTGGTCTGTGCCAATCATGTATCCCAGGTCTGTTTCCCATATTTCTTTCGGGACATCCCTCCTTGGGTATGGTACCAATAACATCGCATATATAGTCTTATCACTGATTCGGTGGATGCTGCATTTGCTATTAGTGTGGACAGTAATTGCAAGGCCTCCGGTTCCATTATGGTATTTCTTATCCTGTGGTCCTGTGATACAGGAATTATGCTAACAGAGAGCCTGGTCTTCTATCTCTGGGCTCTTATCAATGTTCCTTGTCAAGGCTCCAAGCTTGTAGAGCAGTTTTTGCTTAGTTGTTCCATAGCTTTAGGCTCTTCCATTAAAGCTATCCGCGCATTAATGCGCATCGGTCATTCCGGAGAGTACATGCGTGCTGTACCATACATTCTGCCAAGCATGCTGCGTACATACACCTGTGTTTACTTCACCTCATGATGTAGGAGATTTGCCTGGTAGGATAGCTTGAAGCGATCTTGGATGTATGATGTCGTTTTCTGTCACTGGTTGTAGAGGTTCATTTTCAATATGAAACCACCAATAGACATGCTGGACCTGTGCCACCAGGTAATACGCTTCAAAATATGGTGCTGCAAAACCCCGTATGCATTGCCTGTCTGTACAAACCTACCTCACCGCATACCGCAACAGAGTCAAAAGGGACATGGGTTTAGCCATCTTTCAATCAAATAGTGTTCGAGGGATACAGAACTCCAAGTCCTTCAAGATGAGGAGTTCTCGGTGGGTCTTTTTTTATTTGCGATCTGCACAAAGTTCTTTCTGCTTTGCACATTTGCATGAAAATCATGCACTTTGTGACATTTTATATGGTTATGTGTGACATTATTAGGTATATTAGATACTCTTATTTAAAAATAGCTATGCATGTTTTCGCCTGGCACACTATCATTATGCATACAAAAAGTTTGCAAAAGGGGAAGTTGCAGAGAAAGATTTTACATACATTTTATAGGTTGGCTGCGTTTGATAAGTGTAATATCTCCAAATGCGCAGAAAAACTCTGCAAGGGCAAAGTAGATTTTTGGAATCTTTACAATGTTTCTAATAATTGGAAATTCCACAAAACCTTGCTGGTGACAAAATAAACTTGGCACACCACCAGTCATGACTGCTGCCACACAGGTGTCAGAGGCTAGCGTGACTGGTGGAGCATCCAGCCTTGCTGCCACTACGAGGCATACTCAAGAGCAGAAGGACTCAGCGGCCATCTCCCTACTCCACAGAGCTTGTTCAGGCCCTCACCCACTTACCTGGGGACATCCTCTTCTCCCATAAGCTCCTTCGGGATCGGCGAGTACCGTCGCGGAGAGGTTGGGGTCAGGGCCTGGGGGTAGTCGGTGCCTAGGTAGCTGGTCTGGTTGAGGTCACTGTCCATGTGTTGAGTGTAAGCTGTGATGGAGACAGAACAAAAGAGAGGTTGACTGAGCCGGTGCCATGATTATACGTGGAAGGAGACAGGGATACTGATGAAAAGGAGGTCATTGAGCTGCAGGGTACCAAGGATGCATATGACCAAGAGAGGAGGATGCTAGGGAGCTAGAGGACCAGGGAATAGGTATACAGAGAAAGGATGATGTAAGGAGAGAAGAGAGGAGATGGGGAGTGAGAAGAACGAGACGCAGAGAAGGTGAGCGCGAGGAGGAGCAGGCGAGGGAGAGGAGCATCAGGTTCGGAGGACTGTCCATGCCTTGGTAGCTGGTCTGGTTGAGATCGCTGTCCATGTGTTGAGTGTAGGCTGTGAGGAGACAGAGGGAGAAAGGAGGTCATTCAGATGGAGAAACAGCTGGGAGCTTAAGAGTGAAGGTGATGGGGGTGAAGCAACACGGAGAGAGAGAACAAAGAAAGCGATGAAGGAAGAGATCGATCCACAGGAAGGAGAAAGGGGAAGAAAGGGCATGGAGATGAAAAGAGGAACAAAGGGGAAGAGAGAGAAGGAAACAGGAGCAAAGAGGGAGAGTTTGAGGGAGCAAAGTCAGGAGAAAGAGACAGAATGACAGGGCCACAGCGAAGAAGAATTGGAACAAAACATGCATATGAAAGGAAGAGGTCAAGAAAGGGGAGCGTATGAACGACTTTCAAGAGAGAGAGTGGAAAAAGAGAGAAGGAAGATGTAGGAGGGCACAAGAAACGGAGAAACCGAGAGGGAATCAGTGAAAAGAAGCGATAAAGAGTGCAAGAGGAAGGACAGACCAAGACAGGAAAAGTTAGAGAGCTGCATGGGAAGGAGCGAAATTGGAGTAAGAGATGAAAGGAGTGACGATGGATGCCAAGGTTGTGCGAGGAGCTTGGAGACAAAGAGGAAGGAAAGGGAAAGAGAGAAGGTGTGATAGGAAGAGAGGAAGGGGAGAAAACGTGTATGGAGAGTTCCAGGAGAAAGGGAAGAGAGGCAGAGGATGGAGAATGGAGCAGTGAAATCAGTCAGGGCAGGTGAAAGGCGACAAATGAGGAGACGAGAGAGTGAGGTCGATAAAAAGAGGTTATGTCGGTGCTGATCCGTGCCTTGGTAGCTGGGCTGGCTTATCTCGCTGTCCATGTGCTGAGAATAGGCTGCAAAGGAGAGAAAGAAATGGGGTCACTAAGAATCTGGAAGAGAGAGGCAAATACGGGCAAAGAGCGCAGGTGAGAGACACCCAATGTGAGAGATCAGTGGCGAGGCGAGAGACCAGTGGGTGGAGGATGTTACAGCGATGAAAGAAAACATCAAATCCAAGCTTACAGCATTCCAAGAAAAACAAGTTTATACAGGTTTTAAACTAAAGTACATAACTTTCATTCACTTCTGGCCACACCCGTAAGCAAACATGAAGCTACTGAAGAGGAAAAGTACATTAGAAGCAAACATATCCCCACTAATTCAAACAATAGAGTGACATCTAAATGTAGATCCTTGCTCAGAGAGGCGGCCATCTTGTGTCACTCTGTAGCTGAAGACTGAAACGCTAACCTGCAGCAAGGCCGGACTGGCCATACCAGGCATCGGGCATTTCCCAGGGAGGGTGGAAGGGTGCGGGCGCTTTTGTTACGGGAGCCGGTTTTGTAGAAGTGCAGCACCTTTAAGAGCACCACAGCATTCCTTGTATATCCAACAGTTTTCAGGCAACAATAAAAGTGCCAAGATATCTCTGGTGATTAATATACCTGTTGAGGAGAGATCAGAGTTTTGTCTAGTGGTAGTTTTAACTCAAAGGTAGCGCAGAGGGCTAATATGCCTGCTGCAGAAAAAGTGCACTACTCAGATCACAGAACAGTATTTTATGTGCGTAGCTCAGTGTGTTACAGCTTTTGTCACAGAGAGCCTTTTCTTACTGTGCAGTTCATAAGTTACAATCGTAATCAAGGTTAGGAAGTTGTGTTTTTCCTCAGTCTTTCATTATCCAAATTTTGCTAAAAAGGGGTTGTTTGGGTAAGAATAATTCTTAATAGTAAAACCAACTCTAACCACTGTGTTACATTCTGAATCCTGAGTTTGTGCTTCCCTAGCCCGAGCACTCTTAAAAAATGCCTACCAGTATGGATGACATGTGAATCCTACAACGTATAGTCCCCTTTGTCTTATGTACCATTTTCTATAACCTGATTTACACACGTATGATTCATTGTCTCGGTTTGTGTGTGTTAGAACTGGGGGTCTCTAGTTGGCAGAGACCAAATAGGGACCCTTGCTTCTACGTCAGGGCAAGGGAGTTACACTACTGGATAACCCCTGCTCACCCCCTTGGTAGCTTGGCACGAGCAGACAGGCTTATCTCAGAGGCAGTGTGTTAAGCATTTGTGAACATATACAGTAATACAGTGAAAACACTAAAGATGGACACCACACAGGTTTTATAAAAATAAGTATTCTTTATATAGACTTAACACAAGACCACAAACGACAAAAATCCACAATACTGTACTCAAAATAGACTTAAAGATGGTAGAAGTAACTTAGTTCAAGTTGATGGTAAATGCGACAAAGTTCTCACAAAAGTACCTGGATGCGTAACGCAAATAAACAAAAAGGTTCGCAGGGATGGACATGCGTCGGTTCCTTGCTTCGGGGGAGACGATGCGTCGCGCCTCAATGCTTGCGCAGAGTAGGGGATGCGTCTTGGTCCTTACCGGAGAGGAGGTGATGCTTAGATTCTCGTACTGCGTTCCGGTTGCGATGCGACAAGATGGCACCTCGATGCGATGCGACGATCCGGTGCGATGCGATAAGATGGCGCCCTTGATGCGACGACGTGAAGACGATGCGTGCAGGCCCGGCGGCCGTGCGACGACTCTAACTTTGGAGCCGTGACAGGCCCTGCGACACGCTTCTCCAGTGATGCGCCGGCGACCTCTGCGGCGGCGACACGCTTCTCCAGTGATGCGTCGGGTAACAGCTTTGACGAAGGCTCGCTTCTCTGGTGATGCGGTGGCGACCTCTGCGGCGGCGACACGCTTCTCCAGTGATGCGTCGGGTAACAGCTTTGACGAAGGCTCGCTTCTCTGGTGATGCGGTGGCGACCTCTGCGGCGGCGACACGCTTCTCCGGCGATGCGACGGCAACAGCTGCGACTGCGACACGCTTCTTCTCGTTGAGTCGCGCTTCCAGCTCCCAGCGACACGCAGGCTTCTGCAGACAGAATTCCCAGCAAGGGAATTCAGAGGGGAGCTGGTGGTGAAGTCTTTTGTCCCTGAGACTTCAGCAGGAGGCAAGCACAAGTTCAAGCCCTTGGAGTAATATTCTGCAAGATGATGAAAGTTCTTTAAAAGCTCCTTTTCCTCTCCTTGGCACTGAAGACACCACTGTAGGCCAACCCAGCAACACAGCACACTGGCAGGGGGGCAGTCCAACTCCTACAGCTTCCTTTGGTTCTTCTCCTTGGCAGAGGTTCGTCTTGTTGTTCCAGAAGTGATCTCAAGTCTTGAGGTCTGGGTCCCCATATTTATACTGCAAAATCCTTTGTCCTCTGAAGGCAGAGGGGCCTGTACCAAGTCCAAACCAGTTCTGTGCAGTCCTGGAGCACTTTGTTTACAGGACTCCTTCTTTCCTTTGGCAGGGTGGGCCAGGGACATCAGACGCACCACAGGAGATGGAGCCAGCATTGTGGAAGGCAGGCACAGCCCTATTCAGACCCAGGTGCAACTCCTCCCACCACTCTACATGCAGATAGGTCTATTCAGCCCTGTGCTGACTCACCCTGTCTCCTGGAATCCCCCAGCCCCTGTCACTCACAAAACCAGACACACAATACACAACCTAGCAGAGGCAGGCTTGGACAGTTAGGCAAGAAAATACCCACTTTCTAAAAGTGGTATTTTCAAACACAGAATGTTAAAACCAACTTTACTAAAAGATGTATTTTATCATTCTGAGTTCAGGCATACTAAACTCGAATTTCTACCATGTTCCCTGGGTCATTTAGGATTATAAGATGTTATAATCAAACTGCCCATTCTGGCCTATGGGGACAGGTAGCCTTGCAATAGTGAAAAACGAAAATGGCTGTAATTCACTATTAGGACATGCCACACACACCAGGGCATGTCCTACCTTATACTTACAATGCACCCTGCCCTTGGGCCTACCTTAGGGGTGTCTGATATGAAGATAAGGGAAGGTTTAGGGTCTGGCAAGTGGGTGCACTTGCTAAGTCGACATAGCAGTCACAGACTGCACACAGGCTCTGCAATGGCAGGCCTGAGACACACTTTACAAGCCGCTTCTGTGTGGGCACAACCAGTGCTGCAAGCCCACCAGCAGCATTTGATTTACAGGCCCTGGGCACACCTGGTGCACTATACTAGGGTCTGACAAGTAAATCAAATGATCCAATCATGGAGTCACTAATCAATACATCAATTTAACATAGGGAGCACTTGCACTGTGGCACTGAATAGCAGTGGCACAGTGCCCAAAGCATCTAAAACCAGCAAACAGATCAAAAACAGAGGAGGCAATCAGAAAAAAGTGGAAGGGAGACTCACGCCAATGGTACCAGGTCTAACACGTGTCCCCTCCAGCTGAAATGTGGGGAGAACTACCCTTCCCCTTGGGAGTTCTCATCACTAAGGCGGAAAGATCTGGACAGACCATCAGCATTGGCGTGTTCTGTACCAGGGGGGTGTTCCACCGTAAAGTCCATCCCTTGTAGGGATATGGACCACCTCAACAACTTTGGGTTCTCACCCCTCATCTGCATCAGCCATCTGAGGGGCCTGTGGTCTGTCTGAACCCGGAAGTGAGTCCCAAACAGGTATGGTCTCAACTTCTTCAGGGCCCAGACCACAGCAAATGCCTCAAGCTCAATTGCACTCCACCTCTGCTCCCGTGGAAGTAACCTCCTACTGATTAAGGCTACAGGTTGGTCTAGGCCCTCCTCATTAATCTGTGATAGAACAGCCCCCACACCATGCTCTGAAGCGTCTGTTTGAACAATGAATTCCTTTGAGAAGTTGGGCGCCTGAAGCACGGGTGCTGTACACATGGCAGTCTTCAGGGCGTCAAAAGCTTCCTGAAAGGTGTCAGTCCAGTTCACTTTCTTGGGCTGCTTCCTGGAAGTCAGCTCAGTCAAGGGTGCAACAATGTTGCCATACCCCTTGACAAACCTCCTGTAGTACCCCGTGAGTCCTAAAAAGGCCCTCACCTGTGTGAGTCTTTGGGGGTTCCCATGCCAGGATGGTATCAATCTTAGGTTGTAGGGGCGCCACCTGGCCGCTCCCTACCTGGTGCCCCAAGTACACCACGGAACCCTGCCCGATTTGGCACTTACTCGCCTTGATCGTGAGGCCTGCCTTTCGCAGTGCCATCAACACTTCCCAGAGGTGGCGCAGATGTTCTTCCCAACTGGCGCTGAACACTGCAATGTCATCCAGGTAGGCGGCACTGAAATCCTCCAGTCCAGCCAACACCTGGTTGACCAACCTCTGAAAGGTGGCAGGGGCATTCTTCATCCCAAAGGGCATAACCCGGAATTGGTAGTGCCCATCTGGTGTGGAGAATGCTGACCTCTCTTTGGCCCCATCAGTTAAGGCGATCTGCCAGTACCCAGACGTCAAATCAAACGTGCTGAGTTACCGTGCAGCCCCTAACCGATCAAAGAGCTCATCAGCTCTGGGGATGGGGTGTGCGTCAGTCCTGGTGACTGAATTGAGGTGACCGGAGTTCGGGTGTGGCACCAGGCGCGGCAGCCTTTGGGACCAAGACCACTGGGCTGGCCCAAGGACTGTGAGAGGACTCAATCACCCCTAAGGCAAACATCTTGGAGACTTCCTCCTTGATGTAAGCTCTGACCTTGTCAGTCACTCTGTAAGCCTTGTGCTTCACAGGAGGACTGTCCCCAGTGTCCACATCATGGATGCACCACTCAGTGATACCAGGAATCAGGGAAAACAAATCAGAGAATTGTCCCAACAGTTGGCGACAATCTTGCTGCCGATCAGGGGTCAGTGTGGCAGAGAGGCTGACACCATCCACTGACCCATCTTGCTCTGTTACAGACAAGAGGTCAGGAAGAGGCTCAGTCTCCTCCTCCATTCCATCATCTGTCGCTAGGAGCATGCCCACTTCGGACCTTTCTAAGTGGGGCTTCAGGCGGTTAACATGCAGGACCCGCAAAGGGTTCCTTGGAGACAGCAAGTTCACCAGGTAGGTGACATCACTCTTGCACTCCACCACCTCAAATGGTCCGGTCCACCTGTCCTGGAGCGCACAAGGCTCTACAGGGGCCATGACCCAAACTTTCTGTCCAGGTTGAAGCTCAATCAGAGTGGCATTCTGATCATACCACCGCTTCATCTCTTCCTGGCTGGCTTCCAGATTCGCCTCAGCGAGTTGCCTGAATCGCCTGGTCTGGTTCCTGAAGGCCAGCATGTAACTGTATACATCCTGGGGAGGTTTCCTGGGAGATTGCTCCCAGCCTTCCTTGACCAGACTCAAAGGTCCTCTTACCGGGTGACCATAGAGCAGTTCAAAGGGACTGAACCCTAAGGACTTCTGTGGCACCTCACGGTAAGCAAACAGAAGGCATGGTAAGAGGACGTCCCACTTACGCCTCATAGGTTCCTCAAGACCCATTATCATGCCTTTGAGGGTCTGGTTGAATCTCTCAACCAGCCCATTACCTTGGGGGTGGTAAGGAGTGGTGAACTTATAAGTAACACCGCACTCCTGCCACAGGGACTTCATATAGTTGGATATGAAGTTTGTACCACGGTCTGACACCACCTCTCTGGGGAACCCTACACGGGAGAAAATCCCCATCAGTGCACGTCCCACCACGGGGTCGTCACTGTCCTGAGCGGGATGGCTTCCGGGTACCGGGTAGCATGGTCCACCAAGACCAGGATAAACCTGTTGCCCATGGCTGTCTTGGGGTCCAGTGGCCCCACAAGGTCAATGCCCACCCGTTCAAAGGGGGTACTGACTACAGGGAAAGGTTGGAGAGGAGCCTTGTGCTTCCTTCCACTTTTCCCACTTGCCTGGCAAGTTTGACAAGTCCTACAATGAGTGTCTGAACTCTTCCGCATCTGGGGCCAATGAAAGTGGGAGACAAGCCTTTCAAAGGTCTTGTTCTGCCCCAGATGTCCAGCTAAAGGTACATCATGAGCCAAACCCAGTAGGAAGGCTCTGAAGCGATGGGGTACCACCAGCACACGGGCTGACCCAGGCTCAGCAACCTTAGGCTCGCTATACAGGAGGTCGTTCTCCCAGTAGATCCAATGTGATCCAGACTGATCACCTGCTGCCTGGGCTGTGGCCTGTTGCCGCAAACCCTCAAGAGAAGGGCACTTCCTCTGTTCTGCACAAAACTCCTCCCTGGAGGGTCCTCCTTCTTGCTGCCAATGGGTCAGCTCAGGCAGGTCCCCCAGTTCAGCAACTTGCTCCCCAGTAGGTTCCAGGGCATCCCCCTCAAGGTCTGATTCCTCCTGGACCGTGGGAACAATGGGGGCTGGTTTCCCGCGCCCCCTACCTCTTCTCTTTAAGGCAGGTTCCTGGGCCATACTTTCAGGCTCCAGGATCTCTTGAACACCCTTACTGGCTGCTATAGACCGAGTGGTCACATACGCCCACTCAGGCAGACCCAACATCTCCAAATGAGACTTCTTCTCCACCTTAGCCCAAGGGGAGCTCTCTAAATCATTGCCCAACAGACAATCCACAGGCATGGCTGGACTCACAGCAACTTGGAGAGTACCTGAGACCCCCCCCACTCAAAGGGAACTTGAGCCACCTCACACTGGCTCTGCGAGTTGTCCGCTGCAACTACAGGGAAGAATGCATGAGGGATAACCTGCTCCTTGGACACCAACCGGCAATTGACAGCTGTCACACTAGCCCTGGTGCCCCTCAGAGCCTCCACCCTATGGCCATTGATGGTCACCCACTGCCTGTATTTCTTAGTGTTATCAGGCAGCTGGGTCTTAGGGACCATCTCAAAGTCTCCTAAAGAGACAAGGGACATTTCTGTGGGACCCCACCCGCCTTGGGCACCCATCTCCTCCCCTCCCAGGGCTACACTCGCCAACTGACGGGGTGGTGCACGGGGTGGTGCTTTGGAATCCTTCATGGGACACTGTGCATCATACCAACGGTGGCCCACTTGACCACACGTAAAGCACTTGTAGGGGTCCCTCTGAATAGGTTTACCTGTCGGGGCCTCTTGCTTCTTCTCAGGGGGAGGCTGGGAACCCTTCCCTTGGTTCCCTTGGGAATTACTTTGGGGCCCTTTCTGGAACTCCCTCTGTTTACCCTTGTCCCCCCCACGCTTCTGCTGGGGACCCTGCCCACCTTTGGCGGAATCTCCCACATGACCCTTGTGGACCCTGGTACTGACCCAGCGGTCCGCCTCCTCAGCAAGCTTCCTAGGGTTAGTTAACTTGCCATCAATAAGGTGCTGGCGTAGCTCTGGAAAACAATTAGTAGACAAGTGCTCCCATGCAAACAAATCATAGAGCGCTTCAAAAGTATCCACTTTGCTACCCTTCACCCAACCATCCATAGCTCTGCAAAAGAAAGATACATATTCTACCCAAGTGGTTGCCTCCAGTTTCTTACAATTCCTGAACCTCTGTCTATAGAGTTCTGGGGTCAAACCATACCTTGTCATCAGGGCTTCCTTCATGTGGGCATAAGACATCCTATTTTCACTGGGTAGGTCTAACAAAGTATCCCTCCCCTCACTCACAAAGCGGCCCCACAACCCAGCTCCCCAATCCTTCTCAGGGACCCGGTGGGCCAACATTGCTATCTCATAGGCTGCAAACCACTGCCCAATATCCTCATGCTTATGGAAATCTTTGATGACATCTTTGGGGATATATACCCTGCCTTCCGAAGGCACAGATGGTGCGCTGCCACCAGAGGGATTGATCTCTAGACCCTTCGCCTTGATCTCGGACTCCCTCAACATCCTCTCATGCTCCATTCTCATTCTCTCTCTCTCTCCAAGGACAACTTGTTATTCTCTATTTCCCTCTGACCCTCCATCTTAAGCTTAGCCATCTCCAGCTTGTGCGCCCTATTTCTCTCCCTGTCTTCCAACTCTCTGGGGGACAGGTCTTTGGAAGAGATGCTACTGCCAGGTGGGGAGGGTACCCCTTCCCTGGCTGGAAACTCTGGCCTATCCAGTTGCCCATCTGCATCCCCAGCTGGCTCCACCACCAACTCAGGGGCATTTCTTGCTTCTACCCAGGCCCTCAGCGCCTTTTGGTAGTCCTCCTTTTTGGAAATGCCTGGTGTAGCAACTTTCAATTTCTTGCAGAGATGCTTGAGCTGTTTCAAAGTGTAGGTTTCCAACCTCTCTTCCTCAAAATCTAGATCCATTGATGCAACAGATGCTGGTCTACTCATGGCAGTAAGAATTGGCAGTTCTCCAGAAAAATAACAGTCGAAGGAAAAAAAATTCTACCAAAAAGTATGTGGTCGCGTTTGGTCTGCACTCACTAGTAGTGTACACAAATTACTGTATATGAGTCACAAATGCAAGTCCAGAATCCCCACCGCTGACCACCAATGTTAGAACTGGGGGTCTCTAGTTGGCAGAGGTAGGTACCTTTGACCAAATAGGGACCCTTGCTTCTACGTCAGGGCAAGGGAGTTACACTACTGGATAACCCCTGCTCACCCCCTTGGTAGCTTGGCACGAGCAGACAAGCTTATCTCAGAGGCAGTGTGTTAAGCATTTGTGAACATATACAGTAATACAATGAAAACACTACAGATGGACACCACACAGGTTTTATAAAAATAAGTATTCTTTATATAGACTTAACACAAGACCACAAAAGACAAAAATCCACAATACTGTACTCAAAATAGACTTAAAGATGGTAGAAGTAACTTAGTTCAAGTTGATGGTAAATGCGACAAAGTTCTCACAAAAGTACCTGGATGCGTAACGCAAATAAACAAAAAGGTTTGCAGGGATGGAGATGCGTCGGTTCCTTGCTTCGGGGGAGACGATGCGTCGCGCCTCAATGCTTGTGCAGAGTAGGGGATGCGTCTTGGTCCTTACCGGAGAGGAGGTGATGCTTAGATTCTCGTACTGTGTTCCGGTTGCGATGCGACAAGATGGCGCCTCGATGCGATGATCCGGTGCGATGCGATAAGATGGCGCCCTTGATGCGACGACGTGAAGACGATGCGTGCACGCCCGGCGGCCGTGCGGCGAATCTGTAACTTTGAAGCTGCGACAGGCCCTGCAACACGCATCTCCGGTGATGCTCCGGCGACCTCTGCGGCGACACGCTTCTCTGGTGATGCGTCGGGTAACAGCTTTGACGAAGGCTCGCTTCTCTGGTGATGTGGCGGCGACCTCTGCAGCGGCGACACGCTTCTCCGGCGATGCGACAGCAACAGCTGCGACTGCGACACGCTTCTTCTCGTTGAGTCGCGCTTCCAGCTCCCAGCGACACGCAGGCTTCTGCAGACAGAATTCCCAGCAAGGGAATTCAGAGGGGAGCTGGTGGTGAAGTCTTTTGTCCCTGAGATTTCAGCAGGAGGCAAGCACAAGTTCAAGCCCTTGGAGTAATATTCTGCAAGATGATGAAAGTTCTTTAAAAGTTCCTTCTCCTCTCCTTGGCACTGAAGACACCACTGTAGGCCAACCCAGCAACACAGCACACTGGCAGGGGGGCAGTCCAACTCCTACAGCTTCCTTTGGTTCTTCTCCTTGGCAGAGGTTCGTCTTGTTGTTCCAGAAGTGATCTCAAGTCTTGGGGTCTGGGTCCCCATATTTATACTGCAAAATCCTTTGTCCTCTGAAGGCAGAGGAGCCTGTACCTAGTCCAAACCAGTTATGTGCAGTCCTGGAGCACTTTGTTTACAGGACTCCTTCTTTCCTTTGGCAGGGTGGGCCATGGACATCAGACGCACCACAGGAGGTGGAGCCAGCATTGTGGAAGGCAGGCACAGCCCTATTTAGACCCAGGTGCAACTCCTCCCACCACTCTACATGCAGATAGGTCTATTCAGCCCTGTGCTGACTCACCCTGTCTCCTGGAATCCCCCAGCCCCTGTCACTCACAAAACCAGACACACAATACACAACCTAGCAGAGGCAGGCTTGGACAGTTAGGCAAGAAAATACCTACTTTCTAAAAGTGGTATTTTCAAACACAGAATGTTAAAACCAACTTTACTAAAAGATGTATTTTATCATTCTGAGTTCAGGCATACTAAACTCGAATTTCTACCATGTTCCCTGGGTCAATTAGGATTATAAGATGTTATAATCAAACTGCCCATTCTGGCCTATGGGGACAGGTAGCCTTGCAATAGTGAAAAACGAAAATGGCTGTAATTCAATATTAGGACGTGCCACACACACCAGGGCATGTCCTACCTTATACTTACAATGCACCCTGCCCTTGGGCCTACCTTAGGGGTGTCTGATATGAAGATAAGGGAAGGTTTAGGGTCTGGCAAGTGAGTGCACTTGCCAAGTCGACATGGCAGTCATAGACTGCACACAGGCTCTGCAATGGCAGGCCTGAGACACACTTTACAAGCCGCTTCTGTGGGTGGCACAACCAGTGCTGCAAGCCCACCAGCAGCATTTGATTTACAGGCCCTGGGCACACCTGGTGCACTATACTAGGGTCTGACAAGTAAATCAAATGATCCAATCATGGAGTCACTAATCAATACATCAATTTAACATAGGGAGCACTTGCACTGTGGCACTGAATAGCAGTGGCACAGTGCCCAAAGCATCTAAAACCAACAAACAGATCAAAAACAGAGGAGGCCATCAGAAAAAAGTGGAAGGGAGACTCACGCCAATGGTACCAGGTCTAACAGTGTGTGTAATGTAAAATGATCTGACACCCTACACTGGTATGAGGCACTATAAAACAAATGAAATACATGTGAGAGCGGTGCTATCAAGATATGAAAGGCACTGTTGGAGGGTGATAGTGAGGGAATCATTGAAGAGCCCCAAGATTGTCCTATCCTGGTGCACTGTAAGGTAATCATTTACTATCCTTTAAAACAAATACAATTCAATATATAATAAAAAAAATTGTTGTAGAATGTACCATTTATTTCCACATTTTCTTGGGGGGAGAACTCCCCCAAACCTCCTTGTAGTAGTCAGGCTTGCTTGCTCGCTATGCACCGTATAGGGGCTGTTCTGACAAAATTTGTCAGGACTGCTTTGGGTTCCCAGTCCGGCCCTGACCTGCAGGAATCTTGTGGTGAGATCATGTTCATGAGTTTCAATTGCTTAGTGTGTTCCGTACATGTCTGGGGTTGTTGTTGTTCACATAGAGGGAAGGCGGCCTAGCAGTTCTGGATGGACTGTCCCCACTGGGGCGCTACCAACATTGGTTTGCATACAGCAGGTCTGTAGTAGCAAAGTGAGAAAGAAATAGGAACCAGAATGTGTCTCAAAGCATTTACTAGAGGATGAAATTAATTAAAACATTCCACTCGTCATCTTTTGTTCATTTTTCCAAGGGACACAGCACAAGGAAGAGTGGCCAAGCACAGACGTGGTTACCTGGGACTCAAACGGTACCTCACAAACTAGGCTACACAAGGCTGAAACTGGTCTGGGGTGCCATACACAGGGGACGTGGTCTGGTGGTTCAAGAGAAATATCCTTTTATGATGGGGCCAGAACAGGTTTGCATATGGTGGGTCCCAGTCTGTAGTGACCTAATAAATTGATGAGACCAAGAGAAATTCCCAGTGACCGGGACCAATTCAAGCATTCAACCCATGACTGAGATTAATTGAGGCACCCACCACTTTTTTGCATTCAACCCATTCATTTTTTATTCTTCTTGATGTGAACAGTACAATATGAATCTCTAAATTTAGTTTGAAGGGTGAAAATATATCATGTTTTAATGAGCTAGAACTTCAACCATTATTTCTGATATTCTCACCCAGATCATGATCAATTGTGTTTTTCAGTTGTTTACACCTAACCACCTCAGATTCATGCGGTTTATGTCTTTATTATTAAGAGATACATGTTGAGCGAATTGGTGATGTTGCCAAGGCGGCCCATGCCAAACGGGGTGGTGAACAGATGTAGCATGTATTGTAAAGATGAACGGTAATAGTAAGAAAGCGAGGGGGACGTGGCTCGTGGCCGACCATTTTCTGCATGTAAATCTTGATGGGTAGACTTGAGGTGATTGATCTGTCTAGACCAGTCGGAGAGTGAAATTCAGGAATATCTGCAATGTTTGTAAGTCTGACAAAACAATGGTGGACACCATTTACAAAACATAGTAGGAAAAAAGACTTCCTTGGACCTCCGCCTATGTTTCGAGTAAACTTCTGATCTGACTACCATGGAATTCACAAAAGATTCCAGGGATCTTCCAGATGACTGACGAAGACCAACAGCTCAAGGCATGCAGAGGTCAGCGCCGCTTAATCGGATACATCATCTGAAGATGAACCAACTGAGACAGACTGCAGTGTGACTTTCAGGACCTCACATACTGAGTTGACTAGCTGAGTAGCCAAGCCGGAACCCTTTGGGGTGAGCTACCATTGAGCCGATCCATGGCCTCTGACTCCAGATTTTACATTGTTTGTGCTTGCTCATGCCGCATTCAAGTCTTCACAGAAAAGCTGTCTGTCTGATAACTTACTGAGACCTCCCCCTCATGTGGGCCAAGAGACTGCATATCCCCAGAGACACCACCTTCTGCTTTTTCGTTATTGCAAGACATCCTTGGTGAACTTTCCCGCTGGGCAGATTTGAGGTTATGGAACCGGCTTCAGACATAGCCTGCGATCACCACTTATTTGGGGGGATTAGAGCTCCGGCATACCTCTGAAGTCTCAAGCTAACTTTTTTAATGATACCCAACCCCTAATATCAGTTGGCCACATAGACTTACGTCCCAGTTAATGCAATTCCTAATTTTCTGACTTCTTCTATCGTCTCCTGACACTAGCATGAGCCCCCACTAAAAACCATTCACAAATGGCCCCACTATCTTTTGTTGCGAAACTAATGAGATTATATTTATTATTATTTTCACAGTTTTCACAGCAAACCTTGGGTTTTAAGGATTCCAACATTTTCACTGTTTTCACGAACACTAGTTAGGTTTTTTATGTCTCGATTGAAGTGCGTTTGTGTTGGTTGCTCCGTGTATCCACCACCTCTGGCTGGTCAGGCCTGGAACTGGGCCTGAGCTACCTGGAAGTGAGTGAGATGTACGTCAAGTAGTCTGCTGCGACTGCTCCACGCTAGCGAATGAAGCCTCTGGTCTCTCTCCCGCTGCTGTTTTTCCGGCCAGTTTCTCAGCCGCTACCTCTTTTAAAAAGTCAATACGATCGACCAGACTTGCGAGAATGTTATTGTGGACCGAAGTGAGATCAATAGCCTCATTGGATTGGGGGGGTTGTTAGTGCACAATGTATCAATTGTTAGCACGCGCCTTCGTTTAAAGTTGGCCCAGTTAAGGAATCGTTAGCTCATTTTTGCTCAGTTGAAAGGTATGAGTAATGAAGACACCAGTAAATGCAGTAATATCATGCAAGATCACATTTACTTTAAGGTCCAGTCAAGCGGGAGCTCGTGGGTAACTTGAATATATCGATGATACCGGGGGCTCTCTCTGCTCAATGACAGTAAAGAGTATGCAATGTCACAGCAACCTCCTGGCACCTGGAGGGTTTCAAAACACATAAATGCAAGATACAGGAGTTTCATTACAGCATGTTCTATGAATGTGCTATTCTTAATAGTGTGGTACTCAGAGTTAGGTGTGTGTCTAAGCAAGGCCAAATACAAGAGGAGGTGACCAGAGAAATAACAATGGTGGGAGGCCAGAAGGGGTAGGAAGGACGGTAACGATGGAGGGAAGGCGGGGGGAGGCTACAGGAACAACCATTGGCAAAGTCAAGAGGTCTGGCGTTATTGTGCAACTCTCAAATGCTGTTTACGCGAGTTGCTTTCACAAATGCATTTTATCACATTAAAGCCTGCCCTGTTGGTAATACTGGAGCAAACAAGGATTGCGTTTTGTATGCAATACTTATAGAAGATGAAGGATTTATTGCTATAAGCAGTGTGATGGTTGAGTGTACTTTTGAGATTTAAAATAGTCCCTCATGCATTCCAATGGAAGAACATTCTGGAGGGGTCAACGATACACCAATAAACCGGCCAAGAGCATGCGATGAAAACGAAATACTCTCTGGGTGGAGCCAAAGCCCACTCTATGGATGCTTCAAAGAACTGGTAAGAATACGTCTTGCAGACGGCTGTGCTGTCGAGCCAGAACTAAAAAAAAAGCCTTTCCATAAAGGAGTGCATTTTTCAGCTTCTCTCTTATGCACTGGCTCCAGTGTTCTGCACCGGTCCAGGGTGTGTATGTAAATGAGACCGTGACCCTAACTTTGAAAGCTAGTTCTAACCTTCATAATAATAATGTGTTTTACATAGTTCTACATACTGCTCTTCTGTCGTTTCTAAGCACTGCACATGACAGGTGCTATTACCAGATTTACCATACTCAATCTACCAATCTGCAGAAGGATGGAAGGCGGAGTCTGCGTTGGCGGGGTTTGAACTCTTGACCTTCAGCACACTTACCGAACACTAACCTGAGCCTCACTAACCCAACCCTGAACTAATCCCGACCATTAACATAACCCCAAACCAGTCTTTCCCCCTAAAGTTGACCCTTACCCTTTCTAATCTCACCCTTACTATGACCCTAACCTTTGACCTAACTCTAAACCCATGCCTAACCCGTTCCTAAGCTGAATCTTCACCCTGTCCTCCATCTTATCCTCCAGCTTCTCTCCTATGTATTTCTCTGATTTCTATTTCTCTTTTTTGTCAAGAAAAGGGCTCTTCTAATAATAGATAGAAAGATTTTGATTGGAATGTGTTTTATCTGAAATGTCCTGAGACAAACTTGCAGGATACCGGGTGGTGCCTAGTTTGGTGTTGTGGCGTTAGCTGTGGCGTAGGTTATATGTGGTAATTTAAAGTTTACGTGGCAGAGGAGGGAACTCTTCAGCTATTACAAGGGTCCAAAACTAGCTATTTTAACTTCAAATTCCAAAGCAACTTTGGGACTCACCGCAAGAACACAGCATCGGTGATCCCGCCCCTGGAATTATAGATCCTGTGGGATACTTGAATGCCAAGGAGCAAATTACTCAGTAGTACAGGTTTTCCTCTAAAGAAATGGGAATAACCACAGGAATCTGCAGTTTCCGTCCAATTGCTGTATGTTTTTCCTCCAATTCAGGTCCTTTTTCCACGGGTAGTATTTGACAAAATTTGGGTGGAAACTCTTGTAGTGATTCTATCGATTGAATACCATGGGACAGTCCTACCAGCCATGGTACAGAGGAAGTCTCTGCTATTGCACGCTGATGGTCCAGCCGACTGGTGCCTCTGATAGTATTGGGGTAATGTCGGACACGTAATGAGCACCTTTCTCGGAAGACTCAAGAAGCCAGTGCCCCTTCTGTCCATCTGGCCAACAGTAGGACACATGACATAATCCCATGTTCTTGAGGTCCATGACTGTTGGAGTCGATGTACCGTTTCTGTGTAAATTAAGGGCAAACTCTCAGAAAGGGCAGAACTGGTCCCTGAATGTGCTGCCACATTCCTCCAGGGTCCCAGGCCTCAGAGAGCGAGATTCACAGTCTCGAGTGTAGCACGCTCATCACAAAATCAACTCATGAAGGGACTCGGAGAAAGTGAATGTCCTCCAGAGACCGAAACAGTAAGCCGCTATCCACCATTGAGAAAGATCCATACTAGAGCATTTAGAGGATCTCGCTCTTGGGGGAACCCTTCTGATCCAGGCACTTGTTGATAAAATATGCCAACAGTTTCAGCCTCCCTCCATATGAAGCCATTGAAGGTGCAGAACCTTGAACCTAGACTCTTCCGGCATTTCACCGTACACCGTTCCAGCATTTGTTTCTGCATTTTAAAACAAATAAGAACAAGCCCTGTGTCTGGGTGATGGAAGAACACAATCTCCACCGAGTGAAGGCTCTTGTACCTGTAGCCTATTCAGCCCTAAGAATGTCAGTCTCTGAGCTGGTCTCTCTCCAGCTTCCTCTGCTTGAGCAAAGATCACCAGGAAATGCTAACATCCGAGGGTGCCAATGGAGGTTACAGGCTAAATCTTCCATGAGAGGTCTGGACCAGTGGCGGCTAGCGGTTATAAAATATGGTGAGGCACGATGGCCCCAAACTGGCCATAATTGCGGCACTTCTCTCCGGCATGGCACTTCTCCCCCGTGTCCACGAGCAGGAATGAAGGACTTCCTTCCTGCTCAGTGGAACGCAAATCCAACCCATTCTGGAGCTGCTCTCATCAGCGTGAGAGAAGCTACAGGATTGGTGGGAGAAGGCTAACCCAGCGCTCATTTTGATGTTGGGAGATAAGGCCAGCATCCCCCAGCTGTTTCAGGCAGGCAGATCTTCATCCATCTCTAACCCTGCTGGTGACCTCTTATTACAGAGAAGATCATTACTGAGGCCCCTCTAATCTCCAAAATGACAACCCTCCAAGATTTCTTCAATCACAGTTACTTTGTTTGCCCCGACACAACTGCCACATATAATTCCATTGCAGCAAAAATCAATTCCTACTCGCTCTCACCCAAACTCTAAACCATAAACCTAATGTCACTCCTACCTCAACCGTGCCCATCACAGTAACCATTAACTATACTCTAAACCTTGTCCTAATCCTAAACACATCACTGATCTGAATTCTAAAACTAAGGCTAACCATCACTCTTTAAATGACCTTGATTTTAACTCTCACTGTAATCCTAATCCTGGAACTATTCCTAGCCCTATGGTTACCTTAACCCAAACCATAAACCAAGTCATCACTCTGAATCACCTGGATTGCAACAAGAGAACCTTTTCATGGGCTTCTCTCCACAAAACCTTGAGGGCGGTGACTCGGTGGGGAATTGTGTGTATTTCATCGTGATGCCAGGCAGTGGAAAATAACTCCATATAAAGGCATACTGGCTCAACAGTGGTTCAGGGGGGACGGAAGGGGCACATATACACATGATTCGCTCTCTAGTCTTGAAAAACCATAACTGCAGACCGTACAGCGAGGAATGACTACCATGCGCTCAGGCAGAACAAATGCTAAATTTAAAAGGAAAAGCATGGATTGTACATATGGGGATCCGTACATCTCACTCGTAGAGTACAGTTAAAACACACAACCAGGTTCTCTCCCCAAGACACAGTAGGATCGAGGACAAAGTGAGGGACACTCTGGGTGCCCCAGTAGCAGTCCAGGGCTAGCTTGGGGGGGAGGGGCAGTGACAGTGACGTTGGCACCCTTATGGTCTCTAGAGGGTGGGGAGGGCAAGAAAGTGAAAAATGCAGACAGTGCATCTTAAAGATAAAAACTGCCGAAACGTAAGATAGGACAGCTGACATACATCTCCGAACTGCCTTAGAGCAGTGTTCGTCTTCGTTCCGATGGCACCAACCTGGCTCTGGTCTATCGGCTCGTTACCTGCTTCCCATAGGTGCCCACATGTTCACCTCCCTGCCGCGTGCCAACCTGTGTCAGAGTTCTGCTGCCTCGTCTATGGCTACACTCCACACCCTGTGTTCTCTACCTATGCTTGTCCCCACCAGGTGTTATGATGCCTTGTTTGCCAAAGATGGGAGGACAGGCCCAAGAGGAGGATAGAAAGGTCAACTGGAGGAAAGGTTGGAGGGTGGTGAGAAGACCAGTAGGTCTGGAGCTATAATGAGAAACAAGAGGGAGTATGTGAGGAGACCCCTGGGTGAGAAAGGCGAGTTGGGCACAGAGAGTGGGGCTGTGTTACCAGACTGGGGCTGCTTTACTCACAGGTGGTGATGTCGGGTGGGGCATACGAGTCATTCAAGTAAAGGTTTGTAGGCTTGGCCACCTTCAGGTACACCACGTCTGAGGTATTTTTCAGCGCCGCGACTGCGTCCTCGTGCATCACATCCTCCAGGCTGACGTTATTTACCTGCAGGGGCGAGAGACGAACTTACACACTAGCAAAGGTGAGTGTTCCACACAATGCATACGCTAGTATCATCACATACCTGTATGTGCTTCTTAAACTCTGCGGTTAGTTGAGGCACATGGGGTAAGTACAGCTTCATACATGTACCTGTGGCTGTAGATGCATCCATGACTCATGGCACACCAGAACAGTATAGCCGTATACTTGCAAATGTTGCTGAAACTTCAGACGCGAGGCATGGCACATGGAGCGGTAGGGCTTCATGTGTTGCTATGGCTGCAGAGGTGAGTCATGTCACACTGGTACAGTACAAGTTCGTACATATATGTGCTTCTGTAAATACACCGGTGAGTCATGGCACACCTGGGCAGTATGGCTTTCATACTTGTATGGGGTGCTACCCAAGGACAGGCTGGTCAAGGCACACCTGGACAGTATGACTTCATACCTGTATGTGTTGCTGAAAGAGCACAGGTATGTCATGGCACTCCTTGGCAATATGGTTTCATACATGTACATGTTGCTGCAAATGCATAGGTAAGTCAAGGAACACACCTAAGCAGTATTACTTCATACCTGTATGAGTTGCTCCAAGCACACAGATATGTCATGTAACCCACCCGGGCACTATGGCTTCATACCTGTACATGTTGCTGCAAGCGCAGAGATAAGGCTTGTAACGGAAAGAGACAGCACCGATTCATACATGTGTTTGTTTCAGACTTTTTATCCTCTATATACCAAGACTACCTTTCTCACAGTGTGTGACTACAGGAGCGTGTCACCCTCCCCTCCCATGCAGCCTTAAGAGATTCCATAACAGGATATGAAAAGACCATTGTCAATTTTGTGTTATGTTTCTCATTACACTAAATTGTGTTGTATGTCTCTGTGTCTGATCCACATAGATGTCATTGGCTTTGACACAAGTCTGTGTGTTTGCTCACAACATGAAACCACGAGTTACACCCGAGATATGAATCAAGTATGTATTTCACTTCGCTATTACAGGCATGATATACGTGTGCTGCAATAAAGTAGAACCACGTGACTTTGCTCGATCACAAAATGAAAAACCATCAAACTCGCTGTGGATGTTGAGTTCACCTAGATGTATGTACCTGTGACACAAAATGTTGCGGTTTTTCTTACAGGGATCAAGTTAAAACATTCCCGTTATTAAGCGGGCTAGTAAGCATTTAAAATGCATGGATGTGTGTGTTGCATGTGTGTTTGTCTCCCCTCAATTAGGAAAGCTGGACAGTTAGTAACCAAACAATTTTCCCGGGGCATTCGTTTGTCCTGATGAAAGCCCTGGACCTTTAGAGGCGTTTACTGGGGGGCTGAAACATGTCGACAAACTTGATAGGGTAATAGGATCATTATATCCTTTAGCTTACCCCTACCTCCTGGTGTTTTTAATCATACCTGAGCAACCACTAATAAAAGGGATACCTTGGTTGTACTAAGTATTTTTAATCAGAAAAGACCACGGTTGCAGTTTATATCAAAAGTGCTTCCTGGAAAATGGTCAAGCCCATCCTGGATTTTAGGGATCAGAATGAGACCCGATGATGAAGTAGTTTAATTTACTTGCCCAGGGGTAGCATGTGAATGAATTGCTTGAGTACTGGCAGGTGTCCAACACAACAGTGACCTTCATGAAGTACAAGGAAATCTGAAATCAGTGTAGCAGCTGAGGAACCCTGTGCCTCTGACAAGGGACTTCTGGGGCTGGACCAAGGCCCTGAATCCCAATATCCTCGTCAGAGAGAGGCAGCTCCGATCCTCTCTCTGTGAGGTGATGGGGCAGAAGTGAGTCTCTCCATGTCAGCAGCCCCCTCATAGAGCTACAGCTGGACATTCGCTCACCCTTCCACTGCGAGGCACTTGGAAAGCAGTGTAAACATGCACCCAACTTCTGCTCGTTTTCGTGCTCACCTCGAACCACTGTTGGGCAGCACTAAGGCTCAGTGTCTGTCTCAGCTGACTCCCAATAAGAACTGGGCAAACGGAAAAGTGCAAGAATGGATGGATGCTGGATGAATCAGAGAATGGATCATATGCACCCTGGAGTCTCAAATGGGATTCACCAACAATGTCCGCCACTAGTTCTCCTTCTTCCTTTCCATCCAACCCGAGTTTGTTCACATGAGCACCTCAAGGTCACAAAAGATCCCCATCACATGTAGAGTCCCCCAAGGTTCCATACTGACTCCTGTCATCTTCAGTCTCTACATGGAGCTGCTTGGTGCTTCACTCACAGAGAACCGCATCGAGATTCATCAGCATGCCAATGAAACACACCTCTACCCTGAAGTCTCCGTTCCTTCAGACATCCAACGCCTGAAACACTGCCTGCACATCATCCAGAACTGGATTTCCAGCGCATTCCTGAAGCTCAACCCAACCAAGACAGAACCGCTGTTATTTGCCAACAGCAACAAACAAGAAAGAGTACCAACCAGGCTCAATGGCATGAACCTTGATGGCTTCTGATCTCAATATTCACAGAAGGGCAATTCACTGGGATTAACCCTGGACACCAACCTCACCCTCAAGGAGCACATTGCCAAAATACAAAGAGGGCCTGGTACCGGCTCTTTTCCAAAGAAATCCAAACCATTTCTATCAGAGAGCAATTTCAGAACTGCTGTTCGGGCCCTCGTACTCCCGCACCTTGATAGTGGTACTACTGCACTCCACTGCATCCTAGTCTCCACACTGGCATCCCTTGAGGGCCTCCTAAAGGCAGAAGCCAGTCTCATCAGAGGCTAAAGAAATGTAATCAATTTGCTCCATCCAGACGGCACTCTATTGGCTCCCATGGCTGGCCGGCACCATCTTCAAAAACCGACTGCTTCATTCAGAAAGCCACTACGACCAGCACCCCCACTTATCTTGCTGACAAGCTCACCATCCTTGGTGGTTCTCGGCACACCCGCAGCCAGGGCACCACCAGACTGCAGGCTAAGAAGTGTTAAAACAAAAAACAAAACAGCAGACCTTTTCCATCTATGCACCCAGGATCTGGAACAACATCCTCGAATCCCTCAGGGCCGCCCCAACGCTGCTCCGATTTAGGAAAGAGTTTAAGACTCACTTCTTTAAAGAACACTACATCACAATGCATTAACTGTCCAGAACCCAGCTTTCTCGCCTATCACGTGTTGACTTTATGCTTATCTTTGACCATATACAGCGTTCCGCTGCGTTTTGTCTCGGGTTTGCACTATAGAAGTACCATATACACACATGGGTGAATGAAGGACTAGATGAATACAAATATGGGCAACTGAATGAACAGATAGCTGATTGGATGAATGAAAAGACAGCTGGAATGACAGCGAATGAACAAGTGACTGAATGAGTGAAGCAAAAGGTGATTGGATGATTGAATGGGTGAATGAACCAATAGCAACTGGAAGGATGAACTGATTAGTGATTGTGTTGATAAACATGTGGTTGACTGTATGAATGAACCCATGAATGCCTGGATGGATTAAACCTGATGACTAGTACAATTCAATAAAAATGTGTGACTGGGTGAATGAACATATGGGTGGCTGCATGATTGAAAAGGTGGGTGATTGCATGAGAGAACAGAGGGATGACCAGCTGGATACACGGGTGGGCAGCTGGATAAATGAACACGTGGGTTTTTGGATAAAAGAACAGATGGGCAAATGGATAAATTATCAGTTTGGGTGAGGGAATTAATGAAAAGGTGGGCGATTGCTTGAATGAGTAGATGACTGGCTGTGCATTTGGGTGGATGATTAGATGGGTGCTTTATGGAAGAACAGAAACTCGATTAAAAGAATGGATGGGTGATTGGTCAAAAAACAGAAGAGTGATGGCTTGACAGATGTATGAATTGATGGCTTGACAGATGTATGAATAGATGGCTTACTACAGGAATTAAAATATGGATGACTAGATGGATGCACAGAAGGATGATGGTAAGGATGAACTGGAGGGAGACTGGAGGAATGAATATATGGATGATTGAAAGGATGACCCTATAGGTAACTGACTTATTTGGTTGCAGGGTGGAAAGATGGGACAATGGATGACTCGAGCTGGGATACTCACAGCTAAGATCTTGTCCCCAATCTGCAGCCGGCAGTCCTTGTGTGCTGCACCTCCCTCGATGATCTTGGTCACGTAGATGCTGTTGTCTCCAGGAATGTGCTGATTGCCAACACCCCCAGCGATGCTGAAGCCAAGGCCTAGGATGGCGGTAGATGAGAAAGAGAGAAGAGATGAAAGAACAGTCTGGCCTCTGGACCTCGGCAGCCCTTACACTTCTGGTCATGTGCATAACTGCACCCATGACCCCTGTATACCCTCGATTCACCCCCCCCCCCCACCCACCTATATCGCTGCACCTCGGAGCACGGACAACCTTGATCCCACCTCTTGACTCCAACTGTCCCTCTGGGTCCTATACATCATTGATCCTCCATCTCTCATTACCACTGGATCTCTGTGTCCTGTATACTCTTGACCCTCACATCTGCCTACCTCGGGGCCCTGTACACCCTTGACTCCTCACCTCTGCACCTCTGGGTGCTCTACACCCATGACTCCTCACCTCTGACCACCACTGCACCTCTGGGTGCTCTACACCCTTGACTCCTCACCTCTGACCACCACTGCACCTCGGGCCCTGTACACCCTGGACTCCTCACCTCTGACCACCACTGCACCTCAGGGCCCTGTACACCCTTGACTCCTCACCTCTGACCACCACTGCACCTCGGGCCCAGTACACCCTTGACTCCTCACCTCTGCATTTCTGGGTGCTCTACACCCATGACTCCTCACCTCTGACCACCACTGCACCTCTGGGTGCTCTACACCCTTGACTCCTCACCTCTGACCACCACTGCACCTCGGGCCCTGTACACCCTGGACTCCTAACCTCTGACTACCACTGCATCTCTGGGCCCCGTACACCCTTGACTCCTCACCTCTGACCACCACTGCACCTTGGGGCTTGTACACCCTTGACTTCTCACCTCTGCACCTCTGGGTGCTCTACACCCATGACTCCTCACCTGTGACCACCACCACCTCTGGGTGCTCTACACCCATGACTCCTCACCTGTGACCACCACTGCACCTCTGGGTACTCTACACCCTTGACTCCTCACCTCTGACCACCACTGAACCTCAGGGCCCTGTACACCCTTGACTCCTCACCTCTGCACCTCTGGGTGCTCTACACCCATGACTTCACCTCTGACTACCACTGCACCTCTGGGTGCTCTACACCCTGGACTCCTCACCTCTGATTATCACTGCACCTCAGGGCCCTGTACATCCTCGACTCACCTCTGACTACCACTGCACCTCTGGGCCCTGTACACCCTGGTGTCCTCACCTCTGACTACCACTGCACCTCTGGATGCTCTACACCCATGACACCTCACCTCTGACCACCACTGCACCTCTAGGTGCTCTACACCCTTGACTCCTCACCTCTGACTACCACTGCACCTGTGTTCTGTACACCATTGTCTCCTCCCCTCCACCACTGCACCTCTGGGTGCTCTACTCCCATGACTCCTCACCTCTGACCACCACTGCACCTCCGGCCCTGTACACCCTTGACTCCTCACCTCTGACCACCACAGCACCTCTGGGTGCTCTACACCCTTGACTCCTCACCTCTGACTACCACTGCACCTCTGGGTGCTCTACACCCATGACTCCTCACCTCTGACCAAGACTGCACCTCTGGGTGCTCTACACCCTTGACTCCTCACCTCTGACTAGCACTGCACCTGTGTTCTGTACACCATTGTGTCCTCCCCTCCACCAGTGCACCTCTGGGCCCGGCACACCCTGGACTCCTCACCTCTGACCACCACTGCACCTCTAGGTGCTCTACACCCTTGACTCCTCACCTCTGACTACCACTGCACCTGTGTTCTGTACACCATTGTCTCCTCCCCTCCACCACTGCACCTCTGGGTGCTCTACTCCCATGACTCCTCACCTCTGACCACCACTGCACCTCAGGCCCTGTACACCCTTGACTCCTCACCTCTGACCACCACAGCACCTCTGGGTGCTCTACACCCTTGACTCCTCACCTCTGACTACCACTGCACCTCTGGGTGCTCTACAACCATGACACCTCACCTCTGACCACCACTGCATCTCTGGGCCCTGTACACCCTCGACTCCTCACCTCTGACTAGCACTGCACCTGTGTTCTGTACACCATTGTCTCCTCCCCTCCACCAGTGCACCTCTGGGCCCGGCACACCCTGGACTCCTCACGACTGACTACCACTGCACCTCTGGGTGCTCTACACCCATGACTCCTCACCTCTGACCACCACTGCATCTCTGGGCCCTGTGTAGGAGAGTAGGATCTGCTTCTTATAGTTACCCCCACTTTTTGCTGATGTCTCACTGTTTTTGGCCTAGTCTGACTGGGATCCTGCTATTCAGGACCCCAGTCTATCTGCTTTCTCCTATAAATTGCATATATGTACTTTAGGTACACTCCAGATTGGATACTGGGTACCCTTATCAGTCCCTAGTATATGGTACACCATGCACCCAGGGCATAGGTACCCCAGAGGCCTCCCATGGGCTGAAGCATGTATTATGCCACCCCTGAGAGGCCATTCAAAATGACACAACAGGTCTGCTACTGCAGCCTGTGTAAGGTGGTACATGCACCCCTTACTGGAGATATAGGTTCACTATATCCCTTCTAAATCACTACACATATAATTCTATCAGTCACCCCTATAGCAGGCCATATCAATCTTGAAGGCAGGGTGCTGGGTTTTATGTGAGAGGGTTCCCCTGCATGAGTAGGGCCCCTCTGCAGCCTTCGGAATCCATTGCCCGGGGTTGTCTGTGATGCAGCCAAACCATATATACTTAAGTGCATTATAACCTCACGGTAAATGGTAACTTTAAAACGGCTGCTTAGAAACATGTCGTGTTTGGTGTCAAACACCTTGGAATCATACCTCCACACCAGTAACTGGTGTGGGAGGTATGATTCCTCCCTTGTAGAACCACTACTATGGGTCACCGGTCTACCCGGTACCAGCTTTCTCGACCTGGGCATCACAAAATGGATGCTGCCAGCCACAGACATGAGTCTGCCCTCCTGCTGCTGAGCCAAGCTCGAGCAGAGGAAGGCCTGACCATAGGTTTCCTGTCACAGGGAGGTGTGACCACCTCCCAGACAGGGTTTAGTGTATTGGGGCTGGGTGGGTGCACTCTTAGAGTGCCAGAAAGTCTGCACTCGGGGCACATTTGGTGTCCCCATGCATAGTCCAGCTCAAACCAGTTCTGGGAGCCATTGGCACCTGCTCTGGTGCGAAACTGGACAAAGGACATGGGTGTAGCCACCCCTCTGTCCTGCCCCTCCCCTAGGAGGGTCTCCAGAGTCAGTCCAACCCCTTCCCTGGGTATAAAGTGGGAAACCTGATCACAGGACTTTTAGATTATACCTGGACAAGACTCTGCAAAGAAACCAAGTATTTCGGCGGTCTACACTTCGCTGGACGACAGAAGAATCTCCCTTGGAGTAAAGGAGTTACTCCCCTGCAGCAGCAGGCACCTAAGCGCATCTGACCGGCTTGCATCTCCAGAGCTCCTGCGGACTCCGAAGATTTCTGCAACACAGGATGTGGGTTCCCGAAGGTCCCCGAGGTAGATCTGCCCTCTCAGCGATTCTGAGACCAGTATCCCTCGTGGGGGCCGTGCAACCCGTACCCCTGTGCACCGCATCGATTTGCAAGTGCATATGCTTGTTGGCGATCCCTGAGCTTGTGCATTGGACTACGTGTAGTCCTGACTCCGAGCACCATTTGCACCGAAGATATTCGGCCTCCACTCCACGAGTGCTCTGTGGGCTGGTGCTTTGTAAATTCACTCGAGGTCTCCTCGCGATCCCTGGTCCGTTGGCCTGTGGGTCCTGGCGAGGGTCATCTCATTTGTTCTTGGGCTTCCCTGATTGCTCCAGATGTGCCCTGACTTTTCATTGCTTGGAGAGTCCCCTGGACCTTGCTGGTCCACACCGTAACCTGTTTCCTCTGCCTGCGTGGGTTGCCGCTGCCAAGGCTTGTTGGTGCTCCAGCCGGACACTGACCCCTCAGCTCTCGACATCCTTCATGCAACAGCTCACCTCCAGACCCTGGTTGTCGTCGACGTCTCCTGGTCCCCGTGGCTGCAGAGACAAACATTCTTTCTCTTCACCTGAAGCACCCGACATCGGTGGGCATTCGACTACCAAGCCCCTGGTCACCTGAAGTGACCCAGACTCTGTCCCCTCTGCTTTCAGGTTCGTCTCACCTCAGATCCAGGCTTGGATTCCACCGGACACTCTTCGCCTTCCCGGCAGCAGTACTTTCTTGCAGCTCTCCATTGAAAACGACAGAGGTTTCCGACACCACTTGACCCCTATGTACTCGGCTCCTCTGGGATAGGTAACACGGGTACCTCGGTACTCACAAGGGTGCTGGCCTTAGAACCTCTTATGTTCCAAAGGGTTTGCTTGAAGTCCTCCTAGAAGTGTCCTTAAACTGTAATTTTCCAACCGCGACTTTCCCATAGAGTTGCACGGAGCACGCGGTCGTGTTTCCTCACTGCACCCGTCCTCCGTGGGCGCCCTGTGTCACTGCCTTGGGTGGTTCCTTGGGGTCCCAGCGATTCTACGTGCTCTAGGCCCTGTGTCTATTGAAGTCGTTGTTGTTATACCATTTTTTTAGTATATGGTTCGGTCTCCCCCTGGAGCCCGTTGTACACTTTGCTGCTTACGTATGTTCTATTGATTAAGTATTGTGTGCTTTATGTTCTAATCTCGTGTAGAGGTTAGTAGAGAGTGTTTTAGTAATAAATACATAATTTTTACATAACACGTGTGGTTCTCCTTTCATTTAGTCATTCAGGAGGTGATATTCTAGTAAAACAAGCTGCTTTACTTTCCTTCAAGATTAAGCCTGAAGGCTGCTCTCCACAGCTACCACTAGGACAGCTTTCTAAAGGTTATCTTTGACCTCATACATCATAAGGGTCGTTTGGACTGGTGCAAGGTGCCCACTTTATTTAGTGGACAGCATATACCAGGCCAACTTCTCACACCCTGTACACCCTGGACTCCTCACCTCTGACTACCACTGCACCTCTAGGCCATGTACACCCATGACTCCTCACCTCTGACCACCACTGCATCTCTGGGCCCCCTACACCCTTGACTCCTCACCTCTGACTACCACTGCACCTCTGGGTACTCTACACCCTTGTCTCCTCCCCTTCACCACTGCACCTCTAGGCCCTGTACACCCTTGACTCCTCACCTCTGACTACCACTGCACCTCTGGGTACTCTACACCCTTGACTCCTCACTTCTGACCCCCACTGCACCTCTGGGCCCTCTACACCCTGGACTCCTCACCTCTGACTACCACTGCACCTCTGGGTACTCTACACCCTTGACTCCTCACCTCTGACCACCACTGCACCTCTTGGCCCTGTACACCCATGAATGCTCACCTCTGACTACTACTGCACCTCTGTGTCCTGTACACCCTTGACTCCTCACCTCTGACCACCACTGCACCTCTGGGTGCTCTACACCCATGACTCACCTCTTACTACCACTGCACTTCTAGGCCATGTACACCCATGACTCCTCACCTCTGACCACCACTGCACCTCTGGGTGCTCTACACCCATGACTCCTCACCTCTGACTATCACTGCACCCCTGTACACCTTTGACTCCTCACCTCTGACTGCCACTGCACCTCTGGGCCATGTACACCCTCGACTCCTCACCTCTGACTACCACTGCACCTCTGGGCCTTGTACACCCTGGACTCCTCACTTCTGACTAACACTGCACCTCTGGGTGCTCTACACCCATGACTCCTCACCTCTGACTACCACTGCACCTCTGGGCCCTGTACACCCTTGACTCCTCATCTCTGACCACCACTGCACCTCTGGGTGCTCTACACCCTTGACTCCTCACTTCTGACCCCCACTGCACCTCTGGGCCCTCTACACCCTGGACTCCTCACCTCTGACTACCACTGCACCTCTGGGTACTCTACACCCTTGACTCCTCACCTCTGACTACCACTGCACCTCTGGGCCCTGTACACCCATGAATCCCCACCGCTGACTACCACTGCACCTCTGTGTCCTGTACACCCTTGACTCCTCACCTCTGAGCACCACTGCATCTCTGGGCCCTCTACACCCATGACTCCTCACCTCTGACCACCACTGCATCTCTGGGCCCTGTACACCCATGACTCCTCACCTCCGACTACCACTGCACCTCTGGGTGCTCTACACCCATGACTCCTCACCTCTGACCACCACTGCATCTCTGGGCCCTGTACACCCATGACTCCTCACCTCCGACTACCACTGCACCTCTAGGCCCTGTACACCCATGAATGCTCACCTCTGACTACTACTGCACCTCTGTGTCCTGTACACCCTTGACTCCTCACCTCTGACCACCACTGCACCTCTGGGTGCTCTACACCCATGACTCACCTCTTATTACCACTGCACTTCTAGGCCATGTACACCCATGACTCCTCACCTCTGACCACCACTGCACCTCTGGGTGCTCTACACCCATGACTCCTCACCTCTGACTATCACTGCACCCCTGTACACCTTTGACTCCTCACCTCTGACTGCCACTGCACCTCTGGGCCATGTACACCCTCGACTCCTCACCTCTGACTACCACTGCACCTCTGGGCCTTGTACACCCTGGACTCCTCACTTCTGACTAACACTGCACCTCTGGGTGCTCTACACCCATGACTCCTCACCTCTGACTACCACTGCACCTCTGGGCCCTGTACACCCTTGACTCCTCATCTCTGACCACCACTGCACCTCTGGGTGCTCTACACCCTTGACTCCTCACTTCTGACCCCCACTGCACCTCTGGGCCCTCTACACCCTGGACTCCTCACCTCTGACTACCACTGCACCTCTGGGTACTCTACACCCTTGACTCCTCACCTCTGACTACCACTGCACCTCTGGGCCCTGTACACCCATGAATCCCCACCGCTGACTACCACTGCACCTCTGTGTCCTGTACACCCTTGACTCCTCACCTCTGAGCACCACTGCATCTCTGGGCCCTCTACACCCATGACTCCTCACCTCTGACCACCACTGCATCTCTGGGCCCTGTACACCCATGACTCCTCACCTCCGACTACCACTGCACCTCTGGGTGCTCTACACCCATGACTCCTCACCTCTGACCCCCACTGCACCTCTGGGCCCTCTACACCCTGGACTCCTCACCTCTGACTACCACTGCACCTCTGGGTACTCTACACCCTTGACTCCTCACCTCTGACTACCACTGCACCTCTGGGCCCTGTACACCCATGAATCCCCACCGCTGACTACCACTGCACCTCTGTGTCCTGTACACCCTTGACTCCTCACCTCTGAGCACCACTGCATCTCTGGGCCCTCTACACCCATGACTCCTCACCTCTGACCACCACTGCATCTCTGGGCCCTGTACACCCATGACTCCTCACCTCCGACTACCACTGCACCTCTGGGTGCTCTACACCCATGACTCCTCACCTCTGACCACCACTGCATCTCTGGGCCCTGTACACCCATGACTCCTCACCTCCGACTACCACTGCACCTCTAGGCCATGTACACCCATGACTCCTCACCTCTGACCACCACTGCATCTCTGGGCCCTGTACACCCTTGACTCCTCACCTCAGACTACCACTGCACCTCGGGCCCTGTACACCCTGGACTCCTAACCTCTGACTACCACTCACCTCTGGGCCCTGTACACCCTGGACTGCTCACTTCTGACTACCACTGCACCTCTGTGCCCTGTACACCTTTGACTCCTCACCTCTGACTACCACTGCACCGCTGGGCCCTTGAAAACCTTAACCTCTCAATACAACTGCCCCTCTGTGACTTCTATGCTCTAGTGCAGTGGGTCACGAGCTGATTTTTGGTGGGTCAGGAAAGTCTGAGCAATAAATAAAGATGCATTTAAACCTGTATTTATTTTGTCACCTTTGCTGGCGCTTCTAAGACAGAGGTCAAATGTCAGGATATGTCTTCTGACAAATTACTGCTTATGTTTTTTAACATGGGGATTGGGGTTTAGCTCTTCTTTCTCTGGCTGCAAAGAAGTGAGAGGAGGGTTTAAAGTGAATTATGTGACCATCTTGCAATGGTACACAGAGCGTGAAAGGAAAGGCTGTAGCATATGTTTTGTTTGCAACACACAACAAAATGTTAATACCTGCTAATGAACTGCACACATTCAGCGGTTAGAAAAGAAAAAATGAATCACATTTTTTGTAATTCTGAAGTGTGATGGAAGCAGATTTTAAAGCAAGTCAAGACACTTTACTTGGGATGCACAAATAATAAATATTCACAGAAGCCCGATTTCCACACATTGTCATTTGTGTGCGGTATAATTTTATCACTAAAACTGTACATCTGTGCAAATTTAGGGGCTATTTCAATGCAAAGTGTGCCATACGTAAATGAAAATACGCCACCAAACAATACTTTATTTACGTTAAAAATCACCTGCCTCATGTCCATTAAGGAGAGGTGGGTCACGAAAGTGTGTTGTTCTAAAAATTGGGTGGTTGTTGTTAAACGTTTGGGAAGCACTGCTCTAGTGTGCAGACCTGTGATTGCCCTCTGCTGCCTCGGCCTATGAAACCTCGAACCTCTGGTACGCTGTACCCTTAGCTACTTGCAAACTTCTCTGTATCGCTGGCCTCTGCACAGCTCTGAACTCTATCCCAACTTATGACACCACTCACATCCCTCATACTTTTTGTTCTCCCTTCACCCTGGCCTTCTGGCCCTCCATTGAGCCTCCATGTTCTCCTCTCTGGGAGCCCTACACCTTCGCGAGATCCTATATCTCTGGGTCTAAGGGGTCCCTTGTCTCTCTAGTAGTCTTGAACCTTTGGCGTCCCCATGCGGCTTGAGACCCTGCTTCTATGAAGAGGAGTCCTCACATCTGTAGCCACCAGGTCATCCTGATCCAAGAACTCTCTGGGAAACAGGAAGGCCTGGAATGCCCAGGACTCCATGCCGCAGGACCCCAAGGTTCCTTGGACTCTGAGGCAGCCCTGCACCTCTTGGGTTCCCACACCTTTGGCCCTGCACCCCTGGTTCACACACCTCTGAGCTCCAGGCCCTCCATCCTTGGACTCTGTGGCAGCCCTGCACTTCTGGAGCTCACACACCTTTGGCCCTGCACCCCTGGTTCACACTCTTCCGGGCTCCAGGCCCTCCATCCATGGCCCTCCATCTCCAGGCCCTCCATCCTTGGCCCTCCATCTCCAGGCCCTCCTTCTCCAGGCCCCCCGTCCTTCGACTCTGTGGCAGCCCTACATCTCCGAGGTTCCCACACCGTCAAGCTCCAGGTCCTATGTGGTCCCGTCACCTTTGTGAACCCCACACCACTGTGCTCTCCACCCCTAGACAATGGTCACCATACCTTTCGGCCCTTTGATGAGCTTGATCTCCATGATCTTCTCGGACACTGGTTTCCGCCGCATGACGTAGAGCCGCACGATGGAGCCCGCGTCTTTGAGCGCTTCGACCGCCGTGCTGTGCGTCACTTCCCGCACGTCAGCATCGTTTACAAATAGGATGCTGTCGTTCACCCTGTGAGGGATGGGAACAACAAATCATTATAATTCATTTTTATTAATTATAAACGAGTGCCTTGCTATTCTAAGAGTGTTCTCAAGGTGCTAAACCACAGGCACATAGAACACACCGTTACAAAGGAGAAATTCACCTTTATTGTATAATAACATAAAAATACCGCCAAACCCAACCTTCAAGCGAACATGGCAACTCGAATACTATCGGTGGACCTCAAATTAATTTATCAATTATCTGAAAAAAAATGGTTTCAGTTGTTTCTTGATCTCACAATAAAGGAAGAACAATCATGCTACGTACCTAAGGTTATTCTAACAAGACTTTTGTTGCCAGATGTTTACCGCCAAGTAAGTTTGCATCAGCCCTAGGCTAATACGCAGCTACTTGGAGAGGAGGATGCAGCTGTTGAGGTGTTTGGTTCTTCTTCAGTCCAGATATAGAACAAGTAAAAGCCATGAAAGCTCATTTGATGCCAGCATGCCCACTTATGCCACAGGAAAAACAACAATAATGCGTCGCAATGGATAGAAAGCAAAATTAATTCTAGAAGGAAAATTAAATTAATCCTTCACAAGGACCGTAATTCATGTCCAGTTACTTGTTCTAGTTTAAATACCAGCACCAGGATTTTTTTTGCATCCGTAAGATTAAATAGGGTAACGAGGAATGATGTGTATGTATAGATATATGTATTGTTGTTTTTTGTGTATATAATTTTGTGTATATATAACTGTTTGTATTGTTCTATTTCAAATATATATATATAAAAAATATTTTTTGGACCAAATCCTGGTGCTGGTATTTAAACTAGAACAAGTAACTGGACATGAATTACAGTCCTTGTGAAGGATTCATTTAATTTTCCTTCTAGAATTAATTTTGCTTTCTATCCATTCCGACGCATTATTGTTGTTTTTTCAGTATTCTCTTGCCCAGATGCGGTTGGAGTATTAGGGCAAACCCCCTTTTATTAATGCACTTATGCCACAGGAGCAAAAATGCCTCCCTCACTCAAGAAGCTCTCGGGACAGCCTGATGTTCCCACCCCTGAAGAAATGTACCCTACACCTGGATAACCTTGCGAACGACCGGCCCATCTCTCACCGACCATTCGTCTGCAAGCTCGTTAAAAAAGCTGTCTGTGTTCAATTGCAAGATCATATTAATGCTAACTGTCTCCTGCAAGACTACCATTCTGGCTTCAGATCTCACTGGCGTACAGAGACTGCCCTGTCACACATGGTAAACAATGCCCTCCTGATCACAGATGAAGATGACCACTGCCTCCTTATGTGACTGGGCTTCTCAGCTGCCTGTCAACCACCAGAACTTCATACACACCCTGAAGTCCCGAACAGAATTCACCAACCAGGTCCTTCATTGGTCCTCCTCCTACCTTAGCAACCGACACAGCCGGAGGGGGGGAGAAGCAACACCGGAGGGAGAACAGCGTGGAGGGGAAGCATGTGAGCGAGAGAGAGAGAGCACCACGAATATGAGTGGGTGAGAGAAACACTTGGGTGAGAGAAAGACAGAGGAACACAGAGGGGGGAGAAAAGCACACAAGGAAGACAGCTGGAAAACATATGCACTCTCTGAGTGCAAAAACAAAAAGAAAAAAAAAACGATAAGAACGAGAAAAGGAAGATTAGAATCCAGCCTATCAAAGAAATGGGAAAGAGGCTATGCTCGATTGGAGGTACAAACACAAGATGGACAGGCTAAACAAGGAAAGTTATTGAATAGAAAGTTAGCAAATGAGAGTGACAGTAAAGCCAGCTAATGGTAAGGAATGGGCAGTCTGCAAACCCTGTATGTCCTTGGTAAGCCCACAATACGTCTTTCGAAACCAGACAGCTTGCACCGTCAGGCAGGCTCGACCTAAAAATAAGAGAACAAGAACAAGGGACACCCTACTCACCAGGAACCAGGGTAATGCATATATAACAGAAACAATGGTTCCTGCGGAAAGATTATGCTAATGTATACTAGTAATAATATGCACAATCGCAATCATAAAGGGTTATACTGATGTCAGAAGGAAAGGAGACCATGTAGACCTCGGTTTGTATTTACAATAATTCTTTTATATAATTCAAAGAATATATAGGTATGTACAAAAAGGAAAAACAGTAGTGCTTTGTGTCCCCAGTGTAAAATGGAACCATAAAACAGAAAGTGGCAAAATTTGTGACATATACAACTAGGTTTCCACAATTTTTAAAGACGACCATCTATAACTCTTCAATGATCGCAGCTACTGTATGCAATAATCAGAGCTGTTCAAGTGGTTCACTTTAAATAGCTGTCGACGACGTTCCGACCCTGCGTGCGTTAAAGGGTCTCTTCAGGACCATGGGATATAGGGACATCTGAAGGGGGTTGCGCAGCCACGTGAAAAATGTGAGATGTGTGAGACACCGGTCAAGTGAAAAAAGGTAGAGGGAATACTCACACGGGACCCAGCCGGGTGCCCAATGTGAGGAACGGAGTGACTGGCTGGCAAACACGAATGTACTCAATGTGCTGAATAGCGGTGTGTTGGACGATCAATAGCAGGTCGGATCGGCCAGTTGCAATTGCGGGTGGATCCCAGGATCAGTTACGCAGGTGGTGCGGCAGCTCCAGCCTGTGCAGTATATGTAGGAAGCCAAGGACCCAATCATGCCGTCGGTGCAGGTTTTAATCTTTTAAATGCATCGGCTACGCGCCGGAGGTAGAACCGCTCAATCCGTCTGCCTGGTTACAATGTCCTGTATATTCTTTGAATTATATAAAAGAATTATTGTAAATACAAACAGAGGTCTACATGGTCTCCTTTCCTTCTGACATCAGTATAACCCTTTATGATTGCGATTGTGCATATTATTACCAGTGTAGATTAGCATATCTTTCCGCAGGAACCATTGTTTCTGTTATATACGACCTAAAAATAAGGCCCAAGAAACTTGAATCAAATTCCAGCATGACTATTTACTTCCCCGGATCGACCGCCACACAGTCTGGACCCATCATGAGGATTCAAATCCATTCTTGGTGCACTCTAGGAGGACATCCTACTTTCTACATCTGGGGCCGTATTATGGTAAATGCGCATTTTCACTGTTTGCGCAAACAATGAAAATGTGCCGTATTACTATGAATGAGCTTTCCCCAGGGCAGCCTCGAACACGCAGGGCAGTGCATTCCTGTGAAAAACAGAGCAGTGCTTTACAGCCGCTCTGTGTTTTCACAGTGCAGGCGGCACCCGACTGCACTTTGAAGGGGGATTAGAGATCCCCTTGCAGGCAGGTGCAATGAGGGACTGCACCCGCCTGCAAGGGTATGTCTGGGGGTCCATGGGACCCCTTTTCCCCCTTCTATAGGGCTGCTCTCAGGGGGCGCACTGACAGTGCGCTTCCGGAGAGGGTCTTGCGCCCTTGTCTGTAATAGGACGCGGGCACAGAAGCAAAGGGATTCCCTCATTTGCATGAGGCACGCCCCCATGCAAATGAGGGAACGCCCCCTCAAGATAGTGCAGATGCTTTATGTGCGCCAGCGCTATCAGTATTACAGAAGGGGACGCACAAGTGTCTGCAGCCCCTTCTGTAATACGAAAGTGCCCCAGGGACACGCAAAGTGGGTGCAAACGCCTGTTGCGCCCCCGGGGCACTTTATGTAATACGGCCCCTGGTGTGCTGTCTACAAAATGCACTGGACAGCACCCCAGGGGTGTAGGCTACATTCAGTGTCTAAATTGCACGAGCGCTTGCAGGTGGGGCCCACTCGCACTCATTTATGGCGACCTAGAATAGTTTTACTGATCAGACTGTGACCCAGAACATGAGACAGAAAAAGACAAAAGGGGGAAAGGCGAAGGAAGAGAAACATGGAAAAACAGTGACAAAGGGAGAAGGCACGGATGCAAAAGAACCTGAATGAGAGAAATGGGCACAGAGTGTAGGGTGGCCGATGGAAATACACCGACTTGGGATCCAGCAGCCCTGACCTTCGGGAGTGCTCCCAGGTGCTTCTCAGCTACATGTTGGCCCCGGCACCTCTTCTTTTACAAAATAAGCACTGACTGCACGCTTGGGGGGGGAGGAGCTCAGGGTTCTCACCGTAGTCTGCCGTCCTGAGCAGCCGCCCCTCCAGGGATGATTTTGGTGATGAAGATGCTGGGGTCGTCGCCAATGTGGGGATTGTCGGTGCCGCCAGCGATACTGAACCCCAAACCAGAGTTACCCTGCAAGAGTGGGTCAAGAGATGCATGTGAGAGATCTGACAGCAAGTTTGGTTTGTGCTTATGAAATACACAGAGACCTATGCGCAGAAACGAGGAATGGCGCGCTTGTGTGTGAGTGCGGAAGCACCAAACATGAACATGGGTACCGAACACCCTCAACCCTGGAGGAAGGTGGACAAGAATCTATCTAGAGGGCTGTGCGTGTGTGTGGTTTTCCCTTTAGAGTTGGGCCCCGATGGTCTAGTGTTGTATGTGGGTGCAAGGTTGTTCTTGCAGGCTAGACGCACTGGGGTGTGGTGTGTGGTTTATTACTCTAGGGCTGTGGCCTGCTGCTGGAGCAGTGTGCGCATTCCCACAAGGTAGGTTCCTTCCACAGCCAGGCCCTCTTGGGGGGTGGTGTGTGTGTGTGGTTTGTTACAATAGAGCTGAGGCCCATTGCTGAAGCATTGTGCATGTCTTCGTGTGCATATATGTGAGTGAGGAAGACCCCCAGGCGGGGCTTTAACTGTGGAGCTGTGCATGTCAGTGAATGTTATTCCTAAAGGACTGTTTTAGAGTAGTACGTTTGTATCTGTACACCGGTGGGACGGTTGATGTCCCAGGGCTAGGGCCATTAATGTAACTGTACACCTGTGGGACGGTTGATACTCCAGGGAGGGGCCATTGATGTATCTGTACACCTGTGGGACGGTTGATACTCCAGGGAGGGGCCATTGATGTATCTGTACACCTGTGGGATGGCTGATGCGCTCCAGGACTGGGGCCCATTGATATATCTGTACACCTGTGGGATGGTTGATACTCCAAACTTGTGGCCCATTGATGTAGCTGTACACCTGTGGCAACATTGATGTATCTGTACACTTGTTGGACGGTTGATACTCCAGGGAGGGGGCCATTGATGTATCTGTACACCTGTGGGAAGGTTGATACTCCAGGGAGGGGGCATTGATGTATCTGTACACCTGTGGGACGGTTGATACTCCAGGGAGGGGGCCACTGATATATCTGTACATCTGTGAGACGGTTGATGCCCCAGGGCTGGTGCCATTGATGTATCTGTACACCTGTGGGAAGGTTGATACTCCAGGGAGGGGGCATTGATGTATCTGTACACCTGTGGGACGGTTGATACTCCAGGGAGGGGGCCACTGATATATCTGTACATCTGTGAGACGGTTGATGCCCCAGGGCTGGTGCCATTGATGTATCTGTACACCTGTGAGATGGTTGAAACTCCAGAATAATGGCACATTGATGTATATTCACACTGGTGAATACTCCAGGCCTGGGGCCATTGATGTATCTGTACACCTGAGGGATGGTTGATACTCCAGGGAGGGGGCCATTGATGTATCTGTACACCTGTGGGAATGTTGATACTCCAGAATTATGGCACATTGATGTATATTCACACTGGTGAATACTCCAGGGCTGGGGCCATTGATGCATCTGTACACCTGTGGGACGGTTGATGCCCCAGGGCTGGGGCCATTGATGTTTCTGTACACCTGAGGGATGGTTGATACTCCAGGGAGGGGGCCATTGATGTATCTGTACACCTGTGGGACGGTTGATACTCCAGGGAGGGGCCATTGATGTATCTGTACACCTGTGGGACGGTTGATGCCCCAGGGCTGGGGCCATTGATGTATCTCTACAGCTCTGGGACGGTTGATGCCCCAGGGCTGGGGCCATTGATGTATCTGTACACCTGTGGGACGGTTGATACTCCAGGGAGGGGCCATTGATGTATCTGTACACCTGTGGGACGGTTGATGCCCCAGGGCTGGGGCCATTGATGTTTCTGTACACCTGTGGGACGGTTGATAATCCAGGGCTGGGGCCCATTGCAGGAGCTGTACAACTCACAAACGTGAGGGTTGTTACAACAGGGCTGAGGCACATTGGTAAAAAAGTCCATGTGTGTGAGGGTTGCTACTACAGGACTGGGGCCCTTGGTGGAACAATGCAGGTGAGTGAGGGTTGTTACTTCAAAGCTATGGTTTGTTGGCGAGTAGTGCATTTGTGCGAGGGATGTTGTTAAAAAACTGGGGCCCTTTGGTGGAGCAATGCAGGACGTTACTCCAGGATTATGGCCCCCAGTGAAGAGTGAGTGTAGAGATTCAGGGTTGAATGAATGTGGAATACTGAAGTGCCCTCAGTCTCCGAGATTAAGACCTCTCTTTGGGATAGATTCCATGGTGGTACAGTGTTTGGGGGTTTGGGAAATCTGCCACCAACTGAACACCTCTCCCTTCCTCCCCCCCAACCCCTAATACTTCTCCAAGCCCAGAAGACCTCAGCCAGAGTCCAAAGAGGACGAGCTTACCCGCTCTAGTGTAATCTCTTCGTACTCCATCTCGCCTTCGGTCCCATTCACCTGCAGGGCAAGCAGAGGGGAAGCCTGGTTATTCCTACAGATCCCTCCTACACACGCCCCACCCCTGAAGATGCGCTCCATACTCACATATGCCGGCGCTTCCAACGTATCCGCATTCACAATGATGGGAGGAGAGTTTGCCTACGGAGAGAAAGGAGGGACACATAAGGAGGATGGCAGTACCAGAGGACCCAATATCATGTTTTACACTCCTGCCTTCTCCGCTGAGTAGAGAAGAAGGCCTTCTGCCCCCTTCCATCAACTGCTGCGGCCACACAGAGACCCAGGGAGCAGAGGGCAGCAGGACACTTGACTGTGTACAGCCCTGTCTGCCCTCCATCCATTCACATGGATTCAACACTGGCTCGAGCCTAGGAGCAGGGAAGGCCAGAGTAGGGTCAAAGGACAATGTTAAAAGACCCCCGGTTTGCTTTCAATCACTCTACGGAGTCTACGTAGAATCCAGGCGTTGCGCAACCCATCAAACATGCTCTGCTATCAGCGTTGCGCACTCTGGAGCCAACCAGTGCCAGGATGGACGGCCTATTCTGCTCTTTCTGAGCTCCTTGGAAGGCAGACAGACCCAAAGGCGCTGGTCCAGAAGAGGCCAATGTGCTCCCAAGATATCCTCGCTTTGAGAAACCACAAAGACTCCAATATCAGAAATGTTGGCTCTCAGAGCTGGTGGCCCCAGCCACGCCAGTCCCCACATGCTCTGCCTGCTGCCATCACGTCTTACAGGAGCATACTTCAAGGATGAATGAATGCCTCAATCTACAGGTGAATCAATGGAAAGACACTGCAATCTCACTGCTGAATAACAACACTTGGTCACAAAACAATCAATTCGACATTTCCTAAGAGGAAGTTCAAGTCAATATTTTAATGTCCAATGGGGGTGCGCGACTCACAAAGTCCATTAGTCAATTATATATGTAAAAATATAATTTCTTTATTTTGAATTGTGTTAAAGAACATCACACATAAACACTCCAGCCAACGCGTTTCATTCCCATATCGGGAACTTCATCAGGGCTTATATATAGATTTCCTTGGGTGGTAAGTTTACATAAATGAGTAGAAGTGGTCCCGTGTATTCAACTGGGGCCCAGCAACGCAATGGTTAGCGTATTGACTCCTTATAAATCGGTTTCCTTCGATGGTAAGCTTGCACAAGTGAATAACAGGTCCCGTGTACTGCACTGGAACCCAACGACGTAGTAGTGAACGTATTAACTCCTATAAGAGATGAGTTTCTTCAGGAGAAATCAATTGGACTTAGGCTGTGCGGCTGGGCAGTGCAAAATTCAACCTGGGCAGCATCAATTTATTTAGTAGGGCGACAGGGCATTGAATGGGTGCCTGAAGCCGTGCAGCCGAGAACGTGCTGCTGTAGCTGGCTAATGAATGCAAGTCAATATTCTACTGCTCAAAATGTGAATTAAATACGGCTTTGTTTTAAAGACTGCTTTACTTATGTAAGAAAAAACCTTGAATAGTTTTTGGGAAAATTACACATTTTTCCAACTAGAATTCTGTATTCCTTTGATCCTTTGCACAGCGTCTTCAATATCCAAAGTTATTAGAAATCAGTGGTGAGCTGAGAGTTTACAAAGATTTCGCTGCTTTGAACTATTTGTGGTAAAACATACATTTGACCTTCAGTGAAGAATGTCATGATCCGTCGAAGAAAGCAGCAACAACGGAAGGTTTTGAGCCGGACTTTACATCAGAAACCCACCTTCCCCAGGGATATAAATGTCAAAATACATACATTTAAAAAAAAAAAAAAGGTCCAGAAGTCAAAAGAACTCCTGCCCTAGCATATTGTTAGATCCTATACTTTTCGAAGTGCAGCGTCTAAGTGTCAAAGGTCCAGAAGTCAAAAGAACTCCTGCCCTAGCATATTGTTAGATCCTATACTTTTCGAAGTGCAGCGTCTAAGTGTCAAAGGTCCAGAAGTCAAAAGAACTCCTGCCCTAGCATATTGTTAGATCCTATACTTTTCGAAGTGCAGCGTCTAAGTGTCAAAGGTCCAGAAGTCAAAAGAACTCCTGCCCTAGCATATTGTTAGATCCTATACTTTTCGAAGTGCAGCGTCTAAGTGTCAAAGGTCCAGAAGTCAAAAGAACTCCTGCCCTAGCATATTGTTAGATCCTATACTTTTCGAAGTGCAGCGTCTAAGTGTCAAAGGTCCAGAAGTCAAAAGAACTCCTGCCCTAGCATATTGTTAGATCCTATACTTTTCGAAGTGCAGCGTCTAAGTGTCAAAGGTCCAGAAGTCAAAAGAACTCCTGCCCTAGCATATTGTTAGATCCTATACTTTTCGAAGTGCAGCGTCTAAGTGTCAAAACCCGATTACAAATTTCCATTGGCACCAGACTATTATTTTCCTGATCCAAAACCCTAAGACGGGTTTAATTTAAGTTAATAGGCACAAGACTATAAATAAACATGACAAGGAAAAAAGAAATACTTCAAAAGACTTGCCATAAATGATATCACTTAAAACAAAATAATTCCGCATTCGAATCTTTCGGGACATGTCCCTGCGCAAACCACCCCCAGGAAATATGTAATCTGAAGTTCAATTCGGAGCAGCTCCAGCTAAAATGCTAACGAGTTCTTGTGCGGATCTCCGTTTTATAGAAATGTAATAGTAAAATATATAAAATATCAACTCCAATATACAAGATTTACAAATATTTTTTATATTTAAAGTAAAAAATATATTTGAAGCTACATTTAAAAATTTAAAATAATTGTGTTTCGTATTTCCTGTACAGTAACACCTATAGATACCCAAGTGTAGCTGCCAAGTCCAAATCCAAGGTCAAGGAAATTATTCTGAGTGGCTTCAGAACCATTTCTCGCTGAAGGCATCATCGAGCGGTCAGATTCCGCTGAGTGGGTGGATGGATCTGCTTTCGACGTACTGTTTCTACACGAAGCAGTGAGGAACCCGCTGCATGCTGCAGCGGCTCGTCTCTCAGCGGCTGCGCGGGGTCGGCGGGCTGAAGGTGGCGTCTGCCGGGAGCTGCTGCAGAGCATTAACTGAAGGAGGGATATCTTTTGAATGAGGTTCACTGTGAAGCGTTTTAAATAGGTCAGCAAGAGTCACCCCGTCCCAACAAGCCAAAGCCTCTATTTTCTAACCCATTCCTATCATTCCATTCCTACTCCAAACTCTACTAAACACGTATGAAATCAAGAGCACAAACTTAACACAACTAATGCACAAGAAAAAACAAAAAGAAGGTTGCACTAACCTACTAACTACTAATCTGGGGTTCCGTAGTAGATCCATGGCAACATTTTAGTTGAGGAAAGTGGGAGATTTTTACAAAATAGTCAGGATAATGCATTTCTTCCATTGAATTAGAGGGAATTTTAGGCGGGAGAAAGCCAAAATGACGCCATTTTTTGCTTCAAAAGTAGTACGTCTCCCACCTGAATCGAGTCTATTGGCATCTATGGGAGTAGCGTGCTACTCATCAAAAAAGCACTTCAATGCCTCGTCAGGGTTCGCAAGTGCTATATAAATACATTTACAATTACAGTATTGTAAACCCACAACAAGTCTTGTGGTCAGGCTTCACTAAAAGCTGTCCTCCAGGTTCCCACCAGTACTCTAAGAGGGTGAGGAGGTAAAGCTCAGGTCAGGCGGAGTCGGCCATCTTGAATCTGGCTTCCTTGGTTTGTCTATAACCCACACCCTGCCCATCAGTACTCTAAGAGGGTGAGGAGGTAAAGCTCAGGTCAGGCGGAGTCGGCCATCTTGAGTCTGGCTTCCTTGGTTTGTCTATAACCCACACCCTGCCCATCAGTACTCTAAGAGGGTGAGGAGGTAAAGCTCAGGTCAGGCGGAGTCGGCCATCTTGAGTCTGGCTTCCTTGGTTTGTCTATAACCCACACCCTGCCCACCAGTATCCACCAGGAAGGCCCCAGCAACGCACCACCATGCAGGGGTAAAAGTGTACGCCTCCGCAGAGCTGTTATTTCTTCTTTTTTAATGTGGTTTCTTTCTCCTTCTGCCATTGTGTTTGTGCTGGAGTTTAGCCAATGCTCCTGCCTGCCGGCATTTCGGCGATAAATTGTTGCTTTAGAGATTACATTCTCAGGTCTCCTCTTTATTCTAACCCACCGGGGTAAACACCTGCCAAACCCGTGCTTGTGAGGGCTCAGGGAAGCACTGGCAGGACGCTGCAAGGAAACAGACTGACTCAATCCATCAATCAATCAGTAGATTTGTAGAGCGTTTCATGTCACCCGTGAGGGTTTCCAGGCGCTGGAAGGGTTCAGTTGACTGACCCTGTCCCAGTCCTGCAGGCTTTGCAGAGGCACTGGTCTGGCACTGCAAGGCTCCGCTGTGTTAAGAGCGACACACTGCCAGTAGCACGGCCTTTGCAGTAGTAGCAGAAATGTAGGTAAGAGTGGGGGGGGCTGTGGGAGAACTGTGGTGAGAGTGACACATGCCAGTAGCAGGGCCTTTGGCACTGAAGTGGACATGCAGGTGTGCAGGAGCCCTGTGTTATTGGGAGTGCTGAACGGAGAGCCACACATTGCTTTTAGGATGGACCTTGGAGAGGTAGTGGAGATGTACCTGAGAGGGGACGGGAAAGAAGGGGGGTAATTGGTATTGAGAGTGACACAGGGCAGCCCTGTGCTGAGAGTGACACAGGGCAGCCCTGTGCTGAGAGTGACACAGGGCAGCCCTGTGCTGAGAGTGACACAGGGCAGCCCTGTGCTGAGAGTGACACAGGGCAGACCTGTGCTGAGAGTGACACAGGGCAGCCCCGTGCTGAGAGTGACACAGGGCAGCCCCGTGCTGAGAGTGACACAGGGCAGCCCCGTGCTGAGAGCACGCAGGGCAGCCCCGTGCTGAGAGCGACGCGGGGCAGCCCCGTGCTATGAGCGACGCGGGGCAGCCCCGTGCGGAGAGCGACGCGGGGCAGCCCCGTGCGGAGAGCGACGCGGGGCAGCCCCGTGCCGGGTTCGATGCGGGGCAGCCCCGTGCTCAGAGCGACGCGGGGCAACCCCGTGCCGAGAGCGACGCGGAGCAGCCCCGTGCCGAGAGCGACGCGGGGCAGCCCCGTGCCGAGAGCGACGCGGGGCAGCCCCGTGCCGAGAGCGACGCGGGGCAGCCCCGTGCCGAGAGCGACGCGGGGCAGCCCCGTGCGGAGAGCGATGCGGGGCAGCCCCGTGCGGAGAGCGATGCGGGGCAGCCCCGTGCTCAGAGCGACGTGGGGCAGCCCCGTGCTGAGAGTGACGCAAGGGAGCCTTGTGCTCAGTGACACAAGGAAGCCCTGTGCTCAGTGACACAAGGCAGCCCTGTGCTGAGAGTGACGCAAGGCAGCCCTGTGCTGAGAGTGACGCAAGGCAGCCCTGTGCTGAGAGTGACGCAAGGCAGCCCTGTTCTGAGAGTGACGCAAGGCAGCCCTGTGCTGAGAGTGACGCAAGGCAGCCCTGTGCTGAGAGTGACGCAAGGCAGCCCTGTGCTGAGTGACGCAAGGGAGCCCTGTGCTGAGAGTGACGCAAGGGAGCCCTGTGCTGAGAGTGACACAGGGCAGCCCTGTGCTGAGAGTGACACAGGGCAGCCCTGTGCTGAGAGTGACACAGGGCAGCTCTGTGCTGAGAGTGACACAGGGCAGCTCTGTGCTGAGAGTGACGCAAGGGAGCCCTGTGCTGAGAGTGACGCAAGGGAGCCCTGTGCTGAGAGTGACGCAAGGCAGCCCTGTGCTGAGAGTGACGCAAGGCAGCCCTGTGCTGAGAGTGACGCAAGGCAGCCCTGTGCTGAGAGTGACGCAAGGCAGCCCTGTGCTGAGAGTGACGCAAGGCAGCCCCGTGCTGAGAGTGATGCAAGGGAGCCCCGTGCTGAGAGCGACGCAGGGCAGCCCCGTGCTGAGAGCGAAGCAGGGCAGCCCCGTGCTGAGAGCGAAGCAGGGCAGCCCCGTGCTGAGAGCGAAGCAGGGCAGCCCCGTGCTGAGAGCGACGCAGAGCAGCCCTGTGTTTTAGTGACACAAGGCAGCCCTGTGCTCAGTGACGCAAGGCAGCCTTGTGCTCAGTGACGCAAGGCAGCTCTGTGCTGAGAGTGACGCAAGGCAGCCCTGTGCTGAGAGTGACGCAAGGCAGCCCTGTGCTGAGAGTGACGCAAGGCAGCCCTGTGCTGAGAGCGACACAAGGCAGCCCTGTGCTGAGAGCGACGCAAGGCAACCCTGTGCTGAGAGTGACGCAAGGCAGCCCTGTGCTGAGAGTGACGCAAGGGAGCCCTGTGCTGAGAGTGACGCAGGGCAGACCTGTGCTGAGAGTGACGCAAGGGAGCCCCGTGCTGAGAGCGAAGCAGGGCAGCCCCGTGCTGAGAGCGAAGCAGGGCAGCCCCGTGCTGAGAGCGAAGCAGAGCAGCCCTGTGTTCAGTGACACAAGGCAGCCCTGTGCTCAGTGACGCAAGGCAGCCCTGTGCTCAGTGACGCAAGGCAGCCCTGTGCTGAGAGTGACGCAAGGCAGCCCTGTGCTGAGAGCGACACAAGGCAGCCCTGTGCTGAGAGCGACACAAGGCAGCCCTGTGCTGAGAGCGACACAAGGCAGCCCTGTGCTGAGAGCGACACAAGGCAGCCCTGTGCTGAGAGCGACACAAGGCAGCCCTGTGCTGAGAGCGACACAAGGCAGCCCTGTGCCGAGAGTGACACAAGGCAGCCATGTGCCGAGAGTGACACAAGGCAGCCCTGTGCCGAGAGCGACACATGGCAGCCCTGTGCCGAGAGCGACACATGGCAGCCCTGTGCTGAGAGCGACACAAGGCAGCCCTGTGCTGAGTGACACAAGGCAGCCCTGTGCTGAGAGCGACACAAGGCAGCTGAGAGCGACACAAGGCAGCCCTGTGCGGAGAGCGACACAAGGCAGCCCTGTGCTGAGTGACGCAAGGCAGCCCTGTGCTGAGAGTGACGCAGGGCAGCCCTGTGCTGAGAGCGACACAAGGCAGCCCTGTGCTGAGAGCGACACAAGGCAGCCCTGTGCTGAGAGCGACACAAGGCAGCCCTGTGCTGAGAGCGACACAAGGCAGCCCTGTGCTGAGAGCGACACAAGGCAGCCCTGTGCTGAGAGCGACACAAGGCAGCCCTGTGCCGAGAGTGACGCAGGGCAGCCCTGTGCTGAATGACACAAGGCAGCCCTGTGCTGAGAGCGACACAAGGCAGCCCTGTGCTGAGAGCGACACAAGGCAGCCCTGTGCTGAGAGCGACGCAGGGCAGCCCTGTGCTGAGAGCAACGCAGGGCAGCCCTGTGCTGAGAGCGACGCAGGGCAGCCCTGTGCTGAGAGCGACGCAGGGCAGCCCTGTGCTGAATGACACAAGGCAGCCCTGTGCTGAGAGCGACACAAGGCAGCCCTGTGCTGAGAGCGACACAAGGCAGCCCTGTGCTGAGAGCGACACAAGGCAGCCCTGTGCTGAGAGCGACACAAGGCAGCCCTGTGCTGAGTGACACAAGGCTCCCCTTTGCTGAGAGTGACGCAGGGAAGCCCTGTGCTGAGTGTGACGCAAGGCAGCCCTGTGCGGAGAGTGACGCATGGCAGCCCTGTGCTGAGAGCGACGCAGGGCAGCCCTGTGCTGAGAGTGACACAGGGCTCCCCTCTGCTGAGAGTGACGCAGGGCTCCCCTCTGCTGAGAGTGACGCAGGGCAGCCCTGTGCTGAGTGTGACGCAGGGCAGCCCTGTGCTGAGAGCGACGCAAGGCAGCCCTGTGCTGAGAGCGACACAAGGCAGCCCTGTGCTGAGAGCGACACAAGGCAGCCCTGTGCTGAGAGCGACACAAGGCAGCCCTGTGCTGAGAGCGACACAAGGCAGCCCTGTGCTGAGAGCGACACAAGGCAGCCCTGTGCTGAGTGACACAAGGCTCCCCTTTGCTGAGAGTGACGCAGGGAAGCCCTGTGCTGAGTGTGACGCAAGGCAGCCCTGTGCAGAGAGTGACGCATGGCAGCCCTGTGCTGAGAGCGACGCAGGGCAGCCCTGTGCTGAGACTGACACAGGGCAGCCCTGTGCTGAGAGTGACACAGGGCAGCCCTGTGCTGAGAGTGACACAGGGCAGCCCTGTGCTGAGAGTGACACAGGGCAGCCCTGTGCTGAGAGTGACACAGGGCAGCCCTGTGCTGAGAGTGACACAGGGCAGCCCTGTGCTGAGAGCGACACGAGGCAGCTGAGAGCGACACAAGGCAGCCCTGTGCTGAGTGGCACAAGTCTCCCCTTTGCTGAGAGTGACGCAGGGCAGCCCTGTGCTGAGTGTGACGCAAGGCAGCCCTGTGCGGAGAGGGACGCATGGCAGCCCTGTGCGGAGAGCGACGCAGGGCAGCCCTGTGCTGAGTGACACAGGGCAGCCCTGTGCTGAGTGTGACGCAAGGCAGCCCTGTGCGGAGTGTGACGCAAGGCAGCCCTGTGCGGAGTGACACAAGGCAGCCCTGTGCTGAGAGTGACACAAGGCAGCCCTGTGCTGAGAGTGACGCAGGGCAGCCCTGTGCTGAGAGCGACACAAGGCAGCCCTGTGCTGAGAGACACAAGGCAGCCCTGTGCTGAGTGACACAAGGCAGCCCTGTGCTGAGAGCGACACAAGGCAGCTGAGAGCGACACAAGGCAGCTGAGAGCGACACAAGGCAGCCCTGTGCCGAGAGCGACACAAGGCAGCCCTGTGCCGAGAGCGACACAAGGCAGCCCTGTGCCGAGAGCGACACAAGGCAGCCCTGTGCCGAGAGCGACACAAGGCAGCCCTGTGCCGAGAGCGACACAAGGCAGCCCTGTGCCGAGAGCGACACAAGGCAGCCCTGTGCCGAGAGCGACACAAGGCAGCCCTGTGCCGAGAGCGACACAAGGCAGCCCTGTGCTGAGTGACACATTGCCGGTGACTTGGCCTGTCATGCTGAGGCACAGCTTATGGGAAATGCTGGATGCACATATGTGGCAGCAGTGCAGCGCGCGGCACCTGCCTTGTGCACACTGCCTCACCTGCCAGATCTTTACTGTCCTACCAGACCGGACAGGACACAAGTGTCGGCACAACAGATGGGACAGCCCCCACTGTCCACCCTCCAGCTGCCCTGGTTGCAAGAGAGCTGGTGGTGCATCAGGTGAAGCCTGGATGATGCAGGGTTGGTTTGAGTGTTTTGTTCTGTTGGCTTTTGACACAGTTGTAGTGTGACACGGTGCCATTTCTGCGTCTTAGGGGTGACGTTGCATGACAGTGTGGTGTTGGTAAGTCCAGTGTGTTCCACTGTGCCATCTGTGTTGTGTGCTTTGTGTCTCCGAATTGCACTGCGGGTAGTAAGTGAATCTAGGGTCCTGACCGCTGCGTTGACCCACGAGAGAGGTGTTGGTGCATTCGATCAGTTCTTTTCAATGGATGGTGTTTGGTGTAGGACAGGTCCGAGTTCGGTACAACATCAAGTTGTAACTTACAGTTGTAACTTACAGTTGTTACTTAAGCGATAGTGTAAGTGCTGAGGGGAATAAGGACAGTAGGTAGGGTGATACCTGGTAGGAAGGAGAGCCATGGGGTGAAGCCTGGGAGGGAAGGAGAAGTCCTGGAAGAGGACGCCTGGGAGGTGGAGAGAGACTTGGGAGAAGAGGCCTTGTATCTGAGAGGAGACCAGGGAAGTGAGGAGAGGAGGGCCTCAGCAGAGGGGAGGAAACAAGGGAAGTGAGGAGAGGAGGCCCCCAGTAGAGGAGAGGAGGCCAGGGAAGTGAGGAGAGGAGGCCCCCAGTAAAGGAGAGGAAACCAGCGAAGTGAGAGGAGGCCCCCAGCAGAGGTGAGGAAACAAGGGAAGTGAGGAGAGGAGGCCCCCAGTAGGGAAAGAGGACACCAGCGAAGTGAGGAGAGGAGGCCCCCAGTAGAGGAGAGGAGGCCAGGGAAGTGAGGCGAGGAGGCCCCCAGTAAGGAGAGGATACCAGGGAAGTGAGGAGAGGAGGCCTCCAGTAAAGGAGAGGAAACCAGGGAAGTGAGGAGAGGAGGCCCCCAGTAAGGGGAGAGGAAACCGGGGAAGAGAGGAGAGGAGGCCCCCAGTAAGGGAGAGGATACTAGGGAAGTGAGGAGAGGAGGCCCCCAGTAGAGGAGAGGCGGCCATGGAAGTGAGGAGAGGAGGAGGCCCCCAGTAAGGGAGAGGATACCAGGGAAGTGAGGAGAGGAGGCCCCCAGTAAGGGAGAGGAAACCGGGGAAGTGAGGAGAGGAGGCCCCCAGTAGAGGAAAGGAAACCGGGGAAGTGAGGAGAGGAGGCCCCCTATAGGGGAGAGGCGGCCATGGAAGTGAGGAGAGGAGGAGGCCCCCAGTAAGGGAGAGGATACCAGGGAAGTGAGGAGAGGAGGCCCCCAGTAAGGTAGAGGAAACCGGGGAAGTGAGGAGAGGAGGCCCCCAGTAGAGGAAAGGAAACCGGGGAAGTGAGGAGAGGAGGCCCCCAGTAGGGGAGAGGAAACCGGGGAAGTGAGGAGAGGAGGCCCCCAGTAGAGGAGAGGAAACCGGGGAAGTGAGGAGTAGAGGCCCCCAGTAGAGGAGAGGAAACCGGGGAAGTGAGGAGAGGAGGCCCCCAGTAGGGGAGAGGAAACCGGGGAAGTGAGGAGAGGAGGCTCTCAGTAGAGGAGAGGAGACCGGGGAAGTGAGGAGAGGAGGGCCCCAGTAAGGGGAGAGGAAACCGGGGAAGAGAGGAGAGGAGGCCCCCAGTAAGGGAGAGGAAACCGGGGAAGTGAGGAGAGGAGGCCCCCAGTAAGGGAGAGTAAACCGTGGAAGTGAGGAGAGGAGGCCCCCAGTAGAGGAGAGGAAACCGGGGAAGTGAGGAGAGGAGGCCCCCAGTAAGGGAGAGGAAACCAGGGAAGTGAGGAGAGGAGGCCCCCAGTAAGGGAGAGGAAACCGGGGAAGTGAGGAGAGGAGGCCCCCAGTAAGGGAGAGGAAACCAGGGAAGTGAGGAGAGGAGGCCCCCAGTAAGGGAGAGGAAACCAAGGAAGTGAGGAGAGGAGGCCCCCAGTAAGGGAGAGGAAACCGGGGAAGTGAGGAGAGGAGGCCCCCAGTAGAGGAAAGGAAACCGGGGAAGTGAGAGGAGGCCCACAGTAGGGGAGAGGAAACCGGGGAAGTGAGGAGAGGAGGCCCCCAGTAGAGGAGAGGAAACCGGGGAGGTGAGGAGAGGAGGCCCCCAGTAGAGTAGAGGAAACCGGGGAAGTGAGGAGAGGAGGCCCCCAGTAGGGGAGAGGAAACTGGGGAAGTGAGGAGAGGAGGCTCCCAGTAGGGGAGAGGACACAGTGGAAGTGGGGAGAGGAAATCAGGGAAGTGAGGAGAGGAGGCCCCCTGTAGAGGAGAGGAGGCCCCCAGTAGAGGAGAGGAAACCGGGGAAGTGAGGAGAGGAGGCCCCCAGTAGAGGAGAGGAAACCGGGGAAGTGGGGAGAGGAGGCCCCCAGTAGGGGAGAGGACACGAGGGAAGTTGAAAGAGGAGGCTCCCAGTAGAGGAGAGGAAACCGGGGAAGTGAGGAGAGGAGGCTCCCAGTAGGGTAGAGGACACAGTGGAAGTGGGGAGAGGAGGCCCCCAGCAGAGGAGAGGAGGCCCCCAGGAGAGGAGGCCCCCAGTAGAGGAGAGGAGGCCCCCAGTAGAGGAGAGGAAACCAATGAAGTGAGGAGAGGAGGCTCCCAGTAGAGGAGAGGACACAAGGGAAGTTGAAAGAGGAGGCCCCCAGTAGAGGAGCGGAGGCCCCCTGTAGAGGAGAGGAGGCCCCCTGTAGAGGAGAGGAGGCCCCCTGTAGAGGAGAGGAGGCCTATTAAGCAAGGAAAGGCCTTGGAGAGAATGACAGGGAGGGCGAGGAGAGAGCTCGGGAGATGAGGAGAGGCCTCTGGGTGAAGAGAGAGGCGTGTGAGAGTAGGCCTAGTAGGTAAGAGAGGCCTGGGGGTGAAGAGACAGGCCTGGTAAGTGTAAATAATGCCTATGAGAGGGCTGTAGCGTAGCGAGGAGACAGCCCTGGAGATGGGGAGACCTGGAGAACGAAAAGAGGCCTGAGGAGTAAGGAAGGGATTGGGTGAAGGCCTGTGAGAGCCCGGGGAATGAGGGGAGGCCTGGGGGTGCAGAGAGAGGCCAGTGAGAGTAGGCCTAGTAGGTAACAGAGGCCTGGGAAGTGCGGATAGGCCTCAGAAGTAAAAAAGAAGGTTGAACCAAAATCTGACAGTGGAACCCTCAAAAAATACAGCACCTGAGCTGCTATCCCTCTAGTATTATTACCCCTCTATTCTTCTTGGGGTTTGTGTGCACACTGAAACGCACCCACCGTCACAATGCAAATCCTCATGGGATCATAACAATATAGAACACAAGCACAGGTGCACCACACATTAGTTACAAAATATAAAAGTACAAAAATATAATCTATATACAATACAAATATTATTCAAAATTTCTTTTTATTCCAAAATTTTCTTTTTAAAACGTAATTATATGCATCAAATTTTCACAGTGATACAGCCACAGCCGACGCGTTTCGTCCTACTAGAGGACTTCTTCAGGGCTGTTAATTTAAACAAACAGATGTATAGACATCAGTGAACATAAACCAAACAACACATAACATAATACACATACATTTTAAAAGATTAATCCTTTTAGTCAAAAGGCTATTTTGATAATCCTATATACAGAAGCAAAGAAAAAACACAGGCATACTAAAAACAGACAGACTTTTTTTAATATTTACAGGTTCAAGGTGTAAACAGCATTTCTATACATTTTACTTATATTTACAATATAAAAATAAGAGAAGCTATTTCAATGGATATTTCAAAACAATATTAGCTAGAGGCATCCTAACAGAAATTAGATAAATGAAATCACTGAGAAGAGAGAACAACAGAAAGAACAGGGGAAGTAAGGAAAGATAGATACCAGAAAATATACCAAGGATGTGGTCATCATACAAAAGCGCAAGATAAGAAACCACGATTTTAATCATTAACTTAACAATTCTAGAAGTTCCTTTCACTGAAAAGGTGCAAGTGGACGAATAGAGGAACCTACCGCTGATAACTTTAAAGAAGTCAATCACCACAAGGAGGAAGAGTCAAAGGAATAACCAGAGAAACTGCCTATCTCTCGTTCCTCATCTAAATCGTGTTTATCCAGAATACCTACAAAGAGATAGATGAAGGTTTATACACCAAAAATAGCTACTAAAAAAGGACCTGCACAGATTGGAACCAAAATACTTACTTCATGTCAGAAGTTTAAGCAATGTTCCTCAGAGCTATCGATGTTAAAAGAATATGAAAGGCAAGGATATCAAAAAGAATGGCTAAAGGGGCAAGGCGTGCATGAAGATTAGAAGCTTGCCGCCTATTGATGATCGCCCGGTTCAGTCACCTGAAAGAACAGAAGTAACCATAATACATTTTCATAGAGTCCCTACTGACACAAGATTAGTACTCAGTCAAAACGTCAGATTACCCCATCTAAATGAGAGCAAGCAAGAGCTGCACGAGAGAGTGATGATCTCCCCACTATGACTTCCAAGCAAGTGTTACATTTATCCTCAATTTGCCACCAAAATACATTTCCATAAAAAGTCCTATGTGCCCTCAGATCTATGACATAAGTTCTAACCACAATATATGGCTAGACCCACGTTCACAGGACACCATACTCATGTGATACTGATTAAAAATGGTCATGATGTTACAAGAATGAGGCTCCAATACTTACATAGGTATCATATCACTAGCCCCAAAACCGTATACTGCAAACCCAAGCCTTATCAGTTCCAATGCAAAATATATGTGCAGGAACTGTTGTTGATAGTCTATAATATAAGCAAAAGAGAAGATAAAAAATCATCATTGATTGCCCAGGCTTAACTTGGGCATTATCATAATATCAACACAAAAACGAGCAATGAGAGAGAAGTGTATATAGTGACCATCATATTAATCACCCTGTGTAAAGCCCGGAGTCTTGCCTCATAGCTGTTAGGTTAGGGCGGTTTTACCGAAATATACTCTAATCCATCTCCCCCTCAGAAAGGCATGTACCACATAGTCGCTTAACTAAAAGCAATACAACCCAAAATAGAAAGATAACAACTAAAAATTAAAGAAATGGGGCGGCAAGTAAGGCAAAACGGCATGTTCCCAAAGCACGCTTTGCCGATATTAGACTATCAAACAGTCCAATTACGATCCACCACCACTCCCCCTTAGAGAGGTATGCACAGCATAACTACTCAGTTACGGGTAGTACGACCAAAAGGAGAAAATATATATATATATATATAACAGAATAAGGAAATGGGGCGGCAATCGAGCGAGACAGCGTATTCCCTAATAAAGCTTACCGGTATAAGACTATCAACAGGTTTCCAAACGCCAGACGTCACGGCAGGAGAGACGGAGGACCAATTACTTGCCCGAGCCGATTTAAATACTCGCGGCAGTCAAGATAGATTGTGAGCAGCTGAGTCTCATCAGAAAATGTCTTTTGAGAAAAGAACAAACTAGACCGTATTTCATGGCGGCCATCTTATAATGGCAATAATATCATCAGCGCGCATATGCTCGAAAAAGTAACCACGATCCAGCCGAAGCTGACCCGAGCATACGAAAACAATAAGTATCCCCAAGAAAATAAACAATATAAAGTCAATACGAGAAAAATTATTATTTATTATTCTTTATTTTTTATTTATTTATATACGCGCCCCAAACCAAAAACGCCTCAGAATCAGCCAATATCTAACACAATATAGGAATCCTATTTCGTCCAGATCGGGAAAATCACCAGGGTACATTGAACGACAGTCTAACCTGTAGGTAATGCCCTCCGGTGCATGCCTTATCCAAAAGGGAAAATATAAATGTGGATAAATCGTGGCAGCCATCTTAAAACCGGGTATAAGGATCAAATAATTGGCATGCTGTACAGTATTCAAAAATGTAAATAAATTGGTGCCAGCATAATCCTACATAGAAACGGACCATGGATGATACAAAAGCTTTATAAAATAGTATCACAGCGCAAAGATACAAGCTGTATTCATGAAAACCAACCTCACTATTAAAAAGAAGGTGGCACAGGGATAACTACCCCACTGACGCGGAATTCACTCCAACCCCACATAATGCATTAATCATAGTAAAAAAGAAGGCCAGTGAGAGGGCAGGGGCGAAGAGAGAGCCCTGGAAAGCAGGAGAGGCCTGGAGGTCGAAAACAGGCCTGGGGAATAAGGAAAGGCCTGGGTCGAGAGGAAAAGGCTTGAGAGAGCCCGAGGGATGAGGGGAGGCCTGTGGAATGAAGAGAGGCCTGGGGATCATTAGGGGCCAATGAAGTGAGGAGAGGCCTGTGAGGTGGCTTGGTGGGGACAGAATGCCAGGGAGGTGAAGGGAGGCCGGGAGGGGGAAGGGAGGCCGGGAGGGGGAAGGGAGGCCGGGAAGGTGAAGGGAGGCCGGGAAGGTAAAGGGAGGCCGGGAGGGTGCATGGAGGTCGGGAGGGTGCATGGAGGTCGGGAGGGTGCATGGAGGTCGGGAGGGAGCATAGAGGTCGGGAGGGTGCATGGAGGTCGGGAGGGAGCATAGAGGTCGGGAGGGAGCATAGATGTCGGGACGGTGAAGGGAGGTCGGGACGGTGAAGGGAGGCCGGGAGGGTGAAGGGAAGGCGGGAGGGTGAAGGGAAGGCGGGAGGGTGAAGGGAGGCCGGGAGGGTGAAGGGAGGCCGGGAGGGTGAAGGGAAGCCAGGAGGGTGAATGGAGGCCAGGAGGGTGAATGGAGGCCAGGAGGGTGAATGGAGGCCAGGAGGGTGAATGGAGGCCAGGAGGGTGAATGGAGGCCAGGAGGGTGAATGGAGGCCAGGAGGGTGAAGGGAGCCCGGGAGGGTGAATAGAGGACGGGAGGGTGAATAGAGGACGGGAGGGTGAATAGAGGACGGGAGGGTGAATATAGGATGGGAGGGTGAAGGGAGGCCGGGAGCGTGAAGGGAGGCCGGGAGGGTGAAGGGAGGCCGGGAGGGTGAAGGGAGGCCAGGACGGTGAATAGAGTCCGGGAGAATGAAGGGAGGCCGGGATGGTGAATAGAGGCCAGGGAGGTGAAGGGAGGCCGGGAGGGTGAAGGGAAGCCAAGAGGGTAAAGGGAAGCCGGGAGGGTGAATAGAGACCAGGGAGGTGAAGGGAGGCCAGGAGGGTGAATAGAGGCTGGGAAGGTGAAGGGAGGCTGGGAGGGTGAAGGGAGGCAGGAACGGTGAATAGAGGCCAGGAGAATGAAGGGAGGCCGGGATGGTGAATAGAGGCCAGGGAGGTGAAGGGAGGCCGGGAGGGTGAAGGGAAGCCAGGAGGGTAAAGGGAAGCCGGGAGGGTGAATAGAGACCAGGGAGGTGAAGGGAGGCCAGGAGGGTGAATAGAGGCTGGGAAGGTGAAGGGAGGCTGGGAGGGTGAAGGGAGGCCGGGAGGGTGAAGGGAGAGCGGGAGGGTGAAGGGAGAGCGGGAGGGTGAAGGGAGAGCGGGAGGGTGAAGGGAGAGCGGGAGGGTGAAGGGAGAGCGGGAGGGTGAATAGAGGCTGGGAAGGTGAAGGGAGGCCGGTAGGGTGAATAGAGGCTGGGAAGGTGAAGGGAGGCTGGGAGGGTGAAGGGAGGCCGGGAGGGTGAAGGGAGAGCAGGATGGTGAAGCGAGGCCAGGGAGGTGTAGGGAGGCCAGGGAGGTGAAGGGAGGCCAGGAGGGTGAATAGAGGCTGGGAAGGTGAAGGGAGGCCGGTAGGGTGAATAGAGGCTGGGAAGGTGAAGGGAGGCTGGGAGGGTGAAGGGAGGCAGGGACGGTGAATAGAGGCCAGGAGAATGAAGGGAGGCCGGGATGGTGAATAGAGGCCAGGGAGGTGAAGGGAGGCCGGGAGGGTGAAGGGAAGCCAGGAGGGTAAAGGGAAGCCGGGAGGGTAAAGGGAAGCCAGGAGGGTGAATAGAGACCAGGGAGGGTGAAGGGAGGCCAGGAGGGTGAATAGAGGCTCGGAAGGTGAAGGGAGGCTGGGAGGGTGAAGGGAGGCCGGGAGGGTGAAGGGAGGCCGGGAGGGTGAAGGGAGAGCGGGAGGGTGAAGCGAGGCCAGGGAGGTGTAGGGAGGCCAGGGAGGTGTAGGGAGGCCAGGGAGGTGTAGGGAGGCCAGGGAGGTGTAGGGAGGCCTAGAGGGTGAATAGAGGCCTGGCAGGTGATAGAGCATGAATCTTAAAAACATATACATGATCAAGAAAAATGAAAATATGAATTTGGAGATTAAACTTTGCACCCATTAGGTAGAAAACATTTTGAAAAGAGACGTTTAGAGTAGTAGAAGCACAGTAAAAGAGTGCTTTAAAACATAAGAGAGAAGTATTCATGCAAATGTATACAATTACATATAATACGTGGAAGAGAAAAAATGGCCTAGCCTGTCATTGAAGAGTGCTATGGGGAAAGAACACTAGGTAGAAAATGTGGTGGGATCGATACTAAATAACATGCAAGAGTCTTGAAATTTGAGAGAATTATATTTGAAATGATATAGATGACAAATTTTATATCTTGAAAGTACAAAAATTTGAGGTTTTTTTTTTAGAATTGACGAATTTTGCAGTAATTAGCATACTTAAGAATAAGTAATGCAATATGATGATAGTATATGAATATTAATACTGAATAATGAGGATTATTCTTTATTTATATCATTAAGTGATGATCGTAAATGCATTCGATGGAGTAAAATGTGAAGACAAGTTAAAGGATTTGTGCTAGAGCAGAACTAGTTGTGACCTTTATTCTACAGTTTTAACAATTACTTAGTGACGATGAAGAATGCGGCCTTTCTGTTTTACAACTGCACGATGTGTGTTCTCGGCACAATTCCATTCTCATGGGAATGGTGAGACCATGAACTGAGGTACCTAAGACACTGTATGTTGTTGTTATGTTTCTTTTGGACTGCCAATGTGGACTTGTGCATTTTTCCGTTCTCATAGCGAACATGGGAAATTTCACTAATGTTTCTAATCTCTAAATGACAATGCGCGTCCGAGCTGGTGATGAACGTTCGATGGTGGTGCGACACCACATGACGCGGACATCTCAACTGATATCCGCACTCAAATTATTTTTCTTTGGGCACACACGCATGTATTTGATTTTCTTTCCTTTGGGGTGCACAGCGCACTCTAGCATTATTTCCTATGCTGAATGAACTCTGAGGATATTTGGATTTAATTTCCGTTGGATTGATGACACGATGCTACAATCGGTAACAGATGGTCTGAGAACTTTCTTGCCGAACTTGAACTCTAACCAGAACTTTCCCTTTTTTAGCTTTATGGTCAATACCCCTAGAGACTTTTAAAATTTCATTTCCTGGGTTACAGTAGGTTATTTCTGTTAGTTGGAGAACCATCCTACTATCTTATGGGTAGTAGGGCTTTGTAAGTGATCTTAAACTATTTCTGCACAAATGCTGAGTGCTCCTATTAAACCTGTCCCATTTCTAACTGAAATGCTAAAGAGATTGCTCACACTAATGAATTTTGATTCTTTAATACAATAACTTTTAAACTCTAAATTGATTGAGACTTATTTGTGTCTATGTTTCTTCATGGAAACTGTGCAGTTGATTGGGACTTGGTCCTAAATTGTTAAATAAGGGAGAGCCTTGGGAAATTCTAGAATCACCCCTCCTATGGTCAGGATTTATGACTTTGGGTTAAGAACCAGGAGCCACTTGAGAATTCACTCTAATTGTAGGAGGGCCCAGTGCAGTTAGGGTGAACAGAGAAAATGTAATATTTCATTTGCATGAAAATGCAATATTATAGAGAAATATAAAAAAGCTCCATAAGAGGTAAGTGGAGGCCTGTGAGAGGAGGCCTAGTATGGAGAAATATCCAGGGAGGTGAAGGGAGGCCAGGGAAGTGAAGGGAGGCCGGGAGGTGAAGGGAGGCCGGGGAGGCCAGGGAAGTGAAGGAAGGCCGGGAGGTGAAGAGAGGCCGGGGAGGCGAAGGGAGGCCGGGAGGGTGAAGGGAGGTTTGGGAGATAAGTAGAGGCCAGGGAAGTGAGGAGAGGCCTGTGAGAGGAGGCCTAGTAGGGAGAGAATGCCAGGGAGGCGAAGAGAGGCCGGGAGGCCAATAGAGGCCTGGGAAGTGAGGAGAGGCCTGCAAAAGGAGGGCTAGGAGGGAGAGAATGACAGGGAGGCGAAGAGAGGCCGGGAGGATGAAGGGAGGCCGGGAGGGTGAATAGAGGCCGGGAGGGTGAATAGAGGCCGGGAGGGTGAATAGAGGCCGGGAGGGTGAATAGAGGCCAGGAGGGTGAAGGGAGGCTTGAAAGGTAAATAGAGGCCAGGGTACTGAGGAGAGGCCAGCGAGAGGTGGCCTAGGAGGAAGAGAATGCCAGAGAGGCGAAGGGAGGCCGGGAGGGTGAAGGGAAGCTTGGGAAGTAAGTAGAGGCCTGGTACGTAAGTAGAGGCCTGGGAAGTGAGGAAAGGCCTGGTAGAGAGAGAATGCCAGGGAGATGAAGGGAAGCTGGGAGGATGAATAGAGGCCTGGGAGGTAAGTGGAGGCCTGGGAAGTAAGGAGAAGCATGCGAGAGGAGGCCTAGTAGGGTCACAGAAGCCTGGGAGGCGAAGAGGCGAGGAACAGGCCTGGGGGAGCATGCCAGAGAAGTGAGGAGAGGCCATGGCGAGGAAAGCCAGGCAGAGGTCAGTGGGGTGAGTATATGTGCGAGCGGTGGGGAGCGGTCTGGAAGGGTAGTGTAAAGTAGTGGGCACTAGGCCCACATGCTTGCAGATGAACCACACAGACACAATAGTAGGGTGCTGTAACTGGCCCAGGGCACGTGCGTCCGGCCCCTTTTATTTACAGGGTCACCTGACTGGTGACGCCTGTAATGGGTGGGAGTATGGTGCGGGGTGCAAACACAGGCAGAACACTAGAACGTGTCGCACAGATTTGGGGATCAAAGCATAGACACCCGCACTAGTCTTAACGTCCCTATAAAATATAATGGATAAAAACAAGGTGCAAAGGGCTTGGGACACAATCCCCTAGGTCCCAAGTAGAATGACCAGAAGAAACCTACCCGTCACTCTAATAAAATACAGTCAGAAAAGCCCAGCACACTTTCAAATATTAGATGTATTGTACATACAATAGTATAGATTTGCGACAAACTGTAGTTTTCCCAAAACAAGAGAAAAAAAAAGAAAGCGATATAATCATATATTGATGAAATTCATTCTTTATTCATATTCTTTTTCTTTTTATAAAATTTGCAACCGCCAACGCGTTTCGTCCTCAATCGGACTTCTTCAGGGCTTAGAATGTAAAATGTGCTCATTCATATAGCTTTTGTCAGTAAGTTAGACCAATCGATTTGAAAATGCGTTTGTCACCACAAACATATTATGTCAACTCAGGGCCCGTCGATAACGGTGTATCTCACGGTGAAAATCACACCCGTCTCAATGCGGTCATCCGGTTCAGCAAAAACTTACTGACAAAAGCTATATGAATGAGCACATTTTACATTCTAAGCCCTGAAGAAGTCCGATTGAGGACGAAACGCGTTGGCGGTTGCAAATTTTATAAAAAGAAAAAAGAATATGAATAAAGAATGAATTTCATCAATATGTGATTATATCGCTTTCTTTTTTTCTCTTGTTTTGGGAAAACAACAGTTTGTCGCAAATCTATACTATTGTATGTACAATACATCTAATATTTGAAAGTGTGCTGGGCTTTTCTGACAGAACACTAGAACGTGTCCAGCAGGACACTACAGGTAGTATAGATAGGCGTAGTTTTACCACCTTATGTATTAAGTTATTGTGTACGGCTCCACCCGTGTTTGATCACAGATGCCTTGCCTGTGTCTCCTAGTCTGACTGCAGTTTGCACTGTGGCCCCCCCAGTGTGGTGTCACCCCGCCTCCTCCCAGTGTCAGCGGTCAAAGGTCTTCCCCTCCCCCACTACCCAGCCCTCCTCTTTCAAGGCTGAGTGACACAGCACATTACCTCACCAATCACACCCGCGCCCCCTCCCTTTTACGCGTCAGTGACGTCACCCGCGGCCATTCCATTCATGCCGTTGATTTGGTCCTCTTCCTTGGCAACGGTAACCACAGTGTTTCCGCGGCAACGGGATGAAGGTTCTCCAGGGGGAGCAGGTTGCCATGGAAGCTGCAGAGAGGCAATGGAGACGGCGAGCAGGATTTCGTACAGCTTTTGTAGACAATTCCCACACCAGCCTGGGAATCATTTTGACTCGGAACAAAAAGTAAACCTCCGACGCCTTAAACGCTCCCTTGCACGGACGAGCGTAGGGATGCCGGGGGCCTTGCCTCCCTGGGCTTGTCTGGGCATTGAAGACGGGAAATAAGGGGGGGGCGGAAGAGGCGGGGGCCGGAGAAGAGTTGTGACTCGTAATTCCACATTACAGGTCATTATGGAAATTCACCACCGAGCGCCGCTCGGCCTCTGTTCCGGCCCGGTGCGCGCACTGCATCACGCAGACAGGCAAGGTGGCGTCCGTTGTCATCTCCGGCAGATGTATCGATCGGTAGGTCGATACTGACAGCTGGTGACCCCGTCTGCTGGAACAGTGGTTTAGAGCGAGCAGGGATCGGGAAAAGACCGAAGGGTCCGCTGCTGGTGCGCCCAGTCCTGCAGCAGACGGGCCTGGTGGGTCCATTGAGGATTTCCTTCCATTGTACGATCACCACGGGGGGGAAAAATATGCCACTGGGGATTCCCCTCTGTGTGAAGAATTCCCCCCCCCCCGGCGGATGTCCTACTACATTGTGTGTGTGTGTGTGTGTGGGGGGGGGGCATTATTTTGCATCACCACTACACCCAACTCTACACCGTCCGTCTCCAGGGTGGAGGGAGTTCGCCAGCGGACACTCATCCGTTGCAGCATTTCCTCCATGGAATGTAGGGTATTCCACTACTACCAGCTCTACATCTGGGCTCCAGCTTTGGCTGTGCTCTCAGCCTACCAGGGCTTTAAGTGGTCCGGGTCCCTAGGGTCTCAGACCCGATATTAAAGACAAACGGACACTGAAACGGGTCCTTCCGGGCCCTATAGTCATGTCTGTAACTTTACTGACAACACTGATCGATTTCTGAAGAATGAACGTAAAAACCGTTCAGGCAATAAACCACGTCAGCGATTTACTTCATTTTTATATTTCACATGTTTACCTAATCTTGCATTCCCTTAGAGTGATCACTATTTCCAGGATGTTGCACTTCGGTGTGGTCTTTGTGTGCCAGATTACTCTTGAATAGCGCCTCATTTGAACCCAGTCGCCTCCAGGTGTTTATAAGGCACCACGATTGAAGGCGCTGGTGGCGAGGATGAGGGCAGTGCAAATGTCTCACAGTGCCTGTCGTAGGTGTAAAGGCATTCAGAACCCATGGTCATTCAATCCTTGGCCCCTCTGCAGAGCGCACAGGCCTCAGTAGTGCTCAATACAGCCTTACAATTTCAGATTTGAAACATTTTCAATTTTTTTTACAATAAATTAATCTTTGTTGTTACTTATTTATCATAAACTGCTAACAGCCATTGACAAAGCCAATAGCCCTGGCTGGTTTTAGGTGTATACGTCTGGGTGCAACAAGAGGAAGCTCAGTGAGGACCCAAAGTACCAGGCGGGCGCTACACTACGACGTGCTTAAGCCACACCCTCAATTACTCAGGCCAGGGTCACCCCCTTTCACTTTCGGTATCCCACTGGATGCCTGCGACCTACATCACACTCCGTGCACTTCCCTTCCCACTTCCTGCTTAAACAACCCCCCCCCCCCCTTCAAACCCCTCTGAGAACTCTCCCCGCCCCACTGTGCGTCCAGCCCCGGGCCTGCTGGAGAGCAGCACGCAGCGCCCCTTTTAAAAACATTAATAATTCACCCCCTCACGGGAGGAAACAGACTGCAGCTTATAGCATGAGCTATGAATGCCCAGCAGGATGCAATGTGTGGGCCCAAAGTAGGAGCACTTGTCTTACTCGTAACCCTTCACTCCCCGGAGTAAAGCCGGCGATTCATTCCGCACAAACTAACCGAATGAGCACACTAAAATCATATGTGCGTGATCCGGCTCCTCGCTGTGCTCTTCTGTTCTATGCTCCCCCCCTCTGTGCTCTCCATGTTCCCCCTCCTCTGTTCTTTTCTGCTCAGAGTGGTCTCCACTCTGCTCTCCTCTTCTATGCTCCCTTCTCCTCTCTGTACTGGTCTCTCTGTTCTATTCTCTGTGACATGCTGTGCTCTCCGGTTCTCTCTATGCTCCCCTCTCTGCTCTCCATGTTCCCTCTCCTCTGTTCTTTTCTGCTCAGAGTGGTCTCCACTCTGCTCTCCTGTTCTATGCTCCCTTCTCCTCTCTGTGCTGGCCTCTCTGTACTATTCTCTGTGACATGCTGTGCTCTCCTGTTCTCTCTTGGCTCCCCCTCTCCATGTTCCCGCTCCTCTGTTCTTTTCTGCTCAAAGTGGTCTCCACTCTGCTCTACTCTTCTATGCTCATTTCCTCTCTCTGTGCTTCCCTGTATGCTCCCTCCCCCTCCATGTTCCCTCTTCTCTGTTCTTTTCTGCTCAGTGTGGTCTCCACTCTGCTCTCCTGTTCTATGCTCCCTTCTCCTCTCTGTACTGGTCTCTCTGTTCTATTCTCTGTGACATGCTGTGCTCTCCTGTTCTCTCTATGCTCCCTCTCTGCTCTCCATGTTCCCTCTCCTCTGTTCTTTTCTGCTCAGAGTGGTCTCCACTCTGCTCTCCTGTTCTATGCTCCCTTCTCCTCTCTGTGCTGGTCTCTCTGTACTATTCTCTGTGACATGCTGTGCTCTCCTGTTCTCTCTAGGCTCCCCCCTCTCCATGTTCCCACTCCTCTGTTCTTTTCTGCTCAAAGTGGTCGCCACTCTGCTCTCCTGTTCTATGCTCCCTTCTCCTCCCTGTGCTGTTCTCTCTATGCTTCCTTCCCTTTATGCTCCCTCCCCCCTCCATGTTCCCTCTCTTCTGTTCTTTTCTGCTCAGTGTGGTCTCCACTCTGCTCTCCTGTTCTCTGCTCCCTTCTCCTCTCTGTGCTGGTCTCTCTATGCTTCCTTCCCTTTATGCTCCCTCCCCCCTCCATGTTCCCTCTCTTCTGTTCTTTTCTGCTCAGTGTGGTCTCCACTCTGCTCTCCTGTTCTATGCTCCCTCCCCTCTCTGTGCTGGTCTCTCTGTAACACACTGTGCTCTCCTGTTCTCTATGCTCCCTTCCCCTCTCTGTACTATTATCCTACGTTGACATGTTTGCTCCATGTCCCCTCCTCTCACATGCTTTCATTTTCTTCATATACTTCTTCTGTCCTGCACTTAGGTCTATGCTCTTCCTCCTCTATCGGTGCTGTGTTGCTCTCTCTATGTATACACACAATTTAGCTACCCGAGAATTATATTCAGTTATGTTACGTTACAGTGTCCCTCGTAGCATGACTTGACAGGAGTGCTGGGCATATCAAAAAATGTAAACAGCTGCCCTCACACACCACCAGGTGTCATGCTTCATCCCAGGACAGCCCTCGCTCCCTCAGATCCAATCTGTAGCCGGGACTTGTTTCGGGGTTTTAAGAATGTTGAGGAACTTTCTTCCCCTGCTTTCTGTCCCTCACAGAAAAATCATTGTCCAAGCTTTGGTGATTTCGAGATTGGACTATGTCAACTCTTTGTACTTGGGACTACCCGGCTACTTACTTGCTCGTTTACAGGTGATCCAGAATACGGCTGCTAGGGCCATTTTTCTGGCAGGTCCCAGGACTCATACGTCCCCTCTCCTGTCCTCTTTGCATTGGCTCCCTGTTCAGAAAAGAATTCATTTTAAAGCTATGATTTTGGTCTTTAAGGCATTTCATCAGATTGGAGCCCCTTACCTTAGACAAAGATTTCCTCATTACACTCCCCAACGGACTCTGAGGTCTTCGGCTCAGCTTCTGATTCCTGTTCCTAAAGTCTCGCTCTCCCGGGTGGGAGGACGATTTTTTCAAGTGGTCGCCTCCCGCCTATGGAGCAGCCTTCCTTTGTCCCTTAGACAGGTTCAGAACCTGTTCACCTTCAGGAAAAAGCTCAAAACATGGCTTTTCCAACTATAATCTGTTTTTCGCCGTTTTTGCCTTGGGAGTCTTTTCTGCGGCTGTTATGTGATTTTTTGCTCAGCGCCGGGACACTCCTGGGAGTAGCCGTGCGCTTTATAAATACCAAATTAACATAACATAACAAAACCCGGTTTGATGGAGAGCGGGCCTACACCTGAAGACAGGGAGGCACTTCTATTTTTTAGGGAGGGGGGGGCGCATGAGTAGCGAGTTTAAAAACCAATGTAGTGTCCCAGATTACATTTATTCGTCGGACACGTGTGTGTATACAGTAATTCGCAGGCCAGCCCACCCTAGAGACCCCGTAGCCTCTAGTTCCCTCCCCTGGATATTTCTGGGGTTATGTGTTGACGTTGTTCTCTCTATACCCTTCCTCTCTAGCCACGTTGTCCTGTTCCCTATACTCCCTCTCAGTTGTCCTGTTATCCATCACTATGTTCTCTAAGCTCCCTCTCAGCTCTCCTGTAGTCCATCTCTAGGATCTCTATACTCCCTCAGCTGTCCTGATCGCTATACTCCCTCAGCTGTCCTGATCTCTATGCCCCCTCTCAGCTCTCCTGTTGTCCATCACTATGTTCTCTAAGCTCCCTCTCAGCTCTCCTGTAGTCCATCTCTAGGATCTCTATGCTCACTCAGCTGTCCTGATCTCTATGCCCCCTCTCAGCTCTCCTGTTGTCCATCACTATGTTCTCTAAGCTCCCTCTCAGCTCTCCTGTAGTCCATCTCTAGGATCTCTATACTCCCTCAGCTGTCCTGATCTCTATACTCCCTCAGCTGATCTCTATACTCCCTCAGCGGTCCTGATCTCTATGCTCCCTCTCAGCTTTCCTGATCCCTATGCTCCCTCTCAGCTCTCCTGTTCTCTATGCTCCCTCTCAGCTCTCCTATTCTGCATCTCTATGCTTCCTCTCAGCTGCCCTGTTCTCTATAGTCCCTCTCAGCTCTCCTGTTGTCCATTTCTATGTTCTCTATACTCCCTCTCAGCTCTCCTATTCTCCATCTCTATGCTCTCTCTCAGCTCTCCTGTTCTCTATGCTCCTTCTCAGCTCTCCTGTTCTCTATGCCCCCTCGCAGTTGTCCTGTTTTCCATGCTCCCTCTCAGCTCTCCTGTTCTCTATGCTCCCTCTCAGCTCTCCTATCCTCCATCTCTATGCTCCCTCTCAACTCTCCTGTTCTCTATACTCCCTCTCATCTGTCCTGTTTTCTATGCTCCCTCAGCTCTCCTGTTCTCTATACTCCCTCTCATCTGTCCTGTTTTCTATGCTCCCTCTCAGCTCTCCTGTTCTCTGTGCTCCCTCACAGCTCTCCTGTTCCTCTGCCCTCTCTGTTCTTTCACCTGCTCTCCTTCACCCATCCCTGTGTTCTTTAGTTCTCTTCCTGTGACCTCTGCTCTCTCTGTGCTCTCTCATCTGTATTTTCTTCTCTCCTGCCCTCGTCAGTCTGTGCTCTCCTGTTCATGTTGCTCTGTCCCCTCTGTTCTTTCACCTGCTCTCCTTCACCCATCCCTGTGTTCTTTAGTTCTCTTCCTGTGACCTCTGCTCTCTCTGTGCTCTCTCCTCATCTGTATTTGCTTCTCTCCTGCCCTCGTCACTCTGTGCTCTCCTGTTCATGTTGTTCTGCCCCTCTGTTCTTTTACCTGCTCTCCTTCACCCATCCCTGTGTTCTTGAGTTCTCTTCCTGTGGCCTCTGCTCTCTCATCTGTATATTCTTGTCTCCTGCCCTCGTCACTCTGTGCTCTCCTGTTCATGTTCCTCTGCCCCCTCTGTTCTTTCACCTGCTCTCCTTCACCCATCCCTGTGTTCTTTAGTTCTCTTCCTGTGGCCTCTGCTCTCTCCGTGCTCTCTCATCTGTATATTCTTGTCTCCTGCCCTCGTCACTCTCTGCTCTCCTGTTCATGTTCCTCTGCCCCCTCTGTTCTTTCACCTGCTCTCCTTCACCCATTCCTGTGTTCTTTAGTTCTCTTCCTGTGGCCTCTGCTCTCTCCGTGCTCTCTCATCTGTATATTCTTGTCTCCTGCCCTCGTCACTCTCTGCTCTCCTGCTCATGTTGTTCTGTCCCCTCTGTTTTCACCTGCTCTCTTTCACCCATCCCTGTGTTCTTTAGTTCTCTTCCTGTGACCTCTGCTCTCTGTGCTCTCTCCTCATCTGTATTTTCTTGTCTCCTGCCCTCGTCACTCTGTGCTCTCCTGCTCATGTTGTTCTGTCCCCTCTGTTTTCACCTGCTCTCTTTCACCCATCCCTGTGTTCTTTAGTTCTCTTCCTGTGACCTCTGCTCTCTGTGCTCTCTCGTCTGTATATTCTTGTCTCCTGCCCTCGTCACTCTCTGCTCTCCTGTTCATGTTGTTCTGTCCCCTCTGTTCTTTCACCTGCTCGCCTTCACCCATCCCTCTGCGTTCTTTAGTTCTCTTGTGTTTCCTGCTCTCTCTGTGCGCTCTCATGTGCATCTTCTCTTGTCTCCTGCCCTCGTCACTCAGCTCACCCGTTCATGTTCCCCCGTCCCTCCGCCGTCTCATGTTCGCTCTGTCCCTTTATTTCCTCCGGTGCGCCTATTCGTGCTCTCCTGTGCTTCCCCTGATAATATGCTCACCCTTCGCCCTCCACTGCTCGCTTGTTACCTTCCTGCCCCTCCACGTCACTCTCTTCCCCTCATCTGTCGATGCCACCTCGTTCTCATTCCTTGATTGCTCTTCCCTCCTGCCCTCCTCTTCATACCCCTGTGCTCCCCTCGGTCGATGTACGCTCTTCCCCCGTGTGCTCTCCTGTTTTCCGTCCTTTCCTTCCAGCACGCTTCCGTTCTCTGTCACTCGGCTTCTCTTGCCCTTTATTCTCTTCAGGGTGTTCTCTCCACCCCTCTATTCGCCCCAGTGCCCTCTGTGCTCTCTCTCTCTAGACTCACTCCCTGTGTCTCTGCGCTCTCCTGTTCTCCTTATTTCTGTTCTTGTTCCTCTCTGTTCTCTTATGTCCCCCGCTTGTTCTCTCTCTCCCCAGCCTCTCCAGATCTCCCCTTGCTCGGTGCTTTCCTCACCTCTCCAGCCCCTGGTCTTCTGTTCTCATTTCTGTGAGCACTTGTTTACCTCCGTCTCTTAATGCGCGCCCTGTCTGTTACCCGTTCTCTCCACCCCTTTATTCTCCACCCCTTTATTCTCCCTTGTTCTCCTCTCTGTGCTCTCCTCTCAAACCCCCCACCCCCCCGCTGTATTCTCTCCTATGTGGGTCGGCTTCTCCTGGCCCTTCACTGTCTCTGCTCACTTTTCTCCACAGTCCTTTCTTCTCTTCTGTTCTCTCATCACTTCTCTCGTGTTCTGCTCTCCATGCTCCTAACCTTCATCCCTCTCCTGTCCCCGCCCCTCTATGTGCCCGCGGTGTTCTCCGCCCTCTCCATGCTCTCCGCACATAGAGAATTCCCATTGAAGTGTTGCTCCTTGCGGTTGCCATGGAAACCACGCAGCCCCGCTCCCTCCTGCCTTCTTCTCGAAATCGGTCGCTAATGATGAAGGGCTTAGGTGGGCGGGGCCCTGCTCCCGGCATCCCCCTTAGAGAGGGCCACGCAGGGGCCAGAGGCAGCCTGGGGATCCTCGGTGGCGAGGGGGCTTAGGTGGGCGCAGGGCCCTGCTCCAGGGTGCCTCCCTCAGAGAGGGCCACGCAGGGGCCAGAGACAGCCAGGGGGTCCTCGGTGGCGAGGGGGTTTAGGGGGGCGCAAGGCCCTGGTCCAGGGTGCCTCCTTCAGAGGGGGCCACACAGTGGCAGAGGCAACTCTTCGAGGGTGAGGGTCAGGGAGCTTAGGTAGGCGGGGGGGAGGCCTTCTCCTGGCATCTCCCTCCGAGAGGGCCAAAGATGGGCCAGAGGCAGTCATGAGCTCCTCGAGGGTGAGGGTCAGGGATCTTAGGTGGGCGCAGGGCCCTACTCCGGGCACCTCCCTCAGAGATGGTCCAGAGACACCTCGATAGTGAGGGGGTTTAGGGCCCTGCTCCAGGGTGCCTCCCTCATAGAGGACCACAAAGGGGCCAGAGGCACCCAGGGGCTCCTCGTGCACGACTCCACCTCAGCAAAGAGGGGCCCGGCCAGTGCAGGGGAAGGCAAGGCCGGGCTGGGAACACACACGAATTGTGACAATCAGAGGCTTTTGCACGGGTCTCCTGGGGTTTAACTTTAGGAGCGAGGCCAGAACGGAGCACCAGGTGCACCCATTTAGCACCGGACCTTCAGGGTAGAGAAGTCGAGCCGTCCAAGGCTCACTCGGGGAGATAATGTGGGGTGAGAGACTCCGAACTCAAACTATTCAATCCAGGGTAAAACGTCATCGTCCAGCAGAGCTCCACCTTTGAAGAGAAAGTAATTTACTGTTCACAGAAAATTCAATACTATGGGGGAATATCAGGAGAGGTCAGTCATTGTTCTGCAATAATTCTATGGTAAAGAAATGACAGATTGACACAAAAATGTCAGAGCATCCATGGGCAGACGTCATTGCAATATTACAGAAGACCAGCATACTTTTAAAAACACATTTAAATGAATGAGATGTGAATGTGGACTAGATAGCATTATATTTGCTCAGCATGTACATTTTGTTTTGAAAAAGAAAAGCCTGCTTTTTGCACTCTTAGGTTGAATTTACCCTTATAGGCAGTCACATGACAGCCTAACTCCATGCAAATAACCATCAGCTTTCTGCACATAAAACATCTTCACAGCACCTCTTTCAATCCAAAGGGTAGAATTTGTAATATGGACAAACTCCAGGCTATTGGTATACAATCTTTGTGTGACACGGATACCAATACATTTAACACACGTGTGTCATATCAGTTCTGTAACGATCAGAGAAGCTATGGAAACATAAAATATGCCACTAAAAAGAGTCTGTATTAATACAATACTTTACTCATCCATTTGAGATTGCTGAATATGAAGCAGAGCAACTGATGCCAACTGTGACTCTGGAGAGAGTGAACATGCTTCTCTCGGATTCGTTTGACGTTCCTGAAATGTATTATTAATTTAAGCTTGCAAGATAAAATGAAACTGATACTTGTATTCAACCTCGATCCCTTTGGAGAAAATAACACAACTTAAAGGTACTTCTTTGAAACCAACAGAGTTGAAAAAGTTTGGCTCCATTTGGGCAAGTAAATTATGTTTGATAAATGTAGGCTAATAAACTTGTAAGTACCTATTGAGGTTTTGATTGATACAATCTCTTAATTGAGGTTATCCAGTATTAAATGTGTTGCAGAAAAACTAAATAAGCGTTTTGCTGAGCAAAGTTAAAATAAAACATAGTTCTTGGAAAACCTGTCCCCAGCGGTTCTCTGATTGAAGTGTTTTTTTATAAGTAAAAATGCTTCCAGTTTTCCATTTCCTTGGCCATGCTCTCCACCTCCTCACTCCCTCCTTTCCTTCTGAGGCTTGAGATGAGTGAGGCAAAACCCAGTCAATCATACAAAAAATATCAGCCTTTTCTTTCACCCAAAGCGGAGATCAGATCACTTAACCAAAGGTGCTGTGGAGTTTCCAAAATACCCATTTGATGAAAGTGGGCAGCCGAAGGGCATGGAGTGGGGAGATATGTTACCATGTTTCTTATGCTTCATGCAAGATAATGTACTGTGGCTATTGAGAAATGTCATTTTTGGTTTACTAATTTAAGATGGAAACAAGATTCCCGGGCACACGTTATTGGGTAAGTATGCTATTACGCAAAGTCTTTGTCATCACAGTTACTCTCATAGATGGTCCATTCACGATTAATAGGAATTTTTCAATTCATTTAATATTTAACATTGGCAGACACAACCAGCCAACACGTGTTTCGTCACAATGGGAGATATCCCGTGACTTCTTCAGGGCTGTATAACAGAACACGTATGGTGTTTTCATGGAATCGCCTCGCCGGTGATAATTCCGACCCGGCTGGTCTGGGTTAAGCAACCGAAGAAAAGATGCAAGTAAAAGCCGAAAATCCATTATAGCCGAAATCAAAAAGTGCAGCTTGGGGAGCGATTAAGCGGCGGGTGCGCCGTCAATCACAATCTTCAGCGTGTGAGCTGATGTCAGAACCAGGCACTGGTCCTCCTCTGTTTCGGTTCACTTTCGGCTATAACGGATTTTCGGCTTTTACTTACATCTTTTCTTCGGTTGCTTAACCCAGACCAGCCGGGTCGGAATTATCACCGGCGAGGCGATTCCATGAAAACACCATACGTGTTCTGTTATACAGCCCTGAAGAAGTCACAGGATATCTCCCATTGTGACGAAACACGTGTTGGCTGGTTGTGTCTGCCAATGTTAAATATTAAATGAATTGAAAAATTCCTATTAATCGTGAATGGACCATCTATGAGAGTAACTGTGATGACAAAGACTTTGCGTAATAGCATACTTACCCAATAACGTGTGCCCGGGAATCTTGTTTCTCTCTAATTGTGCGGGTTTTGCCCACACAGACATAGGGGTTTTAGGGTATCTCCCCTATCCTGGCTGCACCGTGCTACATACTTAGTTACATACATAACGCAAACAGAGCAAGGCGCCACACTTCCTGGCACATCATAAACCCTATCTTTCAGACATACTAATTTAAGATGGACGGAGAACTGCAGTGGAATACAAGACCCCTCAAAGTGACAATTGAAACGGTTTATCTTCATAAAAGCAAAAGATGGGCTGATACTTTGGAGAAGACCAAATACTTTAAAAGATAAACTAAAGGCTTCCTGTAAAGTCTTCTACAATAGTCTTATCTGGTGGGATAGTTGTGTGTTTATTAAATTTTTTTATTAGTCTCAATAGAATTGAACTAGGACTTCATTTGCAATCCATTAAAAAAAATAGTTTAATGTCTAAACAACTATGTAAAGCCGAAGTCCAATTCTCGAGAGACGGGTCCCATTGTGTAGCTGATGGGTGTGCGCAGCACCACTGGGTCCCATTGTGTAGCTGATGGGTGTGCGCAGCACCACTGGGTCCCATTGTGTAGCTGATGGGTGTGCGCAGCACCACTGGGTCCCATCGAGTAGCTGATGGGTGTGCGCAGCACCACAGGGTCCCATTGTGGAGGACAGGGGCATGGATATCATTGACAGGCTGGACACATTGTGGGGCTGGTGGGTGTGTGTTCCTCGTGGAGCCCACTGCGGAACTAAAGGGTGTGCGTAGCTTCTAAGGACCTGCTGTGTAGCTGGCAGGTGTGGGGAATTTAGCATCGCAGAAGGCCAATGGGTGTAGTATTACTGTCCCCCACCCCCACCTCTGGAGCAGGAGGGCTGGTGTACAATGTACGACCCCACTTTTGGATTGGAGGTTCTGTGTAGCATCTCTGGGTGCCAGTGTGATGCTGGCAGGTGTGTGTGCATGCAAGGCAGGTGTGTGTAGCATCTCTGTGTGCCAGTGTGGTGCTGGCAGGTGTGTGTGTGTGTGTGTGTGTGGAGGGCAGGTGTGTGTAGCACCTGTGGGTGCCAGTGTGGTGCTGGAAGGTGTGTGTGAGGAGGGCAGGTGTGGGTAGCATCTCTGGGTGCCAGTGTGGTGCTTTGAGGTGTGTGTTGCACCTGTGGGTGCCAGTGTGTTGCTGGCAGGTGTATGTGTGTGGGACAGGTGTGTGTAGCATCTCTGGGTGCCAGTGTGGTGCTGGCAGGTGGGTGTGTGTGGAGGGCAGGTGTATAACACCTGTGGGTGCCAGTGTGGTGCTGGCAGGTGTGTGTGTGGAAGGCAGGTGTGTGTAGCATCTCTGGGTGCCAGTGTGGGTCTGTGAGGTGTGTGTGTGTGTGTGTGTGTGTGTGTGTGTGTGTAGCACCTGTGGGTGCCAGGGTGGTGCTGGCAGGTGTGTGTGTGTGTGGAGGGCAGGTGTGTGTAGCATCTCTGGGTGCCAGTGTGGTGCTGTGAGGTGTGTGTGTGTAGCATCTGTGGGTGCCAGTTTGGTGTTGGCAGATGTGTGTGTGTGGAGGGCAGTTGTGTATAGCACCTGTGGGTGCCAGTGTGGTGCTGGCAGGTATGTGTGTTGAGGGCCGGTGTATCACATCTCTGGGGGCCAGTGTGGTGCTGGCAGGTTGTGTGTGTGTGTGGTGCTGGCAGGTGTATAGCACCTGTGGGTGCCAGTGTGGTGCTGGCAGGTGTGTGTGTGTGGAGGGCAGGTGTATCGCATCTCTGGGTGCCAGTGTGGTGCTGGCAGGTGTGTGTGGAGGGCAGGTGTGGGTAGCATCTGTGGGTGCCAGTGTGGTGCTGTGAGGTGTGTGTGTAGCATCTGTGGGTGCCAGTGTGGTGCTGGCAGGTGTGTGTGGAGGGCAGGTGTGGGTAGCATCTGTGGGTGCCAGTGTGGTGCTGTGAGGTGTGTGTGTAGCATCTCTGGGTGCCGGTGTGGTGCTGGCAGGTGTGTGTGGAGGGCAGGTGTGGGTAGCATCTGTGGGTGCCAGTGTGGTGCTGTGAGGTGTGTGTGTAGCATCTGTGGGTGCCAGTGTGGTGCTGGCAGGTGTGTGTGTGTGTGTGTGTGTGTGGAGGGCAGGTGTGGGTAGCATCTCTGGTTGCCAGTGTGCTGCTGTGTGTGTGTGTGTGTGTGTAGCACCTTTGGGTGCCAGTGTGTTGCTGGCAGGTGTGTGTGTGGAAGGTAGGCATGCCTAGCACCTGTGGGTGCCAGTTTGGTGCTGGCAGGTGTGTGTGGAGGGCAGGTGTGGGTAGCATCTGTGGGTGCCAGTGTGGTGCTGTGAGGTGTGTGTGTGTGTAGCATCTGTGGGTGCCAGTGTGGTGCTGGCAGGTGTGTGTGTGTGTGTGCGGAGGGCAGGTGTGTGTAGCACCTTTGGGTGCCAGTGTGGTGCTGGCAGGAGTGTGTGTGGAAGATAGGCATGTCTAGCACCTGTGGGTGCCAGTTTGGTGCTGGCAGGTGTGTGTGGAGGGCAGGTGTGGGTAGCATCTGTGGGGGCCAGTGTGGTGCTGTGAGGTGTGTGTGTGTGTGTGTGTGTGTGCGGGGGGCAGGTGTGTGTAGCACCTTTGGGTGCCAGTGTGGTGCTGGCAGGTGTGTGTGTGGAAGGTAGGCATGTCTAGCACCTGTGGGTGCCAGTTTGGTGCTGGCAGGTGTGTGTGGAGGGCAGGTGTGGGTAGCATCTGTGGGTGCCAGTGTGGTGCTGTGAGGTGTGTGTGTGCGTGCGGGGGGCAGGTGTGTGTAGCACCTTTGGGTGCCAGTGTGGTGCTGGCAGGTGTGTGTGGAAGGTAGGCATGTCTAGCACCTGTGGGTGCCAGTTTGGTGCTGGCAGGTAGGTGTGGGTAGCATCTGTGGGTGCCAGTGTGGTGCTGTGAGGTGTGTGTAGCGCATCTGTGGGTGCCAGTGTGGTGCTGGCAGGTGTGTGTGTGTGTGTGTGTGCGGGAGGCAGGTGTGTGTAGCATCTCTGGGTACCAGTGTGTTGCTGGCAGGTGTGTGTGTGTGTGGAGGGCAGGTGTGTGTAGCATCTCTGGGTGCCAGTGTGGAGCTGGCAGGTGTGTGTGTGTGGAGGGCAGGTGTGTGTAGCATCTCTGGGTACCAGTGTGGTGCTGTGAGGTGTGTGTGTGTAGCACCTGTGGGTGCCAGTGTGGTGCTGGCAGGTGTGTGTGGGGAGGGCAGGTGTGGGTAGCATCTCTGGGTGCCAGTGTGGTGCTGTGAGGTGTGTGTGTAGCACCTGTGGGTGCCAGTGTGTTGCTGGCAGGTGTGTGTGTGTGGAGGGCAGGTGTATTGCACCTGTGGGTGCCAGTGTGGTGCCAGCAGGTGTGTGTGTGTGTGTATGTGTGGAGGGCAGGTGTATAGCACCTGTGGGTGCCAGTGTGGTGCTGGCAGGTGTGTGTGTGCGTGTGCGGGAGGCAGGTGTGTGTAGCATCTCTGGGTGCCAGTGTGGTGCTGGCAGGTGTGTGTGTGTGTGTGTGTGGAGGGCAGGTGTGTGTAGCATCTCTGGGTGCCAGTGTGGAGCTGGCAGGTGTGTGTGTGTGGAGGGCAGGTGTGTGTAGCACCTGTGGGTGCCAGTGTGGAGCTGGCAGGTGTGTGTGTGTGGAGGGCAGGTGTATCGCACCTGTGGGTGCCAGTGTGGTGCCAGCAGGTGTGTGTGTGTGTGTATGTGTGGAGGGCAGGTGTATAGCACCTGTGGGTGCCAGTGTGGTGCTGGCAGGTGTGTGTGTGTGTGGACGACAGGTGCATCACATCTGGTGGTGCCAGTGTGGTGCTGGCAGGTGTATGTGTGTGTGTGGAGGGCAGGTGTATAGCACCTGTGGGTGCCAGTGTGGTGCTGGCAGGTGTGTGTGTGTGGAGGGCAGGTGTATTGCATCTCCGGGTGCCAGTGTGGTGCTGGCAGGTGTGTGTTTGTGTGTGTGTGGAGGGCAGGTGTGGGTAGCATCTATGGTTGCAAGTGTGGTGCTGTGAGGTGTGTGTGTGTGTGTGTAGCACCTGTGGGTGCCAGTGTGTTGCTGGCAAGTGTGTGTGTAAGGCAGGCATGTCTAGCACCTGTGGGTGCCAGTGTGGTGCTGGTGTGTGTGTGTGGAGAGCAGGTGTGTGTATCATCTCTGGGTGCCAGTGTGGTGCTGGCAGGTGTGTGTGTGGAGGGCAGGTGTGTGCAGCATCTCTGGGTAGCAGTGTGGTGGTGTGAGTGTGTGTAGCACCTGTAGGTGCCAGTGTGTTGCTGGCAGGTGTGTGTGTGTGTAGCACCTGTTGGTGCCAGTTTGGTGCTGGCAGATGTGTGTGTAGGGCAGGTGTGCATAGCACCTGTGGGTGCCAGTGTGGTGCTGGCAGGTGTGTGTGTGTGGAAGGTAGGCATGTCTAGCACCTGTGGGTGCCAGTTTGGTGCTGGCAGGTGTGTGTGGAGGGCAGGTGTGGGTAGCATCTGTGGGTGCCAGTGTGGTGCTGTGAGGTGTGTGTAGCACATCTGTGGGTGCCAGTGTGGTGCTGGCAGGTGTGTGTGTGCGTGTGTGTGCGGGAGGCAGGTGTGTGTAGCATCTCTGGGGGCCAGTGTGGTGCTGGCAGGTGTGTGTGTGGAGGGCAGGTGTGTGTAGCATCTCTGGGTGCCAGTGTGGAGCTGGCAGGTGTGTGTGTGGAGGGCAGGTGTGTGTAGCATCTCTGGGTGCCAGTGTGGTGCTGGCAGGTGTGTGTGTGGAGGGCAGGTGTGTGTAGCATCTCTGGGTACCAGTGTGGTGCTGTGAGGTGTGTGTGTGTAGCACCTGTGGGTGCCAGTGTGGTGCTGGCAGGTGTGTGTGGGGAGGGCAGGTGTGGGTAGCATCTCTGGGTGCCAGTGTGGTGCTCTGAGGTGTGTGTGTAGCACCTGTGGGTGCCAGTGTGTTGCTGGCAGGTGTGTGTGTGTGTGGAGGGCAGGTGTATCGCACCTGTGGGTGCCAGTGTGGTGCCAGCAGGTGTGTGTGTGTGTATGTGTGGAGGGCAGGTGTATAGCACCTGTGGGTGCCAGTGTGGTGCTGGCAGGTGCGTGTGTGTGTGGGCGGGGCAGGTGTGTGTAGCATCTCTGGGTGCCAGTGTGGTGCTGGCAGGTGTGTGTGTGTGGACGACAGGTGCATCACATCTGGTGGTGCCAGTGTGGTGCTGGCAGGTGTATGTGTGTGTGTGGAGGGCAGGTGTATAGCACCTGTGGGTGCCAGTGTGGTGCTGGCAGGTGTGTGTGTGTGGAGGGCAGGTATATTGCATCTCCGGGTGCCAGTGTGGTGCTGGCAGGTGTGTGTTTGTGTGTGTGGAGGGCAGGTGTGGGTAGCATCTATGGTTGCAAGTGTGGTGCTGTGAGGTGTGTGTGTGTGTAGCACCTGTGGGTGCCAGTGTGTTGCTGGCAAGTGTGTGTGTAAGGCAGGCATGTCTAGCACCTGTGGGTGCCAGTGTGGTGCTGGTGTGTGTGTGTGTGGAGAGCAGGTGTGTGTATCATCTCTGGGTGCCAGTGTGGTGCTGGCAGGTGTGTGTGTGGAGGGCAAGTGTGTGCAGCATCTCTGGGTACCAGTGTGGTGGTGTGAGTGTGTGTAGCACCTGTAGGTGCCAGTGTGTTGCTGGCAGGTGTGTGTGTAGCACCTGTTGGTGCCAGTTTGGTGCTGGCAGATGTGGGTGTGTGTAGGGCAGGTGTGCATAGCACCTGTGGGTGCCAGTGTGGTGCTGGCAGGTGTGTGTGTGTGTGTGGAGGGCAGGGTTATCGCATCTGTGGGTGCCAGTGTGGTGCTGACAGGTTTGTGGAGGACAGGTGTATATCGCACCTGTGGGTGCCAGTGTGGGGCTGGGTGGTGTGTTTGGTATCTCCGAGTGCCCCTGTGGAGCTGGCTGCTGTGTGTAGCTTGTTTCCCTGTGTGGGTGGTGGGTGCACGTGTGTGTGTGTGGGTACGCTTAGTAACCTCGCAGGGCGCCAAGGGGCGTGTTTGTGCGGTATTATTGTTCCCACGAGGAGCATGTTCGGCCCCAGTGTGGAGTTGGTCGTTTTATGCAGCAAATGCAGGTGCCAGCGTGGGGCTGACGTGTGAGTGGATTGGCCGAGGGGTGTGTGTCCGTCTGTCCCCGTTATGAAGAGGGGTGTGCGTAGCGTTACTCTGCCCAGCTGTGGTCTGAGTTGTGTGTGCCGCGGGCCGTGCCCCACAGTGCCCGAGCATCGGATCTCTGCTTGGGGCTGGCGGGTGAGTGTATTAAGGGAGGGAGGGTTGGGTGTGAGTTGTGTGCGCCGCAGGCCCGAGCATCGGATCTCTGCTTGGGCTGCCAGGCCTGCGGTCCCTCGGGGAGGATGGCACCGTGCCCAGGTAGTCCTGGCTGGCAGACAGCTCGGCCCTCGGCCACGGGGTCACAGCACGGCTCTTTTGCAGTGTTTCCAGCCAATGCGGAGGCTGCTGGAAGGCGTGCATCATGAATCAAGTCCCCCGCCCCCGGGGGCTTTTAAAATCCCTTCAGTTAATTAGATGCCAGCCAAGGCCTCCTTTGGAGAACTAATTACTTCATTAACCATCGAGAACAGCAAAGGGTTTGATCTGCAGCAGACAGCGCGCGCGAGATGCGTATGAGACAAAAACCTTAGACACGCCAACAGCACTGTCCACAGCACGGCATGGATCCACGCAGCACAGCAGGAATCCCCAACAGCATGGATCCCCACAGCACTGCAAGGATCACACACAGCACTGCAAGAAACAGCACTACCCACAGCACGGATCCCAACAGCACAGCAGGAATCCCCAACAGCACTGCCCACAGCACAGCAGGAGCACTGCAGGGATTACCCACAGCACTGCAAGGACCCCTCACAGCACTGCATCCGGGCTGCAGGAATCCCAGCAGCCCTGAACACTGCACTGCAGCAGCCCTGCTTCCAAACCCCACAGCACAGCAGGAACTCCCCGGAGCCCAGCCAATGGGGGAGGAACAGTTTTCAGAGCGTTGGTGCTGCCATCAACGTCACATCACTGAAGTCCTAGGGATTGTGACGTATCCAAGTGAGCCACGCCCCTTCAGCAGGAGAGCTGCGAGGGGCCACAGGGCGGGCCCAGAGACCTTTCACGCCATGAGCAAAGTGGGCGACTGCCCAGGGCCCCCGCCTTCAGGGGGCCCTGAGAAAGATACCTTTCTCTCTAGCTCCCTTCTGTCCATTTCTCCATCTCTACTTTAAGCGTATTATTCAACATTGATTTACACCATGCTGCTTGAATTAGAAGAAAATGAGTAATGAAACGCAAAGCTGATCGGGATGGGGCCCCCAAGGTATGCTTGCCCAGGGCCCCCAGAACCATTAAGCCGACGCTGGGCCGCCTTGTCTGAAAGACGGGTGTGAACAGTGAGTGTGTGCACTGGTTTTCTGGCGGGTGGAGGGTCTGTGTGATGGCCTGTGTGATGGCCTGCTTTGAGTTCCCTGATATTACCACAAATACTGCCTGCAACGGGCACCAACGCCTGCAGTCTCACACCCTTGCGAGACACCTGTACAATGTGCCCTACAGGCTCAAAGCGGCCCACTTTTTTTTTTAGCTGATTCTCTAATGGAGGAGCGGTCCGACCCTGAGGGGGTGGTATGCAGCTGGTGGTGCATTTGGAGCACACTGTTGCAAATACGTTACTAAGGCATGGTGTAGGCGCGCACGGCCATTTACAAAGACCACAGTTCTCACTGAAATGGCCTCTTAAAAGTTTGCACCCGTGTAGTAGACCCCCTTGGGTAAAGAATCCAGACGAGGCAAGAAGATAACTCACAACACTTACCATACTACAACCCGACATGCGGTTTTCCTGATAAAGATACGGGGGGGGGGGACGATCGATCTATCTCTCTCTCTCTCTCTCTGTCTGTCTCTCTGTCTCTCTCTCTCTCTCCCATTAAAATACTCGGTTCCATCACCCTTCAAAATAATTTGTAAAAGTGCCTCGTCTGCGCTCCTTGATATATTTTGAAATATTTGTAGAGTTCATTTGCAGGTTTGTACATTGTGTTGTGTTAGGAAAAAATGGACACCCTACAGCCTTTCCTTTCACACTGCCTGTGCCCATGCAGGATTGACACACAGTTCACTTTACAAAATCCTCTCACTTTGGCCAAGAGAAAGAACATCAACAACAATCCCTATGTGAAAAGAAGCAGCAGCAGTTTGCTAGAAGACAATGCCTGACATTTGACCTCTGCCCTTGAATGCACAGCAAATGGGACAAGATGAAAACAAACTGCAAAGCCCTCCTTATTGTGCATTCATCTTCTGAACTTCAGGGGTGGTTAGTTTGGGGGTGCGGCAGCAGACATGAGTACCCACAGCATGTGAGGAATCCCCACAGCACTGCATAGCACAGCATATATCCCCACAGCGGGACCAGTAGCCCTGCGCAGAACAGCAGGGATCCCCACAGCACGCAGCAGCACTGCAGGAAACTCCACAATGCCGAGCACTGCACTGCACTGCACTGCAGCAACACTGGCAGAATCCCCACAGCACAACAGGAACCCCAGCAGTACTGCCAGAGGGATAGAAAGAATCCCGCATGACTGCCGACAGTACTGTGCAGCATCGCAGTAATCCAATTTCTGTTTAATTTGTGTCGGTGTTCGCAGGTGACGGGCACCCACACCTATTTTACGACCTGGCTTGATGGCGCATCCGTCGCCAGACATTACCTGATCAACAAAAGAGGAGCTTCCAGATGACTGCTGGGAGAGGGACTTAGGCTCCACCCACATGCTGGCTCTCCCGAGTACAGGGTTTGATTGGGCCGCAGTTTTCTGCTTCCACTGAAGAGTGTTTGTATGGCGCTTGTGGCAGTTTATACTCCATACAGAAGGGCTGTGCTGGTATGGTGGCAAGACAGTGAACATGGCTATACGCCTCATCTGTTTATCATAAAATATTATGACCAAGGCAGTAGGCCCAACATATTTATTGTGGAAAACATATGTTAACATCAATCACTTAAGGGTGGATTGGTAATACTCTGTATAAAAGCCTGCAAGGAAGAACTTTGTGACACGTAGTCACAGATTACTGTGGTAGGCACGGATTTCGGTGTACGTTACCCTCCGTGAAAAACAATGGATATAGAAGATTTACTCTGTAGGAATCCTTGCTAGGCCCATGTAGGATAGATATGGTTTACCCAATTCTAACGTTTTACATCTTTGTTATTTTATGGCTATGTGCCTTGTCTTGTGGGGAGGTTATGTTCAATCCAGTAGGCCTGGGTTGGTAATGGTGACAACCTATAGCCTGATCGGTGCACTGGAAAAAGTTATGTTTGATACCGTATGTCTGATCTGCTTATTATGAAAAGTTATGACAAAGGCAGTACGCCTTCTTATTTATTGCGAAAACATTTGTTAATGCCAGTAGGCCTTTTACACGGAGTTGTTAAAACGCGGTGCGACAGGCTACGGCTGGGTATTTTGTTGCACAGAATCTCACATGTTACGTAGTAGGCAAGGGTTTTAGTGTCGAGAACCCCCTCCGACAGACCGTGGGTATAGAAGATTTGCACTGGGAGAATCCTCGTTAGGAGAGATAGTGTTTTGTTTTGATAACTGTAATTTTGTATACCTTTGTAATTTAATGACTGTATCCCAGATGGGTGCCTTGTGGAAAAGCGTAAATTCAGTCCAATAGGCCTTGGCTGGTTATAGGGACGAGCTACTGATAACAGCTGTAGGCCCGATTGGCTCATTAGAATGGTATTTCCGTTGCCATAGGTCTGATCCATTTGTTATGAAAAGGTGAGACAATTGCAGTAAGCTTGCTGTATTTATCATGAAGCGAGTATGCTAAAGCCAATAGGCCTATAAGAGTGACTTGTTTCTGCACCATGTTAAAGCCGGCAGTCAGGTATTTTGTTATATGAAATCTCACAGATTACCTTTGTTGGGGAGGATTTTAGTGTTGGTTACCCCTTTGACAAACCCTAGGAGAGAAAGTAGTAGTGACGAAAAAGAACCTGCAACAATAAGGTAAAAGAGACAGGAAGTGTAGGGTGGTGGAAGAAAGAGGTATCCGCTAATACCAGAATTCAGCAGAGGCAGAATGTTCATAAGAATACCTTTAGGCCCTTGCACTTATTTAACAAATTAAGCACTAAATCCTCAGAGCATGACAGGAATCTTCACAGCACTCCCAAAAGGGCTGCACAGCATGGCAGGGAACCCCACAGCACTGCATGAGCCCCTAAAGCACTGCCAACTGCACTGCTGAAGTACTGAAGGAATCCACTGTAGGAGAGTAGGATCTGCTTCTTATAGGTGCCCCCACTTTTTGCTGATGTTTCACTGTTTTCGACTTAGTCTGACTGGGATCCTGCTATTCAGGACCCCAGTCTATCTGCTTTCTCCTCTAAATTGATTGCATGTACTTTAGGTACACTCCATATTGGATTCTGGGGTACCCTTATAAGTCCCTAGTATATGGTATACTATGTACCCAGGGCCTAGGTACCCCAGAGGCCTCCCAGGGGCTGCAGCATGTATTATGCCACCCCTGAGAGACCATTTAAAATGACACTAAAGGTCTGCTCCAGCAGCCTGTGTAAGGTGGTGCATGCACCCCTTACTTAGATATAGGTTCACTATATCTATCCTAATCACTGCACATATAAACCTATCAGTCACCCCTATAGCAGGCCTGATCAAGCCTGAAGGCAGAGTGCTGGGTTTTATGTGAGAGGGTGCCCATGCATGAGCAGAGCCCCTCTGCAGCCTTCGGAACCCATATTCCGGGGTTGTTTGTGATGCAGCCAACCATATATACTTAAGTGCATTATAACCTCGCGGTAAATGCTAACTTTAAAACGGCTGCATGGAAACATGTCGTGTTTGGTGTCAAACACCTTGGAATCATACCTCCACACAAGTAACTGGTGTGGGAGGTATGATTCCACCCTCCTAGAGGGAGAGATATGACAACACCGGTACACCCGGTACCAGCTTTCTTGACCCTGGCATCACAAAATGGATGCTGCCAGCCACAGTCACGAGTCTGCCCTCCTGCTGCTGGACGAAACTCCGGCAGGGGAAGGTTTGACAATAGGTTTCCTGTCACAGGGAGGTGTGACCACCTCCCAGACAGGCTTTAGTGTATTGGGGCTGGGTGGGTGCACTGGGGGCACATTTGGTGTCCCTGTGCATAGTCCAGCTCAAACCGGTTGCAGGAGCCATTTGGTCCTGCTCTGGCGCGAAACTGGACAAAGGACATGGGTGTAGCCACCCCTCTGTCCTGACCCTCCCATAGGTGGGTCCCCAGAGTTTGTCCCACCCCTTCCTTGGGTATAAAATAGGAACCCCCGACTACAGGACTTTGGATTTACCTGGACTAAACTCTGCTACAGAAACCAAGTACTTTGACTATCTGCACGATGCTGGATGACTGAAGAATCTCCCTTGGAGTAAAGGAGTTACTCCCCTGCTGAGCAGGCACCTAAACGCATCTGACCGGTTTGCATCTACGAAGCTCCTGAAGGACTCCGAAGATTTCTGCAACACAGGAGGTGGGTTCCCGAAGTCTCCGAGGTTGATCTGCGCTCTCAGCAATTCTGAGGCCCGTATCCCTCGTGGGGACCGTGAAACCCATACCCCTGGGCACCATGTACACATATGCTTTTCAGCGATCCCTGAAGCTGTGCGTTGGGCTACTTTTAGTCCTGACCCCGAGCCGTAATTCCACTGAAGATTTCCGGCCTACACTCCACAAGTGTTCCGTGGGCTGGTACTTAGTGATTCCGCTCGAAGTCCCTTCGCGATCCCTGGTCCGTTGACCTGTGGGTCCCTGTGAAGGTAACTTTGACTTTCAGTGGGCTTTCCTGGTTGCTTCAGACGTGCCCCGACTCTCCATAGCTTGGAGAGTCCCCAGGACCTTGCTGGTCCTCACAGAAGCATCTTTCCTCTAACCGCGTGGGTTGCAGTTGCCAAGGCTTGTTGGTGTTCAATCCGGACACTGACCCCCCCCAGCACTCGACATCCATCATGGGACAGCTCACCTCCGGACTTTGGTCATCGTCGACGTCTCCTAGTCCCCGTGGCTGCAGAGTCAAGCTTCACCTCTTCTCACCTGAAGCACCCGACATCAGTGGGCATTCGATTGCTCCGCTCCTGGTCACGTGAAGTGACCCAGACTTTGTCCCCTCTGCTTTCAGGTTCTTCTCATCTCCGATCCAGGCTTGGATCACACCAGACACTTTTCTTCTCCACGGCAGCAGTACTTTTTCGCATCACGCCATTGAAAACGACGAGGGCTTCCGACACCACTTGACCCCTATGCACCCGGCTCCTCTGGGATAGGTAACACGGGTACCTCGGTACTCTCAAGGGTGCTGGCCTTAGAACCTTCTATGTTTAGCTGGGTTTGCTTAAAGTCTTCTCCTAAGTGTCCTTAATCTTTAAATTTCCAACTGCGACTTTCCCATAGAGTTGTATGGAGGCCGCGCCTGTGTTCACACACTGCACCCGTCCTCCGTGGGTCCCCTGTGTCACTACCTTGGGTGGTTCCTTGGGGTCCCAGCGATTCTACGTGCTCTAGGCACTGTGTATAGTCAAGTCGTGGTTGTTATACCACTTTCTTAGTATATGGTTTGGTCTCCCCCTGGAGCCCACTGTGTTTTGTGCTATTTACTGTCGTTCTAGTGATTTAATATTGTGTGCTTTGTTCTCTACTCTCATAAAGAGGTCAGTAGAGAGTGTTTAGTAATAAATACATATATTTTATATATACCTTGTGTGGTTCTCCTTTCATTTGGTCATTCAGGAGGTTATAGACTGGTAAAACAAGCTGCTTTACATTCCTTCAAGACTTAGCCTGAAGGCTGCTCTCCATAGCTACCACTAGGATAGCTTTCTATAAAGGTTGTCTTTAAAACTAATCATCAATAAAGGTAGTTTGGACTGGTGCAAGGTGCCCACTTTAATTAGTGGACAGCATATACCAGGCCAACTTCTCACATCCACACAGCACTGAATTTTTTTTAATTTCACTACAGCAGCACCAGAGGAATAGCCAGAGCTGTAGAAACTACTTTCCTTGAAACAGCACCAGCACAGCAGTAGACCCTATATAACTGTTCACAGCACTACATCAGCACCGCAGGGATCACCACAGAACCTAGCTTTGCCCACAGCACAACAGCAAAACTGCAGGGATCCCCAAAGACCTGGAGAGATTCTCATAGCACTGAGTGTTGCCTGCAGCACTATGGCAGCACTGCAGGGATCTCCATAGTGCCTAGTACACCCATAGCGCTACAGCAGCCGCCCAGGAAGCACCAGCACCGCATCAGTACTGAAGGAATCCCTGTAGCCTCAAGCAACATTGCGCGCATTCCCAGAGCACTGCAGGGTTTCCCACAGCACCAGGCGATACCGCTGCACTAAAGGTCTACAGGAGCAAGTGCTGCCCACAGCAGTATGACAGCACTGCAGGGATCCCCATAGCAACTAGCACACCCTTACTGCTACAGCAGCAGTACAGGAATCCCCAAGAAACACAAATGTTCATAACACTGCACCAGTAAATCAATCAATCGTTTGTTTAGTACAAATACTCACCAAAAGGGTCTCAAGGCGCTGGGGGGGGGAGGGAGGGGTCCGCAGCTCCAGGATGTTCACGTCGATCCGTAGAGCCAGGTCTTGAGGTCCTTCAAGAACTTGGAGAGTGTTGGTGTCTGGCGGAGGTGGAGCGGGAGCGGGAGGGTGTTCCATGCCTTGGGCACGAGGAAGGAGAAGAGCGGCCTCCTGTTCTGGTCTTCTTGATGCGTGGCACCGTCACGAGGGAAAGCTGGGCTGAGCGCAGGGATCTCTGGGGGGCGTAGAACGAGAGGCGGTGGTTCAGGTAGGCAGGTCCGGTGTTGTGGAGGGCTTTGTGGGCGTGTGAGAAGTTTGAAGGGGATTCTCTTCTCGACGGGGAGCCAGTGTAGTGTCTGCAGGTGTTGGGTGACGTGGCAGTGGCACAGTAGGTTGAGGACTAGTCTGGCGAAGGCATTCTGGAGTTTGCGGGTGAGGTTTTTGTTGATCCCGGCATAGAGTGCGTTGCCGTAGTCCAGTCTGCTGCTGATGAGGGGATGGGTATCGGTTTTCCTGTGTTCGAGGGGAATCCAGTTGAGGGTCTTTCGGAGGAGACAGAGGGTTGTGGTAGCAGGAAGAGGTGATAGTGTTGATCTGGCGGTCCATTTTGAGTTCGGAGTCCAGGATGATTCAGAGGTTGCGTGCGTGGTCAGTGGGGGAGGGTGGGTTCCCGAGGGCGGGGGCCACCAGGTGTGGTTCCAGGCATCGGGATGTGGGCCCATGATGAGAACTTCACATTTGTCCGTGTTTAGTTGTAGGCAGCTGTTCTTCATCCACCTGGCAACCAGCACTGCACTAATTCCCACATTACTGTCCACAACAATGTAGCAGCACTGCAGAATTCCACCGAATAACTGTCCACATCATTGTGAGAATCTCCATAACACTGCCAGTGGCACTGCAAGAATGCTCCCAGCACTGTCAACACTACAGCAGCACTTCCGGAATCCCCATAGCCACACACTCTGCCTACAGCGCTGAATTAGCACTGCAAGACTCCCTAGAGATCCCGCTTTTCATAGCACTGCATCAGCGCAGCACATTCAGAGCTCTCTTTACTGCAGTGACATCATACTAGAATATGCGCGTGTTGCAGTGGCATTGCCTTTGGAGCTGAACATACTGCAATGACATCACATTCAGAGCTCTCTTTAATGCAGTGACATCACCTCAGTATCTGCACATACTGCAGTGACCTCACACTAAGATCTATGCATACTGCAGTGACCTCACACTAGGATCTACGCATACTATAATGACATCACCTTCACAGCTCTCTTGACTGAAGTGAAATCACACTAGAATCTATGCGTGCTGCAGTGACATCACCTTTGGAGATGAACATACTGCAATGACATCACATTCAGAGCTCTCTTTACTGCAGTGACATCACCTCAATATCTGCACATATTGCAGTGACCTCACACTGGGATTTATGCATACTGCAGTGACCTCACACTAGGATCTACTCAAACTGCAGTGACCTTACACTAAAGTCTACGCATACTGCTGTGACCTTACACTTAGAGCTGTACTTATAACAGTGACATCATATTTAAAGCTGTGTACTACAGTGACATCACACTTGGAGCTGCACTTACTACAGTGATATCATACTAGGATCTGCGCATACTGTAGTGATAGCACACGAGGCTCTACACATATTGCAGTGACCTCACACTAGGCTGTACACATACTGCAGTGACCTCACACTAGGCTCTACACCTATTGCAGTGACCTCAGACTAGGCTCTACACATACTGCAGTGACCTCACACTAGGCTCTACACCTGTTGCAGTGACCTCAGACTAGGCTCTACACATACTGCAGTGACCTCACACTAGGCTCTACATATGTTGCAGTGACCGCACACTAATATCTACGCATACTGCAGTGACCTCACACTAGGCTCTACACCTGTTGCAGTGACCTCAGACTAGGCTCTACACATACTGCAGTGACCTCACACTAGGCTCTACATATGTTGCAGTGACCGCACACTAATATCTACGCATACTGCAGTGACCTCACACTAGGCTCTACACCTGTTGCAGTGACCTCACACTAGGCTCTACACCTGTTGCAGTGACCTCACACTAGGCTCTACACATACTGCAGTGACCTCACACTAGGCTCTACATATGTTGCAGTGACCGCACACTAATATCTACGCATACTACAGTGACCTCATACTAGCATCTACGCATACTGCAGGGACCTCACACTAGGATCTACGCATACTGCAGTGACCTCACACTTAGAGCTTCACTTACTGCTGTGATCTCACACTAGAATCTGCACATACTCCAGTGATAGCACACTGGGGCTTCCATTTCTCCTCGGTCATCACATTTGGAACTCTCCTTACTGCAGTGACCTCACACTAGGATCTGCACATACTGCAGTGACATCACTATAGGATTGGTCATACTGCAGTGCATCACACCTGGGAGCTGCACTTAAGGCAGTGACCTCACACTAGAATCTTCACATACTGCAGTGACATCACACTAGGATTGGTCATTCTGCAGTGACATCACACTGAGATTGATCATTCTGCAGTGACCACACTAGAATCTGCAAATACTACTGTGACATCACATTAGGATTGGTAATACTGCAGTGACATCACACTAGGATTGGTCATACTGCAGTGACATCACACTAGGATTGGTCATACTGCAGTGACATCACACTAGGATTGGTCAGACTGCAGTGACATCACACTGGGATTGGTCATACTGCAGTGACATCACACTGGGATTGGTCAGACTGCAGTGACATCACACTAGAATCTACAAATACTATAGTGACATCACACTGGGATTGGTCAGACTGCAGTGACATCACACTGGGATTGGTCAGACTGCAGTGCTATCACAGTGGGATCTGCGTGCTGCAGTGACCTCGCAGTAGGAGTTCGCTCACTGCATGGACACTTTCTGCACAGACTGTGTTTAGGAGTACCAGCAAAGTCCATTCAAAAGACGAACCACGGTCGATGCTAAAGGGAAACAACCCAAAAAAACAAAACTGAATAGTGCCCCTAAAATCCATGCTTAGCCGCTTAACTGGCAAGACCTCCATACAGTGCCTGATTAAAACACTAACAGCACCTAGCCAGGCCCCCGGGAGGGGCTTCACAAGGATTTAAGGAGTGGTCACACTGCGCGGAGGCGGACCCTGCACTCCTCAGCCCAGGGTCCTCGAAGGGCACTTTCTACTGCGTGATGACGGCTCCGCATAATGCACGAGGCACGTTATGACGCGCTGCTCTAAAACGATGAGAGGGCTCCGCAGAATGCGTGACGCACATTATGACGCGCTGCTCTAAAACGACGAGACTGCGCTCCCGACTCTCTGCTGCTTATAATCTTCTGAGAGAAATGTAGCCAATAGTCAAATTGCTTGCAATCATTTCATATGTTGGAAGGTGGATAAACAAACACTTTTCTGTTCAAATTCCACGGAGATATCTCCCTCATTTATAGCAAGAAAAACATCGCCTGCACCCGTTTACCCATGGAATGAAAAAACTAGGGGGTCTCTCAAAGGGGCGTGGCCGATGTAATTGAGGGCGTGGCTTAAATATACGCAAGCTAAAAATCTGTGCTTAGCATAGTGTCCCGCCCAACTGGTATTTTGCCGCTTCTGTCATTCCATACAGATATATAATACTGATGCAACAAGTAACATTACACCTACAACAAGCCAGGGCTATTGGCTTTGCCAATGGTTGTTGTTTGTGTAATATAAATAAGCTACAACTTGTTGTATAGAATATAGAAAAGGCTTCAGTGCTGGAATGATGAGACTGTGAAAGAACTATAAGGAGCCTCTTTAAAGTTACCTCAAAAGCAGTAAAGGGGGGTACTGCTGCAGAGGTAAGATTTTTTTTTCCACCCCGAGGGAAAAAATGGAGGACCCGCGAGAGACCCGGTATGGCACCTGCTGAGCACCGGCAAGACCCAGTCCACTTACAGCCCTGTATTCAAGCATATACTTCTTTCTTTTGATGTGTGCGATCTGCGGCATTTACTCTCAGTGGTAAGGCTGACAGTGGCCAATTACACTGTGTGCGGTAAAATATAGAGCACATTTTTTATTTTAAAAGGGAAAATTCTTTTAAAAAAAAGAAATAAAAAGCAATATATAATTTCTGCCTCTCGAACCAAACAGATCACGTTTAAAGAGTCCTGCACACACGAAGTACCTTGCAAGAAATGTTTTCTAGATGAGGTCAATTTAAAATTGTTTTTTTAAAGCCTTGGATTATCGCCTCAGGTGCATAACTTTACTCTCGATCAGGGACTTTCTTTAAAGGGTTAAGGTTTGTTGGTATTCCAGTTTATGTGTAAACCATTTGCTTATACGTTAATTAATAATGTAAAAGACAGATTTGCATATTTTAAAAAACTTTTCATGATCATGCAAGGTTTGTGATGGCCACGTGTTCAATGAGGGTAGAGGTATTTCCAATGTAAACTCAGGGGTGATTGAATACAAGTGAGAACTCGACAGTAGTGTGTGGAAGAGCCAAAAAGGACATCAAACCGTTGGAGATCTGTTTATTCCCTGTAGAGGTCTCCCTCTCGGCTCGGCTGTTCCACTTATGGTGGGGCGTGCAACACAAACTCTGGGCTACTTTTCTCCGGAAATGAATTAAATAAATAGAAGGCCGAGGCCTGGTGTATGTGCTTGAACCGGAACTACAACTTCAGTGGTTAATTTGTAGAAAAAATAAACAAGTGCCAGGGCTCTCGTCAGGAGGCAGCTTGCACCAGCCCTCCTGCATCTCCTGTTAGCGCCGCCTATAACAGAACTGACTACTAATCATGAAATTGGGGTGAGGTTGTGGCATAACAGCCAGAGCTGCCGACTTCCGAGCTGGGGGAACCAGGTTTGAGTCTCGGCCTCGGTTCAACATCCTGCGTTTCTGGGCACATCGCTTAATCTCTGCGTGCCTACCATAAATGAATGTGTCCTTAACTGCTGCTCATGAAAAGCGCCGGTGTTTATGATTAAGTGCCTACCACCAGCTCAAATTTGGCACTGCACAAATTGTACACAAAGCTTCTACTCACCAGGCAGCTTTTCACTGCAGATCTTGTTCCAGGTAAAACTTGGCCCCAAGAGATTGCCAGTGGTTGAGATGAATTCAAGCCTTCATCCACCACCTTGTTTTTGATGCACTAAGTGTGACAGGTGTGCCCAGACGTGGAACCAGCGTTCACTGCGCCAAGCTATATTTAAAATAGGAGCCCTAACAAAAGGTGAAACTGGTCCTGGGTTGCTTGTGCTCCAGTTTAGGGAGGCCCTGGCAGTTCGGGACGGACTGTTCTCATTGGAGCAGGGTCAAGGCGGATTTGCATATGGCTGGGTTCACACTGAGGTAGCATGGTGGCTGAAACACAATGGATTGGGATGCGCCCCAAGCGACTGCCAGTGGCTGAGATGAAATCAAGCATTCCATCCATCACTTTGTTTATTATGTCCGAAGTAAAACTTGCCAACATTTTTGAAGATGCAATTAGGAAGATTCTGGGTTTTGGAGGTTGGAATGAGTGAGAATGGGCAGCATTGGGGCGCTCTGAAGCAATCCTTCTGCAATGTGGTACAGGCCCGGGCTGTCCTCTGTCACTTCTGATATTCACTCTGTTCCTAGAGCCCCTGCACGCAACAGCCCTCTGCTGAAACAGAAGTTGCTCAAACGTTCCCCCAAAACATATTTTCTCACAATTACAGTGTATAATGCAAAGTTGTGGGAGCCGGCTAAACCACTGCAGAGGGCATTACCTCCAAGAAATATGGAGAAACACCGATGCTGCCCAGTGCTTAAATTTATCAGAATTAACCAATGCAGGAAAAATCACTTCAAATGTGTATAACTCATCGGCTCACATCAGAGAGAGCATAGGCTTGGGGGGCAGACGTCCTGAAAGTTAGGACCATAAAATATTTTCTGTGTAACTTTTTTTCAATACAATATAACCACATAATTAAATAAATGCTATTTTGAGACTCTGTGACCTCTCCTTGTCCTGTATATACATATGCAGTGCTTCAAGTGGACTGGAAAAAAGGGGGGGGGGAATCTAAAAGGGGTGTGGCCAACAAGAGTATACCTAGAAATCCTGCCAGGAGGCGTGGCCAATGCAATCAAGGGCGTGGCTTAAAATATGTAAACTCAAATCATGCTCTTCACACAGTCAGACCTATTGGCTTTGCCAACGCTTGTTAGCTGTTTCAGATAAATGAACAACAAAGATTTTATTGTGGATGATTAGAATTAAGTGTTTCCATTCTGAAAATAAGAGAGTGAATTAAACAATACTAAGGTCTGTGGAAAAGGTAGTGGCTTTCTGAGTGTTCGAGACACTCTCCTTCACACCACGCTCTTTTACAATGTCTCACTCTGTTAGAGACTTACACCCTGCTTCATTTTTCTGAAATCCTTCATCTGCATATCTTGCACTTTCCTACAGTTACAACTGGCACATGTGGGATTATCACTTTGTGTGCTCTGCAGAGAGGCCAAGGACTGGATGATCATGGAGTTGAAACACCTTTCTGAGCCACTGACCGGCACTGCGAGAAGCTCACTCTGCCTTCAGTCTCGGCTCCAGAGCGCTCACTCGTGCGCAATGATAAAGACCCACCGCAACCTCAGCTCACTGAGGCACCTGGAGGAGACAGTCCAAAGCATGCACTACACAAGAGTCGTAAGTGTGGTGAATGAAAATAAACTATAGAAACAACCTCCTGAAAAAAGGAAATACTCTTAGGAAATGTAAGATGAAATAAAACGTGAAATGTAAACAGGGACTGAACCTCTTTTTAATACTTTAACATTTAAGTCGGAAAAAACCCAATTCCATACAAACAGCAATGTCAATCAAAAGATATGTGATGGAATGCTGAAATAAATGAACAGGTCCTCACCACAGAGATAAGGAGACAATACCAGTCAGTGCAGCCTCTAAGTTGGCACTAGCCCCCTATAAACAAGGGAGGATGTGCAGAGGATCACACGAAGCAGCTCATTGGACTGAATCATTTTACTTCTCTTCTTCTATACACAGATATTGGTGCCCACGGGGATCCAACGCCCAGTGCCACCAGCGGCTTCTGGCTCTCAGCCGAGGGGCCCCCGGATATCTCTGGGCCTTGACATCGCATAGCAATCCGCGGAGTCCTTGCAAAACGCAGCCTCTCTCAGCCAACCCTTGGGCCCTGGTGCGAGCAAGCAAATGGCCCCTTTAACTCATGTTAGTTGGATAGTAAAATACAGCAATTATCAGGGTTCAATGGGGCCCGGGGCAACTGCACCTATGGTGGCTACGTCCCTGGTAGAGGCCCCTTCAGCCAGGCCACGGCAACCCTTCAATATGTCCTTACCGGCAATGCCACCAGAGGGGACACGTATTAAAAGGACCAAGAATGGCCGTCAGCCTCAACGCAGAGGTGAAGATCCTGGCCAAAGTGCTAGCTTCCCGACTGCCGAAAGTGATCACGGCCTTGTCCACCTGGACCAGTCGGGCTTCATGCCATGCAGGAATACCGCCCTTTATCTAAGGCGCCTTCATGGCTTACCGAGCAAGGCCAAAGATGGCCTTTGATACGGTGGAATGGAACTATATGTTTGAGGTGCCCACAAGCTGGGCTTCGGTCCAACCATCCTTAAATGGGTGCGCGTTCCATACGCTGGACACCTGGCCCAGGTGCAGGCCAATGGGGGAGGCTCTCAGGTGTTCGAACTGCAACAGGGTACAAGGCAGGGCTGTCCTCTCACCACAGATATCTGCAGGGTCCTAGAGACCCTCACAGCTGGATCAGCCAAGATCCACTAATTAGAGGCCTTCGCTGGATAGATGTATGGGAGGACAGAATATCCCTATACGCGGACAATATCCTACGTTACGTAGCGGACCCGTACTTCACTTTAGACCGGATAATGCATATACTCTCAACATTTTGACAATGCTCCGGGTAATGATCAGCTGGCACAAATCCACAACCTATATTTTGATGGGACTTCCACCTACGCTGCCTCGCGACTGCAGAGCAGTCACAGCTGCTGAGGAGTTCCGCTATCTCACAATTTACATCTCGACCGATCCCAAACTATTTTTCAATTGAAACTTACCTCCTCCACTGACAAGGCTGAAAAGTGATGTTCGACATTGGAGATCCTTGCCATGGTCACTCCTGGGGACAGCCACTTTGTTTACGTTGATGTCCCTGCCTCATTTTTTATACGCTCTACATAATACACCTTAACTAGTCCGCAATTCATATTTCAGAACACTAGAAGGCGAGCTCCGAACACTACACTGGGATGGTGGCCAAGCACGGATAGCTCTGCGCAAACTGACCAGGGATGGTATGACGGTGGCATTGCCCTCCCAGACGTTCAGATATATTACTGGGCTGCACAACTTACCACCATAAATAGCGGAGTTTTTCAGCCATCAGACGAGTCAGCCTACTGCATGACCAAGGGGACACCTTAATGCCGTATACAGCAACACAACTTTATAAACCTCACAACCCAACGACAGCAGTAATACACCTTTGGCACACTGCTACAAGAACACTGGTGTGGAAAAGACAAGATTACACAAGCGGTTCCCCAGTGGGGTACGGTGGCACTGGGCTCACTGGGGACACACGCAGGTTTCGACAAGGGGAATCCTACTGGCCTGTCCCGGGTAGGGAATTTATGGGCCCGAAGGGCTGTAATTCCCTTTACAGACCTACAATGTGAGTATGATTTAGCCCCTACCAAAACTTTCCGATACTTGCAAATAAAACATGCATTACAAGCGGTGCTGCCAAGTGGAACAGAACTCCCTGAATCCTGACCCCAAGAAGACAGTTTATTAGACAGATTTATGTCACATAAAGCAATATCCTTAATATATAAAAAAACTATTTAGCACCCCGGACACCTTGCTGGGCTTGCGGGACAGGTGGGCCACTGATTTAGAGGGCCTGGAAGATGATGAATGGGTTGAGGCGCTGGCTTCACCTAGAGAGGCGGCCATCCGAGCAAGGCTCCACCTCGTTCTACTAAAAATACTGCATCGCACTTGCATCACACCACATGCCTTGTTCAAAATGCAGAAAGGACCTGATCCAACCTGTAGGCGGATATGTGATCAAAATGGGACCTTCTACCACACCATTTGGGGTTGCCCACTAATACAAAGGTTTTGGGATTCAGTGATGGGATGTGTGGGTTCCTTGTGCAACCAGCAATTTACCCCTTCTGCGAAATGGTGCCTATTAAAAATATCTGGGGTGAAACTGATCTAACTCGTAGGGAGCGTACATGGGTCACATTGGGGTTAAAGGTGGCCAAAAGAACCGTTGTGGGCCTCTGGGGGCGGAGCCAACACCAAACTTGCTAGAATGAAAGCAGGATATGCACTGGTGCATGCTGGCAGAAAAAGTGATCTACGAAGGCCGTGCGTGCCCCAGAAATGGACTAAAATTTGGGGCCACTGGAATGAATACCGAGGTTTATTTGCAACTCTGTAACTCCGAGCGTTGGGCTAAGATATTCATCTAACACATTAAGGCTACAACCGCATGTTCACCAGGCAATGGAGGGGGAGACTGATGGGAGTGGTAAATGCTGGCCATTGATACACGTTATTACTGGGCCTAGTTGGCGTAGCGGGGCTACGCGGAGGTCCACGGAGTTGCGAACAAACTCCGTGGAACTCCGCTCCGCCACCCGCCTCCATCCCCCCTATTAACAATTAATTGTACATTAAAGTAATTAAAAGTAAATTAAAAACCACTTACCTGTACTGAGGCGTCCCCGGGCTGCCCTCCTCCTCTTCCTCGCCAACTCTGGGAATCCTTGCGAAAACTGTGCATGCGCGCCCGCGCATTTCTCGCTGCGCATGGAGAACGGCGGGGCCGGCATCGGCCACGCCAATGCCGGCCACGCCAAAAGTATGGCGGTCGGCCCGGCCCCCACCGGCAATCACCGAGGCAAGCCTGTCGCGCACTTGGTGACGCGACAGGCGCGCCTCTCGAGCCATTGGTCCCCGGTCCCGGGCATGCCCCGGAAGTGATCGTAATCACTTCCGGGTCACACAAGTGGACAGTGCCAGGCTGGTTAGAACCAGCCTGGCAAGGAGACCTTTAAAAAGCGGGGGAGCGCGGGAGTAGCCCTCTTTGCTCCCGCTCCCCAGCCCCCTCACACCAGCCTCGCTAGGAGGCTTTAATCTTAAATTTGTTTTTCCCTCTACAGGCAGCAGGCATCACGGACTCCGGAACGCGGGAGAATCGGGTGAGGTGGTGCGGGGGGCAAAGTACATCGTGGAGCGACGTCGGCATTCTCCTCTTGCGAGCGGCAGCGACAGAGGCGTGCGTGGTCGCGGAGCGCCGCTGTGGGGCAGGAGAAGAATCGTGTGGGGACCGGAATACCGGCGACAGAGGACGGCAGGTACCCGGTCGTGGTGGCGCTCGACCAGCGAGGGCGCGCACCCTTCCGGTTGGAATTCAGTGATTGTGGGCTGTTTTAATAAGCCATCGACAGCTGTGGCTTGGTAGGGGGGTTTTGTGTCTAGCGCGTGCAGTGCCCAGGGCTGTATTCTGCCCCATTTCGCCTGATTGTGGGGATTTAAGCACGTACAAGGGCTTAGGGGGTGCAGCTGGGCTTTGGTCTGTTTTCACATGCCTACTGTTAATGCTGTTGGTTTACAGGAGGGTGTTGTCAAGGTAGGCGCTAGGCTGATCCCACATGCATGGGTGTTGTGCATATTTTATAAAAAGAGAGCCTAGTATCGGGGGGGTTTGATTGGGCCCTGTGGTATACTGGTTACAGAGTGGATTTGTCATTTGAGTAGGCAGCACCTCAGCAGTGGGCTTTGGGCATTAGCATCCAGCCGCTGTCAGCACGATAGCAGTGACTGATAAGGGGTCATATACTTGACTGTTTAATATGGCCGGGAAAGCGAAGAGGGGGGGCAAGCCCTCCCGCATGGAGAACTTTATGGAGGCAATGCTCAAGAAGGTAGAAGAGTTGGGGCAGGGTCTTGCGGATCTCACTGAACGGGTGGACGCACGGGGGGGGGCAGGGGAGAGAGAAGAGCGGGCCAGGCGCAGCATGGTGCCCCCGAGGTCTGCTTTTCCGCCCCTCCCCAAAAGGGTTAGGTCTAACAAGGGGGGTCGGATGGAACCAAGGTTACCATTGCCCCCGGTCTTGCCTACAGAGGGGGTCCCGCCCGCAGAACAGGTACCTGCCCCCCCCAGTTGCCCCGGCGCCAGCGCCTGCCCCGGTGCCAGCACCCCAGCCCCTAATTGCCCCGCTCCCAGTCCCCAGCCCGGTGAGGGGCCCGGAACGTCAGGGGATAACCCGCAATTACCGTTGTTGCCCAGTACGGGGGGGGGGGGAAAGAGCATCCCACTGGATCTAGTGTCCCATTTGGCAGCAATACTTCCTTGGTTGGGTAAGGCTGGTATTCTGTCATCAACCGTTGGGGGTAAAGACGGGGGAGGTGATCCGCTTGTAGAAGCTAGGCGAATAGTGGCCCAGGTTCACGGGACACCAGTGGACAAAACGGGCGAGGGTCAGGGCGCGCTGTCCCCTCTCATTTCAGCAGGGGTGGCCAAGCCACTTGAACTCAGCAGGGAAGTACCGGGGAGCAGCATGACGAAAGAGAAACCGTCAGGGTCAGCTGGGTCCGCTGGAGGAGGTAAGCTGATGACATTGCCAATGTTGAATGTGGGTGAGTCCCGCACAGATCGGGAGAATTTGGGGAGGCATATAACACAAGACGTAAAAGACAGAATTTGGTCGGGGTCTTACATAAACATGTTCTCTTTGCTTATTTGCGAGAAAGAGAGAGAAGAGGCCAGGAAGAACAAAGACTGGATACTCCCGAGGGAATGGGCAAACGAACTCATGAAGTACAGGGTGGAGGAAAATTTGATGAATTGGATTAGAGGTTTTTCCATTTTTATGGCAGTCATGGCTGAGCGTTTCCCTAATATACAGGCTGAGATGGCATGTTACCAAAACAGGATTGTTCTCGCACATGATAAATATGGGGGTGAGGGATGGAAAGAGTATGATAAAAGCTTCAGGAGAACTAAAGCGTCTGACACAACCCTATCATGGGACCGCATAGACACAATTGCATGGTTAGACCAGATTGGCGGTTGGGTACAGGACAAGTCCAGGAACCAGCCCTTTCAGTCCTTTCAGTCACACCAAAACACAGGTCCCCCCAGTCACGCAAACTCCGGGGGGGGGGGCGCAAAGGGATATGCTGGGATTTTAATAGACGTACCTGCACTAGACCACAGGGCACGTGCAGGTTTAAGCATGCGTGTTCCATCTGCGCGAACCCGTCTCACCCCGAGTCCAAGTGCTTCAAGAAAGCAAAGGATAAGGGAGGGAAGAAACAGGAGTGAGGTTCATGGACAACAAAAGGCACGGTCACCCATTGATGTTACGGCATTGACACCCTGGCTAAACAAATATCCTTGTCACACCACCGCAAAAATGCTGCTAGATGGTTTCAGGTACGGTTTTAGGATACCGGCACCTGATTATGTGGGGGCATCAGGCTGCAAGAACCAGCTCTCAGTACAAGCTAAACCCAGCGTAGCAGCAATGAAAATTGAAAAAGAACTGCGACTGGGCAGGGTAGCTGGCCCATATGATTCAATCCCTGTTGAGAATTTTGTCTGCTCTCCGTTGGGCGTGGTCCCCAAGAAAGAAAGTGGAGAATTCAGACTCATACATAACCTTTCAGCACCTAAGGGAAGTTCATTGAATGATGCTATTGATGACGAATTTTGCAGTGTGAGATATGCTTCTTTTGATCAAGCGGTGGAGATGCTCAGGGGTTGGGCCCTGGAGCCCTTTTGGCAAAATCAGACATAGAGTCTGCCTTTCGTCTATTACCGGTCCACCCGTCTGATTTTCATCTACTTGGTTTTCAATTTCTAGGGAAATTCTACATGGACATGTGTATGCCCATGGGTTGCTCGGTTTCCTGCGCATATTTTGAAAAATTCAGTTCATTTCTGGAATGGGTTTTTAGGCAGGTGACAGGGCACCAGTGGGTAATTCAGGGTAATTCAGGGTTGGCAGCGCCTCCAAGGGTCTACCCCAGATACCTGGATGATTTTCTTGTCTTGGGGTCACCGGGATCGCGGGAGTGTGCCTGGGCGTTGGAACAATTTTGCGCCCTCATGCGTGCTTTTGGGGTCCCCTTGGCCCCAGGAAAGACTGTGGGACCTAATACAACAATAGAGTTCCTGGGGATTGAGTTAGATTCCATGCAGGGGTGTTTCAGGTTGCCCGCGGACAAGATCACCAAGTTCAGGTCCGCTTTACAGCAGTGCCTGGTTAGGGAGAAGGTAACATTGCACCAGTTACAACAGACAGTAGGGCAGTTGAATTTTGCACTAAGGATCATACCTATGGCAAGGCCATTTTCCCGATCCATCTCACAGGCGATGGCGGGGCTCAAGGAAAGACACCACCACACCAGGCTGTCATCTGAGGTGAGGCAGGACATGCGGATTTGGATGGCATTCCTGCAGGACTTCAATGGCAGGGTAGTGTGGCCCGGTCCGCCCACTACTTCCGCGGAGTTGGGTTTAATGACTGACGCTGCGGGGAGTGAGGGATTTGGCGCCATACTCGGTACCGAGTGGGTGGCGCAAAGGTGGCCAGCATGGTGGGTTGAGACAGGTCTGACGGGCAACATAGGCTTCCTAGAATTGTTCCCTATCTGGGTGGCGTTAACAGTGTGGCCGGAACAACTGCGTAATCAATCAGTGGTGTTCTGGTCAGATAACATGACAGTGGTAGAATGCATCAACCAACAAGCGGCACGGTGTCGGATGATTCTCCGGCTACTGAAGGAGATTGTACTGTTGTGTATGAAGCTAAATATGCAATTTAAGGCTAAACATGTGCCAGGGGTATTAAATCATGCAGCTGACGCACTCTCTCGCTTTAAGATGCAGGTTTTCAGGGCTCACCTCCCGGCGGCGGCGGAGTATGCCACCCCTTTCCCAGAACTACTTTGGCAGATTGGTGCCCCCAACTACCGGACCTCGTGGCAGCTAGCCTAGCACCCAGGACCAGGAAAGCATATGAAGGGGCGTTTGGGGCATATTGTTCCTTCTTGGGAAGGGAGTGGGCTAAAAAATGGCATGATGCAGGGGCACTCCATTACCTAGGCTTTTTGAAGGGGGAGGGGCGCTCAGCGGCAGCGGCTAGACGGCATGTGGCGGCAATCTCATTTTTTGCCCAGACTAGGGACAAAGGGAATCCTACCAACAGCTTTATAGTCAGGAAAGCACTGAAGGGTTGGCAGCGCCTCCAAGGGTCTACCCCAGATACAAGGCGGCCAATAGGGGTGGAGCTGCTAATGTCTTTACTGAGGACACTTCCCTGATTTGCACCACACCAGAGGAAGTTCTGTTGTTTGCCGCCGCCTTTTCATTAGCCTTTACGGTGCTTTTAGAGTTGGGGAATTGGTAGCCCAGAACAAAAAAGATGCGCGAGGCGGATTACAGTTTGAGGACTTGAAGGTGCTGGGGGACGCTCTAACAATATCTATTAGGAAGTCCAAGACGGACCAAGAGGCACGAGGGGATGGGGTAGTACTCCATCGGGCGCATGGCAATCCGTGTTGCCCCGTTGCACAGGTGGAGGCTTTCCTGGAATCTAGACCTGACAGCAAAGGGGGCCACTCCTGGTGCACGCGGATGGTATCCCACTGACACGGTTTCAGTTTAAGAGGGTCCTGGACATGGCAATACAGAGGGCAGGGCTAGACCCCAGCTGTTTCGGCACGCATTCTTTTAGGATAGGGGCGGCCACGGAAGCAATAGCTAGGGGCCTACCTAGCTACAGCGTCCAAAGAATTGGGAGGTGGTCCTCCAGTTGTTACAAGCGCTATGTGCGGCTACATATGTTATGAGCGGGTGAATTGCCAGGTGCTGATGCGTATGTCTTTCTGTTTTCATCTACAGTTTCTCAAACCTGTCACGCAGGGGGAAACTGCGAGCGCCGCAACAACAGCACCAGGCAACACAAAGAACGTCGTCAACAAAGCAGGGATCACAGGTCGCATGGATTATTGGTCATTCATACGTGAAGCGTTTGTCTAACTTTTTCCTTACAGGGAGTTACAAGACTAGGGCAGAGCAAGCAGGTTTTAGGGTATCGTTTCACGGGAAGGGGGGCCTATGCTTGAGCCAGTTTAGGGATTTCACATTGAGATTATTAGAGAAGGGTGGTCCCCGTCCCAGTATTATTATCTTGCACCTAGGGGGAATGATCTGGCAAGCCTCGGTAGAAGGAGGCTAGTGGAAGCAATAATAGCAGAAGTGAGTTGGTTAGCTAAGACATGCCAGGGGTGTACCATAGTATGGTCACAAATGGTTCCAAGATTCCAATGGAGAGGGGGAGTCGGTAAGAGCACTGAATCACTCAGTAAGGAGGATAAATAACAAAATAGAGAGGCTCTTCAGGGCTCCTCATCTGCAGACAATCGCCCACGGGTGTATCAGGGGGGAGTCTTGTTTCTTAAAGGACGGGGTCCATCTGTCAAGAGTAGGCAATGAGGCTTTCCTAGAAAATCTGTTAGCATGGTTCGGTCTCCGGGGGCTGGGGATGACCTCCTAGGAGCGCAGGGGGGGGGCAGATAGTCGGTCAACTATGCTGGCCTGTGGCGGTAAGGTCATGATTGGTGAGCAGTAAATTTAAGGTCCTTAGAGGGCGGCGCCATTCTTGAATGGGGTCTCCCAAGTGGGAGGGACAGGTGGTCTCTCCTAGAACTCCAGGGGCAGTTTACAGCCGGTTGGCTGGATGGGTGCGGGGAGGGGGAGTTACGCTTTCCCTAGGCTGGTTGGCCACCCCGCACGTGCACAAGGTCGCCAGTAAACGGCGCGGAACTGCAAGGGCCCCTTTATGGAGATGATATACAGAGCGTACGGGGTAACCGGGGGGGTAACGGGCCCTCTGCGCATGCGCACTCCGGCTGGTGGGCGTGGTTAAGAATTTGATAAGGATCTGACACCAGTTAGTGACCTTGCCGTAGGCCCAATAGGATACGCAGAAAAGAAAATGCAGTGATGATTATTAAGATATGTTAGATTCGGATAGGAAAACCTTTGTATTAGAGTCATGTTAAGGTTAGCCAACTGACATATGTACGTATCAATCGTAACCAGTGTAATGCATAATTTTCTGCGTAATTTGTAAATCGTGTATATATCAATAATGTTTTAAATTTTGTTTAATAAATACGGCCGGGTTTACTGACCCCCACATCCAAACCCTTCTCATATCATTTTGATCTGGGGCCAGTTATGGGAGGAGGGGGTGTAGTTAGTACCTGGCCATAGAGAACGGCGGGGCCGGGCATCGGCCACGCCAAAAGTATGGCGGTCGGCCCGGCCCCTCCGGCAATCACCGAGGCAAGCCTGTCGCGCACTTGGTGACGCGACAGGCGCGCCTCTCGAGCCATTGGTCCCCGGTCTCGGGCATGCCCCGGAAGTGATCGTAATCACTTCCGGGTCACGCAGTGGACAGTGCCAGGCTGGTTAGAACCAGCCTGGCAAGGAGACCTTTAAAAAGCGGGGGAGCGCGGGAGTAGCCCTCTTTGCTCCCGCTCCCCAGCCCCCTCACACCAGCCTCGCTAGGAGGCTTTAATCTTAAATTTGTTTTTCCCCTCTACAGGCAGCAGGCATCACGGACTCCGGAACGCGGGAGAATCGGTGAGGTGGTGCGGGGGGCAAAGTACATCGTGGAGCGACGTCGGCATTCTCCTCTTGCGAGCGGCAGCGACAGAGGCGTGCGTGGTCGCGGAGCGCCGCTGTGGGGCAGGAGAAGAATCGTGTGGGGACCGGAATACCGGCGACAGAGGACGGCAGGTACCCGGTCGTGGTGGCGCTCGACTAGCGAGGGCGCGCACCCTTCCGGTTGGAATTCAGTGATTGTGGGCTGTTTTAATAAGCCATCGACAGCTGTGGCTTGGTAGGGGGTTTTGTGTCTAGCGCGTGCAGTGCCCAGGGCTGTATTCTGCCCCATTTCGCCTGATTGTGGGGATTTAAGCACGTACAAGGGCTTAGGGGGTGCAGCTGGGCTTTGGTCTGTTTTCACATGCCTACTGTTAATGCTGTTGGTTTACAGGAGGGTGTTGTCAAGGTAGGCGCTAGGCTGATCCCACATGCATGGGTGTTGTGCATATTTTATAAAAAGAGAGCCTAGTATCGGGGGGTTTGATTGGGCCCTGTGGTATACTGGTTACAGAGTGGATTTGTCATTTGAGTAGGCAGCACCTCAGCAGTGGGCTTTGGGCATTAGCATCCAGCCGCTGTCAGCACGATAGCAGTGACTGATAAGGGGTCATATACTTGACTGTTTAATATGGCCGGGAAAGCGAAGAGGGGGCAAGCCCTCCCGCATGGAGAACTTTATGGAGGCAATGCTCAAGAAGGTAGAAGAGTTGGGGCAGGGTCTTGCGGATCTCACTGAACGGGTGGACGCACGGGGGGGCAGGGGAGAGAGAAGAGCGGGCCAGGCGCAGCATGGTGCCCCCGAGGTCTGCTTTTCCGCCCCTCCCCAAAAGGGTTAGGTCTAACAAGGGGGTCGGATGGAACCAAGGTTACCATTGCCCCCGGTCTTGCTCTACAGAGGGGTCCCGCCCGCAGAACAGGTACCTGCCCCCCCAGTTGCCCCGGCGCCAGCGCCTGCCCCGGTGCCAGCACCCCAGCCCCTAATTGCCCCGCTCCCAGTCCCCAGCCCGGTGAGGGGCCCGGAACGTCAGGGGATAACCCGCAATTACCGTTGTTGCCCAGTACGGGGGGGGGGGGGGAAAGAGCATCCCACTGGATCTAGTGTCCCATTTGGCAGCAATACTTCCTTGGTTGGGTAAGGCTGGTATTCTGTCATCAACCGTTGGGGGTAAAGACGGGGAGGTGATCCGCTTGTAGAAGCTAGGCGAATAGTGGCCCAGGTTCACGGGACACCAGTGGACAAAACGGGCGAGGGTCAGGGCGCGCTGTCCCCTCTCATTTCAGCAGGGGTGGCCAAGCCACTTGAACTCAGCAGGGAAGTACCGGGGAGCAGCATGACGAAAGAGAAACCGTCAGGGTCAGCTGGGTCCGCTGGAGGAGGTAAGCTGATGACATTGCCAATGTTGAATGTGGGTGAGTCCCGCACAGATCGGGAGAATTTGGGGAGGCATATAACACAAGACGTAAAAGACAGAATTTGGTCGGGGTCTTACATAAACATGTTCTCTTTGCTTATTTGCGAGAAAGAGAGAGAAGAGGCCAGGAAGAACAAAGACTGGATACTCCCGAGGGAATGGGCAAACGAACTCATGAAGTACAGGGTGGAGGAAAATTTGATGAATTGGATTAGAGGTTTTTCCATTTTTATGGCAGTCATGGCTGAGCGTTTCCCTAATATACAGGCTGAGATGGCATGTTACCAAAACAGGATTGTTCTCGCACATGATAAATATGGGGGTGAGGGATGGAAAGAGTATGATAAAAGCTTCAGGAGAACTAAAGCGTCTGACACAACCCTATCATGGGACCGCATAGACACAATTGCATGGTTAGACCAGATTGGCGGTTGGGTACAGGACAAGTCCAGGAACCAGCCCTTTCAGTCCTTTCGGTCACACCAAAACACAGGTCCCCCAGTCACGCAAACTCCGGGGGCGCAAAGGGATATGCTGGGATTTTAATAGACGTACCTGCACTAGACCACAGGGCACGTGCAGGTTTAAGCATGCGTGTTCCATCTGCGCGAACCCGTCTCACCCCGAGTCCAAGTGCTTCAAGAAAGCAAAGGATAAGGGAGGGAAGAAACAGGAGTGAGGTTCATGGACAACAAAAGGCACGGTCACCCATTGATGTTACGGCATTGACACCCTGGCTAAACAAATATCCTTGTCACACCACCGCAAAAATGCTGCTAGATGGTTTCAGGTACGGTTTTAGGATACCGGCACCTGATTATGTGGGGGCATCAGGCTGCAAGAACCAGCTCTCAGTACGAGCTAAACCCAGCGTAGCAGCAATGAAAATTGAAAAAGAACTGCGACTGGGCAGGGTAGCTGGCCCATATGATTCAATCCCTGTTGAGAATTTTGTCTGCTCTCCGTTGGGCGTGGTCCCCAAGAAAGAAAGTGGAGAATTCAGACTCATACATAACCTTTCAGCACCTAAGGGAAGTTCATTGAATGATGCTATTGATGACGAATTTTGCAGTGTGAGATATGCTTCTTTTGATCAAGCGGTGGAGATGCTCAGGGGTTGGGCCCTGGAGCCCTTTTGGCAAAATCAGACATAGAGTCTGCCTTTCGTCTATTACCGGTCCACCCGTCTGATTTTCATCTACTTGGTTTTCAATTTCTAGGGAAATTCTACATGGACATGTGTATGCCCATGGGTTGCTCGGTTTCCTGCGCATATTTTGAAAAATTCAGTTCATTTCTGGAATGGGTTTTTAGGCAGGTGACAGGGCACCAGTGGGTAATTCAGGGTAATTCAGGGTTGGCAGCGCCTCCAAGGGTCTACCCCAGATACCTGGATGATTTTCTTGTCTTGGGGTCACCGGGATCGCGGGAGTGTGCCTGGGCGTTGGAACAATTTTGCGCCCTCATGCGTGCTTTTGGGGTCCCCTTGGCCCCAGGAAAGACTGTGGGACCTAATACAACAATAGAGTTCCTGGGGATTGAGTTAGATTCCATGCAGGGGTGTTTCAGGTTGCCCGCGGACAAGATCACCAAGTTCAGGTCCGCTTTACAGCAGTGCCTGGTTAGGGAGAAGGTAACATTGCACCAGTTACAACAGACAGTAGGGCAGTTGAATTTTGCACTAAGGATCATACCTATGGCAAGGCCATTTTCCCGATCCATCTCACAGGCGATGGCGGGGCTCAAGGAAAGACACCACCACACCAGGCTGTCATCTGAGGTGAGGCAGGACATGCGGATTTGGATGGCATTCCTGCAGGACTTCAATGGCAGGGTAGTGTGGCCCGGTCCGCCCACTACTTCCGCGGAGTTGGGTTTAATGACTGACGCTGCGGGGAGTGAGGGATTTGGCGCCATACTCGGTACCGAGTGGGTGGCGCAAAGGTGGCCAGCATGGTGGGTTGAGACAGGTCTGACGGGCAACATAGGCTTCCTAGAATTGTTCCCTATCTGGGTGGCGTTAACAGTGTGGCCGGAACAACTGCGTAATCAATCAGTGGTGTTCTGGTCAGATAACATGACAGTGGTAGAATGCATCAACCAACAAGCGGCACGGTGTCGGATGATTCTCCGGCTACTGAAGGAGATTGTACTGTTGTGTATGAAGCTAAATATGCAATTTAAGGCTAAACATGTGCCAGGGGTATTAAATCATGCAGCTGACGCACTCTCTCGCTTTAAGATGCAGGTTTTCAGGGCTCACCTCCCGGCGGCGGCGGAGTATGCCACCCCTTTCCCAGAACTACTTTGGCAGATTGGTGCCCCCAACTACCGGACCTCGTGGCAGCTAGCCTAGCACCCAGGACCAGGAAAGCATATGAAGGGGCGTTTGGGGCATATTGTTCCTTCTTGGGAAGGGAGTGGGCTAAAAAATGGCATGATGCAGGGGCACTCCATTACCTAGGCTTTTTGAAGGGGGAGGGGCGCTCAGCGGCAGCGGCTAGACGGCATGTGGCGGCAATCTCCTTTTTTGCCCAGACTAGGGACAAAGGGAATCCTACCAACAGCTTTATAGTCAGGAAAGCACTGAAGGGTTGGCAGCGCCTCCAAGGGTCTACCCCAGATACAAGGCGGCCAATAGGGGTGGAGCTGCTAATGTCTTTACTGAGGACACTTCCCCTGATTTGCACCACACCAGAGGAAGTTCTGTTGTTTGCCGCCGCCTTTTCATTAGCCTTTTACGGTGCTTTTAGAGTTGGGGAATTGGTAGCCCAGAACAAAAAAGATGCGCGAGGCGGATTACAGTTTGAGGACTTGAAGGTGCTGGGGGACGCTCTAACAATATCTATTAGGAAGTCCAAGACGGACCAAGAGGCACGAGGGGATGGGGTAGTACTCCATCGGGCGCATGGCAATCCGTGTTGCCCCGTTGCACAGGTGGAGGCTTTCCTGGAATCTAGACCTGACAGCAAAGGGGGGCCACTCCTGGTGCACGCGGATGGTATCCCACTGACACGGTTTCAGTTTAAGAGGGTCCTGGACATGGCAATACAGAGGGCAGGGCTAGACCCCAGCTGTTTCGGTACGCATTCTTTTAGGATAGGGGCGGCCACGGAAGCAATAGCTAGGGGCCTACCTAGCTACAGCGTCCAAAGAATTGGGAGGTGGTCCTCCAGTTGTTACAAGCGCTATGTGCGGCTACATATGTTATGAGCGGGTGAATTGCCAGGTGCTGATGCGTATGTCTTTCTGTTTTCATCTACAGTTTCTCAAACCTGTCACGCAGGGGGAAACTGCGAGCGCCGCAACAACAGCACCAGGCAACACAAAGAACGTCGTCAACAAAGCAGGGATCACAGGTCGCATGGATTATTGGTCATTCATACGTGAAGCGTTTGTCTAACTTTTTCCTTACAGGGAGTTACAAGACTAGGGCAGAGCAAGCAGGTTTTAGGGTATCGTTTCACGGGAAGGGGGGCCTATGCTTGAGCCAGTTTAGGGATTTCACATTGAGATTATTAGAGAAGGGTGGTCCCCGTCCCAGTATTATTATCTTGCACCTAGGGGGAATGATCTGGCAAGCCTCGGTAGAAGGAGGCTAGTGGAAGCAATAATAGCAGAAGTGAGTTGGTTAGCTAAGACATGCCAGGGGTGTACCATAGTATGGTCACAAATGGTTCCAAGATTCCAATGGAGAGGGGGAGTCGGTAAGAGCACTGAATCACTCAGTAAGGAGGATAAATAACAAAATAGAGAGGCTCTTCAGGGCTCCTCATCTGCAGACAATCGCCCACGGGTGTATCAGGGGGGAGTCTTGTTTCTTAAAGGACGGGGTCCATCTGTCAAGAGTAGGCAATGAGGCTTTCCTAGAAAATCTGTTACCATGGTTCGGTCTCCGGGGGCTGGGGATGACCTCCTAGGAGCGCAGGGGGGGGGCAGATAGTCGGTCAACTATGCTGGCCTGTGGCGGTAAGGTCATGATTGGTGAGCAGTAAATTTAAGGTCCTTAGAGGGCGGCGCCATTCTTGAATGGGGTCTCCCAAGTGGGAGGGACAGGTGGTCTCTCCTAGAACTCCAGGGGCAGTTTACAGCCGGTTGGCTGGATGGGTGCGGGGGAGGGGGGAGTTACGCTTTCCCTAGGCTGGTTGGCCACCCCGCACGTGCACAAGGTCGCCAGTAAACGGCGCGGAACTGCAAGGGCCCCTTTATGGAGATGATATACAGAGCGTACGGGGGTAACCGGGGGGGGGGGGGGTAACGGGCCCTCTGCGCATGCGCACTCCGGCTGGTGGGCGTGGTTAAGAATTTGATAAGGATCTGACACCAGTTAGTGACCTTGCCGTAGGCCCAATAGGATACGCAGAAAAGAAAATGCAGTGATGATTATTAAGATATGTTAGATTCGGATAGGAAAACCTTTGTATTAGAGTCATGTTAAGGTTAGCCAACTGACATATGTACGTATCAATCGTAACCAGTGTAATGCATAATTTTCTGCGTAATTTGTAAATCGTGTATATATCAATAATGTTTTAAATTTTGTTTAATAAATACGGCCGGGGGTTTACGACCCCCACATCCAAACCCTTCTCATATCATTTTGATCTGGGGCCAGTTATGGGAGGAGGGGGTGTAGTTAGTACCTGGCCATAGAGAACGGCGGGGCCGGCATCGGCCACGCCAAAAGTATGGCGGTCGGCCCGGCCCCCTCCGGCAATCACCGAGGCAAGCCTGTCGCGCACTTGGTGACGCGACAGGCGCGCCTCTCGAGCCATTGGTCCCCGGTCCCGGGCATGCCCCGGAAGTGATCGTAATCACTTCCGGGTCACGCAAGTGGACAGTGCCAGGCTGGTTAGAACCAGCCTGGCAAGGAGACCTTTAAAAAGCGGGGGAGCGCGGGAGTAGCCCTCTTTGCTCCCGCTCCCCAGCCCCTCACACCAGCCTCGCTAGGAGGCTTTAATCTTAAATTTGTTTTTCCCCTCTACAGGCAGCAGGCATCACGGACTCCGGAACGCGGGAGAATCGGTGAGGTGGTGCGGGGGGCAAAGTACATCGTGGAGCGACGTCGGCATTCTCCTCTTGCGAGCGGCAGCGACAGAGGCGTGCGTGGTCGCGGAGCGCCGCTGTGGGGCAGGAGAAGAATCGTGTGGGGACCGGAATACCGGCGACAGAGGACGGCAGGTACCCGGTCGTGGTGGCGCTCGACTAGCGAGGGCGCGCACCCTTCCGGTTGGAATTCAGTGATTGTGGGCTGTTTTAATAAGCCATCGACAGCTGTGGCTTGGTAGGGGGGTTTTGTGTCTAGCGCGTGCAGTGCCCAGGGCTGTATTCTGCCCCATTTCGCCTGATTGTGGGGATTTAAGCACGTACAAGGGCTTAGGGGGTGCAGCTGGGCTTTGGTCTGTTTTCACATGCCTACTGTTAATGCTGTTGGTTTACAGGAGGGTGTTGTCAAGGTAGGCGCTAGGCTGATCCCACATGCATGGGTGTTGTGCATATTTTATAAAAAGAGAGCCTAGTATCGGGGGGTTTGATTGGGCCCTGTGGTATACTGGTTACAGAGTGGATTTGTCATTTGAGTAGGCAGCACCTCAGCAGTGGGCTTTGGGCATTAGCATCCAGCCGCTGTCAGCACGATAGCAGTGACTGATAAGGGGTCATATACTTGACTGTTTAATATGGCCGGGAAAGCGAAGAGGGGGCAAGCCCTCCCGCATGGAGAACTTTATGGAGGCAATGCTCAAGAAGGTAGAAGAGTTGGGGCAGGGTCTTGCGGATCTCACTGAACGGGTGGACGCACGGGGGGGCAGGGGAGAGAGAAGAGCGGGCCAGGCGCAGCATGGTGCCCCCGAGGTCTGCTTTTCCGCCCCTCCCCAAAAGGGTTAGGTCTAACAAGGGGGGTCGGATGGAACCAAGGTTACCATTGCCCCCGGTCTTGCCTACAGAGGGGGTCCCGCCCGCAGAACAGGTACCTGCCCCCCCCAGTTGCCCCGGCGCCAGCGCCTGCCCCGGTGCCAGCACCCCAGCCCCTAATTGCCCCGCTCCCAGTCCCCAGCCCGGTGAGGGGCCCGGAACGTCAGGGGATAACCCGCAATTACCGTTGTTGCCCAGTACGGGGGGGGGGAAAAGAGCATCCCACTGGATCTAGTGTCCCATTTGGCAGCAATACTTCCTTGGTTGGGTACGGCTGGTATTCTGTCATCAACCGTTGGGGGTAAAGACGGGGAGGTGATCCGCTTGTAGAAGCTAGGCGAATAGTGGCCCAGGTTCACGGGACACCAGTGGACAAAACGGGCGAGGGTCAGGGCGCGCTGTCCCCTCTCATTTCAGCAGGGGTGGCCAAGCCACTTGAACTCAGCAGGGAAGTACCGGGGAGCAGCATGACGAAAGAGAAACCGTCAGGGTCAGCTGGGTCCGCTGGAGGAGGTAAGCTGATGACATTGCCAATGTTGAATGTGGGTGAGTCCCGCACAGATCGGGAGAATTTGGGGAGGCATATAACACAAGACGTAAAAGACAGAATTTGGTCGGGGTCTTACATAAACCTGTTCTCTTTGCTTATTTGCGAGAAAGAGAGAGAAGAGGCCAGGAAGAACAAAGACTGGATACTCCCGAGGGAATGGGCAAACGAACTCATGAAGTACAGGGTGGAGGAAAATTTGATGAATTGGATTAAAGGTTTTTCCATTTTTATGGCAGTCATGGCTGAGCGTTTCCCTAATATACAGGCTGAGATGGCATGTTACCAAAACAGGATTGTTCTCGCACATGATAAATATGGGGGTGAGGGATGGAAAGAGTATGATAAAAGCTTCAGGAGAACTAAAGCGTCTGACACAACCCTATCATGGGACCGCATAGACACAATTGCATGGTTAGACCAGATTGGCGGTTGGGTACAGGACAAGTCCAGGAACCAGCCCTTTCAGTCCTTTCGGTCACACCAAAACACAGGTCCCCCCAGTCACGCAAACTCCGGGGGGGGGGCGCAAAGGGATATGCTGGGATTTTAATAGACGTACCTGCACTAGACCACAGGGCACGTGCAGGTTTAAGCATGCGTGTTCCATCTGCGCGAACCCGTCTCACCCCGAGTCCAAGTGCTTCAAGAAAGCAAAGGATAAGGGAGGGAAGAAACAGGAGTGAGGTTCATGGACAACAAAAGGCACGGTCACCCATTGATGTTACGGCATTGACACCCTGGCTAAACAAATATCCTTGTCACACCACCGCAAAAATGCTGCTAGATGGTTTCAGGTACGGTTTTAGGATACCGGCACCTGATTATGTGGGGGCATCAGGCTGCAAGAACCAGCTCTCAGTACGAGCTAAACCCAGCGTAGCAGCAATGAAAATTGAAAAAGAACTGCGACTGGGCAGGGTAGCTGGCCCATATGATTCAATCCCTGTTGAGAATTTTGTCTGCTCTCCGTTGGGCGTGGTCCCCAAGAAAGAAAGTGGAGAATTCAGACTCATACATAACCTTTCAGCACCTAAGGGAAGTTCATTGAATGATGCTATTGATGACGAATTTTGCAGTGTGAGATATGCTTCTTTTGATCAAGCGGTGGAGATGCTCAGGGGTTGGGCCCTGGAGCCCTTTTGGCAAAATCAGACATAGAGTCTGCCTTTCGTCTATTACCGGTCCACCCGTCTGATTTTCATCTACTTGGTTTTCAATTTCTAGGGAAATTCTACATGGACATGTGTATGCCCATGGGTTGCTCGGTTTCCTGCGCATATTTTGAAAAATTCAGTTCATTTCTGGAATGGGTTTTTAGGCAGGTGACAGGGCACCAGTGGGTAATTCAGGGTAATTCAGGGTTGGCAGCGCCTCCAAGGGTCTACCCCAGATACCTGGATGATTTTCTTGTCTTGGGGTCACCGGGATCGCGGGAGTGTGCCTGGGCGTTGGAACAATTTTGCGCCCTCATGCGTGCTTTTGGGGTCCCCTTGGCCCCAGGAAAGACTGTGGGACCTAATACAACAATAGAGTTCCTGGGGATTGAGTTAGATTCCATGCAGGGGTGTTTCAGGTTGCCCGCGGACAAGATCACCAAGTTCAGGTCCGCTTTACAGCAGTGCCTGGTTAGGGAGAAGGTAACATTGCACCAGTTACAACAGACAGTAGGGCAGTTGAATTTTGCACTAAGGATCATACCTATGGCAAGGCCATTTTCCCGATCCATCTCACAGGCGATGGCGGGGCTCAAGGAAAGACACCACCACACCAGGCTGTCATCTGAGGTGAGGCAGGACATGCGGATTTGGATGGCATTCCTGCAGGACTTCAATGGCAGGGTAGTGTGGCCCGGTCCGCCCACTACTTCCGCGGAGTTGGGTTTAATGACTGACGCTGCGGGGAGTGAGGGATTTGGCGCCATACTCGGTACCGAGTGGGTGGCGCAAAGGTGGCCAGCATGGTGGGTTGAGACAGGTCTGACGGGCAACATAGGCTTCCTAGAATTGTTCCCTATCTGGGTGGCGCGCCTCTCGAGCCATTGGTCCCCGGTCCCGGGCATGCCCCGGAAGTGATCGTAATCACTTCCGGGTCACGCAAGTGGACAGTGCCAGGCTGGTTAGAACCAGCCTGGCAAGGAGACCTTTAAAAAGCGGGGGAGCGCGGGAGTAGCCCTCTTTGCTCCCGCTCCCCAGCCCCCTCACACCAGCCTCGCTAGGAGGCTTTAATCTTAAATTTGCCCACCCACCGTCCCCTAAAGCAAAGGTATTGGGTTTTGTGGGGAGTAATATGTAATAAACAAGCTGGTGGAGGTATTCGTTAGGTATGTATATTCAAACTTGTGTTTTTTTTTCTTCACCAACTGATTCTGTTACAGGTCATCAATCGTCGTATTTAATGCTATTCCATAGGTCAGGCGGTAAGATCATGATTGGTGAGCAGTAAATTTAAGGTCCTTAGAGGGCGGCGCCATTCTTGAATGGGGTCGCCCAAGTGGGAGGGACAGGTGGTCTCTCCTAGAACTCCAGGGGCAGTTTACAGCCGGTTGGCTGGATGGGTGCGGGGGAGGGGGGAGTTACGCTTTCCCTAGGCTGGTTGGCCACCCCGCACGTGCACAAGGTCGCCAGTAAACGGCGCGGAACTGCAAGGGCCCCTTTATGGAGATGATATACAGAGGGTACGGGGGTAACCGGGGGGGTGGGGGTGGAGGGGGGGAGTACCCTCACGGTAAACGGGCCCTCTGCGCATGCGCACTCTGGCTGGAGGGCGTGGTTAAGAATTTGATAAGGATCTGACACCAGTTAGTGACCTTGCCGTAGGCCCAATAGGATACGCAGAAAAGAAAATGCAGTGATGATTATTAAGATATGTTAGATTCGGATAGGAAAACCTTTGTATTAGAGTCATGTTAAGGTTAGCCAACTGACATATGTACGTATCAATTGTAACCAGTGTAATGCATAATTTTCTGCGTAATTTGTAAATCGTGTATATATCAATAATGTTTTAAATTTTGTTTAATAAATACGGCCGGGGGTTTACGACCCCCACATCCAAACCCTTCTCATGTCATTTTGATCTGGGGCCAGTTATGGGAGGAGGGGGTGTAGGTAGTACCTGGCCATACGGGCCCGTGCATTTCTTGTGAGAAATGCGCATGGGCGCGCGCGCATGCGCAGTTTTCGCAAGGATTCCCAGAGATGGCGAGGAGGAGGCAAAAGATACACAATTGATGGACGGAATGCAGAACAAATCAAAACATTCACCCCCAGTCAAGAGATCTGGGTTAAATCCATCATTCTTTTGCTCACCATGCCACCCCAGTTTAGACCTGGCCATATGCAAATCAGTCTTGACCCTGTGCCTCATGGGAACAGTCCAGCCCGAACTGCCAAGCCAGGTCCTCCAGGAAGAGGAGGAGGGCAGCCCGGGGACGCCGCAGTACAGGTAAGTGGTTTTTAATTTACTTTTAATTAATGTACAATTAATTGTTAATAGGGGGGGTTGAGGCGGAGGATGGCCAACTCCGCTGCCGAGTGTGCGGAGATTTGCCTTCTCCGCGGAGTAGGCAAATCTCCGCACACTCCGCGGGCGGAGCGGAGTTCTCCGCCCACCGCTAGTCAACATACAATGGTTTGACCAAGGTTGTTTGTGTTTATCAATATAACTTTAATAAAAAGCTTTTTAAACAAACAAAAAATAGAATGTCCGCCAGCAGAGAAGCCACTGCCTGCCAGTGAGTGAGCACAGGTGAGCACTGCCAGGCCAGACGGAAGAACCCGCTGGATTAGCAGTGGACGTCCGCCAGTGCTTACTATTGCGTCAAATTTGCTCATAATCTCTGGAGTGCAAATCTAAATGACTGGGAAGCTTAAAATGCAGGAACTTAGATCTCAGCTACACTTGAGGACCCACATCCCCACTGTTTCGGTGGCATCCCCTGCCCAGTGTGTGCCTCCCACGCTCCCCCAGCCGGCGTGGCAGCGGCATCAGTCGTGTCTAGACATCATTTGTAGAGTTTAGACACCCATCTGGTGTTGGAGCCGAGCCAATGAGGAGAGGTAAAGGGGTGAACTCAGCAGAAGCAAGAGGACATGTTGGGTTTGAGGGCTGAGTAATGCGGCACATTTTGTGATAACATTACTTCATTATTTTGCACTTTTTATACATGGCCACATGTCTGTGCAAAGATTTCACCTGCTTTGCACTAGTCTAACAACCAGTTACAGCAATAAGGAACTGAAAGATGGCCAGGCAACCTTTGCGAAGGGCCTTCAGCTGCGCAGGAACACATTTCACAATCCTTTTAGTAACTGTTGATCCATTTGAGCTAGAACCACATTTTTTAGTGTTAATATCTGCAGTGTATGCAGCAGTTGATGGATTAGGTTGCAAATTCATAATTATGTGAAAAACGCCAAAGCCGCAGAATCGCATTAGTCCAGTAGTCCTGGATATGCTTAAACATTTCCAGGGGCTAGTACACATTTCAGCTTTGTAATCTTCAAGTGACAGTAAGAGTCACCCAGGGAATAAGTGTCCATCATGGCGACTCTGCATTGAAGCCGAGATGAGGTAACCCCTTGTTCTAGTGTGGGCGGCAGTAATGGGCTACCGTCTAGTCAGACAGCTGGTGAGTCTAATCAATTTAATCCGACTTTATTAGCCAGGGTCCATCGCAGAAGACGGTGTCGGCTGCTTAATTCCCCGAAAAGCCTGTAAGGATATGTCCTCAACCTGATCGCTCTCGATCACCGGATGTGGTTGTTGAGTGCCAGGGGTAAACCAGAAGGCAGCAAAAAGGGCTTGCGCTACCAGATCAGGACACCGAGTCCTCTGTTCACAGCAGTCCAGTCATGCCATTCCATTTAGTTCTTGGCTGTTTCCCAGCCCATACAAGTCTCGTCAAGAGTAACTGGAGTTTAATGAAAAAGGTGGTTGGCATTCTAAGGAACTGGAATATAAATGAAAAGTATAGAAACTAAGGGAGAACTAATATTTTTATGATGGCAATTCTTCCAGCTATCGACATTGGAATCATTATCCATTGTTCGACGTGCAACTGTAGTCTTTCTATCATCAGAGCATCATAACAAAGCTCACGTTCACCCATAGGCATCTTGGCGCTGAATAGCAGATGTTTATTGTTACCCAACTCAATGGTACTCATTTTATCGACCTCAGTTGGATAAAAGGCTGAGTGGACCATGAGGTCGAACACCAGTCCCTGCAGTGGACGCATTAGTCCACTGAGCCACCAGACCCGGCTAATTACTACAAGGGCTTCCTGGTCATGACAGACCTTAATCCCCATGTATTTGACGGAGTCGGGGGATCATCGTAGTGGGAACCCGACCTCCAGCCTTTAAGTGATCCCAGTAAGGGGGGACAATTCAGTTCTCCTCCCAATTAATTATTAATCTCGAGTATCTGCCAAAAAGGAAAATATCCTTAATTAGTGGAGGCAAGTTGCCCTTCAGGTGTTTAACTAACAGTAGTGTGTCATCAGCATATAGGGAGAGAGTAAACTCACCTCGAAAGGAAAGAAATTCCACGATGGGAAGGTTTGTGCACCAGTCTAAAGGGAAGGGGCTCCAATGCCGGAGGAAGGGAGAAAGTGGACATCCCTGGTGTGAGCCTCTGCTAACCAGAAAGCTCCCAGACAGGGTGTTTTTCACAAGTGTTGTTTTCTTTAACAAATAATATGTTCCTTGCAGGTACAACACAATTCACTAGAAAAGATAGGAGAGTGTTACACCTCATCTGTTTGCATGGCTGAATGTAAACTAGAGTGATTACAGAAGCCCTGAAGAAGACTGCTGACCTGGTTAGTCACTGAGCTAGACTGAAACGTGTTGGCTAATGAATCGTTGTCTTTCATCACACATCCATTTTCATCATATCTAGGATACCCACCTAATAAAAGGGAAACCTTGAGTATACCCCAAGATGTTTTTAGAAAATTTATGGATCCATGCTTTTATCCAGTTAGATTTATCAGGAACTCCCAGAACTGGTTGAGTCCGTCAAGGTGCTATACACCTACCTTAATTAGAGAGGCACCAATGATCAAGCATGACTCGACAATCGGAGGGTGAGATGAACTCTTCAAATCTCTTTGGATATCTGTAAGATCCAAGATGTTAACACAGGTGGTTCCTCTTCCTGTTAGACCTGGTCACTTGTGGTGTATAGTGCTGTTCACATGAACCTTACCGTAAGTGTCTGAATATAACAAGCGTAATAGATCAATTATGTATTACACTTCAATACCATCTCTAGAAAAGACCACTTTAGAGAGTCACAAGCCTTCTCTACCTCCAAGAAGGTAGCTACGGTTATCACTTCCGGGCTTTTCTGCTGAATCATTGCAAATAAAGTGCGCAAGTTGAGGGATGTGGTTCTACTGGGAATAAAACCAGCTTCCTCTGGAAGGTCCAATCAGTTCATTTATGGGACAAGGAGAGTTGGAATAATTTTGGCCAGTATTAGATTATCCATATTGAGACAAAAGAGTAAAGCCAGGAGTTGATGGGACTGACATCTGGTTGCATCTTTGCCAAGCTCAAGGGCTTCACTGCATACGTTCAAAAGGTATGGCGTTAGGATATCTTTGTAATTTTTATAAAATTGAGCATTAAGCCGATCAGAACCTGGGGATTTACATTCTCCCGCAAAACTATCTACTGCATTGATTATTTCAATATCATCTGATGGTGCTATCAGCAGCTCTCTTAATTCCTCCCTCACCCAGGCAAGTGCAACCTCATCTAAATAAGTGGTTACCTCATTTGGTTTCAGGGTGGTCCTAGCCGCGTATGGATCAGAGCAGTAGGACACAAATCACCTCTCTCGCACGATGTGACCCTCTCCCTTCTTTCACTGTAAAGAACTGTCGCTGTAGGGGCACAGCGCTCTATGCTTTCGAGAACTTGTGCTAAGGTTTTAACAGGCTTTTCCCCCTCTCCGGTTCAGCCAATGTGTACTTTCCAAGGTATTTCATCTCCCCATCCACCCACTCTCGGTGTCCATCTGGAGTTTATTGATTCTACGTAGTGTATCCGAATGAGGGCTGTCCTCAAGCTCGTCTTCCAGCATAACAAGCCCTGCCTCACGTTTCTGCAGCTGCTGTTGAATATCTTTTAGGACTCCAGATCGTTCAGTAATTGGCACTCCTCTAATCTAGACCTTAAAGGTCTCCCACACTGTAGTGTAGTGCGCCACTGAACCTGAAATGTTTTCAGAAAATTATTAAATTAGGGCCCTCAATTCTTTTCAGAACAATTTATCATGCAGAAGGGAACCTCCACCCCCTCCGATAAGGTAGGGCCACTGGAAAGTTAAGCTTCAACATCACGTGGAGTGGTCTGAAAGTGTGCGTTCAAGGTATTCAATATCATCAGGATAGTGAGTGGCTTCAGTGCCAAGAAACCAGTAATCTAGTCTTGAATAACCATCATGGACCTTCTTGAGGTAAACTGGGTCACCAATGCTAACACAGCTGCCCTGAAGCAGACTGGGTTGAATGACGATGCCGCCACATCATGACCACGCTGGAGGTGACTGCTCAGAAGAACACCTGCTACTCCAGAATATTCCTGCCACCCGTGGCTTAATTTTGGTCTGATTTGGTTGCTCACATACTTGCAGAATCCTGTAGCAAAGAGCTGGTGCACCAAACATGGTGGCTGTGAGATCGCGCTATGTCGGTGCGCAGTACTAACAAGCACTTTTTTAGCCCACTGGAGGATAGTCTGATTGGGACTTATGATGGGCACTTTAAGCTGTGTGGGGAAGGAGGGTTGGGTGATATTTTCCCTAATTTAGGGCAAGGCTCTTCAGTGCACCTGTTTCTTGTGCTTAATGTGAGCCAGTGGTTGCAGGTGGGGTCCAAGGCAGTCATTTGTGTGGATCAGTACTTATTTTTTTCCTCATCTGACTTTGACCCAGCACAAGAGAAACAAGCATTGGAAATGCAATAGGTCTCGCATTTGCTTGAGTTAGAGCTATTGGCGTTGTAAATGACAGTCTTTTACCCATGTGTTATGGAGTGTATGTATGTGGCGTGCAGTGGAATTGTGGGTTGGATTGGAATTGTTGGTTGTGGAATTGTGTGGTGTGGAGTGGATTTGTGTAGTGGAATTATGTGGCATGGTGTGCCGCCCCCCTCCCCTGTGGGGAGTCGGCTGGGATAGGAGTAGGGGCTTGCTCAAGTGTATGTATGTATATATATATATATATATATATATATATATATATATGTATGTATGTATGTATGTATGTATGTATGTATGTATGTATGTATGTATGTATGTATGTATGTATGTATGTATGTATGTATGTATGTATGTATGTATGTATGTATGTATGTGTATATATATATATATATATATATATATATATATATATATATATATATATTTTGTTTTAATTATATGTTTCCTGGCTCATTTGCAATATTTGGAGACGGGATGAGTTTGGAGGTTACTTTTATTTGGGATTGGATTATGCAGATCAGGTAGAGCGCAATTTCTTTTTCTTTAAACATGCTTCGGGAAGGGGCTGGTGGCCAGGTGAGGGGCACCCTTGGCGGTGCCAGAAATCTGTAGTTTGCACATTTGAGGCATGCATTGGGGCGGCATAAGATACACGTCGCCACATTTCCCTACGTGTTTTCAGATGTAAAGGAAGGCTAAGCGGTCTTTGCCCCTATTTCAGACACAATATTATTAATTGACGCTTGAAGAAAGCCGTGTGATCCTGGGCACATGGCATTATTTTTTACCCGCCCTCTAGCCTCTAGTTTACAATTAGAAGTGCTCGGAAGCCAGTTGAACACAAGTGTTCAGCTCTGCACAACATTGGCCCAGGCTCTTCAGCCCGGAGGCGCCCAGAGGCAACCGAAATCTTGGCAGTGCGCTACAGAAGCCCTCTTTATACCTGCGCTTTTTATTCGTTATTATTTTATAGCGTCAAAGAAGCGCCTTAAAGTTGCCGTAAAGCGCCATGTTGGCGTTATAGGTCCCCACTCACTAAGTATGTAGGTAAAATACGCGGGAAGGGTTGATGCCAAGTGAGTTAGGGGGGCCAGGCCGCATTCGCTGCCAGGGCAGGCGCGTCGGCCAAAAGAACATTTTTCCAATCACAGATATCTTTGCTTTTAAATTTTGCGAAGTTAGGGCCAGTGCGCTAACTTTGTTGTGGGAGAGATTCAGGGGCGGAGGCGCCTGGCTCTGCGTGCAGTGTTGGGTCTGGCGAATGGCAAAGAGGCGAGCCCCTTCGCAACTAAGACACAAAATAGCGACTGCTGGTCCCTCTTTGGACTCAATGCGCTGGAACTGTTGGGCAGTGTCTATGGGGGCGTCGTTACAAAGTGATTTTGCAGGAAGGTACCTGGGCGTGGGGAGGGGAAGAGGAGGCGGGTGTTCTGGCTAGGGAGCCATCAGAGAAGGTACATATGTAAAAGGGTGAAAAAGCATGCCCTTTTCACTTCTGTCCGAAGTGTGGCGCAGCACTAAATATCTGAGTACTTGGCGCTTTAAGAATCTGGCTACTTCGCTCTGTTGTGTAAACTTCCCTGTCATGAGTCCAGTAGTTGGACACCATCTTAAACACACAGGCCGCGGAATTTCATACTTGGCACATACATGTTGCCTTGTTTTCAGTGGGGCACTCAGACAGGCCCTGACAACTCAGACACAAACAACACACGGTCCATGACAACGGTGAGGCGGAAAGCGCTTCACGCTTTCACTATCGCACAAGCCACTATACTAGTGTACACAAACCCACTGCCTCCCGTCTGCAGCTGCAGAGTGGAATAAAAAAGTGCTTACCCACTAATTAAAAGACACTGTCTACCGCCGCAAGTAAAAGATCCAGTCTGGGTGGGCGGGGCCAAAAGGAGACAGGGAGGTAACAAGGAGGGACTAAGAAGCCTCCTTTACAATGAAAAGCCACCATTTAGCATCAACGATGACGCAAGCCAATAGGAATGATGGGCGGGGCTTCAAGTCCCCTTCTGAAATCGTACCGATGACAATAAGCCTCGCAGAGCGAGGAGCGCATGCGCGCTCCAGCGCTAGGTCTGCAAGACCTAAAAAAAGGGGGAAAGAGTATGGAAAAAAAATACATTAAACCCCTGGCAAAGGGAGGAAAAAGGAACGTGAAAGAGTGAGATTAAGGAGCAGAGAGAGTCTGGTGGTGCATTAAAGAGGCTTGTGGTGGAATCAAGACTTCCACAGCCTTGGTGTTTGGCACCCTTTACGTTTGATGGCGCCGGTTGAGGGCTTCTGAGCAAAGCTATGAGCCCAGCACCTATTCTTTTACAAATCCAGCTCATCACACAGACCTCTGTGCAACAACATAAAGGATGCAGGTATGCCAGGTGGGAGATGACGGACGTAGAAGGAATGCCATCTTACCCCTATTATAGTGAAAATACACAATTTCATGGATCTCATACCCTGGTATAAGGAGCACACACAAAACATAGAACCGCGACGAGGAGGTGTGTAGCATCATTCCAGCCCGGGAGCATGCAAATAAATACGCCACACACAGAGCTCTGGATTGTACGTCTTTATTCCTCAGCATACAATCTCACTCTGTTCTCTGATTATGTCATAACCGTTAATTACCACACCTTAACACCTCCCAACCAGTTACGCACTTCCTCTATCACGTCCGTCCATAACCGCAAGGGTCCTAGCACACAGTCTCACCACACTGAGTGGACATGGCCAACCTAGGGTCAGCCCAAAAGCCCATGCATTATGAGCATCTGAGTAGTGATTGTCTGCTGCATGAGAAGCAGAACAGAAAAGCACAGAGCACTCCTACGACAGCACCCAGCCTACTGCGGACTGAATAAAGCACTTCATTCTCAAAGGCTGTCACTGCATCCCACATTCTCCACAAGGTTTAAAGCAAGTGACACCAGCCGGTGGCAGATTCCATAGAGCAAGAGGAGCAGGAATGTGTCAAGAAGGCATCAGGCTTCCAGAGATGCAGCTTTCAAGTAAGAACAGAGAGGAGGAAGGTGGGCAGCGCTGCACGTGAGCACGGAACCATCCTCATTATCCACCCTGCCAACACTAGGAGAGGATACACAGACTCTGCACAGAGACTAACAGCATCAAGGACACTTAGGGAGAATTTCAAGTGGCAAAAACACTGCCCCATGACACCCCAGCCAAAACAACCAGCCCGCAAGCCAAGGTCACCAACTGACTAATAGAGTGCAAGAAGTAAAAAAATAAAATAAAAAAAAAGGTGAAAAAATCTGATGTATTCTACTAACACCTGGAAAAACTCTGCAAGGGCAATCAAGAGCAGCACTGCAAACAACATGACCAAAATGAGAGAATGCGTTATCACAACATCGAATCACAGGCCTCCTAGAGAAGACAGCCAGGAAACTTAACCAATGAATCTCTGATCTTTGTCAAAGGTGGGCCAACACCCACCGCAACCATCGATGGGAGCAGAAGGTGCCCTTCGGTCTAAGTGTGCCTTTAAGATATGGAGAAGGCGGTACTCCGAAAATTGTATTGAAAAATGTTCTAAGATTCAGAGCTTAGAGGGCGAGGTTGGTGAAGGGACTGCACACCCTTGACCCGAGTATGGACAGCTGAACAAACACTCGAAACCTATATAGAATACTCTACATATTTCCATCTTGTTACGATGGATAATGAACAAACTGAGGTGTGGAGAGGCTTAATGAGCGGGCGTGATACCAAGGCTCCTACAGACTATCACAGCATCCAGAGAGCCGCCTTACTGAGTGATGGACAGCGCTACCTATGGACATGCATCTCCCCACTTGAATCTAGTATCCAGCAGCCTCTGTGATGCACAGGTGGTTCTGCCTAGAAATTCCTCCCAGCCTCAGTTTAGGCTAGGACCTTCCTGTAGACCAGAGGTGGGCGAACCAATAAATTAACAGGGAGAGGCCAGCCATGGTGTCAGAGGTCCAGTACTTATACCCAGTTGGGCCTTTGAAGTGGGGGAGACTTCAAAGAGATGCTTTGAAGTGCACAGAGTCCCTTTCTTCCCTGCCTTGGCTATAGACTCACTACAGAGGTGTATGCAACCGTTTGTGTGGGGACAGGACACAGCCCTTTCAGGTATAAGTGTCAGTTCCTCCCTCCCATCCTGCTCAGGATGACCCATCAGCATGCAGAGGGCCACTCAAGTCACAACCACCATTCCTTTGTGTGGGGCTGTCTAGAGGGAGTACAGGAAGCCACCTGTCACCCACCCCAGACGTTTATTCCAGCAACAGGCAGAAGGCACCAAATGGTTACAGTAAGAAATGCAATTTAAAAAAATCAATTCACCATAAATTGTGTTTTTAAATTGCGATTCCAGAGACACCAAATTTGATGGTCCCATCTCTTCCCGAATGGGAAATTACACTTATAAATTGTAATAAGGCAATCCCCATCTTATCCAGTGAGAGAGATAGGCCTTGCAGTAGTAAAAATGAATATTTCACTAATAGGACATGGGAAACTTAAAAGTACCTATCCTACTTTTTAAATACACTGCACCATGTCCATGGGCTCTCCAAGATCTACCTTATGGGGGCACCTATATGTAATAAAAAGGAAGGTTTGGGCTTGGGAAGTGGGTTAATTTGAGAGGTCAACATGGCAGTTTAAAACTGCACATGCAGGCTCTGCAGTGGCTGGGCTGAGACATGCTTAAAGTCCTACTTAAGTGGATGGCACAATCAGAGCTGCAGGCCCACTAGTAGCATTTAATTCACCGTCCCTGGGCACATGTAGTGCACTTTACTAGGCACTTAAAAGTAAATTAAATATTCCAATTGTGAATAAGCCAATGTTACCATATTTGAAGTAAAGAGCAAATGCAAATAAACTGTCTAGCAGTGGTAAAGTACTCAGAATCCTAAAGCCAGCAAAAACGAAGTCAGTAAAAACAGGAGGTTAGAAGGCAATAAGTCCAGGAAACCACCCAAGGATGCCAGGTCGAACATAAATGCAATAACAAATTTGCCTTTCATCGACCTTTGAGACTTCTTTGGTGACCCTGCAAAGGTCTCCTCAGCTGCTTCTCTTACACATTTTTTACAGATTAGGAAAAACCACTAAACATAACCCCCAGAATATAAGCAAGGACACATGAAGATAGAATTACCTATAATCAATTTATGAGAAAAAGCTGGTTATTATTTTCCACATCTTTCGGAGCAACTAAACCTAACATCTTTTGCTTAAATGCAAGGAACATGTTTAATAAAAAAAGAAAAGAAAAAAAAAAAAAAAAGAAAAGAGACCCCGACAAAAAATGGCTTTCCATAATTTGAAAATTCTACAGTACTAAATTCTAATTAGAGGTGTGATCTTAACTAAAGTTTAGATTACCACCTCTGGGTAGAGTAAAACATGACAAAAAAAGAAAGAAACGGAATTCAGGAAAGTTCAGAGCTAGCCACACAGAGAACGAGTCACAGAAATGACCACCGTAAGAAAAGAATTCAATATCTCAATGCATGACAAACGACGCTTTTCCTCCCCTCACACAACTGTGCATCCTATATCCAATATTTTTCAAGAATCAATATAGCTGATCATCTCCATACACAATAATTAAATGTTAATCTTTTTGGTTGTTCTGATTTGGATTTATTTGTATATAGGAATTCTTGTAATGACCTTTGTTAAAAAAAAAATTAAAAAAAAAAAACACTTACTGAAGATATTCCGACCAAAGGCAGTAATATAGGAATTTCTGAAACATTGTGAAATGTTAATGTTATGTTACAGTGATTTGTAGAGCGCAAACAAATGCCGAAGGTAACGTATGGTAAAAAATTGTAACATATTTCAATATATGAGCTAGTATACATATATATATATATATATATATATATATATATATATATATATATATATATTATCTACTGGCGGTCGCCAGTAGATAGTTATAGTTAGGACCTATTTTCCATAGGAAATCCGCGACATTCTATTTGAAATAACTCTCTTGCCGGTTGACGTATCTTCGCGAAATTTTCAAACTTTATGGCCCACTCCGGTCCGCTCCTACCCTGAAAGTTTCGGGGTGATTCCTCAAGCGGGGGCCGAGAAAAAGGGGGTCCCAAAACGTGTTTTCCCCATTCATTTTCCCATAGGAAACTTTAGACACGGCTACAGCCCGAACTGCTGAACGGAATTACACCAAATTTGGCAAAGAGGTAGTTCTTGGTTCAGAAAGAACCCTTTTGTTAAATGGTGTAAATCCGTTCAGTAGTTGCTGAGAAAATCAAAAGTAAAAGTACATATATATCTATGGGCACGGAGGATCCGCGCACCCTCCCGATTACGAGCTGTCTGCTAATTGGCTGTCAACACTCCAAATCAGGAAGTGTTGGCAGTTATTTTGTCCTCGGTAGAACCGAGGGACAGAAACAAGTGCGCAAAGCGCACAAAGGGGGCAGGGTAGAAACACCCTGACCCCCTAGGTCTGCTCAGGGGGTCCCACAAGGACCCCCTGGGCAAAAAAAAAAAATATATATATATATATATTTTTTTTTTAAATCGGCAGGATGCGCGGATCCTGCCGAAAAAAAAAAAAAAAAAAAAATCGAAGCGCGGTCTCCCGCGCTCGATCAAATTTGCCCCCGGGTGGCCCAAGTCCCGGGGGCATGCGGGGGAGGGGGTGTGTAAATTGTTTATATGGGGGCCTCTAAGGCTCCCCAAGCCCCGGGACCGCCATCCCCGGGGCTTAATTTAAAAATGGTGCGGGAGGGCTCTCCTGCCCTCCCGCAGCCCCGGGGACCGCCACCCCCGGGGCTTCTTTTTAAATTTAAAATAATGTGTGGGGGCTCCAGCCCCCACATGCCCCGGGACCACCACCTCCCGGGGCACATAGAAAATAAATGTGGGGGTCCGTTACGGACCCTCAAAGCCCCGGGACCACCACCTCCCGGGGCTGTGAAATGGTTGGGAGGGGGCCGCGCGGCCCCCTCCTGGAGCCCTTGATGGCCCTGGGGACCGCCACCCCCAGGGCCGGCTCCTGCAGTGTCCCGGGTGCCTACCCCCGGGACACTGCTGTTTGCAATGACAGGACGGAGCCTCGCGGCTCCCGTCCTGTCATTGCAAACTTGCTTTGGATATTGGAAGCGAGAGCAGGAAACCTGCTCTCGCTTCCAATATCCAAAGCAAATTGCTTTTCCACACGGGGAGCAGCATCTTAGCTGCTCCCCGTGTGGAAAAGCAATGCCGGCTCGCGCAGGAGGCGGGGAGCCGGCTGGGACTGTGGGGGGGATTGGGGACCCCCACAGTCCCCAAGCAGAGGCCAGGCCCCGGGGGATGGGGTCCCCGGGGCCATAGTGGCCAGGGAGGGGGCCACGCAGCCCCCTCCCCAAATTAGTAAAAAATAAAAAATAAATAAAAAGTGCAAGGCCGGCCCCGGGGATGGGGTCCCGGGGCCTTAAATGGCCTGAGGAGGGGGCCACGCAGCCCCCTCCAAATAAAAAAATTGAGGGCATGCCCCGGGGGATGGGGTCCCCGGGGCCAATACAGGCCCAGGGGAAGGGGGGCCACGCGGTCTCTTCCCGTTTTTTTTTTCATTTAAAAAAAAAAAAAAATATGCTCAGGCCCCGGGGATGGGGTCCCCTGGGCCAAAAGTGGGCAAGGGAAGGGGCCGCAGCCCCCTCCCTTTAAAAAATTAAAAAAAAAAAAAACGACCGGCATCGTGCCGGAGGCCCCGCCCCCTCCCTGCAGTACTCTGCAAATGTGCCTCCTGGCGCGTTTAAGAAGGGGAGTAATTCCCCTTGAATACTGGGGGTCCCTGAGGCCAACTAGCCCACCAGGAACCTCCAGTATGCGCCAGGGCTGCGTTGCAGAGAGGTGTACAGAGGCCACGCCCCTTTTACACCTCTCTGCAACGCAGCTCTGTGGCGCTTTTAGAAGTATATGGTGGGCTAGTTGGACTCCAGGGACCCTCAGGATTCAAGGGGACTTAATCCCCCAACTTAAAACGCGCCACGGGGCGCGTTTGCACAGTGGTGAAGGGAGGGGCGGGGCTTCAGGTGACATGTGTGCAAACAGGCCCCGTGGCACGTTTTAGGATGGGGAATTAAATCCCCTTCAATCCTGAGGGTCTCTGGGGCCAACTAGCCCAACAGGTACATCCAGAAAGCGCCACAGAGCTGCGTTGCAGAGAGGTGTAAAAAGGGTGTGGCCTCTCTACACGTCTCTGCAATGCAGCCCCCTGGCGCATACTGGAGGTTCCTGGTGGGCTAGTTGGCACCTAGGGACCCTCATGATTCAAGGGGACTTAATCCCCCAACTTAAAACGCGCCACGGGGCGCGTTTGCACAGATGTCACCTCAGGCCCGCACCCTCCCTTCACCATTGTGCAAATATTCCTCTAAAATCTGCCGAACTACGAATTCCGATTTACTCACCTGTTATAAGGAGAGACCTCAGTGCTGTATCTTTCAGCCCAGTACTGGTCCTGAAAAGTAATTTTAACCGTACTTACCAGTAACTTGAATTTCCTTCCATAGGATATCATTGCCTGCTTTTTGCTGAAAAAGTTTCTAAGTGTTGATTTTTGAAACATACAATTATTCCTCTAAAATCAGCCGAAATACGAATTCCGATTTACTCACCTGTTATAAGGAGAGACCTCAGTGCTGTATCTTTCAGCCCAGTACTGGTCCTGAAAAGTAATTTTAACCGTACTTACCAGTAACTTGAATTTCCTTCCATAGGCTAACATTGACTGGTTTCACTTGGAAATTCTTCTAAGTGTGGAGTTTTGGAACTTTAAAATATTCCTCTAAAATCAGCCGAAATACCAATTCCGATTTACTCACCTGTTATCAGGAGAGACCTCAGTGCTGCATTTTTCAGCCCAGTACTGATCCTCAAAAGTAATTTTAACCGTACTTACCAGTAACTTGAATTTCCTTCCATAGGCTAACATTGACTGGTTTCACTTGGAAATTCTTCTAAGTGTGGAGTTTTGGAACTTTATAATATTCCTCTAAAATCAACCAAAGTACGAATTCCAATTTACTCACCTGTTATCAGGAGAGAACCCAGTGCTGCATCTTTTAGCCCAGCACTGACCCTGAAAAGTAATTTTAACCGTACTTACCAGTAACTTATATTTTCTTCCATAGGAATCCATTGTCTGGTTTTCCGCAGAAAAGTTTCAAAGTGTCGATTTTCACAAACTACAAATATTCCTTAAAAATCGCCTGTATGACTTAAACGCATTCTTTCAACTGTTTACAGGAGATGCACCAGTGCTGGATCCAGGATCCAACACTGAGTAAGAAAAAGTAACGATAACAGTTTTTACCTGCTAAGTGAATTTCCTTCCATAGGATAACATTGGTGATTCTATGAGAAAAAGTTTCTAAGTGTCAACTTTTAAAATACAATAATATTCCTTAAAAATCACGACTGTAACCAAAACGCTTTTACTCAACTGTTTACAGGAGATGTCCCAGGACTGAATCTAGGATCCAGTTCTGTGGTTAGAAAAGTAATCCATAAAGTAACTAATTGCATTTAACTAGAAATTCACATTGAGCTGAATGTTGAATGTTGTGTTTGAAAATGTGTTGCCCATTGCAACAACTGTAACTACTGTACTTAAAAGTCTATTGCCTATGTGCAAAGTATTTAAACTAAAGTAATTCATTCTCAGAAAGTATTTTTTGTAATGTATAATGTAATTACAATGTAATTTAAAAAATAAAATATGTAAAAAAAAAAATTGTTTCTAAAAATGTAGTAAATCAGTATGAAAAAAATTAATATAACAATTAATACATTTAAAAATTGTCATTTACAAAACCTTTGAAATTCACTGAAAAAACCGTAGGTTTCAGACATGTTATAGTTAGGAATTAGCATTTAAAAAACCTTTGAAATTCACTGAAAAAACCATAGGTTTTAGGGACAGTTATAGTTACTTGGACATTGCACTCGTACAAAACCCGTGAAATTCCCCCGTTATAGTTAGTTCAGCTAACTATAACTCGCGCCCGCAATGCACTGCTGATGACGTCACATATTACATCACTCATGACATGGTCAGTGACATCACTGATGACATCACTGATGACATCTCAAATGACATCACTCATGACATCATCCACGTGATAATCTGATGCACCTCCTCACACCCTAAAATAACCTTTGATACACCCACTCTAAATTACAGACTGCCATTCGCAAAACCATAGACACTCCAACACCAATAACTACATACCCACTCACTGATTCATAGGTCTACGCACACATCCACTCACTCACCCGTACAGTCACTCATACTTACGGTCACTCAGTACAGGACTATCATATGCACTCATACTCCTATATAGACACTCAAACACCGCCACTCATCCATAGAGGTACTCACACACCTAGTCAGTCATGCAAATAATTAAACACACTGCCATTTACTCACCTATACAGTTATACACACACCAGCTCACTTACTCATACAAATACTAGCACATTCTTACGCTCTTATACAATCACTGATACAAGCACACACTCATCCATACAGCCACTATCACAATCACTCACTCTCGCTTATAGCTATTTATATACTCCAACACACATATATACTGCCTTTCACATATGTAGTTACTCACACATGTACCACTGGGACATACATTCACTCACTAACACTCTTACACACACTTACCCACCCATACAGTCTATCACAGATGCACTCTTGAAACCATCCACCCAGTGAATCACCCACTCACACATCTATGCACAGAGTCGCACACACCCCTCCCACACAAACACTCAGGCACCCATACAGATACTCAGACAACCAATCAATAACTCATATAGACACTCATGTAGCTATTCACAAACACATGCAGCCACTTACACAGCAACAGACAGACGGATACAGACATTCACCCAGTTTAGTCACTAACCCATGCATTCAGTAAGATACGTTAAATCACTCACTTATAGAGTCAGTCACGCACCTACTAAATCATCCATACAGACACTTACACACCCACTCATTCTTCAATACATCTTTTCCTATATATATTAAAAATATTTAAACTTTACAGAAACACACAGTCACTGGATGATGTCATCAGTGATGTAATTTGAGATGTCATCAGTGATGTCATCAGTGATGTCACTGACCATGTCATGAGTGATGTAATATGTGATGTAATCAGCAGTGCATTGCGGGGGCGCGAGTTATAGTTAGCTGAACTAACTATAACGGGGGAATTTCACGGGTTTTGTACGAGTGCAATGTCCAAGTAACTATAACTGTCCCTAAAACCTATGGTTTTTTCAGTGAATTTCAAAGGTTTTTTAAATGCTAATTTCTAACTATAACATATCTGAAACCTATGGTTTTTTCAGTGAATATATATATATATATATATATATATATATGTTAAATATACAGCATAAGGTTCATTGCAAAAGACTTGTAGGTCGGGCACAGTTAGATTTTTTCCAAATTCTCATAAGTATTACAATGTCTGCTTTTGAGGAGCACAGGCAGAACTCGCATCATATGACCAGTAACATGTCAACCTGCCAGCGACAGTGCTGATCGCGTCACATATGACAGCGCTACACATCTCGCGATGGGGACGGCGAGGTGTGATAACGTGTAGGTTTTCTATTACCCCACATCGCTGAAACACCTGCTGCCCCGGTGTTACCTTGAGCACCCCCTGTACCTGGACCATGAACAGCCCCCATCAAGAGCCGGACCGACAGGAACAAAATAGTGTTAGATGTGCACTCGGGGATTATCCAACAGTTAACCGGTTTTAATGTGGTTGTCTGGATGTATAATGTGGTAATACCACATTTACCGCATGATATATGGGGTAAAGTATCCCCTGACGTTCATTTTAAGGGCGAGGAGTTCTGTGTTACCTTCACTCACAGACATGTTCAGGATTTTTGGGGCCCAGGGCACATGTGCCTGTATGGTGCTCTTAATTGCAACGTTTCAGCTAAATAAGTGGTAGAAATGACTTCTTCAGGACCTATTGCCCCGCATAAGATTCGGAGTAGGGAAGTTTCTTCAAGGATACACTATAAAATAATGCAGACATCTAGGAGCTTTGTTTAGTTTAACTGATCACAGTAAAATAAGCGTGTATTTCAGTTTTTTCAGAAATACGTGATGTGAACTGTAAAACATTCAGAGATGAGCTGAACACTCTAAATCGTGTACAACTGTCCAAGGTGACTAAATTAGGGCCAAGAGAGAGGTCACAGACCACAGGCCACAGCAGAGCTATAATAATCCATGAAGTACCCTACTCTCTTAGGTGATAGGTGCTCAGTTGTGAGTGACTGACAGACTGTCCTGACTGGGTGGTGGCACGGCATTCTGGGGCTCAAGAGTAAAAAAAAAAAAAAAAAGCATTGGTAATGCATCGGTTTCGCCTATGTAATGAATAAAGAGCCGTTTTGGACGAGGGGCCGCGTTCCCCCACCTCTCAGGCCCTGAAGACAGGTGCAGGCTGTGTGGACCAGTTTGGGGCTGGGGCCTGTGGCCGCATCTTTAGAATTTTCGTGGGCTGCTTTCCCGCGTTCAATGGTGATTGGACAAGGGGGGGCAGCGGGGTCACCTGGGCGGCTTGCAGGGGCGGCAGGACAGCGCTTAAAAGGCGTTGTCTTAGCCCGGAGAGCACCTGCTGCCTGCTTGCCCTTGCGCAGGGCACAAGTCCCAAAAACAGAAGTGGGGGGACTGACTAAGGCAGTAGGCAGGTGACATCATGGCACGTGACATCACGGCCCGTGACATTGCGTGTGGCATCACAGGAAGTGACATCAGCGGAAGTGACATCACATCCATGACTTTACAAGAAGTGACATCAGATCTTAAGACCTCACACATGTTTAGCAAGTATATCATGAGTACATTTGAACACACGAGTATACACACAAACACTCCTGGTTTAGGCAGAAGACACGCAGTTGCACTGTAATCCTTCTAGTATAGCACAGTGAGCTATGAAGGATGATATGCGACACCTACACCCAGTAACCCTCACTGTCTTATGTAAAACATCCTGTACAATTATTTACAAACTTGTGTGATTTATTGTCAATATAATGTATATGTTTGCTGTAAAGTGCTCTGACACCCTACATTGGGATGAATAGCACTGTAAAACAAATAAAAAATACTGGTATTTAAATTATTTTGCACTGGGACAGAGTAGCACATCTGACATTCTTACAGTGCATGAATATCTATTATGTATGGGGGTTCGAACAAAGTCAAAATCGTGCTTCTCTTAAGCGCCTTTGAAGTGCTAACAAGCTGCTGCTTCTGTTTCCCTTCCTCTGCATTTACATCTAGGTGTGAGGCTACAGGCAGCCCCCACCCAGTCTCCATACTTGGACAAAAAAAGGCCAAATGGCCCCTTAAGTTCGGCCTTTGTTATGGCCCAGCTGGAGTCTCAAATGACAAAACCCCCTCCCTGTCTGAACGTTGCTGCTCGGAAGGAAAGCAGATAAGGATCAGGCGCTGCAGAATGAATCCCGGTGCCTCAAAATTACACCGGGACGAGTTCAGCATATTTGACAGTGGGGCTCAACTTCTTGGCAGGGTGGACGGCGTCCACCCTGTGAAAAGAGTGGGTGGACGCCGTCTGGAGTGCCTGAGGACCGGAATTTTCTGGCTAGGAGATGCCCGAACGCAACCATAGCATGGTCCCATATAATTCCAAGGATGGTATGGAAATTCAGTCGATCTACGAAGGGCTTGAATTAATCAGTCAGACGTTTGAACAGTAGACTGAAACGATTACTGAACACAGCATGGTTAGAGACGATTTCACATGGTTGCCTGCAGGAGGGAGACGTGTTTTCACAAAGATGGAGTCCATTTGTCCGTCCAGGGTAACGAACTGTTTGTTGAAAATCTAGTTGCCTTCACACTGCAGCATTTTTCACATTGCTAGGTGGCCTCTATTAGGGGGGAGGGGGGGGGGGGGGGGAGTCATAGTTGGTCGGGGAACCAACTATTCCTGTGGCGGTTAAGGAGTCTTGTTGGCAACGTGGGGCATCACAAATACAAGCTCAGGTGGATTTAAGATGTTGTTGATTTTGAATAACCTGGGGCAGGGGTAACACGGTCACTGGTCAAGGGCTGGGGGCATCTGCTTTCGCAATGGTCCTTGGTCCTAGAGGGTACCCCGTGAGACGCCCCGTGGGATTGGGGGGAATGAAGGCTGCGCCAGGGGACCAAGGTATGGCCCGGTTGCCCGGCCTCATCCCCCCGATTGAGTGACAGGGAGTGTCCCTTCATTGGATTGCTCTGGCATGGATGGTTCTTTTAGGGGTCAGATGTTGAGTTGGCCCTGGCTCCCTCACATTGGGGGAGTGGAAAGTGCGCCTTGTAGATGATGCCACGAGGAGCCGTGAGGTGGTCAGGCAGGGCTCCTAATGGAGTGTGAGAATATTGTATTCATTTGGTGCAAATGTATATGGAAATGTTATGCAATATAAAGACAACTGTAAAAAAAAAAATTGTTTAACTTCCTGTTTATGAAGTGTAATAAATAAGGCCAGAGAATGCTGTCATTTCTCTAACGCAAGTACGGTTGTCTAGTTGGTTTCGTTTGGTGGGATGGCTGCATTATGGGAGAGGGTGGTAATGTCTGTCTCCTTTTGCAGCACACCGGTCTCATGACGGTCCCCCACCTGTCATCAATCCTCGTTTGCTAGACCCGAATTCAGGTCATTAGGGCTAAACACGGCCTGCTTGGACTTATCCGGAGCCCCAATGATGGGAAGACAGGTTATACATTTGCACAGTTGGGGCTCCTGATGGCAAAGTGCAGGATCACCATCCGGTGGATGTCCGCCCACGGATCCATGACAACGGCGTGCTCCAGGGATCTGACTGAACGGGCCTGGGTCTGCGTGGATCTGACCGAGCGGGCCAGGGTGGAAGGCACCGAGCGGGCCAGGGTGGAAGGCACCGAGCGGGCCAGGGTGGAACCGACCGAGCGGGCCTGGGTGGAACCGACCGAGCGGGCCTGGGTGGAACCGACCGAGCGGGCCTGGGTGGAACGCACCGAGCGGGCCAGGGTGGAACGCACCGAGCGGGCCAGGGTGGAACGCACCGAGCGGGCCAGGGTGGAACGCACCGAGCGGGCCAGGGTGGAACGCACCGAGCGGGCCAGGGTGGAACGCACCGAGCGGGCCAGGGTGGAACGCACCGAGCGGGCGTGGGTGGAACCGACCGAGCGGGCCTGGGTGGAACTGACCGAGCGGGCCTGGGTTGAACCGACCGATCGGGCCTGGGTGGATCCGACTGAGCAGGCCTGGGTGGAACTGAGGCTCAAGAAAAGTCCGTACGGATGAACGACCAGAAGACGACTGTCAGGAATGGGAGCGCGTGTGGAGCGAGGTGGCGGAGGCGCCGGATGCAGCGCTAGCCGCAGCGAGTCTGGGCGGAAAGGCGCAGACCCCTCGTTAGGATGGGAGGTAGGTGAACTGGGGGGGGGCGAGGGTGCATGGCAAGGCTTCAGTAACACCCACAGCACAACACCCGTCTGGCTAGGAGGAGGGCGGGACACTTTTTGAGCCTAGCGTGGGAGTGAGGGGTCCGATGGAAAGGGAACCCCAGATGTCAAGGTTTGATCAGCCTCCTTGGCAGGGGGTTGGTTACAAGAATGTGTACCCAGAAAAAGTCACCATGTACTGTATACTAAAAGCTCTTCTGCGATACGAGGGCATGTTTCGCCTTTTGCTGCTGCAATGGCTTTTCTTTGCAAAATGAAAATGAAGCATTTAAAAGAAAAGGGCATCAGGGGGAAATTCCCCCGACTTCGGGTCACCTTTGTCCAACTAGAAGAACCAGGACCACTGTCCTGAAATGATTTGTTTACATGCGCACTTCGATTTAAAGCGCCCCCTGTGCTGAATCCCACCCTGCGCCCAGCTCTTGCTGCTGAATCCCACCCTGCGCCCAGCTCTTGCTGCTAAATCCCACCCAGCCCTTGCTGCTGAATCCCACCCTGCGCCCAGCTCTTGCTGCTGAATCCCACCCTGCGCCCAGCTCTTGCTGCTGAATCCCACCCTGCGCCCAGCTCTTGCTGCTGAATCCCACCCTGCGCCCAGCTCTTGCTGCTGAATCCCACCCTGCGCCCAGCTCTTGCTGCTGAATCCCACCCTGCGCCCAGCTCTTGCTGCTGAATCCCACCCTGCGCCCAGCTCTTGCTGCTGAATCCCACCCTGCGCCCAGCTCTTGCTGCTGAATCCCACCCTGCGCCCAGCCCCTGCTGCTGAATCCCACCCTGCGCCCAGCTCCTGCTGCTGAATCCCACCCTGCGCCCAGCCCCTGCTGCTGAATCCCACCCTGCGCCCAGCCCCTGCTGCTGAATCCCACCCTGCGCCCAGCTCTTGCTGCTGAATCCCACCCTGCGCCCAGCCCCTGCTGCTGAATCCCACCCTGCTCCCAGCCCCTGCTGCTGAATCCCACCCTGCTCCCAGCCCCTGCTGCTGAATCCCACCCTGCTCCCAGCCCCTGCTGCTGAATCCCACCCTGCGCCCAGCTCTTGCTGCTGAATCCCACCCTGCTCCCAGCCCCTGCTGCTGAATCCCACCCTGCGCCCAGCTCCTGCTGCTGAATCCCACCCTGCGCTCAGCTCTTGCTGCTGAATCCCACCCTGCCCCCAGCCCCTGCTGCTGAATCCCACCCTGCCCCCAGGCCCTGCTGCTGAATCCCACCCTGCGCCCAGCTCTTACTGCTGAATTCCTCCTTGCGCCCAGCCCCTGCTGCTGAATCCCACCCTGTGCCCAGCTCTTGCTGCTGAATCCCACCCTGCGCCCAGCTCTTGCTGCTGAATCCCACCCTGCGCCCAGCCCCTGCTGCTGAATCCCACCCTGCGCCCAGCCCCTGCTGCTGAATCCCACCCTGCGCCCAGCGCCTGCTGCTGAATCCCACCCTGCTCCCAGCCCCTGCTGCTGAATCCCACCCTGCGCCCAGCTCTTGCTGCTGAATCCCACCCTGCCCCCAGCCCCTGCTGCTGAATCCCACCCTGCCCCCAGCCCCTGCTGCTGAATCCCACCCTGCCCCCAGCCCCTGCTGCTGAATCCCACCCTGCGCCCAGCCCCTGCTGCTGATTCCCACCCTGCCCCCAGCCCCTGCTGCTGATTCCCACCCTGCGCCCAGCTCTTGCTGCTGAATGCCACCCTGCGCCCAGCCCCTGCTGCTGAATCCCACCCTGCTCCCAGCCCCGGCTGCTGAATCCCACCCTGCGCCCAGCTCTTGCTGCTGAATCCCACCCTGCGCCCAGCCCCTGCTGCTGAATCCCACCCTGCCCCCAGCCCCTGCTGCTGAATCCCACCCTGCCCCCAGCCCCTGCTGCTGAATCCCACCCTGCGCCCAGCCCCTGCTGCTGAATCCCACCCTGCACCCAGCTCAAACTGCTGAATCCCACCCAGCCCTTGTTGCTGAATCCCACCCTGCGCCCAGCCCCTGCTGCTGAATCCCACCCTGCGCCCAGCTCTTGCTGCTGAATCCCACCCAGCCCTTGCTGCTGAATCCCACCCTGCGCCCAGCCCCTGCTGCTGAATCCCACCCTGCGCCCAACTCTTGCTGCTGAATCCCACCCTGCGCCCAACTCTTGCTGCTGAATCCCACCCTGCGCCCAGCCCCTGCTGCTGAATCCCACCCTGCGCCCAGCCCCTGCTGCTGAATCCCACCCTGCGCCCAGCCCCTGCTGCTGAATCCCACCCTGCGCCCAGCTCTTGCTGCTGAATCCCACCCTGCGCCCAGCCCCTGCTGCTGAATCCCACCCTGCGCCCAGCTCCTGCTGCTGAATCCCACCCTGCGCCCAGCTCCTGCTGCTGAATCCCACCCTGCGCCCAGCTCCTGCTGGTGAATCCCACCCTGCGCCCAGCTCCTGCTGCTGAATCCCACCCTGTGCCCAGACCCTGCTGCTGAATCCCACCCTGCCCCCAGACCCTGCTGCTGAATCCCACCCTGCGCCCAGCTCCTGCTGCTGAATCCCACCCTGCGCCCAGCTCCTGCTGCTGAATCCCACCCTGCGCCCAGCTCTTGCTGCTGAATCCCACCCTGTGCCCAGACCCTGCTGCTGAATCCCACCCTGCGCCCAGCTCTTGCTGCTGAATCCCACCCTGTGCCCAGCTCTTGCTGCTGAATCCCACCCTGTGCCCAGCTCTTGCTGCTGAATCCCACCCTGTGCCCAGCTCTTGCTGCTGAATCCCACCCTGCGCCCAGCCCCTGCTGCTGAATCCCACCCTGCGCCCAGCCCCTGCTGCTGAATCCCACCCTGCGCCCAGCCCCTGCTGCTGAATCCCACCCTGCCCCCAGCCCCTGCTGCTGAATCCCCCCTGCCCCCAGCCCCCAGCCCCTGCTGCTGAATCCCACCCTGCGCCCAGCTCTTGCTGCTGAATCCCACCCAGCCCTTGCTGCTGAATCCCACCCTGCGCCCAGCCCCTGCTGCTGAATCCCACCCTGCGCCCAGCTCTTGCTGCTGAATCCCACCCAGCCCTTGCTGCTGAATCCCACCCTGCGCCCAGCCCCTGCTGCTGAATCCCACCCTGCGCCCAGCTCTTGCTGCTGAATCCCACCCTGCGCCCAGCCCCTGCTGCTGAATCCCACCCTGCGCCCAGCCCCTGCTGCTGAATCCCACCCTGCGCCCAGCTCTTGCTGCTGAATCCCACCCTGCCCCCAGGATCCTGCTGCTGAATCCCACCCTGCGCCCAGCTCCTGCTGCTGAATCCCACCCTGCGCCCAGCTCCTGCTGCTGAATCCCACCCTGCGCCCAGCTCCTGCTGCTGAATCCCACCCTGCGCCCAGCTCCTGCTGCTGAATCCCACCCTGCGCCCAGCTCTTGCTGCTGAATCCCACCCTGCGCCCAGCTCTTGCTGCTAAATCCTACCCTGCGCCCAGCTCTTGCTGCTAAATCCTACCCTGCGCCCAGCTCTTGCTGCTGAATCCCACCCTGCGCCCAGCTCTTGCTGCTGAATCCCACCCTGCGCCCAGCTCTTGCTGCTGAATCCCACCCTGCGCCCAGCTCTTGCTGCTGAATCCCACCCTGCGCCCAGCTCTTGCTGCTGAATCCCACCCTGCGCCCAGCCCCTGCTGCAGAATCCCATCCTGCGCCCAGCTCTTGCTGCTGAATCCCACCCTGCGCCCAGCTCTTGCTGCTGAATCCCACCCAGCCCTTGCTGCTGAATCCCACCCTGCGCACAGCCCCTGCTGCTGAATCCCACCCTGCGCCCAGCTCTTGCTGCGGAATCCCACCCTGTGCCCAGCTCTTGCTGCTGAATCCCCCTGCCCCTGCTGCTGAATCCCACCCTGCGCCCAGCTCTTGCTGCTGAATCCCACCCAGCCCTTGCTGCTGAATCCCACCCTGCGCCCAGCCCTGCTGCTGAATCCCACCCTGCGCCCAGCTCTTGCTGCTGAATCCCACCCAGCCCTTGCTGCTGAATCCCACCCTGCGCCCAGCCCCTGCTGCTGAATCCCACCCTGCGCCCAGCTCTTGCTGCTGAATCCCACCCTGCGCCCAGCCCCTGCTGCTGAATCCCACCCTGCGCCCAGCCCCTGCTGCTGAATCCCACCCTGCGCCCAGCTCTTGCTGCTGAATCCCACCCTGCGCCCAGCTCCTGCTGCTGAATCCCACCCTGCGCCCAGCTCTTGCTGCTGAATCCCACCCTGCGCCCAGCCCCTGCTGCTGAATCCCACCCTGCGCCCAGCTCTTGCTGCTAAATCCTACCCTGCGCCCAGCTCTTGCTGCTGAATCCCACCCTGCGCCCAGCTCTTGCTGCTGAATCCCACCCTGCGCCCAGCTCTTGCTGCTGAATCCCACCCTGCGCCCAGCTCTTGCTGCTGAATCCCACCCTGCGCCCAGCCCCTGCTGCTGAATCCCACCCTGCGCCCAGCTCTTGCTGCTGAATCCCACCCAGCCCTTGCTGCTGAATCCCACCCTGCGCACAGCCCCTGCTGCTGAATCCCACCCTGCGCCCAGCTCTTGCTGCTGAATACCACCCTGCGCCCAGCCCCTGCTGCTGAATCCCACCCTGCGCCCAGCTCTTGCTGCTGAATCCCACCCTGCGCCAGGCCCTGCTGCTGAATCCCACCCTGCGCCCAGCTCTTGCTGCTGAATCGCGCCCAGCCCCTGCTGCTGAATCCCACCCTGGGCCCAGCCCCTGCTGCTGAATCCCACCCTGCGCCCAGCCCCTGCTGCTGAATCCCACCCTGTGCCCAGCTCTTGCTGCTGAATCCCACCCTGCTCCCAGCCCCTGCTGCTGAATCCCACCCTGCGCCCAGCTCCTGCTGCTGAATTCCACCTTGCGCCCAGCCCCTGCTGCTGAATCCCACCCTGCACCCAGCTCTTGCTGCTGAATCCCACCCTGCGCCCAGCTCTTGCTGCTGAATCCCACCCTGCGCCCAGCTCTTGCTGCTGAATCCCACCCTGCGCCCAGCTCTTGCTGCTGAATCCCACCCTGCTCCCAGCCCCTGCTGCTGAATCCCACCCTGCGCCCAGCTCCTGCTGCTGAATTCCACCCTGCGCCCAGCCCCTGCTGCTGAATCCCACCCTGCGCCCAGCTCTTGCTGCTGAAACCCAACCAGCGCCCAGCTCCTGCTGCTGAATCCCACCCTGCGCCCAGCTCCTGCTGCTGAATCCCACCCTGCGCCCAGCTCCTGCTGCTGAATCCCACCCTGCGCCCAGCTCTTGCTGCTGAATCCCACCCTGCGCCCAGCCCTTGCTGCTGAATCCCACCCTGCGCCCAGCTCTTGCTGCTGAATCCCACCCTGCGCCCAGCTCTTGCTGCTGAATCCCACCCTGCGCCCAGCACTTGCTGCTGAATCCCACCCTGCGCCCAGCTCTTGCTGCTGAATCCCACCCTGCGCCCAGCTCTTGCTGCTGAATCCCACCCTGCGCCCAGCTCTTGCTGCTGAATCCCACCCTGCGCCCAGCTCTTGCTGCTGAATCCCACCCTGCGCCCAGCTCTTGCTGCTGAATCCCACCCTGCTCCCAGCCCCTGCTGCCGAATCCCACCCTGCGCCCAGCTCCTGCTGCTGAATCCCACCCTGCGCCCAGCTCCTGCTGCTGAATCCCACCCTGCGCCCAGCTCTTGCTGCCGAATCCCACCCTGCGCCCAGACCCTGCTGCCGAATCCCACCCTGCGCCCAGACCCTGCTGCCGAATCCCACCCTGCGCCCAGACCCTGCTGCTGAATCCCACCCTGCGCCCAGACCCTGCTGCTGAATCCCACCCTGCGCCCAGCTCCTGCTGCTGAATCCCACCCTGCGCCCAGCTCTTGCTGCTGAATCCCACCCTGCGCCCAGCTCCTGCTGCTGAATCCCACCCTGCGCCCAGCTCTTGCTGCTGAATCCCACCCTGCGGCCAGCCCCTGCTGCTGAATCCCACCCTGCGCCCAGCTCTTGCTGCTGAATCCTACCCTGCGCCCAGCTCTTGCTGCTGAATCCCACCCTGCGCCCAGCTCTTGCTGCTGAATCCCACCCTGCGCCCAGCTCTTGCTGCTGAATCCCACCCTGCGCCCAGCTCTTGCTGCTGAATCCCACCCTGCGCCCAGCTCTTGCAGCTGAATCCCACCCTGCGCCCAGCTCTTGCTGCTGAATCCCACCCTGCGCCCAGCCCCTGCTGCTGAATCCCACCCTGCGCCCAGCTCTTGCTGCTGAATCCCACCCTGCGCCCTCTGCTGAATCCCACCCTGCGCCCAGCTCTTGCTGCTGAATCCCACCCTGCGCCCAGCTCTTGCTGCTGAATCCCACCCTGCGCCCAGCCCTTGCTGCTGAATCCCACCCTGCGCCCAGCCCCTGCTGCCGAATCCCACCCTGCGCCCAGCTCCTGCTGCCGAATCCCACCCTGCGCCCAGCTCCTGCTGCCGAATCCCACCCTGCGCCCAGCTCCTGCTGCTGAATCCCACCCTGCGCCCAGCTCCTGCTGCTGAATCCCACCCTGCGCCCAGCTCCTGCTGCTGAATCCCACCCTGCGCCCTCTGCTGAATCCCACCCTGCGCCCAGCGCTTGCTGCTGAATCCCACCCTGCGCCCAGCTCTTGCTGCCGAATCCCACCCTGCGCCCAGCCCCTGCTGCTGAATCCCACCCTGCGTTCAGCCCCTGCTGCCGAATCCCACCCTGCGCCCAGCTCTTGCTGCCGAATCCCACCCTGCGCCCAGCTCTTGCTGCCGAATCCCACCCTGCGCCCAGCTCTTGCTGCCGAATCCCACCCTGCGCCCAGCTCTTGCTGCCGAATCCCACCCTGCGCCCAGCTCTTGCTGCCGAATCCCACCCTGCGCCCAGCTCCTGCTGCTGAATCCTACCCTGCGCCCAGCTCCCGTACTCCTGGTCACACTCCCAGCAGCCCCGGGCTCATCTGCATACGACAAGGGCTGCTTTGCATATGAATGCGGCCTCTCCTCGCTTGAACAAACAGCTGCCAGATGCAGGAGGCGGGGCAGGTCGAGGGAATCACCACTGGCTGCTGCTGGGGGGAGCCGGGTGTGACAAAACGCCACAGTGACTTTATCCATCAGCCCCAGAGCTGCATCCTGTCCGTGACGTCACCAGGGGAAGCCTCTTCTTACCCTGGAGCTGCCAGACAGCAACCAGTGCGCGCTGCCCTGCCGACATCTGCCCTCGCCTTACCCCCTCAGACACGAACCAGTGTACACTTTCCTGATACTGCAGACATTATCTTGCTCCCTCATCAGACGGCAGCCAGTCTGCCCTCTCCTTACCCCCTCATCAGACACCAGCCACTGCCCTCAGTCTGCAGACCTTCTGCCCCCTTACCCCCTCTCCAGACACCAGCCAGTGTACACTGCCCTCAGCCTGCAGACCTTCTGCCCTCTAGTCTTACATCAGACACCAGCCACTGTACACTGCCCTCAGCCTGGAGACCTTCTGCTCTCTTACCCCCTCAGACACCAGTCAGTGAACACTGCCCTCAGCCTGCAGACCTTCTGCCCTCTAGTCTTACCCCCTCATCAGACACCAGCCACTGCCCTCAGCCTTCAGACCTTCTGCCCTCTTACCTCAGACACCAGCCAGTGTACACTGCCCTCAGCCTTCAGACCTTCTGCCCTCTTACCCCCTCTCCAGACACCAGCCAGTGTACACTGCCCTCAGCCTGGAGACCTTCTGCCCTCTTACCCCTCACCAGACACGAGCCAGTGTACACTGCCCTCGGCCTGCAGACCTTCTGCCCTCTTACCCCTCACCAGACACCAGCCAGTGTACACTGCCCTCGGCCTGCAGACCTCCTGCCCTCTTACCCCTCACCAGACACCAGCCAGTGTACACTGTCCTCAGCCAGCAGACCTTCTGCCCTCTTACCCCCTCTCCAGACACCAGCCAGTGTACACTGCCCTTAGCCAGCAGACCGTCTGCCCTTTTACCCCCTTTCCAGACACCAGCCAGTGTACACTGCCCTCAGCCTGCAGACCTTCTGCCCTCTAGTCTTACATCAGACACCAGCCACTGTACACTGCCCTCAGCCTGCAGAACGTCTGCCCTCTTACCCCCTCACCAGCCAGTGTACACTGCCCTCAGCCTAGAGACCTTCTGCCCTCTTACCCCATCAGACACCAGCCAGTGTACACTGCCCTCAGCCTGGAGACCTTCTGCCCTCTTACCCCAGCCAGTGTACACTGTCCTCAGCCTGCAGACCTTCTGCTCTCTTACCCCCTCAGACACCAGTCAGTGTACACTGCACTCAACCTGCAGACCTTCTGCCCCTTTACCTCACACACCAGTCAGGGTACACTGCCCTGAGCCTGCAGACCTTCTGCCCTCTTACCTCAGACACCAGCCACTGTACACTGCCTTCAGCCTGCAGACAGTCTGTCCTCATACCGCTCACCGGACACCAGCCAGTGTACACTGCCCTCAGCCTGCAGACCTTCTGCCTTCTTACCCCCTCTCCAGACACCAGCCAGTGTACACTGCCCTTAGCCAGCAGACCGTCTGCCCTTTTATCCCCTTTCCAGACACCAGCCAGTGTACACTGCCCTCAGCCTGCAGACCTTCTGCCCTCTAGTCTTACATCAGACACCAGCCACTGTACACTGCCCTCAGCCTGCAGAACTTCTGCCCTCTTACCCCCTCTCCAGACACCAGCCAGTGTACACTGCCCTCAGCCTGCAGACCTTCTGCCCTCTTACCCCCTCAGACACCAGCTACTGTACACTGCCCTCAGCCTGGAGACCTTCTGCCCTCTTACCCCCTCAGACACCAGCCACTGTACACTGCCCTCAGTCTGGAGACCTTCTGCCCTCTTACCCCCTCAGACACCAGCCAGTGTACACTGCCCTGAGCCTGCAGACCTTCTGCCCTCTTACCTCAGACACCAGTCGGTGTACACTGCCCTCAACCTGCAGACCTTCTGCCCTCTTACCTCACACACCAGTCAGTGTACACTGCCCTCAGCTTGCAGACCTCTGCCCTCTTACATCAGACACCAGCCACTGTACACTGCCTTCAGCCTGCAGACAGTCTGTCCTCTTACCCCTCACCCGACACCAACCAGTGTACACTGCCCTGAGCCTGCAGACCTTCTGCCCTCTTACCTCAGACACCAGCCACTGTACACTGCCTTCAGCCTGCAGACAGTTTGTCCTCTTACCCCTCACCCGACACCAGCCACTGTACACTGCCCTGAGCCTGCAGACCTTCTGCCCTCTTACCTCACCAGACACCAGCCACTGTACAATGCCCTCAGTCTGGAGACCTTCTGCCCTCTTACCCCTCACCAGACACGAGCCAGTGTACACTGCCCTCGGCCTGCAGACCTTCTGCCCTCTTACCCCTCACCAGACACCAGCCAGTGTACACTGCCCTCAGCCTGCAGACCTTCTGCCCTCTTACCCCCTCACCAGACACCAGCCAGTTTACACTGCCCTGGCTGTATTAGAGGTGGGCGAGCCACTGAAAGCTCGAGCCAAATGCCTGGCTCGAGGTACTCTGCGAACCTCGAGCCCATAACGAGCCGGGCTTCGACGGCAGGTGATGTGGCCTGGTGGCTACAGCCGAGGAATGTTTATCATGGAGCACTGGGTTCGAATCCCAGCCTCGGCTCATAATCTGGTGCATCCCGGTAAATATTTCTGTGCCTAAAAAGAGCACGGAACACATTCTGTGTCTGTTGTGAAGCGCTCTTATGTCCTTGGGCAAGGGAGTGCGATGTAAAACTGCCCAAAATTAAATGTATATTCCTTCTGTCACCCACGCTATAACCTCATCCTCCAAGAATTAAGCACAAAGCATTAACACCAGATGTCAGAAAGAAGTAGCAATATAGTGGGTCAATTGCAGTGTGTCAAACTGACAAATCTGGGATCAATCCCAGCTTCCATGCTTGATCAAATGATGTGATCTTAGACAAATACTTTATTTTGGCAAGTCTCCTTTTTGTTCATTATCACATATGAGAGCACCTTCGAGTGTATGAGTTCAGGATGTGCGCTGTACAAAAACCATTCTTATGTTTGAATGAATGGCCTATAATGTTGCTCCATCTTTAATAAGAATCTAGGCCACGTGGACTCTTTACATGAAGGCTGACTTGGCGCAGTTCACGAATGGAATTGTCATCAGCGCAGGGACCAGAATATTTCTGAGTTCATGTGTAAAGCTCTCACTTTAAAAAACATACTTTTCAAATAAACAGACGTGCTAAGTTGAATCGATTCCAGATGTTAAAGTAACACTTTCTTACATTTTGCATACCCATGATCAGATTCTGATGAATATTTTCAGGGCTCGGCTTGTGGGCGGGCTCTGAGAGCCAGAGCCAACCCTTGGCTCGCCCACCTCTAGGCTGGATGTGCGTCTGTACAAGGTGTGTGTCAGGCACAGTCCCAGGACAGAAGAGGTGGGGGGGGAGGGGGGAGGGAGGAGAGAAAGAGAGAAAGAGAGAAAGAGAGAGGGGGAGGAAGAGAGGAAGAGAGGAAGAGTAAGCGATGGAGAGGGGAGGAGAGAGGAAGAGGAAGAGAGAGGGAGAGAGAGGGAGGGAGGGAGAGGAGGAGAGGAGGAATCTAAGAGAGAGAGAGGGGGAGAGATGGAGGGAGAGGGAAGCGAGAAAGGGAGCAACAGAGGGAGAGAGAGAAAGAGAGAAAGAGAGAAAGAGAGGAGGAAGAGAGCGAGAGAGAGGGGGAGAGGAAGAGAGAGGGAATGGATGAATGAATGAATGTGTGTATCCTAGATCAGTTGGGTGCTGAAGGTTAGGAGAGGGCGCACTGCACTGGCTCGGCACTTAATTATCAACACCGGCGCTTGTGACAGTCTGCCACAAGGTGGCACTGTCTCGCTAATTTAAGGATGACCACTGCAACAGTTAATTAAGAATTCAATATACATTCAAAATTACTATTACCTGCCACCCAAGCCATCTTACAGCTTTGGGGGCCTGGAATAGTCCAATCGTCGTCGTCACACTTGTTGGAGTGTGATGGTTAGTAGTTGTGTTGTTACTATCACTGGTAGCATGGCTGGGACAATGTGTGGTTCAAACTGCAGTGGCCTCCTGAGAAGAGCCCTGGCATTTATTATTTAAGTTATTTTATTTTTTTTACAAATTAAGCACTGGTGTAGCCGCAGGTCAGAAGTGGGTGAACTAGCAGAGGGGTGTGTGCATGTGGCCCAGTCCTAGCCCTAGACCAGGAGGGTACCAGGGATCAGATGTGGTGCACTGGCAGGGGTGTGTGTGTGCACGTGGGTCCCTCAGCCCACCACTGGACAGGGGGGATGCTCCAGGGAGGACCTGGCTTGGCAGTTCGGGCTGGACTGTTCCCATGAGGCACAGGGTCAAGACTGATTTGCATATGGCCAGGTCTAAACTGGGGTGGCATGGTGAGCAAAAGAATGATGGATTTAACCCAGATCTCTTGACTGGGGGTGAATGTTGTGATTTGTTCTGCATTCCCTCCATCAATTGTGTGTCCTTTGCTTTCTCGCCCTAAGTGCGCCATGTATGCCCAGACGTGGGTCCTGGGCTCACTGTGCCACTGGAATCAAGCTATCCTGGCTGAAGAGGGTGCTGCATGTCAGAAGTGGGTGGGCACTGGCAGGGGTGTGTGCACGTGGGTCCCTCAGCCCACCGCTTCACGGGGGGGGTGGGGGGGGGGGGGTTCGTCAGGTCAGAAGTGGTGCACTGGCAGGGTGTGCGCACGTGGGTCCCTCAGCCCACCACTGGACAGGGGAATGCTGCAGGTCAGGAGTGGTGCACTGGCAGGGGTGTGTGCACGTGGGTCCCTCAGCCCACTTCTGCACAAGAGGGGTACCGCAGGTCAGGAGTGGTGCACTGGCAGGGGTGTGTGTGTGCACGTGGGTCCCTCAGCCAAACGCTTGACACGGGGAATGCTGCAGGTCAGCAGTGTGGGGGGGGGGGGGAGTGTACGTGTGTGTACGTGTGTGTACGTGTGTGCGTGTGTGCGCGTGTGTGCGTGTGTGCGCGTGGGTCCCTCAGCTCTCTGCTGGACAGGAGGGATGCCGCAAGTCAGGAGTGGTGCACTGGCAGGGGTGTGTGCACGTGGGTCCCTCAGCCCACTTCTGCACAAGAGAGGTGCCGCAGGTCAGCAGTGGTGCAGTGTGTGCGCGCGTGTACACGTGGAACCCCTCAGTGCACCTCTGGACAGGAGGGATGCCGCAGGTCAGGAGTAGTGAAGTGTGTGTGTGTGTGTGTGCGCCTGTGTACACGTGGGTCCCTCAGCCCACCGCTTGACAAGGGGGATGCCGCGGGTCAGGAGTGGTGCACTGGCAGGGTTGTGTGTGTGCGCGCACGTGGATTCCTCAGCCCACCACTGGACAGGAGGAATGCTGCACGTCAGGAGTGGTGCACTGGCAGGGGTTTGTGCACGTGGGTCCCTCAGCTCACCGCTTGACAAGGGGGATGCTGCGGGTCAAGAGTGGTGGACTGGCAGGGGTGTGTGCACGTGGGTCCCTCAGCCCACTTCTGCACAAGAAGGAAGCCGCAGGTCAGCGTGTGTGTGTGCTTGTGTGTACACGTGGGTCCCTCAGCTCTCTGCTGGACAGGAGGGATGCCGCAAGTCAGGAGTGGTGCACTGGCATGGTGTGTGCACGTGGGTCCCTCAGCCCACTTCTGCACAAGAGGGGTGCCGCAGGTCAGCAGTGTTGCAGTGTGCGTGTACACGTGGAACCCCTCAGTGCACCGCTGGACTGGAAGGATGCCGCAGGTCAGGAGTAGTGAAGTGTGTGTGTGCGCGCGCGTGTACACGTGGGTCCCTCAGCTCTCTGCGGGACAGGAGGGATGACGCAAGTCAGGAGTGGTGCACTGGCATGGTGTGTGCACGTGGGTCCCTCTGCCCACTTCTGCACAAGAGGGGTGCCGCAGGTCAGCAGTGTTGCAGTGTGTGTGCACACGTGGAACCCATCAGTGCACCGCTGGACAGGAAGGATGCCGCAGATCAGTAGTGAAGTGTTTGTGTGTGTGCGTGCGCGCGCGCGTGTACACGTGGGTCCCTCAGCTCTCTGCGGGACAGGAGGGATGCCGCAGGTCAGGAGTGGTGCACTGGCATGGTGTGTGCACGTGGGTCCCTCAGCCCACTTCTGCACAAGAGGGAAGCCGTAGGTCAGCAGTGGTGCAGCGTGTGCGTGTGTACACGTGGGTCCCTCAGCCCACCGCTGGACAGGAGGGATGCCACTACCAGCCCTGTGCTCCCCCGCTCCCGGGGGGGTGAAGAGGGGCGGGGGGGGGGGGGGGCGCCGGTCGGTGTTTGCCGCCTCAAGCAGGTCGTGCTCCATAACTGGATTCCCTGTAATCGAATCACGTCACTTTGCCTGCTAAGCACATCACCCAGGCTGGCAGCAGAGAGCAGGTCTCGGCAGCTCAGCTCTGCCAGACAAACTGGGTCGACGGAGCAAATAGCGCCTCTCAGGAAATCTGCGGGCTTCTGTGAGGCGGGAAAAGCTGCTTAGAAGCCTGGAGCAAGGAAAGATTTGCTGTAAAGGGGCCTTTATTAGAGCGCGCCTTACAGCTCATGCCAGGGCAGCGGCACCGCTCCTTATACAGGGTCTTAAAAGAGGGCACTCCCCACAGCTCGCAATAGCGTGTGGTACAGCTCCTTCTGAGGGGGCTCAGGTGAGGGCCGTCCCTGCAGCTCTCCCAGGGGCAGCGGTACAGCTCCTTCTAAGGGGCTCAGGTGAGGGCACTCCCCGCAGCTCTGAGGGGGCTCAGGCGAGGGCACTCCCCGCAGCTCTGAGGGGGCTCAGGCGAGGGCACTCCCCGCAGCTCTGAGGGGGCTCAGGCGAGGGCACTCCCCGCAGCTCGGAGGGGGCTCAGGCGAGGGCACTCCCCGCAGCTCGGAGGGGGCTCAGGCGAGGGCACTCCCCGCAGCTCGGAGGGGGCTCAGGCGAGGGCACTCCCCGCAGCTTTAAAGGGGTTCAGGCGAGGGCAGCTTTGAAGGGGCTCAGGCGAGGGCACTCCCTGCAGCTTTGAAGGGGCTCAGGCGAGGGCACTCCACAGAGCTCTCAGGGGGCTCAGGCGGGGGCACTCAGCAGCTCTGAGGGGGCTCAGGCGAGGGCACTCCCCGCAGCTCGGAGGGGGCTCGGGCGAGGGCACTCCCCGCAGCTTAGAAGAGGCGAGGGCAGCTCAGAGGGGCCCAGGCGAGGGCACTCCCTTCAGCTTTGAAGGGGCTCAGGCGAGGACAGCTCTGAAGGGGCTCAGGCGAGGGCACTCCCCGCAGCTCGGAGGGGGCTCAGGCGAGGGCACTCCCCGCAGCTTTGAAGGGGCTCAGGCGTGGGCACTCCCCGCAGCTTTGAAGGGGCTCAGGCGTGGGCACTCCCCGCAGCTCTGAAGGGGTTCAGGCGAGGGCACTCCCCGCAGCTCTGAAGGGGTTCAGGCGAGGGCACTCCCCGCAGCTCTGAAGGGGTTCAGGCGAGGCTACTCCCCGCAGCTCTGAGGGGGCTCAGGCGAGGCCACTCCCCGCAGGTCGGAGGGGGCTCAGGCGAGGCCACTCCCCGCAGCTCTTAGGGGGCTCAGGCGAGGGCACTCCCCGCAGCTCGGAGGGGGCTCAGGCGAGGGCACTCCCCGCAGCTTTAAAGGGGTTCAGGCGAGGGCAGCTCTGAGGGGGCTCAGGCGAGGGCACTCCCCGCAGCTCTGAGGGGGCTCAGGCGAGGGCACTCCCCGCAGCTCTGAGGGGGCTCAGGCGAGGGCACTCCTTGCAGCTCGGAGGGGGCTCAGGCGAGGGCACTCCTTGCAGCTCGGAGGGGGCTCAGGCGAGGGCACTCCCCGCAGCTCGGAGGGGGCTCAGGCGAGGGCACTCCCCGCAGCTCGGAGGGGGCTCAGGCGAGGGCACTCCCGCAGCTTTAAAGGGGTTCAGGCGAGGGCAGCTTTGAAGGGGCTCAGGCGAGGGCACTCCCTGCAGCTTTGAAGGGGCTCAGGCGAGGGCACTCCACAGAGCTCTCAGGGGGCTCAGGCGGGGGCACTCAGCAGCTCTGAGGGGGCTCAGGCGAGGGCACTCCCCGCAGCTCGGAGGGGGCTCGGGCGAGGGCACTCCCCGCAGCTTAGAAGAGGCGAGGGCAGCTCAGAGGGGCCCAGGCGAGGGCACTCCCTTCAGCTTTGAAGGGGCTCAGGCAAGGACAGCTCTGAAGGGGCTCAGGCGAGGGCACTCCCGCAGCTCGGAGGGGGCTCAGGCGAGGGCACTCCCCGCAGCTTTGAAGGGGCTCAGGCGTGGGCACTCCCCGCAGCTTTGAAGGGGCTCAGGCGTGGGCACTCCCCGCAGCTCTGAAGGGGTTCAGGCGAGGGCACTCCCCGCAGCTCTGAAGGGGTTCAGGCGAGGGCACTCCCCGCAGCTCTGAAGGGGTTCAGGCGAGGGCACTCCCCGCAGCTCTGAAGGGGTTCAGGCGAGGCTACTCCCCGCAGCTCTGAGGGGGCTCAGGCGAGGCCACTCCCCGCAGCTCTTAGGGGGCTCAGGCGAGGGCACTCCCCGCAGCTCTTAGGGGGCTCAGGCGAGGGCACTCCCCGCAGCTCGGAGGGGGCTCAGGCGAGGGCACTCCCCGCAGCTTTAAAGGGGTTCAGGCGAGGGCAGCTCTGAGGGGGCTCAGGCGAGGGCACTCCCCGCAGCTCGGAGGGGGCTCGGGCGAGGGCACTCCCCGCAGCTTAGAAGAGGCGAGGGCAGCTCAGAGGGGCCCAGGCGAGGGCACTCCCTTCAGCTTTGAAGGGGCTCAGGCGAGGACAGCTCTGAAGGGGCTCAGGCGAGGGCACTCCCCGCAGCTCGGAGGGGGCTCAGGCGAGGGCACTCCCCGCAGCTTTGAAGGGGCTCAGGCGTGGGCACTCCCCGCAGCTTTGAAGGGGCTCAGGCGAGGGCACTCCCCGCAGCTCTGAAGGGGTTCAGGCGAGGGCACTCCCCGCAGCTCTGAAGGGGTTCAGGCGAGGCTACTCCCCGCAGCTCTGAGGGGGCTCAGGCGAGGCCACTCCCCGCAGGTCGGAGGGGGCTCAGGCGAGGCCACTCCCCGCAGCTCTTAGGGGGCTCAGGCGAGGGCACTCCCCGCAGCTCGGAGGGGGCTCAGGCGAGGGCACTCCCCGCAGCTTTAAAGGGGTTCAGGCGAGGGCAGCTCTGAAGGGGCTCAGGCGAGGGCACTCCCTGCAGCTTTGAAGGGGCTCAGGCGAGGGCACTCCACAGAGCTCTCAGGGGGCTCAGGCGGGGGCACTCAGCAGCTCTGAGGAGGCTCAGGCGAGGGCACTCCCTGCAGCTCTGAAGGGGCTCAGGCGAGGGCACTCCCTGCAGCTCTGAAGGGGCTCAGGCGAGGGCACTCCCCGCAGCTCGGAGGGGGCTCAGGCGAGGGCACTCCCCGCAGCTCGGAGGGGGCTCAGGCGAGGGCACTCCCCGCAGCTTAGAAGAGGCGAGGGCAGCTCAGAGGGGCCCAGGCGAGGGCACTCCCTCCAGCTTTGAAGGGGCTCAGGCGAGGACAGCTCTGAAGGGGCTCAGGCGAGGGCACTCCCCGCAGCTCGGAGGGGGCTCAGGCGAGGGCACTCCCCGCAGCTTTGAAGGGGCTCAGGCGTGGGCACTCCCCGTAGCTTTGAAGGGGCTCAGGCGTGGGCACTCCCCGTAGCTTTGAAGGGGCTCAGGCGTGGGCACTCCCCGCAGCTTTGAAGGGGCTCAGGCGAGGGCACTCCTTGCAGCTCTGAAGGGGTTCAGGCGAGGGCACTCCTTGCAGCTCTGAAGGGGTTCAGGCGAGGGCACTCCCTGCAGCTCTGAAGGGGCCCAGGCGAGGCCACTCCCTCCAGCTTTGAAGGGGCTCAGGCGAGGACAGCTCTGAAGGGGCTCAGGCGAGGGCACTCCCCGCAGCTCGGAGGGGGCTCAGGCGAGGGCACTCCCCGCAGCTTTGAAGGGGCTCAGGCGTGGGCACTCCCCGTAGCTTTGAAGGGGCTCAGGCGTGGGCACTCCCCGCAGCTCTGAAGGGGTTCAGGCGAGGGCACTCCTTGCAGCTCTGAAGGGGTTCAGGCGAGGGCACTCCTTGCAGCTCTGAAGGGGCTCAGGCGAGGCCACTCCCTGCAGCTCTGAAGGGGCTCAGGCGAGGGCACTCCCTGCAGCTCTGAAGGGGCTCAGGCGAGGGCACTCCCCGCAGCTCTGAGGGGGCTCAGGCGAGGGCACTCCCCGCAGCTCTGAGGGGGCTCAGGTGAGGGCACTCCCCGCAGCTCTGAGGGGGCTCAGGCGAGGGCACTCCCCGCAGCTCTGAGGGGGCTCAGGCGAGGGCACTCCCCGCAGCTCTGAGGGGGCTCAGGCGAGGGCACTCCCCGCAGCTTAGAAGGGGCGAGGGCAGCTCGGAGGGGGCTCAGGCGAGGGCACTTCCTGCAGCTTTGAAGGGGCTCAGGCGAGGACAGCTCTGAAGGGGCTCAGGCGAGGGCACTCCCCGCAGCTCTGAGAGGGCTCAGGCGAGGGCACTCCCCGCAGCTCTGAGAGGGCTCAGGCGAGGGCACTCCCCGCAGCTCTGAGAGGGCTCAGGCGAGGGCACTCCCCGCAGCTCTGAGAGGGCTCAGGCGAGGGCACTCCCCGCAGCTCTGAGGGGGCTCAGGCGAGGGCACTCCCCGCAGCTCTGAGGGGGCTCAGGCGAGGCCACTCCCCGCAGCTCTGAGGGGGCTCAGGCGAGGCCACTCCCCGCAGCTTAGAAGGGGCGAGGGCAGCTCGGAGGGGGCTCAGGCGAGGGCACTCCCTGCAGCTTTGAAGGGGCTCAGGCGAGGGCAGCTCTGAAGGGGCTCAGGCGAGGGCACTCCCTGCAGCTCGGAGGGGGCTCAGGCGAGGGCACTCCCCGCAGCTCTGAGGGGGCTCAGGCAAGGCCACTCCCCGCAGCTCTGAGGGGGCTCAGGCAAGGCCACTCCCCGCAGCTCTGAGGGGGCTCAGGCAAGGCCACTCCCCGCAGCTCTGAGGGGGCTCAGGCAAGGCCACTCCCCGCAGCTCTGAGGGGGCTCAGGGGAGGGCACTCCCCGCAGCTCTGAGGGGGCTCAGGCGAGGCCACTCCCCGCAGCTCCCCTAAGGACCGTGCATGATAATGTCCCCGAAAGGAGCACAGCTCTGGGTGGAATGTGTATACAGTCCTGAGAACACCATGAGGTTTGAATGAAGGTTCGTGAACGCGGCTGGAGGCATACAGTCGTAAAGCCATGTCTTGTACTGGGGCGTGAAAAGGCGAGAAACCATGCGATGCCCAAAACTCACCCGCTTGTGCGCACGGGCGCCTTGCACTTGCCTCTGATCCTGGTGCACCTGGGTGTGAGAGCGTACCCCCTCCCTCATCGTGTCTTCAGACACCTCTTATGCCCCTCCTTTTAACAATGGTCATGTGATGCACACATAACATATGTAATAACCCTGGCCTCGGAGCCCCCCAGAATGTGAAGTACTTTATTAAACATAACGTTTCATGTATTCAGGGCCACTGGAATTAGGCGATTGTGCGGCCTCGGCGTTTTTCTCCGAACGAAAGACTTGTCGCATTTGCGACATAATCCACCACTTGCTGCATAATTTGCAGATTTTAACAAAAAAATGTTTCTGGCTCAAACGGTTTAAAAGTTACTAACAATGCAGATACGCGTGTTGAATCGCAGTGGAAGGCCCTTCACAAAGGTTGACTGTTTCTTATTACTACATTGGGGTGCTAAACTCGTACTAAAGAGGTGCAACCAATGCCCAAAACCTGTAAAAGTGACAAAATAATGAAGTAATACTATAACAAAATGTGCCGCATAATTTGTCTTTTCTTGCCGTATAATTTACTCAACTCTACCACATAATTTGGCTCTCCCCTGCCGTATTGTATTGTAATTGCATTTATATAGTGCTTACTACCCCCTGAGGCGTCGAAACGCTTTTTTGGCAAGTAGCTCGCTACTCCGGAACCCATAAAGGATTAGTGGGGAATTAGTATAGTGAAAATATGAAAGTAATTTGAGTGTTGGATATGTTAGTCAGTTATTTAGATTGAGAAGGATAGTGGAGGGATAGAGAAAGGAAAAAGGTCTGCATTTATATAGCGCTTGCTTGCTACCCCCGATTGGTGTTTGAAGTGCTTTTTTTGGCGAGTAGCACGCTACTCTGGAACCGTATAAATTAAGTGGCTCTGTCTGTAATGTAGACGAATTGACTTGAACTCCCTTTATCCGCTCATTAAACCGCTGAACAGTCATGGATTTCTAATCTGAATGTTGTCCTGCGCATGCGCTGCTCACGTTTACGTATACAATGAATCTCGCGCCAGGTCAGTCCTGCGGCTCACACAAGGGGCCGGCCCGTCACGTTTAATCTGAAGGGGCCCCGACCAGGACAGCGTCACATTCATTTAAAGGGGCCCCGACCAGGACAGCCTCACATTCATTTAAAGGGGCCCCGACCAGGCCAGCGTCACATTCATTTAAAGGGGCCCCGACCAGGCCAGCGTCACATTCATTTAAAGGGGCCCGATCAGGACAGCGTCACATTCATTTAAAGGGGCCCTGACCTGGACAGCGTCACATTCATTTAAAGGGGCCCTGACCTGGACAGCGTCACATTCATTTAAAGGGGCCCCGACCAGGACAGCGTCACATTCATTTAAAGGGGCCCCGACCAGGACAGCGTCACCTTCATTTAAAGGGGCCCCGACCAGGACAGCGTCACCTTCATTTAAAGGGGCCCCGACCAGGACAGCGTCACATTCATTTAAAGGGGCCCCGACCAGGCCAGCGTCACCTTCATTTAAAGGGGCCCGACCAGGACAGCGTCACATTCATTTAAAGGGGCCCTGACCAGGACAGCGTCACATTCATTTAAATTTGCCCCGACCAGGCCAGCGTCACCTTCATTTAAAGGGGCCCCGACCAGGCCCAGCACACAAGGGCAGTAATAAAGCTCTGGCAGGGAGGCTGTACGCACTGACATGTCACTCCGTGAATCTGCAGTCCGCGCACACACCTCCTGCCTCAGCCTTACCTCCTCTTCCTCCCTGAGGGGCTCAGCAGAACCCGTTAATAAAACACAGCAGGTCCCCCTCCTGCCTCAGGGCAGACACTGCACCCCGCCCCCCCCCCCCACCCATCACCCTCCGCTTCCTGGCAGGTGCCCAGTGACATCTTTTCGGAGAGCAGTAAATTACCCACCGAGGGACGAGTGCAGGAGGCGAGAGGCCCTGGGCCACTGCCCTGGCTAGGAGGCGGGGGCTGGGAACTGCCCCGTGCCTAGCCAGATGAAGAGGGCAGGGGATCCTGTGTGTGGGGTGTCCCTTTGATGAAGCTGTGGGCAGTTGGGTCTGTGAGCTGCCCGGCACCACACCTGCTGCTGACTGAAGTGGCGAGCACCACACCTGCTGCAGCAGAGGGCAGTGGCGAGCACCACACCTGCTGCAGCAGAGGGCAGTGGCGAGCACCACACCTGCTGCTAACTGAAGTGGCGAGCACCACACCTGCTGTAGAGGGCAGTGGCGAGGACCACACCTGCTGTAGAGGGCAGTGGCGAGGACCACACCTGCTGTAGAGGGCAGTGGCGAGGACCACACCTGCTGCTGAAGAGGGCAGTGGCGAGCACCACACCTGCCGTAGAGGGCAGTGGCGAGGACCACACCTGCCGTAGAGGGCAGTGGCGAGCACCACACCTGCTGCTGAAGAGGGTAGTGGCGAGCACCACACCTGCCGTAGAGGGCAGTGGCGAGCACCACACCTGCTGCTAAAGAGGGCAGTGGCGAGCACCACACCTGCTGCTGAAGAGGGCAGTGGCGAGCACCACACCTGCTGCTGAAGAGGGCAGTGGCGAGCACCACACCTGCTGCAGAGGGCAGTGGCGAGCACCACACCTGCTGCAGAGGGCAGTGGCGAGCACCACACCTGCTGCAGCAGAGGGCAGTGGCGAGCACCACACCTGCTGCAGCAGAGGGCAGTGGCGAGCACCACACCTGCTGCAGCAGAGGGCAGTGGCGAGCACCACACCTGCTGCAGCAGAGGGCAGTGGCGAGCACCACACCTGCTGCTAACTGAAGTGGCGAGCACCACACCTGCTGCTAACTGAAGTGGCGAGCACCACACTTTCTGTAGAGGGCAGTGGCGAGCACCACGCCTGCTGCTGCAGAGGGCAGTGGCGAGCACCACGCCTGCTGCTGAAGAGGGCAGTGGCGAGCACCACGCCTGCTGCTGAAGAGGGCAGTGGCGAGCACCACGCCTGCTGCTGCAGAGGGCAGTGGCGAGCACCACGCCTGCTGCTGCAGAGGGCAGTGGCGAGCACCACGCCTGCTGCTGCAGAGGGCAGTGGGGAGCACCACGCCTGCTGTAGAGGGCAGTGGCGAGGACCATACCTGCTGCAGTAGAGGGCAGTGGCGAGGACCATACCTGCTGCAGTAGAGGGCAGTGGCGAGCACTACTACACCTGCTGCTGAAGAGGGCAGTGGCGAGCACCACACCTGCTGCTGAAGAGGGTAGTGGCGAGCACCACACCTGCCGTAGAGGGCAGTGGCGAGCACCACACCTGCTGCTGAAGAGGGCAGTGGCGAGCACCACACCTGCTGCTGAAGAGGGCAGTGGCGAGCACCACATCGACTGCTGAAGAGGGCAGTGGCGAGCACCACACCTGCTGCTGAAGAGGGCAGTGGCGAGCACCACACCTGCTGCTGAAGAGGGCAGTGGCGAGCACTACTACACCTGCTGCTGAAGAGGGCAGTGACGAGCACCACACCGGCTGCTGAAGAGGGCAGTGGCGAGCACCACATCGACTGCTGAAGAGGGCAGTGGCGAGCACCACACCTGCTGAGGGTAGCGAGAATTGCCCCTGTGAGAAACACGAAATTGGGAAAAGTCCGCTCTCTGCCGGCCCTGTCTCTCCCAATCTGGGCACTCCTGCCCCGACTGATGGCTCTGGGATCATCACTCAAGGACATTCACTCAGGCCAAGGGCACCCTCTGTTGTTCGGTTGTATGTCGTTACAACGCATTCCGTTGCAACGCATGCGTGGTGCATGCGTTACAACGGAATGCTATTTCCACGCATAACCTTTTCCATGAATATTCCTTTACCACGCATACCTTTACAACGATTTTCGTTGTAAATTTATGCATGGTAAGGGCATACTCTTGGTAAAGGTTATACCCCTCCCCTGTACCCGTACGTGACCCCCCAGCCCCCAATCCTTCTTATAATTACCCCTGCCCTGAACCCTCAATCCTTTTATATATTTTTAAAAAAAAACTAAAATTCCCCTTACCTCTTCACGTCGTCTCCTCTCCATCTTCCTTTTTCACGTCGTACGTCGTAAAGAGGAAGCGGAAGTTTCTTTCCTTTTCCTCTCAAACGACGCCGATTGCCTCCACTTCGCGACATCAGGTTTGGTTTTTTTTGGGGGGGGGGGGGGGAGACCCCCCCAAGCCCCCTTTTTCTAATTTTAGCCTTTACCACACATGCCTTTACTACGCATCTTGTAGTAAAGGTATGCGTGGTAAAGGCTTTCGTGGTAACCACGCATGCGTTGTAATGCATGCGTGGTTAAGGTTTTCGTGGAAACGGCCGCGTTGTAGTGGCCGTTTCCCCTGTTGTTCAGGGTCAGCTCCGCTATATCCCGCCGAGGGCATTAAAGTGCAAGAACCCGGGGCACCCGCACGGCTGCCAGCCGGTCCACCCCGGCAGCACCGCTCCATAACCACGCTCGACGCACAGCTCCGTCAATGCACCTCTCTCTAGGCCTGCAGAGCCCCTGCGCTCTCAGTGAGACCCACGCACAGCTCCGTCAATGCACCTCTCTAGGCTTGCAGAGCGCCTGCTCTCTCGGTGAGACCCAAATACAGCTCTGTCAATGCACCTCTCTAGGCCTGCAGAGCCCCTGCTTTCAGTGAGACCCACGCACAGCTGTCAATGCACCTCTCTCTAGCCCTACAGAGTCCCTGCTCCCTCGGTGAGACCCACGGACAGCTCCGTCAATGCACCTCTCTAGGCCTGCAGAGCCCCTGCTCTCTCGGTGAGACCCACACACAGCTCTGTCAATGCACCTCTCTCTAGCCCTGCAGAGACCCTGCGCTCTGTGAGACACACGCACAGCTCTGTCAATGCACCCATCTCTCGGCCTGCAGAGCCCCTGCTCTCTCGGTGAGACCTAAATACAGCTCTGCCAATGCACCTCTCTAGGCCCGCAGAGCCCCTTGCTCTCTTGGTGAGACCCAAATACAGCTCTGCCAATGCACCTCTCTCTAGGTCTGCAGAGCCCCTGCTCTCTCGGTGAGACCCACGCACAGGTCCGTCAATGCACCTCTCTCTAGCCCTGCAGAGCCCCTGCTCTCAGTGAGACCCACGCACAGCTCTGTCAATGCACCTCTCTAGGCCTGCAGAGCCCCTGCTCTCTTGAGACCCGTGCACAGCTCTGTAAATGTACCTCTCTCTAGCCCTGCAGAGTCCCTGCTCTCAGAGAGAGACCCACGCACAGCTCTGTCAATGCACCTCTCTAGCCCTGCAGAGCCCCTGCACTCTCAGTGAGACCCACGCACAGCTCCGTAATGCACCTGTCTCTAGCCCTGCAGAGCCCCTGCTCTCTCTGAGAGACCCACGCACAGCTCCGTCAATGCACCTCTCTAGGCTTGCAGAGCGCCTGCTCTCTCGGTGAGACCCAAATACAGCTCTGCAAATGCACCTCTCTAGGCCTGCAGAGCCCCTGCTCTCAGTGAGACCCACGCACAGCTCCATCAATGCACCTCTCTCTAGGCCTGCAGAGCCCCTGCTCTCAGTGAGAGCCACGCACAGCTCTGTTAGTGCACCTCTCTCTAGGCCTGCAGAGCCCCATCTCTCTTGGCGAGACCTGCGCACAGCTCTGTCAATGCACCTCTCTCTAGCCCTGCAGAGCCCCGGCTCTCTGAGAGAGACCCACGCACAGCTCTGTCAGTACACCTCTCTCTCTGCCTGCAGAGCCCCTGCTTTCTTGGTGAGACCCACGCACAGCTCTGTCAATGTTCCTCTCTCTAGGACTGCAGAGCCCCTGCTCTCTCAGAGACCCACGCACAGCTCTGTCAGTACACCTCTCTCTCTGCCTGCAGAGCCCCTGCTTTCTTAGTGAGACCCACGCACAGCTCCGTCAACGCACCTCTCTATAAGCCTGCAGAGCCCCTGCTTTCTTAGTGAGCACTATATAAATGCAATTATAATACAATACACACAGCTCTGCCAGAGTACCTCCATTCTGCCCTGACATCCCGATACTGCCAATCACACACAGTATGTTCACTTCACTCCTGACCAGCAGCACCCCCTTCTGTTTCGGTGCCGAGAGTCACGCACAGCTCTGCCAAGGCTCCTCTACTGTGCTTTACAGCACCACTGCTATTCCAGAGCATGGATGTGAGCACAGCTCGACTAGTGTACCCAGTCCATGCTGTGCTCCTCTAGGGCCTAACCACTGCTCTGCTGATGCACCTAAAGTGCCACATGGAGCATCCCAGAGAATCCTTCACAGAGAAGTCCCCTTATTTTTGCACTCCCCCACCTCACCTCTTGCAGAAACACTGCACATTTAGCACCTGCTGCTGACTGAGTTAGAGTTCATAAACACACACGTTTATGCCTGTTTATCACTACAGTGCAAAGGTCACGTGACATGTTATTACCATAGAGTAGATTAAATTGCGAACTCCCTCCTTAAAGGCTCAGAGTCCTTTGTTGCAGTCATTCTATATGTGAAATCAACTGGGTCCCTCTCACACGTGTATTTCATAAACTACTACCCCTGACGTGTATTTAACCCCTCGCATTCTGATTAAACACCTCAGTGTGCGCACGTGCTTTTAGCATCCAAGCAGATACGACGTGCAGGTTACTCACGACCACTGCTGAGGGATGGGAGGGGCAGCTAGACCCACAAGGTTCCACTTTCCATCAGTCACACAAAAGGTGATGGGAGGATGCTTGCAATAAGTTTAACCACTGGCAGTCGCTCGGGTTGCTCACCATGCCACCTCAGTTTGGACCCTGCCATATGCAAATCAGTCTTGACCCTGGTCCAATGAGAACAGTCCAGCCGAAACTGCCAGGCCAGGTACTCCCTGAACTGGAACACAAGCATCCTAGGACCGGTTTCGCCCTAGTTAGGGCTCATCAGTTAGGTACAGCTTGGTTCCAGTGGCACAGTGAACGCGGGACCCACGTCTGGGCATATGTGGCACACTTAGGGCATCAAAAACATGATGATGGATGGAATGCTTGCATTAATCTCAGCCACTTGCAATGGCTCAGGCTGCATCCAAATCCATCCTATTTCGCCCACCATGCCACCTCAGATTAAACCAAGCCATATGCAAATCAGCCTTGACCCTGCTCTAAGGGAACAGTCCAGCCCGAACTGACAATTCTTGTCTTTCTTGCTCCTCAGCTTTTCCCTGCACCCCAGTTCTTCCTGTACTTTTTCACCATGCCCTCTGTGCCACCAGCTCTTCCACGTGCTCCACACCCAACACCTCTCCCCCTCTTCACTCTTTCCCCTTTTCTCCAACTCTTGCCCCAGGGCTTTCCCTACTCTCCAAATCTTACTTCTCCTCGACAGCTCTTCTGCGTGTACTTTCCTTACTTTTGTCTGAGCACTTGCTCCCAACTCCATAACTCCCCCTCCGCCATGACTCTTCCCTCTAACTCCTTAACACCCTGGCTATCCCCTCTCACTCCATATCACCCCCTCCACCCTGGTTCTTCCCTCCAACTATATAACACCCCCTCCACCCCAGCTCTTCCCTCTAACTCCATAACTCCCCCTCCACCATGACTCCGCCCTCTAACTCCATAACAACCCCTCCACCCTGGCTCAGCTTTCCATAACACCACCTCAACCCTGGCTCTCCCCTCTCACTCCATAACACCCCCTCTACCCTGGCTCAGCCTTCTAACGCCATAACAGCCCCTCCACCCTGACTCTTCCCTCTAACTCCATTACACCCTCTCCACCCTGGCTCTTCCCTCTAACTCCATTACACCCTCTCCACCCTGGCTCTTCCCTCTAACTCCATAACACGCTCTCCACCCTTTAACTCCATAACAACCCCTCCACCCTGGCTCAGCTTTCCATAACACCCCCTCCGCCCTGGCTCTTCCCTCTAACGCCATAACTCTCTCTCCACCCTAGCTATCCCCTCTCACTCCATAACACCCCCTTAACCCTATATATTTGCTCTAACTCCATAACATCCCCTCCGCCCTGGCTCTTCCCTCTAACTGAAAAGTCAAAAACCAATTCTCCCTTTTGAGATACTTCAAAACACACACACACAAACAAATATCTGCACCAGTCATATACAGTCACCAACACCTCATCAAGGTAACACACCAACTCGGGATGTCAAGGCACTTATAGAAATATTTAATAAAAATCCCGCAATAATTTAATAAAAACATACAATTAAGAATGTTCCAAAATACATTCAGTATACCATAAAAAACATAATATATTGCACTTTTATAAATTATCAAAATTCCAACAACCCTCTGGAAAGGAATATAATGAGAGACTCAAATTTGTCATTTGATTGTTAATTTGTGATAATAGACAGCACACCACAGAGGGATTAATTCTCTGTCTTTGTTTGTTTCTGTCTTTGACAAATTTAACTGAAATTCCAGCATCGCCGCGTTTCGGTTGATTAAATCAATCTGACCACCTTCATCAGGACAAACATGTAATTCAATCTTCTCCTTTCCGTTTTTAAAAAAAAAAGCCTTGCGTGAATTTTTAATACAAAACATATTACTTTTAAAATTTATAACACAATTTTGTATAAAAACCACCAATAAGTGCTCCAACATCCCTCTGCGAGTTTACCCCACTCATGCCTTCTTGCCGCTTTCACCACCAAGTGTAGCCTAAAGTGCAATCATGCTCTTACATACTATAGGTATGTCAACGGGAGGAACATGGGTGAAAGATGGCCCTGACTTGCCAATAAATATTGATGATGAGGATATATTTATACCTCCATTTAGATACGGAAAGTCATCCTTGAACAATCGGCCTCAATTAAACATGGCCTATTACTGAATGCGTTGGCACCGATAAGTTGCGTGTAAAATAGTATGCAAGAGCATGATTGCACTTTAGGCTACACTTGGTGTTGAAAGCGGCATGGAGGCATGAGTGGGGTTTACTCACTGAGGGATGTTGGAGCACTTATTGGTGGTTTTTATACAAAATTGTGTTATAAATTTTAAAAGTAATATGTTTTGTATTAAAAATTCACGCTTTTGTCAAGCACAAATTGAACGTGGAGAATTGGATTATTGAAATGCAACAGGCTTCCCATTGTGTGAATTTTTCTTTTATGCAATAGGTTTTATGAGAAAAAAAAAAAAAAGATTCTCATAAAACCTAAACGGAAAGGAGAAGATTGAATTACATGTTTGTCCTGATGAAGGTGGTCAGATTGATTTAATCCACTGAAACGCGTCGACGCTGGAATTTCAGTTAAATTTGTCAAAGACAGAAACAAACAAAGACAGAGAATTAATCCCTCTGTGGTGTGCTATTATTGCAAATTAACAACCAAATGACAAATTTGAGTGTCTCATTATATTCCTTCCCAGGGGGTTGTTGGAAATTTGACAATTTATAAAAGTGCAATATATTATGTTTTTTTATAGTATACTGAATGTATTTTGGAACACTCTTAATTGTATGTTTTTATCAAATTATTGCGGGATTTTTATTAAATATTTCTATAAGTGCCTTGACATCCCGAGTTGGTGTGTTACCTTGATGAGGTGTTGGTGACTGTATATGACTGGTGCAGATATCCGTTTATGTATGTGTGTTTTGAAGTATCTCAAAAGGGAGAATTGATTTTTGACTTTTCAGTCTGTTGGTGCTCTGTCCCTTTTGAGTAGGGGGGCCCCTCTCCTTGTTTTTCAAGGTCTTCCCTCTAACTCCATAACACCCCCTCCACCCTATATCTTCTCTCTAACTTAATAACACCCCCTCCAACCTGGCTCCTCCCTCTGCTCCCCATACCTCCCAGCTCCTCCATGCACCCCCTCCTCCCAGAGTTGCTTCGTGCCCCTGTTCTCCCCTAGTCCCATCTCTTCGCCTGAATCATTGCCTCTTCTCCCCTGCCCCCATATATATTCCCTTGCCCCCCTCATATATGCCCCCCACCTCAAGCACTTCCCTTCCTCACAGTTCTCATCGTTGCCGCCCCTGCCCCCCCCCGTTGCTTCTCTATCAGTTTTTCTCCTGCGCCTCCCCCCCCACACTCGCACCCGCCCATGGCCGCCACCCCACTCTGTTCTCTGCGCCCCAACTCCCCCACCTGCTGCGTATCTCTCTCCAATCTCCCTCCTAGGGCCCTCGTTCCTTCCTCATATCCCTCCAGCCCCCCAGTCTCATCGCCCCCCCTTACCGATTGCTGGAGTCGCTCCTTCTTCGCCTTGCGCACGTTGTCAATGAAGCGCCTCCCCATCTTCTTGGCGTACCACACGGACACGAACATCGCCGAGGGTCCCCGGCGGATGCAGGGGCGAGGCGGGCGGCGCAGGCTCACCGAGGGCTACTGCTGTCACGGCACCAGCGTGAACCGGCGCATCTCTCCCCCGAGGGCTTCTCGGCACTGTCCGGCGCCACACGGTTTGCGCGGCCCTGGGGCGCAGAGTTTCAGTGCGCCTTCCGGGTGGGCTCCGTCTTGCTGGCTCCTCCGCCCCCACACGCTGTAGCTCACCCCTCCACTACAGCACAGTCCTATAGGGTCCTCCGATGCACGGACCTGCCCTGGCGGTGCCCACTGACGCGCGCCCTCCGCTCCGGCACAGTCCTGCTGGGTCGTCAGCTGCGCACCTCTCCAGGCGCTGCGCACTGTTACTTGCGCGCCTTCCGTCCGGTTCGGCACAGCCCTGCTGGGTCCTCAGCTGCGCACCTCTCCAGGAGCTGCGCACTCTTACTTGCGCGCCTTCCGTCCGGTTCGGCACAGCCCTGCTGGGTCCTCAGCTGCGCACCTCTCCAGGCGCTGCGCACTGTTACTTGCGCGCCTTCCGTCCGGTTCGGCACAGCCCTGCTGGGTCCTCAGCTGCGCACCTCTCCAGGCGCTGCGCACTGTTACTTGCGCGCCTTCCGTCCGGTTCGGCACAGCCCTGCTGGGTCCTCAGCTGCGCACCTCTCCAGGCGCTGCGCACTGTTACTTGCGCGCCTTCCGTCCGGTTCGGCACAGCCCTGCTGGCTCCTCTGCTGCACAGACCTGCACTATTCCCCTGCGCGATGCTCTGACGCACCTCTCCAGACGCTGCGCTCTTTCCTGAGCGCCCTCTGGTACGGCAGGGTCCTACTGGGTCTTCTGCTGCGCGCCTCCCCAGGCGCTACACGTTCTGGCGCGCCATAAAGTAGGGCACAGTTCTGCTGAGTCCTCTGTTGCACGGACCTGCCCTCCCCCCCCCCTGCGCACCTCTCCAGGCGCTGCGCTCTTTCTTGCGCGCCCTCGGTACGGCACGGTCCAGCTGGGTCCTCTCCTGCGCACCTCTCTCAGCGCTGCGCACTCCTGCACGTCCTCCTCTGGACAGTCCGGCGCTCTGCGCACCTCTTCCGCGTCTCTCGCTCTACACTCCGAGGCTGGAGGGGACTACGGCAGGGTTTGCTGCATTCAGACACCCACGAGGGGAGGGCGGGGGCCAGCGTCCGCGCCAACAGACAAGATGGGGTACGAGGAGGTTGGAACTTCCCAGGCGAATAACGACAAGGAATGCGTAGAGCGCATTCAACAGGGCCGCCTCTAGGCGCGTTTATAACAGGTGTGTGTCCTATTTCAACTCACGGCCACGGTTTTATCGAACCCCGAAAGATGAGCGGACCCCACCTTGATCCAGGACTCTTATGCTTGCAGCGGGCGCACGACCCCCTGGCTATTACTGGGGGATGAACCTGCGACCCTCAGGTTACCACAGATCTCTGCAGCGAGTGCGCTGACGCACTGAGCTGTCCGGCCGGAGCCTGTAACCTGCAGCTGTGCCCGGATAGCTCTGCCGCCGGAGAGGCAACCCCAAGGCAGGGGCTCGGGGGCATCGGCCGGGGGCGGCTGCCCCCTCACCTCTTGGAGGTGGGGAGAAGCGGGGACGCCGTCACAGGGAGGGCGCAGTGCCTGTACCCGCCATGGTGCCTTCAGAGGGGATAGGGTGAGGGATGCGAAGAACCAGTCACAGACGGGGTGGAGGGCTGAGAGGAGGCTGCTGCCCCGTGGTCCCCGGGCTGTGAGAGTGGAGCTGTGCCTGGGTCTCCGCCCCTCCCCCGTCTTACACACAAACAGCACCCACCCCACGGCCCTCCGTGCGCACCACGTCACACTCCCACAGCGCCCCCTGCCGGACACACAGCACGGCGGACAGGTGCCAGCGGGTGATAAAGGGGGCGGCATTAGCCCCCTTCCCGGAAGAGCACCCAGGGTTTAGAATGGCTTTTAACTGCAAAAGGCGCTTCCAATTAGAGCGCTGCGCAATCCATTCATCCAAACACTCACTCACTCACACCGACAGGCATCCATGCACCCCCAGCGGCGGGAGAGGGAATGCGCCAAGCAAGCAGTGGGTGCACGGAGAGTGTCTTAGAGGCGAGGGATATAACGGGGGGGGGGGGGGTCTTAGCAGGAGATCTGGCTGTCCGCAGTGCTTGTAGGGCTTCTGGAGTTGTTTTCCATTGAAATAATGAAGGACTACAAGTTCCAGAATGCAAAGGGAAAATAACACTGAGCTGGGAGGCTCACGCCCGACATGGAAAAACACAAGAGCTTCTCGCCCCCCCACATTTCCACTCCTCCTCCTTGCCCCCCTCACCGCCTGCTCCCCATCACTTCTATACAGTACTGAGCTCCCGCACAGATGCCCACGCGGGGGCGTGTTCACAGTCCCCTCTCGAGTCCGCCTCCCATACAGGCCACGCCCACAGGTCGGAGGAGGGAGAGCCAGCCCCTCTGCGCCCAGGAGGGAGGGAGGACCTGGGCAGGACTCTGTCTGAGCCCTCCCCACACATGGCGAGTCACGTCGCGTGGCTGTGTTATTACCCTATACTATATTGTTCTGGATGCACGCCTTGCCTCCAAGAGCTACTCTACGCCATGTCACGTGACCCATCCGGGTATCTGACTACTTGACAAGGTATGCTCTCTTATAGAACATCATCTTATGATATGACGTGCTATGCCGCGACATGCTATTCTAGGCTGTGCTACCTGCCCTGGGAGAGGGCATGTGTTATAGTACCGTGTGCTATGACCTAATTTTATGACGTGCCATACTATATCATGCTACATGTCCCGTGATGCGCTATATTACGTTTGCTATGCTGTCATTTTATGATAACTTGTGATATGACGTGTTATGTCATGTTATTTGCACAATTACACGATGCGTTGTTACACCGAATGTTGTGTTTCTGCATGCTGAGCTGTGATGTCATGATGTGCGCATCTATGCTATTCCGCCTGTCTTGTATGTGCCATGTTATCAGTCGTGCTGTGCCACGCCGTGCTCATCCGGTTCCCTCTCCTGTGACCTGTTATGCTGTCCTTGTCCAGTGAATTATGCCTCGTCACCCCTCCTATGCCATGATCCTTTATGCTATTCCACTTATAATGTGACATGTCATGCTACACGTTCTCACATGTCCTTTCCTCGTCTATGCCATGCCGTCCTGTTCGACATGCTCTGTTGTCATGTATGTAAAGTTACTACTTCCATGTGCTCTTGTGTGTGGCTGTGATGCGCCTTTATGCTTGGTTACGTTATCATCTTATACGGTGTTGTTATATTGCCATGCCAGTGTGCAATATCCTGCCATTCCTCGTTGTGCCACCATATGGTATGCTATGTTATATATGCTGCTGTCTATAATGATAGGATATAACATAGTATGGTATACCACGCAGTGAGTTCTTACACCACGTTTTATGTTACGTTGAATCATGCTGTCACATGCTATGTTATGCCATATTATGGAATGGTCTGATGTAATATGCACCATGATATGGTAGGCGATGCCATGCTGCGCCGTTATATCTGCAATCCTCTGCTCTATGGTGATGAAATGCTGCACCATGTAATATCTGCAATCCTATGCTCTATGGTGATGAAATGCTGCGCCATGTAATATCTGCAATCCTCTGCTGTGTGGTGATGAAATGCTGCGCCATGTAATATCTGCAAACATTCGGCTGTACGGTGATGACATGCTGTGCCATTTAATATCTTTGATCCTCTGCTCTATGGTGATGACATGATACGCCATGTTATATCTGCAAACCTCTGCTGTATGGTGATGACATGCTGTGCCATGTAATATCTGCAATCCTCTGCTGTGTGGTAATGACATGCTGCACCATGTTATATCTGTATTCTTCTGGCATTTTGTGATGACATGCTGTAATATTTGCAAACCTCTGCTGTACGGTGATGACATACTGTGCCATGTAATATCTTCAAACCTCTGCTATATGGTGATGACATGCTGTGCCATGTAATATCTGCAAACCTCTGCCGTACGGTGATGACATGCTGCACCCTGTTATATCTGCTATCCTCTGCTGTATGGTGATGACATACTGTGCCATGTAATATCTGCAAATCTCTGCTGTACGGTCATGACATGCTGTGCCATGTAATATCTGCAAACCTCTTCTGTACGGTGATGACATACTGTGCCATGTAATATCTGCAAACCTCTGCTGTACGGTGATGACATACTGTGCCATGTAATATCTTCAAACCTCTGCTGTTTGGTGATAACATACTGTGCCATGTAATATCTTCAAATCTCTGCTATACGGTGATGACAGACTGTGACATGCAATATCTGCAAACCTCTGCCGTGCGGTGATGACATGCTGCACCATGTTATATCTGCTATCCTCTGCCGTACGGTGATGACATACTGTGCCATGTAATATCTGAAAATCTCTGCTGTACAGTGATGACATGCTGTGCGATGTAATATCTTCAAACCTCTGCTGTACCGGGATGACATGCTATGCCATGTAATATCAAAAGACACACAATTGATGGACGGAATGCAGAACAAATCAAAACATTCACCCCCAGTCAAGAGATCTGGGTTAAATCCAACATTCTTTTGCTCACCGTGCCACCCCAGTTTAGACCTGGCCATATGCAAATCAGTCTTGACCCTGTGCCTCATGGGAACAGTCCAGCCCGAACTGCCAAGCCAGGTCTTCCCTGGACCGGAAACAAGCATCCTAGGACCGGTTTCGGGGTTTCACCCCTCTTCAGCCAGGATAGCTTGATTCCAGTGGCAAAGTGAGCAAGGGACCTACGTCTGGGCATACCCTGCCAACTTAGGGCGAACAAAGCAAACACAAGGAGATGATGGACGGAGCGCTGAAACTTTTCAGACACTCACGCCCAGTCACAGATCTGGGTTGAATCCATCAGCTGTGTCTGAACTGGGGTGGCGAAGTGAGCTAAAGAACGATGATGGATTCAACCCAGATCTGTGACTGGGGGTGAGTGTCTGAAAAGTTTCAGCGCTCCGTCCATCATCTCCTTGTGTTTGCTTTGTTCGCCCTAAGTTGGCAGGGTATGCCCAGACGTGGGTCCCTTGCTCACTTTGCCACTGGATTCAAGCTAGGCTGGCTGATGAGGGTTGTTAGCCCGAAACCGGTCCCAGGATGCTTGTTTCCGGTTCAGGGAAGACCTGGCTTGGCAGTTCGGGCTGGACTGTTCCCATGAGGCACAGGGTCAAGACTGATTTGCATATAGCTGGGTCTGAACTGAGGTGGCAAAGTGAGCTAAAGAACGATGATGGATTCAACCCAGATCTGTGACTGGGGGTGAATGTCTGAAAAGTTTCAGCGCTCCGTCCATCATCTCCTTGTGTTTGCTTTGTTCGCCCTAAGTTGGCAGGGTATGCCCAGACGTACTGGGGTGAATGTATGACATTGTTCTGCATTCTGTCCATCAATTATTCTTTTTGCATTTCTCACCCCGAGTGGGACGGGTATGCCCAGACGTGGGTCCCGTGCTCTCCATGCCACTGGAGTCAAGCTATCCTGGCTGATGAGGGCTGAAAGCCCGAAACCGGTCCTAGGATGCTTGTTTCCAGTCCAGGGAGGACCTGGCCTGGCAGTTCGGGCAGGACTGTTCCCATTGGGCGCAGGGCCAAGACTGATTTGCATATGGCTGGGTCCAAACTGGAATGGCATGGTGATCAAAAAAACGATGGATTTAGGCCCAGATCTCTGTACTGGGGTGAATGTATGACATTGTTCTGCATTCTGTCCATCAATTGTTCTTTTTGCCTATGCCATGTAATATCAGCAAACCTCTGCCAGACGGTGATGACATGCAGCACCATGTTAAACCTGCTATCCTCTGCTGTATGGTGATGACATGCTGAGCCATGCTATATCTGTAATCCTCTGCTGTATGGTGATGACATACTGTGCCATGTAATATCTGCAAATCTCTGACGTACAGTGATGACATGCTGTGCCATGTAATATCTGCAAACCTCTGCCGTACGGTGATGACATGCTGCATCATGTTATATCTGCCATCCTCTGCTGATTGGCGATGACATACTGTGCCATGTATTATCAGCAAACCTCTGCTGTACGGTGATGATATGCTGTGCCATGTAATATCTTCAAACCTCTGCTGTACGGGGATGACATGCTGTGCCATGTAATATCTGCAAACCTCTGCCGTACGGTGATGACATGCTGCATCATGTTATATCTGCCATCCTCTGCTGTATGGTGATGATATGCTGAGCCATGCTATATCTGTAATCCTCTGCTGTAGGGCGGTGACGTGCTGTGCCATGCTATATCAGCAATCCTCTGCTGTAATATACACCAAGATATGCTAAAGATATACTGGGCGATAACATGCTGTGGTATGTTATATCTGTAATGATCTGCTGTATTACTTGGGCCATGCTAGGTGTGTTAAACGCAAAGCCATTCTAGGCTATGCTGCACCATAATGTCTTAATCAAAATATGTCTGAAAAAACATATCCGCAGACAAATTTGTATAAGATCTCATAAGAAGTGCTCTGTAAAAGACTGCACATTTTTATGAATTCCACTCAAGGACTTGGCTGGAATAAGATCATTTGGAATGAATGACTGGATGGAGACCTCTTATAGGGCCTTATAATGCTGGGTTCGGTGCAGGAGGTCGAGGCGCCTGGCTGTATCTCATGATGACCCCGGATTATAGTTTAGCTATGCTGCCCCACTATATCATGCGTGGTTATGCTATATCACGTCGCAGGGCTATTCTCCAGGATATCTTAGGCTATGCTCTGCTATGCTGTACTATACACCATGCTATGCTACATTACACTATATTATACACGATGACATGTTCATGTTACAATGGCTGAAACCATGCTGCACTATGCTTTATGTGCAGTGCACGGCTGTATTATGCAGGGATGTGGTATATCAAATTGTTGTGCTATACACCATGCCATGCTATGTTATGCTCAGGGCCACCGGGATTATGTGGCAGGAGAAGGCTAAATTAGGCAGCAAGGTTGAGTTCATTATGCAGCAAGAAAAGGCAAATTATGCGGCATAATGTTCCACATTTTGTTATAGTATTACTTCATTTTTTCGTAATTTTTAACCTTGGTAACACTGTCTGGGCATTGGTTGCACCTCATTACAGTTTAACACCCAAATATAACAGTAAGTAACAGAAAGGTGACCAGTCCAGCTTTGCAAAGGGCCTCCCACTGTGCAGCAACACGGTCGCTGCATTTTTAGTAACTTTTGAACCGTTTGAGCTAGAAATGCATTTTTTTGTTAAAATCTGCAGATTATGCAGCAGATGGTGGATTGTGTGACAGGTGTACACTTATGTGAAAATCACTGCGGCCGCACAATCGCATAATTCCAGTGGCCCTGGTCATGCTGTGTTTTGTAAAACTGTGCAGTACTAGGGTGGGCCATGAGGAATTCATACCATTGACACAACAGGTTAGGCCCTCCTGTGTTATGTAGTGCTATGCATTAAGCCATACTATGTTATGCACTGCTATTCTACACTGTACTATATGCCACAAAATGAAGGGGCTATACTAGGCAATCCTGTGCTGCGCTATGTTGTATTTCCATCACTCTGCTATATTATGCCAAGATATTTTACACTGTGCCGCGGTGCTCTACAGCGTACTATACCATGCTATGCCCTACCATGCAATGCTAAGCTACCTTGCACTATACATCAAGATGTGTAAATGTTATACTGCATTATACCATGAACTGCTACGTCATATTTGCAATGCACCATCGTATTATGCCAGGCTATGTTATACCATGCCGTCTGCTGTACACCATACCATGCTAGGCTATGCTATGTTTTGTAATACTGTGCTATACTATTCTGGGCCATGAAGGATTCCTATCATTGACTCAGCAGGCTATGCAGCGTTATGCTGTGCTATGCTATGCAGTGTTACACCATGGAATGCTATACTACACTATACTGGACCCCATAATATGCTGAAGCTATAGGTGACACCGTGCTGTACTATATTGTGATGCCAGTCTGAGGTACACCATGTGATTACGCTATGCACCATGTGATGCTATATTATGCTGTATTTACAATGCACTGGCACATTACAGCAGGCTATGTTACACCACGTAATGCTATAGTATGCCAGGCACGGTGGCACCAGCCGGAGGGGCATAGGCAGGGCCCTCAGTCACCACTGCTGGACACTGGTGGCACCGGGACCTCAGTCACCACCGCCAGGACACTGGTGGCACCGGCCGGAGGGGCACAGGCAGAGCTCTCAGTCACCACTGCCAGAACACTGGTGGCACCGGCCTGAGGGGCATAGGCAGGGCCCTTAGTCACCACTGCTGGACACTGGTGGCACCGGCCGGAGGGGCATAGGCAGGGCCCTTAGTCACCACTGCCAGGACACCCTCAGTCACTACTGCCAGGACACTGGTGGCAGTGGCCATGTGGGGCATAGGCAGGGCCCTTAGTCACCACTGCTGGACACTGGTGGCACTGGCCAGAGGGGCATAGGCAGGGCCCTCAGTCACCACTGCCAGGACACCCTCAGTCACTACTGCCAGGACACTGGTGGCACCGGCCGGAGGGGCACAGGCAGGGCCCTTAGTCACCACTGCCAGGACACCCTCAGTCACTACTGCCAGGACACTGGTGGCACCGGCCGGAGGGGCACAGGCAGGGCCCTCAGTCACCACTGCCAGGACACTGGTGGCACCAGGACCTCAGTCACCACTGCCAGGACACTGGTGGCACCGGCCAGAGGGGCACAGGCAGGGCCCTTAGTCACCGCTTCCAGGACACCCTCAGTCACTACTGCCAGGACACTGGTGGCACCGGCCGGAGGGGCACAGGCAGGGCTCTCAGTCACCACTGCCAGGACACTGGTGGCACCGGGACCTCAGTCACCACTGGCAGGACACTGGTGGCACCGGGACCTCAGTCACCACTGCCAGGACACTGGTGGCACCGGCCGGAGGGGCACAGGCATTGCCCTCAGTCACCACCGCCAGGACACTGGTGGCACCAGGACCTCAGTCACCACTGCCAGGACACTGGTGGCAACGGCCGGAGGGGCACAGGCAGAGCCCTCAGTCACCACTGCCAGGACACTGATGGCACCGGGACCTCAGTCACCACTGCCAGGACACTGGTGGCACCGGCCGGAGGGGCACAGGCATGGCCCTCAGTCACCACCGCCAGGACACTGGTGGCACCGGCCGGAGGGGCACAGGCAGGGCCCTCAGTCACCACTGCCAGGACACTGATGGCACCGGGACCTCAGTCACCACTGCCTGGACACTGGTGGCACCGGCCGGAGGGGCAGAGGCAGGGCCCTCAGTCACCACTGCCAGGACACTGGTGGCGCTCAGGCACTGCCTTCGAGGCACACAATGCGCTGGGAGTCCGGGGGCGGGTCCGCGCAGAAAGACGCTATTTCCAGTTCCACTCCCACGCACAGACTGCACAGGAAGACGCACGCACGATGCGCCCACGCAGGACACGCTCACCCAAGCACCTGCAGACAAAAACACACGGAGTGACGCACGGGGCGTACACACACACGCGCGAACCACCCCCACCCCCACCCCCGGCACATACATACACACACACACACACACACACCGGCATATGCAGGCAGTTAACACACACACACGGATGGAAAGTCATTATAAAACGCCGTCGTCCAACACACTCAGCCGGGCACCTGCAGACATCAGACCAAACCACACTGACACGCAGACAGACAGACAGTGGGACTTCACACTGCAGACGGCTAAACATACACGCAGTTACACGTACGAACGCAGACAAAATATACACACGCATGTGTTGACAGACAAACATACACAATAACGTGTAAAGGGACACGAAGCACACAAAGAAAGATAAACACGGACAGATGGAGAGACCAAACAAACACCACCCCCATACCTCAATTATGAATAGACAAATGACGTATGCATACAAAGAAACCACTGACACACACACACCTCCTCAGGGACGGAGGCAACCACAGACCAAGTATACAAATACACACGCTCGTCCTCGAGGCGCTCTTGGAGACACCCGCAAAGCACACACACGTGGACACAACTAGGGTACTGGTTGACTCCATGTCGTACTTCCGGCCCTGCCTTCTCTCACAAACCTCTGCAATCAGACCTTTTATTCCATTTGGTGGCTGTGAAAAGTAAGCCCAGAAGATGGTAACATGTCGCCTCTATGACACAGGAAAATGTGAAGGCGCCTATGCCTTCACCTTGTTCCAACGATGATTTTCATCTGTTTCTGACACTAAGCTTCACTGTACTCCACCAAGGCGCATCAAACCATTCCAGCGTGAACATTCATCTAACTCCACCCACAACCTTCGTCCAAAGACACAAGCTTCAACCAGAGCTGTGTCCAACTTCATCTAACTCCACCCACAACCTTCGTCCAAAGACACAAGCTTCAACCAGAGCTGTGTCCAACTTCATCTAACTCCACCCACAACCTTCATCCAAAGACAACAGCTTAAACTAAAGCTGTGTCCAACTTTATCTAACTCCACCAACAGCCTTCACCCAAAGACACAAACAACAGCTGTGTCCAACTTCATCTACCTCCACCTACAACCTTCATCCAAAGACATAAACTTCAACCAGAGCTGTGTCCAATTTCATCTAACTCCACCAACAGCCTTCACCCAAAGACACAAACTTCAACCACAGCTGTGTCCAGCTTCATCTAACTCCACCTACAACCTTCATCCAAAGACACAAGCTTCAACCACAGCTGTGTCCAACTCCATCTAACTCCACCAACAGCCTTCACCCAAAGACACAAACTTCAACCACAGCTGTGTCCAACTTCATCTAACTCCACCAACAGCCTTCACCCAAAGACACAAACTTCAACCACAGCTGTGTCCAACTTCATCTAACTCCACCTACAGCCTTCATCCAGTGACACAAGTTTCAGCCAGAGCTGTGTCCAATTTCATCTAACTCCACCCACAACCTTCATCCAAAGACAACAGCTTCAACTGCAGCTGTGTCCAACTTCATCTAACTCCACCAACAGCCTTCACCCAAAGACACAAACTTCAACCACAGCTGTGTCCAACTTCATCTAACTCCACCAACAGCCTTCACCCAAAGACACAAACTTCAACCACAGCTGTGTCCAACTTCATCTAACTCCATGTTAGACTTGGCATCTTTTGGCGTGTTTCCCCTGAGTTTTTGCTTTCTGACCTCCCGGTTTTGACTCTGTTTGTGCTGGCTTAGTGTTTCTGCGCACTTTTCTCACTGCTGATCAGTGGTAAAGTGCAAGTGCTCCTGTGGTAAAATGTGTTGTGGATTGGTGTTTCCATGATTGGATATTTGATTTACCTGTTAGTCCCCAGTAAAGTGCACTGAGTGTGCCAGGGCCTGTAAATCAAATGCTACTAGTGGGCCTGCAGCACTGATTGTGCCAACCACGTGAGTAGCCCTGAAAAGGTAACTCAGACCTGCCATTGCAGAGTCTGCGCGCAGTCTGGTACTGCCATGTCGACTTGGCAAGTGCACCCACTTGCCAGGCCCCAACCTTCCCTTTTCTTACATGTCAGGCACCCCTAAGGTAGGCCCAAGGTACCCCTGTGGGCAGGGTGCAGTGTATGTGAAAGGTAGGACATGCCCTGGTGTGTGTGGCATGTCCTGATAGTGAATTACTGCCAATTTCGTTTTTCACTATTGCAAGGCTACCTGTTCCCCATAGGACAGAATGGGAAGTTTGTTTATAACATCTTATAAACATAACTGGCCCTGGGAACTAGGTAAGAAAATGAAGTTTAGTATGCCTGAACTCAGAATCTAAAGATGCACCTTTTTAGTGAAGGTGATTTTTACATTCTGTGTTTGAAAATACCACTTTTAGAAAGTAGGTATTTTCTTGCTCAGTCATCCCGTGTGCCTCTGCTGGAATGTTGATTGCCTTTCTGGGTTTTGGATGACAGGAGGGGCTCCAGATAGTCTAGGTGGGTCAGGAAAGGGCTGAATAGACCTGGGCTGCAATTGGGGAAGGGGGAGGAGATTTCCTTGCACCTCAAAGGGCCTGGTCTGCCTCTGACAATGCCGTCTCCACCTCCTGCCAGGAAGTCACACCAGAGAAGGCAGAACTGGTTCTGGCTGGGCACAGACACTCTCTGCCTAAGAGATCAAAGGATTTTGGGATATAAATATTGGGGCCCAGACCCCTGAACTTTAGAACTCTTTTGGATCAAGAAGACTGCCAAGAAGAAGAGCTGGAGAAGCTGTGAGGAGGAACTACCACTTTGCTGTGTGCTTTGCTGTGTTGGCCTGCAGTGGCTGCTTCTGTCTTGGGCAGTGAAAGGACTGGACTGAACTTTCTGCAATCTACTTTTGTGAGTTTCTCCAAGGGCTTGAGGTAGAGCTTGCCCCCTGTTCAAGAAGTCTCAGGCACAACAAAGACTTCAAGCTCTTCTGCCCTCAGCACTGGGGACTGTGTGTTTTGTGCTGCAACAGAAGAAAAGCAACTCGACGACGTCGACGACGCCGCTGCCGACTCCGTGTCCCGAAGGCACCGCAGAGGGCAACGCCGCAACGCCGCACCGCGACCCTGGTCTCACCGACGACGCCTGCTGAAGCCGCCACCGAGCCGCTTCTCGCACCGCGACCTGTGGGCACCGCACCGCTTCGCTTCACAAAGACGCCTTGGCACCGCAGAGGGCACCGCCGCAACACCGCACCGCGACCCTGGTCTCACCGACGCCGCCTGCTGACGCCGCCACTGAGCCGCTGCTCGCACCGCGACCTGTGGGCACCGCACTCTGCACCGCCTCGCTTCACGACAACGCCTTGGTATCCCCGACAACGCCGCTCCACGCCGAAATCTACGCCGCTGCTTGCACCGTGGTTCGAGGGCACCGCTCGTAAAGTTACACGACGCACCGCCCTCATCCCGCACCGCAGCCTTGGCCTACCGACGCCGGCGCCATCGACTCCAGTTCGTCAGCTGACGACAGCGCTTCAGCAATGACGCCGCTGCTGCTTCCACTGTGACCTGCCAGCACCGTGACGAGCACCACCTTCATCTTGCACCGCGACCCTGGTCTCACCGACGACGCCATCCGACACCACCACCGAGCCGCTGCTCGCACCGCGACCTGAGGGCACCGCACGCCACACCGCTGCACTTCGCACCGCAGCACCCGGCGCCTGCCGACGCCAGCGCTCCTGACTTCAACAGAGAGGAGATCGATCTGCAACGCATGTGACTTGGAGGGCCCCGACGACTCCTGCACCGACCGCCGGAACCGACGCCTGCGGACGCCGTGCTTTCGGAAGCTCAACGAGAGGTCGCCGACGCCCTGCATTTCTAAAAAGGTACTGTTTGCGGGTCTTCCCGACACCGTAGCTGGCCCGCGACGCCGCGGTCAGCCAGAACTGTTTGGATTTGTTTGCTCACGATGCTGTGATAGCCCCGGACGGAGCTATCGACCTGTTTTTAAAGAATATTTTGATAACTGAAGATTTTTTAAGTACTGTATTGTGGATTTTTATCGTTTTTGGTCTTGTCTTAAGTATATAAAAATATTGGATATTTTTCTAAACTGGTGTGGCGTCCTTTTGTAGTGCTTACACTGTATTATTGTGGGTTATGTGCAAATGCTTTACACACTGCCTCTAAGATAAGCCTGACTGCTCGTGCCAAGCTACAAAGGGGGGTGAGCAGGGGTTATTTTAGGAGTGTAACTCCCTTACCCTGACTAGGAAGAAGGGTCCCTATTTGGACAGAGGTGCAAGCCCTTGCCAACTAGAGACCCCCATTTCTAACATTGGTTGTCAGCAGTGAGGATAGGACTTGCGTTTGCACTTGACTTACAGTGATTGGTGTGCACTACTACCATATCGCAGACCATTACGTGCCACATACTGGTTCCTTTCCTTTTTTGGCCTATTTTTTGATCTGGCCAGTTTGAACTTGCTACTTCATCATGCCGGAATCAAGAGCATCATCCGTTGCATCGCTAGAAATTGCCTTTGAGGAGGATAGGTTGGAAGCCTACAATGTTAGGGAATTGAAATCAATTTGCAAAAACCTAAAAGTCCAAGTCAGAGGCCTCACTAGGAAGGACGAGCTACAAAAGGCGCTGAGGGCCTGGGTAGCAGCCAGACATGCCAGCGAGCAGTCTGGTGGTCTCAGTGGAGAGGCGGAGGATCCTATTCCTAGGGTGGATGTGCTTTTGGGAGGGGGGGAACCCTCCAGGCCAGGCAGCAGTGGCCTGTCCCCAGAGGAGCTGGAGGACAGGCGGGAAGCAAGGAAGTTCAAGTTGGAGAAACTCAGGATGGAAAGTGAAAGGGAGGATAAAAGAATAGCCATGGAGGAAAGGAAGATGAGCTTAGATCATGAGCGAAGTCTTAAAGAACTGGAGCTAAGGAATAGAGCCAGTTCAGATGGTGGCAGCAACTCGTCAAGACAGGCAGACAGAATTGTGCACATCCCTAAAAATGTAGGCAAGGAATTCAAGAAGGGGGATGACATACAAAGGTGGTTTCAGGGGTACGAGGCAGCAATTCACATGAATGGGGTCCCCGAGGAGAATTGGGGAGCAGGATTGTGGCCTCTCTTCCCAGAAGAAGCATGGGATACTTTAATAGCTTTGGGTAAGGGGTATCACCTCACCTATCCAGACATGAAGGACGCCCTTCTCACTAAGTATGGTCTTACTCCTGAAAAGTACCGGGATCAGTTCAGGTCCAGTAAGAAGTCTGATGCCAACACTTGGTTGGAATGTGTGGATGCGTTTTGCCGGTCACTGGATGGCTGGGTGAAGGGCAGTAATGTGACAGATTTTCAGGGGCTCTACAATTTGATTGCATGGGAGCACTTGTCTAGTCTATGTTTTGCAGATCTGCGCCAGCACCTAGTTGATAGTAAGCTGACTGACCCCAGGAAGCTTGCTATGGAAGCGGACCACTGGGTGAGTACCAGGGTCCACAAGAAAGCATTTGGGGGAGACTCAGCCAAAGGTGGGCGGGGTCCCCAGCAGAAAAGTTGGGGGGACAAGGGTAAAACACAGGAGTTCTCTAAAGGGCCCCAAATTAACACCCAGGGTAAAGGTTCCCATCCCCCCGGAGATAAGAAGCCAGGGGTTTCATCAGGAAAGCCTGCTGAGACAGGCCCCCGCAGGTGTTTTGCATGTGACCAGGTGGGCCACATGAAGGGGGACCCCAAGTGTCCAAAGGGGGCTCAGCCACCCACCGGTGGGCAGTCCAAGGTGTTGGCTAGTGTAGCGCTTGGGGAGGAGGAGTACCCACAGGAGGATGGGGATCCCGCAGAAATGACCCTCGTCTCACTAGGGGACAGTGACATGGTCCCAGGACACCAGGTGCCCCCTAACACAAAGAAATACAGCACCTGGGTGACCATCAATGGGAAAAGGGTAGAGGCTCTCAGAGATACTGGAGTCAGTGTGACCTCAGTCCGGTGTCACCTGGTCTCTGAGGAGCAGGTAGTCCCAGGGGCATTCCACCAAGTAATTGCTGTAGACAATTCAGAGCGCCAGTGTCTGGTGGCGCAGGTTCCCTTCGAGTGGGGGGGGGGTCTCAGGTCCTTTGAGGGTGGTTGTGAGCCCTTCCATACCTGTAGATTGTCTGCTAGGTAACGACCTGGAGCAGTCCTTATGGAAGGATGTTGAGCTCAGGTCTCACTTGGAGATGCTTGGGTTGCCAGAGTGGGCATGAGTGTCCACTCGGTCAATGGCGGCCAGACAGGGTGATCAAGAGGACTTGGAGCCTGAAACAGTGGCCCAAGTCCCTGCCAAGAGAAAGGGCAATGGGCGCGGGAAACCGGCCCCTGAAGTTCCCACGGCCCGGGAGGAGGCGGACCTTGAGGGGGACGCCCCGGTGCCTACAGGGGAACAGGTAGCTGAACTGGGGGACCTCTCTGAGCTGACCCATTGGCAGCAAGAAGGGGGTCCCACCAGGGAGGAATCCTGCAAGGAGCAGAAAGAGTGCCCTTCTCTGGAGGGTCTGCGGTGGCAGGCTGCAGACCAGGCAGCAGGTGATCAGTCCGGATCACATTGGATCTACTGGGAGAATGGTCTCCTGTACAGTGAGCCTAAGGTCGCTGAGCCTGGGTCCGCCCGTGTGCTGGTGGTACCCCAGCGCTTCAGGACCTTCCTACTGGGTCTGGCTCATGACGTGCCTTTGGCAGGACATTTGGGGCAGGACAAGACCTTTGACAGGCTTGTCACCCACTTCTTCTGGCCCCAAATGCGAAGGCAGTCCGATGGACATTGCAGGTCTTGCCAAACTTGCCAGGCAAGTGGTAAGAGTGGGAGGAAGGTCAAAGCTCCTCTCCAGACTTTTCCAGTTGTTGGAACACCCTTTGAAAGGGTAGGGATGGACATTGTGGGGCCACTGGATCCCAAGACAGCCATGGGCAACAGGTACATCCTGGTCTTGGTGGACCATGCCACCCGGTACCCGGAGGCAATCCCTCTCAGGACAACGACGGCGCCAGTGGTGGGCCGGGCGTTAATGGGGATCTTTTCCCATGTGGGGTTCCCCAGAGAGGTGGTTTCTGACAGAGGGACCAACTTCATATCCAAGTATATGACATACCTGTGGAAGGAGTGTGGTGTAACCTACAAGTTCACCACCCCTTACCACCCACAAGGTAACGGTCTGGTGGAGAGATTCAACCAGACCTTGAAGGGCATGATTAAGGGTCTAACAGAACCCATGAGGAGTAAGTGGGACGTCCTCTTGCCATGCCGTCTCTTTGCGTACAGGGAGGTGCCACAGAAGTCTCTTGGGTTCAGTGCCTTTGAGCTTCTGTATGGCCACCCTGTGAGAGGACCTCTGAGTTTGGTCAAGGAAGGCTGGGAGGCAGCTCCCAGGAAAACTCCCCAGGATGTGTTTAGTTACATGCTGGCCTTCAGAAACCAAACTGCCCGCTTCAGGAAACTCGCTCAAGCAAACCTGGAAGCCAGCCAGGAAGAAATGAAGAAGTGGTATGACCAGAATGCCACTCTGGTCAAATTTCAATCTGGGCAGAAAGTGTGGGTCATGGCCCCAGTGGAACCTTGTGCCTTGCAGGACAAGTGGACTGGGCCATTTGAGGTGGTGGAGCGCAAAAGTGACGTCACCTACCTGGTGGATTTGCAGGCTCCAAGGAACCCTTTGAGGGTCCTCCACGTGAACCGCCTCAAACCCCACTTCGAGAGGTCCGAAGTGAGCATGCTCTTGGCGACAGATGATGGAACGGAAGAGGAAAGTGAACCTCTCCCTGACCTCCTGTCTACCAAGGAGCACGATGGGTCAGTGGAAGGTGTGATCCTCTCCCCTACACTGAGCCCAGAACAGCAGAGAGATTGTCACCAGTTGTTGGGACAGTTTGCCCCCCCGTTCTCCCTGACCCCTGGTGTCACTCACTGGTGTACCCATGACGTGGACACCGGTGACAGCCCTCCTGTGAAACACAAGATTTACAGGTTGACTGACCGGGTCAAGGCCAGCATTAAAGAGGAGGTCTCTAAGAAGGGTGATCGAGCCTTCCAACAGTCCTTGGGCCAGCCCAGTGGTCTTGGTCCCAAAGGCTGCTGCACCCGGTGCCCCTCCAGAACTGCGGTTTTGTGTGGACTACCGTGGGCTCAATGCCGTCACCAGGACTGACGCACACCCCATCCCCAGAGCTGATGAGCTCATTGATCGGTTGGCAGCTGCCAAGTTCCTCAGCACGTTTGACTTAACGTATGGGTACTGGCAGATTGCCTTAACCGATGGGGCCAAGGAGAAGTCAGCATTTTCAACCCCAGAAGGACATTACCAGTTCCGGGTGATGCCTTTTGGGTTGAAGAATGCCCCTGCCACCTTCCAGAGGTTGGTCAACCAGGTGTTGGCTGGGCTGGAGGATTTCAGTGCCGCCTACCTGGATGACATCGCAGTGTTCAGTTCCAGCTAGGAAGAACACTTGCAGCACCTCGGTGAAGTGTTGAAGGCGCTGCAGAGTGCAGGCCTCACGATCAAGGCCAGTAAGTGCCAGATCGGGCAGGGTTCGGTGGTGTACTTGGGACACCAGGTAGGAAGCGGCCAGGTGGCGCCCCTACAGCCCAAGATTGACACCATTCTGGCTTGGGAGCCCCCCAAGACCCAGACACAGGTGAGGGCCTTCTTAGGACTCACCGGGTACTACAGGAGGTTTGTTAAGGGGTATGGCACCATTGTTGCCCCCTTAACAGAGCTGACTTCCAGGAAGCAGCCCAAGAAGGTGATCTGGACTGAGTCCTGCCAGAAGGCTTTTGATGCCCTGAAGGCCGCCATGTGCACGGCCCCCGTGCTCAAGGCACCCGACTTCTCCAAGGAATTTGTCGTGCAGACTGACGCTTCAGAGCATGGAGTGGGGGCGGTGCTCTCACAACTGAACGAAGAGGGCTTAGACCAGCCTGTAGTCTTCCTTAGCAGGAGACTACTCCCCAGGGAACAGAGGTGGAGTGCCATAGAAAGGGAAGCTTTCGCTGTGGTCTGGGCGCTGAAGAAGCTGAGGCCCTACCTGTTTGGGACTCACTTCCGGGTTCAGACAGACCACAGGCCCCTCAGATGGTTGATGCAAATGAGGGGTGAGAATCCAAAACTGCTGAGGTGGTCCATCTCCCTACAGGGAATGGACTTTACGGTGGAACACCGCCCTGGCACAGAACACGCCAATGCAGATGGTCTGTCCAGGTTCTTCCGCCTTAGTGAAGAGAACTCCCAGGAGGTTGGGTAGTTCTCCCTACTTTCAGCTGGAGGGGACATGTGTTAGACTTGGCATCTTTTGGCGTGTTTCCCCTGAGTTTTTGCTTTCTGACCTCCCGGTTTTGACTCTGTTTGTGCTGGCTTAGTGTTTCTGCGCACTTTTCTCACTGCTGATCAGTGGTAAAGTGCAAGTGCTCCTGTGGTAAAATGTGTAATGGATTGGTGTTTCCATGATTGGATATTTGATTTACCTGTTAGTCCCCAGTAAAGTGCACTGAGTGTGCCAGGGCCTGTAAATCAAATGCTACTAGTGGGCCTGCAGCACTGATTGTGCCACCCACGTGAGTAGCCCTGAAAAGGTAACTCAGACCTGCCATTGCAGAGTCTGCACGCAGTCTGGTACTGCCATGTCGACTTGGCAAGTGCACCCACTTGCCAGGCCCCAACCTTCCCTTTTCTTACATGTCAGGCACCCCTAAGGTAGGCCCAAGGTACCCCTGTGGGCAGGGTGCAGTGCATGTGAAAGGTAGGACATGCCCTGGTGTGTGTGGCATGTCCTGATAGTGAATAACTGCCAATTTCGTTTTTCACTATTGCAAGGCTACCTATTCCCCATAGGACAGAATGGGAAGTTTGTTTATAACATCTTATAAACATAACTGGCCCTGGGAACTAGGTAAGAAAATGAAGTTTAGTATGCCTGAACTCAGAATCTAAAGATGCACCTTTTTAGTGAAGGTGATTTTTACATTCTGTGTTTGAAAATACCACTTTTAGAAAGTAGGTATTTTCTTGCTCAGTCATCCCGTGTGCCTCTGCTGGAATGTTGATTGCCTGTCTGGGTTTTGGATGACAGAAGGCTGGGGAGCAGGAGGGGCTCCAGATAGTCTAGGTGGGTCAGGAAAGGGCTGAATAGACCTGGGCTGCAATTGGGGAAGGGGAGGAGATTTCCTTGCACCTCAAAGGGCCTGGTCTGCCTCTGACAATGCCGTCTCCACCTCCTGCCAGGAAGTCACACCAGAGAAGGCAGAACTGGTTCTGGCTGGGCACAGACACTCTCTGCCTAAGAGATCAAAGGATTTTGGGATATAAATATTGGGGCCCAGACCCCTGAACTTTAGAACTCTTTTGGATCAAGAAGACTGCCAAGAAGAAGAGCTGGAGAAGCTGTGAGGAGGAACTACCACTTTGCTGTGTGCTTTGCTGTGTTGGCCTGCAGTGGCTGCTTCTGTCTTGGGCAGTGAAAGGACTGGACTGAACTTTCTGCAATCTACTTTTGTGAGTTTCTCCAAGGGCTTGAGGTAGAGCTTGCCCCCTGTTCAAGAAGTCTCAGGCACAACAAAGACTTCAAGCTCTTCTGCCCTCAGCACTGGGGACTTTGTGTTTTGTGCTGCAACAGAAGAAAAGCAACTCGACGACATCGACGACGACGCTGCTGACTCCGTGTCCCGAAGGAACCGCAGAGGGCACCACCGCACCGTGACCCTGGTCTCACTGACACCGCCTGCTGACGCCGCCACTGAGCCGCTGCTCGCACCGCGACCGGTGGGCACCGCACTCCGCACCGCTTCACGACGACGCCTTGGCACCGCAGAGGGCACCGCCGCAACGCCGCACCGCGACCCTGGTCTCACCGACGACGCCTGCTGATGCCGCCACCGAGCCGCAGCTCGCATCGCGACCTGTGGGCACCGCACTCCGCACCGCCTCGCTTCACGACGACGCCTTGGTATCCCCGACGACGCCGCTCCATGCCGAAATCTACGCCGCTGCTTGCACCGTGGTTCGAGGGCACCGCTCGTAAAGTTACACGACGCACCGCCCTCATCCCGCACCGCAGCCTTGGCCTACCGACGCCGGCGCCATCGACTCCAGTTCGTCAGCCGACGACATCGCTTCAGCAACGACGACGCCGCTGCTTGCACTGTGACCTGCCAGCACCGTGACGAGCACCACCTTCATCTCGCACCGAGACCCTGGTCTCACCGACGCCGCCACCGAGCCGCTGCTCGCACCGCGACCTGAGGGCACCGCACGCCGCTGCACTTCGCACCGCAGCACCCGGCGCCTGCTGACGCCAGCGCTCCTGACTTCAACAGAGAGGAGATCGATCTGCAACGCGTGTGACTTGGAGGGCCCCGACGACTCCTGCACCGACCTCCGGAACCGACGCTTACGGACGCCGTGCTTTCGGAAGCTCAACGAGAGGTCGCCGACGCCCTGCATTTCTAAAAAGGTACTGTTTGCGGGTCTTCCCAACACCGTTGCTGGCCCGCGACGCCGCGGTCAGCCAGAACTGTTTGGATTTGTTTGCTCACGACGCCGTGATAGCCCCGGACGGAGCTATCGACCTCAAGGAACTGTTTTTAAAGCATATTTTGATAACTGAAGATTTTTAAGTACTGTATTGTGGATTTTTATCATTTTTGGTCTTGTCTTAAGTATATAAAAATATTGGATATTTTTCTAAACTGGTGTGGTGTCCTTTTGTAGTGCTTACACTGTATTATTGTGGGTTATGTGCAAATGCTTTACACACTGCCTCTAAGATAAGCCTGACTGCTAGTGCGAAGATACCAAGGGGGTGAGCAGGGGTTATTTTAGGAGTGTAACTCCCTTACCCTGACTAGGAAGAAGGGTCCCTATTTGGACAGAGGTGCAAGCCCTTGCCAACTAGAGACCCCCATTTCTAACACTCCACCTACAACCTTCATCCAAAGTCACAAGCTTCAACCACAGCTGTGTCCACCTTCATCTAACTCCACCAACAGCCTTCCCCCAAAGACACAAACTTTAACCACAGCTGTGTCCAACTTCATCTAACTCCACCAACAGCCTTCATCCAGTGACACAACCTTCAACCACAGCTGTGTCCAATTTCATCTAACTCCACCTGCAACCTTCATCCAAAGACACAAGCTTCAACCAGAGCTGTGTCCAACTTCGTCTAACTCCACCAACAACCTTCGCCTAGTGACACAAACTTCAACCAGAGCACCGAAGGATATCATCCAACTCCAACAATCTGCTTCATCCAAACCTAACTACAGACAGTATCCAACTCCAATAATACTACACCACAGTGTGCTACTTTGAACCACCCCATCCATCTTCATCCTACTATACACACGAGTTTTACTGAAATTCACATATGAGCTTAATCCAACACCATCAACGAGCTTCGCAAGATCTACAGGTGGATCCCGACAGACACAAGAAGAACAGTCACCCAGGCCCTCGTCAGTAGCAGACTTGACTATGGGAACGCCCTCTACGCGGGAGCCCCGTCCAAGCTCATCAAGCGACTGCAACGCATACAAAACGCCTCCGCACGCCTGATCCTCGATGTACCACGCCACAGCCACAACACCCCCCACCTGAGGAACCTGCACTGGCTCCCCGTCGACAGGAGAATCTCCTTCAAACTCCTCATCCACGCACACAAGGCACTCCACAAGACTGGCCCAGCCTACCTCAACAGACGACTCCTCTTCTACGTCCCCAACCGCCAACTCCGCTCCGCCGACCTCTCCCTCGCCACCGTCCCTCGCATTCGAAGAACTACCACCGGCGGCAGATCCTTCTCCCACCTCGCCGCCAAGACCTGGAACACCCTTCCACTAAGCCTACGACAGACCCAAGACCTGCTGACCTTCAGGAGGCTACTCAAGACCTGGTTGTTCGACCAGTAGCAGCACCCCCCCCTTTTTTCTCCCCAGCGCCTTGAGACCCTCGCGGGTAAGTAGTGCGCTTTACAAATTCTGTGATTGATTGATTTGTCTAGCGCCACCAAAAATGTAATCCGTCTGCACCATCAACCGTCAGCGAACGCCACAAACGTCATCAAACTCCCCTGAGCTTCACCGACCTCCATCAAGAAGGCTCATCCAGTTCCAACAAGAAAGCTCCTTTAACTCCAACAACGAGCGCCATCCACCGCCAATGAATTTTGCGCATTTACACTAACGAGCTTCATCCAACTTCACAGATCTTCATCAAACTGGAGCAAGGACCCCCCCAGCCAATCCCAACCAGTAGGCTTCTTTCGACTGCACGAATGAGTTACACCCAACTCGCCCCTCCGCTTCATCTAACTCCACCATCATCCAATTTCAACGAATGCCATCTTTAAAACGCGCTTCGTCGAACTTCACCACCCTGAAATCATGCTTCATTGCGCTTTGCAACTGGCCAGCATTTTGATAACCCCAACAAGATGGCGAGGCGTTAGATCAAACACACAGTTTACTTATTCCCAGGAGAAACTGAGCAGCGCCAAGGGGAAGGAATTGTGTCTTAGATACTCCATGCGGTTTCCAATGCAAGGGGCTTCAAGGCGCTCAGACTTTTCTGCTTTAGTTTTTGCCGTGTGGATCTCACTGGCTGTTGTGAAACAGTTAGATATAATTAAGAAACAGCTCAGCTGAATCTGTAAGGTATGGTGAGCACTGACGACAAAGTCTGGGCGCACAATCCAAATCCGCGCCAATTGAGTTTAGTTTTTTTACTTGGATGATGTGATTACTAAGTTCCTCTACCAGGCTACAGCTGTAAACCCCTCCTTCAACCAGCATGTACCCCTGTATTTATACTTTTCTATCCTCTACATCTCACCAACCAATCTTATTTCATACCACAGAGAAATGCCACCTCACTGCTCTAGCCGTCTCCTTGATCCAAAGCACGTCACCCTCTGCTACAAACAGGGTTAGCAGTCTTCTAACCCACTCACCAAGCCCACCAGAAGCCATCCGCACAGCCAGCTGTGGGTCCAGGTTACTTGTGCATCTGTATCGCCAAAGAGCATCTCGCTGCTGGAACCAGCACACCGCTCAACAGCATCACAAGCCACCAGAAAGACAATACACAATTCCTAGTGCTCGCTCTCCCGGGTGCTTTCCTCACCACCAGTCCCAGGCGCCATGCTCCCAAAAGTCCTGAGATCGTGTTCCCCTCTCAAAAGAAACTCCCATGTAGAGCTTCACTCTCTGCCTCCTCAGCACCAGGCTCGCGCCTGCCTCCTCTTGGTGACTATAGAGGAGGACGAACAGGAGGAGAAAGAGGCATCATAGGCCACTTCTGATGCCAAGTACTTATCACAGGCCAGTTCTGATGCCAAGCACTTATCACAGGCCAGTTCTGATGCCAAGCACTCACCACAGGCTAGTTCTGATGCCAAGCACTTATCACAGGCCAGTTCTGATGCCAAGCACTCACCACAGGCTAGTTCTGATGCCAAGCACTTATCACAGGCCAGTTCTGATGCCAAGCACTCACCACAGGCCAGTTCTGATGCCAAGCACTTATCACAGGCCAGTTCTGATGCCAAGCACTCACCACAGGCCAGTTCTGATGCCAAGCACTTATCACAGGCCAGTTCTGATGCCAAGCACTCACCACAGGCCAGTTCTGATGCCAAGCACTCACCACAGGCCAGTTCTGATGCCAAGCACTTATCACAGGCCAGTTCTGATGCCAAGCACTCACCACAGGCCAGTTCTGATGCCAAGCACTCACCACAGGCCAGTTCTGATGCCAAGCACTTATCACAGGCCAGTTCTGATGCAAAGCACTCACCACAGGCCAGTTCTGATGCCAAACACTCACCACAGGCCAGTTCTGATGCCAAGCACTTATCACAGGCCAGTTCTGATGCCAAGCACTTATCACAGGCCAGTTCTGATGCAAGCACTCACCACAGGCCAGTTCTGATGCAAAGCACTTATCACAGGCCAGTTCTGATGGCAAGCACTTATCACAGGCCAATTCTGATGTCAAGCCCTTATCACAGGCCAGTTCTGATATCAAGCACTTATCACAGGCCAGTTCTGATGTCAAGCCCTTATCACAGCCAGTTCTGATGTCAAGCACTTATCACAGGCAAATTCTGATGTCAAGCATTTATCATCACATGCCAGTTCTGATGGTAAGCACTTATCACAGGCCAGGTCTGATGTCAAGCACTTATCACAGGCCAGTTTTGAAGTCAAGCACTTATCACAGGCCAGTTCTGATGTCGAGCACTCACCACAGGCCAGTTCTCATGCTAAGCACTTATCACAGGCCAGTTCTGATGCTAAGCACTTATCACAGGCCAGTTCTGATGGCAAGCACTTATCACAGGCCAGTTCTGATGGCAAGCACTTATCACAGGCCAGTTCTGATGGCAAGCACTCACCACAGGCCAGTTCTGAAGTCAAGCACTTATCGCAGGCCAGTTCTGATGGCAAGCACTCACCACAGGCCAGTTCTAATGCCAAGCACTTATCACAGGCCAGTTCTGATGCCAAGCACTTATCACAGGCCAGTTCTGATGCCAAGCACTCACCACAGGCCAGTTCTGATGCCAAGCACTCATCACAGGCCAGTTCTGAAGTCAAGCACTTATCACAGGCCAGTTCTGATGCCAAGCACTCACCACAGGCCAGTTCTGATGCCAAGCACTCATCACAGGCCAGTTCTGAAGTCAAGCACTCATCACAGGCCAGTTCTGATGCCAAGCACTCATCGCAGGCCAGTTCTGATGCCAAGCACTTATCACAGGCCAGTTCTGATGGCAAGCACTCACCACAGGCCAGTTCTGAAGTCAAGCACTTATCGCAGGCCAGTTCTGATGGCAAGCACTCACCACAGGCCAGTTCTGATGGCAAGCACTCGCCACAGGCCAGTTCTGATGGCAAGCACTCACCACAGGCCAGTTCTGATGCCAAGCACTCATCACAGGCCAGTTCTGATGGCAAGCACTCACCACAGGCCAGTTCTGATGCCAAGCACTCATCACAGGCCAGTTCTGATGGCAAGCACTTATCACAGGCCAGTTCTGATGGCAAGCACTTATCACAGGCCAGTTCTGATGGCAAGCACTCACCACAGGCCAGTTCTGAAGTCAAGCACTTATCGCAGGCCAGTTCTGATGGCAAGCACTCACCACAGGCCAGTTCTGATGCCAAGCACTCATCACAGGCCAGTTCTGATGGCAAGCACTTATCACAGTCCAGTTCTGATGCCAAGTACTCATCACAGGCCAGTTCTGAAGTCAAGCACTTATCGCAGGCCAGTTCTGATATTAGAATCGACCTTCAATGACAACGGCAGATACAGAGTAGTGTACGAACAATGGAGTCATCTTTTAATATTAATACCACCAATATTACTTACAACAATACTAACATTAATAGTGACACACACAGAGGAGTGTATTGGCTCTACAATAAGCTGCTATTGTGATAAAACTGAACATTTCTCATTTAATTAACCCCAGAAAGATGAAAGGTGGAGTCACCCCACTATGATTCCAAACTGTAACCTCTACGGGCCTACACAGCACAATACAACGTCTTTGTCTGGCACTGGGTCACATCCTTGGCGGTAAGTTACGACCGTGCTCGGCACAAACACGTTTTACTACAGCTTTAAGAAAGCAGATTTCAGGAGGTTGTAGAGTATGACACACATGTTTGTACATGCTTGTTGTGATGTCTTCTGTTTTTTGTGCTGCTGTGTTTTGGTGCTGCATTACTGCATTGTAATATTGCTGTACTGTAGATGTCGTGTGCTCTGTTTTGAGGGTTTTGTTGTATTGCACCCTGCTGTGCTTCAATTGTTTTGTAATGTTGCTTTGTGTAATGTATTGTGTTTTGTTCTGATATTTCCTCTAGATGTGTCCACAAAGGCAGCTCCATCGCCACAGAGCAGCAGCACAGGCCTGTAAAGTTCCTAGTTTTACCACTGCCTGAGGTCGTAGAAGAGGATGTTACACCTATTCTGGGTTTCTCGAGGAATGATGTGTATTGTGGTGATCCCTGCACTACACCCGCAGTCCTGGTGAACACTGCACGCTTTTCTTCTTTGAAATGCCAACAGATTTGACCTGCATAGATGTAATAAACGGGGAGAACTTATTGCTTGTACTAATTACCGGGTGGGCGGTAAATTCCAGACAACTGGGAATTCCAACTCTTGCAGTAAGAGTGGTTTTCAAAACTCCGACCCACTCACAATCAGGGCCTATGACTTTTATTTGTACTGTTGGGGGGTGTTCAATGGAAGCTTGGACACGGAAACACACGTTTGTGGGACAACACTGCCACCTTGAGGCAGTGCGGTAGACGTTCATAATTGTTCAGCCGAAATGGCTTCTTTTCATGGATTGTCAGAGAGGGAAATGGAAGGGGGACTCGACCCCTAAACTGAGAGGTAAACGAGGCAGGCTGAAGCTGAAAGACAGTCTTTGCCAACACATCTGAAGCTCGGGGCATGTCTTTGCTGTCCTTTGGCGTTCTTCTATTTTTTTTTATTTCTTTATAATAATTTACTGTATGTTTTCTCTGTCCTCTATCCTCTTATAATCCCGATTCGGGGCGGAATGGAAGCTATTACAAATTGTGTGGAGAAAGACCGCGTACTGGGTATTTGTACCAGCTCACTTTTCTCCAGGACAAATTTGTCTAAGGCCCTCATCAAAAGTTTCCTGAAAAGCCTACTTAGGCCGCAGTTAGGAGTTTGCGGCAGAATAGGCATTACAATTTGTGCAGAAAAACTACATCTTCAGGATTTTCCCTACTCACATTTCGCCAGTGAGAAACAGCCGGAATTTATCTGGGGAAAAGTGCTTGAAATGAGGTAAAATCAGTGGTCGAAGTGGGCGGGATCGGCAGGGCACGGCGTGCCCCTACTTCTTTAATTTCACAGAGTCTGTTCCCCTACTTTCTTATTTTAAACATGCCTCCGGACGTCACAAATCACCAAGGCCGATAGTTAAGGCTCGGCTTTTGGGGACGGGCGGAACGGGCAGAGAAGGAAAAGGACTCTCTTTTCCGTCGTGCCCAGAGAAGACAAGGACAGTGTCCAGTTCTCTGCCCTCTCATCTGCCCCCCCCCTCTTTGTTCCCCCTCTTCCCTCTCTTTCTGTCTTGCTCCTCCTCATTTAGTGAAAACCGAGACTTCAAGAAACAGGTATTTCCTTCTCTTTCCTCCTTTCGTTTATTTGCTCCCCTGTGAAATGGATCCAAAAAAGAAAAACACTTTTGCTCGAAACGTCCTGTTTTTCTGACATTTTTCAATTTCTAATTGCAGCCTCGGGGTGGAGAGAAATAAAACATTCAAAATATGAAAAATAACTAACTAAGTAACTAAAGCAAGACAGAGTGGTTGCAAGGTGGCCAGTTTGATTTATTCACACCTAAACACATTAGCGCCGCTTTACAGTGTTTGCCAGTGAAGCGCTACTTTTGTTTTCTCGTCTCTCTTTGAACAACATTGTTTTCCCTGGGTGGGAAAGTGCACTATTCCTGGAGGTACTGAAATACCTACTTGATGGGTGAATTGGAAAACTAAATGTGTACAGCGGCTGCGTGTTCACAAATGTGGTCTTTTTAAACCATACTGCTTACGTTTTGTAAAGATATAAGCAATGGGCATTGAAGCAGGTCCCTTCTGGGCCCTGTAGTCATGGCCTTAACTTTTCATGCAAAATCACTCACTAATTTCTGAATAATGAGTGTAAAAGGAAAAAGGTAACCATGTTGTTCCTGCTTACATTTCACATGCTGTACTTAATCTTGCATTCCCTATGAGTATTTGCTTTTTCTAGGATGTTCATTTTTTTTTAGGCAACATACTGCTCTTGTCTAGTGCGTAATTTGAATTGAGTCACATACAGGTGTTTATAGCGGGTCAGTGCAGTGCAAGTTTCTCTCAGTGCGGCAGTATTTTGTTCAGTGGGGGAGAGGATGTGGCACTATGGTCAGAGCTGCTGAATTTGGAACTGGGGAACCAGGTTCAGCCTTCATGACCAGCCCACCAGACCACTCCCCCTGAGGGAGCACATTCCCATGCTAGACCTTAGAAGGCCCCACAAAATCTTAAAAGCCCTGGTGTCTTAGCACCAGCAGGTGGACCCTAGCAGTGGCAAGTGTGGGTTAACCTTGAAGGTCTGTCTGCCACAATTCATTCTGAAGTTCACCTCCAGTCTTGCAGGCAGGCCTATGAAGCAGCACACCATAGAGTGACAGTGACTCTGTCACTGAGGTCACAGGACCCTTGAGCAGTGTGGCTCTAGGGCAGTGCGACCGCACCAGGTGCTGACCAGCTGCGGTCCGTGCAACTAACAGCGGTGGGGCAGAGGGGCCGGGTAAGGGGGGATTTCGAGGGACGATGCAGAGGGAAAATTAAATAAATAATTAATTTTCCCTTTGCATCGGCCCTCGAAATCCCCCCCTTACCCGGCCCCACCACCCCACCGCTGTTACCTGCATGGACCGCGGCTGGTGCTGACTTCAGGTGGGGTCGTCTTGTTTGCAAGTATAATATGGTTTTAAAAGCACTTGCTGCCTCCTTCCTGGCCTCCAAAATTTTTCGGCAACAATAAAAATGTCATGATAACTCCAGTGAGGGGCGTGGCCTGACGCCGATGGAGTGAGCAGCACTGCTCCGGAGCTCCCGTCGGCCGGCCGCCATCCAACGATATCCTGAAGCCCCAAGCGGGGCCCGAAACCTCTCGCAGCGGCGCTGCGATTGCTAGAAGCGAGTAGTGACACGAGAGGTAAAACGAAGCTCTCCCGCGGACAGGGGCGGCCGAACACAGAAGAAACGCGGGCGCTCCGTGAAAAGCAAGATGGCGGCGCCCGGCGAGCGCTGACGAGCTGGGCTGGAGCCGGGAAGATCGGGGTGAGCGCCTCGAGCAGCGGACTGCTGTACCCCCAGATTGGGCCCACACCAGCTACGGGGTCCCGACTAGAGTGACCCCACGACTCCCAGCAGCGGGAGAGCACGCACGATACTGACGGCACCCGGCAGCACGCCGAGGCGGAGGCGCCTGAAGGGCTGCTCCGGTGCGGCTGGGGCCCTGTGGTGAGCTACTCCGGCTTAAAAGGGGACGCCCGGCACAGGGCCTGACAGCCCAAGAAGTAAGGCAGACGGGGGGAGGCTGATGAGCGGCAGCCGCAGCGAGCACGCCCTGAGACGTAGCCGGGCGAGTAGAGCCAAGCGGGTGCCAAGAGACCTGGACGAAAAGGGGGGAGTCACCGCAGCGCTGCGCAAATAAAGGATTGTCATAACCCCCTGCAAGATAGGCTGATTAACGGAGCCCCCAGGGCGCTGGTGAAAGGGAGGGGAGCGCGCTACCTGCGGTGGCGAGGTGCGGACAGACTAGCAGTGCACTGGGGCCGAGACGCCTAGGAGATTGCTGCAACGCGGGTCGGGATCCGCAACATTTCCCCTCTGATCCATCAGGCATGAACTAGTCCGTGGCCTTGGGGCTCAGGCGGTGGAGTTAACAGGAGACAGAGAGACGACCCGCTCGGAGAAGAGACGGGGAAGGGGCTGGAGGATTTCCTGGGCGCTTGCGGGGCACAGCGGAGGCAGAGTCACCCCATATCCAACTGCCTGGGCGAACAGGGGAAGCAGAGCCTCTAGAGGTGAGGAGACAAGCGACCTGGGCTGCGAGCGATCCCCACAGCCCACACAAGCCAGCGGTCACGTGCGCACTGAGCAGAGAGGCGCGAAGACCCCGGGGAACTCCGGTCGGACACCTGGGGAGGCCGCAGAGCCGGAAGGAGGCCAGGGGAGCCCTGCGCACGGCCTGAATTAGAAGAGGGGGCAGAGGAGCAGCGGAGCTGGCGCACACAGGGCGCGGAACTGACACAACGCAGCACGCTTCCTGGGGCAGAGACACCCAGAGGCCCCTTGACCAGCTCCGGTGCTACACGCGTTGCCGGAAGTAGGTCCACGACAGAGTCTGGATTACGGTCCACGGGGACGGCGACTACCATTCCATGAGCACTCGCAGCGCCCGGACCACCGGGGGGCGGGAGGACGCCATGGGGAAACCCCTGAAGCGGAAAGACAAAGAGGAGCCCGCGATGAGCAGACCCTCGGACGAGGCCGAGAAGTCTGCAGCCGGGACAGAGCGCCCTGCTGATCATACGCTGCAAGACATACTGCAAGCCATCACCACCTCCAGCGACCGCCTGGAAGGGAAAATCGACTTCCTTAGCCTGGATATGGGATTGCTCCGGGAGGACCATAAGAAGCTAGTAGACCGGGTCACAACGACCGAACGCACACTAGCGGAAGCTGTCCCAGAGGTCACAGACATGCAACGTCGAATGACCATACTGGAAACCAAAGTGCGGACGCTGGAGGAAAGGGCGGAGGATGCCGAAAATCGGTCGCGCAGAAGCAACTTAAGGATAGTGGGCCTGCCGGAGAAAAGTGAAGGCCGCAACATGGCAGATTATCTTGAGACCTGGCTCAGGGATGAAGTGGCGCCGACCGGCCTGTCGAACTTCTTCGCCCTGGAACGGGCGCACTGCGTCCCTGCCCAGCCGCCTATGCCGGGCGCACCGCCGCGAGTGGTAATAGCAAAACTCCTCCACTACAGGGACCACATTCTCACACAGGCACGGCTCAAGGGTGACATCCAAGTGCACAATTCAATAGTACGCATCTTCCCAGACTTCTCCTGTGAAGTGCAGCGCCGAAGGGGATCGTATCGGGATGTGAAACAGAGGCTGCGCCAACTGAGCTACAAATATGTGACGCAGTACCCGGCCACGCTACGGGTCACCACAGCAGAGGGCACAGAATTTTTCAAGACCCCGCAAAGCATCTGACTGGATAGACAGACAAGGAGGAGCAGCACCAACGCAGAACGGGCAGGGGGGACGAAGGCGAGGACCCCGAGCACACAACCGGAGGAATGGGAAGGAGACCATGGCACCCTCGCAAGAAGAGGCACAACTAGAACGGCGGAATGCAATGCAGGTGGTGGCCCTGATCAGCGGCGGAACTGAGAATCCGGGTCCTCCGGAGGGCGGCGAAGAACTGGCAGACACGGGCTCGGAGCACGGGTCCAGCGACTCTGACGCACAGAGCATGATACTGCCAATTGTTACCCCACAGACGGCGGATGGAATTATCTAGGGGTGGAGAGCGGATGGCGGCGCGGACAGCACTCAATTTGTCGTGAGGCACTCCTGCTCCATCACTAAGGTACAGGGATAGAATGGGTAGTGCAGCTGCGGGGCGGATCGTAGAAGAATCAGTGGGGATGGCGGCCGCAGACACTGGGAGAGCTCCGGTGAGGGCCCACCCCCGAAGACTGACTGATCGAACTGCAAGCAGTCACTTGTAGACTTTTCGCACTGGTTTGGATGGGAGGGGTTTTCCTACTTATCCTGGGGAGCGGGAGTTGGGGAACATGCTCACTGTTGAATAAGGGGGGAGACCTTGAGTTGCGCTGTATATTGAATTTTGCGATAGGGACAGAGGAGGGCTGGAAGGGAGCGCTGCCCGGCTTGGGTGGGGGCCGATTGATCGACTTCAAAACCAATGGCTAATAAACAAAATTATAAATGCATGACGTGGAATATTAGGGGAATGCACACAATGACAAAGCGCCTCAAAGTACTCTCTTACATCAGGAGACGGGGAACTCAGATAGCGTTCCTACAGGAAACGCACCTAACACAGAAGGAAGGGCAAGCACTACACAAACGATGGAGGGGCCAGCTCTAAAACACTACCTATTCAGCATATGCGAGAGGGGTGTTAATATGGGTGCAAGCGGGGGTGCCGTTTCAGCTGCTCCATTCAGTGGTGGATCCGGAGGGGCGATATGTGGCAGTACAAGGGAGACTAGAGGGCCGAGAGATTAGCTTGATTAGCGTCTATGCTCCCAATGTAGACCAACCCGCCTTCTTTGCGACCCTGAACCACAAACTAGCACATTACCTAACGGGGGCGGTTATAGTGGGAGGCGACTTCAATAGCGTGGACGATGTCCTACTCGACAGGTCCCATCCCCCATTGCAAAATTCCCAAGCGGCACGCGCTTCCCAAGCATTCACCACATGGCGACAGAGCTGGGGACTGCTAGACTCCTGGCGCACCCTGAACCCACAAGGGAGGGATTACTCCTACTTTTCAGTTGTCCACGACGTACACGCGCGCCTAGACGCACTCCTTAGTTCAGTAGACGTCCACCCTCTTGTCACAAGCGCGGAATACCTCGCGCGCACCATTTGGACCACAACCCGCTGATCCTGTCCCTGAGATGGGCGCATCCGCCAGCGGTGATCCCTACGTGGCGGCTCCGCCCGGACACTCTGGAGGATCAGGTCTTCAGGGAGGAGATCAGAGATTAAATTTCCCGCTACTTCCAAACCAACGTGGGCACGGCTGCGTCACGAAATGTAGAGTGGGATGCGTTCAAGGTGGTCCTAAGAGGCCAGTGTATAACACGGGCCACGGGGGTCAGACGCGTTCTCGCGCGCAAGGTGGAGGAGGCGGAGACGGCGCTAAGAGAGATAGAACGCAAGAGGCCGGGACATCCGGAATTACATACAGCACTTCTAGGCGCTAAAGAGGAAGTGGAGAGGCAAACGGAGAGGCTCAGAAGCTTCGATTACAAAAAATACTTAGAGCGCACGCATGCTGAAAGGGACAGATCCGGTTCGCTCCTAGCGTGGCTGACGAACCCGACGCCCAGGGGCACCCCTTTAGTGAAGATGGAGGATGAGGGGGGGGCCAGACATTTTAAGCCAGACGAGATCAATGGGATATTCGCGCGTTACTATACTAACCTATACACGAAAACGCGCACATGCAAGCCGTCAGAGCTCCGGGACTATCTAGCTGACCTGCCACTGACGGTTCTGAATCCTGCGGTGGCGAAGCTGCTAGGAGCGGACATCACGCAGCGAGAAATACGGGTCGCCATCAAGGGCATGGCAAGAAACAAAACACCGGGCACTGATGGCCTACCGGCTGAATTTTACGTAACATATGCAAACGAGCTGGCACTTCAGCTGGCTGTGATGTACCGAGGGGCCCGGGATCTGGGAGAGCTGCCTGAGAGTGCCAGAGAGGCACTTATCATCCCTATACCTAAGCCTGGGAAGGAACCGCATGACTACACGGCCTACAGGCCACTGTCCATGCTGAATATGGATTATAAAATCCTAAGTAAAATCCTAGCGACGCGACTCCTGTCACACATGCCCATACTGGTGCACGCAGACCAGGCGGGATTCATTCCAGGGCGGAACACAGCCATAAACATCCGGCGGCGCCTGGCGGTAATGGACTCGGGTGGGTATGACAAACGGGAGGCGGCGGTGTTCGCAGTAGACATTGAAAAGGCATTCGACAGCCTGGAATGGCAATATTTATACGAGGTCTTAACCAGGATGGGGCTGGGTGACGGCTTCCTGAAATGGGTGCGGCTCCTGTATACGTCCCCCACGGCCTGGGTCCGCACTGGGAGGCATATCTCATCCAGACTGAGGGTAGAGAGGGGCACGAGGCAGGGATGTTCCCTCTCCCCGCTCCTGTTTGCCCTGGCCATGGAACCACTGGCGAGCACAGCAAGGAGTGGCCGAGACTACGGGGGCCTGGAAACGACGATAGGGCAGCACTACATCGCATTGTATGCGGATGACCTCCTGCTATTCTTACGCAACATGGCTGAGGAGCTACAGGGGGCGCGCAATATGCTGGCTCAGTTCGGCGCTATATCCGGTCTCAGGGTCAACTGGCAAAAATCCAGCCTATACCCACTAGCGCCAGATACCCCCCCCACCGCTTACACTAGAACAACTGCGCTGGGAACCCAACTGTTTACAATACCTGGGAGTCAAAATCTATCACGGGGTGGCAGACCTGTTGGAGGGCAACATAGGAAGGGCCATGAGGGCGGCAAGAACAGCAATGGACTTTTGGGGAACGCTCCCGTTGTCTGTGGCTGCAGGGTGGCAGTCTTGAAAATGGTTACATTGCCGCGCTTACTATACTATTTCGGAACGCTGCCGGTATGGATCCCGCGAGCCATGTTCAAGGAGCTAGACTCCAAGATCATATCATTCCTCTGGGGTGCAGGTAGACGAAGGGTGGCATTGACAATGTTGAGGCGCCCCACGACAGAAGGCGGGCTAGCGGTACCAGACTTTGAGGCCTACTACCTCGCGGCGCAGCTATACTGGCTAATACAATGGCTGGCGGCGGATCGAGACCCGGACAGGGAGCAGGATCCTGCGGCGCCTGATACGGCCGCGCTGGCGCGAATCTTCCTCCGAGGGCGTCGCACCCCGGCGGAGGACACAGAGGCCGTCAAGGTGATAGCGCGCTGCTGGACCAGATACGTCAGGAAGGTGGGCGTGGCGACTCCCTATTCCGCTGAAATATCACTCACGATGCTACGTTACCTCCCACAGGGGGAACACTGGACAGGACTGGAGGACTGGGTAGAGGCAGGACTGCGGGAGATGGGTGACTTATATTGTGACTCTGCGCTCCTTCCCTTTGGAGATTTGCAATCCGCATATGACTTACCAGGGGGACATTTCCTGAAGCACAGAGCTTTAACGCACAGGATTAGGACACATTGGAAGACAGGGGACGCCGAGCCGAGAGCACTGGCGGGATGTAGGTATGTCGCGCTATCAGCAGGGAGGATCAAGACGGTATCCTGCCTCTACAAAGCAATACAGCGTGATATGCAGCAACCACTAGAGCGCTTGCGGACGCAATGGGAGGAAGACCTCGGTAAACAAATACCTGAGGTGGACTGGGACAAAATCCTAGAACGCACCCCGAAAGTGTCTCGGAATGCGCGCTTCAAATTAATTAACTACTATGTGCTGCATAGAGCATATTTAACGCCGGTTCGTATCAGGAAGTACTTTGGCGTGGACTCGGCAGCCTGCCCCAGATGCGGAGAAAGAGAGGCACACATACTCCATATGTTCTGGAGCTGCCCAACATTGCAAATTTTCTGGGGGAACTTAGCGACATCATAAGCAACCTGATTGATAAAGAAATTCCGCAGACTCCAGAACACTTCCTTCTAGGATGGTTCCCACACACAGCCAAGAACAGGGTGACAGGGAAATTTCAGGACCTGGCCTATATATTGGCTAAGCGGGAGATAGCCAGGAACTGGAAGGCACCGGGGGGCCGAGACTCACTACTTGGAGGAAAGAGCTCGAACGATGGGCAGGGGCAGAAGGGAGATTGTTACTCCGAGAAGCCAGCGCGGGCATAGGCAAGATAGAGAGAGCCAGGGCATGGGAGGCCTTAGTGGGGGAATTAATGGCAGCAGACGCTGACAGCGGGAGGAACACTCCGAGGGGAACACCACTGGACCCGGGCGATGAGCGCAGGGAGGAAGCAGCCCCACACGTCTGAAAGAGAAGGTGGGCCAATAGCCGCTTACTGAGGCCCTGGAATCTGATAACCCAATCGCACACTCTGTCTGCACATCACTTCATAGCAAGCAACTCAAGGGGGGAGGGAGGGATAGTTTTGTTTTGTTGGGTTTTGAATACAGGCATATCGCAACCTGAACCAGAATATGTACCTCTGTATGCATTATACATGTATAAATGCCAATAAAATATGGTTTAAAAAAAAAAAATGATAACTCCAGTGATTAATGTTCTTAGTAGAGAGAGATGGTGTTTTGTCTAGTGGACGTTTTGACTCATGGAAAGGAAGCGCAGAGGGTTAATGTGCCTGCTGCTAAGAACATGTACCATGCAGATCACAAAGTGCACATAATGTAAATAGGTCAGTGGGTTACTGCTTTTGTCAGAGAGACCCTTTTGTTACTTGCAGTTAATACGTTAAAATCCTAACATAGAACAATGAGCTATTAACTGTCATGTAAGAGCTGCATGCAAACTGCAAGGTATAAATTAGAGCATTATGGTTTTTTCCCCAGTCTTTGATTATCCTAATGTTGCAGAAAAAGGGTTCATTTGGGTAGAAATCAATTCTGATTATTAAAGAGAACCCCCAACCATGGTATTACGTTTTAAATTCGGAGTTTGTGTTTCTCCAGACCAATCACTATTAAACTATGCTGTCTACTAGAATGGTTGTCATGTGACTCCTACACCTTGTAGTCCTTTGTCTAATGTAACATTTCCTATACAGTGATTTACACATGTATGATTGATTGTCTCTGTGTAATATGTGTGATGTAAAGTGCTCTGACACCCTACACTGGTATTAGTGGTGCTGTACATTTTCTGATACTTTATTATTTTGACATTTTTACACATGCTAACAGTCTCTGCAAAGATGTTTCCTTATTAGTACCAGTGGAACATACAACTGCAGCAGTGAGAAAGATGACCAGTCAACTTTTGCAAAGGGCCCTCCACTTCACAGCAGCACAAGTCACATTTTTTAGGAACTTTTGATCCGTTTAAGCTATAAACAATTTACTAGTTAAAATCGTCAGATTATGCAGCAGATGATGTTTTATGTGGCAAATATGGCAGAGCCATAATTAGGTGGAAAACATTTGCAAACTAGAATATTTTGCTATTCATGTTTGAACTGCTCTTGTGGAAAAAGGGAGGAGAAGTGCTGATGTCAGAAACTCCATGGGTGGGAGACAAATGGCTTGCGATTCCACTTTTAAGGATATTTCGGACATTCTGTGATTGGAAATGTATCCCACTTTGTGAATGTATTTTAATGTCAATAACTCATATTAAACCTTAAATAAACATGTGTATCCATTGGGTAAATTAAATAACGTAATAAGCTGTAACCGGTTAGTGAAATGGGAAACAAATACTAAAAATTGAGATATTTTGCTCTTTCTGCCACACCTCCGACTCCGCCCACTGACCCAATCCATGGGTTATTCCCGCCCTCTGATTCTCCGCCCACAGTTCCCCTACTTTTTTCCCCCCACTTCGACCACTGGGTGAAATACTACTTCCCACGGTTCTTCCTTATTCGGGGGTCACAATTTCGAATTGTGCATTAATACTGCATCGAGTAATTACCATCGTCCGCAATGTTGTTAATTCCAGGTGTGGTACTACTGTATTAGTCATAATCAGGGCTTCTGGAATTATGTGGCATGGGAGGATAAAATTATGTGGCAGGAATAACTAAACCATGCAGGAAGAAAAGGCAACTCATCCGTCGTAGTACGGCACATTTTGCGATAGCAGCATTGCTTCATTATTTTGTCATTTTTACACATCGTAACAGTGTCTGGACAAAGATTTAACAACAGTTTTAACACCCAAATACAGCAATAAACAATTGAAAGATGACCACTCAACCTTTGCGAGGGATCTTCTACTGCGGGGAACACGTTATCATGTTTTTAGTAACTTGTGATCCGTTAGTGCTAGAAGCAATTTTTTGTTGTTAAAATTTGCAAATTATTCAGCCGATGATGGATTATGTGGTAAATCCATAGTTAAGCAGAAAACTCTGCAGTCGCAGAATCACATAATTCCAGTGGCCCTGGTTATAATGCTAGACTCGGAAAGAGCCCCCCAAATCTAAACTGGGAAATTGCTCGGAAAGAGGTAAAACAAGTGAAAATCGGTGTGCAAACCCCCCATTATGGATGTTATGTCTCTGTCCACGCAGAACACTTGATGATGATGCGGTAATACCATATGCGGTATAGTTATTAAGCTAGTGCAGTATAATCTTCCCAAAAACCACGAGACGCGCTGCAATCCGAGAGTATCTTTGCAGTTTTTGTAAAACTTGGAAAAGGGCTGGCTGCTGTTTCATATGTGTGATCACACACATCACCACACACCTTTTTAAAAGTACTCCCAAGTGTAATATGTGTCTCATCTAATGAGGAAGTAAGGGCTTGGGCGTGACGTGGGATGACTCTGGACAGTGGTTCTTGCTTTTGTCACAGGGCCCCAAATAAAACTCCCTCGCGTTACTGGCAAGAATCATGTATGTGTTCAGTCAGTGTCAGCTCAAAAGCAGCTTTCATACAGATCTGAGAACATTAACAAGAGATGGGTCAGTGCTCCGAGCACCCAGCACTGTCTTACTCCGGTGAAATGAGCCAAAGTACTGCTCCAGCAGTCAGAATATCTTACTCCATTAACAAGAACCCTCCTCACACTGCCCAAGCAACCAGCACAAACCTGCTACAAAAACAAGAACCCTAACACTGCCCAAGCAACCAGCACAAACCTGCTACAGTAACAAGAGCCCTAATACACTCCAAGCAACCAGTACAAACCTACAGTAACAAAAGCCCTAATACTGCTCCAAGCAACCAGCACAAACCTACAGTAACAAGAGCCCTAATACTGCTCCAAGCAACCAGCACAAACCTGCTACAGTAACAAGAGCCCTAATACTACTCCAAGCAACCAGCACAAACCTGCTACAAAAACAAGAACCCTAACACTGCCCAAGCAACCAGCACAAACCTGCTACAGTAACAAGAGCCCTAATACGCTCCAAGCAACCAGTACAAACCTACAGTAACAAAAGCCCTAATACTGCTCCAAGCAACCAGCACAAACCTACAGTAACAAGAGCCCTAATACTGCTCCAAGCAACCAGCACAAACCTGCTACAATAACAAGAACCCTAACACTGCCCAAGCAACAAGCACAAACCTACAGTAACAAGAGCCCTAATACTACTCCAAGCAACCAGCACAAACCTGCTACAATAACAAGAACCCTAACACTTCCCAAGCAACCAGCACAAACCTTCTCCAATAACAAGAACCCTAATGCTACCTCAATCAACAAGCACAAACCTACAGTAACAAAAGCCCTAATACTGCTACAAGCAATCAGCATAAACTTACTCCAATAACAAGAGCCCTAATACTACCCTAAGCAACCAGCACAAACCTACTACAGTAACAAGAGCCCTAATACTGCTCCAAGCAACCAGCACAAACCTGCTACAGTAACAAGAGCCCTAATACTGCTCCAAGCAACCAGCACAAACCTACAGTAACAAGAGCCCTAATACTGCTCCAAGCAACCAGCACAAACCTACAGTAACAAGAGCCCTAATACTGCTCCAAGCAACCAGAACAAACCTACAGTAACAAGAGCCCTAATACTACTCCAAGCAATCAGCACAAACCTTCTCCAATAACAAGAACCCTAACGCTACCTAAATCAACTAGCACAAACCTACAGTAACAAAAGCCCTAATACTGCTACAAGCAATCAGCTTAAACTTACTCCAATAACAAGAGCCCTAATACTACTCCAAGCAACCAGCACAAACCTACAGTAACAAGAGCCCTAATACTACTCCAAGCAATCAGCATGGATTTACTCCAAGAGCCCTAATATGACCCTAAGCAACCAGCACAATCCTACTACAGTAACAAGAGCCCTAATACTACTCCAAGCAATGAGTACAAACCTACAGTAACAAGAGCCCTAATACTGCTCAAAGCAACCAGCACAAATATACTAGAGTAACAAGAGCCCTAACACTGCCCAAGCAACCAGCACAAACCTGCTACAAAAACAAGAACCCTAACACTGCCCAAGCAACCAGCACAAACCTCCAATAACAAGAACCCTAATACTACCTCAATCAACGATCACAAACCTACAGTAACAAAAGCCCTAATACTGCTACAAGCAATCAGCTTAAACTTACTCCAATAACAAGAGCCCTAATACTACCCTAAGCAACAAGCACAAACCTGCTACAATAACAAGAGCCCTAATACTGCTCCAACCAACCAGCAAAAACCTGCCACAGTAACAAGAGCCCTAATACTGCTCCAAGCAACCAGCACAAACCTGCTACAGTAACAAGAGCCGCAATACAGCTCCAAGCAACCAGCACAAACCTGCCACAGTAACAAGAGCCCTAATACTGCTCCAAGCAACCAGCACAAACCTGCCACAGTAACAAGAGCCCTAATACTGCTCCAAGCAACCAGCACAAACCTGCTACAGTAACAAGAGCCCTAATACTGCTCCAAGCAACCAGCACAAACCTGCTACAGTAACAAGAGCCCTAATACTGCTCCAAGCAACCAGAACAAACCTGCTACAGTAACAAGAGCCCTAATACTGCTCCAAGCAACCAGCAGAAACCTGCCACAGTAACAAGAGCCCTAATACTGATCCAAGCAACCAGCACAAACCTGCCACAGTAACAAGAGCCCTAATACTGCTCCAAGCAACCAGCACAAACCTGCTACAGTAACAAGAGCCCTAATACTGCTCCAAGCAATCAGCACAAACCTGCTACAGTAACAAGAGCCCTAATACTGCTCCAAGCAACCAGCACAAACCTGCTACAGTAACAAGAGCCCTAATACTGCTCCAAGCAACCAGCACAAACCTACAGTAACAAGAGCCCTAATACTGCTCCAAGCAACCAGCACAAATATACTAGAGTAACAAGAGCCCTAATACTGCTCCAAGCAACCAGCACAAACCTGCTACAATAACAAGAACCCTAACACTTCCCAAGCAACCAGCACAAACCTTCTCCAATAACAAGAACCCTAATACTACCTCAATCAACGATCACAAACCTACAGTAACAAAAGCCCTAATACTGCTACAAGCAATCAGCTTAAACTTACTCCAATAACAAGAGCCCTAATACTACCCTAAGCAACCAGCACAAACCTACTACAGTAACAAGAGCCCTAATACTACTCCAAGCAATCAGCACAAACCTGCTACAGTAACAAGAGCCCTAATACTGCTCCAAGCAACCAGCACAAACCTGCTACAGTAACAAGAGCCCTAATACTGCTCCAAGCAACCAGCACAAACCTGCTACAGTAACAAGAGCCCTAATACTGCTCCAAGCAACCAGAACAAACCTGCTACAGTAACAATAGCCCTAATACTGCTCCAAGCAACCAGCACAAACCTGCCACAGTAACAAGAGCCCTAATACTGCTCCAAGCAACCAGCACAAACCTGCCACAGTAACAAGAGCCCTAATACTGCTCCAAGCAACCAGCACAAACCTGCTACAGTAACAAGAGCCCTAATACTGCTCCAAGCAATCAGCACAAACCTGCTACAGTAACAAGAGCCCTAATACTGCTCCAAGCAACCAGCACAAACCTGCTACAGTAACAAGAGCCCTAATACTGCTCCAAGCAACCAGCACAAACCTACAGTAACAAGAGCCCTAATACTGCTCCAAGCAACCAGCACAAATATACTAGAGTAACAAGAGCCCTAATACTGCTCCAAGCAACCAGCACAAACCTGCTACAATAACAAGAACCCTAACACTTCCCAAGCAACCAGCACAAACCTTCTCCAATAACAAGAACCCTAATACTACCTCAATCAACGATCACAAACCTACAGTAACAAAAGCCCTAATACTGCTACAAGCAATCAGCTTAAACTTACTCCAATAACAAGAGCCCTAATACTACCCTAAGCAACCAGCACAAACCTACTACAGTAACAAGAGCCCTAATACTACTCCAAGCAATCAGCACAAACCTGCTACAGTAACAAGAGCCCTAATACTGCTCCAAGCAACCAGCACAAACCTACAGTAACAAGAGCCCTAATACTGCTCCAAGCAACCAGAACAAACCTACAGTAACAAGAGCCCTAATACTGCTCCAAGCAACCAGCACAAACCTGCCACAGTAACAAGAGCCCTAATACTGCTCCAAGCAACCAGCACAAACCTGCCACAGTAACAAAAGCCCTAATACTACTCCAAGCAATCAGCATGGATTTACTCCAATAGCAAGAGCCCTAATACGACCCTAAGCAACCAGCACAAACCTACTACAGTAACAAGAGCCCTAATACTACTCCAAGCAATGAGTACAAACCTACAGTAACAAGAGCCCTAATACTGCTCCAAGAAACCAGCACAAATATACTAGAGTAACAAGAGCCCTAATACTGCTCCAAGCAACCAGCACAAACCTACAGTAACAAGAGCCCTAATGCTGCTCCAAGCAACCAGCACAAACCTACAGTAACAAGAGCCCTAATACTGCTCCAAGCAACCAGCACAAACCTGCTACAGTAACAAGAGCCCTAATACTGCTCCAAGCAACCAGCACAAACCTGCTACAGTAACAAGAGCCCTAATACTGCTCCAAGCAACCAGCACAAACCTGCCACAGTAACAAGAGCCCTAATACTGCTCCAAGCAACCAGCACAAACCTGATACAGTAACAAGAGCCCTAATACTGCTCCAAGCAACCAGCACAAACCTGCCACAGTAACAAGAGCCCTAATACTGCTCCAAGCAACCAGCACAAACCTACAGTAACAAGAGCCCTAATACTGCTCCAAGCAACCAACACAAACCTGCCACAGTAACAAGAGCCCTAATACTGCTCAAAGCAATCGGCACAAACCTGCCACAGTAACAAGAGCCCAAATACTGCTCCAAGCAACCAGCACAAACCTGCCACAGTAACAAGAGCCCTAATACTGCTCCAAGCAAACAGCACAAACCTACAGTAACAAGAGCCCTAATACTGCTCCAAGCAACTAGCACAAACCTGCCACAGTAACAAGAGCCCTAATACTGCTCCAAGCAACCAGCACAAACCTGCCACAGTAACAAGAGCCCTAATACTGCTCCAAGCAACCAGCACAAACCTACAGTAACAAGAGCCCTAATACTGCTCCAAGCAATCAGCACAAACCTACAGTAACAAGAGCCCTAATACTGCTCCAAGCAACCAGCACAAAACTGCCACAGTAACAAGAGCCCTAATACTGCTCTAAGCAATCAGCACAAACCTACAGTAACAAGAGCCCTAATACTGCTCCAAGCAACCAGCACAAACCTGCCACAGTAACAGGAGTCCTAATACTGCTCAAAGCAATAGGCACAAACCTGCCACAGTAACAAGAGCCCTAATACTGCTCCAAGCAATCAGCACAAACCTACAGTAACAAGATTCCTAATACTGCTCAAAGCAACCAGCACAAACCTGATACAGTAACAAGAGCCCTAATACTGCTCCAAGCAACCAGCACAAACCTGCCACAGTAACAAGAGCCCTAATACTGCTCCAAGCAACCAGCACAAACCTACAGTAACAAGAGCCCTAATACTGCTCCAAGCAATCAGCACAAACCTACAGTAACAAGAGCCCTAATACTGCTCCAAGCAACCAGCACAAACCTGCCACAGTAACAAGAGCCCTAATACTGCTCCGAGCAATCAGCACAAACCTACAGTAACAAGAGCCCTAATACTGCTCCAAGCAACCAGCACAAACCTGCCACAGTAACAAGAGCCCTAATTCTGCTCCAAGCAACCAGCACAAACCTGCCACAGTAACAAGAGCCCTAATACTGCTCCAAGCAATCAGCACAAACCTACAGTAACAAGAGCCCTAATACTGCTCAAAGCAATAGGCACAAACCTGCCACAGTAACAAGAGCCCTAATACTGCTCAAAGCAATCAGCACAAACCTACAGTAACAAGATTCCTAATACTGCTCCAAGCAATCAGCACAAACCTGCTACAGTAACAAGAGCCCTAATACTGCTCAAAGCAACCAGCACAAACCTGATACAGTAACAAGAGCCCTAATACTGCTCCAAGCAACCAGCACAAACCTGCCACAGTAACAAGAGCCCTAATACTGCTCCAAGCAACCAGCACAAACGTACAGTAACAAGAGCCCTAATACTGCTCCAAGCAATCAGCACAAACCTACAGTAACAAGAGCCCTAATACTGCTCCAAGCAACCAGCACAAACCTGCCACAGTAACAAGAGCCCTAATACTTCTCCAAGCAATCAGCACAAACCTACAGTAACAAGAGCCCTACTACTGCTCCAAGCAACCAGCACAAACCTGCCACAGTAACAAGAGCCCTAGTACTGCTCCAAGCAACCAGCACAAACCTGCCACAGTAACAAGAGCCCTAATACTGCTCCAAGCAATCAGCACAAACCTACAGTAACAAGAGCCCTAATACTGCTCCAAGCAATCAGCACAAACCTACAGTAACAAGAGCCCTAATACTGCTCCAAGCAACCAGCACAAACCTACAGTAACAAGAGCCCTAATACTGCTCCAAGCAACCAGCACAAACATGCCACAGTAACAAGAGCCCTAATACTGCTCCAAGCAATCAGCACAAACCTACATTAACAAGAGCCCTAATACTGCTCCAAGCAACCAGCACAAACCTACAGTAACAAGAGCCCTAATACTGCTCCAAGCAATCAGCACAAACCTACAGTAACAAGAGCCCTAATACTGCTCCAAGCAACCAGCACAAACCTGCCACAGTAACAAGAGCCCTAATACTGCTCCAATCAACCAGCACAAACCTGCTACAGTAACAAGAGCCCTAATACTGCTCCAAGCATTCAGCACAAACCTACAGTAACAAGAGCCCTAATACTGCTCCAAGCAACCAGCACAAACCTGCCACAGTAACAAGAGCCCTAATACTGCTCAAAGCAATCGGCACAAACCTGCCACAGTAACAAGAGCCCTAATACTGCTCCAAGCAACCAGCACAAACCTACAGTAACAAGACCCCTAATACTGCTCCAAGCAATCAGCACAAACCTACAGTAACAAGAGCCCTAATACTGCTCCAAGCAACCAGCACAAACATGCCACAGTAACAAGAGCCCTAATACTGCTCCAAGCAATCAGCACAAACCTACAGTAACAAGAGCCCTAATACTGCTCCAAGCAACCAGCACAAACCTGCCACAGTAACAAGAGCCCTAATACTGCTCCAAGCAATCAGCACAAACCTACAGTAACAAGAGCCCTAATACTGCTCCAAGCAACCAGCACAAACCTGCCACAGTAACAAGAGCCCTAATACTGCTCAAAGCAATCAGCACCACTTTACTCCATTAATAATAGCTACCTCATTGCTCCAAGCTCTGTTTTACTCCATAAACAAGAACCCTTACACTGCTCCGAGCACCCAGCACCATCTTACTCCAATAACAAGAACCCTAGTACGTCTCTAAGCACAGTCTTACTCCATTAACAAAAGCCCCATATGGCTTCAAGAAACCACCAATCAAAGCAAGAGTGGAACCCCAAAAAAGCATTCAATGTAATAACAGTCTCAAAAGAATTTTGTTTGAGAGTCCCTCATCCACTGGTGCCCACTAGTGGCATCACCAGTGTTTATTAGTGGTATGCTTCATGATTGAGTCATCTTTCCAGGTACCCAGTGTGCCAGGGTGGGCCCAAACATCATGAAGATGGAGCGTTCCTAGATAGTCTTGAGTTGGGGGGGTGGGGGGAGCTCTAGGTTAAAAAACTAAAATTACCTCCAACTGCAAGTTAGTTTTATTATTCACCAGATTTGGGATAAGGTTAAAAACAGGAAGAGATGTACACATAGAAATGAGTCAATGATTCCTTCCATCTGTCAAGGTCAATGATCTACATGTTTCAGCCATGTGTGCCAAACGGATCTTGTGGCTTTCATCAGGACCTATATCAAACAGATCCCCAGCGCAAACATCAGGACAGTATCCTACTATCAAAGCTGCAGTGATATGACATAGATGAAAATCACTTACTGATCTTGGAGGGTACAATACCGCTTGCCAAATTTTCACCTTCAGAAGAGGCTCTCTACACTCCATAGGGTACAATGGAGGCAGGTGGTTCCTGTAGTCAAACAGTCGTCACCTACTTTCACCTACTCGATCCCCCACACCCTGTATACAGTTGGACGTAAGTTTAGTTCATTTAGCCTCAGACCCCCCCTAACTCAAGAATATCTAAGAACGCTCCATCCTCATGAGGGTTGAGCCTAAACCCACTCCGGCACACTGGGTACCTCGAAAGATGACCCATTCTAGTCACATTCTCCATCCGTGTGGGGTTGGTTTGAACATTTCTACCATGGCTGATTTTGTTTTCCAGTCAACCAGCCCATCTTGCTGCCTTACGAGAGCTACCGCACAGTTCAAGGGCAAAAGCACAACTTTATGCGAGTACAACCATCTAACTGAACCAAAAACCATCTAATTACTCAAACCAACCATCAATGCCAACACCACTTCCCATGATAGATACCCGAAGCCACAAATATGGATGGCTTCGAGAGGCGGCTCTATGATTTTAAACACATTATTCGGCTCCCACGAAGGAGGTGTCAGGTGCACTGGAGGAGAGGTCCTACCGGGTCCTTCTAAAACTGTGTTCAAAATCCGTTTCCAAAACAAGGGAGCAGCTGACCCTTCGTCCTTTTACAACCGGAAGCCATAGATGTCTGATGTAACCAAACACGCACACGCTAAATGAGGTGAATATGATACATTTCATCAAACAGGAGGAAAAAGCCATACCCAACCCCATCTTGTTTTCGGACGACACTGGTTTCTACACCGAAAGATTCCTAGTTTCTTATAGACTTTCTGCAAGATTTACGGCAGACAGATGTGCTGAAATTCTACGACTTACAACCCATGCTCCCAATTTCAGACTCTCAGGACTGCGATGAAGAATCTGCCCTTTTTATCTTAATATGAGGTCCTTTGATGGACATGTCATTCCCAGGTATGAGCAACCCACACATAGCACCATGTCTGTAGCTCTCCTCCAGAGGAAGACCTTATGAATAAGGGCAGATGGTTGAAACTACTTGGAGCATAGGGCTAAAGGAAAATAATTGCTCAGAGACCCTTCTGTAGGAATCTTAAAGTTAATTTGTTTGTTAGTGTTTGAGGGCCTCATATCTGGGACAGGTCTTCTAACACTGGTGCATCTATCACTCATTCCTGGCATTTTGCAAGCGGTGACTTAAGTCGGTGAATATGTTATTCTCCACAGCACCAATTTCCTCTGGGTGGCCAGCACCATAACCCCCTTGATTCCTTGGACAGCTGGTTGGAGAGTTTCCCTTGTTCTTTGAGGATGTAGAACACCATTGTGGGACTGTGTATACTAATCAGTTCCGGCGTGGTCAATGTTTAGTGCCAGAAGGACTCTATGACAGAGCTGCTGCCCTGAGCTCCAGATGGTTCGTGTTCTGCCTGATTTCTTTGCAATCAATTTTTAATGAATGAGTAGTATTTCGTCCAAATGTGTGAATATCCCCAAAGCTTTAGTGACACGTCTGTCACGATGGTAAACTACACTCACAGTTCTTTGAATGTTTTTCCTTTCTTCAAGTTGCCGGAGCTCCCAAAATGCAAACAGTTATGTGTCTCTTGGGGCACAACCAACACACCATTCCTCCAGACACCTGTGCTCTGCCTCCCTCGACCCCTACCCCCGCATCCGCAGAAGCAGCAGTGATGGACGCTCCTTCTAGCTCGCCGCAAAGTCCTGGAACAGCCTCCCCCTCCAACTCCGGACCTCACCCTCCCTTAAGGAATTCAGAAAGGGACTCAAGACCTGGTTGTTCAACTGATCCCACCTGAGCAGCTGGGCTCGCCGCACGTGGATACCCTCGCGGGTGAGTAGCTGCGCTTTAGAAATCCAGATTGATTGATCCTAGTTTCCTCTGATTGCATAAACCTATCAGTCTTCCCAGAACATTGTATGTCCTTGTGGTATGAGGCGTGAAAAATGTTGGGTATTTTCTACAGCACAGGTGTTTGTGATGCCGAAATATGTGTTTTGACATTGATGGCTGTTCTCAAACTGGGTGGGGGATGCCTTTTGTATTATAAAGTGTAGGACTTGCACTGCCGAGTGATGCTGGCAGTTCAGTCCATGGTGACCTGTCCTGACCTTTCCTTTTATAAATCATGTACAGACTCTAGTCCAATGGGATGGACCAGACCTGCCAACTCACACTGCGGCACTGTGTGACACACGATATCCGCTCCCATCACACAGTCACCTGGTGAGCAGCCGAAATCACACGGTGGCAGAGAAAAGGAGCTGAAAACCGCTGTAAATAGTGGATTTCAGCTTGTTTTCCGAGGCTTTGAACTGTTGACATCCATCAAGGGGTGTGAAAACACCCCAGGACATCGGCACCAGCCTCAGCAAGCTTTATTATTATTTTTTTTTGGATCATCGTTACACAAGCCACACAACAGGGCTCTACTATTCCCCACCTTTGCATCATCGTTACACAAGCCACGCAAAAGGGGACAATTTTTCCTCACCTTTGCATCACAATTACATAAACCTCATGACAGGCAGTGCCTCATTTGAGCTGGAGGAGTCTACTTGCACTCATTTTTGGGGACCGGCACTTATTTTTCCACATCAAAATTTTATTGATAGCAAGAGAGAGAAAAACACACAAAGCAGAAAGACTGAGGAAGAGAAAGACGTAAATCCTGTTACAAAAGGAGAAAGCAGGAACTGGCAAGAGTGAGATAAAAGGGCCGGGAGTGTCTGGTAGTGGATTAAAGACGCATGAGGTGGATTTAAGACGACCAGCCTTGGCAGTGGCACTGGAAGGCATCTTCTGAGCAGAGTTTTGGGCACCAGCACTTACTCTTTAACAAACTAAGCACTGGTGACAGGTTACTTTTCTTTCTCATCTTTGCATCACAATACGCAAATGCACTATACTTCTCCAAACACCCAAGAAGTTTAACCTTTGTGGCAGGACACTCTTCTTCCCCACCTTCACAACACCAAACACTAGGGCATGGCTGAACTTCTCCTAATTGCACACCAAACAACAGATGCTCCATTTGCCCACATGGGCAACACCAAGGACACACAATGCAACACAGTATTCTCCTTCCCCACATTTGTGTGCTCACAACCAGTATGTAATTCCAAAATAACACTCCGATGGGTATGTTTTTCCAAGCTGCTAACCAGACTCTCTCTGGTAACACGCATGTAGGGTCACACTACACATGCACAATGTGTATGTTTAGACTAGAGGTGGGCAGTGGCGTAGCAAGGGGGGGGGAGTTTTGAGGGCGGTGGCCTCCTCCTGCTCTTGCTTGCTGTCTCGGGCGGCAATCGCCAGCACCTCCCCCCCACTCTTCAATGCAAACGCAGGGACCACCATGGGCAGCCAAAGAGCTTGCTATGCCACTGGACGTGGGCGAGTTCTGAAAGCTTGAGGCTCAAGCCTAAAGCCTGAGTGTGGCTCAGCTCGAGGTCCTGTTGGAACTACAAGCCTATAAGGAGCCGAGCTTTCATGTGGCTTCTGCCTGCCTTCTTCCTTGTGCCCTGGGTGTGGCGTTATGACCAGGGCTGTCGACTTTGGATCTGGGGCAAATCACTTAAACAATGAATGGTGACCTTGTGTAATGTAATGGATGCTTATGTAAAGCACTCCAATACATTCGGGTCGCGTTCGTGCTTCATAAAAACTGCAGACAATGCACAAAGAGGTAAAAACAAAGTCTTAACATTAGGAAAGACAAATATATACCCATTCACTGGCTAATTTGTACTTAGTGTATTAAAAAAACATGGATAAATCGCAGCTTCCCTGCTTAAATTGTGTGATCTAAGGTAAATATTTTATTTCGCCAAAATTCCCTTTTCTTCATGATCAGGTATGAAAGCACTTCAAATATGTACATACAGAATACCAATTGTACAAAAACTTATTGTGTTTGATTTAATGGACTCTAATGAGGCTCTATAATAAACTGAACTATGTACAGGGTTTAGATGAGTCTGGTGGCTTAGTGGACTAATGTGTCCACTGTGGGGGCATATGTTCGCCCTCATAGTCATAGGTTCAAATCCTGGCGAGTCCACTCAGCCTTTCATCCTTCTGAGGTCGATAAAATGAGTACCATTGAGTTGGGTACCGATAATCATCTGTTATTCAGCACCAAGATACCCTTGGGTGAATGTGTGCTTTACAAATGCACATGTTATGATGATTGTCTTGCCTCTTGGTTTACTAATGGTTCATGTTTAAAAACTATCTCTTTTAATAAAATACTTCTTAGATCAGTGCTGTAATGTGACGTATTAATGTCAAAGCTTCCACGTGCTAAAGAAATGTAAAAAAATAATTTTGAACAGACTTTATCATATTTTATGTGATGTTTGCTCTATGATTTAAATAGCAAACATTTTCAGGGCTCGCCTTTTTTTTTGTTAGAGTTTTATATAGTGCGAACTAGACCCGAAGATATCAGGTATCAGAGCACTTTACATGAGCACCAGTTGCGTTACAGACGGACACATTCAATTTTTTGGGGCCCGGGGAGATGAAGTGATTTGCCCAGAATCACAGGATGTTGAGCGTTGTTGCTGAGACTTGAACCCGGTTCCTCAGCCTCGAGGTCGACCGCTCTAGCCGCAAGGCTATATCCTCTCCCCATTTGTGCACGGGCTCTAAGATCCGAGCCAGACCCTTGGCTTGGCTCTGGATCGGCTCTCCCCGTTAATCAGTTGGCTCGCCCACCTCTCGTTCAGACATGAGCCTTCAGGAGGACACTGTCCTGGCTTCCCTAATTTACCACATACGCACCAGGCTGTGTCTGTAACCTAAGGGCCTAAAATGAAGTAAAGAACATACCTCCAACCTGAGTGGCTCCAGACTCTTGGGTGAAGACCCTGCCCTCCAGCTACAACAAGCGGCTCGTGCATGGCAGCATGGTAAGGGTAAACAGAAGTAAGGCTGTCACCTGCCGGCCTTTTACAGACATAGCCGGTATTTTTAGATTAAGGTCAGCAAAAAAGTGTGGAAAACGAGCAAATGCCACTACTGTTCCCTGTTGATATGTAACTTGAATTGAAGAAATACAAAAAGGAATCACTTCAAAAGTATTTGTGTTGTCTCAACTATCCCCCCAGAATCTGGAGACAGAGGCAACAGCCTTCAAACTTTAGAAACAAGCCTTCTGTGATTCCTATCACGGGGGAAATGCAGGGTGGTCTAAATGGCCAACCTGGCCCTGACCCCATGATGGAAGATGTCACTTTATGTGGGGCAGGGTTCTAGACTTCTAAGTGACAAGTAGGACACAGTTTGCCACTCCTAGATAGAACATATGCTAGATGTGAACGGCAGGGAGTCTAAAATCAACACAGGCAGCCACACCTTGGTGCTAGGTCACTAGTGTTACTGCCACCACAACTGCCTGATTCTGTGATGTGTGACAACTTGGGAAAATTCTGCATTAAAATTCTCTCTGAACCCAGGAGCTCTAAAGAGGATGATTCCCAGAGTGAAACTCATGTCAGACGTTCAGATCTTGTGGGGAGTCATATCAGACGCAATTCTTCAGCTTCCTGGCCCATCACACAGGAACGGGCTACTCTTCATAATCAAAGCATGTTGAACAATTCCGAACATAACCACTAGATGGCAGCAGTATACAAAGCGTTTGATTCAGAAATAGATTCGTGCGCCAAAACCTTTGATGTCTGTGAAAGGTAAACAAAAGAAATGCGATGCAGCGCGCGCAACGAAATTCGTTTTATTTATTTAATTGTTTACTTACCTCCGTTCATCCATATTCCGGTGTTTACTACCCCCCACCCTGCCCCTCCCCCGCCCCGCCTCACCGCCCCACGGAACTCCCTCCACGGGCCGCTACTGATTTTCACCACTCCTTATTACATGACCTTTTTCCAATTAAAATGTGCCTCAATCTGCTTTGTTCCACCAGTGGAAATTAATCTATTTATTTTCACATGTACTAATGCTGAGCTATCACCCAGCCACTGCTGCCTTCGTTCTTCAGCCCCTGCCGCCTAAACTCACAACCACACTTTTGTCTCATCCCCACTTCCTTCCCATCACACTAAGCCCACCGCATTCTTTATTTATTATTTTTTGCCAAAAGTATCTGTCATAATGGCTCCCTAATTCATCTATGGACAAAGATCTTTCAACAAAATCTAGATAGTAGCATATGAGCATTTACTTCAGTCATATCACCTTAACAGCTTATATGTTTGTAAACCATTGCAATAGCCTTATGTCAGGATTCCCAGTGGGGACCATTTTGTTTTCAAAAAATGATGCATAGTCTGGATGCTGTTCAAGTTTGTTTTTTATTTTTGTGGTCCAATATGTCTCAAAGATTCTGGCAACATTGCTGAAGGGGATCACACAGAAGCTAACGATTTAAGCTCAGCACCGCTTATTTATGATTGCTGAACGTTTAATTATTATTATTATTACTGTATTTATATAGCCAGGACCGGAGTAGCGGAGTGCCTCATATAAAACAAGATTACACAGAACTGGTTAGCAGCACAGATAACACTGTGTACATGTCTAGAAGAAGCGAGATATAAACTACAGATGGTGTCCAAATAGTCATATCTGCTTTTAAGTATCTCCATAGGTGACCTAAGGTGCAACTTGGCCAATGAAATGGGTAGAGCTTTAGTTTTACTGCTAGTGGTGTGGGATCTTAACACTGCTGAGGTTTAGTACTACTGACTTGCGTACAGCTGCACTTACAGGCAGATCTGAGAACGATGAACAGAAAATCTACTGTATTCTCCTGTTTTTAAAGGCAGCATAGATGGTAGAGAGATTCTGTGTACATTTCACCATTTCTTGGCAATGCGGATTAATTGTAACTATTTCACGCAGAGCCCTGAACTGTGTGCCTACATAATATGACGTGTTAAAGGAAAGGCAAGCGCTTGTATGCAATAACACATAAAAATGCAATACATTACTTTCAAAATGCAACAAGAGAACAATTACATTTTAGATTTTCAAATATTTCCTACGCACAAGTGACCAAAGATGTTTGGCTTGCTAGTTGCCCCTTCACAAAGGATCGTAAATGCCTTCTCAATGCACTCCACAACAGTAAGTACATTTTAGATTGCATGACACCTCAGAGAAACATTGCTATAAAGGATTTTTCTTCCACCATCCAGGGTCCATTAGGTGCCTTATAACTGAAATTGACAATCTCATCAGCCTAACACAAGTAATTGCACATAAAATCACACTAAAATACATATATAATATGAGCACAGACATTCATTTCCAGATAGCTTATTAAAAAGATGAGACTAACAGCTGTACAAAAGGGCCACAGAATACCAATTTCCACTGAAAGCAATCATTCTATAAAGCCACAGATCTGCTGAAGGACAGGGCTGCTCGACTGGAGCCAAGCAGGGTGATTTTCGAAGTTCCCTCCTGCACCGAGTGCCCCAGCAGCTACAATCACACAAACAAGGCGCCCCTTCACACAACAGAGGGGAGCAGGTCGGCTTACACCCGTCAGGCAAAAAGATGACCTGTCTTTGAAAATTCCACATGAAGGCACACGGCGGAAACAGAGCCACCCGGAATCGAGGCATGCGTCACCTGGGTTGTCAAAGCTTTATTTATGGGTCATTAACGGGCACCGAGGTTACATGAAAACAAATTATGGTCACGTCAGTCGTACAAATGAGCTTTCTGCAATTTAGTGTTATTGCACGTTTCTGTGCAGTAACAAGGCACAGGAAGCGAGATACATATTCAAAAATGCCGGAATGTTACCGGGGCTCGATACAGTTAACAAATTGAACAGTTAATAACACAAACCTGTAATTACAGCCCGGCGAGGTACAGGAACGGTGCAATTCATAAGTAAAAGGGGACCGGCAACGCTAGCAACATATTCAAACCGCTAGACCTCCGGCCGGCTAGACTGCACGCTGATGTAGCGCCTTATGTGCGAATTTAGCCTCTCGGCGCTATTAAAAGAATAGCATGACAATCTTGCTGAACAATATCATATTTCAAAACACATCCCATGGATTCCATCAATCAATGTTGCGTCCAGTTGCCGAAATACTGCGATAAATGCGGCTGCCCGCGGCCCCCGCAGGGGGCCACCCTAAACGGGCGGCCCCTTTAGTGCCATTTGGGCACTTCCCCACCCCCCAATGATGTGCGGGACTCAAGGAGGAGTCCCCCTACCAGACGCGTCACTTCCGGCACGCAGAGGAGGTGGGGAGGTATTTATGCCTCCCCCCGGCCATCTTGGCGTCCTCTTTGCGCCGGACACGCCGTCTGGAGGGGGTCTCCTCCTCGAGCCCGGCCCGCATTCAGACACGCCGTCTGGACGTCCGTGGCCGGAGCTGCTATGCGGTGAGTCCGTGAGCCCCCCACCCCCCCTTCTATCCCTCGCTCCTTGGCACCGCCCGGCCATAGCTTGGCCTGGTGTCCGCCCGATGAGGAGGGGGTGTCATTCAGCTCCCCGGTCCACAGTCAGGCTCACTAGAGCAGACGACGGCGGTGCGGTCAGGGAGGCACCTGGGGGGCGAGTGGTCTTGGGTGAGGCGTCCGGGCATCTCCCACCCCCCCGTTTCGCGCGCACCGTGACGACGATTAGGATCCATTGGTGATCCTCCAGGAGCGGCAATCACGGTGAGTGCGATCCCCCTCCCCCAACAGGCACTACGGGTGTCAAGTGCTCGGCAGCCGCCGCAGGTGATGGTCTGCCGCAGAGGGGAGGGGGCTTGGCACAGCTGCCGGGGGTACGGGCCCGGCGCCTGGCGTGCCGCAGCCTGGTCATGTCATGGGTTGCCCAGCGGGGATCCCTGGTAGGCTCGTGGTGTTAGGAAAGAGGCTCCTAAGCGCGTGCACCACAGTAGTGCCACCCACTCCGAGCCAACCCTAGTGCGAGGCAGACCCCCACCCGGCATTAACTGGTGGCGGCGGGCGGCTCCAGCACCCCCGGCCTCTGTTCAGCTAATCTCCCACTTTGGCGCCAGACACGCCGTCCGGCGGGTCGTGCTGTTGGTCCATTGCTGGACATGCGGTCCTGAGGTCGTGCGGTCGGTCGCTTCTGGTAGTGAGGCGAGTGCGGTCACCCCCCTCCCACCACGTAAGGCCATGGCCGGTGTGGGAGCCCTCCTAGCTGCATTCTTTGGCCCGGCCCCGCAGCAGGTCCGCTGGTGTCGGTACCTGCGGGTGGGCTGCTGGCGAGGGATGGGGATGCTCACATCACGCAGGCGACCGATCGGCCGTAGACAGAGGAGCGTCTCTAGCTCCTCTCACCATTCCTAGCACGGCACTGATTGGTAAAGGCGCTTGCCCTGGTTGAAGGCCCTCGCTTGTGGCTTGGGTCTATAACTGGGAGAGAGGGCCCTTACCAGCTGGTATAGCCCCCGGCAGCAGGCCTTTTGCTGTGGTGCAAAATGACAACGTCGGGGCTCTAGTGGAGACCGTGGAGTGGCAGAGGGCCAAAATGGGAGACTATTGCCCTCTGCTCCAATACACCAGCCTGTGTCTGCCCCCTCGGTGGGATGGTCCACCATCAGTACAGCCCTCCTGTTTCAGGCTGGACTGGCTCACAGGGCCTCCTCCCTTTACAGGCCCACACTTCCAGCGCCTACTGGACATTAGAGAGAAGGCCTTTAACAGCCAGAAGTGCCCTGAAGCCACATTACACTATCTAGCTTTATTTCAAGCTACAGCGTTCATCAGTGTGGAAAGTGGAAAGAGCGCGTGTTTTATACTTTGGACTCCCAGGTCTTCGAAGAGAGATCAGACTTCACAAAGGTGGCCACGTCATCAGGTGCCATCCCGAGGCAGTGCCCCCTGTGGCAGCCTCGTCTCCCCTGTAATAAGCACTGCTCCTGCTGAAGCCCACGTACCATTAATAACTGTGGATATTATATTATAAGACTGTATTTATATATACAGTTGGTATTTTAAATACTCGTGCCGGTTATCCCCTGCTTATGATCGAACCCTAGGTGCAAATCAGGTTGTGGCGTAAGAGCTTGCGCTGACAACTTAGGCGCTCAGTAGCGGGTTTGAGTCTCAGCCTGGGCTCATCATCCTGCGGTTCGGGCTGAATCACTTAAGCGCCGGGCCTACCAATAATCAAATGCCAATGCCATGTTGGGGTTCTTGTGAAGCCCTTCGAGTCAGCAGTCTGATCCCTCATCTCCTTATTGCAGCCCGGATATTATAAGCTTGTCTATACTACCCTCCAAGCCAATTATTGCTTCATTTGTATAGCCAATATAATATCTACCACTGGTATTGTGGTAACAGAACCAAGGGCTGCCCTGCTTGCAGTGTGTTAATATATGCCAGTGAATCCGGGATTCAATCATGAAAGAGTTAGGGTTTTGCCCATTTGGATCCCTTAATAACTCTCACATGATTTGCAAAGGTTGAAGTGTTTGCGCTAATGTTTTGTCCAACAAAAATTTCCACATCTTTAGCTTTTTCAGACTAGAGGTGGGAAAGCCTAGTTGCGCATGAGAAATTTCAGCTACCGTACTTGCGACTGCCCTGGTGACGTTTGTGGGCAAGTTGTTGGACCCAAACACCACTCGCTCAAGAATAAATGATTAAATTACAGAACAGTGCACTGGTCTGTCAACTCCACTCCCCACAAGACCATTTACAAATTGATACAGTGGTATGATTTATGCCTATAAATAATGTTAAATAAACAGATCCCACTGTTTCTGTTTTAGTCTCCAGTCATCCTATCTGAGTAGTGCTACTCCAAGAATTGGGATGCTATTTTACCATTGCTAGGTCTGCCTTGACAACGTAGCTGCGTGCACTCCCATTGCTACCAACTCTTCATAATATTCAGAGTTGACTGTGACTCACTGAGAGGCGTAGTCGCCTATCTTCAGGGGGGGTGCTTTAGCACCAGATGGCACTGCCCCATGGTTGTGCTTTACGTTCGGTCAAAGGTGTCTACAGCTTGGCATGCTGGAGCCTACAGCGAGCATAGTGGGAGCAATCCGCAGTAGGAAAACTACAGAGTCGGGCGCGATCTGATAGGCCCCAAAGTGTAGCTGCACGATTTAGAGGAGTTCAGGCAGAGGTAGTGTGGACTTGTGCGATAGCTGAAGAAGTAAGGACACCCAATTGCCCCGGTGTTCCTCGGCAATTTGTTTAATTGCCTGGGTACTTGCGTTGCTCAGGCACGGGGTGGCGCAGATCAGGCAATGTCACATGATGTATGTGGGTGGGGCGTGTGCTATTAGGAGTACGCTTAGGGGCCCGATCGTTGGTCGCAGCGCCCTTATTTGGATGTACTGGGAGCATTTTGTTTACAAAAATGTGCTCACTTGCCAACTGCTATTCACGTGTCTTTTGTATGTTTCCCCCCATGGGGATGTAATTTAACTGGGGCACTTGCGTTTCCCAGGCACAGGATAGCGCAGAACATGCAGCGTCACAGGATACGTTTGATGGTTCACAGACACGCTTTGGCTGCTGGATTATATGGTCGCAGCGTCCTTGCTAGGTGGAACAGCCCTAGTTGCTGCATAAGGGCGATTAAACCGGTGTTCACTTCTGCATGAAATGAGTGTTAGAGCGACGGGAAGTCGTCTTCAGCCTTCATTATTCGCAAGGTGCACTCTAGGTTTATGTAGGGGGCCTTGGTTAAGGTGGGGTCCTTTCAGCGGGGCCTTTGTGTGTGACCTGCACAGCATATTGGTTGGTTGTGGTGCCTTTCCTTGGAGTTGGGATGCTTGGTACAAACTCCGGCTTGCCCCGTTGGCGGCTGTGGGGAGCGTGCGCTGTGAACTATCGGTTTAGTTTTATTGCATTGAGTGAAGACTTTGCTGCTTTTACAACAAGGTCCCTGTGCCACCAAGGGATGGAACATGTGTACATCTCGCATGGCGCCTCCAAGCCCGTAAATGCGCACTAAAGCTGCCTTAACCTTAGTGGTCTTAGAGTTTCTCGTTGGCCTAATGGGTGTAATTACTGAGGTCGATATGTCTCCCTCATCTTCATTGTTTGATTTTGCTCGCAAGAAAGTGCCAGGCATAGTCATCTAAATGTCACTCATAGAGGTTTTGGAATTATGAAAATGTTAGGCATAGCAATCTGAAACATTGGCAGCTATGGATGGGGGCGGCTAGCTCTTGGTTGGCTATGCAGCTGAGCTATAATTGTGGCTGTTACCTGATGCAACTAATAAGCATTGACTAAGCCAATAGATGGGCTTGTTGTAGGTGCAGTGCTCCTTTTGTAATAAAGATAGGGATGCAATGACAGCGGCTAAATACCAGGCAAGGGCGAGGCACCGCCTTCCTCAACACGCGTGGGGGTGCTGACGCGTTAAAAAACAGGACATCATGGAGGTTTGAGGTCAGGAGTGCATATACTTGTAATCAACAGCACAAGCTGTAGTACTACCAGCTGCTCTGGGGCCAAATTATTGGGGGCACCTGTTTGCAACAGCCTTTAATTGGCACAGCTCAGCTCTTTCATGCCCACTGTGGGGAAGGTTACTGAAAGTGCACTTAATTGACACCAAAGCTTTAGACCTCTATTCTGTCCCACGAGGCCTAGTAGTGCTCCAACTAAGTCGGACGCTATTGAGAATTTGAAAACATGGCGACTAACATTGGCACGATCGCCGAACCTCACGTGCGCCTTTCAAATCCAGTTTCAACAGCATAGGTACTAGGGGAGAAATCCCGGCATATGGGATTTGGTTGACCACAAAGGAGAGAACTGGTTGACATGTTGCCTATGGCATTGAATTGGACGACATCCACATAGAAACAGGTGGATAGGGCATGGGTGCATGTGGCACATTTGTTAATGGTGCAGGATAATTATTGTTTTACTCTAAGAAACTGGGATCTCATGCCCATGTGCTGTCGTTTTTGGCCGTCTATTACCAGCCCAATGGTGGGAAAGTACAATTTTACATTTACTTGGTGCTGTGTTATGCTAAGTACAGTTCCTACCAGCAGCTACAGAGTGTGCTAACTGAGCTGTAGGACGGTGGCCCGATTGCCCTTGTGAGTTATGTAATCCCTGTGATGTCATGATGAGCTTTGTTAGCACAGGGTAATAGGGGCAGATGGAACTAAGTTTCTCTTGTATGGACGATACGAAGGGTAATTAAAATAACTTGGTATGGAGTCTCTTCGGTAGGTGCCACTGTGGGAGTGCGGTTGGCACATCAAATTTACACTGCCTCTGGGATAAGCCAAAGTCTCTGCCTAGCCACCTAGGGGTGGCAGGTGTCAGCTTAAGTGTGTACTCCCTGCTGACTAGAGAGGTGGGTTCGGCAAGGCTTAGGTGCATACCCTAGGCAACCAGAAACTCCTTTTACAACTGGTGGAGACAGCCTAGGAGTTGTTTGCAGTCCATCCGCAACCGACCCACAGGGGAATGTTTTAGGCCACAAAGGTTGTGGAGGGCTCTTGTGTGGGAGCCTGCTGAAGAGCTAAGGTCAGGCTAGGATGTATCATGCTTTCGCCGCACTGTTGAGTCCCTATCACGAGCGGATTGTATCACGGTGAGCTGGCGGTGGGTCAGGAAGCGCCAAGGCGTCAGGAGCACTGAGTGGCTCACAGCCAGATGCGGTATTCGATGCAAGGGGCATCGGTTAGATTAGAGCCCTACTCAGAGGTACCGCCTTAAGTACTTGGAGGTCTGTTGGCAGCGCCTTTCAATGGAAGCCATTGTCTAGCGGGCTGCTCTGAGCAGAGCATTTGCAGGCGTAAGTAAGAGTATCAGCGACCAGTTCAAAAGTGCATCTTTCACTAATTTACTCAGATAACTGGGACAGGAAGTAAGGTGGGCTGGATAACTCTTTCTGCTCCCTTCATTGGCACATCTTGTCGGGAGTGATTGTCAAAAGGGATTGCACTTCAGCCAGGTAATGTTAGCACCCTCCACACCTAGCCGATTGTTTAAGGTCACCCAGGGCCGCTTTTACACAGCCCAGTATTAGGCCCTTATGGGTCAGTGCCATGACTTACTAAATTGAACTGAACAGGAGGCGTGACCGTGGGTTACACTAGCAGAAGTTTGGGGAGAGCTAGATTCCACCTTTGGTAAGGGTGTAGTTTTAGTAGAGGGAGTTGGCACTCTTATTTGACCAGGGGTTCGATGCTACACGAGGGCATTACCGTGTTGCGGCCAGAGCACGGGCATTGTGTGTTTCTAAGGGGGCAGCAAGTGAAGGCAAGGCTCTTTCCAAATCTGGCACCAGAACACAAGGTAGCCAGGGCCTACTTGTCTGTTGGGTGATTTGTGTAGGCACCTGTGTAGTTGTCACCCCACGAAGGATTGAGTTGTCTCCAACAGTGGGCACAATACATATATTGTTTTTAACCAGATTTGACACCAGTAATGTGTTCACCGGGGTATATCAATCAAAGGGGGCTGTGTAATTGTCTGGTCAACGGTGCGGAGTAAGTGCACTCTGAAACCGATGTTAGGTGGTGAGTCAAGATACGCAGGTGGTGCGATGGCAACGCAAGACTGAGCTTTTGCTGCGTCGGGGGTTCCGTATCACCAACCAGAAGGGTGCCGTGTGGCAAAACCAGTAAATATGTTTAAGAATGATATAGATGCCGGTTAGGAGAGGTTTGTCAAAGGTATTACTCTTATTGCCAGGCATTGTTAACAACCCATCCACACTAAGCCTATTGATTAGGTTCCTGGGCCGCATACACCAGCCCGGTATTAGGCACCTGTGGTTGCCGGCGCCAAATCTGGCACCAGAACATAAGTAGTCAGGGCCTACTTGTCTGTTGGGTGACTTGTGTAGGCACAGGTGTAGTTGTCGCTCCACAACTACACATGAGGGGTGAGTTGTCTCCAATAGAGGGCACAATGCATATATTGTTTCAAACCAGAATTGACTCCATCATCGTGTTCACCAGGGTCTAGCAATCAAAGAGGCCTGTGAATTTGTCTGACCAACGGCGCGGATTAGTGCACTCTAGAACCGAGGTTAGGTGACACAGGAGGGTGATTCGAGATACACAGGTGGGTGACGGCAACGCGAGCCTGTCCGCTTATGCTGGTTAGGAGGTTCCATATCACCAACCAGAAGGGTGCCATGCGGCATAACCGTGTATATGTTTAAGAATGACATAGATGCCAGCCAGGAGAGGTTTGTCATAGGCATTACACTCATTGCCAGGCATTGCGAACAACCCATCCACACCAAGCCTGTTTTTAGGCTTCCTGTGCCGCTTACACACAGCCCGGTGTTAGGCACCTGCAGTTGTCAGCGCCAGGAGTTACTAAATGACAACTGTACCGTGGTCGTTCTTCTGACCGGGCAGTACTGCCACGGCCTCCAAGGGCCAACCAGTCAGATACCAGTAGCAGTGAGTGTGGCTTGCCCCCTGTGCAGTTGGCGGGGGAATTTATTTCCATGTACAGGCTTTACTAAACGTGCTCCTAGCAGGTCTCGTGGGTGAGTGGGTTTACTGTTTTGAATAAGGAATAAAAAGGAGCATGGCGTGACACATAGACTATTAGGAAGTAAATCCGGGAGCTGGTACCTTTTCACACGGTTTCCGGTGGAGGGCAATTAAGTCCGGGATAACCAAGTGTACCGGTTGTAGTGCCTTGCATCCTGGGTCAAAGCGGGTTGGCTCATAGGGGTGTCTAGGATCGTCCAGGCACACCCTGCAGGTTAGGATGCTAAGAACTGCACGTTGCCACTATTTTTAGTGCAACAAATTGGTCCCTCCCTAAGCAAATCAAGGTCTTATGGTCAGATGTACAACATACAACCGTTCACTCCAGTTTCCTGAAGGCAGTCTGTTAGGAGAGGTGTCGATCGGGACGCCCTGCGCCAGGCCGCGGACATTGCACGGGCGACACAGCAGATAGGGTGCTGTCAGGCGAGGGTGCTTGCGGGCTAGGTGGCCAAGCAAGATAGCAGAACCAATTCCAAGGACCTCTCTCCCCCACCGGACTGCCCGAGACTGAGTGCAGGGGGATTTGCAATGTTACGGGTATTTTCCCGCCCATACAGGGGCAGAGGGGTACATTGCAGGTATCGGCATAAATAGAGTGGAGGCAAGACCTACAGACTATGTGCACCAGTAGCCGCAAGAGGTTGGCGTTAAGAGCAAAATCTCGCAGCGGCAAGGTATCCAGGTGGCATGCGCCAGCTGGTTAGGCCAGAATGTGTGCTGTGGCTCCAATAGCGGTTTGAAATATGTTTGGAGCACCATCACTGACAATTCCAGAGCACACTATGCACCTCGGCCCAGTAGGTGTAGGCCATAGGCTCATGTGCGGCTTGTTCCCTGGAACAATAGGGCAATATTCCCTGGAATATCAAGGTACTAGGTCATTAGCTGGGTTGAACATCAAGGGTCACAGCTGGTTAGCAGGTATGTGTGTATCTGTCATCGAGCTTTAGTTAAACAAGCCTGGCAGGTGGCGTAAGTTGTCACTCCAAATGGTTGATGTACTGCAGTAGTGTGCGCTAGGCGATCAGTCCTGTTCGCCATGGTTTATTAATCACAAAGGTCGGTGCACATGTCTGGTCAACCTCAACAAAGTAGGTGCACCCTGCTCCCTGGGCGGGTTACGGGTTGCTTCAGTTAAGCAGGAAATGCCCCGCCCGCATAGCCAGAGTATATAGCCTGGTTGTGGAAGCGGTCTTCAAGCATGTGTGCTGCTGTTCCAGGTATTGGGGAAACAGGTGTTTGGGAGCACGAACTGCTAGAAGGCCTGCAACTTCAGGTTGCAGGAGGTGGGAGCCACATCAGCTTGAAGGGTAATACAGCGATGTTTAAGGGTAGAGCTCCCTCCTGGGAGTCCATCACATTCTTGCAGCGCATGTGAGGCACTGGTACATTCCCAGAGAAGGATAAACCGCTCCAAGCGCAAGTTTGCAGAACAAGGGGCTTTGGCTTCATCAGGCATGAGCTATGCCGGGCGAACACCAAAGGTTAATTTGACAATGTTGGGGTGCACTTGCACAGGTGGGCTTGGATCTGTTCCTCTGGACATGAATGAGGCCCGGGAAATTGCAGGTTGCAGTGAGAAAGGAGCTGTTTTGGTGGGGGGCTCTCTAGGCGACGGGGGCCGCCTCCAGAGCTGTGGAGGAGTTACAGGGCGATCTGGAAGCAAATGGGTACAGAAGAGTACCTCTGCAAGAGCACAATAGGGGTGCCAGAGCCAAATCCCAGGAGCCTCATGGGAGGGTCCTGGAACAATTACGTCGGCGCCCCGTTAGTCCTTCGGGCGGTTGTGGGCCTGAACAACCGGGGGCTTGCCTTGCTACGCTCCGCCCTGAAAGGGGCGTGAGTAATAGGGACCAATGTGTCACGTGATCCAGTAAGGGGATCACCCCCATAAGGGTAGCGCTGATTGGTTACTCCACAGTGCTTGGCTCATCAGGCGGGCAGGGCAGCATAGGTTGGTACAGCTGCCTGCCCTTGGATCGCCCGTAAGATAACCCACCATATTGCATACTTTTGTATGGAATAAACCTGCAGCACTAATTTTCCCAAACAAAAGTTGTGTTGTGTATTTATTTATGCATGCATACTCTGTTGTGGTGTGGGTGGGGTGTGTTGCCAATAATGGGACTATGCGGCTGCCCGCGGCCCCGCAGGGGGCCACCCTAAACGGGCGGCCCCTTTAGTGCCATTTGGGCACTTCCCCACCCCCAATGATGTGCGGGACTCAAGGAGGAGTCCCCCTACCAGACGCGTCACTTCCGGCACGCAGAGGAGGTGGGGAGGTATTTATGCCTCCCCCGGCCATCTTGGCGTCCTCTTTGCGCCGGACACGCCGTCTCCCACCCTACCGCTTACCCGGCGTGGGGTTGGCAGGCGAAATACATAGAACGTTGTAATGTTTTCTTTCTCGTTGCAGGAGGAGTTACAGGGCGATCTGGAAGCAAATGGGTACAGAAGAGTACCTCTGCAAGAGCACAATAGGGGTGCCAGAGCCAAATCCCAGGAGCCTCATGGGAGGGTCCTGGAACAATTACATCGGCGCCCCGTTAGTCCTTCGGGCGGTTGTGGGCCTGAACAACCGGGGGCTTGCCTTGCTACGCTCCGCCCTGAAAGGGGCGTGAGTAATAGGGACCAATGTGTCACGTGATCCAGTAAGGGGATCACCCCCATAAGGGTAGTGCTGATTGGTTACTCCACAGTGCTTGGCTCATCAGGCGGGCAGGGCAGCATAGGTTGGTACAGCTGCCTGCCCTTGGATCGCCCGTAAGATAACCCACCATATTGCATACTTTTGTATGGAATAAACCTGCAGCACTAATTTTCCCAAACAAAAGTTGTGTTGTGTATTTATTTATGCATGCATACTCTGTTGTGGTGTGGGTGGGGTGTGTTGCCAATAATGGGACTATAAACAGGGCCCCGTGATGACAACCCCTGAACAGCTCTAAGAGGCGGCCTGTAGTGAGACCCTCCCACTTCCTGCTTCCTTTTCACTAGCATCGGTGGTTTAGGTGCATGTGGGAACCACAGAAGCAGTGCGAGCAGGCAGGGGCGCAGGCACTTCAAGGAAGGCTTGCCTGCAAAAAATACCCTGCAATGACAGGCCCGTGGCAATTAATAGCAAGGAAAGAATGGGGGAATTAGCGCGCTCTTTGGCGCTGCACATCTGAAGCTAACAGACCCTGTGAGTTGCCCGGCGGTGCAAGAGAGTGAATCAAGTACAAAGAATGCCAATGAAACAGGAATAAATCAAACTATCGTATGCAACTGCACAATGCTTAAAATGTTTATTACATAAGGATGCAATATGTATTCTGGGAAAACCGGTAGGCATCAGTGCAAATCAACAAACCATTTCTGTTCAGTTGCTAAAAACTGATTTAAAATACCCGCCGATGGTGGTACATTGAATGTTTTCCACGAGTGCAAAATTAACCAAAATCGTGTTTCGAGCTGCAATGGTGGGCAGTTGCAATACTCGCGGGGGTGGGGGCCGGGGGAGATTAAAATAAAAAAGAAAACTTACCTGTCCGCGCCGCCTCTGCTCCTGGGCCGGGGTCCCGCGTTGGCGCGTACAGGAACAGCCGCGTCACTGGCAGGCAACCCCTCTCAGACAATACTGACGCTGCTCCAGCAGCACCAGGATTGGCTTAGCAGGGATACTCGCCGCCCTGCCGCCCATTAGGAGACCGAGGGTTGCGGCGTTGATCAACCCTCGCTCTCCTAATGCGCAGCCGCCAGCCACAGCTAACACTAGTGTGCATGACTGGGCTGGTCGGGAAAATTCTCCGACCTAAACCCAACATGCGCACTTGTGCTGCTGCCTGCTGTGCGCTCCGCGCCACCCCCTGGTCTGACAATGCATGTCAGTCAGCATGATGCCGGACCGCCCACCCCCATCAGACTCTGAAGGGGGTGGGCGGTCCGGCATCATGCTGACTGACATGCATTGTCAGTTCAGAGCCGCCGAGGGAGCTGCGGGCGCGGCGGCTTGTGGGTCAACGCCCCAGCGCCCTAATGGACGCACCGCCACCGAGGATAAACAAGCACAGGCAGATCAGGGGATTCCAAACACATGCAGAACATGACCAGGCAAAGAAGGCACCTTGGTTCGCTCAGAGCCAGAGGGGTCTCCTGAGTCGATCGTTCAGGAGGATGTGACGTAAACGGGTGGACTGGCTCGAGCATCCTGGCTGGATGTCCCTTCACGCCCTGCACGCTGAGAACAAGAGCTCTGCAGAGGTGCCTGCGCAGGGCCAGTGCTTGTTTACATGATAAATAGTGGGGGATGCTTCAGCCCAGGTCTCCCGCCCAACCCAGCTTGCCTTTAGAGATACTTGTAAGGCAGATGAAGACACGCAATGAAGTGTCTCAGAACCGACCCTGAAACCTTTACTTTAGCCAGATTTAATTAGCAGCCAATCCTGCCCTTGGAGATAGAACCAGCCTGAGACCCGCTGTTAAGCAAGATAATGAGTCTGGCCATTTTTCCGTCTGTAAAAAAGGAAAAATACAACTTTTTGACTTCAAAAACCTTTGGAGTGTATTTCTCAACACACTGGGATGTGTTAAAAGTTTGAGGTTTTTGTTCGCTGTAGTCATAAGACAAGTGCAAAGACAGCATTTGAGGATCAATAGCGTGTTATTGTGTGTAATTAATCAGGGGCAGTGGTGTTTCAGGAGGTCATTGAGGGGGCGTGGCTTGGGATGCCAGCGCCGTGGAGGCACGCGAGGAAAGCTCCAGTCCACCGCCTGATGATGCTTTCAGGACCTTCGCAACCACCGTACATTGTGAATCGGACATGCTGGCCAGAGCTGCAGACTGAGGAGGCTGGGGACCAGGGCTTTAAGTGGGCCGGGTCTCACCGGTGCTGAGCACTGGCAGTTTTTTTTAAGGGGGCCTCGAAACGGGTCTCTATTGGGCTCTGTTTTGTGCCCTGGCACAGGCAGACATTTTTTTTCAGGACTGCAGCGACAGCAGACACATCGATGTGCGCGTGCTCACACTGCTCACTTCTCACTAGTGGAGAAGTTACGACATGACGTCATGCCAGGTGAGCGTTGTATGGGAAGGGAAATCCTTTAAAGAGAGTCATTTTCTCTCTGGATTTCCCTTCTCTTTTTGAAACTCAGGAGCAGCAACATTGTCGTGGTGTCACCAGTGCTTTAAGTGGAAGCTTTTTTAATATTATATACAAGCCATGGTTGCTGCTTATTTTTCTTATGCAACTAACAACCATTGACAAAGCCAATAGTCCTGACTTGTTGTAGGTATGATGTTACTTGTTGTATCATATATCTGGATGCAATGACAGAAACAGTACAATACCAGTCGGGCGGCACACTATGCTAAGCACAGATTTTTTGCTTATGTGTTTTTAAGCCACGCCCTTAATTACATTGGCCACGCCCCTTTGAGAGACCCCCCCAGTTTTTTCATCCCACTTAAAGCCCTGCTAGGGACTGAGTGGGCTTGGACAGCTCATCGTGCTTTCTGGCTCCTGAGATGGACACCATTGCCGACAGATCATGAAAGGAGGATCCTGAGTCGAGACAGCAAGTGCGGAGACCTGGCAGCGGTGGAAAGACCCACAAGGATCTGCCACCAGCGAGCGCCACGTGGGGAGAAACTGCAAGAGGCGCGCGCGAAGCGCTGACCGGCTGCGTCACGCAAGGGAGCAGCGCCACGCCCAATGACCGCAGCCCTCGAGCAAGGCTGACAGACACGCTGGCGTGAATCCCTGCCAAGTACACTGCACCTAGGTTAGACTAACTCATTTTAGTGCTGTGTCCACATCACTGCACTAACATGATAATATTGTGCATAATTATAGCTCCTCCATGCACAACCAGGTGCTGTAGCTCTGTGGGGTTATATAAAATCAACTGCCAGCACGCTTAATCTGCCATCGCAGGAAGTTATCATGATGAGCGCCGGGGTGCCCTCGCAGGTGATACTGCGCTTTATAAATACACATAACATAACATAACATGAGCCGGCCTAGGTCGAGGAAAGATGTCTCGTTGCTATGGAACTCGGCCTGGGTTCAGCTAAGTTGCTTACCTTCACTGACGTCAGTAAGAGTGTCTCACATTGCCTTTAGCTGGGTCATAAAGTTGTTTGACTAAATGTTCATTCAAACTGTGGCCACGCGGGCAGAGCGCATAGAGCCGATGTCACGCGTGCCAATAATGCTCACCATTTTGTGTGAAGGAGGAACACCACTGTCGAAATACTGACAGCACCAAACTCAGGAAAAGGGAATGCTTGTTCATGTGTGGAGAGGGAGACAGAGAGAGAGAGAGAGAGAGAGAGAGAGAGAGAGTCAGGGAAAGGAAATGCTGTATTTACATGTGGAGAGGGAGACAGAGAGAGAGAGAGAGAGAGAGAGTCAGGGAAAGGAAATGCTTGTTCATGTGTGGAGAGGGAGACAGAGAGAGAGAGAGAGAGAGAGAGTCAGGGAAAGGAAATGCTTATTCATGTGTGGAGAGGGAGACAGAGAGAGAGAGAGAGAGAGAGAGAGAGAGAGAGAGAGTCAGGAAAAGGGAATGCTTATTCATGTGTGGAGAGGGAGACAGAGAGAGAGAGAGTCAGGGAAAGGAAATGCATGTTCATGTGTGGAGAGGGAGACAGAGAGAGAGAGAGTCAGGAAAAGGGAATGCTTATTCATGTGTGGAGAGGGAGACAGAGAGAGAGAGAGTCAGGGAAAGGGAATGCTTATTCATGTGTGGAGAGGGAGACAGAGAGAGAGAGAGAGAGTCAGGGAAAGGAAATGCATGTCCATGTGTGGAGAGGGAGAGAGGGAGAGAGAGAGAGAGAGAGAGAGAGAGTCAGGGAAAGGAAATGCATGTTCATGTGTGGAGAGGGAGACAGAGAGAGAGAGAGAGAGAGAGAGTCAGGGAAAGGAAATGCATGTTCATGTGTGGAGAGGGAGACAGAGAGAGAGAGAGAGAGAGAGAGAGTCAGGAAAAGGGAATGCTTATTCATGTGTGGAGAGGGAGACAGAGAGAGAGAGAGAGAGAGTCAGGGAAAGGAAATGCATGTTCATGTGTGGAGAGGGAGACAGAGAGAGAGAGAGAGAGAGAGTCAGGAAAAGGGAATGCTTATTCATGTGTGGAGAGGGAGACAGAGAGAGAGAGAGAGAGAGAGAGTCAGGGAAAGGGAATGCTTATTCATGTGTGGAGAGGGAGACAGAGAGAGAGAGAGAGAGAGAGAGAGAGAGAGTCAGGGAAAGGAAATGCATGTTCATGTGTGGAGAGGGAGACAGAGAGAGAGAGAGAGAGAGAGTCAGGAAAAGGGAATGCTTATTCATGTGTGGAGAGGGAGACAGAGAGAGAGAGAGAGAGTCAGGGAAAGGGAATGCATGTTCATGTGTGGAGAGGGAGACAGAGAGAGAGAGAGAGGGAGAGAGAGAGAGAGAGAGAGAGAGAGTCAGGGAAAGGAAATGCATGTTCATGTGTGGAGAGGGAGACAGAGAGAGAGAGAGAGAGAGAGAGAGAGTCAGGGAAAGGAAATGCATGTTCATGTGTGGAGAGGGAGACAGAGAGAGAGAGAGAGAGTCAGGGAAAGGAAATGCTGTATTTATATGTGGAGAGAGCGCGAGAGAGGACAGGGTCAAGGGTGTAATGCAAGGAAGAACATGCAGAACGAGAGAGTGTAAAGACAGAGATGAAGAGGAAGGAGACAATGTGAAAAATGCTGATAGAGGATTTCAGAAAGATGTCTGGAGAAAAGTGTCAGAGTAAGAGACTGCAGAAGATAGGCAACTGAAGACGAGACCAGGAGTGACCGAGGCACTCTGAATGTCACTGCACCTTCTACAGAACTGGTAATATTCAATTCACTGTCTCATTCTCAGAACTGAAACATTTTTAATTGTATTTATTCACAACAAAAGCATTGCTATTACTCATCGATCTGATACTGCTAACAAGCATTTGCAACATCAACGGTCTGGCTTGTTTTAGGTGTAATTCATTGTGGTGTCATATGTCTGGACACAGAAACAGAGAACAAAGAGGCGCTCAAATACGAGTCATTGCTTTGATTTACCTGTGAGAGAGTGTCACTCGAAGTGTCACACAACTAACAATAGAAAGTCACTCACACGGCAACTGAAACCATAGAAATGTCACACATAAGCGATCAGAAAACTTGGCATCTGTGGGCTGAGACATGATCTCGGTGGCAGACTCCCCCGCACTGTGTGGGGGTGAGATGGTGGGTGATGGGCAGGTGGTGGACCAGCCCCTGATTACAGGAACTCCCAGCGTGGGTACTCGCTAGCGAGGCCCATGACAACGGCAGGACTGATGAAAGTGGCCCCCACCACTAAGAAGGGGCAGTGCTGAGGACCCCCGAGACAAGCTACACGGGCGCTGAGAAAGGATGTCTTTATGCTTCAAGAAACACACCTGCTGGGGTCTAACGTGGCTTCCAGGCAGACAGAGCTTTACTTTGGTATTTCATGCCAGATTTGCTCGAGGGGAATAACTGTTTTATTTAAAAAGCAGTTTCCCTTTCAAGTAAATAAAATATGCATGGTATGCTAGGCAGGGACCTTACGGTCTCTGTGGCACTGCAGTTCTTGGATACGACTTTCAAATTGGTGTACACCCCTGCCGCTGACGAAAGACTTCCCCCACACATTATGCGCCGTCATGTTTGAAGCCCCCACAGGTGTGATAATCCTAGGAGGGGACTTCAATAGAGTTATGCATCCGGCACCAGACAGAAGCGATGCACTGATGGTGGGGCAGGGTGGTCTCTCGTAGCTCGTCGCCATATGGGCGGAGCGACATTTGGCGCCAAAGGCACCCAAACACACAGGTATGCACTACCTTTTCTGAGGCACACAGGCCCTTCTTCCGATTGGACTACTTTCTCCCCCCGGATGTAAAGATGGCCAGGGTCACAGGGATACGGATCCACGTGAGGGCGCAGCCACAACAAATGCAAAATGAGTTCATTATATTAGGGAAGGGCACCAAAGCAGAAGGAATGTGGTGGCTTAATGCATGGTGGCTCACTAAGCTGCAGCTCACAGAAACCCTAATGGAAAAGACGGACCAGGGCTTTAAGTGTGCCGCGTCTCACCTGGTCTGAGCACCGACAGTTTTTTTAAGGAGGGCTCGAAACGGGTCTCTATCGAGCTCTGTTTTGTGCCCTGGCACAGGCGGTCTGTTTTTTTTCAGCATCGATGTGCGCTGCTCACACTGCTCACTTCTCACTAGTGGAGAAGTTACGGCATGACGTTGCGCCAGGTGAGCGTTGTAGGGGAAGGGAAATCCTTTAAAGAGAGTCATTTCTCTCTGGATTTCCCTTCTCTGTTTGAAACTCGGGAGCATCAACATCGTCGTGGTGACACCAGGGCTTTAAGTGGAAGCTTTTTCAATATTATATACAAGCCATAGTTGCTGCTTATTTATCTTATCCAACTAACAACCATTGACAAAGCCAATAGTCCTGACTTGTTGTAGGTATGATGTTACTTGTTGTATCATAGATGTGGATGCAATGACAGAAACAGCAAAATACAAGTCGGGCGGCACACTATGCTAAGCACAGATTTTTTGCTTACCTGTTTTTAAGCCACGCCCTTAATGACATTGACCACGCCCCTTTGAGAGACCCCCCAGTTTTTTCATCCCATTTAAAGCCCTGCGGAGCACCGCTTCCGACTAAATGAGTCAACAGTAGATGTCCCAAAGGCCGTGGAGGTAGAGAGGGACCATGTAGGAAGAGAGGATGAGCTCATGACGTCATCTCAAAACTTAAGTAACACAGACAGGAGGAACTCGGCTGCATTGAGGCAGATATCCTGGAACTAAAGGCCACATCCCGGGACGCGCAGGGCGAGACGCTGGCTGAACTAGAGACGTCCAACGGGCCAGTCCCACTGGATGGACACGGATGGCGAGCAACCCTCCGAAGAGATGTATGAACAGGGGAAGAAGGCAGAGAAACTGCTATAAAGGCTAAGTCCGAGAGTGGGCCACGGTGGACACAATGGAGGCCTTCAGGATGATTCAGGCCACCTAGTACCCAGAGGAAGTCCATAACTTTGCATCTAACCTCCCGCTCGGTGACTACAAGACCAGAAGAGGAGAATGAAAGACGCAACAGAGATATCATGGTCGACAAAATCTCTGAAGTGATTACACAGCTGCAATCAGGGAAACCATGGGGACCAATTGATTCCCGAATGAATTTTTCAAATGCTAAGCGGACTTGTTGGCTTTTCACTTACTGGTTATGTTCACCTCCTAGAGGGAAAAGGGAGAGTAGGCAGCAGAGTTAGAAGAAATGGTTAGTTGTGTATTCACTAAGCAAAACAAACTGCCCGACCAACATAGATCATACAGGCCAATCTCATTGATCAGTGTTGAAGTGAAAATACTAGCCAAGTTACTGGCCAATAGGCTCCCCACAGTCATGGGCTCTCAGGTCCACATGGGCCAGAGTAGTTTATGCCTAGCACAGCTACTCACCACAACATCCTGAGGAGATTCATTGCTCCGGCGTAGGCACAAGCAATCAATGCATCCCTGGCGCGCCTCAAAATGTAATTTAAGATTAACAAAGGCTTTCCCAAAATGCCAGACAAAACCAGACAGACTGGTCCCTCGGATATGCCAGACAAAGCCAGACAGTCTCGTCACATGGATTGCCCAACAAACTGTTTGCAGAACTTCATTGGATAAATCTTTGCCTGCATTTTTTTTCTAGACAAGTCTATTCTATTCCCCTCCCATCACACTGCTCCTGTTTCTTCCAGCAAGTAAATTCGATGCTCAGAGCATTTCTCTGGAACAGGATGCCTCGAGTGTCCATGACAAATGCTGCAAAGGACATTCAGTTAACATCTGGGCAAGGCTGATTTACTTGCGTATCTCCGGGCTTCCCAACTTTTTGGAATAAACGACTGACTGTTTAGTCTAGGATTTGCCCCTGTATCAAACAGAGAACTGTGGCCACTTGGCGAAGGCCCACCACTTCACAATCTCTATGAGGGCAGACTGCTGCTATGCCTCCCCCTCACGACGAAGGTGGTTTTATTGTCCTGGAGAGAGGCCTTACCATGAGACGGACTGACAAACTGACAGGGGCGACTCCTCTGAAGGTGGGCAATAGACTCCTGCAAGTTACTGTCATGGCTAGGTTTGAGGGACGGAGCATGTTGGGAATGTCCACACTGAAGGGAAGGATCACAACTAACATGTATGATGTCAAAAGCAGGTTGAGTTTGAGCTCTTTCCTTTTGCAATTCATTAGCTCTCTGCATCATGCATTCCTGACATACATCACCACAACACCACCTGTTCCAGAATTCAGTCCCAGAGAGGCCAAACCTACTTTGATATGTTATGTTATATTGATTTGTATAGTGCACTAATCACCCGAGGGGGTATCCAGGCGCTTGTTGCTGTTACCAGACAAAATGATGTCTAGAGTGTATAAATCTCTGGTAATACACACCCCACACACATCCTCTGCCCGGTGGGTACCACATGAGGCACCCACTGGCCCCTCTTGATGGCATTCTCAGAGAGACTCGTCTCCCAGCTCTATAGGATGTGAGTGAGAAGACGAGACCTCATACATGTGGTGTGGGGAAATAAGGTCATCCAGAGAATCTGGGAAAGGCTAGCAGCAAACATTTACGAAATAGTGGGAGAAAAAGAACTCTGAAGCCTCCTACGGCACTATTTAATATCCTTTATGGCCTCAACACTAGAAGATATATCCGTTCATTTGTGGGGATGGGCCTAGTGATTGCGAAAAGAGACATTGCACAGCTGTGGACAGAATCTTTGGTGCCAAGCCACACGAAGTCAGAGGTAGGACTAGACTCCTGTAGGATTATGGAGAAACTGATCTATGAGGCACGAGAGCGTGTGCAAAAATACTGGAAAATCTATTTATTGGATAGAGCTCTTGTCATTATTTTTGAAAATCTCAATGTAAGAAATTTGTGTAATAGTTGAGTTGAGAAAGGTGAGGACCCACTTCAAAAATTAATCGCAATCCTTATCTGGGTGAACCACAAAAGAACAATAAATAAACCTGTGCTTAACCCTCTGGTAGCTTGGCAGAAAGCAGTCAGGCTTAACCTAGAGGCAATGTGTAAAGTATTTATGCAGTACTAAAACAGTAATAAAGGAAAAACACAACACAAGAAAAATCCCAAATGAATTTGGAAAAACTGAGTACATTTTAATAAATAAAATGACACAAAAACATCAAAAACCCAATAAGTAGAACTGGAATTATGAATTTTTAAGGTTCAGCATAGCACCAAAAAGTGTTAAGCGTCAACTGTGGTCATCTGGTTGCGCTTAACTGGGACAAGATTATTGTTTAAGGCTGACTGCAGTGGAGCACAGGTTGGATACAGGGACCAAGTATGTACCTGTGAAAAGTTTTACCTTCTGACTTAGTCTCTAGAATGGAAGTCATAATTCCTCAGAGGGGCAAGGGAGCAGGCTGTGGCCGAAGAAGGTTCCACCTCGTGGAGCAGCCCACTGGACAAGATTGCAGTGAAGACATTGACTTTTGTCAGGAAAGCTCCAAGTAGGAGAAATTTGAATTTTGCGCCCACAACCTAGTGAAGATTTCTACCTTTGGACTTTGTTGTTTTTTGGGAGGTCGGATTTTTCCAATGGGGCAAGGCTGCAGGCTGTAACTGAAGAGGGCTCCACGAGGCTGGACACCTTCTCTGTGAGGTCCCGCTGGATCAAATTTACTGCTGTAGAGAAGAACGTAATGGGAGAAACCTAAACCTTTGGCCCAGAGATGATGCATCTTTGTCTGATCGGCTTGGCAGGTTGGCACCTGTCCCCCCATCGGTATTCAGAGTAAAAAGTTGGCAAAAAGTCCCCAGGTTTCAGGAAACTTCAGGAGGAGTACACTTTGATACTAGATAAGGGTCCAGTAATTTGGGGACACCACTTTGGGGTCAAGACTCACTCTAGCCAAGGGTCTATGGCAGGTCCAGTTGAAACTGGTAAGCTGGGAATGCAGGAAAAGGCCTCCTGGGGCTTGTTGTGTCCCTGTAGCCCAAAAAGGAGTGGTCAGCCTTATGACCTTTGAGGTCCACTTCTTTGTCCTAGGTACAAGAGGCAGAACAGGCCCAGTCTTCAAGGCTCTTCTCAGGTCACAGACAGCAGGTCCAGTTTTCTTCTAGTTCTCTACAGGTCCGAGAGTGATCTGAGGAGGGCACTGGGGAGGCCACATTTATGCCTAGTGCCAGCCAGTGGTGAGGGAGGGACTCCCGACTACTCCTTCACCAATGGGGGAAAAAGTTTCTCAGGAATGACCTGCACTTCCTGTGTGTTGTACTGTAAACTATCACACAGTGCCCCTTTCTACCTAAATCCAACATTGCAGAACCCTTTTTAGGTCGAGCCTCGAGTAGCGCGCAAGCGCTGCTTAGAGGCGAAGACTTTTAGTAAGCGAGTTTGAAAAGCAGTCCCAAAACGCTCAGTGCGTCGTGGCTGGCTTTTTGGGATGGGTACGCGCGGCAAACATGAGTTTCCAATTATCGTGCCCAGACGCGGGCGCGATGATTGGAAACACATGTCTGCCGCGCGTACCCATCCAAAGGCCAGCCACGGCCTACGAGCGTTTGGTCAGCTCTGCAGGCTGCCGCGCTCGCCCCGCTCCTCTGTTGTTCAAGTGGTTCCTGGCCCCTTCAATGTGTGCGGTCTATAGCTTGTTTTTCATGACCACAGAACCAGGAAGAGCCACGCGCCCTGTTTGAGCAGCTGAAAAAAGGAGAAATGAAACCGAAAACACCAGCCGGGTCTGTAAAATCACACAACAGCCAGTCATCAGCAAGCAGTCTGGAGCTTCCGTCTTCGCGGTGAGTCTATCAGAATTCGTGTGTGTCTGCCCCGTATACACTGAAGATTTTAGAATCGAATCGACACACACACACACACCATTAAATATACGAAATACACAAGCGCGCTCACACATACACTAACAAACCAAGAGTGAACATACTTTTCATGACAGTGCGTCACATTAGATTACAGTGGGTTAACAGGAACACATCACACAGGACGAGCAATATATTACACCACAGCATACATTTTCCAACACCAGTGACTCTGTGAAACACGAGCACAAAATAGCGTACACACATCTAACCCACCATCATACAAGCACGACTGTCAACACAATTTTCATGGCTAGGACCTGCAAACAATAACAGATCGGAACCAAGCAACATACATACCACATTATAGTGTTGCTACGTGTGCGTGCACACACAACGCATACACACAACCACCTGACATAGTGCTTAAATAGATTTTTTGTTCAAGTTGAAGCGCTGGAATTAAGATTTGTCTGAAGGGGGCACTGTGATGGGACACCTCCAATGTAGCAGGTCGGTAGTAGACTGAATCTTTTCTAAGGGAGAGGGGCATAACATTTGAATTTATTTTTAGAAATAAGGGCAGTATATTATCACCCAGTTTATTAGAAAAGCGAGCATCACGCTCGGCTGTGTCTGTGTGTGAATGGGGACACTACCCATTAATTGTATGTTTGTCATTGAAGAACCAAAGTTTTTTTTTGTTTTTGTTTTTTTAAATAATTGGAGGCATCTCTCATAAAAAAAATATTTAGTAAGGGAGGAGATGTCAAGATTGACTAGATTCTTTTTGTAGTAAGGGGCTAAGTGTTGAAGAGGATTAGAGCTTAGTAGAGTCAGCATTAAAGATTGGTATTTTTTTCAAGTAGTGGGGGCAGGAAGTCACACGATGGAGTAGGGGGGATTAAAGAAGAGCTAGGCACATGCGGCCAGATGTAGTAAACATCTATACTGTCGCTGAGAGTCTGAATTGCTGTTTGCATCCACAAAAACGTTTTCTTTGCCATGTAATAGCTGCATCTTAAGAATTGGTAAAGTTTTACCTACTCCTAAAATTTGTTTGCAGCTCCATGCCGAATTGCTATTTGGGAGGGTGGCGGGCGTGTAGTAGGTGTCCTCTCCAAAAGGCGATTCTGTAGGTGAAGTATCACTGCTTTGCGACCGAAATCCAATTGCAAAACATTGAGAAATTACTGATTCCCAAGTTGGTGTGGTAAGCCATTTGTAAGGGAGAAGAGGTTCTCTCAGGATTCTTTCCGCTTGTGAATGTAAAAAAAAAGTTTGTTGGGATGTAGGCGGTCGTGCAGGGGACCATTGCCAAATCTGACGCAAACTTTTCATAAAAAGTACGCTTTTCTTTTTAAATGCAGCGCCATTTTCTTAAAAGGAAAACCGGCTGCATTTAAAAAAGTTCATTTTATTGAAAGGCGATCACAAACATGATGGTCTGATAACTCTAGCCACCAAGCCTGTCATGGCCACCAATTGGAGTGAGTCACAATTTGTGATCTCCCACATTATTATTCATGAGGTAGGTCTGATTACGACCCACTTTGAATCAGAATTTAGCTAACTGACCTATAAGTACTTAGGATGGTTTGGTAATTTTTTTCACATCGCAAAAATACCTGTCACAAATTGCAAGCAGATTTTTGCAACCAGTAAATACATCAGGCACATAGTTCTTTTTGTACATACATATTAATTTATGTAGGCACCACGCTGTTTTATAAGAGGGGACACAGTAAAGTGTTTCTTATTATTAGAGTCGCCACAATTGAATGACTTGTATGGATGGGCGGGGGTATGGAATTTGTACACCTTTTTGTAAAGGTGGTCCTATGTGCTTTTGGAAGTACAGGTAGGTGCCTACACCAATTGGTCACTGAAGTGGGTGGAGGCGGTATCAGATATAGATGCATTCTGCATGAAGGGCCAATGGGGTCACTCTTCAATTATTTTTGTAACAGGCACCATATTTTAGCAATGTTTTTTGTAAGTGGAACCCCTGTCTTGAGTGGAGATATTTTAAAAATTGTGAGGCAACGCTTAAATCTAAAATGGAAATGTGAAAACAAAATATTTTTGCGGGAGGCTCGCAATGGCATGTACCACAATGGGTACTAGACCTACATTGGCTCTTTTTGTAAGGGGGGGGCTGGCAGTACCACAATTTATGGGACGCTTGGAAGTTGGAGCTGCACAATTGAATATTAAAGTAAATGTTAACACAAGTGGATTCCTTTTGAAGTTGGGGAGAGGTACCATGTTCAGAGAATTTTGTAAGCTATGGGAACCATAGTTGACTGAATCAATGTGGAAGTGGGGGCTCTATAATTGACTGAATCCTTTTGTAGGCACAATGGTTAGTTTTTTTTTAAGTCAGTGGCATAATATAAATGATTTAGGTAAGGGGGTGCAACATAATGAAATATTGTTTTAGATGGGTAGCACAGATTAATAGAGTTTTTTTTACCGGTACTGAACTCTCCACACTGTAGTATACTAGTGCCCATTGTGATACATTCCAGTGCGAGCCTCCCCACAAAAATATTTTGTTTCACATTTCACATCTCCACTCTGTAGTATATATATATATATATATATATATATATATATATATATATATATATATATATATATATATATATATATATTTCAGTGTGGAGAGTTCAGTACCGGCAAAAAACTCTATTAATCTGTGCTATATATATATATTTTTTTTTTTTAGTAATGGCCCAACCTTCGTTTGTTTTATGTTTGTAAGTGGGACTTAACCCCTAAATTGCCGTCAGCTGTAGCCTCTAGACCACCTCTGCTGCGTTCCTCGCAGCCTGCTTCAAGAATGCCCTCGTCAACCCTCTCCTATGCCTTCCTCTCCTATGCCTTCCTCTCCAGCGCCTTCCTCTCCTGCGCCTTCCTTTCCTGCGCCTTCCTTTCCTGCGCCTTCCTCTCCTGCGCCTTCCTCTCCTGCGCCTTCCTCTCCTGCGCCTTCCTCTCCTGCGTCTCTGATGCTTGCCTTTCTCCATGAAGGGCTGTTTTCCGGACGGTTTGAGACAAAAATACTGTTTAGCTTAATGGGCTGACAGGCACATAGGACTGGTCAGATATTTTTACTCATCCTATCTATGTTGGTGGTAGAAGGAAGGAAAATGTGGTTAATAATGAGGCACCCCATTATTTCACACTCTGCAGGTGTTCCCAGATTTTCATGCTTCACAATACTTCAGTAATCAAAGAGCAAAGTTTAACAGTGTTGCTGCTTTTGTTTATACATCATATTTCAAAAGGTAATTATGCTTGCTTGTACTGTACTCTTTCTAGGTTTATTGATTCACTTTTACAGCTGAAGTGGCAATTATATTTCTAATATTGTTTGGACATGCACGGTGGACTGATTGCCTGTAAATGAAAGATTAGAGCATGGATCGAAGTTATCAAAGCAAAGTGTTTTAGTGCATTTGTTTCAGAGTGAACTCTCTTAAATTAGGCTGTTCATGAGCAAAAACCTACATTTGTAGTATGTGTTAAGGAGTAAAACCACCACAACATCACTCAGCGCCACCACAGCGTCACTCGGCGCCACCACAGCATCACTCGGCGCCACCACAGCATCACTCGGCGCGACCACAGCATCACTCGGCGCCACCACAACATCACTCGGCGCCACCACAGCATCACTCGGCGCCACCACAGCATCACTCGGCGCCACCACTGCACTAGTACACCACCACATCATCATCACTCGGCGCCACCACTGCACTAGTACACCACCACATCATCATCACTCAGCAAGACCTGAGTATCATTCAGCATCACCTCAGCATCGTCTACGCACCAGTCACCACCACCACTACCACCTCAGCATCACTCAGCACCACCTCAGCCTGCTCTCGGAATCTGGCATCTGTTGATTCTCCCCTAGCGTCTGGCCGCTGCTTGTGTTATAATACAGGTACTAGTTCCCAACCTTCACCCTCCGATTGTTTATGCCCCCTCAAAAAAAAGCTTTAACAAACAACCATTGGAATAGGCAGAAACAAGTTGCCAGCATTGCAAGAACAAAAGAAAACTGAGAATTTTTTATTGTAAATACTTTTTTTAATATGGTCGTTCAGTTGTACATAATGCCTTCTTGGTCATATATAAGGTAACAAAAATGCTTCTGACACTTTTTTATTAAAACTTTTCAGCATGCTGCACAGCAGCCACACTTGTCTACAGCACAGCTTGAAGACATTGGTAAAGTCAATAGCGCTGGCTAAACACTTATAAGGCCCCAAAGGCGAGACCTATTGGCTATGCCAATGCTTGTTTCCCAGGTCAGAGCTCCCTGTGCCCACCCAGAAGTGTGGTTTTGGTAATGGACAAAATCACCCTTGTGGTCACTCAAAATCAGTTCTGGGGCAGCTCCCCCTCCCACGGGGGCTTGAAGCCTAGCTGGCTAACAAGGCAAAGGAGGGATGTCTAGATGTGAGCTGCATCTGCCAGTGAAAGGGTAGGCCTCCTTTAAAGCTCAGAAGGGGGCTGGGCGCCCACCCTCCCCATCCTGCTCAGGGAAGAAAAACACCTCTCCACACCCAAGCCCCTTGTCCACTGTCTGGGAGCAGACCACAGCTCACCACAGGGGAGCCATCAACAGTCAGTTGACACTGGACAATAGCAGAAAGTCTCCTTTTGGCTTACGCAGGAAAATGACAACTTTCTAAAAGTGTAATTTCCAAAAGAGTAATATAAAATCCAAACTGTAATCAGGCACTATAAGCTGTAAGAGTGTAACTCAGTGTTTCCCTATGCGAGGGCCACCTTTGTCACAGTGTAAAATCTTCACTGCCAGGACATGCCAAACATTACATTACATGTCCTACTTTTAAGTACAATGCACCCTGCCTGTCCGCAATTAGGGCCATCCTTAGGGGTGACTTATGAGTATTAAAAAAGAAGGTTTAGGCCTGGCATAAGGTTTATTATGCCAGGTGGAAATGGCAGCTTAAAAGTGCATACCCAGACTGCAGTGACATGCCTGGAGATATGTTTTGCAGTGCTACTGCAGTGGGTGGCACAATGAGTGCTGCAACCCATTTGTAGCATTTACTTAACAGGCCCTAGGTACAGAAAGAGACGTATAAGAAATTAAATGGGTCACTTAGGTGTATGCCAATTTAACTATGTTTAGAAGGGACAGCACAAGCATTTTACCACTGGTTGGCAGGGGTAAAGTGCACAGAGGCCTATGGGGTAGAGTGCACAGAGGCCTATGGGGTAAAGTGCACAGAGGCCTATGGGGTAAATTGCACAGAGGCCTATGGGGTAAAGTGCACAGAGGCCTATGGGGTAAAGTGCACAGAGGCCTATGGGGTAAAGTGCACAGAGGTGTATGGCCAGCAAAAACGAGCTCAGCAACAGGAGGCAAAAATCTGAAGGAATAGCACATTAAAGATGGTCATCTCCAACACTAAATAAAACAAATGTATTTAAAAAAAAAAAAAATCTGCTGTTTAGTCAAGAAAATTTGTTGAAATCATAATCATGTAGCAATGAGTGCAGCGCTGAGGGCGTGTTCGGGGAATGCGGCTGTGCTGCTCATTTTCTGTACTGAGCCTGGTTTGCAGTTCACACATAATAGCAGATAAAGGAACAAAGGCAGTGGCGAGCCTGATTTGCCCAATAGCGAAGAGTTTGATGACGTAGGGGAATCAAGGCTGGCAGGCTTACCAGGTTTGAAAACCATGTTGCCTGGTTCCATAGTTTCCAGCGTGCCCACCACACTGCAGTGAGGGTGGGAGTGGCTCCAACAGCCAGGCATAGGGTATCTCGTGCATTGATTTTTAGTGCAGTGTTTAATAACACCATATTTTGGTAAAGTGGCAGAGCCAGGATTACACATCGGGTGTCCTAGCTCCATGGATGATTCTTACCCACTGGCCCACGTTTAGTGGCGGGGAGGAGTGGCTCCCCTCCACAGCGCATTGCCCACCATCTTAAAACCAGGGTTTCTTAATGCACTCACCACCTCAATTCAGTCTGTTTCCAAGACCTCAGATTGTTTGCAGATAAGGACTAAACACAGGAGGATCCCGAGGCCTTTTCTCTGGGTCCTGGGGCAGTAGAGGACCACTGGGCAGTATTCATGGTAGATAATGGTGTTTAACATTGGAGTATGGGGCCTGAGACACTATTCCATTCCAATGCAGTATGATTCTCAAAGGACAGCCCCAGTGTGCAAGGCCAGCACCAGGATAATCTCAATGTCTGACCAGATCTATATCTTTTAAAAAGACTAGGGGCCGGATTTAGAAGTAAGTGGTATAGAATGAAAGCCCCAAATGTACACTCTGCTACTCCTGGGTCCCCTGGGCTCCCAAACAAATGTCTTCTGATGCCTCCGCACACAACCTATCCTGCAACGGGACAATGGAAAGAAGGCCATCTTAGGTAGGCTGGGAGCAAACCAGCAGAGACAGAGCTGGTGGTCTCAAACATGCAATTAATGACCGGGTCCAGCATGAGTGACCCCAGGCTGGATTCCAGACATGTAAATAATGACCGGGTCCAGAATGAGTGACCCCAGGCTGGATTCCAGACATGTAAATAATGACCGGGTCCAGAATGAGTGACCCCAGGCTGGATTCCAAAAATGTAAATAATGACCGGGTCCAGAATGAGTGACCCCAGGCTGGATTCCAGACATGTAAATAATGACCGGGTCCAGAATGAGTGACCCCAGGCTGGATTCCAAACATGTAAATAATGACCGGGTCCAGAATGAGTGACCCCAGGCTGGATTCCAGACATGTAAATAATGACCGGGTCCGGAATGAGTGACCCCAGGCTGGATTCCAAACATATAAATAATGACCGGGTCCGGAATGAGTGACCCCAGGCTGGATTCCAGACAAGCAATTAATGACCGGGTCCGGAATGAGTGACCCCAGGCTGGATTCCAAACATGTAAATAATGACCGGGTCCGGAATGAGTGACCCCAGGCTGGATTCCAGACATGTAAATAATGACCGGGTCCAGAATGAGTGACCCCAGACTGGATTCCAGACATGTAAATAATGACCGGGTCCAGAATGAGTGACCCCAGGCTGGATTCCAAACATGTAAATAATGACCGGGTCCAGAATGAGTGACCCCAGGCTGGATTCCAAACATGTAAATAATGACCGGGTCCGGAATGAGTGACCCCAGGCTGGATTCCAAACATGTAAATAATGACCGGGTCCAGAATGAGTGACCCCAGGCTGGATTCCAAACATGTAAATAATGACCGGGTCCGGAATGAGTGACCCCAGGCTGGATTCCAGACATGCAATTAATGACCGGGTCCGGAATGAGTGACCCCAGGCTGGATTCCAAACATGTAAATAATGACCGGGTCCGGAATGAGTGACCCCAGGCTGGGTTCCAGACATGTAAATAATGACCGGTCAAGAATGAGTGACCCCAGGCTGGATTCCAGACATGTAAATAATGACCGGGTCCAGAATGAGTGACCCCAGGCTGGATTCCAAACATGTAAATAATGACCGGGTCCAGAATGAGTGACCCCAGGCTGGATTCCAAACATGTAAATAATGACCGGGTCCAGAATGAGTGACCCCAGGCTGGATTCCAAACATGTAAATAATGACCGGGTCCAGAATGAGTGACCGCAGGCTGGATTCCAGACATGTAAATAATGACCGGGTCCAGAATGAGTGACCGCAGGCTGGATTCCAGACATGTAAATAATGACCGGGTCCAGAATGAGTGACCGCAGGCTGGATTCCAGACATGCAAATAATGACCAGGTTCAAGAATTAATGACCTCAGGCTGGATCACATCATGCTAATAATGACCAGGTTCAAGAATTAATGACCTCAGGCTGGATTCCAGACATGTAAATAATGACCGGGTCTAGAATTAATGACCTCAGGCTGAATCACATCATGCAAATAATGACCAGGTTCAAGAATTAATGACCTCAGGCTGGATCACAATCATGCAAATAATGACCAGGTTCAAGAATTAATGACCTCAGGCTGGCTCACATCATGCAAATAATGACCAGGTTCAAGAATTAATGACCTGAGACTGGATCACATCATGGTAATAATGACCAGGTTCAAGAATTAATGACCTCAGGCTGGATCACATCATGCTAATAATGACCAGGTTCAAGAATTAATGACCACAGACTGGATCACAAAGATTTCTAATAATGACCAGGTTCAAGAATTAATGACCTCAGGCTGGATCACATCATGCAAATAATGACCAGGTTCAAGAATTAATGACCTGAGACTGGATCACATCATGCTAAGAATGACCAGGTTCAAGAATTAATGACCTCAGGCTGGATCACATCATGCAAATAATGACCAGGTTCAAGAATTAATGATCTCAGGCTGGATCACATCATGCTAATAATGACCAGGTTCAAGAATTAATGACCTCAGGCTGGATCGCATCATGCTAATAATGACCAGGTTCAAGAATTAATGACCTGAGACTGGACCACAATCATGCAAATAATAACCAGGTTCAAGAATTAATGACCTGATACTGGACCACAATCATGCAAATAATAACCAGGTCCAAGAATTAATGATCTCAGGCTGGCTCACATCATGCTAATAATGACCAGGTTCAAGAATTAATGACCTCAGGCTGGCTCACATCATGCAAATAATGACCAGGTTCAAGAATTAATGACCTGAGACTGGATCACATCATGGTAATAATGACCAGGTTCAAGAATTAATGACCTCAGGCTGGATCACATCATGCTAATAATGACCAGGTTCAAGAATTAATGACCACAGACTGGATCACAAAGATTTCTAATAATGACCAGGTTCAAGAATTAATGACCTCAGGCTGGATCACATCATGCAAATAATGACCAGGTTCAAGAATTAATGACCTGAGACTGGATCACATCATGCTAAGAATGACCAGGTTCAAGAATTAATGACCTCAGGCTGGATCACATCATGCAAATAATGACCAGGTTCAAGAATTAATGATCTCAGGCTGGATCACATCATGCTAATAATGACCAGGTTCAAGAATTAATGACCTCAGGCTGGATCGCATCATGCTAATAATGACCAGGTTCAAGAATTAATGACCTCAGGCTGGATCACATCATGCTAATAATGACCAGGTTCAAGAATTAATGACCACAGACTGGATCACAAAGATTTCTAATAATGACCAGGTTCAAGAATTAATGACCTCAGGCTGGATCACATCATGCAAATAATGACCAGGTTCAAGAATTAATGACCTGAGACTGGATCACATCATGCTAAGAATGACCAGGTTCAAGAATTAATGACCTCAGGCTGGATCACATCATGCAAATAATGACCAGGTTCAAGAATTAATGATCTCAGGCTGGATCACATCATGCTAATAATGACCAGGTTCAAGAATTAATGACCTCAGGCTGGATCACATCATGCTAATAATGACCAGGTTCAAGAATTAATGACCTCAGGCTGGATCACATCATGCTAATAATGACCAGGTTCAAGAATTAATGATCTCAGGCTGGATCACATCATGCTAATAATGACCAGTTTCAAGAATTAATGACCTCAGGCTGGATCACATCAGGCTAATAATGACCAGGTTCAAGAATTAATGACCTCAGGCTGGATCACATCATGCAAATAATGACCAGGTTCAAGAATTAATGACCTCAGGCTGGATCACATCATGCTAATAATGACCAGGTTCAAGAATTAATGACCTCAGGCTGGATCACATCATGCTAATAATGACCAGGTTCAAGAATTAATGACCACAGACTGGATCACAAAGATTTCTAATAATGACCAGGTTCAAGAATTAATGACCTCAGGCTGGATCACATCATGCAAATAATGACCAGGTTCAAGAATTAATGATCTCAGGCTGGATCACATCATGCAAATAATGACCAGGTTCAAGAATTAATGATCTCAGGCTGGATCACATCATGCTAATAATGACCAAGTTCAAGAATTAATGACCTCAGGCTGGATCACATCATGCAAATAATGACCAGGTTCAAGAATTAATGACCTCAGGCTGGATCACATCATGCTAATAATGACCAGGTTCAAGAATTAATGACCTCAGGCTGGATCACATCATGCTAATAATGACCAGGCTCAAGAATTAATGACCTCAGGCTGGATCACATCATGCAAATAATGACCAGGTTCAAGAATTAATGACCTCAGGCTGGATCACATCATGCTAATAATGACCAGGTTCAAGAATTAATGACCACAGACTGGATTTCAAAGATTTCTAATAATGACCAGGTTCAAGAATTAATGACCTCAGGCTGGATCACATCATGCTAATAATGACCAGGTTCAAGAATTAATGACCTCAGGCTGGATCACATCATGCTAATAATGACCAGGTTCAAGAATTAATGACCTCAGGCTGGATCACATCATGCTAATAATGACCAGGTTCAAGAATTAATGACCTCAGGCTGGATCACATCATGCAAATAATGATCAGGTTCAAGAATTAATGACCTCAGGCTGGATCACATCATGCAAATAATGACCAGGTTCAAGAATTAATGACCTCAGGCTGGATCACATCATGCTAATAATGACCAGGTTCAAGAATTAATGACCTCAGGCTGGATCACATCATGCAAATAATGACCAGGTTCAAGAATTAATGACCTCAGGCTGGATCACATCATGCTAATAATGACCAGGTTCAAGAATTAATGACCACAGACTGGATTTCAAAGATTTCTAATAATGACCAGGTTCAAGAATTAATGACCTCAGGCTGGATCACATCATGCTAATAATGACCAGGTTCAAGAATTAATGACCTCAGGCTGGATCACATCATGCTAATAATGACCAGGTTCAAGAATTAATGACCTCAGGCTGGATCACATCATGCTAATAATGACCAGGTTCAAGAATTAATGACCTCAGGCTGGATCACATCATGCAAATAATGATCAGGTTCAAGAATTAATGACCTCAGGCTGGATCACATCATGCTAATAATGACCAGGTTCAAGAATTAATGATCTCAGGCTGAATCACAATCACACTAATAATGACCAGGTCCAAGAATTAATGACCTCAGGCTGGATCACATCATGCTAATAATGACCAGGTCCAGAATTAGTGACCCCAGGCTGGATCACATCATTCAAATAATGACCAGGTCCAGAATTAATGACCTCAGGCTGGATCACATCATGCTAATAATGACCAGGTCCAGAATTTGTGACCCCAGGCTGGATCACATCATGCAAATAATGACCAGGTTCAAGAATTAATGACCTCAGGCTGGATCACATCATGCAAATAATGACCAGGTTCAAGAATTAATGACCACAGACTGGATCACATCATGCTAATAATGACCAGGTACAGAGTTAGTGACCACAGACTGGATCACCAAGATGCTAATAATGGCCAGGTCCAGAGTTAGTGACCGCAGGCTGGATCACCAAGATGCTAATAATGACCAGGTCCAGAGTTAGTGACCGCAGGCTGGATCACCAAGATGCTAATAATGACCAGGTCCAGAGTTAGTGACCGCAGGCTGGATCACCAAGATGCTAATAATGACCAGGTCCAGAGTTAGTGACCTCAGGCTGGATCACCAAGATGCTAATAATGACCAGGTCCAGAGTTAGTGACCGCAGGCTGGATCACCAAGATGCTAATAATGACCAGGTCCAGAGTTAGTGACCGCAGGCTGGATCACCAAGATGCTAATAATGACCAGGTCCAGAGTTAGTGACCGCAGGCTGGATCACCAAGATGCTAATAATGGCCAGGTCCAGAGTTAGTGACCGCAGGCTGGATCACCAAGATGCTAATAATGACCAGGTCCAGAGTTAGTGACCGCAGGCTGGATCACCAAGATGCTAATAATGGCCAGGTCCAGAGTTAGTGACCGCAGGCTGGATCACCAAGATGCTAATAATGACCAGGTCCAGAGTTAGTGACCGCAGGCTGGATCACCAAGATGCTAATAATGACCAGGTCCAGAGTTAGTGACCGCAGGCTGGATCACCAAGATGCTAATAATGACCAGGTCCAGAGTTAGTGACCGCAGGCTGGATCACCAAGATGCTAATAATGACCAGGTCCAGAGTTAGTGACCGCAGGCTGGATCATAAAGATGCTAATAATGACCAGGTCCAGAGTTAGTGATCACAGGCTGCAGACTGAAAAGAAGGCAAGGCAGACGTGGACAACAGAGTGAGACTGGACCCACCAGCAACGTGTCCTGGGTCTAGTTATCTTCCTCATTTATGGAGCCAAATGTAAAGAAACAATGAACCACTGTTACCAAATTGAATTCATTCAAACATAACAAAGTCCGCAGGGGAATAAAAGATTACAGACACTTTTTGGAATAATGAAGTAAAATGTTTTTGATCCGCCTTTGAAACAGGAAGTAAAAAGAACAAAAGATGGACGGAATGCTGAACAATGTCAAACACTCACCCCCAGTACAGAGATCTGGGTCATCGTTGTTTGCTAACCACACCATTTCAGTATGGACCCAGCCATATGCAAATCAGTCTTGACCCTGCTCCCCATGGGAACAGTCCAGCCTGAACCGCCAGGCCAGATCCTCCATGGACCAGAAACAAGCATCCTGGGACCGGTTTTGGGCACACCACGTCTGGGGATACCCTTCCCACTTAGGCTGACAAAGCAAAAGACACACAAATGATTGACGGTATGCAGAACAAATCAAACATTCACCCCCATTTACACATCTGGGTTTAATTCATTGTTTTTTGTTCACCTAGCCACCCCGGTTTGGACCCACCCATATGCAAATCAGTCTTGACCCTGCTCCTCATGGGAACAGTCCATCCCGAACTGCCAGTAAGAAGCATCCTAGGACCAGTCAAGGGGTATTACCCCATATCAGCCAGGATAGCTTGAATCCAGTGGCATGGTGAGCACGGAACACAAGTTTGGGCATGCCCGTCCCACTTAGGGCGACTAATGCAAAAAGAACATATGATGGACAGAATGCTGAACCATGTCAAACACTCACCCCTAGTATGGAGATCTGGGCCTAAATTCATCATTTGTTTGCTCCCAGTGCCATTCCAGTTTGGACCCAGCCATATGCAAATCAGTCTTGACCCTGCGCCCCATGAGGACAGTCCAGCCCGCACTGCCAGGCCAGGTCCTCCCGGAACCGGGAACAAGCATCCTGGGACCGGTTTTGGGGTATCACCCCATATCAGCCAGGCTAGCTTGAATCCAGTGGTGCAGTGAGCACGGGACCCACGTCTGGGCATACCCTTCCCACTTAGGGCAAAAAAAGTGAAAAGAACAAATGATGGATGGAATGCTGAGCAATGCAAACATTCACCCCCAGTTACAAAGATCTAGGTTTAATCCATCGTTCTTTTGCTCACCACGCCACCCCAGTTTGGACCCAGCCATATGCAAATGAGTCTTGACCCTGCTTCTCATGGGAACAGTCCAGCCCGAACTGCCAGGTCAGGTCCTCTCTGGACCAGCTACAAGCAGTAATAGATATTTAGAAGGGTGGAGCCACAGTTGTTAAGGTACTCAGCCATGGAGAATGGCTTAAAATTAATTCCTGAATTACTGAACTGTAAAATAATGTTGCACGTGAAGTCAATGATTCAGGTTCCCAACTTCACATCTGATGTAATAAACTGGATATGTCTACTCACTGGAGATTATCTTACGTGGAAATAACAACACAATTGTTATTGGTGTAAAATGGCGTTAGTATGATCTTTGGTATTGTACTTTCAGATAGCTTGACGAGTACAAGATTTCTCGTATTACATTAGTTCTGCATTCAGCATCTATTCCCACTCTTGTCTACTGTTAGGCATCTTCATGCGGTCTGAGTCACAGTCATGGAATAAAGCAAGGCAATTCTGCGTCAGATTAACTTTACAAACAGTGTCATCTATTGCATTCTGAAGACTGGGAGTTAAAAAGTATTGATTACTACAATTGAATAAGATATTTGATAAGCGATGTATTTTCATTCTGTTGTTCATTATAGAACTGTATAAATGGATGCTGAACCTTCCACTACTCCCCAAATCAATACGGTGGTGAAGGGCATCAACCCATAAAATCCCCTTATTTGGGCAGGACGCCCACTCCTCCATCAGATCACTGCGACACTGTGTGCACTGGACTCCCCAAAACACAAACATGTTTACTGCTAAGATGTCAAGCCTCCGACAGTAGGCTATCAGACTCTGCCTGAAACCGCAGAGGCGCAACCACGCAAAGCCAGCCTTGAAGGCGCTTCATTGCCTCCCAGCAGATGCTGTGATCGAGTCTCAAGTACTCTTTTCAGCTCATTAGACGTCCTTCGGCAGGAGGCCAAAATGTCTGCAAAGTCTTGCTTCCAATTACATGCCTAAGAGGACCTGAACTCTGCTTCTGCACACCTAATTACCCGACAAGTGCTAACCGGATCAAGCCTAGAATCAGGACTCTGAGAGTTCAGGACCCAGGGCTGTGCAACTTGTTGGGTTCTCCTTCTATTCTCTGGACGTTTGGAATGCCTGGATGTTGGGAGAATAGAAGGAACATTGCGGTGGACCTTTGGGTAAGATCCTGGAGCACTTCACTCTTACCATGTCCCCCACTTTGACATTCAACTGTCTGGAATACAACCCAACACTTGTACGAACATATTTGTTTTGTGCATCAACACGCCTTTTGCTAACCTCCTCAATTTTCTTTGTGGGCAACTTGAACCCACCACCACCACCCATCCATCCCCTCAACAGTTTGGAGGTGGGAACACGCCCTCTTAGCAGTACAAATGGGGACACACCAGTATCAGCATTGACAGTTGTGCGGACAGCCCACAATAGTTTACTCAATTCAGCCTTGCAATTCAAATTACTTGCTTTAGACAATTGTACATCTTGTTTGATGACCCTGTTAAAACGCTCAACAAGGCCATTACTCCTGGGTTGATAAAGGGACGTTTTGACATGTTTAATACCTAAGGACTGTAAAAATTCTTCAAATTGTAGGGAAATAAATTGGGGGCCATTGTCGGTGAGTAATTCCTCAGGTACACCTTCCCTGGCAAATAAAGACTCAAGGAAATTGATGACAGAGGTGGAATCAGATGACTTCGCCCATTTGACTTCAGGCCATCGACTGTGAAAATCCAAAAGAACTATACCATATTCAGACACACTACCAGACATAACCACGGGACAAATAATGTCTATGGCTAAATTGACCCATGGTCTGTCAGGGACCTCGATGGCCTCCACAGGACAAGGAGTGGTTACTTGCGATTTGTCGCTAATGGCACACTCCAAACAATCCTTACAAAATGCTCCACCTGCTTGTCCAAAGCCGGCCACCAGAAATTTTCCCTTATTCTCCTCTTCATGGCATGGATGCCGATGTGACCCTCGTGGGCAAGGGTGAGTACTTTGTTCCTCATAACATCCGGAACCACTAACAGGGATGATCTATATAACAAGCCATTCACTACTGACAGCTCGTTGAAGACATGCTTGTACTTGCTGACACAACACTGTTCGTTAATCTCATGCGACCACCCCTTGCTTAACGTCTTTATAACCTCCTTAAACTCTAAATCACTCTCAGTGGCTTCTCTCCACTCTTGTTCAGATATGGCATTTTCAGAACGACCCAAAACACTGCATACCAGTTCCAAATCATCATGCTCACTTTCCGTTGCCATGGCATAATTGTCACTGGGACAAAGACGAGACAAACAATCAGCCCCGAGATTTCTCTTGCCCAGCACATACTCAACTGTGAAATTGTGTTCCATAAGTCTAGACTGCCATCTTGCGAATCTGGGAGTTGCTTTACCACCACCTCTTGTGGTGAATTACTCAACCAAGGGTTTATTGTCAACACGTACCACAAATTTAGAGCCATACAAGTAATGTTCGAAATGAGTAATACCCCACTAACAAGCAAGGGCTTCACGTTCAATCACGGAATACGAGGCTTCGGCACCATGTAAACTTCCAGAAGCAAAAGCAATCACCTCGTCCTTGCCATCTCTTGTTAAAACAGCACCCAGACCTTTTTGACTAGCATCAGCCATTATTATAGTTTGATCTGTAGTACTGAATGCCTTAAGGGGAATAGCATGAGCTACTTCTTGTTTGATTGCATCAAACTCCTTGGTGCATTCATCATTCCAACAGAATCGAACATTTTTCTTGAGTAATGACCTGATGTGAAAGGCTTTGGATACACAGTTGGGTATGAATCTGGCATAGAATTCAATGAGACCCATCATTGATCTCAACTGGTCCTTGTCTGTAGGAATGCTGAAATCGTCAATAGCCTTTACCAGGCTTTGCTTAGGCTGCACCCCCTCAGAAGACAACCTGTATCCCAGGTAGTCTACAGTGGTTACATTCAATCTGCATTTTTCTAAACCCAGAGTTACACTTTTTTGCTTTAACAAGGATAAAACACAATTCAAACTTTCATTATGTTCAGTTTGATTATCCCCATATATCAAAACATCATCTTGAAAGGCCACAACACCGGACATACCCTTAAACATGCTCTCCACCACTCTCTGAAAAACAGCAGAGGCAGAGGCAAGACCAAATGGCATGCACTTAAATTGAAACAGGCCTTCCGGAGTGATAAATGCAGTAAGATGTCTTGATTCCTCATGCAACTCAATTTGATGATACACAGATGACATATCAAGTAAACTGAAATATTTAGCACCTTTGAGAGTGGATGTCACCTGAGTTATATTAGGTAAGGGATGTTGGTTGATCCATATATTTTTGTTAAGGTCGCGCAAGTCCACACACATGCGCAGATTGCCATTGGCCTTCTTGGCAAGGACTACAGGGGACACCCAATTAGAGGACTCAATGGGTTCTATGACGTCACATGAGCATAATTTGTTCAATTCTTTTTTAAATCAACTTGCCATGCTAAGGGCACTCTCCTGACCTTATGTACTACTGGTAGGGCTCCTTTAATTAATTTGATCTTATGTTTAAAACCTTTGAAGAGACCCAAATCTTTATTAAATACACCTGGGTACGATTGTTCCCATGAATTCCCTTCAATGGCTTGGACATGGAACAAATCTTTCTTTAATACAACTTGTTGAGCATTGTTGGGATCGAGTATGATACCAAGGTTGCCTTGGTCTCTCCAACCCAAAAGACATGCCTCATCTCTAGCTACATACACGATACCTTGAGACATGTTGCCATTGAACTCAAAATCAGCATTGAATTCACCAACAACATCGATGGCCTTCCCACCATAACCTATGGGATGTATATTGGATTGCTTCAAATTATGCTTACAAAATAGCTCCTTCCAGACAGAGTCGCTTAACAAGGTAAAAGGAGAGCCTGAATCGGCTAAGACTTTGACACAAATACCATTCACTTTTATAGTACAAAGGGGTCTTCTTAGACCTTGCGAATTGACACCCCAAATACCACTAGAGTCATTCATGTCCACGATGGTTAGAATTTCAACTTCTTCACTGGTTGAAGATGCCTCCTCCGTTGTTGATTCTACATTATGCACCCTTCTCAGTGGTTCTCTTCTAGAAGATTTGCAAACTTTGGCAAAATGTCCTCTTTTAGAACATCTAGCACATACTTTATCCGCAGCGGGACACAATTTGTCGTGGGCTAAGTGATTGGTACTTTCACAACTGTAACACTCTAGTTTTTTCTTGGTGCTATAGTTGGTGTCCCTTTTATTTGGTCTATCCTTGAATTCTTTAGTTTTCTTATATTTAGGTTTAACTGTAAGAACACCTTGAGATTTGTTATCAGATAGAGACATCTCTTCCGTATATGAGCTAGTACTTTCTATTCTTGTAGCAATGTCCAACGCTTTATGTAGCGTGAGATCTGGTTTAGACAAAAGTGCCTCTTGAACTTTTTTGTTGTTAGTTTTTTCCACAAGTTGATCTTTAATCATTTCCTCCTCAAATGCTTTATACTCGCCAGAAGCCGCAAGAATACGCAAGGCGCCAACGTAACTTGACGCAGATTCACTTTGTAATTGGACCCTTTTGTAGAATTTATGTCTTTCTAGAGTGATGTTTTTGCAGGCTTTGAAGCGAGTATTTAACGCTTTGATGGCTGTGGCATACTCATCTTCTACACCATCACCTTCTCCTTCAAGTATAATAATAGGTTCTTTCGGAATGTGTTTTAATATGTTACAGCCTTCATTGCCTAAACAATGTCTAAGGATAGCATACTTCTTCTTGCTAGTAAATGATTCTCCGTCCAGAGCTTCCAGATAGGCTATTTCCCAATCGATTTCAGAGGAAGCTGGATTGGGAACAAATGGTGTAGGTGGTGAAATTGCTTGATGCATTATGTAAAAGTAAGATATAAGAGCTGATGAATAATGGAGCAGTTGAATTCCAAAAAGAGACAAATAATGATTTGATGGGTGTGCGAATCACCGAGATCAGCACAATAAGGACGTGATATGAGATCAACAGAAGTAATGTTAGTAAAGAGGATGGTGTGCAAATCACAGAGATCAGCATTATGACTAATGGGTGACAACAAATGCAGGGTTTGCAGTGACACTTCAGTTGCTTGGCACACTTAACAATAAAATGATGGCAAAAGCAGGAAATGAGCAAGGTGTGCAAATCACTGAGATGTGCACCGAGAAATTGATCCGTCTTGACAGTAGAAATTGCAGCAAAGATGTACAGTAAATACAGTGTGCAGATCACCGAGATCGGCACATAAAAACAATTGCCTGGACTAAAGATGGCCACCACGTATGACGTGACGGCGTGGTAACGTGATGCAGTGTGCGGATCACCGTGAACCGTGCATACGAGGCAGGACAAGGCTAGCGTGACGTAGAATAGGCAGGGGAGGCCGGAGCAGAAAGGCGGAGAGTAGCGTAGCCAGACAAAATTGGTAAAGTACCTTAGTGGCCGGAACGAAGCACCTGCAGGAATCGAACCACTGAACACCTTGCTTGTGAAGGAGACTGCCAACAAAGAAGCGCCGGGAGATGAGACGAAGAGTCGTTAAGCACAAGTCGTCGCACGCGTGGAGGTCCTGTTGACTGGCAGCCCGTTGCCAGTGTAAGGAAGTGCAGACGAAGGTGAATAAAAAGTTATTTATTCTTAAGTCAACAGGACAGTAATCCGCTCCTCACCAAATCTCCTCCCAACCGTCTCTCCCCGAACCCCGGCACCGCAATGTTCCTTCTATTCTCCCGACGTCCAGGCATTCCAAACGTCCAGAGAATAGAAGGAGAACCCAACACAACTCTTTGAACCCATGCCAGGGGGCAGAGCCCAAATGCAGAGTTTCGGGAAGCGTGTGGTCAGCCTCCGAGTACTTCTACTGTACTCAGGACTCACCATGATGCCGCCATCACCCCCGTTTCCTCTGCACTGAGTCTCTACTTGTACAGCACTGTAGCGTAACCCAAAAGTCATGCATAGCACTATGGAAAAAGTCTTAATACATAAATAATTTCATTAATTCCTTTCTGCACTGACTTACAGTGCCAGTCAATGGGGAGGACAATCCCCCTTTTTGTATTTGCAACTATAGGCAAGTCTTTCTTAGCAGCAGGGGAGTAGATGAGGAGAGGACAGTTTATGTAGTCAAGTGTACTTGTTATGTGGGAGGAGCTAGCTTCAGTTTGTTTTTGAAGCTGAGTGTGGGATTGGCTAGGTGGAGCAGCTTACCACCCTTATTTTGTGAGGCTGGGTTTAATTTTGTTTAAAGATGTAGCTGGTATGAATGAAAATGGATAACCTCAAATAAGGATTAGGTTGATAATATCTTATAATACTTGTTTATGTGCTCACTAGCGGACGAGTACGTTTTATCCTGGGGTCTACGGTATTTGGTGTTTTAGCAGCGGTTGTACCAGAATAAAATCTGGATCGCTCCTTAGCGGCGGAGGCCTAGACTGCTGGCACTGATCTGCGAAACCAATGTAAGGGTGGCAGGTTGGTGTAATGTGGTAGGAGGCTGCAGGGCTTGTCCAGGTGCAAAATGTGTCTAGTTTAGGTCAAACGCATTCACTTCTAGGCAGCATTGGGCCCAGAAAGTTAGTGATGTGGTACACACTGGTGGCAGAATGAGGGGGCGGAGGTTGCAGCAGAGTTCAATGCCTAGTGGGTCAGTATAGAGGTCAGCTGGAGTGCAGGTTGGGGTGGAGTTTGGGGATCATAATAAATACTCTGATTGGTGGCAGCAAGTACTAGGGGCAAGGTCAACCAATAAACCGAGACGAAGAGGGTTTGAGAGGAATAGGTGGTGGGAGGATAGCGGACCTGAGCAACCTCAGGGTGGTTGAAACCGGTGATGGAACCATAGGTCCCACTGGACTGGGATAGAGACAGGCCCCGGTGTGTGGCCTAACACATGATCGATACAGAGGGAGTCAGTCCAGGCGGATCCGTGCAGGTCAGAGGCTCGTCCGAAGGGGGCTCCTGGGCAGATGGTCCCGTCCTGCAGCAGTTCACCGCCATTTCCTGTTCCGGAGTAGCCACTGGAGATGAACCTTGGCTTCCCAGTGCCCAACCATGCTAGAGGGCCACTGAGACCATGGCACTGGAGCAGTCCTTTGGGGTCAGTGTGAGAGGAGATCTGGTTTCTGAGAGGGGATCCCCATGAAGATGTCCTGCGAGGAGGGGGCTCCTCTCTGAGAAACTTAACCATTCACCGTCTTGAAATACCTAATATTTCTGGCCCTGGCAGGGCACATGGGAACAGAAGACACATTTGAAGGGATTTGTCCACTCGCTTTGTCTGAGGGCAGAAGGGCCTTTGTGGAGATAAAGAAGCAATTCATCTCTTTGGGATAAAAGTCTGGTCTCCTATTTCCTGCAAGACTAAAGGCAATCCTTTAAATTAAGCTGTGGGATCTACGTGGGACTGAAGACGCACTGAGATTACCCCACTCTGCAAAGCACCACAAAGCTGAAAAGCATTAGAGACTTTATCGAACAGGGAAACTACATACACAATGCTTCCTAGACCACTCCTGCGCGAGCCGTGACCAGATATGACGTGTCATCACGTGATCCAAGAGGAACGTGAGGCAATCCTTGTTGTAATCAGAGGTGGGCTTAAACGGACAGTGGTATTGTTTTTAGGAGATTTGGCGCCACTAAGGAGATTAGCACTGGTATTGATAAATGTATCCTATTCTGGTCTCGGTGCTGTAAGGTGAGGAGAACCACAAATCTCCCCAAAATTTGCTGGTCAGAGCCAACTAAACACAAACAGAAAATCCTCAGCACACGAAAATCATGTATCAATAGTTATTAAAATGCAGAATGTGAGCATCAATTAAATACAATCAATTTGTTCATGTTCTTCTCTTTTTATTCTTTTAGATCTTCAGACAGCCGACACGTGTTTCGTCGCTATAGAAGGGAAATCGTCCCGCGACTTTATCAAGGCTATGTCTTCTTAGTCAAAGTGCCTTATATTGTGTTGATATTTCCAACCCACAAAGGGGTATCAGTTGCTAGCGACGTCCAGTTTAATCGAACGTGTATCCAATGTTCAAAAGTGACTTGACAGTTCCTGATTCGTGATTCGCAAATACAGAAATCCCGGGACGTCGCTGTCCGTGTTTAACCGAGTACGGAAGCCTTAATAAAGTCGCGGGTCGATTTCCCTTGTATGCAATGACAGAAACAGCAAAATACCAATCGGTCGGCACACTATCCTAAGCACAGATTTTTTAGCTTACGTGTTTTTAAGCCATGCCCTTAATTACATCGGCCACGCCCCTTTGAAAGACCCCTCCCAGTTTTTTCATCCCACTTAGAGACCTGAGCCTACAGGTTTCTCTAAAGAAGTGGAACCCTACGGCTTTTGGGGAAGTTAGCTGCGGGCTGAACGTGTTACCATCTGAAACTGAGCTCCCAGAGCAGGAAGAGAATGACCAGCAATTGCTGAAAGCCACATAGTGCCTTGAAAGGCCTTATTTCCTACATGTTTTTTTCTGTTACCTTATTAATTCGTTGTTTTTCCTTTTTAGGGTGCTGAGCTCAGTGATGCTGAGATTTCATTGTCGTTGGCTGCGGGCTGCAGTCTGCTCTACAGCCACACGATGGCAACCAAGAGCAAAAGTTACTTGATGAGACAGTAAGTAATTTTACTTCTCCCGCATAATCTGCGAAAATAGGATTCCGGCTGCAAGGTTTTATCAACGCTTTTCGCACTAATCCCCTTCTGTCCATCTCTGCCCAGCGAACAGCAACGCAGCAGAGTCCAGTCCACTCACTGTCCGTTACCCTGAACTCGTCTCACAGCCCAGCCTCTCGCTGAGCATCATCCCACCACAAAGCGGCCTCAAACTGAGCATTCTTATTACACTCATTCCACCACAAACCGGCCTCAAACTGAGCATTCTTATTACACTCACTCATCCCACCACAAAGTGGCCTCAAACTGAGCATTCTTATTACACTGACTCATCCCACCACAAACCGGCCTCAAACTGAGCATTCTTATTACACTCATCCCACCACAAACCGGCCTCAGACTGAGCATTCTTATTACATTCATCCCACCGCATGCCAGCCCACCCTCTGAGCATTCTTAATTTCTTATTACACTCATCCCACCACAGGTCGGCCTACCCTCTGAGCATTCTTGTTACACTCATCCCACCACAAACCGGCCTCAAACTGAGCATTCTTATTACACTCACTCATCCCACCACAAACCGGCCTCAGACTGAGCATTCTTATTACACTCATCCCACCACAGGCCGGCCTCAAACTGAGCATTCTTATTACACTCATCCCCCCACAAACCGGCCTCAGACTGAGCATTCTTATTAGACTCACTCATCCCACCACAAACCGGCCTCAAACTGAGTATTCTTGTTACACTGATCCCACCACAAACCGGCCTCAGACTGAGCATTCTTATTACACTCATCCCACCACAAACCGGCCTCAAACTGAGCATTCTTATTACACTCATCCCACCACAAACCGGCCTCAGTCTGAGCATTCTTATTACACTCATCCCACCACAAACCGGCCTCAGACTGAGCATTCGTATTACACTCATCCCACCACAAACTGGCCTCAGACTGAGCATTCTTATTACACTCATCCCACCACAAACTGGCCTCAAACTGAGCATTCTTATTACACTCATCCCACCACAAACCGGCCTCAGACTGAGCATTCGTATTACACGTATCCCACCACAAACTGGCCTCAGACTGAGCATTCTTATTACACTCATCCCACCACAAACTGGCCTCAAACTGAGCATTCTTATTACACTCACTCATCCCACCACAAACCGGCCTCAGACTGAGCATTCTTATTACACTCATCCCACCACAAACCGGCCTCAGACTGAGCATTCGTATTACACTCATCCCACCACAAACTGGCCTCAGACTGAGCATTCTTATTACACTCATCCCACCACAAACCGGCCTCAGCCTGAGCATTCTTATTACACTCATCCCACCACATGCCAGCCCGCCCTCTGAGCAATCTTATTACACTCACCTGACCTCAGCACAGCCTACCCTCCGAGCATTCATATTAACATGCAACCACAGTCCAGCATCTCACTGACCACTCTTACACTCATCCCACCACAAACCGGCCTCAAACTGAGCATTCTTATTACACTCATTCCACCACAAACCGGCCTCAAAATGAGCATTCTTATTAGACTCATCCCACCACAAACTGGGCTCAGACTAAGCATTCTTATTACACTTATCCCTCCACAAAACGGCCTCAAACTGAGCATTCTTATTACACTCATCACACCACATACCGGCCTCAAACTGAGCATTCTTATTACACTCATCCCACCACAAACCGGCCTCAAACTGAGCATTCTTATTACACTCACTCATCCCACCACAAACCGGCCTCAGACTGAGCATTCTTATTACACTCATCCCACCACAAAACGGCCTCAAACTGAGCATTCTTATTACACTCATCCCACACCACAGGCCAGCCCACCCTCTGAGCATTCTTAATTTCTTATTACACTCATCCGACCTCAGGACAGCCTACCCTCTGCGCATTCGTACCCACATCCCACCACAGTCCAGCCTCTCAGTGACCGCTCTTACACTCATCCCACCACAGGCTGGCCTACCCTCTGAACATTCTTACACTCATCTCACCACAGGTCAGCCTACTCTCACCACAGGCCAGCATACCCTCTGAGCATTCTTATTACACTCATCCCACCACAGGCCAGCCCACCGTCTGAGCATTCTTATTACACTGACCCGACCTCAGGACAGCCTACCCTCCGAGCATTCATATTAACACCCAACCACAGTCCAGCCTCTCACTGACCACTCTTACACTCATCCCACCACAAATCGGCCTCAAACTGAGCATTCTTATTACATTCATCCCACCGCATGCCAGCCCACCCTCTGAGCATTCTTAATTTCTTATTACACTCATCCCACCACAGGTCGGCCTACCCTCTGAGCATTCTTATTACACTCATCCCACCCCAGGCCAGCCTCAAACTGAGCATTCTTACCCTCATCCTGCCACAGGCCAGCCTACCCTCTGAACACTCTTACACTGATCCCACCACAGGCCAGCCTACCCTCTGAGCATTCATACTCACATCTCACCACAGTCCAGCCTCTCATCCCACCACAAACCGGCCTCAGACTGAGCATTCTTATTACACTCATCCCACCACAAACCGGCCTCAGACTGAGCATTCGTATTACACTCATCCCACCACAAACCGGCCTCAGACTGAGCATTCTTATTACACTCATCCCACCACAAACCGGCCTCAGACTGAGCATTCTTATTACACTCATCCCACCACATGCCAGCCCGCCCTCTGAGCATTCTTATTACACTCACCTGACCTCAGCACAGCCTACCCTCCGAGCATTCATATTAACATGCAACCACAGTCCAGCCTCTCACTGACCACTCTTACACTCATCCCACCACAAACCGGCCTCAAACTGAGCATTCTTATTACACTCATTCCACCACAAACCGGCCTCAAAATGAGCATTCTTATTAGACTCATCCCACCACAAACCGGGCTCAGACTGAGCATTCTTATTACACTCATCCCACCACAAAACGGCCTCAAACTGAGCATTCTTATTACACTCATCCCACACCACAGGCCAGCCCACCCTCTGAGCATTCTTAATTTCTTATTACACTCATCCGACCTCAGGACAGCCTACCCTCTGCGCATTCGTACCCACATCCCACCACAGTCCAGCCTCTCAGTGACCGCTCTTACACTCATCCCACCACAGGCTGGCCTACCCTCTGAACATTCTTACACTCATCTCACCACAGGTCAGCCTACTCTCACCACAGGCCAGAATACCCTCTGAGCATTCTTATTACACTCATCCCACCACAGGCCAGCCCACCGTCTGAGCATTCTTATTACACTGACCCGACCTCAGGACAGCCTACCCTCCGAGCATTCATATTAACACCCAACCACAGTCCAGCCTCTCACTGACCACTCTTACACTCATCCCACCACAAATCGGCCTCAAACTGAGCATTCTTATTACATTCATCACACCGCATGCCAGCCCACCCTCTGAGCATTCTTAATTTCTTATTACACTCATCCCACCACAGGTCGGCCTACCCTCTGAGCATTCTTATTACACTCATCCCACCCCAGGCCAGCCTCAAACTGAGCATTCTTACCCTCATCCTGCCACAGGCCAGCCTACCCTCTGAACACTCTTACACTGATCCCACCACAGGCCAGCCTACCCTCTGAGCATTCATACTCACATCTCACCACAGTCCAGCCTCTCACTGAACATTCTTACACTCATCCCACCACAGGCCGGCCTGCCCTCTAAGCATTCTTACACTCATCCCACCACAAACCGGCCTCAAACTGAGCATTCTTACCCTCATCCTGCCACAGGCCAGCCTACCCTCTGAGCATTCATATTAACATCCAACCACAGTCCAGCCTCTCACTGACCACTCTTACACTCATCCCACCACAAATCGGCCTCAAATGGAGCATTCTTATTACATTCATCCCACCGCATTCCAGCCCACCCTCTGAGCATTCTTAATTTCTTATTACACTCACCCTACCTCAGGACAGCCTACCCTCTGAGCATTCGTACCCACATCCCACCACAGTCCAGCCTCTCACTGAGCACCCTTACACTCATCACACCACAGGCCGGCCTACCCTCTGAGCATTCTTATTACACTCATCCCACCCCAGGCTAGCCTCAAACTGAGCATTCTTACCCTCATCCTGCCACAGGCCAGCCTATCCTCTGAACACTCTTACACTCATCCCACCACAGACCAGCCTACACTCTGAACATTCTTACACTCATCCCACCACATGCCGGTCTACCCTCTGAGCATTCTTACACTCTTCCCACCACAGGCCAGCCTACCCTCTGAGCACTCATACTCACATCCCATCACAGTCCAGCCTCTCATTGAACATTCTTACACTCATCCCACCACAGGCCGGCCTACCCTCTGAGCATTCTTACACTCATCTCACTACAGTCCAGCCTACCCTCTAAGCATTCTTACACTCATCCCACCACGAATGGCCTCAAACTGAGCATTCTTACCCTCATCCTGCCACAGGCCAGCCTACCCTCTGAACACTCTTACACTCATCCCACCACAGACCAGCCTACACTCTGAACATTCTTACACTCATCCCACCACAGGCCGGCCTACCCTCTGATCATTCTTACTCTCATCCCACCACAGGCCAGCCTACCCTCTGAGCATTCATGCTCACATCCCACCACAGTCCAGCCTTTCACTGAACATTCTTACACTCATCCCACCACAGGCAGGCCTACCCTCTGAGCATTCTTACACTCATCTCACTACAGCCCAGCCTACCCTCTAAGCATTCTTACACTCATCCCACCACAAACCGGCCTCAATCTGAGCATTCTTACCCTCATCCTGCCACAGGCCAGCCTACCCTCTGAACACTCTTACACTCATCCCACCACAGACCAGCCTACACTCCGAACATTCTTACACTCATCTCACCACAGGCCGGCCTACCCTCTGAGCATTCATAACCACATCTCACTACAGGCCAGCCTCTCACTGAGCACTCTGACATTCATCTTACCACAGGCCGGCCTACCCTCTGAGGAATCTTACACTCATCCCACCACAGACCACTCTAACCTCTGAGCACTCTTACACTCATCCCACCACAGGCCGGCCTCAAGCTGAGCATTCTTACCCTCATCCCACTACAGGCCAGCCTACCCTCTGAGCATTGTTATACCAGCCTCTTCTCACAGTCCTGCCTACCCACAACTATTTGAATAAACTCCTACTGCCCACAATCTACCCAGTTCCAGCTTCACTGAACTCGTGCCTTAGTCCAACATTCCACTGCTCATTCCATAAATTCATCCCCATTCTCCACTCTTCCAACTGCCCACTCCCAAAACTCTTTCCCAGACTTTAACCTGACACCACCCCTACCCTTAGTCTCCACTCAGGTCCCAACATTTTGACTGCCCCGCCTTTTATCCCCACTGCCCCCCGTTTCAGCCAGCGAGCCCCATCTACAGAGCCCAAGCATCTGGTGAAGGTTCCATGTTATACCCCCTGTCACAGGGTAAACAGCCTTTACATCACGGTTCGAATCACTGTGACTTTGCAACGCGGCCCGAACCTGAATGCATTCCTTTACCACGCCGCAAGTCGCTACGACGACCTGCTTTAAGGAAAGCATTGTTGGACTGATGTTGGACTTCCAGTCCAACACTTTCCCTACTGTTGCGGAGACTGGAGTTAGAATAGTAAATTATACTATTCCAAAGTCCAGCGCCCCCCTAAGGCAAGTCGTTGTAATGACTTGCGTGGTAAAGGAATGTGTTGTAAAGACACATTTGTGGCTCAGACCGCGTTGTTAAGGCATGCGTGGTAAATGCCTGCGTGGTTTCGACACACAGTGGTTTCGACATCCAACCCCATCACAGCACCTGAAGACAATCAAAAACCCTAAACAATCTACATCAAACGAGGCAGAACATTTACAGACCCTCGCAACATCCCGGCAGCTCCCTTTATTCCCTTATTATCGGACTGCGGCTAATCTCATCTTCAACTCCCTTTACTCCCTCTTTCTCTGAATCCCTTTTTACGTCTTCTTCTTCTCTGGATTCACTTTTCTCGAGTTGCCTCTATTCCATCTTTTCTAATTCTCTTTATTCCCTTCTTTCTTTTCAGTTCCTTCATTCTCCTATTCCTATATTCTCTTCCACCTCTACCTCCTCTTCAGTTCATTCTTTTTTCTATCCCATAATCCTTCTCTTCTCTACCTCTCATAATTCACTCTTTTAGGACCCTGTATTCCCCTCTTTTTCGTGCCCCTTAATCCCTTATTCTTTCAATTCCTGAATCACCACCATCTCTGTTACTTTTTTCCTTCCTATGTTCCTCTGTCCTCAAGTCCCCTTTATCCCTCCTGCTCTGGTGCCTTCATTCCCATGTTCTCTGACTCTCTTTACTTCCTCCGTTTCGCTTCCTTTTGTCTCGAAATCCTAATTCTCTTTATTGTCTCCTTCTCCTCTTCCCTATATTATTTTCTTCTTAGTTTGTGTCTAATGCCTACTTTCCTAGCTCCCTTCATTCTTTTGTTGTCGGACTCCCTTTCGTCACTTCTTGCCCGACTCTCTTTATTTCCCACTTCTCCCTTCCATGTATTTCTTGCTTGTCTGTTCACTTTCTTCTTCTCTCTCCTTCACCCTCTTTCTCGCTTACCTTCTGTGTACCTCCCTCTGGCCCTTACTTCTCACTGCCTCCGCTCCCTTCTACATAGGCAGTTCTCTCCCATTCCTCAACATCAAACATACCCAGAGCCATCATAAGACAGAGGCAGGGGGGTTCTTTGCCTTGAGCCCCAGGCTGTTGAGGGCCCCCACACTCTTGCCACAAAATGTATTTATATATTAAAAAAGCAGCTCTGACCAGTTAATTTATAATGTGGAAGCAAATGCCAACTGCACCACTAGGTGGCACCAGACGTTGTGCTAAAGGTAAAAGAAAACCGTGTTTTTCTTTTGCAAAGCTTTGAAAGAGGAGGGCGGTCTTTTGAAGTTTTTAACCCATGCAGTGCTTAATTTGAACTGGTGGTTTCCGGTGCTTGGCACCGGCACTTAATTGTCGACACCGGCGCTTATTACCATCTGCCACATGTTGGCGCTGTTTAGCTAATTTGAAGATGAGCACAACAACAATTGTTTATTAATTAAATATACAGTACAAATTGCTAAAAGCTGCTGCCCAAGCCATTCTTATAGCTTTGGGGGCCTGGAATAGCCTGAATCGTCGCACTTATATGAGTGTGATGGTTAGTATTGTGTTGGCGCTGTCATTGGCAACACTGGCAGGGGCAATGCGTGGTGCAAGCTGCAGTGGTCTCCAAACTAGGGCCCTGGCACTTATTGTTTTACAAATTAAGCACTGCCCATGCCCGTAAAAGCTTGTGCCTGCAGACCCCACCGCGGCCCTACCTTCATAGGCGAGATATGCGAGTGGGAGACATAGCCATGGATATTCTCAATCTGTGATAGGTTCTTCTCGGACACGTGCACCAGCTCAGGTCCCTTCACCTGGTTGGGGAGGTGGGCCGGACTGTGCTCCAGAGGCGGGCTGTCTTCATCTTGGTAGCGGTATTTCTGTAGAGGGGAGGAGGAAAGGGTCACCAGACATTCTGGATGGTGGGGGCACAGAGATGGTGACATCAGAGGAAATGGTCCATTATAAACCCTAGAGCATATAGGGTCTGTTCAAACACTTAAACATACATGTATCCCCAACACAGAACATGCGCTCAAAATCATACCGGTTCTGATGTCACATCTAGAACTTGCAATATTGACTAAAAATCATAGAACAAGTATCTGCCGAAACTCTTCAATATGCATGTATCCCGCTCTTTTATATCTACAATTTTTAGATAATTTTACTGTTTGCTGGTATGTGTCGAGATTTTTAATAGCTGTCTATTATGCTTATGCTTGAGACTGAATCCTATGGAACTTACTCCATGATATTAATTGATGTTCCTAATATTTTTTTATGACTGTTTTTATTGTACTTTTCTGATTGCCGATGTCAATCGAATAAAGTAATTATTGAATTGAACTGGATTGATTAAAAATCATAGAACACAGGTATCTGCTGAAACAGTTCCAACATACATGTATCCCAACTGAACATGCTGCATGAGTTCAATATCTTAGAACACACAGTTTCAGATCAAAACCTTATCTCACAGAACCGGTTCAGAAACCTAGAACACATAAGGGTGTTAAAAACCTGTCAAAAAGCTTTGCAAATTGTGTTAAATGTGACGAAAGTAGTTTTCAGTGCATGTAACACATTTTTCATGCTTAGAGAAAAGTGGTATCACCGCTTTAGAAATGGTATGCTATATTAAAGTTTACTTGTTAGTCCCGAGTTAGTAAATATTTGGGAGAGTCGACCCAAGGGTCTGGCCTGAATATGCCAGCTTCACCACCAACTGAGCTACCCCCATATCTGACATGTAAATCGTGCAACAAACCTCATGTAAAAATATGATAACGTCTCTTTAAAATTCAACAAAGTGTCTTTTTAACATGCCACAGCATTTCACCTTTGTGCATTAGATTGAATCCTTGCATTAAGTGACACTGATTAGAAGTGATGGTCTAAATATGAAACGTTCTTGCCTATACGCCCACTGCCCTGACGACGACGCGACTGATGAAGCGAGCAGTGATTCAGTTGTCGTGTGCACTCTGTGTGAGGCCTAGATTGGCATTACAGATGGAACAGCATTAAAGCCTGTTAAAACATCTAGAAGAGGGGCTTTTGTACAGCACACATGCTCAACTGATGTATTTATATTTCAAATGCGATGAAAGGGGGGCAAAGTAAAGAAGGTAACTGTCTAGGATCACACAGTGTGGCCAAACATGATAGCTGGGATTGATCCCAGGTTTCCTGGTTTCACACTGCGTAATTCAGCCAATAGCTGGGCGTTTCTTTATCTTTTTGGTTTTACATCAAAGGTGAATGTTTTGTCTTTAATTATTTCAGGAGCCACATCAGGACACTGTGTTAAAAATATACACACATTATATGTTAAATCAAGTTGATATAAGGAGCCGTTCTAGAAAAAAAGTATTTGTTTTAATGTGGATATCACCTGCTTTCCCTGAGTGAACAAAGAGACAGATTTCAGGAGATTTCAGAACAGGTTCACCATCTTCAGTGAAGGCAATTACATGCATTAACTAAACTAAGGTCTGGGAAAGCCCAGAGTTCACATCATGCTAGTGAAGTGCAGAGCTCAGAGACTGGCACATTTTAACACAGAGCACTGTGCGGGCTTTCTGCTTTTTCATTCCCCAGGTGAGGGTGACACTTCAGATGGGCTGCCCATCAAGGCCATGCAGAATGCTGTAAAAGAGCTTGGAGAGAAATCATAAAATACCTCGATAAGCACTTTCACAGCACTCTCCAGGGACCTCACTGTCAGCCCATCAAGGCCATGCAGAATGCTGTGAAAGAGCTTGAAGAGAAATCATAAAATACCTCGAGAAGCACTTTCACAGCACTCTCCAGGGACCTCACTGTCAGCCCATCAAGGCCATGCAGAATGCTGTAAAAGAGCTTGGAGAGAAATCATAAAATACCTCGAGAAGCACTTTCACAGCACTCTCCAGGGAACTCACTTTCTGCCCATCAAGACCATGCAGAATGATGTGAAAGAGCTTGAACAGAAATCATAAAATACTCTACAAGCACTTTCACCGCACTCTTCAGGGTCCCCACTGTCAGCCCATCAATGCCATGCAGAATGCTGTGAACGAGCTTGAAGAGAAATCATAGGATACCTCTACAAGCACTTTCACTGCACTCTCCAGGGTCCTCAATTTCAGCCCATCAAGACCACGCAGAGTGATGTGAAAGAGCTTGAAGAGACATCATAAAATACTCTACAAGCACTTTCACAGCACTCTCCAGGGAACTCACTGTCAGCCCATCAAGGCCATGCAGAATGCTGTGAAAGAGATTGAAGAGAAATCATAAAATACCTCGAGAAGCACTTTCACAGCACTCTCCAGGGTCCTGACTGTCAGACCATCAAGGCCATGCAGAATGCTGTGAAAGAGCTTGAAGAGAAATCATAAAATACTCTACAAGCACTTTCACCGCACTCTCCAGGGTCCCCACTGTCAGCCCATCAAGGCCATGCAGAATGCTGTGAAAGAGCTTGAAGAGAAATCATAAAATACCTCGAGAAGCACTTTCACCGCACTCTCCAGGGTCCCCACTGTCAGCCCATCAATGCCATGCAGAATGCTGTGAAAGAGCTTGAAGAGAAATCATAAAATACCTCGAGAAGCACTTACACAGCACTCTCCAGGGACCTCACTGTCAGCCCATCAAGGCCATGCAGAATGCTGTGAAAAAGCTTGAAGAGAAATCATAAAATACCTCGAGAAGCACTTTCACAGCACTCTCCAGGGACCTCACTGTCAGCCCATCAAGGCCATGCAGAATGCTGTGAAAGAGCTTGAAGATAAATCATAGGATACCTCTACAAGCACTTTCACAGCACTCTCCAGGGTCCCCACTGTCAGCCCATCAATGCCATGCAGAATGCTGTGAAAGAGCTTGAAGAGAAATCATAAAATACCTCGAGAAGCACTTTCACAGCACTCTCCAGGGACCTCACTGTCAGCCCATCAAGGCCATGCAGAATGCTGTGGAAAAGCTTGAACAGAAATCATAAAATACCTGTATAAGTACTTACACCGCACTCTCCAGGGACCTCACTGTCAGCCCATCAAGGCCATGCAGAATGCTGTGAAAGAGCTTGAAGAGACATCATAAAATACCTCGATAAGCACTTTCACAGCACTCTCCAGGGAACTCACTGTCTGCCCATCAAGGCCATGCAGAATGCTGTGAAAGAGCTTGAAGAGACATCATAAAATACCTCGATAAGCACTTTCACTGCACTCTCCAGGTTCCTCACTGTCAGTCCACCTGCAAAGCATTCATAGTGCAGCAATGGGCAGCGCCTCTGCTGCAGGAGGGCCTTGTGGAGAAGGGGCTTGTTGACTTAGGTAAGAGGGAGTTTAGCAGGAGCCACAGGAAGTCTCGGCTCGATTATGACTCTTGGGAACCAGAGGACCTTGTGTTGAGCCAGAGCTGGCATCCGCCTTGAAGCCTGAATCAAGCCTTCAGTGACTCACTCACCTCGGTTATCAAATCATGGTATTACTGTGAACATTCAGACACTCTCTAAACGACCCCAAAGTATCTGCCTGCTCTGAACGATCCGTGCCTGCTCACAGTCCTAGAACATACTCCGTTACTTCAAAACCCAGAACATAGAACCCTTGTTAGGTGGAATGACTTAATCTGCCGGGTGGTAAAGCCTGGTGGGTTGGGATCAAACAAAGAATCCCTTTTTTCAGGGAAGGAGGGAAAAGGCTGAGAGTGGACCTTTTGCCCACTCGCTCATTACCTCCCAGAGCTCCACATGAGGACTGGGGGGTCATGTGAACACCTGAGGGTCCACAGTGGTGAATCTGTAGGGAGGGGCTTCTGTGGCTCCTTCCCTCAGGGTGGATGGCTTTCTTGGGTAGATCCTCTGCTCGGGTGGGCCTCCAGGAGACACGGATCTGGGCGGATCTAAAGACCACTATGTTCTAGTTGTATCCCGCCTTCTAGTTGTATCCTGCCTTCTAGGTGTATCCTGCCTTCTAGGTGTATCCTGCCTTCTAGGTGTATCCTTCCTTCTAGGTGTATCCTTCCTTCTAGGTGTATCCTGCCTTCTAGGTGTATCCTTCCTTCTAACTGTATCTGCCTTCTAGGTGTATTCCGCCTTCTAGGTGTATCCTGCCTTCTAGGTGTATCCTGCCTTCGAGTTGTATCCCGCCTTCGAGTTGTATCCTGCCTTCTAGGTGTATCCTGCCTTCTAGGTGTATCCTGCCTTCTAGGTGTATCCTGCCTTCTAGGTGTATCCTGCCTTCGAGTTGTATCCTGCCTTCTAGGTGTATCCTGCCTTCTAGGAGTATCCTGCCTTCGAGTTGTATCCTGCCTTCTAGGCGTATCCTGCCTTCTAGGTGTATCCTGACTTCTGGTGTATCCTGCCTTCTAGGTGTATCCTGCCTTCTAGGTGTATCCCGCCTTCTAGCTGTATCCTGCCTTCTAGGTGTATCCTGCCTTCTAGGTGTATCCTTCCTCCTAGCTGTATCTGCCTTCTAGTAGTATCCTGCCTTCTAGTTGTATCCTGCCTTCTAGGTGTATCCTGCCTTCTAGGTGTATCCTTCCTTCTAGGTGTATCCTGCCTTCTAGTTGTATCCTGCCTTCTAGTTGTATCCTGCCTTCTAGTTGTATCCTGCCTTCTAGGTGTATCCTGCCTTCTAGTTGTATCCTGCCTTCTAGGTGTATCCTTCCTTCTAGGTGTATCCTGCCTTCTAGTTGTATCCTGCCTTCGAGTTGTATCCTGCCTTCTAGGTGTATCCTGCCTTCTAGGTGTATCTGCCTTCTAGGTGTATCCTGCCTTCTAGTTGTATCCTGCCTTCTAGGTGTATCCTGCCTTCTAGGTGTATCTGCCTTCTAGTTGTATCCTGCCTTCTAGGTGTATCCTGCCTTCTAGGTGTATCCTGCCTTCTAGTTGTATCCTGCCTTCTAGGTGTATCCTGCCTTCTAGTTGTATCCTGCCTTCGAGTTGTATCCTGCCTTCTAGATGTATCCTGCCTTCTAGGTGTTTCTGCCTTCTAGGTGTATCCTGCCTTCTAGTTGTATCCTGCCTTCTAGGTGTATCCTGCCTTCTAGGTGTATCTGCCTTCGAGTTGTATCCTGCCTTCTAGTTGTATCCTGCCTTCTAGGTGTATCCTGCCTTCTAGGTGTATCCTGCCTTCTAGTTGTATCCTGCCTTCTAGTTGTATCCTGCCTTCTAGGTGTATCCTGCCTTCTAGGTGTATCCTGCCTTCTAGGTGTATTCCGCCTTCTAGTTGTATCCTGCCTTCTAGGTGTATCCTGCCTTCTAGTTGTATCCTGCCTTCTAGGTGTATCCTGCCTTATAGGTGTATCCTGCCTTCTAGGTGTATCCTGACTTCTAGGTGTATCCTGCCTTCTAGTTGTATCTTGCCTTCGAGTTGTATCCTGCCTTCTAGGTGTATCCTGCCTTCTAGGTGTATCCCGCCTTCGAGTTGTCTCCTGCCTTCTAGGTGTATCCTGCCTTCTAGTTGTATCCTGCCTTCTAGTTGTATCCTGCCTTCTAGGTGTATCCTGCCTTCTAGGTATATCCTGCCTTCTAGGTGTATCCTGCCTTCTAGGTATATCCTGCCTTCTAGGTGTATCCTGCCTTACCGTCCCTTTGATGCCTTCAGGTTGCCTAAATGTTAAATCTGATAATGGCATTTGTCCATCTGCGTGAAGGGGGTCCAATGTTGGAAGTGTTCAGGGCATGTTTAGTGGATTGGCTTTTCCTTAGGTTCTCCTAACAATAGCTTACACTATATTTGCAGAAAGAATCACAATGGATGACTAGGCCAAAAAAGGGCAGGGGGGGGGGTTGTACAATCGCGCCCTCTTGCGGATCTGGTTGAACGTTCACCCATTGCCTATACCACAGTAAGAACAAGCGCTTGCAATGCAGTAGGTCTCGCATTTGCGAGAGTTTGAGCTATTGCCATTGTAAATGATAATGCCTTTTATTTATGAGTTTTGAAAACCTGCAAACAGTGCGTAATCACCACCTGCAGGTTTTGTAAACACATAAATAAAAGGCATTATCATTTACAATGCCAATAGCTCAAACTCTCGCAAATGCCAGACCTATTGCATTGCAAATGATTGTTATCTGTTGTCTTGGTAAAAATTTGAGTTGGCTGCATGGGTAATTTCAGCCTTCTTTGGCTTAGCAATGTGCATACTTAAAACATAATTGAAAGAATGAGAAAGAATGTCTTCAAGTCTTTTCTGAAACCACCCAGGTGCTAACATTTCTCAATTTACAATAAGATTACTTTGTTCCAATGCCCTATGCCTGTTAGTCTAATAAAAGGTTACACAGAAGATAGTTTATTAACCCTAGCTGGACAGCGGCTGTCACTTGACAGCATACAAAAACAAGCATTTGCAATGCAATAGGTCTCGCATTTACGAGACTTTGAGCTATTGACACTGTAAATGTTAATAGCTTGAATTCTCGCAAATGCGAGGCCTATTGAATTGCAAATATTGTTTGATTCCGAGCGCCCCATGCCGCGCTTGCACTTAATAGGGGCCACGCCCCTTTCTTTAGATGAGCCGTGTCTAAAGAAAGGGGCGTGGCCTCTATTAATTGTAAGCGCTGCATGGGGCGCTTGGAAACAAACCACAAAAAAAATATTTGTAAAGCAATAGGTGTCGCATTTGCGAGAGTTTAAGCTATTGTCATTTACAATGACAATAGCTCAAACTCTCCTAAATGAGCCCTATGGCATTGCAAAGAAGCAGCCGCCATTGTCCCGGGCTGCTTGGAAAGTCAAAGTGCGCAGGGCATGCTGAATGTTGCTGCAAAGCACATCGTGCCTGCAGTAAGACAAAACTTACTAAAGAAATAGTGCTTACAGACTAAATAAGACATACGGTGTAACAACAGAAGTAAACGGGCCAGTCCTCATGGGAGGTTACAAATGAAGACAAGGCGGTACTGAGGAGGGACTAACAAGCCGATTACGAAATCAGAAGCCAGCATTTACAAAGGACAAAGACACAAGCCAATGACAAATATGGACGGAGAGTGGGCGGAGCTTCAAGTGCATACTCTAATACAGCATGCCTTGCAGAATTGGAAGAATGGGCGGATCTCTGCTACTGGCATGGTGCACCCCCTTCTGTTTATTTACGGGGGAGGAGCCAAAAAGAGGCCTCGAAACAATGCCTTCTCTCTCTATGGCCATGATTGACCCTGCATTAGAAGAGACGGCCAATCCCCTTCGCCCTGCTGTACCACACTGCCGACAGACTGATGGGGAACCAAGGGGGCGGGCACAGGGGGTGGCTCTGCTTCAACAGAGTGCCAGTAGGGTCTGCGTGCGCTTCTTTTGACTCTGTAGCGCCTCTAGGGGTAATGAAGGGTAGGAGGCACTGAAAACAGGCAGTGAGTTAGGCCTACTTGTGCCCGCTGCTTATCCTTTCTGCCCCTGACAGCGGTACAAGTCCGCTACCCTTACCTCCCTTACCCGCCACACACACTTTCTGTAGTTTGCATTTATAAACCAGCGGTTGAAAATACACATTTCAACACACTGAATGCACTTAAAAAGAACAAAAGGACCACTTAATCCTTTAAAAATGGCAATAAAAACATTCAATATTTCCAGACTCCTTCCATTCCAATAATGTAGCCAACACTCGGATCTCAGCCTCTGGATCCACTGCAGGTGATCCCTGGCTGGAGAGATCCCAGCATCCTCTCAGTAACTCCATCAGAGGCAGATGGCCTCTCCTGCTCCTTTGCATTTCATTACATCTCATCCTCTTGATTGAAGCTCGCCTGACCCATATGGCAGCATGCCATCACTGCACCTCGCACCACAGACCGCCACCACACACAGTCACCCTGAATGCACCATCACTGCACCTCGCACCAAAGACCGCCATCACTGCACCTCGCACCACAGACCGCCATCAAGACACAGTCACCCTGAATGCACCATCACTGCACATCGCACCACAGACCGCCATCACTGCAACTCGCACCACAGATTGCCATCACTGCACCTCGCACCACAGACCGCCATCAATGCACCTCGCACCACAGACCGCCATCACTGCACCTCGCACCGCAGACCGCCATCAAGACACAGTCACCCTGAATGTACCATCACTGCACCTCGCACCAAAGACCGCCATCACTGCACCTCGCACCACAGACCACCATCACTGCACCTCGCACCACAGACCGCCATCACTGCACCTCGCACCACAGACCGCCATCAAGACACAGTCACCCTGAATGTACCATCACTGCACCTCGCACCAAAGACCGCCATCACTGCACCTCGCACCACAGACCGCCATCACTGCACCTCGCACCACAGACCGCCATCACTGCACCTCACACCACAGACCGCCACCACACACAGTCACCCTGAATACACCATCACTGCACCTCGCACCACAGACCGCCACCACACACAGTCACCCTGAATGCACCATCACTGCACCTCGCACCACAGACCGACATCAAGACACAGTCACCCTGAATGCACCATCACTGCACCTCGCACAACAGACCGCCATCAAGACACACTCACCCTGAATGCACCATCACTGCACCTCGCACCAAAGACCGCCATCACTGCACCTCGCACCACAGACCGACATCACTGCAACTTGCACCACAGACCGCCACCACACACAGTCACCCTGAATGCACCATCACTGCACCTCGCACCACAGACCGCCATCAAGACACAGTCACCCTGAATGCACCATCACTGCACCTCGCACAACAGACCGCCATCAAGACACACTCACCCTGAATGCACCATCAATGCACCTCGCACCAAAGACCGCCATCACTGCACTTCGCACCACAGACCGCCATCAAGACACAGTCACCCTGAATGCACCATCACTGCACATCGCACCACAGACCGCCATCACTGCACCTCGCACCACAGACCGCCATCAAGACACAGTCACCCTGAATGCACCATCACTGCACCTCGCACCACAGACCGCCATCAAGACACAGTCACCCTGAATCCACCATCATTGCACCTCGCACCGCAGACCGCCACCAGACACAGTCACCCCGGATGCACCATCACTGCACCTCGCACCACAGACCACCACCACACACAGTCACCCTGGATGCACCATCACTGCACCTCGCACCACAGACCGCCATCAAGACACAGTCACCCTGAATGCACCATCACTGCAGGTAATCCCTGGCTGGAGAGATCCCAGCCTCCTCTCAGTAACTCCATCAGAGGCAGATGGTCTCTCCTGCTCCTTTGCATTTCATTGCATCTCATCCTCTTGATTGAAGCTCGCCTGACCCATATGGCAGCATGCCATCACTGCACCTCGCACCACAGACCGCCACCACACACAGTCACCCTGAATGCACCGTCACTGCACCTCGCACTGCAGACCGCCACCACACACAGTCACCCTGAATGCACCATCACTGCACCATCACTGCACCTCGCACCAAAGACCGCCATCACTGCACCTCGCACCACAGACCGCCATCAAGACACAGTCACCCTGAATGCACCATCACTGCACATCGCACCACAGACCGCCATCACTGAACCTCGCACCACAGACCGCCATCAAGACACAGTCACCCTGAATGCACCATCACTGCACCTCGCACCGCAGACCGCCACCACACACAGTCACCCTGGATGCACCATCACTGCACCTCGCACCACAGACCGCCATCAAGACACAGTCACCCTGAATGCACCGTCACTGCACCTCACACTGCATACCGCCATCAAGTCACAGTCACCCTGAATGCACCATCACTGCACCTCGCACCACAGACCGCCACCACACACAGTCACCCTGAATGCACCATCACTGCACCTCACACTGCAGACCGCGATCAAGACACAGTCACCCTGAATGCACCATCACTGCACCTCGAACCACAGACCGCCACCACACAGAGTCACCCTGAATGCGCCATCACTGCACCTCGCACCACAGACCACCACCACACACAGTCACCCTGGATGCACCATCACTGCACCTCGCACCACAGACCGCCATCAAGACACAGTCACCCTGAATGCACCATCACTGCAGGTAATCCCTGGCTGGAGAGATCCCAGCATCCTCTCAGTAACTCCATCAGAGGCAGATGGCCCCTCCTGCTCCTTTGCATTTCATTACATCTCATCCTCTTGATTGAAGCTCGCCTGACCCATATGGCAGCATGCCATCACTGCACCTCACACCGCAGACCGCCATCAGGACACAGTCACCCTGAATGCACCGTCACTGCACCTCGCACTGCAGACCGCCATCACTGCACCTCGCACCGCAGACCGCCATCAAGACACAGTCACCCTGAATGCACCGTCACTGCACCTCGCACTGCAGACCGCCATCAAGACACAGTCCCCCTGAATGCACCATCACTGCACCTCACACCACAGACCGCCACCAGACACAGTCACCCTGAATGCACCATCACTGCACCTTGCACCACAGACCGCCACCACACACAGTCACCCTGAGTGCACCATCACTGCACCTCGCACCACAGATCGCCACCACACACAGTCACCCTGAGTGCACCATCACTGCACCTCGCACCACAGACCGCAATCAAGACACAGTCACCCTGAATGCATCATCACTGCACCTCGCACCGCAGACCGCCATCAAGACACAGTCACCTTGAATGCACCATCACTGCACCTCGCACCACAGACCGCCACCACACACAGTCACCTTGAATGCACCATCACTGCACCTCGCACCACAGACCACCACCACACACAGTCACCCTGAATGCACCATCACTGCACCTCGCACCACAGACCGCCACCACACACAGTCACCCTGAATGCACCATCACTGCACCTCGCACCACAGACCGCCATCAAGACACAGTCACCCTGAATGCACCATCACTGCACCTCGCACTGCAGACCGCCATCAAGACACAGTCAATCTGAATGCACCATCACTGCACCCCGCACTACAGACCGCCACCAGACACAGTCACCCTGAATGCACCATCACTGCACCTCGCACCACAGACTGCCACCACACACAGTCACCTTGAATGCACCATCACTGCACCTCGAACCACAGACCACCACCACACACAGTCACCCTGAATGCACCATCACTGCACCTCGCACCGCAGACCGCCACCACACACAGTCACCCTGAATGCACCATCACTGCACCTCGCACCACAGACCGCCACCACACACAGTCACCTTTAATGCACCATCACTGCACCTCGCACCACAGACCACCACCACACACAGTCACCCTGAATGCACCATTACTGCACCTCGCACCACAGACCGACACCACACAGTCACCCTGAATGCGCCATCACTGCACCTCGCACCACAGACCGCCATCAAGACACAGTCACCCTGAATGCGCCATCACTGCACCTCGCACCACAGACCGCCACTACACACAGTCACCCTGAATGCACCATCACTGCACCTCGCACCGCAGACCGCCATCAAGACACAGTCACCCTGAATGCGCCATCACTGCACCTCGCACCGCAGACCGCCATCAAGACACAGTCACTCTGAATGCACCATCACTGCACCTCGCACCACAGACCGCCACCACACACAGTCACCCTGAATGCACCATCACTGCACCTCGCACCGCAGACCGCCATCAAGACACAGTCACCCTGAATGCACCATTACTGCACCTCGCACCACAGACCGCCACCACACACAGTCACCCTGACTGCACCATCACTGCACCTCGCACCACAGACCGCCATCAAGACACAGTCACCCTGAATGCACCATCACTGCACCTCACACCACAGACCGCCACCACACACGGTCACCCTAAATGCGCCATCACTGCACCTCACACCACAGACCGCCACCACACACAGTCACCCTGAATGCACCATCACTGCACCTCGCACCACAGACTGCCATCAAGACACAGTCACCCTGAATGCACCATCACTGCAGGTAATCCCTGGCTGGAGAGATCCCAGCATCCTCTCAGTAACTCCATCAGAGGCAGATGGTCTCTCCTGCTCCTTTGCATTTCATTACATCTCATCCTCTTGATTGAAGCTCGCCTGACCCATATGGCAGCATGCCATCACTGCACCTCGCACCACAGACCGCCACCACACACAGTCACCCTGAATGCACCATCACTGCACCTCGCACCGCAGACCGCCATCAAGACACAGTCACCCTGAATGCACCATCACTGCACCTCGCACCACAGACCGCCACCACACACAGTCACCCTGAATGCACCATCACTGCACCTCGCACCACAGACCGCCATCAAGACACAGTCACCCTGAATGCACCATCACTGCACCTCGCACCACAGACCGCCATCAACACAGTCAGCCTGAATGCACCATCACTGCACCTCGCACCGCAGACCACCATCAAGACACAGTCACCCTAAATGCACCATCACTGCACCTCGCACCACAGACCGCCACCACACACAGTCACCCTGAATGCACCATCAATGCACCTCGCACCACAGACTGCCATCACTGCACCTTGCACCACAGACCGCCATCAAGACACAGTCACCCTGAATGCACCATCACTGCACCTCGCACCACAGACCGCCATCAAGACACAGTCACCCTGAATGCGCCATCACTGCACCTCGCACCGCAGACCGCCATCAAGACACAGTCACCTTGAATGCGCCATCACTGCACCTCGCACCGCAGACCGCCATCAAGACACAGTCACCCTGGATGCGCCATCACTGCACCTCGCACCGCAGACCGCCACCAGACACAGTCACCCTGGATGCACCATCACTGCACCTCTAACCACAGACCGCCTTCAAGACACAGTCACCATGGATGCACCATCGCTGCACCTCGGACCGCAGACCGCCATCAAGACACAGTCACCCTGAATGCACCATCCCTGCACCTCGCACCGCAGACCGCCATCAAGACACAGTCATCCTGAATGCACCATCACTGCACCTCGCACCACAGACCGCCATCAAGACACAGTCACCCTGAATTCACCATCACTGCACCTCGCACCACAGACCGCCACCAGACACAGTCACCCTGAATGCACCATCACTGCACCTCGGACCACAGACCGCCATCAAGACACAGTCACCCTGAATGCACCATCACTGCACCTCACACCGCAGACCGCCACCAGACACAGTCACACTGAATGCACCATCACTACACCTCGCACCGCAGACTGCCATCAAGACACAGTCACCCTGAATGCACCATCACTGCACCTCACACCGCAGACCGCCACCAGACACAGTCACCCTGAATGCACCATCCCTGCACCTAGCACCGCAGACCGACATCAAGACACAGTCACCCTGAATGCACCATCACTGCACCTCGCACCGCAGACCGCCACCAGACACAGTCACCCTGAATGCACCATCACTGCACCTCGCACCGCAGACAGCCACCAGACACAGTCACCCTGAATGCACTATCACTGCACCTAGCACCGCACACCGCCACCAAGACAAAGTCACCCTGAATGCACCATCACTGCATCTCGGACCACAGACCGCCATCAAAACACAGTCACCCTGAATGCACCATCACTGCACCTCACACCGCAGACCGCCACCAGACACAGTCACCCTGAATGCACCATCACTGCACCTCACACCGCAGACCGCCACCAGACACAGTCACCCTGAATGCACCATCCCTGCACCTTGCACCACAGACCACCATCAAGACACACTCACCCTGAATGCACCATCACTGCACCTCGCACCACAGACCGCCACCAGACACAGTCACCCTGAATGCACCATCACTGCAACTCAGACCACAGACCGCCATCAAGACACAGTCACCCTGAATGCACCATCACTGCACCTCGCACCACAGACCGCCACCAGACACAGTCACCCTGAATGCTCCATCATTGCAACTCGCACCACAGACCGCCATCAGACACAGTCACCCTGAATGCACCATCACTGCACCTCGGACCACAGACCGCCATCAAGACACAGTCACCCTGAATGCACCATCACTGCACCTCGGACCACAGACCGCCATCAAGACACAGTCACCCTGAATGCACCATCACTGCACCTCACACCACAGACCGCCACCAGACACAGTCACCCTGAATGCACCATCACTGCACCTCGGACCACAGACCGCCATCAAGACACAGTCACCCTGAATGCACCATCACTGCAGCAAGGAGGTAATCACAGCTGTAAGAAATGTGGACAGACTCACCCCCAGCCGTACACACAAGACACCACAAACACCCTGTTAACCTGCACCCGTTTCACTTTCAGACCAACTCACACAAACATCGACCTTACCACTGGCCAGACTACTAACCACACACAGCAAAACAGCAATGAACAACACTCCCCAGCAAAAAACAGCTCTTCCGATTTCAAATGAAAGGGTAACCAGATGAAACAAGCATTGGCAAATAACTGGTCTAGCTTATAATGCGAGTGAGCTGTTAGCTTTGCCTTTGTTTATCTGTAAAGTATTGTTTACAAAAACAAAAACAAAAAACATTTCAAAACCCTGGAGGAAAAGTAAACACGTATCTTATGGTATCTCAAAACTGTACATTGAATTTAATGTTTTCAATCTTTATAATTGGCACTGTTCATATTTCAAATACTGTTCCCTCATGAAACTATGAGCAGAATGTATAAAGGATAAGGCAGTGTATGAGTGTGAATGGAAATATTGCCAAGGCTTAATTTTCTTTCCACAATCTTCAGCCATTTGGTTGTCATTAGTAGCCTATGGGCTATGCTCCAGGAGGGGAATAAACACAAGAGGAGGAAGGCACGTCATCGAATAAGAAGCAGGCAATTGAGAGTGACAATAATGTCAACCAATGGTAAGCACTGGGCGGGCCCTAAGCCCACTGTAAGATCACAGTAGGTCTTTTGCAACCAGACAGCTTGCACCGTCTGGTAGTTTCGACCTAAAAAGGGCCACCGTTCGATAACAAAGCTGATTAGAGCTATAAAAACCCCTTTAAAGTAGCACATATTTTGCAGAAAAATGTAAATATTAGAAACGTCTGCAAAATCCTTCATTTTTAGGAATTGTACTCCATGCCACACCCACCATACGAAATGGTAATGGCCCTAATTTGAATAACACTAATGCATTTCTTTTAAAAGAGATCTACGGTCTCATAAAAGCCCTCGACGGAAGAGAGTGGTCATGTGCTTACCTGATGACTTTAGCCACTACGGTCCAGGGTTTAAAGCATGGTTTTGGCATTTGAATAAAATGTTTAAAATTCTGGTAAATCATTTCACATCCCTGTCCCAAAATGTATAAATATGTAATGTAATTATAACATATAATAACATTTAAATCTATTAAACCCTATTTCATTTATGCCATCTTGTTATGATCTGGATATGCGCGTTACGATTACCCATACATTACACTGCCAAAGCCTATGACGGCCTTCGAGATTTCTCCAAAAACTTTCTTCTGGCCGATGAAACCTAAACAGTGATCTCAACCCACCTTTAAGTTTGGCTTAGAAAGAAAAGAGCCAAATGTCATCGACCTGCAAAGCAACAAATATTCCACAGTATTGGTCCATTTAGATGACAGATCATGCAAATAAGGTCAACTACAACGAATGTGACCCAGTACAGCCCTGAATGTCTGGGTGACATTCTCAATGCTGAAAACTAGTGCTGGAACCTTTACCATTAAATAGCATCCTTCTTACAAAACCTTGCTTTCCGAGGATTCATCTTACAAAACCGTGCTTTCCGACGATTCATCTTACAAAACCTTGCTTTCCGAGGATTCATCTTACAAAACCGTGCTTTCCGACGACTCATCTTACAAAACCTTGCTTTCCGAGGATTCATCTTACAAAACCTTGCTTTCCGAGGATTCATCTTTCAAAACCGTGCTTTCCGAGGATTCATCTTACAAAACCGTGCTTTCCGACGACTCATCTTACAAAACCTTGCTTTCCGAGGATTCATCTTACAAAACCGTGCTTTCTGAGGATTCATCTTACAAAACCTTGCTCTCTGAGGATTCATCTTACAAAGCCTTGCTCTCTGAGGATTCATCTTACAAAACCTTGCTTTCCGACGACTCATCTTACAAAACCTTGCTTTCCGAGGATTCATCTTACAAAACCGTGCTTTCCGAGGATTCATCTTACAAAACCGTGCTTTCCGAGGATTCATCTTACAAAACCGTGCTTTCCGAGGATTCATCTTACAATACCTTGCTTTCCGACGATTCATCTTACAAAACCTTGCTTTCCGACGATTCTTCTTACAAAACCGTGCTTTCCGAGGATTCATCTTACAAAACCGTGTTTTCCGAGGATTCATCCTACAAAACCGTGCTTTCCGAGGATTCATCTTACAAAACCTTGCTTTCCAACGATTCATCTTACAAAACCTTGCTTTCCGACGACTCATCTTACAAAACCTTGCTCTCTGAGGATTCATCTTACAAAACCGTGCTTTCCGAGGATTCATCTTACAAAACCTTGCTCTCTGAGGATTCATCTTACAAAACCTTGCTTTCCGAGGATTCATCTTACAAAACCGTGCTTTCCGACGATTCATCTTACAAAACCTTGCTTTCCGAGGATTCATCTTACAAAACCTTGCTTCCCGACGATTTATCTTACAAAACCTTGCTTTCCGACGATTCTTCTTACAAAACCGTGCTTTCCGAGGATTCATCTTACAAAACAGTGTTTTCCGAGGATTCATCCTACAAAACCGTGCTTTCCGAGGATTCATCTTACAAAACCTTGCTTCCCGACGACTCATCTTACAAAACCTTGCTCTCTGAGGATTCATCTTACAAAGCCTTGCTCTCTGAGGATTCATCTTACAAAACCTTGCTTTCCAAGGATGTCTGCAAGCGATCACAGCTCTGATCTTGGTGGGATACACTGGAACAAATGCCATGAGACTTAAGCCACCAAACATCTCATTAAAACTACCAGAGTTCAGACTAAGAAGTGTAAAAAAGGAAAGAAAGGCAGCAGCCTCCTCGATCTATGCACCCAGGATCTGGAATAACATCCCCATATCCTTCAGGACCGAAGCAATGCTGCTCCTGTTCAGGAAAGAGGTGAAGACCACCTCATTGAAGACCACCTCATTAAAGACCACCTCACTGAAGACCACCTCACTGAAGACCACCTCACTGAAGACCACCTCATTGAAGACCACCTCATTGAAGACCACCTCATTGAAGTCCACCTCACTGAGGACCACCTCATTAAAGACCACCTCACTGAAGACCACCTCATTGAGGACCCCCTCATTGAAGACCACCTCATTGAAGACCACCTCATTGAAGACCACCTCATTGAGGACCCCCTCATTGAAGTCCACCTCACTGAAGACCACCTCACTGAAGACCACCTCACTGAAGACCACCTCATTGAAGTCCACCTCACTGAAGACCACCTCACTGAAGACCACCTCACTGAAGTCCACCTCACTGAAGACCACCTCACTGAAGACCACCTCACTGAAGACCACCTCACTGAAGACCACCTCATTAAAGACCACCTCATTGAAGACCACCTCATTAATGACCGCCTCATTGAAGACCACCGCATTAATGACCGCCTCATTAATGACCGCCTCATTAAAGACCACCTCACTGAAGACCACCTCATTAATGACCGCCTCATAGAAGACCACCTCATTAATGACCGCCTCATTAAAGACCACCTCACTGAAGACCACCTCATTAATGACCGCCTCATTGAAGACCACCTCATTAATGACTGCCTCATTAAAGACCATCTCACTGAAGACCACCTCATTAATGACCGCTTCATTAAAGACCACCTCACTGAAGACCACCTCATTGAAGACCACCTCATTGAAGACCACCTCATTGAAGACCACCTCACTGAAGACCACCTCATTAATGACCGCCTCATTGAAGACCACCTCATTAATGACCGCCTCATTGAAGACCACCTCATTAATGACCGCCTCATTAAAGACCACCTCACTGAAGACCACCTCACTGAAAACCACCTCATTGAAGACCACCTCATTGAAGACCACCTCACTGAAGACCACCTCACTGAAGACCACCTCACTGAAGACCACCTCATTAATGACCGCCTCATTAAAGACCGCCTCATTAAAGACCGCCTCATTAAAGACCACCTCATTAAAGACCACCTCATTCAAGACCACCTCATTGAAGACCACCTCATTAAGACCATCTTGTTGAAGACCACCTCGTTGAAGACTACCTCATTGAAGACCACCTCATTAAAGACCACCTCATTGAAGACCACCTCTTTAAAGACCACCTCATTAAACAACACCTCATTAAAGACCACCTCATTGAAGACCACCTCATTAAGACCATCTCGTTGAAGACCACCTTATTAAAGACCACCTCATTGAAGACCACCTCGTTAAAGACCACCTCATTAAACAACACCTCATTAAACAACACCTCATTAAAGACCACCTCATTGAGGACCCTCTCATTGAAGACCACCTCATTAAAGACCACCTCATTAAAGAGCACCTCATTAAAGACCACCTCATTGAAGACCACCTCGTTGAAGACCACCTCATTAAAGACCACCTCATTGAAGACCATCTCGTTAAAGACCACCTCATTAAAGACCACCTCATTGAAGACCACCTCGTTGAAGACCACCTCATTGAAGACCACCTCATTGAAGACCACCTCATTGAAGACCATCTCGTTAAAGACCACCTCATTGAAGACCACCTCACTGAAGACCACCTCATTAAAGAACACCTCACTGAAGACCACCTCACTGAAGACCACCTCATTGCAGACCACCTCACTGAAGACCACCTCATTGCAGACCACCTCACTGAAGACCACCTCATTGAAGACCACCTCATTAAAGACCACCTCATTGAAGACACTACACAGCAATGCAATAACAGTAAACAGCCCAGCTACCTCTCCAGTCACTCCTTGATTTTATACTGGTCTTTGACCCCATGCACCACTCTGCTTCCTTTTGGCTAGGTTCATGCCATAGAAATACCACCCACATACATACAAGGCCTCCCAGCACGAAAGGTAGAGAAGTCATCATGGGCAGCCATTTCATACCCTGTCTGTCAGGAGGCAACGCTATGCTGGCCCTCCGCCCAGGTCAATGAGTGCCTAAATAAGGGCCTTCTGAACAATCACCGCAAGAATTAAAGGGAATTCAGGAATGATGTGTTTACTTCTCATGTACGGGGAGTAAAACTGAGAAGCGTCAGCTTCCCCCATACATGAAAGTGCAGGGTCTGGGTGTCTGAGGGTATGGCGACTGGAGACCTCTGGGTGGCAGTGCAGGGTCTGGGATACGGTGACTGGAGATCTCTGGGTGGCATTGCAGGGTCTGGGTGTCTAAGGGTACGGCGACTGGAGACCTCTGGGTGGCAGTGTGAAGGGTCTGGGTGTCTGAGGGTACGGTGACCGGAGACCTCTGGATGGAAGTGCAGGGTCTGGGTGTCTGAAAGTACGGTGACTGGAGACCTCTGGGTGGCAGTGCAGGGTCTGGGATACGGTGACTAGAGATCTCTGGGTGGCAGTGCAGGGTCTGGGATATGGTGACTGGAGATCTCTGGGAGGCAGTGCAGGGTCTGGGTGTCTGAGGGTACGGTGACCGGAGACCTCTGGATGGAAGTGCAGGGTCTGGGTGTCTGAGGGTACGGTGACTGGAGATGGCAGTGCTGGGTGGCAGTGCAGGGTGGAGTCAACCCGCACCGGAGAATCACCAAAAGTTGCTGGTTCTGCCAGCGGTCCCTGCAGTGTTTACAGATGGAATATGGGCATTTGCAAGGTGGTACTTGTTGTCCCCCATTGTCATGCCAGTGTCCTGACAGGGCCCAGTTACCCCTATAGACAAAGTCAATTGCTGACAACGTTCATGGCGATGCTGTGGTAGCAGAATGTTGAGACGGTGGGACGGTATAGAGGTGGAATGGCGTGGCAGTGAAATAGTGTATCAGTGGAATACTGTGGTGGTGGAATGCTGTTGTGGTGGACTGATGTGGTAGCCGGATGGTGGAATGATGTGGTAGTAGAATTGTGTGGCAATGAAATGGTATGGCAGTGAAATAGTGTGGCAGTGGAATAGTGCAGCATTGGAATGGTGTAGCAGTGCAAAGCTATTGCAGCGGAATGGCGTTGTGTCAGAATGGCGTTGCCGTGGAATAGGGTGGCAGTTGGATGGTGTGGCAGTGTAATGGTATGTCGGTGGAATGGCGCTGTGGCAGAAAGGCGTTGCCGCGGAATAGGGTGGCAGTTGGATGGTGTGGCAGTGTAATGGTATGTCGGTGGAATGGCGTTGTGGCAGAATGGCATTGCCGTGGAATAGGGTGGCAGTGTAATGGTATTGCGGGGGAATGGCGTTGTGGCAGAAAGGCGTTGCCGTGTAATAGGGTGGCAGTTGGATGGTGTGGCATTGTAATGGTGTGTCGGTGGAATGGCGTTGTGGCCGAATGGCGTTGCAGTGGAATAGGGTGGCAGTTGGATGGTGTGGCAGTGTAATGGTGTTGCGGGGGAATGGCGTTGTGGTGGAGTGATGCAGCGTTGGAATGGTATTGCCTTGGAATGGAGTGGAGTTGGAATGGTGTGGAGGTGGGATGGTGTTATGGAATGGTGGTGGGATGGTATGGCGGTGGAATGATGCGATAGTGGAATGGTGCGGTGGTGGAATGGTGCAGCGGTGGAATGGTATTGCCATGGAATGGAGTGGAGTTCGAATGGTGTGGAGGTGGGATGGTGTTGTGGAATAGTGAGGAGATGGGATGGGATGGTATGGCGGTGAAATGATGCAATAGTGGAATGGTGCGGCGGTAGAATGGTGCGGCGGTGGAATGGTGCGGTAGGGGAATGGTGCAGCGGTGGAATGGTATTGCCGTGGAATGGAGTAGAGGTGAAATGATGTGGAGGTGGGATGGTGTTGTGGAATAGTGAGGAGATGGGATGGGATGGGATGGCGGTGGAATGATGCAATAGTGGAATGGTGCGGCGGTAGAATGGTGCGGCGGTGGAATGGTGCGGTGGTGGAATGGTGCAGTGGTGGAATGGTGCACAGATAGAATGGTATTACCGTGGAATAGTGAGATGGTGGGATGGTATTGTAGTGGAAAGGTGTAGTGGTGGGATGAAGTGAAGGTGGTGTTTAGGCCTGCACGGGGCTGGTGCCTGTGTCCAGGTTTAAATCGCCACCGTGGTCCACAGAGACTGTGTTAATGTATGGGGCCCTCAGTGGGCCTCTCCTGGGGCCCCAGGAATCAAGTAATGCTCTCTCTGGTGCCCGAAGGATGATTTGTGTACGTCTGATAATCGACACCAACCATTAAAAGCTCCCCCACCCCCCCCCCCCCAAGAACATTCCCCTCTCATAAGATAATCACATCCTCCTCCCCCAGGAGAGAAAGTGCTGGTCCTGGGAAGGAGGGGGCTGCAGGGGGGGGGGGGCTCTGGCAGGAGAATGAGGGATGAAAAGAAAGGGGAATAGAAAACTGCAGAGGCAATCGTTATATCCAGGCAGAGGGGAGAGGGACATGGGGGGGCATGGAGCTGAGGTCTGTCAGGCACTGATTGATGGGGGCTCTTTCTGTCCACAGCCCCTCCCCCCATCAGCCACTTCCAGCTGATGCCAGAAATGTGTGCCACTGAGACAGCATCTGGAGAGGAATGGGGTGGAGAAGTGGAGGGGGTGGAAGCATAAACTTTATTCAATAAAGACATAAAGGCTGGGGAGAATAAATATATATATATATAGAGAGAGAGAGAGAGAGAGAGAGAGAGAGAGAGAGAGAGAGAGAGAGAGAGAGAGAGAGAGAAAGAGAGCATGAGGGGAGAGACATTGTGTAAGAAAGTGAAAGCAGGCGAGTGACGAGTGAAAGGCAAAGACAAAGAGAGAGAAAGAGACAGATGGACAGATGGAGGTCGGAGAGAGAGAGGGCAGAGGGAAAAGGGGTCAAACGGTGAGTGGTGTGAAACAGAGAGGGCAGACATAAAAGGGAAGAGAGGTCAAAGAGGGAGAGACCTGAGATTCACACTAGACCATGAGGTTAGGCGTTGCATCTGATGCTAAGATTGAGGTCATTACCACTAAAAGATATAACAAAAAATTGGCGTCATTTTGATGAATCCGGCCAATGTGATTTGTGTAGCGGAGGCATTCAAGATTTGGTACATGTTCTTTTTGTCTGTCCCAGTAGCTGCTTGGTCGATGCACGCTCCCGTTTTTTAAAACCTATTTGCACAAAATATAATATATCTAGAACTATGGATTTGATTGAGCTAATAAGAGCTCCACTAGATGAATTTGTATGTTATAAAGTTTTTTACTTTTTTAAAGCGTTTCTTCCATTGTTTTAGAGATGTTTAAACTATGAATAATAATCTCTACTGTACACATTGTATTTTTTTATATTGTGGTAGTATGGAACTGAATAATTTGTATATATTATTTTAGTATATTGTGGATCTCTGAAGAGGTCTATATCAATAACATTTCAATTTCAAAGAGGGAGAGAAAGAGAGACCGACAGGAAGAAAGTGAGACGGTAGGGCTCGGGCATATATGTGTTAGTGGGCGTGATGATCTCAAAGATCTGGCGAGCAGGCACAGCGCCCCCTGTGGTTGACTGGCGCGTGGCATGGACCACTGTGGTAAGACAGAAGAATATGTATACAAAGCCCGCAGCTTCCCAAAATGAAGGGCTACCAATGGTCAGGTGATTCAGTCAGCGCGGTGCTCAATCCCACTGCGGATGTACACCCTGCCATAGAGCACCGCTCCGCGATATCTCCTCACAGGTTGCCGAGCCTAACACTGGCCACGCCACAGCGGACTATCGTTCCCCTGTCCCGCCTAACTCCAGGCCCTTCTCATTGATCTCGGACTGACCCACTCCGGTTCTCGGTCACAGACCCGACCCGGAGTCTGACCTTCGCGGCTTAATTCTTGCCCGTGCCATGGTCTCGGCACACAACTCGATCCGGAGTCCTCCCTTGCCAACACCGGACCGCACCCACCATAAGCTCGGAGGCCACTGTGCTCCTTCTCCACCCTCACCAGGCTCCCTGCTGGTTGAGGCCTCCTCGCCACCACACCTGTGGCCTAATGTTCCTCAGGCATGCATTAATTTTGTCCTGATGATGATCCCAATATCCTCGCAAAGGGATTGAAACGTCGTCGACTTGCTTGACACCGTGTACACAACTTAATTTAATTTTCCCGTGTAACGGTTTTGTTTTTATTTTGCTTATTTAATCGTTCACATTGCAAACAAGTCCTTTTGCCCTGCCTGAATGTTTGTTTTCGTTATTATTTTTTGTTTACTGTAATGTGTAGGACGCAGGACTGTGTCCCACTTTATCTGTTTTTTCCAGATCCTTAAAACTTGCTATTCATTAAATCTCACTGTCCGGCTGGACAGCAGGAATATAGTATTGATTCTAGTCTATATTTATTGTTTGTTTATACTAGACCTCTATCAAGGGCCACTGTTCTTACAAATTATCGATACCCAAGGTCCTTGTATACCACATTAGGTTCCCTTGTTTTGTTTAAATATAACCACCTTGAAGTGTCACACGTGACCACCCACCTAGCAGCCGTGCACAAATGGATGGACAATCACAGTGGGTGTTTAAGTTGCACATTTGACGTGTTTTGTTGTGCTGCTATTAAGTATATTTATGTGTGCTGTGTTGACACGCTGCTACGGTTTGTTGTTTAAATGCAGTTAAAGAGCTCAATACACTTTTTGTCTCAGTTTAGAAAACCTACAATAAGTAGGCAATAAATCCTTTAAGTGTGGCAATGTAGACTAATGACATCCGTTGGAAAATGAACGACGTCGTTGTGAAACAAAACAGGTCTCTGATGGCAAAACATTTAAATCACTTAGTTAAAAGAGCAAGCATTGGCAATGCTAAAAGGTCTCGCCTTTCTCACCTATTGGTTTTGCCAATGATTTTTAGCCACGCTAAAGGGTAGATGAGGGGGAGAGGAAGCAACACAGGGGAGGGTGGGTGGGAATGTTGATGCAACATGGGAGAGTGGGGGCGAAAGGCAAAGTAACAAGGGGAGAACAAAGGGGAGGGCAGGAGGGGACGCAAAAGCAACATAGAGGAGTGCTGGAGGGGACGCAAAAGCAACTAACGGGAGGGCAGAAGGGAACGCGAAAGCAACAAAGGGGAGGGCTGGAGGGGACGCGAAAGCAACAAAGGGGAGGGCTGGAGGGGACGCAAAAGCAACAAAGGGGAGATATGGAGGGGACGCAAAAGCAACAAACGGGAGGTCTGGAGGGGACGCAAAAGCAACAAACGGGAGGGCTGGAGGGGACGCAAAAGCAACAAAGGGGAGGGCTGGAGGGGACGCAAAAGCAACAAAGGGGAGGACTGGAGGGGACGCAAAAGCAACAAAGGGGAGGGCTGGAGGGGACGCAAAAGCAACAAAGGGGAGGGCTGGAGGGGACGCAAAAGCAACAAACGGGAGGGCTGGAGGGGACGCAAAAGCAACTAACGGGAGGGCAGAAGGGGACGCGAAAGCAACAAAGGGGAGGGCTGGAGGGGACGTGAAAGCAACAAAGGGGAGATCTGGAGGGGACGCGAAAGCAACAAAGGGGAGGGCTGGAGGGGACGCAAAAGCAACAAAGGGGAGGGCTGGAGGGGATGCAAAAGCAACAAAGGGGAGGGCTGGAGGGGACGCAAAAGCAACATAGAGGAGTGCTGGAGGGGACGCAAAAGCAACTAACGGGAGGGCAGAAGGGAACGCGAAAGCAACAAAGGGGAGGGCTGGAGGGGACGCGAAAGCAACAAAGGGGAGGGCTGGAGGGGACGCAGAAGCAACAAAGGGGAGGACTGGAGGGGACGCAAAAGCAACAAAGGAGAGGAATGAAGGGGACGCTAAAGCAACAAAGGGGAGGGCTGGAGGGGACGTGAAAGCAACAAAGGGGAGGGCTGGAGGGGACACGAAAGCAACAAAGGGGAGGGCTGGAGGGGATGAGAAAGCGACAACGGGAAGGGCTGGAAGGGACGCAAAAGCAACAAAGAGGAGGGCTGGAGGGGACGCAAAGCAACAAAGGGGAGGAATGAAGAGGACGCTAAAGCAACAAAGAGGAGGGCTGGAGGGGACGCGAAAGCAACAAAGAGGAGGGCTGGAGGGGACGCAAAGCAACAAAGGGGAGGGCTGGAGGGGACGCGAAAGCAACAAAGGGGAGGGCTGGAGGGGACGCAAAGCAACAAAGGGGAGGGCTGGAGGGGACGCAAAGCAACAAAGGGGAGGGCTGGAGGGGACGCGAAAGCAACAAAGAGGAGGGCTGAAGAGGACGCTAAAGCAACAAAGGAGAGGAATGAAGAGGACGCTAAAGCAACAAAGAGGAGGGCTGGAGGGGACGCGAAAGCAACAAAGAGGAGCGCTGGAGGGGATGAGAAAGCGACAACGGGAAGGGCTGGAAGGGACGCAAAAGCAACAAAGAGGAGGGCTCGAGGGGACGCAAAAGCAACAAAGAGGAGGGCTGGAGGGGACGCAAAAGCCAACAAAGGGGAGGGCTGGAGGGGATGCAAAAGCAACAAAGGGAGAGCTGGAGGGGATGCAAAAGCAACAAAGGGAGAGCTGGAGGGGACGCAAAAGCAACAAAGGGAGAGCTGGAGGGGACACTAGAGCAACAAAGGAGAGGGCTGGAGGGGACATGAAAGCAACAAAGGGAGGGCTGGAGGGGACATAAAAGCAACAAAGGGGAGGGCTGAAGGGAACGCTAAAGCAACAAAGGGGAGGGCTGGAGGGGACACAAAAGCAACAAAGAGGAGGGCTGGAGGGGACGCAAAAGCCAACAAAGGGGAGGGCTGGAGGGATGCAAAAGCAACAAAGGGAGAGCTGGAGGGGACGCAAAAGCAACAAAGGAGAGGAATGAAGGGGACGCTAAAGCAACAAAGGGGAGGGCTGGAGGGGACGCAAAAGCAACAAAGGGGCGGGCTGAAGGGAACGCTAAAGCAACAAAGGGGAGGGCTGGAGGGGACGTGAAAGCAACAAAGGGGAGGGCTGGAGGGGACACAATACCAACAAAGGGGAGGGCTGGGGGGGACGCGAAAGCAACAAAGAGGAGCGCTGGAGGGGACATGAAAGCAACAAAGGGGAGGGCTGGAGGGGATGAGAAAGCGACAACGGGAAGGGCTGGAAGGGACGCAAAAGCAACAAAGAGGAGGGCTGGAGGGGACACAAAAGCCAACAAAGGGGAGGGCTGGAGGGGATGCAAAAGCCAACAAAGGGGAGGGCTGGAGGGGATGCAAAAGCAACAAAGGGAGAGCTGGAGGGGACACTAGAGCAACAAAGGAGAGGGCTGGAGGGGACATGAAAGCAACAAAGGGAGAGCTGGAGGGGACATAAAAGCAACAAAGGAGAGGGCTGGAGGGGACATGAAATCGACAAAGGGGAGGGCTGGAGGGGACATGAAAGCAACAAATGGGAGGGCTGGAGGGGACATGAAAGCAACAAAGGGGAGGGCTGGAGGGGACACGAAAGCAACAAAGGGGAGGGCTGGAGGGGACATGAAAGCAACAAAGGGGAGGGCTGGAGGGGACATGAAAGCAACAAAGGGGAGGGCTGGAGGGGACGCTAAAGCAACACGGGGAGGGCAGGAGCAAAAGCAACACAGGGTTGGCGGAAATTAACATGGAGGGCGCTGATGGGGGAAGCAATGGGGAGAAGCACACAGGCGAGCTCAAGGGGGAGCAGGGAGAAGCCAACAGAGAGCAATACAGAAGTTAGGGGGTGAGACATACACAAGGAAACGGTGCAAAAACACAGGCACTCAAATGTAGTGCTTCACCTAAAAGAACAAGCATTTGCAATGCAATAGGTCTCGCATTTACACGAGTTTAAGCTATTGGCATTGTAAGTGATAATGCCTTTTATTTATGTTTTAAAACCAAAACATAAATAAAAGGCATTGTCATTTACAATGCTAATAGCTCCAACTCGCGTAAATGCGAGACCTATTGCATTGCAAATGCTTGTTACATTTCTGCTTGTCCTTATGGTAACTTCCGGTGATTGCGGAAGCAGTCATTATTTTAGAAGTAGACTTGATTGTGTCAGTTACAATAATCCTATAACCAATATGTAGGGTAACGCCGGTGATTTAGACCACTGTACTAATATACTTAAAGTGCAAAGGTCAGATTTCAGTTTATTGCCACAGTAGCGAGAAACGTTATACTGCCTTGGGGATCAAATGCTTTACATAGGGAGACAACTCTCCCGAAAGCCAGGGGTATCTGCAATCTCACATGCATCTCACTGCAGAGGTGTAACCCCTCGCATCCTGATTTTTAAAAAAATTATCTTAATAAAAGAAATGTACATGAAATTATGCCATGGCATCAACCAGATAATATGCGGGGGGCTCTCGGAATCTTGTTCCTGGAGCAGAAACATAGAAATATATCTGTCGCCCCCTTCTAACATGGGACCTTCCTCACAAAATGGGGCTTCAACTCATAGCGCCTCGATGCCATGAACTTTATGCTACCAAGAAACCCAAAATATCGTCCGGCCATTGCAGCCAATAACAGGGGCGGGAAAGAGTACGAGGGGCGAGTATGAGGGAAAGAGAGCATGGTAGAGATAGGGGATGGGAAGAGATGAGAAGGGGGCGCGAGAGTGTGAGAGAGGGTCGATGCCCTGGAGAGGCGGCTCGGACGCCCGTTGGAGACAGCAGGGCCCTCACTCTGGCCGGTAGGGGAGACCAGGCCCTTTCTAGAAGTGAACTCCTCGGGTAAACACAAACGACGACACTCGCAAGTGCAGGTCTCTGCAAGGACTGACGTGTGCACACAGAGACACGAGGACAGTGCAGGAGCGGTCTTGTTAAATACTGAAATAATAATTACTGAGCACTTACTGATTCATACAAATGTTTGATCCTTTCCTAGTTTTCTCCGAGACCCCCTCCGCCTTCTCTCGGCGGTGCGCTCGCGAGCCCGAAGCTGTGCAGAGCCACGAGGCCGGAGACAGCAGGCATGCCAGAAATAGAGAGCCGCCAACTGCACGGGAGCAGCGATCCCCGGCAAAAGCGACCAGGAGAGCATGGCGCCTCCCTGAAGCCCAGGAAGAAGCGGACCAGCTTGTTTGGATTTCCCAAAATCGTGAAGACGCAACTCCGCAAAATAAGTGGTGTGTTCAGCTCTTTGATGCTGGCGGATCCAGCTGGCTTTATCGCGCGCGGCTCGCGCTGCACCCGCGCGCATCTCCAAACCAGTCACGCTCGGTGGCGTCTCCTCTGGGCCTCTCATTCCCTTTCATTCATTAGTATGAATCAAGCGGTATATTATTGATGCCGCCTGTCTGCGCACGCAGACAGGAATGGCCATAGGCACAAAAATCCACACACAAAAGTAAATAGGAACAAGCACGATGCGCGAGACGCCGTGCGGGTGCACATCGAGTGTCTACTGTAAAAAAGCACGATGCGCGAGATGCCGTGCGTGTGCACATCGCGTGTCTGTACGCGTGCACATCTCCTCAGCAAAACAGACGTGTCTGTGCGCGTGCACATGGGCTGTCCCCCTTCCGAAAGTAAACCGACGACAATACTCTCGCCAGGCGAGCAGCTGCGCTGCGTCGCCAGGCGAGACCTAAAAAAGTAGTGCCTAAAAGTAAGCAGTGGGAGCAGCGATGACAGAATATCACAGAACTTTTTAAAGAGACAATGCTTCATGGGAGGGACAAGCAGAAGATTGACAAGCTGGTACACGAATAAGGAGCAGTCAAATACTGACAAGGAAAGTCAACCAATGGCAAGCAATGGGCAGACCCCAAGTCCCTCTACGTTCTTGCCAGCCACAATATGTCTCGCGACAGACAGTGCATGCGGGGTTTAGTAGGCTCAGCCTAGAAACAAACAGCCACGTCTATGCATCATCTAGTTATGTGCACAGCACAGTAAGCAGATTACCCCGGTGACGGACAGGCACAGCGTCTGTGATGACTGCACATTATCAACCCGCTGCACCAACTAAAACAGCAGATGTCACACCAGCAGGGGGCAGGCTCTGCGCTCCATTCCCTGAGAATTGTGATTTCCACCTTCGCTGGCAAATCCACACAGGGCAACAGATTCTCTTCCTGTGATTGAATCTCTAAAATATGTTTCATCATTGCTGCAGCATGCATTAAACAAAACCTAAAAAAATACATTATCCATTGAACGCCATGGAGAAACCATTGAACCACGCGCTCTCCCAAATAAAAATAAATGCAGCAAAAGATATTTCGTGGCATAAGTGTGCCAAATTTACCAAATGGAAGAAAAGTCTAGGTACTATTATTAATCCAAAACTAAAGAAATTGAGAAATAAGACTTGTCAAATCCTTCACCCATGGTTCTGGGAAAAAACCCTAAAATAAACATAGTTATCTAGCGCCAAGATACCCTGCTGGGTAAAAGGGCGCTACAAATACACATGTGAGCAGACCTTCAAAGAAACCTTGAACATAAGCCTCAAGAAATCGAGTTAATTTTGGTTTCAAGTGAGTAAAAGTGACAAACTGCCTACATCGTAGGGGCGTCGACAAACAAAAACAGAAACCACAGAAGCATGACTAAACCTGCCTGCTCTGAGTCATCACCAGCTGGTCTGCTACGTCACTACCGCAGCTCAGAGAAGGCGAGGCTCAGGCACTGCACCAAGGGGCAGTGCCATATCACCCGCTGGCGAGGAACACCAGGGTGGGCTGGTGTAGATCCTGGCACAAGAGCTGCAGCTCAGACGAGTACCCCAGCTGTGACAGGGGGGCATAACAAAGGTCTACGTCACCCCTGTCAGGAATACAAACTGCCTCACCTGTCAGGCATACAAAGTACTAGACCTCTGTCAGGAATAAAAACAGCCTCACCTGTCAGGAATACAAACCTACCTCACCTCCGTCAGGAATACAAACCTACCTCACCTCCGTCAGGAATACAAACAGCCTCACCTGTCAGGAATACAAACCTACCTCACCTCCGTCAGGAATACAAACAGCCTCACCTGTCAGGAATACAAACCACCAGACCACTGTCAGGAATACAAACTACCTCACCTGTCAGGAACACAAACCTTCCTCACCTCCGTTAGGAACACAAACCACCTCACCTGTCAGGAATACAAACCACCAGACTTCTATCAGGAACACAAACTACCTCACCTGTCAGGAATACAAACCACCAGACCTCTGTCAGGAATACAAACTACCTCACCTGTCAAGGATCCAAACTACCTCACCACTGTCAGGAATACAAACTACCTCACCTGTCAGGAATACAAACCACCAGACCTCTGTCAGGAATACAAACTACCTCACCTGTCAAGGATCCAAACTACCTCACCACTGTCAGAAATACAAACTACCTCACCTGTCAGGAATACAAACCTTCCTCACCTCTGTCAGGAATACAATAGCCTCACCTGTCAGGAATACAAACCACCAGACCTCTGTCAGGAATACAAACTACCTCACCTGTCAAGGATCCAAACTACCTCACCTGTCAGGAATAAAACCTTCCTCACCTCTGTCAGGAATACAAACAGCCTCACCTGTCAGGAATACAAACCACCAGACCACTGTCAGGAATACAAACTACCTCACCTGTCAGGAACACAAACTACCTCACCTGTCAGGAATACAAACCACCAGACCTCTGTCAGGAATACAAACTACCTCACCTGTCAAGGATCCAAACTACCTCACCACTGTCAGGAATACACACTACCTCACCTGTCAGGAATACAAACCTTCCTCACCTCTGTCAGGAATACAAACTACCTCACCTGTCAGGAACACACACCTTCCTCACCTCTGTCAGGAATACAAACTGCCTCACCTGTCAGGAATACAAACCTTCCTCACCTCTGTCAGGAATACAAACTACCTCACCTGTCAGGAATACAAACCTTCCTCACCTCCGTTAGGAACACAAACTACCTCACCTGTCAGGAATACAAACCACCAGACTTCTGTCAGGAATACTAACTACCTCACCACTGTCAGGAATACAAACTACCTCACCTGTCAGAAACACAAACCTTCCTCACCTCTGTCAGGAATACAAACTACCTCACCTGTCAGGAACACAAAACTTCCTCACCTCTGTCAGGAATACAAACTACCTCACCTGTCAGGAACACAAACCTTCCTCACCTCTGTCAGGAATACAAACTACCTCACCTGTCAGGAATACAAACCTTCCTCACCTCTGTCAGGAATACAATAGCCTCACCTGTCAGGAATACAAACCACCAGACCTCTGTCAGGAATACAAACTACCTCACCTGTCAAGGATCCAAACTACCTCACCTGTCAGGAATAAAACCTTCCTCACCTCTGTCAGGAATACAAACAGCCTCACCTGTCAGGAATACAAACCACCAGACCACTGTCAGGAATACAAACTACCTCACCTGTCAGGAACACAAACTACCTCACCTGTCAGGAATACAAACCACCAGACCTCTGTCAGGAATACAAACTACCTCACCTGTCAAGGATCCAAACTACCTCACCACTGTCAGGAATACACACTACCTCACCTGTCAGGAATACAAACCTTCCTCACCTCTGTCAGGAATACAAACTACCTCACCTGTCAGGAACACACACCTTCCTCACCTCTGTCAGGAATACAAACTGCCTCACCTGTCAGGAATACAAACCTTCCTCACCTCTGTCAGGAATACAAACTACCTCACCTGTCAGGAATACAAACCTTCCTCACCTCCGTTAGGAACACAAACTACCTCACCTGTCAGGAATACAAACCACCAGACTTCTGTCAGGAATACTAACTACCTCACCACTGTCAGGAATACAAACTACCTCACCTGTCAGAAACACAAACCTTCCTCACCTCTGTCAGGAATACAAACTACCTCACCTGTCAGGAACACAAAACTTCCTCACCTCTGTCAGGAATACAAACTACCTCACCTGTCAGGAACACAAACCTTCCTCACCTCTGTCAGGAATACAAACTACCTCACCTGTCAGGAACACAAACCTTACTCACCTCTGTCAGGAATACAAACTGCCTCACCTGTCAGGAATACAAACTGCCTCACCTGTCAGGAATACAAACCACTAGACCTTTGTCAGGAATACAAGCTACCTCACCTGTCAGGAACACAAACCTACCTCACCACTGTCAGAATACAAACTACCTCACCTGTCAGGAACACAAACTAACTCACCTGTCAGGAATACAAAACACCAGACCTCTGTCAGGAATACAAACCTGCCTCACCTGTCAGGAACACAAACCTACCTCACCTCTGTCAGGAATACAAACAGCCTCACCTTTGTCAAGAACACAAACCTACCTCACGTCTGTCAGGAATACAAACTACCAGACCCCTGTTAGGAATACAAACTACCTCACCTGTCGAGGATCCAAACTACCTCACCTCTGTCAGGAATACAAACTAACTCACCTGTCAGGAATACAAACCACCAGACCTCTGTCAGAATGCACAACACAGTATACCTCACCTCTCAGGAATACAAACTGCCTCACCTGTCAGGAACACAAACCTTCCTCACCTCTGTCAGGAACACAAACCTTCCTCACCTCTGTCAGGAATACAAACTACCTCACCTGTCAGGAACACAAACCTTCCTCACCTCTGTCAGGAATACAAACAACCTCACCTGTCAGGAACACAAACCTACCTCACCTCTGTCAGAATACAAACTACCTCACCTCTGTCAGGAGCACAAACGAACTCACCTGTCAGGAATACAAACCACCAGACCTCTGTCAGGACTACAAACCTGCCTCACCTCTGTCAGAATATAAACTACCTCACCTGTCAGGAACACAAACCTACCTCACCTCTGTCAGGAATACAAACTACCTCACCTTTGTCAAGAACACAAACCTACCTCACGTCTGTCAGGAATACAAACTACCTCACCTGTCAAGGATCCAAACTACCTCATCTCTGTCAGGAATACAAACTAACTCACCTGTCAGGAATACAAACCACCAGACCTCTGTCAGTATGCACAACACAGTATACCTCACCTGTCAGGAATACAAACTGCCTCACCTGTCAGGAACACAAACCTTCCTCACCTCTGTCAGGAACACAAATCTTCCTCACCTCTGTCAGGAATACAAACTACCTCACCTGTCAGGAACACAAACCTTCCTCACCTCTGTCAGGAACACAAACCTTCCTCACCTCTGTCAGGAATACAAACTACCTCACCTGTCAGGAACACAAACCTTCCTCACCTCTGTCAGGAATACAAACTACCTCACCTGTCAGGAACACAAACCTTCCTCACCTCTGTCAGGAATACAAACTGCCTCACCTGTCAGGAATACAAACTGCCTCACCTGTCAGGAATACAAACCACTAGACCTCTGTCAGGAATACAAACTACCTCACCTGTCAGGAACACAAACCTACCTCACCTCTGTCAGAATACAAACCACCTCACCTGTCAGGAACACAAACTAACTCACCTGTCAGGAATACAAACCACCAGACCCCTTTCAGGAATACAAACTACCTCACCTGTCAGGAATACAAACCTGCCTCACCTCTGTCAGAATACAAACTACCTCACCTGTCAGGAACACAAACTAACTCACCTGTCAGGAATACAAACCACCAGACCTCTGTCAGGAATACAAACCTGCCTCACCTCTGTCAGAATACAAACTACCTCACCTGTCAGGAACACAAACCTACCTCACCTCTGTCAGGAATACAAACTACCTCACCTCTGTCAGGAATACAAACAGCCTCACCTTTGTCTAGAACACAAACCTACCTCATGTCTGTCAGGAATACAAACTACCAGACCCCTGTTAGGAATACAAACTACCTCACCTGTCAGGGATCTAAACTACCTCACCTCTGTCAGGAATACAAACTAACTCACCTGTCAGGAATACAAACCACCAGACCTCTGTCAGAATGCACAACACAGTATACCTCACCTGTCAGGAATACAAACTACCTCACCTGTCAGGAACACAAACTGCCTCACCTGTCAGGAATACAAACCTGCCTCACCTCTGTCAGAATACAAACTACCTCACCTGTCAGGAACACAAACCTTCCTCACCTCTGTCAGGAATACAAACTACCTCACCTGTCAGGAATACAAACTACCTCATCTCGGTCAGGGATACAAACTGCCTCACCTGTCAGGCATACAAACCACTAGACCTCTGTCAGGAATACAAAGTGCCTCACCCGTCAGGAATACAAACCACCAGACCACTGTCAGGAATACAAACCTGCCTCACCTATGTCAGAATACAAACTACCTCACCTGTCCGGAACACAAACCTTCCTCACCTCTGTCAGGAATACAAACTACCTCACCTGTCAGGAATACAAACTACCTCATCTCTGTCAGGGATAGAAACTGCCTCACCTGTCAGGAATACAAACCACCAGACCTCTGTCAGGAATGCTAACCTACCTCACCTCTGTCAGAATACAACCTACATCGCTTGTCAGGGGTACAAACTTCCTCACCTGTCAGGAATACAAACTACGTCACCTCTGTCAGGGATACAAACTACCTCCCCTGTCAGGGATACACACCACCTCACCTCTGTCCGGAATACAAACTACCTCACATGTAAGGAATACAAACTACCTCACCTGTCAGGAATACAAACCACCAGACCTGTATCAGGAATACAAACTACCTCACCTCTGTCTGGGATACAAACTACCAGAACTCTGTCAGGAATACAAACCACCTCACCTCTGTCAGGAATACACACTACCTCACCTCTGTCAGAATGCAGAATACAGTACATCTCACCTCTGCCAGGAATACAATGTACCTCACCTCTGTCAGGAATTCAAAGTACCTCCCCTCTGTAAGGAATACAAACTACCTCATCTCTGTCAGGAGCCCCGCTCCTATGTAATTACTTTAATGTCTTTACGTGCATCGGCCTCCCTGACACATGGCATGCTGCCACCATCGTGCCCATCTTTTAAAAGCGAGACCCGCAGTCCCCAAGTTGTTACAGCGCAATCTCCCTGTTGGATTCTGCGGTAAAAAGCATCGCAGGCAGGGTTGTGCTGAAGCGGCAGGGAGGGTTGTACAGGCGCGCTTGTTGTCCTGGGTCACGGAGTCAAACACACTGTTGGAGGTACAATATGGTTTCCGGTAGGGGCTGGGCACGGTGGAGCAATGTCTTAACTTACACCTTTTTAGGTCGAGCCTAGCGGCAGCGCGCATGCACTGCTCGCTCTGCGAGGCATGCTGTATTAGGGTATGCACTAGCAGCCCCGCCCACTCATCGCCCGTATTTGTCATTGGCTTTGTGTCATTGTCCTTCTTAAATGGTGGCTTCTTACTCGTAAATGGGCTTGCTAGTCCCGCCTTGGTACAGCCTTGTCTCCATTTGTTACCGCCCATAACGACTGGACCTTTTACTTGGCTCGTTACACAGCCTGCTCTATCTAGGGGGTGAGCACTATTTTTGTTATTGGCACTGATGGGGACAATGGCAGCTGCTTTTTGGGGTATTTTCACAAAGAGCGGGGCGCCCGCTTTAGGGACACCGCAATCATTTTAAATTTGAATTTTATTTAACTTTCATGTTGAGCCGGGCGTCCACTTCTGGGACACCGCGCTCTGTTGATTTTTTTTTTTTTTAAACTTTCATAGTGAGCGCGGTGCTTGCTTCAGGGACATCGCGCTCTGTATGTTTATTTTTTTTAAACTTTAAAACTGAGCGCGTCGCCGCTTCAAGGACACCACGCTCGGTTTCTTTATTTTTTTTTTACTTTAAACCTGAGCGCGGCGCCCGCTTCAAGGACACCACGCTCGGTTTCTTTATTTTTTTTTTACTTTAAACCTGAGCGCGGCGCCCGCTTCAAGGACACGGCGCTCAGTGTTAAAGTAAAAAAAAAAAAAAAGAAACCTAGCGCAGTGTCCTTTAAGTGGCGCCGCGCTCAGTTTTAAACTTAAACAACCATTTACAATGCAATAGGTCTCGCATTTACGCGAGTTTAAGCTATTGGCATTGTAAATGACAATGCCTTTTATTTATGTTTTAAGAAGTAATAGGCATATTGCTATTGCCAGGAGAAAACAAATGTTTTTTCAACAGACTGAAGCTGTAAGCTCTTTTTTTGTCTAAATGTGCTAGCAGGGCACCTGCAGATGGACCCGCCTGAGGCGCCGTTTCTTATGATATGATTTCCCAATCTTGGCTTCCTTGGCCTGTTGGTACTGTTGAATGTTTTTATTCTGACTATCTTATTATGTAAATATTTGTTCGCTCATTTTTTAATCTTGTGTATAATTGAGGCCTGGAAATGTTTTAATGATGTTTTTAATACATGCACTGTGTTTTTATGGCTGTCTTTTACTGCCAAAATAAAGTTTTATCTGATCCGTCAGGAATACAAACTACCTCACCTCTGTAAGAAATACAAACTAACTCACCTCTATCAGAACACACAACACAGTATACCTCACCTCTGTCAGAAATACAAACTACCTCACCTCTGTCAGGAATACAAACTATCTCACCTGTTGGGAACAAAAACTAGCTCACTTCTGTCAGGAATACAAACATCCTCACCTGTTAGGAATACAAACTAGCTCACCTCTGTCAGGAACATACAAAAATGTTGTCCGCACATCTGTTTGGACTATAGACAATCTCACCTCAGTCAGGCAAGCAAAAGACAGTATACCTCATCTCTGCCAGAAATATGCAACATAGGCTACCACACCTCTGTCAAGAACACATAACATAACATACCATCAAGACCCTTTACTTGGTGATGTCCAAATGGTAAATATTTTCTGAAACCCGATTTTCACACATTATCGTTTGTGAGCTGTGGTTTTAGCAGTAAAACTGCACGTCAGGGAGGATTATAAGAGATTTGCGACAGTGTGCCCCAAAATGAATCACCAGCTACATACCCCACCCTTACCACTCTCCTGCCGTATGGGCGTGGCTTATTTGCTATACTTATTCTTTGTGTTTCGCTTGGACTTTTCACAATTTCTGTGAATTCAGTGATGTAACATTGAAGGCAGCACCCCCACTCTGAAAACTGTTCCAGCACCTCTGACCTGGAATACAGACTACCTCACCTCTATCAGGAATACAGACTACCTCACTTCTATCAGGAATACAGACTACCTCACCTCTATGAGGAATACAGACCAGGAATACAGACTACCTCACCTCTATGAGGAATACAGACTACCTCACCTCTATGAGGAATACAGACTACCTCACCTCTATGAGGAATACAGACTACCTCACCTCTATTAGGAATACAGACCAGGAATACAGACTACCTCACCTCTATGAGGAATACAGACTACCTCACCTCTATGAGGAATACAGACTACCTCACTTCTATCAGGAATACAGACTACCTCACCTCTATTAGGAATACAGACCAGGAATACAGACTACCTCACCTCTATGAGGAATACAGACTACCTCACCTCTATGAGGAATACAGACCAGGAATACAGACTACCTCACCTCTATGAGGAATACAGACCAGGAATAAAGACTAACTCACCTCTATGAGGAATACAGACTACCTCACCTCTATGAGGAATACAGACCAGGAATACAGACTACCTCACCTCTATGAGGAATACAGACCAGGAATACAGACTACCTCACCTCTATGAGGAATACAGACTACCTCACCTCTATGAGGAATACAGACTACCTCACCTCTATGAGGAATACAGACCAGGAATACAGACTAACTCACCTCTATGAGGAATACAGACTACCTCACCTCTATGAGGAATACAGACCAGGAATACAGACTAACTCACCTCTATGAGGAATACAGACTACCTCACCTCTATGAGGAATACAGACCAGGAATACAGACTAACTCACCTCTATGAGGAATACAGACTACCTCACCTCTATGAGGAATACAGACCAGGAATACAGACTAACTCACCTCTATGAGGAATACAGACCAGGAATACAGACTAACTCACCTCTATGAGGAATACAGACTACCTCACCTCTATGAGGAATACAGACCAGGAATACAGACTAACTCACCTCTATCAGGAATACAGACTACCTCACCTCTATGAGGAATACAGACCAGGAATACAGACTAACTCACCTCTATGAGGAATACAGACTACCTCACCTCTATGAGGAATACAGACCAGGAATTCAGACTACCTCACCTCTATGAGGAATACAGACTATCTCACTTCTATCAGGAATACAGACCACCTCACCTCTATCAGGAATACAGACTACCTCACCTCTATGAGGAATACAGACTACCTCACTTCTATCAGGAATACAGACTACCTCACCTCTATGAGGAATACAGACTACCTCACCTCTATCAGGAATACAGACTACCTCACCTCTGTGAGGATACAGACTACCTCACCTCTGTACCTCTGTGAGGAATACAGACTACCTCACCTCTATGAGGAATACAGACTACCTCACGTCTATGAGGAATACAGACTACCTCACCTCTGAGAGGAATACAGACTACCTCACCTCTGTACCTCTGTGAGGAATACAGACTACCTCACCTCTATGAGGAATACAGACTACCTCACCTCTGTGAGGATACAGACTACCTCACCTCTGTGAGGAATACAGACTACCTCACGTCTTTGAGGAATACAGACTACCTCACCTCTGAGAGGAATACAGACTACCTCACCTCTATCAGGAATACAGACTACCTCACCTCTACCAGGAATAAAGACTGCCTCACATCTATGAGGAATACAGACTACCTCACTTCTATCAGGAATACAGACCACCTCACCTCTATGAGGAATACAGACTACCTCACCTCTATGAGGAATACAGACTACCTCACCTCTATGAGGAATACAGACTACCTCACCTCTATGAGGAATACAGACTACCTCACGTCTATCAGGAATACAGACTACCTCACCTCTATGAGGAATACAGACCAGGAATACAGACTACCTCACCTCAATGAGGAATAGACTACCTCACCTCTATGAGGAATACAGACTACCTCACTTCTATCAGGAATACAGACTACCTCACCTCTATTAGGAATACAGACCAGGAATACAGACTACCTCACCTCTATGAGGAATACAGACTACCTCACCTCTATGAGGAATACAGACTACCTCACTTCTATCAGGAATACAGACTACCTCACCTCTATTAGGAATACAGACCAGGAATACAGACTACCTCACCTCTATGAGGAATACAGACTACCTCACCTCTATGAGGAATACAGACTACCTCACCTCTATGAGGAATACAGACCAGGAATACAGACTAACTCACCTCTATGAGGAATACAGACTACCTCACCTCTATGAGGAATACAGACCAGGAATACAGACTAACTCACCTCTATGAAGAATACAGACTACCTCACCTCTATGAGGAATACAGACCAGGAATACAGACTACCTCACCTCTATGAGGAATACAGACTACCTCACCTCTATGAGGAATACAGACCAGGAATACAGACTACCTCACCTCTATGAGGAATACAGACCAGGAATAAAGACTAACTCACCTCTATGAGGAATACAGACTACCTCACCTCTATGAGGAATACAGACCAGGAATCCAGACTACCTCACCTCTATGAGGAGAACAGACCAGGAATACAGACTAACTCACCTCTATGAGGAATACAGACTACCTCACCTCTATGAGGAATACAGACTACCTCACCTCTATGAGGAATACAGACCAGGAATACAGACTAACTCACCTCTATGAGGAATACAGACTACCTCACCTCTATGAGGAATACAGACCAGGAATACAGACTAACTCACCTCTATGGGGAATACAGACTACCTCACCTCTATGAGGAATACAGACCAGGAATACAGACTACCTCACTTCTATGAGGAATACAGACCAGGAATACAGACTAACTCACCTCTATGAGGAATACAGACTACCTCACCTCTATGAGGAATACAGACCAGGAATTCAGACTACCTCAACTCTATGAGGAATACAGACTACCTCACCTCTATGAGGAATACAGACCAGGAATACAGCCTAAGTCACCTCTATGAAGAATACAGACTACCTCACCTCTATGAGGAATACAGACCCGGAATACAGACTAACTCACCTCTATGAGGAATACAGACCAGGAATACAGACTAACTCACCTCTATGAGGAATACAGACTACCTCACCTCTATGAGGAATACAGACCAGGAATACAGACTAACTCACCTCTATGAGGAATACAGACTACCTCACCTTTATGAGGAATACAGACCAGGAATACAGACTAACTCACCTTTATGAGGAATACAGACTACCTCACCTCTATGAGGAATACAGACCAGGAATACAGACTAACTCACCTCTATGAGGAATACAGACCAGGAATACAGACTAACTCACCTCTATGAGGAATACAGACTACCTCACCTCTATGAGGAATACAGACCAGGAATTCAGACTACCTCACCTCTATGAGGAATACAGACTATCTCACTTCTATCAGGAATACAGACCACCTCACCTCTATCAGGAATACAGACTACCTCACCTCTATGAGGAATACAGTCTAGCTCACTTCTATCAGGAATACAGACTACCTCACCTCTATGAGGAATACAGACTACCTCACCTCTATCAGGAATACAGACTACCTCACCTCTGGTAGGATACAGACTACCTCACCTCTATGAGGAATACAGACTACCTCACTTCTGTCAGGAATACAGACTACCTCACTTCTGTCAGGAATACAGACTACCTCACCTCTATCAGGAATACAGACTACCTCACTTCTGTGAGAATACAGACTACCTCACCTCTGTACCTCTGTGAGGAATACAGACTACCTCACCTCTATGAGGAATACAGACTACCTCACGTCTATGAGGAATACAGACTACCTCACCTCTGAGAGGAATACAGACTACCTCACCTCTGTACCTCTGTGAGGAATACAGACTACCTCACCTCTATGAGGAATACAGACTACCTCACCTCTGTGAGGATACAGACTACCTCACCTCTGTGAGGAATACAGACTACCTCACGTCTATGAGGAATACAGACTACCTCACGTCTATGAGGAATACAGACTACCTCACCTCTGAGAGGAATACAGACTACCTCACCTCTATCAGGAATACAGACTACCTCACCTCTACCAGGAATAAAGACTGCCTCACATCTATGAGGAATACAGACTACCTCACTTCTATCAGGAATACAGACCACCTCACCTCTATGAGGAATACAGACTACCTCACCTCTATGAGGAATGCAGACTACCTCACCTTTATGAGGAATACAGATTACCTCACCTCTATCAGGAATACAGACTACCTCACCTCTATGAGGAATACAGACTACCTCACCTCTACCAGGAATACAGACTACCTCACCTCTGTGAGGACACAGACTACCTCACTTCTATGAGGAATACAGACTACCTCACTTCTATGAGGAATACAGACTACCTCACGTCTATGAGGAATACAGACTACCTCACCTCTGAGAGGAATACAGACTACCTCACCTCTGTACCTCTGTGAGGAATACAGACTACCTCACCTCTGTAACCTCTGTGAGGAATACAGACTACCTCACCTCTGTACCTCTGTGAGGAATACAGACTATCTCACCTCTATGAGGAATACAGACTACCTCACCTCTATGAGGAATACAGACTACCTCACCTCTATGAGGAATACAGACTACCTCACCTCTATGAGGAATACAGACTACCTCACCTCTATGAGGAATACAGACTACATCACTTCTATCAGGAATACAGACTACCTCACCTCTATGAGGAATACAGACCAGGAATACAGCCTAACTCACCTCTATAAAGAATACAGACTACCTCACCTCTATGAGGAATACAGACCCGGAATACAGACTAACTCACCTCTATGAGGAATACAGACCAGGAATACAGACTAACTCACCTCTATGAGGAATACAGACTACCTCACCTCTATGAGGAATACAGACCAGGAATACAGACTAACTCACCTCTATGAGGAATACAGACTACCTCACCTCTATGAGGAATACAGACCAGGAATACAGACTAACTCACCTCTATGAGGAATACAGACCAGGAATACAGACTAACTCACCTCTATGAGGAATACAGACTACCTCACCTCTATGAGGAATACAGACCAGGAATTCAGACTACCTCACCTCTATGAGGAATACAGACTATCTCACTTCTATCAGGAATACAGACCACCTCACCTCTATCAGGAATACAGACTACCTCACCTCTATGAGGAATACAGTCTACCTCACTTCTATCAGGAATACAGACTACCTCACCTCTATGAGGAATACAGACTACCTCACCTCTATCAGGAATACAGACTACCTCACCTCTGTGAGGATACAGACTACCTCACCTCTATGAGGAATACAGACTACCTCACTTCTGTCAGGAATACAGACTACCTCACTTCTGTCAGGAATACAGACTACCTCACCTCTATCAGGAATACAGACTACCTCACCTCTATCAGGAATACAGACTACCTCACTTCTGTGAGGATACAGACTACCTCACCTCTGTACCTCTGTGAGGAATACAGACTACCTCACCTCTATGAGGAATACAGACTACCTCACCTCTGAGAGGAATACAGACTACCTCACCTCTGTACCTCTGTGAGGAATACAGACTACCTCACGTCTATGAGGAATACAGACTACCTCACCTCTGTGAGGATACAGACTACCTCACCTCTATCAGTAATACAGACTACCTCACCTCTACCAGGAATAAAGACTGCCTCACATCTATGAGGAATACAGACTACCTCACTTCTATCAGGAATACAGACCACCTCACCTCTATGAGGAATACAGTCTACCTCACCTCTATGAGGAATGCAGACTACCTCACCTCTATGAGGAATACAGATTACCTCACCTCTATCAGGAATACAGACTACCTCACCTCTATGAGGAATACAGACTACCTCACCTCTACCAGGAATACAGACTACCTCACCTCTGTGAGGACACAGACTACCTCACTTCTATGAGGAATACAGACTACCTCACTTCTATGAGGAATACAGACTACCTCACGTCTATGAGGAATACAGACTACCTCACCTCTGAGAGGAATACAGACTACCTCACCTCTATCAGGAATACAGACTACCTCACCTCTGTACCTCTGTGAGGAATACAGACTACCTCACCTCTGTACCTCTGTGAGGAATACAGACTACCTCACCTCTGTACCTCTGTGAGGAATACAGACTACCTCACCTTTATCAGGAATACAGACTACCTCACCTCTTTGAGGAATACAGACTACCTCACCTCTATGAGGAATACAGACTACCTCACCTCTATGAGGAATACAGACTACCTCACCTCTATGAGGAATACAGACTACCTCACCTCTATGAGGAATACAGACTACATCACTTCTATCAGGAATACAGACTACCTCACTTCTATCAGGAATACAGCCTCCCTCATGAGGCATGAGGTTGAATCAAGACTACGCACCTTGGTATTCAGTGCGCCCATGGGCTCCAGGTTTCTAAGTAGAGTTTTGGGCACTGCAACTTATTCTATGCCAAATAAAGCACTTCTCACAGCTATCGGGAACACACAACACAACATACCTCACCTCTGTCAGGAATACACAACACAACCTACCTCCTCTCTGTCAGGAATACACAACACAACCTACCTCACCTCTGTCAGGAATACACAACACTGTCTACCTCCCCTCCGTCAGGAATACACAACACAGTCTACCTCCTCTCTGTCAGGAATACACAGCACATCTGTTTGGAAAGTAGAACACAGGATAAGCCACCTCTGCCAGTACCACACGACACATACCTCACATCTGACAGCAATGCACAACAGAAACATAACACCTCTGTCAGGAATACACAGCAGACTACCTCACCTCTGCCAGGAACACACACAAAGGGAGATGCGTATGAAGTGTGAGGTACAGGGCCAGTGAACACAAAATGAAGTCTGAAACGTGTCAACAGACACAGCGGTGTCGCCCCGGAGGGCTGGCTCTGCCCTTCTGTGTTAGAAGGGTCTGCAGAGCACCTGGCTCCCACAAGAGGGTCCCCGGGGCCAAGAACGAGCCTGGGCAACGTTACCTGCCTATGGTCTCCTCATCGGGCACTTATATGTCACAGTTAAAGGGAGAGGGGTTTTAAACTGATCCGAAATACACCAGGGTCAGGAAGGTTCTACACTTCACGAAAACTAAGATTGAGGCACCACCTGATCTGAGCTTTCAGGGCCGGAGAACAGTCGACAAGTTGAGTACAGAGAACCCACAGGGCAATAATGAACATGTTTACACCTAATATTGTGATTTTCGTCATGTTATGAGTATTTGTATAGTGCACATTCTGCCCCTGGCATGGCCTCGTAGCGCTTTCGGCAGTTTGGACACCCTCCACGTGTTTCTGGAGGTCCTATCACGGACCAGAGTCTGATTCAGGTAGTGCTGTGTTACAGGTGGTGTGTTCAGCTCACGTTCACAAGCGGCTGCCACTTGTTTATTGAGCTGGGAGTGTATGTTGGTGCTTTAGTGTTAAGGCACAAGGTGGATGGAGAGGAAGGCCGGCTATGATCATAAAGCGCTTTGTGTACCACCAAGAGCGCCTTGAAATGCACCTGCTGCTTCTCTGGTAGCCAGCTACGTCATGCAGATTCGTAGAGCACACTACAACCAGGGCCGGCTTTAGCAGTGGTGGCGCCCTGTGCGACAATGTTTGTTGGCGCCCCCCAATGACCACATCTACCACGGATTCCCTCTCTACCACCATTTAACAGTGCTCCTCAAGTCTATAACCACTCTCTCTCTCAGACTGATTTAGTTTTATAGCACCACTCATACCAGTGTAGGGTGTCAGAGCACTTTAAATCACCACACATTGGCACAGAGACAATCATGCATGTGTAAATCAGTGAATAGGAAATGTTACATAAGACAGAGGACTACAAGGTGTAGGAGTCACATGCCATCTATACTGGTAGGCAGTATAGTTTAAGACTCCTTGGTCTGGAAAAGCACAAATTCAAAATTTAAAACATAACATCATTGTTAGGGGTTCTCTTTAATAATAAAAATTAATTTCTTCTACCCAAATGAACCCTTTTTGCAAGTTTAGGATAATGAAAGACAGGGCAAAAAGACATATAGCGCTAATTCATATCTTTTGGTTTGCAAGCAGCTCAAATAGCTCACTATGCTATATTAGGATTTTAACTAATAAACTGTAACAAAAGTAACAAAGGATCCCTGGGACACAAGCAGCAACCCACTGACCTACTTACATTATATGTACTTTGTGATCTGCATGGTACACATTCTTTGCAATAGGCACATTAACCCACTGCACTACCTTACCATGAGTTAAAACTTCCACTAGACAAACCAACCGTCTCTCTCGTTTTTATTGCTGGCTGAAAATTGCTGAAAGCAAGGAGCGCGGCAGCAGGTGCTTTTAAAACGAAAATATGCTTGCAACCAGGGCGCCCCCACCCAAAGTCCGCGCCCGGTGCGGTGGCACCGATCACACCGCCCTAGAGCCGGCCCTGACTACAACCGAGAGGGTATCCTGGCGCTGAGCAGTGTGAGTCTAGGCACATCTAGTTCCCTGTGGCACTACTTGAAAAGCCAGGTCTTCAGCTGCTTGCGGAGTTCAAGAAGTGAGGGGGAGGCTCACGTGCAGCACCAGGCCGTTCTACGCTTTAGGAGTGATGTAGGAGACGGCTTGACTGCGGGATGTGGTTTCCTTATGTGCGGAGATGTCTAAAAGATTTGTGAAAGCAGATGCAATTGTTGAGGTATGGTGTGCCACTGCTGTGTCGTGCCTTGAAAGTGTGGGGGAGGGGTTTGAAATGTGCTTGTTTGTGTATGGGGAGCCAGTGGGGCTCCTCCGGGTGTGATGGCACTGCAGTGTGGGAGGTTGAGAGTGATTCTGGCTGCCGAGTTCTGAATAATGTGGAGCCTTCTGGTGAGTTTTTGGTTGATTCCGGCAGAGGGTGTTCCTGTAGTCTATCTTGCTTATGATCAGTGCATATGTGGTGGTTTCTGTGCGCTGATTAGGAGTCATTTGAAAATCTTCCTCCGCATCTTCAGGGTCCGGAAGCATGAGGTGGTGACGATGTTGACTTGAGCGGTCATGTCGAGTTTGCTGTCGATGATGATCCCGCGGTTCTTGGCCTGGGTGGTGGGGGTGGGAGTTGGTCCTAGCACTGTTGGCCACCAGGTGGAGTACCACGGTAAAGTGTTCTTCCCAAATATCACAATTTCGGTCTTGTCAGTGTTGTGAAGTGACGCCACAGTTTGGGGTATAAAAGTGCCAGTGAAGTGAAGCTTGGGGTACAGAAGCTTGTCGCTTCAGGGAAGACGTCGGGCACTGGCAGGGTCTGGAAAGTGCTGCATATGATGAACAAGGTTTTCGTGAAGACAGTTCTCGAAATGAGCCATGCAAGAACAGCGCGAACGTGGAGTGGACACAAGAGGGGAGAGTCCCCTCCAGAGGGTAGAGGTGGAAAAGGCAGTTTCTGAGACACTGATTACTTGTGAAATGAAGCTGAGAGATGTGTCAGGAAGTTCTCCAGGGTTCTCTGACTTGGGGCAGTGGTGGTGAGGGGGGAAGGGCATGGTCCTAAGGCGTCACTGGACCATATGCCTGCCCGTCATGAGCAGGAACCGCCTCGGACAGCAGTTTGTGATCCACTGTGATTAAGCACGTTGGAAACCCTCCAAAAAGCCAAGGCTTGGAGACAGATTAAAAGTACATCTGGAGAGGGGATGCCGACTGTCAATCAGCGGAGCTTCATCTGCACAGCTGTAAAACAGACATGTAATGTACGATCACGGACAGGGAGGGCGACAGCGCAGACCTCTCAGGTACTCCAGATGCCTCCAGATGGAAGGATGAGCTGGAAGGGGCAATGGGACCACCTTAGCTCTCCGTCCCTCCAGGAGGAAGGGCACCAGGCAAGGGAAGAACCGGGGAGCCCTCTGAGCTAGATTCTCTCCAGAGAGAGGCTCTGCTTGACCAAGTGCAATGTCTTCGACATGTCCATGTAGAAGACCAAGCCACCCACATTTCCAATCCCAAGGTCACGTCTAAGGTCATGTTACCGATTCTGTGACACTCAGGGCCAGCGTTACCGATTCCATGACATTCAGGGCCAGTGTTACCGATTTCATGACACTCAGAGCCAGTGTTACCAATTTCATGACACTCAGGGCCAGTGTTACTGATTCCATGACATTCAGGGCCAGTGTTACCATTTCCATGACACTCAGGGCCAGTGTTACCGATTCCATGACACTCAGGGCCAGTGTTACTGATTCCTTGACACTCAGGGCTGGTGTTTCCAATTCCATGACACACTGGGCCGGTGTTACCAATTCTATGATGCCCAGGGCCGGTATTACCAATTCCGTGACATTTAGGGTTGGTGTTACGGTTTCTGTGATGCTCAGAAGTAAAAGTCCAGCCTGGCAGCGTGCAGAATAGTATGCAATGAAAGTGTGAAAGGAAGGAATGGCAACAGAGAGGCATTACCCTCACACTGGCCAAGGTAGGGCGATATGAGAGACCCTGGTGGCAATTCCAGTCGACCCTTTACAAATGGTTTCTACTAGTTCCAATTTCATAGCGTGAGTTTTTGGGCGTGGACTGCGTGTCTCTGTCACAAAGTAGACAAGGAAAATGCTACTGAAACCTACAAACAACACTACTCAGTGGTTCCCAAACTTTTTAGAATCTCAATCCACTTTTTAGAACAACAAACTTTTTTGACCCATCTAACTTTAATGTACATGAGGCGGGCGATTTTTGAATACATCTAAAGCATTGTGTGGTAGCCCACTGTCATTTACAGAAAGCACATTTGCCATTGAAATGGCCCCTAAATTTACACAGACATGCAATTTTACTGATAAAACTATAGAGCACACAAATTATAATGTGTGAGTTATAAAAAGTTCTTCATTTTTGCTTTTCTAACTACTGGATGCAATACAGTTCATTTACAAGCATTTACATTTTGTTGTGTATTGCAAAAAACAACACCCTACATTGTCACAGAAATTCACTGTAAATGCTCCTCTCCCTTTGCAGTCACAGAAAGAAAAGTAAACATGAATCCTCATGTTAAAAGAACAAAGCAGCCTGACATTTCAGCTCTGTCTTTGAATCACCAGCAAGTGTGACAAGTTAAATACAGAATTTAAAGGCATTTTTATTTATTGCTGTAACTTTTGTGATCCACCAGAAATCCGCTGACGACTCACCTGTTGGTCTCGACCCACAGTTTGGGAAACACTGCACTATGCCCTTAAACTGATTCAAGAGACCACTGCAAACTCCTTTCTCACAATCCAGCAGATGTCCAAACACCCAGACGTTATCCATGGGGTCCAATGCAGACTTCTTGTAATGGGACTAGATCCGTAGGGGGAATGTTCTTTCTAATGTTACCTGCAGCACCTTACTATGCCAATAAGCGCCCTGACGCAGTCCTCTCAGCTCTGTATCTAAAACAATTCAACAAATACTTTGTTTCAAAGGAAGACACAATGTTAGAAGGCGCAAGAGTGGATGTGATCCAGCTGGTCTTATTTAAGGGTGCAGGAAGAGGTCCCTGGCTTCTTCATGCAGGATACAGCACCAGGCTGATATGAGATGCATAACTGCGCGTGAGTCAGGAAGGTCAGGGTGTGCAGAGTGGTCTTTATATGGGCCCTATGGTCTTTGGAATAAAGTTACAGAGTGCTCAGTCACCCATGCATTCACCCGTCAAACAGAGGGCCTGGTTTAGATCTTGGTGGACGGGTTACTCCGTCACAACGGTGATGGATCTCCCGTTCACCGATATATAAATCCCATTATATCATATGGGATTTATATTTCGGCGGGCAGGATATCTGTCACCATTGTGATGGAGTAACCCGTCCACCAAGATCTACATCAGGCCCTTGGTACCTCTTTCAGTCAGTGGGAAGAGGACACTAAACACTTCAAAGCATTTTAGCCCTTTAAACTGACCATTGTATCAAGGATAGAAGGATCTGAGGTCCAAGCAGCCTTAGAAAAGTCTCTTTGTAAAAGAAGGGGCACTACTGAGACAGCCGAAGCTGTCTCTTCATCCTTCGTGACCATAAACTGGTAAATTCTTTAGAGTGATCTCCCTGTTTATCTGACCTTCTGTGTATCACTTTAACTTCATCTTCCCCTTGTAGTGTATACATGTGCATTTATAGAGCACAAACCTAGCTAGGGAGCCACAGGGCGCTGACCCAGGGTGTGAGCCCCAGACACGATTCAGGATTGTTTACACTTAAACGGGATGCTAGGAGCCCGGGATACAATTCAGGATGGTTTGCAATGAAGCGCAGTGCTAGGAGCCCTTGATACAATTCAGTATCATTTTCAATGAAGCGGGATGCTAGGAGTCCTGGAAATGATGCAGGGTTGTTTACAATGAAGTGCAGTGCTAGGAGCCCCTGATACGATTCAGGATCGCTCACAATGAAGCGGGATGCTAGGAGCCCCCGATACGATTCAGGATCGCTCACAATGAAGCAGGATGCTAGGAGCCCCAGATAAGATTCACGATCGCCCACAATGAAGCGGGACGCTAGGATCCCCAGATACGATTCTGGATCGCTTACAATGAAGCAGGATGCAAGGAGCCCCAGATACAATTCAGGATTGCTCACAATGAAGCGGGACGCTAGGAGCCCCAGATACGATTCACGATCGCCCACAATGAAGCGGGACGCTAGGATCCCCAGATACGATTCAGGATCGCTTACAATGAAGCGGGATGCAAGGAGCCCCAGATACGATTCAGGATCGCTTACAATGAAGCGGGACGCTAGGAGCCCCAGATACGATTCAGGATTGCTCACAACGAAGCGCAGTGCTAGGAGCCCTTGATACAATTCAGTATCATTTTCAATGAAGCGGGATGCTAGGAGTCCTGGAAATGATGCAGGGTTGTTTACAATGAAGTGCAGTGCTAGGAGCCCCCGATACCATTCAGGATCGCTCACAATGAAGCGGGACGCTAGGAGCCCCATATACGATTCAGGATCGCTCACAATGAAGCGGGACGCTGGGAGCCCCAGATACGATTCAGGATCGCTCACAATGAAGCGGGACGCTGGGAGCCCCAGATACGATTCAGGATCGCTCACAATGAAGCGGGACGCTGGGATTCCCAGATACGATTCAGGATCGCTTACAATGAAGCGGGACGCTAGGATCCCCAGATACGATTCAGGATTGCTCACAATGAAGCGGGACGCTAGGAGCCCCAGATATGGTTCAGGATCGCTTACGATGAAGCGGGACGCTAGGAGCCCCAGATATGATTCAGGGTCGCTTACAATGAAGCGGGACGCTGGGAGCCCCAGATACGATTTAGGATCGCTTACAATGAAGCAGGACGCTGGGAGCCCCAGATACGATTCAGGATCGCTTACAATGAAGCAGGACGCTGGGAGCCCCAGATACCATTTAGGATCTCTTACAATGAAGCGGGACGCTGGGAGCCCCAGATACAATTCAGGGTCACTTACAATGTAGCGGGACACTAGGAGCCCCAGATAGGATTCAGGGTCACTTACAATGTAGCGGGACACTAGGAGCCCCAGATAGGATTCAGGGTCACTTACAATGTAGCAGGACACTAGGAGCCCCAGATAGAATTCAGGGTCACTTACTATGTAACAGGACACTAGGAGCCCCAGATAGGATTCAGGGTCACTTACAATGTAGCGGGACACTAGGAGCCCCAGATAGGATTCAGGGTCACTTACAATGAAGCGGGACACTTGGAGCCCAAGATAGGATTCAGGGTCACTTACAATGTAGCAGGGCACTAGGAGCCCCAGATAGGATTCAAGGTCACTTACTATGAAGCAGGACACTAGGAGCCCCAGATAGGATTCAGGGTCACTTCCAATGAAGCGGGACACTTGGAGCCACAGATAGGATTCAGGGTCACTTGCAATGTAGTAGGACACTAGGAGCCCCAGATAGGATTCAGGGTCACTTACTATGAAGCGGAACACTAGGAGCCCCAGATAGGATTCAGGGTCACTTACAATGAAGCGGGACACTTGGAGCCCCAGATAGGATTCAGGGTTACTTACAATGTAGCAGGACACTAGGAGCCCCAGATAGGATTCAGGGTCACTTACTATGAAGCGGGACACTAGGAGCCCCAGATAGGATTCAGGGTCACTTACTATGAAGCGGGACACTAGGATCCCCAGATAGGATTCAGGGTCACTTACAATGAAGTGGGACACTTGGAGCCCCAGATAGAATTCAGGGTCACTTACAATGTAGCAGGACACTAGGAGCCCCAGATAGGATTCAGGGTCACTTACTATGAAGCGGGACACTAGGAGCCCCAGATAGGATTCAGGGTCACTTACAATGAAGCGGGACACTTGGAGTCCCAGATAGGATTCAGGGTCACTTGCAATGTAGCGGGACACTAGGAGCCCCAGATAGGATTCAGGGTCACTTACTATGAAGCGGGACACTAGGAGCCCCAGATAGGATTCAGGGTCACTTACAATGTAGCGGGACACTAGGTGCCCGAGATAGGATTCAGGGTCACTTACAATGAAGCGGGACACTTGGAGCCCCAGATATGATTCAGGGTTACTTACAATGTAGCAGGACACTAGGAGCCCCAGATATGATTCAGGGTCACTTACTATGAAGCGGGACACTTGGAGTCCCAGATAGGATTCAGGGTCACTTACAATGTAGCAGGACACTAGGAGCCCCAGATAGGATTCAGGGTCACTTACTATGAAGCGGGACACTAGGAGCCCCAGATAGGATTCAGGGCCACTTACTATGAAGCGGGACACTAGAAGCCCCAGATAGGATTCAGGGTCACTTACAATGAAGCGGGACACTAGGAGCCCCAGATAGGATTCAGGGTCACTTACTATGATGCGGGACACTAGGAGCCCCAGATAGGATTCAGGGTTACTTACAATGTAGCAGGACACTAGGAGCCCCAGATAGGATTCAGGGTCACTTACTATGAAGCGGGACACTAGGAGCCCCAGATAGGATTCAGGGTCACTTACTATGAAGTGGGACACTAGGAGCCCCAGATAGGATTCAGGGTCACTTACAATGAAGCGGGACACTTGGAGCCCCAGATAGGATTCAAGGTCACTTGCAATGTAGCGGGACACTAGGAGCCCCAGATAGGATTCAGGGTTACTTACAATGTAGCGGGACGCTAGGAGCCCCAGATAGGATTCAGGGTCACTTACAATGTAGCGGGACACTAGGTGCCCGAGATAGGATTCAGGGTCACTTACAATGAAGCGGGACACTTGGAGCCCCAGATAGGATTCAGGGTTACTTACAATGTAGCAGGACGCTAGGAGCCCCAGATAGGATTCAGGGTCACTTACAATGAAGCGGGACGCTAGGAGCCCCAGATAGGATTCAGGGTCACTTACTATGAAGCGGGACACTAGGAGCCCCAGATAGGATTCAGGGTCACTTACAATGAAGCGGGACACTAGGAGCCCCAGATAGGATTCAGGGTCACTTACTATGAAGCGGGACACTAGGAGCCCCAGATAGGATTCAGGGTCACTTACAATGAAGCGGGACGCTAGGAGCCCCAGATAGGATTCAGGGTCACTTACTATGAAGCGGGACACTAGGAGCCCCAGATAGGATTCAGGGTTACTTACAATGTAGCAGGACACTAGGAGCCCCAGATAGGATTCAGGGTTACTTACAATGTAGCGGGACACTAGGAGCCCCAGATAGGATTCAGGGTTACTTACAATGTAGCGGGACACTAGGAGCCCCAGATAGGATTCAGGGTCACTTACAATGTAGCAGGACACTAGGAGCCCCAGATAGGATTTAGGGTCACTTACAATGTAGCGGGACACTTGGAGCCTCGTATACTCTCCAGGATCTCTTACAGTGAAGGAGGATGCTGGCCGGCGGTGAAGCCTACACATGTGGAGATGCAGTGCTCTCAGAAGCTTTGTCTCTTCTGATCCCTTATGGACTGTAGCGGGATCAGCACAATTTCTATATTGATTGGGAAGTTATTCCAGATCCTGGGAGCATATATGATGAAGGCTTCTCTTTCGATGTTCTCGTTTTGCTGTTTTTTTGTTTCCACTCTGGCAATGCCCAGCCTTCTGGTGTGCGTCTGTCAACCTGAGGTAGGTAGTTTCTCTGCTATGGGTGAAGAGGCACCAGTTCCGATCACTTTGCTCATGAGGCAGCTTATCAGGCGGCGATGGCAGCTTGTTGGGGAAAACTCTGTAGTTCCATCAGGGTTGGAATGATATGCTTGAATTTGTAAAGTGCAGAATGAATTGCACAGAATATTTAACTTGAGACAAGGTCCTCCCAGGGCTATTGCATGATTATGACGACTCCCTACTGATAATTCAATTGGATGAGACATCGGCTTCCCAGCTTCAGTTCCAAAATTTAATGCGATTCTTCGGAGACTGGTTGAATTCCAATCAATTAAACTTGAACACAGATAAAACCATGATGTTAGACTTAAAAAATAAAGTGAATCTATGGACCAAATGTTATTGGCCAAAAGAGATGGGACAGATACCAGAGTGAAACTAATCAGCTAAAAGCCTCGGCGTGATCATCGATAGCAATCTATCTAAGAAACAACAAGTTGCTGCAGTTGATCCTTAATGCAGGGTCCTGTTAAAATCACACAGGAAAATAATGTCCCTCCTTCCACTGGAAGCAAGAAAAGCAATTTTGTGTTGGCAGTGATTACTTCTAGATTGGACTGAGGCAACTCTTTATCTGGGATCACCCAATACCACAGTTCAAAAGTTTCAGGTCATTCAAAATTAGGCGGCTCGTCCAATTTACCAGCTCCCAAGCCAGACGCATGCATCACCATCACTGACGCGTCTTCATCGGCAACCTATGAAGCAGCACCTCCAATTAAAGACGTGGTGCACTACCTTTAAGGGCTTGAACGGATCAGCTCCCCACTTCCTTTCCGCAGGGTAGAAAATGTTACAACACGCATCTTGAGATCACCTATCTCCAAATTGCTTGTCTTCCTAGAATATCAAGGGACCAGATCTGGAGGCCGCAGCTTCACGGTTCAAGCGTCTTCAACCTGAAATTATTTGCCGGCTGAGGAGCCTAATTTCAGATTCCTTCGTAAAAAACTGGGTTTTTAATCAGGCATATTCAATCAATCCCTTGTTTTGCTACTCTGTCTCTCCGACATGTTTTTGTCTGGTGCCAAGAAACCTCTGGGTGAACGTGTGCTCCTTAAGGATAATTAACATAGCATAACATAAGAATGAGTGAAATAGCAATAGGGAAGATATTTGATAAGGTGGCTCTTCTTTACTTTTTTAACCTATTAACATTATTATCAGGTTATCTGTGCCTTCCGAGTGGGACGCCAGTGCCCAAAAAGGATTGTCTATGTTCAGCCCTTCCGGAAACCGCTCCTAATAATACCAGCACATTCTCCCATCTGCAAATGTGGTAAAGTCCACATTAGCAGTTCCCTTACCTCGAAACTTTTTTTTGGCATCATTCCTGGATATTTTTTCATTTTCAGCCAATGTCCGTAAAACCTTTGCTTTACAAGATGGCTCTAAGTTGTCCTAAAAGAACAGGAAGTAAAATATTTTGTTCCCAAACCATCATGGCCACCACTGTAGTCAGTAGTATTGTTACACCCCAACCAATCATCACGACACTCATTCTTGCATGTCACTTCCTGCTTCCCATTTTCCTTACTTCATGTTTCATCCGTTATAGCACAGTTCTTCAAACTGTGGGGCGCGCCCCCCTGGGGGGGCGCAACACCATCTCAGGGGGGGCGCGCACTCCACCCTAGCATCTCATTGTTCCCCACTTTCCTAATCGATGGGGCACGACCTGCCCATACTTTTGTCATTTTTAAAGCAAACCGTGAAAGCAGTCCGCTTTCGGTTTCACAGCACAGGAGACTCCCTGCCTCCCACTGCAGCTGAAGCTTTTCAGCTCTCGGAATGAACTGTCCCGGGAAGGTTAGTTCTTCACAGGAAGGAGGCAAAGTTTCTCTTTAAATTACATAAGTATGGGCATGTCAATTCTTCATGAATTGTAGAATGCGCACCTAATTGACTGTGTTAAAAACTTTCAGCTGACTTTCCCTGCAGTTTCAATTATGCAACGATTTCATGAAGATAGTGTGGACATTTACTGAGTTGGCAACATTCAGACACATTGTACACTGACAAATTTATCATTAGTTTGAGTTTTAAAGCAATTTTGTTTCTGTGTCAATGATTATGTTTTTTAAACAAAACATTTGGTGAGGAGAAATGTTTGCATGTTTATATTTTTTATGGGTTTGAGAAGGGGCACGTAATGCGGTATCGTATTTTGTTTAGTTTCATGTCATGTAGGATGATTCAAATACTCTGGGGACACTCACGGTCGTTTAATAGTACATTAGCAGTTCTGTGTTGGGCAAGATGGGGCGCAGATACAGTTCAAGCAGTGCTTAATTTGAGCCAGTGGTTTACGGTACTCAGCACCGGCACTTATTTCACAGGGCCGGGGCTGCGATTTCTGACCCTGCAGGTGGTGGTCTCAATATTAATTGCCCAACTTAAAAATAAAAAGAACAACATACCTTGCATGGTGACAGGCTGGTATGTTTTCATAGGCAGGCGTAGGTTTGTCCAGGCAGGCATGATTGTATATCACCACATTAGTGATGTCATCACGCCTGTGATGAATCCAAGAAGTTATCATCAACGAATGGCTTGCATTCTATTCTCCGAGTCTGCTGCACCCTGCCACTGCCTGAGCCTAAGCCTCCCATTGGATAATTGTAGCTGGGGGCTGGCTTATGACCGAGTTAAGGCAAGGAAGCTGCAAGAGTGCATTTCGAGCTTGGGAGTGAGGGCTCGTGAGGAAGAATAAACTAAAGTAAGTGTGAACTTTCCACTTGCTGGATAGCCAGAGTAGTATAGCCTGCAGCCGTGCATTGCTACTATCCTCAATGTGCTCGATGCAGCTGTGGCCACCGCAACTTTTGTGCGCTATGGAGCCACCTGCAGTATCGGTGCGCTGCCTCCCAGCATGCTAATTGCTGAGTGTGCGTGAGCTCAGTAGTCACAACAGCCATACTCACGTCTCACAGGCATTGGCAGCATTACGGCTGGGGACAGTGCTTGTGCTGTAGCAGGCAGGATGACAGAAATTGCTGGATATGGCCTGGGATATGTGGATGGCGGTCAATTATGTAGAGTACCAGATTCCAGAAATTTCTGTCAGGTGGTGGGGGGGCCCGACATCTAAAAAAATTGAGCTGGGGGGGCTCAACCTAAAAAAGTTTGAAGACCTCTGCGTTATAGGGATATCAGGAGCCAGAACTCCCAGTATCCTGCATCACACACGCTTCAGTAACGTTTTCCTGGTGGGCTCTAGTTACTGCCTTTTTTGTCCCGGATTTTCCTTCCTAGTTTTCAAGCTCCCGGAGTTTATTGTCCACTCTCCTTCGCCTGGAATTCTAGTCCTGCTGGATCTGGTGATCTCCAAATCTGTTCAAGGTTAAAGTTACCACCAGACTGTTTTTTTACCAACCTGGCCTGTATTTTTAAGTCGAGTCTAATAAAATATTAGGAAGTGCAGTGAAATCCGGTATTTTTTCCTTTCTGTAACATAAATCTAAAACAGCTTGCAGATTAAGAAATCTGATAAAAGTGAGTTCTGTCTAACTCCCTCCAGAAGGATTATTAGTGCAACAGAGGGCTCAAAGCCACGTGACATAGGAATCCTGACAATTTTTCAAGAATTCTTTTCTCCTACCAGCTCTTGTTTGATCCAGAAAAGCAAATGGCCGATGTTTTTTCTACCAAAGGTACCTGAGTGCCGGTCTCCACTGCTTTCAGCACTCTGTGCTATCATCATCATCATTTTGTCAGGAGTTTTTTTTATGTCTTTTTGGCTTTTTCCTCTTTTAGTGATCCTACAAGCTGAGTACTCTTGCTTCCACATGCAGTTCAGTGGTGTAAAGCAGCACACCTTTGCGACAAGCGAAGAAAGTGTGAAGATTGTGTCCTGACAGCTACTATAGGAGAACGTAGTTTTAACGCTGACAATCAGGACACATTGGTATCTCCCTATGACGCTCTGCCTCGCCCAAGGTACTTAGTTGAGGCAATGAGCCCCAAAGAAACCTTTTTCTTCGATCCAGGAGCCACTACGTTGACAGGAATGTTAAGCTGGGGTAAAACTACTTGTCGCTTAAATTACCATGATGTATTTGTGGGTTAGGCCAAAAATTATTGATAGGTTTTTATATATTTGTCCGGGGTTAATGATTCTGAGATATAAAATGTTTTGTTTAAGGTAACGTTTATTTGTAATGTGCAACCTGCTTTTTGAGGGAGCACTAATACAGATGGTTGACGAGGAATTACATTTATGGACCCTTTACTTCTGTTTTTAAGTTTAACAACAGCAGCAGTGATTAACAATGATTTTTAGATTTCTGTAGAAGATTGTTTTGCTAACAGTTTAACTGGAATTTGTTTTTATGTATAATGGCGTTTGTAACTCTAAAAACAATAAAACATTTACTTATTTAGCAACGTAGCCAAGTTATGAAGTGTTATATCATTTAAAAAGGCAATACAGGGCAGGGTATGCAAATCACAGGAAGGCGGATTGTTAAGAGTGTTCATTTGCAAGTCTGGGCACAGATTAAATCGCATATTTCATACACATGACCCGTTTTCCTTCACAAACATCTTTTTGGGTAGTCTTTTCGACTTTTGGAATAATTGTGATCTCAATGTACAAATTATAGACGTATTAATAGTCGTTGCTTTTCAACAAATAACAAAAAATTGGAAAAATGCTCTTCAACGTTCCTATCAAGGATGGTGGTATGGTATTTGCTACAATCATAGACTGGATTGAAGTTATGTCCCCCCCATAGCCCTTGCTATTAATAGACCAACTCTTTGGGCACCTGTCACTGCCTATTTTGATTCCTCAGCTTGAAAGGTGAACACTCATCACCCAGTTACTGAAGAAGTTTCCAAACCTCCTTGACTTCTCTCATGATTTACTAAGCTCACTTTAATTTGACATATGTCGTAATATTTATTTTTAATTGTTCCATTTACTCTGTATCAGTTTAGCTTTTTTGTCTCATAAAAATGTATATCTTATTTATATCCGTTATTTAAATCAACTTCAAATATTGTACAACGTTAATACTGCTTTATTTGTTTTATATGGACTTTAATACACTTTTTTTTTACTTAAAAGAGTGCTCATTTGCAAAAACAGAAAGGATAGGCTCTGAAAGGAGATTAAACTGGCAGGGTAGAGACCAGCATATCATACCAGCAGAGCAAAGATAAGGTAAGATTTGCAGGTCAAAGACTATATGGTTCCTCTGTCAGTTCACAGGCATGGCACGCGCAAGACAAGGTTGGCAGGTTACAGCCAATCAGATCATGACACATGTTTACAGGAAGGGCACACAAGTTAGGTCTAAACAGGCCAATCAGATCATGACACGTGTTCACAGGAAGGGCACACGAGTTAGGTCTAAACAGGCCAATCAGATCATAACACATGTTCACAGGCATGGTGCGCGTGCGGTTAGACTGGCAGGGCAGAGCCAATCAGATCATGCCATGTGCTCACAGGGAATACTGGGCAGGGCAAACTGCAGTATAAGTTAGAAGAACAGGAGGCAAGCAGGCGGGGCTAGTGGAAGTATAGTAACAGGCCAAAAAACATAGTGAACCTGTGATGCCATGAAAAACATCAGATTCAGCACCCTCAATGACAAGGTAATCATTCGAAGGAACTAGTGAACCCTTTCACGAGTCAGACCAGGGTTATCACTATCGCTACTCCGCGTGTACCTTTTCAACGCAGGCCATCAGATGGTTTTGCATCAACTGGACCTTGGCCTTGGAGGGGAGGGGGGAGATCAGTGACCAAACCCGGCTTAGCTTCTCTTACAACTGACTGTTCCACACATATCAAGCAGAACTGACCTTTCCACACATATCAAGCAGAACTAACTGTTCCACACGTCAAGCAGAACTGACCGCTCTACGCATGTCATATCAAGCAGAACTAACCGTTCCACCCATGTCAAGCAGAACTGACTGTTCCACGCATGTCAAGCAGAATTGACCGTTCTACGCATGTCATATCAAGCAGAACTGACCATTCCACGCATGTCAAGCAGAACTGACCTTTCCACGCATGTCATGTTAAGCAGAGCTAACCATTCCACACATGTCAAGCAGAACTGACTGTTCTACGCATGTTATATCAAGCAGAACTGACCATTCCATGCAAGTCATGTCAAGCAGAACTGACCGTTCCACGCATGTCATGCCAAGCAGAGCTGCTCGTTCCACGCATGTCAAGCAGAACTGATCGTTCCACACATCATGTCAAGCAGAGCTGACCGTTCCACACGTCATGTCAAGCAGAGCTGACCGTTCCACGCATGTCAAGCAGGAGCAATTCTTCTGGCAGCCTAGACCACTCCCTTGAGGGGACCCCGGGGCATGGCACACCCCATCTCCTCTTCAAAGGCAATGTTCTACCTCTGCTGGCAGTGGCCAAGGCGTACAGACAGACATTGCAGACCTGGAGGTGGGAGGCTTGGTGAGGGGAGTTCATACACAACTACTGTACGGATGAGGGAGAGGAAAATGGTCGTCAATGGCACCAAAATGGAGGTGCTACCACAGGCTTGCAAGGTGCTACCACAGGCTTGCAAGGTGCTACCACAGGCTTGAAAGGTGCTACCACAGGCTTGAAAGGTGCTACCACAGGCTTGCAAGGTGCTACCACAGGCTTGAAAGGTGCTACCGCGGGCTTGCAAGGTGCTACCACAGGCTTGCAAGGTGCTACCACAGGCTTGAAAGGTGCTACCACATGCTTGCAAGGTGCTACCACAGGCTTGAAAGGTGCTACCACAGGCTTGAAAGGTGCTACCGCGGGCTTGCAAGGTGCTACCACAGGCTTGCAAGGTGCTACCACAGGCTTGCAAGGTGCTACCACAGGCTTGAAAGGTGCTACCACAGGCTTGAAAGGTGCTACCGCGGGCTTGCAAGGTGCTACCACAGGTATGAAAGGTGCTACCACAGGTTTGAAAGGTGCTACCACAGGCTTGCAAGGTGCTACCACAGGCTTGCAAGGTGCTACCACAGGCTTGCAAGGTGCTACCACAGGTATGAAAGGTGCTACCACGGGCTTGCAAGGTGCTACCGTGGGCTTGCAAGGTGCTACCACAGGCTTGCAAGGTGCTACCACAGGCTTGCAAGGTGCTACCACAGGCTTGAAAGGTGCTACCGCAGGCTTGAAAGGTGCTACCGCGGGCTTGCAAGGTGCTACCACAGGCTTGCAAGGTGCTACCACAGGCTTGAAAGGTGCTACCACAGGCTTGCAAGGTGCTACCACAGGCTTGCAAGGTGCTACCACAGGTATGAAAGGTGCTACCACAGGTTTGAAAGGTGCTACCACAGGCTTGCAAGGTGCTACCACAGGCTTGCAAGGTGCTACCACAGGCTTGCAAGGTGCTACCACAGGCTTGCAAGGTGCTACCATAGGCTTGCAAGGTGCTACCACATGCTTGCAAGGTGCTACCACAGGCTTGAAAGGTGCTACCACAGGCTTGCAAGGTGCTACCACATGCTTGCAAGGTGCTACCACATGCTTGAAAGGTGCTACCGCAGGCTTGAAAGGTGCTACCGCAGGCTTGAAAGGTGCTACCGCAGGCTTGCAAGGTGCTACCACAGGCTTGAAAGGTGCTACCACAGGCTTGAAAGGTGCTACCACAGGCTTGCAAGGTGCTACCACATGCTTGCAAGGTGCTACCACAGGCTTGAAAGGTGCTACCACAGGCTTGAAAGGTGCTACCACAGGCTTGCAAGGTGCTACCACAGGCTTGCAAGGTGCTACCACAGGCTTGAAAGGTGCTACCGCAGGCTTGCAAGGTGCTACCACAGGCTTGCAAGGTGCTACCACAGGCTTGAAAGGTGCTCCCAAAGGCTTGCGAGGTGCTACCACAGGCTTGCAAGGTGCTACCACAGGCTTGCGAGGTGCTACCACAGGCTTGCAAGGTGCTACCACATGCTTGCAAGGTGCTACCACAGGCTTGCAAGGTGCTACCACAGGCTTGCAAGGTGCTACCACAGGCTTGCAGGGTGCTACCACAGGCTTGCAAGGTGCTACCACAGGCTTGAAAGGTGCTCCCAAAGGCTTGCAAGGTGCAATGCTAAATTTACTTAGCCTGACTGGTGAGTGTGGTAACCCAGAGATGAGAAATACCTTTGCACATTTATTTTGACCACAAGCTCTTGATGAAGAAACAAAGATGCTACTTAGAGAAAAGCTCCAATTTCCAGGTGAAATTATTCAAAAACCTTTTGCCGTTCCCATATCTCCCTTAAAGGGTGACCCGATTAGGGCCTTTTTTGTGCACTTTGCCAATGCTGTCTGCACAGGGTTTGCGCCCATCACCGACACCATGAGATATCTGTAGATACCCCTCACCCTTCTAAAGCCATCATTGAAATCTGGGAAAAAAGAAAGACTTAATGTAGAGAAAGAGCAGAGTGGGGCAGACAGATTCAATTCAAACTAGTCCTCATCAGACTTGGTGAGGCGACACCCGCTCCGTGGTATCGTGTAGACCTCAAGGCGCTGAGCCCACAACATCAGGACATCTGTCTACGAACATATGAGGTCAGTCGCTGAATGATATGAAACAACAACAGTTCTGTCGGGTAGTACAATTTCTTTGTGACACTAAACATTCATGTGAAATAATAAATCAACTGATAGCGCTAGAACACAAAATAGGAATCCAAATTCATTCAGGATTACAAAAGATGGAATAATTTTACTTATATTTGAATCAAAAAAGTTTTATTCAATATAACGAATCACCATGAAAAAGGCTGTCTGGTAACTCGGTCAATAAAGCGGCGAAAACGGCGCAAGTGAGTGACAAGGTGAATAATGTGCCCAAGTGACAAAATATTTACAACAAAATGACGACATATAAAATAGACATATATATTACAAGCGAAAAATTATTTGAAACAGTCCAATTTCAAAAATTATGCAAGTATCTCCAGCTCAAGAATTAAACGTCATTGATTTGAAAGCAAAGAGACCTATTGAGAAATGGACAACAGAAACCGTCGACGTTCTGACCCTGACAGGAGCATTAATGGGAGATGTCAATACGGGTCTTCTTCAGGACAAAAAGTTGAACTGACAGCCAATTCTTCTAGTTGAATCGATGCCAAGGGTAGATGTGAAATATTGAGACGAAAATCAAGGTCAGTCAGCCCTGGATTAAAATAATGTAGAGACTGGTAGCAACCTGGAAACCAGTGATCCTTATAGTCAAGAATTGGAGAGTAGGCGGAAGCAGGCTCCTACTCAGCAGGCACCCCACAAAGTCAGGGAAGAGTTGTTCAAACGCTAGATAGTTGTAAAAAGGTCTTCAAGATCCGAGGCTGCTCTGGAAATATGAGCACATTTTAGAGTGCCTCTTGCCCAAATGATGGCTCAACGGTATCACTAATTAATCGTGAACCGCACCAACTCACTGGATGTGTGTGCCCGGCAGCAGTGTCCTGTGTTCTGTCGTGCCGGTCGAAAAATCAGCGGATAGGCGCAGGTATCCCAAGTGCAGGAATCCCAAGCGAAGGCATCCCAAGCGAAGGCATCCCAAGCGCAGGCACCCCAAGCAAAGGCATCCCAAGCGCAGGCAACCCAAGCGAAGGCATCCCAAGCGAAGGCACCCCAAGAAAAGGCATCCCAAGCGAAGGCATCCCAAGCGAAGGCATCACAAGCGCAGGCACCCCAAGAAAAGGCATCCCAAGCGAAGGCATCCCAAGCGAAGGCACCCCAAGCGCAGGCACCCCAAGCGCAGGCACCCCAAGCGAAGGCATCCCAAGCGAAGGCATCCCAAGCACAGGCACCCCAAGCGAAGGCATCCCAAGTGCAGGCACCCCAAGCGAAGGCATCCCAAGCAAAGGCATCCCAAGCGAAGGCATCCCAAGCGCAGGCATCCCAAGCGCAGGCACTCCAAGCGCAGGCATCCCAAGCGAAGGCATCCCAAGCGAAGGCATCCCAAGCGCAGGCACCCCAAGCGCAGGCACCCCAAGCGCAGGCACCCCAAGTGAAGGCATCCCAAGCGAAGGCATCCCAAGCGAAGGCATCCCAAGCAAAGGCATCCCAAGCGAAGGCATCCCAAGCAAAGGCATCCCAAGCGCAGGCACCCCAAGCGAAGGCATCCCAAGCGCAGGCACCCCAAGCGCAGGCACCCCAAGCGCAGGCACCCCAAGCGCAGGCACCCCAAGCGCAGGCACCCCAAGCGCAGGCACCCCAAGCGAAGGCATCCCAAGCGAAGGCATCCCAAGCGAAGGCATCCCAAGCGAAGGCATCCCAAGCACAGCCTGGGGAGGCGCGTGCCAGTTGTTGGGTCCTTGATAGCTTCAGATTATCTCAGGACCTCTTCTAGTTTCCGTTTTGCCCCCCCCCCCCCCCAGGAGAATCAACCTTCAAAAACTCCCAGAGGGGAGTTCATGGGCAGTGGATTTGCAGTCATGACATGTTAAGGCACCCTATAGGTTTGTGGTGAAAGTTCTTGACTCAAGGCAATACATCTTAAAATACTTATACTGTGGCCACAGTGGCAGGAAGAAAGGGATGGAGGAAAAGAGAGAGTAGGAAAGGGAAAGCCTTGTCCACTCGCTCAGCTTCTTAAAAAACATTTTACGGACAAGGATTTTATTTGTTTTGATTTTTACAAATTAAGCACTGAGAAGAGGGAATAAAACATTAAAAGATATTATTAGAATGTGTTTCATCAGATGGATGATGGGGCAGACAGACTGGCACTCACTGAAATAAGCATTGGCATAGCCAATAAATTCCAGCTTATTGGCCTTTTGCCTTTGCCAATGCTCTTTGCCAATGCTGTGCAGCAAAAAAGGCACAGTATTGCAGCCGCATCATTCCGCTTGTACTTGCATGCTTGTTGACGTATGCACGTGCGTCGCCACGCATGAGCACACCAGTGTAGTGACTGAGGAATCATTTTTTCATTTTTTATTTACCAATCCAAGATGGCGGAAGCCACTTTGATCAGAAAAAAAAAAGAGTGACCTTTGTTAGCTCGAAAGCACTTTTTTAAAATGGAGGATTCTGCATGCCTTACTCCAGCCAGGCAGACTGTTGGAGAGTTGTCAGAGGCGGCTGCCCACCATCTAAGGGACAAGTGAAAAAGTCACGTGATCTGCTATTGTCAGGAAAAAGCAGGAACACGTGTATTACTCTTTTTGGCAGATGGAATGGAGAGTGCATGCATATGCTTTTCTGTAACATGAGCTGGGAAGGCCTAAATGCATCTCACCGTCACTTCCTGCCAATCTCTGGTCCCACTCTGACCCCAGCCATGTACAGCATCACTGGAAGGGAAGCAGACACTGCAGGTGGGGGGAGGGAAGTAAACTGAGACAGATTTACTAAAAGCTTCCTGGCCAGCAGTGCCCTCCAGGGCTGATTCGACAGGGACCAAGGAGGGTGGGGTTGGCAAACATCTCCAGGGCTGATTCGAGAGGGACCAAGGAGGTGGGGTTGGCAAACATGCAGAGAGGTCGGTCTGTGCAGAGTGAGTTATGGAGCCCTGGGAATAGAGTCAATGCTCCCATCTGTGCAGTCCAGAGTGCAGCAAGGCAGGGGTTACAGTGTTAACCTATCACAGTCTGTGGAACGGAGGCACATGGAGATGAAGGGACCTGCCGAGGATCACATGATGCCTCATCTCAGGAATGAGGCCCATGATTATTGTAAGCCTTCATGAACCTATGTCCCTATATTTGATCTCGGTGGATTGCTCTGAAGCCCCCAGGAATTTTAACGTACAATAGAAAACCACATCATGTGCACAAACCAAAATCAAGCCCAGCACATACCTGGGTGACATACTTTGCAAAACCTCCCCACTTCAACAAGGCAGCCAGGCCAGGAGGCATGGCTGAAAATGACCTTGCAAAACCACCCCACTTCAACATGGCCGCCAGGCCAGGAGGCGTGGCTGAAAATGACCTTGCAAAACCACCCCACTTCAACATGGCCGCCAGGCCAGGAGGCGTGGCTGAAAATGACCTTGCAAAACCACCCCACTTCAACATGGCCGCCAGGCCAGGAGGCATGGCTGAAAATGTGAGACTCCCTATTTTCGTTGAATGAAAATATTCACTGTATTTAAATCAAATGTTACAAAGCACGTCGTTGTTCTCCACAAATTACGTAGGTAATATCACTAAAAAGGCGCTTGGGTTCAAGCCATTAGATGTAGAAGTGATTGATCTGAAAACAGATGTGCCTTGTTGGGTTTTCTAAAAGAATATTGAGATTTTAATATTGATCTGTCAAATTATTGTGGTCAAAATATTATCTACACCCATATTGTGAAGGAAAGTACATAGAGGTAAGAATAGATTTGTTATTTCTAAGTCTGCATCGATACACCTTGAAGATATATATTTCATAAAGGTACATATGTATAATTTATATGACTTAAGAACTTAAGAAGATATAGCTATCTTCAACGTACATATAGATGGTGTTAGGAATAGCACATACATATATACATACCTATATACATACATTTATATATATACCTATATACATACATATATATACATATACATACATACATATATACATCATGTGATCAAGATCGCGTCTTAGCGATCGAAACACGTCATGGCGGACACTTGCCTGTTTCATTTTTGAGGTGATGGAATAAATAAAAGCACTTTTTGTGAACAAGCAACATCAGAGCGGTGGCGTTTTGTGGTCCGTACCTGGATGGTCCCATGGAGTGAATAAGGTGGGCCAAGACTGTGCAAATATATATATATATATATATATATATATATATATATATATATATATATATATATCCGAGTGGCAGTCGCCACTAGTTAGTTATAGTTGGGTCAGTTGTTCCACAGGAAAAGCGTTTTTTTGTGTTGCTAATAAATGTGGCACCGTTAGACGAATCTCCACCAAACTTAACAAAAAAGTGCTCTTTTTTGACTAATTTGTGCATGGAAAGTGTCAGGGTGATCAGTCATGCGAGGCCTGAGAAAAATCCCCATGCATTTTCCATAGATTTCCTTCGGCAGGGCTACAGCAAAACCTGATGAACGGAATTACCCCAAATTTGGCAGGAAGCTAGATCTCGATCCACAGAATGTGCTTTTTGTGGTTTGGTGTAAATCAGTTCAGTAGCTTTTTAGAAATTAACAGTCAAACATCTGTGTATCTGGACGGCTGGGTCTGCGAGAGGCTCGAGACACTCTTGCAGGAGCACCAGTTCAAAAAGAGAACATTCTGATTGGCCCAGGGAGTTTTATTTCTCTTGGGCCAATTCGTTCCCACGGGAGTCAGACTCCCGCGGGAGCGAGCACTCTATTTGGCTGCCAGCAACATCAGAAAAATGTTGCTGGCTGCTATTACTGGACTCAAGGAATTAATTCCCTGTCACGAAGTTTGAGAAAAAATAAATATATGGGGGCAGGGTAGAGATACCCTACCCCCAAGCCCAATGGGGGGACCCAGAGGGACCCCCCCCCCCCCCCCCAGGACAAAAATGGACAAAAACCAACAATTTTAGCTGCGATCCCGCAGGACACTGGCTGGGCCGTAAAGGAAAATAGCTGCATTGTTTACTTAAAGGCAGTCAATGCTGCCTTGTTCAGAGATATATATATCTGTTTCCTGCTGTTCGCCTGTACCGCCGCTTTCTTGTGGACAGGTGCTGCTATCTTGCGGTGGTAAAACCGCAAACAATTTTATAAATGAACAACCTTGCCGTTTCGGCCATGATGGCCTTTGACTTTGACAAAGGCCGTCATGGCCGAAACGCGTTTGTCAGCAATGGTGATGGAATAACGTAACTTCGTACCTGACTCCTGAGTGCGCTATTGGCTTTGCAACGGCAAGGTTTTTCGTTCATAAATATATATATATATCTCTGAACAAGGCAGCATTGACTGCCAAAACACACTATGCCATAAAAGCGAGTAGACAATAAAATCAAACTGAATCATAGCGGTGTCGGTACCTGTTTATTCGGCAAGAACAGGAGGTGTATGTGTATATATATATATATATATATATATATATATGTATGTATGTTGAAGTAACGTTATAGTTAGGTGAATATGTCAGTGACGACGTTAATGTTTTTTACTAAAAAAAAACACAGAAATTCACCAGTTATAGAGTTATAGTTAGCAGATTTAACTATAACTTGCGCTCCCGCCATGCAATGCTTATGACCTCATATATTACATCACTCATGACATGTTCTATGAAAACATTTATGACATCACTGATGACATCTCAAATGACATCATTAATGACATCACTGATTAATTATATAAATTAATATATATAAATCGGCCCTGGGGAATGGGTTCCCCGGGGCCTTTCAAGGCTGGCGGAGGGGAGATGCGTGATGTGAAAAGACACTTGCAAAGCATTGTGGTTATTGTGGTCAAGAATTAACGCATGTTAAAGGAGTAACAACATTTGAATAAGATGCCAATTTATGGCGAGTATTACATGATATTTGGCAAAAAACGACCTACTAATGACCATTATACCTAAGGAAACCACTACTTATAGTATTAATTGTGTACTGTGACATCGTGAAAACGTCTGTAGTCCATTTTCTATGTCTAAGGTCTGTGAACTTTAAAAGGCAAGCAACTGCTCACTACATGTGTCGCATATGATTAAGGCCCAGTCAGGGTTGAAACGAGTAATGCATGAACTTTCTACCAAAAAAGGAATTTGACTACTAAACCGGCTGGTGGGCTCGCTTTACCTCTGTATTCAGAGGTCTTCTGCTTTTGGAATAGTGGTGGGAAAAAAACCATAGCTTGGAGAGAGGAGAACGAACATCACACAGCTAAAGTGACACTGTGGCTGCGATTTATAGATGATTTGTTCCTATTACGGAATGGGACTGAAACTGAATTCATTGAATACTTTATGATTCTTAACAACAATGAAGTTGGCTTAAAATTCACTTACAACATGAGCGTAAGAGGAATAGAATTCTTGGACACAAAAGTATACATCGAGAACAATGAGATACAAACCAGTCTTTCGGAAGGCTACGGCCACCAACAGCGTTCTTCATGGCTCAAGCTTCCACCCTAATTCTCCGATAAAAAGTATACCCTACGGCGAATTTTTGAGAATGAAAAGAAACTTCTGAGATCAAAGAAATGGAATCAAAATTTAGGGATACAGAGAAGAGATTCCTACGGAGGGGGTACAAATAACGTGATATCAAACAGGAAGAGACCAAAGCAAGATCCTTAACCAGGGCACAGACCCTTGTGAGCAAAGAAAAGAGGAACACTGAGGAAAAGGGTGAAACAATCAGGATGATACTAACTTACAACAAGGAAAGTTACAGAATCAAAAAGATTTTGAACAAATACTGGAATGTATTAGGAAAGGATCTGGACATTGGAGAGAAATTGGGTACTCGGCCTAAAATAACATTCAGGAAAGCACCATCGCTATGTGATAATTTGGTGAAGAGCCACTTTGAGATGGTGAAAAAACCACAGACCTGGCTATAAAATCAACAAAAAGGCTTTAGTAAGTGTGGCAAATGCAAAGCGTGCAAAATTGATAAAAACAGGAAAACCATCAGTGACCCATGAGGTAAAATCTTCAGCATCAATGAAAAAATCACTTGTGACTCTATATATGTAGTCTACTTGATTGAATGCTTTTGTGGGAAACAATATATAGGCAGCACGATATGCCCACTTAAGAAAAAATCTTAGAGCATATAAGAGCAACCCACAATAAGGATACGACTAATGCTACTGCAAAACATATGATGACACACGAAGGGAAGAACTGGCTTAATATGTCATACTCGGGAATAGCTACAGTTCCAAGGAATGAAAGAGGTGGCAATAGAACCCTCAACTTGAGACGCTTGGAGTCACGACTTATTATCAGATTCAAGACCCCTTCAGGCTTGAATGGGGATGACGAGATGTACATTCACTTATAACAGAACCTGAATAGTGATTTAATCTAAGTAAAGGAATATGATTCAGAATAACAATATGATAATTGTGATTGGTGGCGCTTGTACTGCGGTATGTGGATGGAGAAATACAGTGAGTTATAATATAGTCAGGAGCATACACATTGGACGATGATACAAATGATATCCTGTGAAAAACATAAAATTGCAATTCTGGCACTTAGCCGAAACTCCAGTTTGGGGTGAACACTCGGTTACATCCCTGTTTTGTCTAACAATTCACAGGAATCACTGTGTAAGGTCACATGGGAGAGACCGCAAGGGTACTATACCAGTAATATGGTCCTTATATTGTGGGTTAGACAAAAAACAGAGGTATCATGTAAAAAATCATGTAAAAAATATGCAAAAAATATATGAAATACAGAGATCAAAGTATGCTACTATATATCATACATTAGATTTTGTTAATTCAAGATTTAAGTATGTACATGTATATAATACCACTTGAAAACCAATGAATGGTGATTAAATGTATTTTGTAAAGAGAACATTGACTACCATTCCCACATAATGGGAACAGTGGGAGAGAGGTATTTAAATGAAAAGGAATGATGGACTAAAATTATGTACCGTGAACAAGACCTGTGTGGTTGAAACGCGTAGGTGGAGTGAGGTGGCTCTCAATAAATAATTGAAAAATTCCCCGGCGAGTGCGGCGTTATTCTTGTTTTTGATGAAGTACATGTTCTCAGGGGGAGTACAGCCCTGACAAACGCATCAGCTGTTCAAAGTGCGCCCTCCGTAGTGGACTGTTTTGTTGGTTAGTATATATATATATATATATATATATATATATATATATATATATATATATAATATATATATACACACACACATCTTGTGTATGTTGTGTTTGGGGGCAAAAGCAGTTATATATTTATATATATATATTTATCACCCGTTATGCCCCCAAACACAACCCGTTGCATAAACAACCCCTAACACACACAAACGCAAAAAACATACCAATCTTTTATCATTACTGTGTATGCTTACATTTGAGGGCTTTTTTTGTTTTGTTTAGTTTTGTGATGGAACAACAAGTCGGGAAGTTAACAAGTTGTATGTGAGTTTGCTTATTTCTCTACAACACACAGATACACAAACACACGTGTCCCAGTATGTAAGTGTGTTTCAGTGTGTGGGTTTTTCTTCTCTAAGGAAAGCTCGTAATTTGTGTATTAAGAGAAGGGGGTCAGTGAGTGTAGCTGGCAGCAGGCTTTATTTTAATCAAATCAAGAGTATTGGTCCATTTAAACAAATTACATGCGAGAAGAAGGTCGAAAGAAAGACGATTTAAAAAAAGAATAGATGAAAAAACATTTACGTTTTAATATAGATGTCATCATCTCAAGGGTTGCCATTTTAAAAAGAATATTCAAAGAATGTTCAACATTACCCTTAAAATGATTGTTCAGTAAATTAAGATAACCTTTCCTGAGGTCAGCAGGTCTGGTCCAGATGCACAAAAAATAGCGGTTAAAATTCTTAAGAATCAGTCCACAATCATAAAACATTTCATAGTTCTGCCGTACTTAACTTGTGACAGGCACTCCTACAAAGGATGTCCTCACCTTAAGTATAATAGTGGAAAGGGAAAAACTAGCTCTGAGTAACAACAGCTGAAGGGTAAGGAAGGATGGAAAAATTAGCCCAAACACAAAATTAGATATACAAAAAAATTCACTCTGTAAGAAAAAAGCTCCTCTGTTTGTTCTGCCTGAAACTCCCAGGACCGCCCAACCTGTTCCAGGACAGGCTGCACACCAATGGGCCCATTCTGATTAGGTGAATGGGTAGCCAATCAGATTGTTGTTGGCCACTCTTTCGACCAATCAAAGTAGGGTCATGTGGTAAGCCTTCTCTGATTGACTTTAGGCAACCAACCAGAAGAACCTTTCCTTGAACTTTGCAGATTGCCTATAACCAGTGCACAGGACAGTATTTCCGCAGTGCGCGGTGGACCACTGCGAAATTACTGTCTGCAGTTTGCCTTTTATTTTTAAGTCTGGTGTTAGCCAAGACCTTTTGTTTTCAATAAATAGATGTACACCATACATGCTTATTAACAGGGGCTTTCAGACTGCCCTCTTTATTCATTGGTCTGTTGAAGCGTCATTCACATTTGCTTCCAATCACCACAGCATACAGCGTGGGGCGCAGGGTCAGCCCACTTCAGCCTTTGGCTTACCGGACTTTGAGTGACAGTATTCTGCTCTTTCACAATGTGCACATCTGCACAATAAGTAGTTCCCTTCAGTGCCAGGGAGTACTGGTTCAACGCGAGCATTCACATAAAACTATATATATATATAGTTGGTCTTTTAGACAATGCTTGTCTTCATACAAGGTGTGCTTTCGTAAACAAAAACAACAAACAAAATAGTCTTTGGCAAAGCCAAAAGGTCTTCAGCCACTGCACAATCTATTGCCTTTGCCAGTGTTTGTTTATTTAGCCCATAGTCAGGAGAAGTGGGTCCCACTTAACTGCAAGATTCACGGTTTGATTTGTATCCAGGTACCCTGGAATAATTTCACTCAGACTTGGGATCACTTTCCTCTCTCCCTGCCCCAAACCTTCACAGACTGAGTTCAGGGATGACTGTTCCTTCAGCCTTCCCAGCCCGGATCACTGTTCTCATAGCCTGCATCACATCTCCCCATTAAAGCAACCCTTGGCTCGTGAAGAAAGGATTACAGGAAGATTCCATCTGTATCATTTCCCTTCAGCAATGCCCAGTGATGCTCACAAACCCTTTAGCACCGCAGCCTCAGTAGGTGTATGTGCTTAATTTGTAAATAAATGAGTGCCGGTGCCAAAGCTCCGCTCAGAAGCCTGCAGCCAGCGCTATTAAATGTCATCGCTTGAACACCAAAGCTCTGCAGTCTTCAATCCGCTTTATGCCTCTCTTATTCACTACCAAACACTTTCTGCCCCTTTATTTCACTCCTGCAGGTTTCTGCTTTCTCCCTCTTTGAGGGTTGTTCCGCCTTTCTCTTCCTCGTCTTTCTGCTTTGTTTCCCCCTCGACTGCTATCGGTAAATGCCCGGTGAAGAAACACAAGTGCGGGTCCCACAAATAAGAACTGAAGCACTGGTTGTATCAGACATGTCCAGAGTTTTGGGGAGAGCTCCTGACGTCCTTACTCCACTTGGTGCCGATGAAAGAAACGTTGGTGCAAAAAAGCAGGTGAACCCATTTACGCCATTTTGCTGCTTGTAAAATGGAGCATACAGCACTGACACCAGGGAAGACATGGTGCAAACTGATGTGATGCTATATCTGCTGTGTTCATGGTTCGAGGTCAAAACGTCACCCTACAAAACTAGTGTGGACTGAACATCGAGAGCCAAAGAACTGTGGAGATAAGTACGTACAGGTGACTATAGGTTTACTATTCTTAACTTCACACCTACCTACCTTGAAGGTATATATTTGTAGCCATGATACATATAGTATAGCACACCTAAACTGCCCATATATGCCAACCTTCTTGTAGCTGGTGTTTGGTCCACATTTTGTCCACAATATCCCTCTAGTATACCTTTGTTTACATAATACAGAGTGACCAACAACAGACTGTAGGCCCTGCACTGCCTTCGAAAGGGAACAACCTTCATCTGTCAGAATCATTGAGGAAACCAGATCACATCTAATCACCCTCTCTGCCCTGCGTGGAAACCAGATCACACCAACCACAAACCACATCAACTACTCTACCCACCAAGGAAAGCTGATCACATCTAATCGCCCACTCTGCCCTGCGTGGAAACCAGATCACACCAACCACAAACCACATCAACTACTCTACCCACCAAGGAAAGCTGATCACATCTAATCGCCCACTCTGCCCTGCGTGGAAACCAGATCACACCAACCACATCAACTACTCTACCCACCAAGGAAAGATGATCACATCTAATCACCCACTCTGCCCTGCGTGGAAACCAGATCACACCAACCACAAACCACCTCAACTACTCTAGCCACCAAGGAAATATGATCACATCTAATCGCCCACTCTGCCCTGCGTGGAAACCAGATCACACCAACCACAAACCACATCAACTACTCTACCCACCAAGGAAAGATGATCACATCTAATCACCCACTCTGCCCTGCGTGGAAACCAGATCACACCAACCACAAACCACATCAACTACTCTACCCACCAAGGAAAGATGATCACATCTAATCACCCACTCTGCCCTGCGTGGAAACCAGATCACATCAACCACAAACCACATCAACTACTCTACCCACCAAGGAAAGAAGATCACATCTAATCACCCACTCTGCCCTGCGTGGAAACCAGATCACACCAACCACAAACCACATCAACTACTCTACCCACCAAGGAAAGATGATCACATCTAATCACCCACTCTGCCCTGCGTGGAAACCAGATCACACCAACCACTGCTATCCACTCTCCCCAGCAAGAAAAGAAGATCACATGTATCACCCTCTGAGAAAACCAGGGCATGTAAACCACTGCTATCCACTCTACCCAGCAAGAAAAGAAGATCACATCTGTAGGAAGCTGTCTCTGTTTTTGGTATTCCACTAGGTGGTAATACCGTGCACAGACTCCAGGGGTTCCCCAAAAGTATACAGGGCTCAATGTAAAACCCATTAGTGGTAGTGTGAGCGAGCAGCCTTAGGCCTCACACAAAGGACTGTAAGACATTTATTGCACAACAGAGATCAATAATGGACACACGACTCAAATAGGAGATCCACACCAATTTTAGAAAAAATAAGCTTTGTTTGTATTTTATTTTAAGAACAAGATCTTTGCAATAAGGTAAGTATGTTGTTCAATATAAATACTTTTATCTTTCAAAAGTCAATACAGAACAATTTCTGAATAGTTCAATGTTAAACTATGGGGAAATCTATATTGCAGATAAACAGGTATCACACTTACTGTTCCAGTCTTCAAGACCAAAGATCAGCAAGGGGCAAGGGTCAGGTGAGTACCAAAACTGCACCACCAGCGGCACAGAGCCGACCGGGTGCAGAGGTTAAAATCGGAGTTCGGCCCGATGCATTTCAATGGAGACTGGGGGTGCTCGGAGCCACACTGCTTGCAGGTAAGTAAATCAGTTGCAGGAGTCAAGCTGTGGGGTTAGGTCAAGCACAGGGGGCAACAAAGCAGCACCAAGCATGCACCACCAGCGGCGCAGGGTGCAAATTCAGCATCGGGCGCTCAATGCTATTCAATGAGGATTCTGTTTTCGACAAACTGGCTGGAGGCGTCGCACCGGAGGTTGCAGGAAGGAGACCAATGACAGCAAAGGTAAGTACAGATGTAAGGGGTCATAGGGGCACCGTCGATTCAGCACACCAAAGTGCAGCGGCTTCGGGTGCAGGGGTGCCTTTAGACATCGGAGCCTTCTTACTGGAGCCGGTCGCGGTCAGGGGGAGCCTCTGGATTTAGGCTGCATCGTCGTGGAGTTCAGGAGAGGCCAGTCAATGCTGGATTCGAGGTCAGGATCGCTGTGGAGACTTCACTGGACAGGTGAGCCACTCAGACTCTGGCTGTGGGCGTCGGGTGCAGAGTGGGCAGGAGTGACGGTTCCAGCTGGATCTGGAGTCCTTGTAGTTGGATTCTTCTGGACAGGGCTGCTGTCCTCAGGAGATCTGGTCTTTGTTGAAGAGCAGGCAAGCTTCCTCGGGATTCTGGAAGTCTCTGGCTGCATTGTCTTCTTTGCAGAGTCTTTAAAGCTGGAGACAGGCTGGTAGGCCTGGGGCCAAGTCGTCTTCAGGCTTTGCTGCACAGCGTCTTCTTCGCCATTCTTCTTGGTAGGTTGCAGGAATCTGGTTTCTAGGTCTGGGGGAGCCACCACATACTAAATTTAAGGGGCGTTTTAGGAGAGTAATAAGTAGGGCCAATGGGCACCTTCCCTGGGGTGACTACACCCATTTTGCCACCCTCCAGTGGGAGGGGGTATAGACCAAGCCCTGATTGGAGGAGTCTCTTCATCTTCAAGATGGAGGGGACTGAAAAGTGTGCTTAACTTCCTAAGGGGTGGAGTTGGCAAAGGTGGGCACACCTCCTAGTCTTTGAGCTTTCCTGACGGTTTTCCAGCCCAAAGTGGGGGTGTAAACCAGGGGCTGATATCTGCTGCTAGCACCAGAGGTTGAGGGTCACATCACAAAGGCGGCAGGCCTTTGGAGCTTCCCCTTCGAGCACTGGCCCATCCTGGGGAAGGAGGTGTGACACCTCTGCCCAGGATGTGCATTGTTTCTGGTCCCAGAGAGTAGAGGCTCTCGACCCAGGAGTCCAGAAACATGTCTGTGTGTGGCAGGCTGCCTAATGCCAGTCAGTGCCCACATCAGGGTCAGTAGGTTTTCAGGGGGAACCTCTGAGGTGCCCTCTGAGTACATGTTTTAATAAATCTCACACTCGCAACAGTGTGGATTTATTACAAGGAGCTGTTTGGTACCAAACACTCCTGTGTTCAATGAAGCCATCATGGTGCTGGGGAACTCGAGTTGTCGAGTTTCCAGCCCATGTACTGCTTATGGCTTTCCTGGCACTTACAATATTTGAGAACTGAATTAAGTATTGTAGGGGCATTTCTGCTCATGCAGATATGCCCTCACCTGTGGTATAGTGCAACCTGCCTTAGTGCCGTAAGGCCTGCTAGAGGTGTGACTTACCTATACCTACAGACAGTGCTGGCTGGCATGGCACCCAGACAGGGTGCCTTGTCGACTTTATCGTTTTTCACCTCACAAGGGCATGCAAGCTGCCAGGGCTGTGGCATGGTCCGAGTGAGGGGGTCCCAGAAGACCCTCTTCAGCTTCCAGGCTCTAGGTACCCAGAGTACCACTTACTAGGGACTTACAGGGGGCAGAAGTACCAATTCTGGATATGTTTTACGGAAGAAGCACTGGCGCAGGGGACCTGGTTGGCAGAGACCCTAAGCACTACAATCGAAACCACATCAATTACCAGGCAAAAAGTGGGGACTAACCATGTAAAAAGAGGCACTTTCCCACAACCACTCAGAAAACCAGGTCACCTCAACCACTGCCATCCACTCTACCCAGCTAGGTAAGAAGATCATATCTTTTACCCACTGAGAAAACCAGGCCACATAAACCACTACCATCCATTCTACCCAACAAGGAAACCAAATCATATGTATCACCCACTGAGAAAACCAGGTCACATCAACTACTGCCATCCAGTCTACCCAGCAAGGAAATAAGATCATATCTATCGCCCTCTCAGAAAATCAAATCACATTAACCAATACCATCCACACTTCCCGGCAAGGAACCCACATCACATGTATCACTCACTCAAAAAACCAGGCCACGTAAACCACTGCCATCCACTCTACCCGCCAAGGAAAGCAGATCACATCTATTACCCACTGAGAAAACCAGGCCACGTAAATCACTACCATCCACTCTACCCACCAAGGAAAGCAGATCACATCTATTACCCACTGAGAAAACCAGGCCATGTAAACCGCTGCCATCCACTCTACCCAGCAAGGAACCCAAATCACTTGTCACCCACTCTACCCTGGGAGGAAACCAGGTCATAAGTGGCACACACTCTACCTAGCGAGGAAACTGAACCTCATCTACAACACCCTCTGCCTGCGGATCCATCCTGCATCTGCTGCACTAAAAGGACAAGCAAGCAAGACTACACTATACCCTGGGAAAAAGCAAATCTACCACACCTACCACACTTACTGCACAGGAGAAAATCTTTATAAGACCCAAGGTGGACTCCAGAAACCACACCATGTGCTTCTATGACACTGGACAGCAGGACAATCACGTCGCCCTCTGTGCGCTGGTGACTGCCCCACAGGGAAGTAGCCACCAGTCTCCCTCCCCCATTTATTTATTTTATTTGTTGATTTTTTGACTCGTTGCAGCTCTTCCATGTTTGTTGGTTGAGTTGGAAGAGTGATATCCTGTGTAAGCGGATATCATGGGTAAGCGGATATCATGGGTAAGCGGGAAGGGATGGACCTTGACCCGGATGTGAAGCCGGTTTTCAAGGCCTGCCTGCTTCGTTGGTGTTCCTCTACTCTTGTTGTTTATGAGGGTGCCCATGCACCCCTCTTCTTTTCTGTTTTATCTCCCTGCCTGCACCCCCTACAGCATGGTATCCTGCAGTGCAGGCAGCGAAACATCCATTGGTGAGGAGGCAGCAGCCTCTAAATCGCTTACGCTAAATGTGGAAACCAATATCTCAGGGAGAAAAGAACCCTTAGTCCATCTCCCGCAGGGAGAAGATAACCCTGATCTGCCAGACGCAAGGAGAAACCCTGCTACTTTGATCACTCCCAGTAAGGAAACAATCCCCCTTTACCACACCAACATTGGAGAAGAGCCCCATCTACCTCATCCAGGAAGGAGACAATCCCTCATCTCCCACAGCGAGACAAGAAGGAAACATAAATGTATGACATCCAAGGAGGAAACAACCCTTTATGTACCACACCAAGATAGGACACCAGCTCCATGTACCTTAACAAGAGTTGATTCAATCCCTCCTCTACCTCACCAATGAGAAGACCATCCCTCATCTCCTACACCCAGAGAGAAGACAATCCCTCATTTAACCACACATAGGGAGGAAACCTTAAACATTTATCAGACCTAGGGAGGAAACCCCCCGAAGACCAGTCCCATGTACCTTAATGAGGCATGATACAATCCCTCCTTTACCTCACCCAAGGAGAAGACCATCCCTCATCTCCTACACCCAAATAGACGACAATCCCTCAAATAACCACATATAGGGAGGAAACCTAAAACATTTATCAGACCTAGGGAGGAAACCCCCAGGAGACCAGTCCCATGTACCTTAACAAGAGTTGATACAATCCCTCCTCTACCTCACCAATGAGAAGACCATCCCTCATCTCCTACACCCAGAGAGAAGACAATCCCTCATTTAACCAACATAGGGAGGAAACCTTAAACATTTATCAGACCTAGGGAGGAAACCCCCAGGAGACCAGTCCCATGTACCTTAATGAGGTATGATACAATCCCTCCTTTACCTCACCCAATGAGAAGACCATCCCTCATCTCTTACACCCAGAGAGAAGACAATCCCTCATATAAAACCAAATATAGGGAGGAAACCTAAAACATTTATCAGACCTAGGGAGGAAACCCCAGGAGACCAGTCCCATGTACCTTAATGAGGTATGATACAATCCCTCCTTTACCTCACCCAATGAGAAGACCATCCCTCATCTCTTACACCCAGAGAGAAGACAATCCCTCATATAAAACCAAATATAGGAGGAAACCTAAAACATTTATCAGACCTAGGGAGGAAACCCCCAGGAGACCAGTCCCATGTACCTTAATGAGGTATGATACAATCCCTCCTTTACCTCACCCAATGAGAAGACCATCCCTCATCTCCTACACCCAGAGAGAAGACAATCCCTCATTTAACCAACATAGGGAGGAAACCTTAAACATTTATCAGACCTAGGGAGGAAACCCCCAGGAGACCAGTCCCATGTACCTTAATGAGGCATGATACAATCCCTCCTCTACCTCACCCAATGAGAAGACCATCCCTCATCTCCTACACCCAGAGAGAAGACAATCCCTCATTTAACCAACATAGGGAGGAAATCTTAAACATTTATCAGACCTAGGGAGGAAACCCCCAGGAGACCAGTCCCATGTACCTTAATGAGGTATGATACAATCCCTCCTTTACCTCACCCAATGAGAAGACCATCCCTCATCTCCTACACCCAGAGAGAAGACAATCCCTCATTTAACCACACATAGGGAGGAAACCTTAAACATTTATCAGACCTAGGGAGGAAACCCCCAGGAGGCCAGTCCCATGTACCTTAATGAGGTATGATACAATCCCTCCTTTACCTCACCCAATGAGAAGACCATCCCTCATCTCTTACACCCAGAGAGAAGACAATCCCTCATATAAAACCAAATATAGGGAGGAAACCTAAAACATTTATCAGACCTAGGGAGGAAACCCCCAGGAGACCAGTCCCATGTACCTTAATGAGGTATGATACAATCCCTCCTTTACCTCACCCAATGAGAAGACCATCCCTCATCTCTTACACCCAGAGAGAAGACAATCCCTCATATAAAACCAAATATAGGGAGGAAACCTAAAACATTTATCAGACCTAGGAGGAAACCCCCAGGAGACCAGTCCCATGTACCTTAATGAGGTATGATACAATTCCTCCTTTCCCTCACCCAATGAGAAGACCATCCCTCATCTCTTACACCCAGAGAGAAGACAATCCCTCATATAACCACACATAGGGAGGAAAGCCCCAGGAGACCAGTCCCATGTACCTTAATGAGGGATGATACAATCCCTCCTCTACCTCACCCAATGGGAGGCCATCCCTCATATAACCACACACAGGGAGGAAACATTCCACATGTATGACATCCAGGGAGGAGACCTAGTTTCATCTACCACACCAAGACAGGAGACCAGCCCCACACACCTCAAGAAAGTATTACTTGAGTTGATGTATTCTCATTAGAGACATGATCTTAGCAAGAACATCTCTCATCTACCACACAAAGAGTGGCACCTATCACTCATTTACCACACCCAAGACAGTGAACATCCCTCGTCTACCACATCCAACGGGGTTACTTCCATATCTATCCCCCCGAAGAAAGCATCACTCAAATACCACACACAGAAAGGGATCAATCGGCCATGTACATTATTCAAAAAAGAAAGTATCCCGCATTTATTACACCCAAGAAAAAACATGGCTCGTCCTTCAAACTCTTTAGGTGGTAGGTGCGGGGCCGGAGGAGGGGGCAGCACTCATCGAAGAAAGAAAGCATCGCTCATCCATCCTCCCAAAGAAAGAAAGCACACATCTACTACAGCTAGGAAGGAAAGCATCCCTCACTTACCACTCCCAGAGGAGGGGCCAATCCCTCATGCATTGCACCCAAGAAAGAGAACATCTCTCATTTACTACACCCAAGAATGAGAGCATCCCCCGTTTACCACACTCAAGGAGGGACCCGTCCTTCATCCACCAGCCCTGGAGAGGGCAGCATTTACCATGCTCAATGAGGCAGGCGTCCCTCACCCATCACGCTCAGGGAGGGATTACTCCCTCAGGTACCACACCCAAGAAAGAAAGCTCACCTCGTTTTCCACACTGAGAACAGAAAAAATCAATCATCTACAACACTAAAGAAATAAAGCATCCCTCATCTACCACTTCTTGGGGTGAAAAGCATCCCTCAGCTTCCACTTCTAGGGGTGAAAAGCATCCCTCATCTACCACTTCTAGGGGTGAAAAGCATCCCTCATCTACCACTTTAGGGGTGAAAAGCATCCCTCATCTACCACTTCTAGGGGTGAAAAGCATCCCTCATCTACCACTTCCAAGAAATAAAGCATCCCTCATCTACCACACCCAAGAATAAAGCATCCCTCATCTACCACACCCAAGAATAAAGCATCCCTCATCTACCACACCCAAGAATAAAGCATCCCTCATCTACCACTTCCAAGAAATAACACATCCTTCATCTACCACACCCAAGAATAAAGCATCCCTCATCTACCACACCCAAGAATAAAGCATCCCTCATCTACCACACCCAAGAATAAAGCATCCCTCATCTACCACACCCAAGAAATAACACATCCCTCATCTACCACACCCAAGAATAAAGCATCCCTTATCTACCACACCCAAGAATAAAGCATCCCTCATCTACCACACCCAAGAAATAAAGCATCCCTCATCCACCATTTCCAAGAATAAAGCATCCCTCATCCACCAAACCCAAGAAATAAAGCATCCCTCATCCACCACACCCAAGAAATAAAGCATCCCTCATCCACCACTTTCCAGAAATGAAGCATCCCTCATCCACCACACCCAAGAAATAAAGCATCCCTCATCCACCACTTTCCAGAAATGAAGAATCCCTCATCCACCACACCCAGGAAATAAAGCATCCCTCATCCACCACTTTCCAGAAATAAAGCATCCCTTATCCACCACACCCAAGAAATAAAGCATCCCTCATCCACCACTTTCCAGAAATAAAGCATCCCTCATTCACCACACCCAAGAAATAAAGCATCCCTCAGCTACCACTTCCAAGAAATAAAGCATCCCTCATCCACCACACCCAAGAAATAAAGCATCCCTCATCCACCACACCCAAGAAATAAAGCATCCCTCATCCACCACTTTCCAGAAATAAAGCATCCCTCAGCTACCACTTCCAAGAAATAAAGCATCCCTTATCCACCACACCCAAGAAATAAAGCATCCCTCATCCACCACTTTCCAGAAATAAAGCATCCCTCAGCTACCACTTCCAAGAAATAAAGCATTCCTCATCAATCACACCCAAGAAATAAAGCATCCCTCATCCACCACTTTCCAGAAATAAAGCATCCCTCAGCTACCACTTTCCAGAAATAAAGCATCCCTCATCCACTACTTTACAGAAATAAAGTATCCCACATCTACCACACCCAAGAATAAAGCATCCCTCATCTACTGCTCCCACGAATAAAGCATCCCTCATCTACCACTTCCAAGAATGAAGCATCCCTCATCCACCACACCCAAGAAATAAAGCATCCCTCATCCACCACTTTCCAGAAATAAAGCATCCCTCATCCACCACACCCAAGAAAAAAAGCTTCCCTCAACTACCACTTCCAAGAATAAAGCATCCCTCATCTACCACTTTCCAGAAATAAAGCATCCCTCATCCACCACTTCCAAGAATAAAGCATCCCTCATCCACCACTTCCAAGAAATAACACATCCCTCATCCACCGCTTCCAAGAAATAAAATATCCCTCATCTACAGCTTCCAAGAAATAAAGCATCCCTCATCCACCACACCCAAGAATAAAGCATCCCGCATCCACCGCTTCCAAGAATAAAGCATCCCTCATCCACCACTGCCATGAAGGGACTAATCCCTCGTCTACCACATTCAAGGAGGGACCAATCCTTCATCTATCACACCCATGAAGGGACTAATCCCTCGTCGACCACATCTAGTAAAGACAGCATCCCTCATCTACCACACTCAAGGAGGGACCAATGCCTACCACACCGAGTGAGGGGCCAATCCCACATCTGCCACTGCCATGGAAAGGAGCATTCCTCGCCTACTACACCCAAGAAAGAAATGACTACTCCAATGCCACACTCAGTAGGTGGTGGGGGAGGGAGCAGGTATCTACCACACCTAGGAGGTAAAGACTCCTCACCTACCACACCCAAAAGAGCCTCACCTGGCGCACCCTCCGTTCATCCAGCAGATGCGGGGAGGGACAGATCCCCTCCCCATACCCAGGAAGAGACTGAGCCCTCGCCTGCTCTGCCCAGTGTCCCGGGGTAAGCCGGGGCGGGATGGGGGGGTCAGGGAGGGGGGCTTACCTTACAGCCGAACATCAGGGACAGGGTCTTCTGGCTGCAGATCACTTTGCACTGGCACAGGAGGGGCGAGAGGCAGCGCAGCCTCCCGAGCGGGGGGGACATGCCTCCCAGCCCCATGGCGGAGGGGGGGGCATTGAAGGGTGCACCCCCTGCAGGGGGCCTGGCCTATCACAGCAGGCGTCCCGGGGGAGATCCGCGAACCCGACCCCCGTCTCTGCAATGCTGGGAGCTCTCCGGCCCCCAGGGGGCGCTTACTTAGGCTGGGGGGCCCTCGCCCTCTCCCTGGACATCCTCAGCTGGAGTCCTGCTTATGTCCTTCCAGTGATCTCCCACACTCCATCCCTCCACCCCTCCCTGCCTCCCCCACCCTCCACCGGGGAAGCTGCCAGCTCAGGAGAATCTGAACCAATCGGCAGCGGGGACCGCGGCCATTGGAGCTCGGAGGGTACCATAAAACCCCGAAGAGAGGCGGCGAGGATGGAGAGGGGCGAGGGGACAGGGCAGGGGGAGGGAAGAGTGGGATAGGAGAGAGAGAAAAGGAGAGAAAGTAGGGAGAGGAAACAGGAGGGCATTGGAAGGGAGGGGGAGAGAGAGGAGAAATATGGGAGAGAGAATCATTGTAGAGAACAGAGATGGGAGTGGAAAGTGTAGAGGGAAGAAAGAGGAGATGAGAAACAGGGTGGGTAAGTGGGGGAATACAGGTGAGAAGGGAGACACGAAGCAAGAGCGCTGAGCATAGAGGTTACTTGAGAGAGGGGGGAACCCGAGAGGAGAGTGAAGATTCAGAGAAAAGTTCGGGAGAGAGAGATGGGAGAAAGAGGAAGAGAGAAAGAGAAGAGAGAGGGCAGGACGGGGAGAGGGGTGAAGAAAAAGGAGAACGGGAAGAAAGGTGTAGCTGAAAGGAAGAGGCGAGAACTAGGGGCAGAAAGACAGAGTCAGGGGTGAAAATAGAGAGGGAAAATGAGAGAGAGAAACAGCAAAGAGAGGGGAAGGTGGTGGTGCAGGAGAGAGGAGGAGGGGGTAGAACAGAGAAGAAGGGAGAAGAAGAGGGGTGCGAGAAAAGAAGGGTAGTGAGGGAGGGCAGAAGAGTTATGAGGGAGACGACGGGAGAAAGGCAAAGCGCGAGATGGACAGAGGTTAGAGGGGAGGGAGTAAGAGAGGAGCCGGGGGATGTGGGCAGCTAAGAGGGAAAGGGTTAAAGAGAAGGAAGGGAGAGACCAGGGGTAGAAAATGAAAAGAAATGCAAGGGAGAAGGGAGTGGGAGAGAGCAGACGGGGAGACATTAGGGGGCTGGTACTGTGGAGAGGAGTGAGAAAGCTGCGAATGGGAAAGTCGAGAGGAGAGAAGGCAGAGAGAGGCGGCAGGAGGAAGATGAGGGAGAGAGAGAGAGGAACAGAGAGAGAGAGAGAGAAGAGAGAGAGAGAGGAGGAGAGAGAGAGAGAGAAAGAGGAAGAGAGAGATAGAGAGAGAGGAACAGAGAGATAGAGAGAGAAGGGAGAGAGAGAGAGGAGGAGAGACAGAGAGAGAAAGAGGAAGAGAGAGAGGGAAGAAAGAGAGAGAGAGGGGAAGAGAAAAAAGAGAGAGAAGGAGAAAGAGGGAGGGAGAAAGAGAGAGGGGCAAGAGAGAGGAAGGGAGAGAGGACGAGAGAAAGAAGAAGAGAGAAAGAAAGAGAGAGAGCGGGAGAGAGAGGAAGAGAGAAAGAGGAAGAGAGAAAGAGAGAAAGAGGAAGAGAGAAAAAGAGAGAGAGACAGAGAGAGAGGAAGAGAGAAAGAAAGAGGAAGAGAGAAAGAGGAAGAGAGAAAGAGAGAGGGAGAGATAGAGAGAGAGACGAAGAGAGAGAGAGAGAGAAAGAGAGAGAGACAGAGACAGAGAGAGAGGAAGAGAGAGAGAGTATAGGAGACAGAGAGACAGGGAGAGAGAGATAGGGAGAGGGAGAGAGAGATAGGGAGAGGAAGAGAGAGAGAGCGAGAAGGAGAGGGAGAGGCAGAGGAAGGGAGAGGGAGAGAGAGAGGGATAGGAACAGAGAGAGCGGAAGAGAGAGAGATAGGGAGATTAAGAGAGCGAGGAAGAAAGAGAGAGAGAGAGAGAAGATAAGAGTGAGGCGCAGGCGGGGTTAGACGGGACGAGTGCGGAGAGGGAGGGTGGAGAGAAGCAGAGAGAGCAGACTGTGCCCCCCACCGCCCCCACCTCTTCCTTTACTCCGTTCAATCAGTGCCCTTCCCCAGGGGCCTGTCTCGGTCTCAGCTGCACAGACAAGCTCAGAGGCCATAAAACGACCCAGACCTGCCCCACCGCCCCGCTGACGGTGGGGAGGGCATGGGGGAGGAAGTGGGAAGGGGCAGAAAGGTTACGTCGATAGGGAAGGGGCGTAGGGGCGTGTGGGGCGGGCACTGTACTAGGATAACTGTACAGCAGAAACACATGCAAGACACGATCCGGTCACAGGAGGACAGAGAGAGACAGCGGCAAGATGGGAAGCATTCTGTCACCACACAGAGCAGAGACGCCTGCAAGTCACACTGAAGTCACACTGAATCCTGTCACTGCAGACAGCAGAGACATCTGCAGGTCACGCTGAAGTCACACTGAATCCTGTCACCACAGACAGCAAAAATATCTGCAGGTCACACTGAATTCTGTCACCACAGAGGGCAAAGACACCTGCAAGTCACACTGAAGTCACACTGAATCCTGTCACTGCAGACAGCTGAGACACCTGCAGGTCACACTGAAGTCACACTGAATCCTGTCACCACAGACAGCAAAGACATCTGCAAGTCACAATGAATTCTGTCCCCACAGAGAGCAAAGACAGCTCCAAATGACAATGAATTCTGTCAACACAGAAAGCAAAGATATCTGGAAGTCACACTGAAGTCACACTGAATCCTGTCCCCACAGACAGCAAAGACACCTGCAAGTAAACGTAAGTATGTCCGTTTTTATATAGCGCAGCTACTCACCCTTACGGGTCTCAAGGCGCTGGGGGCCGTAGTGGAAATTAAGTGAGCTATTGCCCAGAGTCACATGGTGCTGAGCTGAGCTGCCGCCGGAGCCGGGGATCGAACCGTGAACCCTGTGCTCCGAAGTCAGCTGCCCTGGCCACTGCACCACACCTCTCCACATCACACTGAATCCAGTCCCCACAGACAGCAAAGACACCTGTAAGTCACATTCAATCCTGTCACCAAAGACAGCAAAGAAACATGCAAGTCACACTGAATCCTGTCACCACAGACAGCAAAGACACCTGCAAGTCACATTGAATCCTGTCACCACAGACAGCAAAGACACCTGCAAGTCACACTGAATCCTGTCACCACAGACAGCGAAGACACCTGCAAGTCACACTGAATACGGTCACCACAGACAGCAAAGACACCTGCTCGTCACACTGAATCCTGTCACCACAAAGAACAAAGACACCCGCAAGTCACACTCAATCCTGTCCCCACAGACAGCAAAGACACCTGCAAGTCACACTCAATCCTGTCACCACAGAGAACAAAGACACCTGCAAGTCACACTGAATCCTGTCACCACAGACAGCAAAGACACCTGCAAGTCACACTCAATCCTGTCACCACAGAGAACAAAGACACCTGCAAGTAACACTGAATCCTGTCACCACAGACAGCAAAGACACCTGCAAGTCACACTGAATTCTGTCACAATAGAGAGGAAAGACACCTGCAAGTGACACTGAATCCTGTCACCACAGACTGACAGACAGCAAAGACACCTGCAAGTCACACTGAATCCTGTCACCACAGACAGCAAAGACACCTGCAAGTCACATTGAATCCTGTCACCACAGACAGCAAAGACATCTGCAAGTTACACTGAATCCTGTCACCACAGACAGCAAAGACACCTGCAAGTCACACTGAATCCTGTCACCACAGACAGCAAAGACACCTGCAAGTCACATTGAATCCTGTCACCACAGACAGCAAAGACACCTGCAAGTCACACTGAATCCTGTCACCACAGACAGCGAAGACACCTGCAAGTCACACTGAATACGGTCACCACAGACAGCAAAGACACCTGCTCGTCACACTGAATCCTGTCACCACAAAGAACAAAGACACCTGCAAGTCACACTCAATCCAGTCCCCACAGACAGCAAAGACACCTGCAAGTCACACTGAATCCTGTCACCACAGAGAACAAAGACACCTGCAAGTCACACTGAATCCTGTCACCACAGACAGCAAATACACCTGCAAGTCACACTGAATTCTGTCACAATAGAGAGGAAAGACACCTGCAAGTGACACTGAATCCTGTCACCACAGACTGACAGACAGCAAAGACACCTGCAAGTCACACTGAATCCTGTCACCACAGACAGCAAAGACATCTGCAAGTTACACTGAATCCTGTCACCACAGACAGCAAAGACACCTGCAAGTCACACTGAATCCTGTCACCACAGACAGCAAAGACACCTGCAAGTCACACTGAATCCTGTCACCACAGACAGCAAAGTCACCTGCAAGTCACACTGAATCCTGTCACCACAGACAGCAAAGACACCTGCAAATCACACTGAATCCTGTCACTGCAGACAGCAAAGACACCCGCAAGTCACACTGAATTCTGTCACCATAGAGAGCAAAGACACCTGCAAGTCACAATGAATCCTGTCACCACAGAGAGCAAAGACATCTGCAAGTCGCACTGAATCCTGTCACTGCAGACAGCAAAGACACCTGCAAGTCACACTGAATCCTGTCACCACAGACTGCAAAGTCATCTGCAAGTCACACTGAATCATGTCATCACAGACTGACAGACAGCAAAGACACCTGCAAGTCACACTTAATCCTGTCCCCACAGACAGCAAAGGCATCGGCAAGTCACACTGAACCCTGTCACCACAGACAGCAAAGACATCTGCAAGTCACACTGATGTCACACTGAATTCTGTTACCACAGAGAGCAAATACACCTGCAAGTCACACTGAATCCTGTCAGCACAGATAGCAAAGACGCCTGCATGTCACACTGAAGTCACACTGAATCCAGTCATCACAGTCAGCAAAGGCATCTGCAAGTCGCACTGAATCCTGTCCCCACAGACAGCGAAGACACCAGCAAATCACACTGAATCCTGTCCCCACAGACAGCGAAGACACCTGCAAGTCACACTGAATCCTGTCACCACAGACAGCAAAGACACCTGCAAGTCACACTGAATCCTGTCACCACAGACAGCAAAGACACCTGCAAGTCACACTGAATCCTGTCACCACAGACAGCAAAGACACCTGCAAGTCACACTGAATCCTGTCACCACAAAGAACAAAGACACCTGCAAGTCACACTCAATCCTGTCCCCACAGACAGCAAAGACACCTGCAAGTCACCCTGAATCCTGTTACCACAGACAGCAAAAACACCTGCAAGTCACACTGAATCCTGTCACCACAAAGTACAAAGACACCTGCAAGTCACACTGAATCCTGCCCCCACAGACAGCATAGGCATCTGCAAGTCACACTGAATCCTGTCACCACAGACAGCAAAGACACCTGCAAGTCACACTGAATCCTGTCCCCACAGAGAGCAAAGACATCTGCAAATCCCACTGAATCCAGTCACTGCAGACAGCAAAGACACCTGAAAGTCATACTGAATCCTGTCACCACAGACTGCAAAGTCATCTGCAAGTCACACTGAAGTCACACTGAATCCTGTCATCACAGACTGACAGACAGCAAAGACTCCTGCAAGTCACACTCAATCCTGTCCCCACAGACAGCAAAGGCATCTGCAAGTCACACTGAATTCTGTCACCACAGAGGGCAAAGACACCTCCAAGTCACATTAAATCCTGTGAGCACAGATAGCAAAGATGCCTGCAAGTCACATGGAATTCTGTCATCACAGACTGAAAGACAGCAAAGACACCTGCAAGTCACACTGAATCCTGTCACCACAGACAGCAAAGACACCTGCAAGTCACACTGAATCCTGTCACCAAAGACAGCAGAGACACCTGCAAGTCACATTGAATCCTATCGCCACAGACATCAAAGACACCTGCAAGTTACACTGAATCCTGTCCCCACAGAGAGCAAAGACATCTGCAAGTCACACTGAATCCTGTCATCACAGAGAGCAAAGACATCTGCAAATCACACTGAATCCTGTCACTGCAGACAGCAAAGACACCTGAAAGTCATACTGAATCCTGTCACCACAGACTGCAAAGTCATCTGCAAGTCACACTGAAGTCACACTGAATCCTGTCATCACAGATAGACAGACAGCAAAGACTCCTGCAAGTCACACTCAATCCTGTCCCCACAGACAGCAAAGGCATCTGGAAGTCACACTGAATTCTGTCACCACAGAGGGCAAAGACACCTCCAAGTCACACTGAATCCTGTGAGCACAGATAGCAAAGATGCCTCAAGTCACACTGAAGTCACACGGAATTCTGTCATCACAGACTGAAAGACAGCAAAGACACCTGCAAGTCACACTCAATCCTGCCCCCACAGATAGGAAAGACGCCTGCAAGTCACACTGAATCCTGTCCCCACAGAGAGCAAAGACATCTGCAAGTCACACTGAATCCTGTCACCACAGACAGCAAAGACACCTGCAAGTCACACTGAATCCTGACCCCACAGACAGCAAAGGCATCTGCAAGTCACACTGAATTCTGTCACCACAGAGGGCAAAGACACCTCCAAGTCACACTGAATCCTGTGAGCACAGATAGCAAAGACGCCTGCAAGTCACACTGAAGTCACACGGAATTCTGTCATCACAGGCTGAAAGACAGCAAAGACACCTGCAAGTCACACTCAATCCTGCCCCCACAGATAGCAAAGACGCCTGCAAGTCACACTGAAGTCACACGGAATTCTGTCATCACAGATTGAAAGACAGCAAAGACACCTGCAAGTCACACTCAATCCTGCCTCCACAGATAGCAAAGACGCCTGCAAGTCACACTGAAGTCACACGGAATTCTGTCATCACAGACTGAAAGACAGCAAAGACACCTGCAAGTCACACTGAGTCCTGTCCCCACAGACAGCAAAGGCATATGCAAGTCACACTCAATCCTGTCACCACAGACAGCAAAGACACCTGCAAGTCACACTGAATCCTGTCACCACAAACAGCAAAGACACCTGCAGGTCACACTGAATCCTGTCACCACAAAGTACAAAGACACCTGCAAGTCACACTGAATCCTGCCCCCACAGACAGCATAGGCATCTGCAAGTCACACTCAATCATGTCACCACAGACAGCAAAGACACCTGCAAGTCACACTGAATCCTGCCCCCACAGACAGCATAGGCATCTGCAAATCACACTGAATCCTGTCACCACAGACAGCAAAGACACCTGCAAGTCACACTGAATCCTGTCCCCACAGAGAGCAAAGACATCTGCAAGTCACACTGAATCCTGTCATCACAGAGAGCAAAGACATCTGCAAATCACACTGAATCCTGTCACTGCAGACAGCAAAGACACCTGAAAGTCATACTGAATCCTGTCACCACAGACTGCAAAGTCATCTGCAAGTCACACTGAAGTCACACTGAATCCTGTCATCACAGATTGACAGACAGCAAAGACTCCTGCAAGTCACACTCAATCCTGTCCCCACAGACAGCAAAGGCATCTGCAAGTCACACTGAATTCTGTCACCACAGAGGGCAAAGACAGCTCCAAGTCACACTGAATCCTGTGAGCACAGATAGCAAAGACGCCTGCAAGTCACACTGAAGTCACATGGAATTCTGTCATCACAGACTGAAAGACAGCAAAGACACCTGCAAGTCACACTGAATCCTATCCCCACAGACAGCAAAGGCATCTGCAAGTCACACTGAATTCTGTCACCACAGAGGGCAAAGACACCTCCAAGTCACACTGAATCCTGTGAGCACAGATAGCAAAGACGCCTCAAGTCTCTCTGAAGTCACACGGAATTCTGTCATCACAGACTGAAAGACAGCAAAGACACCTGCAAGTCGCACTCAACCCTGCCCCCACAGATAGCAAAGACGCCTGCAAGTCACACTGAATCCTGTCCCCACAGAGAGCAAAGACATCTGCAAGTCACACTGAATCCTGTCACCACAGACAGCAAAGACACCTGCAAGTCACACTGAATCCTGTCCCCACAGACAGCAAAGGCATCTGCAAGTCACACTGAATTCTGTCACCACAGAGGGCAAAGACACCTCCAAGTCACACTGAATCCTGTGAGCACAGATAGCACAGACGCCTGCAAGTCACACTGAAGTCACACAGAATTCTGTCATCACAGACTGAAAGACAGCAAAGACACCTGCAAGTCACACTCAATCCTGCCTCCACAGGTAGCAAAGACCCCTGCAAGTCACACGGAATTCTGTCATCACAGACTGAAAGACAGCAAAGACACCTGCAAGTCACACTCAATCCTCCCCCCACAGATAGCAAAGACGCCTGCAAGTCACACTGAAGTCACACGGAATTCTGTCATCACAGACTGAAAGACAGCAAAGACACCTGCAAGTCACACTGAATCCTGTCCCCACAGACAGCAAAGGCATCTGCAAGTCACACTGAATCCTGTCCCCACAGACAGTAAAGACACCTGCAAGTCACACTGAATCCTGTCACCCCAAAGAACAAAGACATCTGCAAGTCACACTTATGTCTGTCACTACAAAGAGCAAAACATCTCCAAGGCGTGCTGCATTCTTTCACCGAAGAGAGCAGAGACAGGAAGTATTTAAACATCACAGAGAGCACAAGCTCTGCATGACACACTGCATTCAGTGACAGAACCAGCACACACTGCTGCTGGTTTATGCTGCATTCTATCAGCAGACGGAGCCGACACAACTGCAAAACGTTCTGCATGAGAGAGCTGCAAGGTACGCTGCATTCTGTCAGCAGAGGCGGGGGGGGGGGGCGGGGGGCTACGAGACGTGCCCCAGAGAGCAGAAACAGCTGCAAGACACAACACCCTCCCTCAAAGAGAGCACAGACTTCCACAAGGTGTGCAGCATTATGTGACCCCAGAGAGAAGAAACATCTGCTAGACACCCTCCACCCTGCACACAGGGAAAGAAGAAACAGCTGCAGGGTGCGTTGCATTTAAAAGACCAGAGAGAGCAAAGGAGGCTGCAAGATCCGTTGCATCCAAATACCAGATACAGCAGAGGAAAGTGCAAGATACGCTGAATTCAAATACCAGAAGAGCAGAGGAAGGTGCAAGAGACGCTGCATTCAAATACCAGAAGAGCAGAGGAAGGTGCAAGAGACGCTGCCTTCAAATACCAGATACAGCAGAGGAAGGTGCAAGAGACGCTGCATTCAAATACCAGATACAGCAGAGGAAAGTGCAAGAGACGCTGCATTCAAATACCAGATACAGCAGAGGAAAGTGCAAGAGACGCTGCATTCAAATACCAGATACAGCAGAGGAAAGTGCAAGAGACGCTGCATTCAAATACCAGAAGAGCAGAGGAAGGTGCAAGAGACACTGCATTCAAATACCAGAAGAGCAGAGGAAGGTGCAAGAGACGCTGCCTTCAAATATCAGAAGAGCAGAGGAAGGTGCAAGAGACGCTGCATTCAAATACCAGAAGAGCAGAGGAAGGTGCAAGAGACGCTGCCTTCAAATACCAGAAGAGCAGAGGAAGGTGCAAGAGACGCTGCCTTCAAATACCAGATACAGCAGAGGAAAGTGCAAGAGACGCTGCATTCAAATACCAGATACAGCAGAGGAAGGTGCAAGAGACGCTGCATTCAAATACCAGATACAGCAGAGGAAGGTGTAAGAGACGCTGCATTCAAATACCAGATACAGCAGAGGAAGGTGCAAGAGACGCTGCATTCAAATACCAGATACAGCAGAGGAAAGTGCAAGAGACGCTGCATTCAAATACCAGATACAGCAGAGGAAAGTGCAAGAGACGCTGCATTCAAATACCAGAGAGAGCAAATGAAGTTGCAAGATACGCTGCATTCACATACCAGAGAGAGCAAAGGAAGTTGCAAGATACGCTGCCTTCAAATACCAGATAAAGGAAAAGGAGGCTGCAAGAGACGCTGCATCCAAATACCAGAGAGAGCAAAGGAAGTTGAAAGATACGCTGCATTCAAATACCAGATACAGCAGAGGAAAGTGCAAGAGACGCTGCATTCAAATACCAGAAGAGCAGAGGAAGGTGCAAGAGACGCTGCCTTCAAATACCAGATACAGCAGAGGAAGGTGCAAGAGACGCTGCCTTCAAATACCAGATACAGCAGAGGAAGGTGCAAGAGACGCTGCATTCAAATACCAGATACAGCAGAGGAAGGTACAAGAGACGCTGCATTCAAATACCAGATACAGCAGAGGAAAGTGCAAGAGACGCTGCATTCAAATACCAGAGAGAGCAAATGAAGTTGCAAGATACGCTGCATTCACATACCAGAGAGAGCAAAGGAAGTTGCAAGATACGCTGCCTTCAAATACCAGATAAAGGAAAAGGAGGCTGCAAGAGACGCTGCATCCAAATACCAGAGAGAGCAAAGGAAGTTGAAAGATACGCTGCATTCAAATACCAGATAGAGTAAAGGAGGCTGCAAGATACGCTGCATTCAAATACCAGAAAGAGCAAAGGAAGCTGTAAGAGACGCTGCATTCAAATACCAGATAAAGGAAAAGGAGGCTGCAAGATACGCTGCATTCAAATACCAGATAGAGCAAGGGAAGCTATAAGATACGCTGCATTCAAATACGAGATAGAGCAAAGGAGGCTGCAAGATACGCTGCATTCACATACCAGATAGAGCAAAGGAGGCTGCAAGATATGCTGCATTCAAATACCAGAGAGAGAAAAGGAAGTTGCAAGATACGCTGCATTCACATACCAGATAGAGCAAAGGAGGCTGCAAGATATGCTGCATTCAAATACCAGAGGAGCAAAGGAATCTACAAGATACGCTGCATTCAAATACCAGAGAGAGCAAAGGAAGTTGCAAGATGCGCTGCATTCAAATACCAGAGAGAGCAAAGGAAGTTGCAAGATACGCTGCATTCACATACCAGACAGAGCAAAGGAAGCTGTAAGATACGCTGCATTCAAATAACAGAGAGAGCAAAGGAAGTTGCAAGATACGCTGCATTCAAATACCAGAGAGAGCAAAGGAAGCTGCAAGATACGCTGCATTCAAATACTAGATACAGCAGAGGAAGTTGCAAGATACGCTGCATTCAAATACTAGATACAGCAGAGTAAGCTGCAAGATACGCTGCATTCAAATACTAGATACAGCAGAGTAAGCTGCAAGAGACGCTGCATTCAAATACCAGAGAGAGCAAAGGAAGCTGCAAGATACGCTGCATTCAAATACCAGATACAGCAGAGGAAGGTGCAAGAGACGCTGCATTCAAATACCAGAGAGAGCAAAGGAAGCTGCAAGATACGCTGCATTCAAATACTAGATACAGCAGAGGAAGTTGAAAGATACGCTGCATTCAAATACTAGATACAGCAGAGTAAGCTGCAAGATACGCTGCATTCAAATACTAGATACAGCACAGGAAGCTGCGAGATATGCTGCATTCAAATACTAAAAACAGCACAGGAAGCTGCGAGATATGCTGCATTCAAATACCAGATAGAGCAGAGGAAGTTGCAAGATACGCTGCATTAAAATACTAGAGTAGAATAGCTGCAAGATAAGCTGCATTCAAATACCAGATAGAGCAAAGGAGGCTGCAAGACATGCTCCATGCTGAGCAAAGGAAGCTGCAAGATATGCCCCATGCTAAGCAAAGGAAGCTGAAAGATACGCTGCATAGAAATACCAGATAGAGAAAAGGAAGCTGCGACATACACTGCATTCAAATACCAGAGAGAGCAAAGGAAGCAGCAAGATACGCTGCATTCAGATACCAGATTGAGCAAAGGAAGCTGCAAGATATGCTGCATTCAAATACGAGACAGAGCACAGGAAATTGCGAAATATGCAGCATTCAGATACCAGATAGAGCAAAGGAAGCTGCAAGATACGCTGCATTCAAATACGAGAGAGAGCAAAGGAAGTTGCAAGATACACTGCATTCAGATACCAGATAGAGCAAAGGAAGCTGCAAGATATGCTCCAATCAAATACCAGATAAAGCAAAGGAAACTGCAAGATACGCTGCATTCAAATACCAGACAGAGCAAAAGAAGCTGAAAGATACGCTGCATTCAAATAACAGATAGAGTAAATGAAGCTGCAAGATGCGCTATATTCAAATATCAGATAGAGCAAACGAGGCTGCAAGATACGCTGCATTCAAATACCAGATACAGCAGAGGAAGGTGCAAGAGATGCTGCATTCAAATACCAGATAAAGCAGAGGAAGCTGCAAGATACGCTGCATTCAAATACTAGACAGAGCACAGGAAGCTGCAAGATATGCTGCAATCAAATACCAGATAGAGCAAAGGCAGCTGCAAGATACGCTGCATTCAAATACTAGACAGAGCACAGGAAGCTGCAAGATATGCTGCAATCAAATACCAGATAGAGCAAAGGAGGCTGCAAGATACGCTGCATTCAAATACCAGATAGAGCAAAGGAGGTTCAAGACACGCTGAATTCAAATACCAGATAGAGCAAAGGAGGCTGAAAGATACGCTGCATTCAAATACCAGATAGAGCAAAGGAGGTTCAAGACACGCTGCATTCAAATACCAGAGAGAGCAAAGGAGGTTCAAGACACGCTGCATTCAAATACCAGATAGAGCACAGGAGGCTGAAAGATACGCTGCATTCAAATACCAGATAGAGCAAAGGAGGTTCAAGACACGCTGCATTCAAATACCAGATAGAGCACAGGAGGCTGAAAGATACGCTGCATTCAAATACCAGATAGAGCACAGGAGGCTGCAAGATATGCTGCATTCAAATACCAGATAGAGCACAGGAGGCTGAAAGATACGCTGCATTCAAATACCAGATAGAGCACAGGAGGCTGCAAGATATGCTCCATGCTGTTACCAGAGCAAACCCAGCTGCAAGTAAGGATACCTTGCCTCCCTAAGCCTTCTTGGGGCCAGAATAAATAAATAAATTTAAAAAAGGCGTGATCCTGCGTGACTCTCACGGGACGTGGCATATAATAAAAATGAGATGGCGGGCGAGGGCCGCCGTGAATATCAAAGGGGAAGGGGGACATGCTTCTGCCCTCCCTGAGCCTCATAGAGGCCCTGGGGACCCAATTCCCAGTGGCTGAAATATTATAGTAGGTAAGGGGGCATGTGGCGTCCCCTCACTAGGCTGATTATAGCCTGGGGGACCCCATCTCCCATGGCCCGATGCAGTATGAAAGGGGTGGGGGGCACATGGGCCCCCTCCCTGAGCCTAACTAAGACCCCAGTCACCCCATCCCCCAGGGCAAATTAAAAATTGAAGGGTAGGGAAGTGGGCGGTGCCCTCTCCCCGAGCTTGTAAAAGCCCCAGGGATCTCACCCCTTGGAATATTTCCCTGCCTGCGCTCTTGCAGGAGCTCAGATTGCTCCTACTTGGCAGGAGCAAGCAAAAACAGCTGGTCCCACAGGGTGGCAGCAATACCTTACTAGCAGGAGCAAGCAAAAACAGCTGGTCCCACAGGGTGGCAGCAATACCTTACTAGCAGGAGCAAGCAAAAACAGCTGGTCCCACAGGGTGGCAGCAATACCTTACTAGCAGGAGCAAGCAAAAACATCTGGTCCCACAGGGTGGAGGCAATACCGGCTCAAGCAGCATCCAGTATGAGTTCATGCAGTGAGCTGGCGGGCTGCCGTGGCCCTGGGGCTCCCCCTGTGGCCCCCAGCATAGTGTGCTCTGGGTGCCCCGGGTGGGCACAAGGACACCCACGTGAGGCCCTGGGGGATGGTGTCCCTTGGGCCTTAAAGGCTCGAGGAGAGGGCTGTTTGCCCCCTCCCCTAATTAAAAAAAAAGCCAGAGGGGATGTGGCACAGGGAGAGAAGAAGAAAGGCCCTGGGGAAGGGGTTCTGGGGCCATAAAGGCTCATTGAGGGGGGGCCACTCAACCTCCTTCCCCTAATAAAATAGAAAAGCCCAAAGGATGGGGTCCCCATGGCTGTAACGGCTCAGCGAGGTAACTATAACTCGCGCCCTTTCCATGCACAGCTAATTATCCCATTTGTTACCTCACTCATGACATGTTCTAGCACATCATTGATAACATGAGTACACCATCCGAAATTACATCATTGATGACAAAAGTGTGCATGGCCAGGGCGCGAGTTATAGTTAGCTTAGGGCACAAATTATAGTTACTAGAGATAACTATAACTGGTAAATTTCAGTGTTTTTGTTTTTTTAGTTTAAAACGTTATGTTGTTACTGAAATTTTCACCTAACTATAATGTTACTTTTACCTTTGTTTTTGCAAAGAAATAAATAAATACATATATACACACATTTTTACAAATATATTTAGATATATATGGACACAGAGTACATCTATGGAGCCCACCGCCAACAGTACGGAAGGCCGAGGTTGCCAATTACCAAGACTGCCTGCTCTTCACTCCACAACCCTACACTTCCTGCCTCTTTATCTCTCTTGTGCTGGTTCTTTTTTCTCCCCAATTTTCCCTTTTCCCCCTGTCTCTCTCTTTCTACTTCTTTCTCCATTTTCTTAATTTCTCTCTCTTGCTCTGGGTCAAAGTCTGACGATGAAAAATAAGTGGTGGTTGCCACAGAAGGAATGCCGGAGCCCACCACCAACAACCACAGGCACAAATTAAGCAATCAGTGGGAGGCTGATCCAGATGCTGGCCCTCAAAGGTCATTACCACCAGGCTTCACGCGACAACCCCATGACCCCACTAGGTGAGTGTTTGTAGCAGTGCAAAGAGGCCCGGGGATCTGCTATAGTCAGCCATAGCTGCCAAGCTTCCCAGGTCCATGTGTGATGTGCTCTTTAAGTCCAGTTTTTTCTTTGAATTCTAGGACTGCCAGTACTGGTTTTATCATGGAATAAACAAGATTACAACTCTCAGAAGTGAAAGACAAAACCAAGACTGCAGCAGTTAGTCATGCATGGACCTGGGAAACTTGCTGGAACTGGTCTGCGAGCAGTCTTAAGTTTTCTGCACAATATTTTCTGGTGTGTAATACAGTAGACAAGGAGATTTAACCTCAACTATGTGATTTTCTAATAGGCGTGTGGTCGTGTTCCTTCAGCAACGTCATTATTTTACCACCATCTTCTGAACTCTACGGACATTACCTACTAACTTTTTGACCACAGCCAGATGCAGAGCACCACAATACATTACTCAGGAGGTTGATAACATATCTGTCGTGGTCATCAAATGTTAGCTAGAAACAGTCTGGACTGGCACGCGAGGTGCAAAAGTGCCACGTTTACCACACAAATAATCTGTGGCTCACACAAAATACGGGAGAAGAAATCTCACTTAAACTCCGGCCTTTAACCACTGGGGCAGAAGCGGCGATAAAGGAGGGAGACCAATGCATGGTATCTCCAACTCCACTTCATTCAGAGCCAGCCAGCCCCCACTCAGCGCCTTGAGACCCTCACGGGTGAGTAGTGGCGCTTTACAAGAATCCTGATTGATTGATTGATTATATGGCATTGAGTGTTGAATCACAAAGATGCTTTTGAACAGCAGTCTGAGCTGCTGGGCAGATCCCAAGGAACCAGGATACCATCTATCTGACACCTCATGCTTCTGAATGCTCCAACAGAGGGAGACCATAAACCCATTGAATGTGATTGAGAGGGAGACCAGAGCCCTGTGCAACCATCCCTGTACGCGCCCATCGTCTCCGATGCATCACTGTCCAAATCAATGCACTGTCTCCGTTACGGAAGTCAAAAACACACGCGAGCATTGTGAGTGGATCCCCTTGCAACAAAAGCCAAGTGGGTCATTTAGAGTTTGGTGGAGCGGGAACCCCAATGAAAATCCCAAGCTGCAGTTTCTTCCCCGAAGCGGAGAAAGAGCCAGGCTCCCAGTGGCAGGGATGTTGCGTATCCATCAGAAGGCCATGTAACTGTGTTCGACGTTGGCTAAAAGAAGAGTGAAGAAGGAGGTGAGTCCACTTGGGTACTTCCAGAACCACAAGCGCTTGGTCTCTCTGAGCTTTCCAAAAGGTTCTGAGAATGAGTGGAAAGGTGGGAGTGTGAACGTGAGTCCCCCGCGCTAGGGAAAGGGAGATCCCCGAGTGGGCTCTCATGGTACAAAAATAGCTGTATGTCCTTACCTCTACAAGCTTTACTTCATCAGACCTTTATATTTCAACCTTTACTTCAACCTACCTGTACTTCTCCCGCATATATGACAGCTTTGTGGGCCTCGTGCCTGAACTTGGGGCCTCCCTGACAAGGTCCGTCCAACACACTAACCAGTGATGCATAAGGATTTGTCTGACCTCTACTTAGCTTAAAGGCAGTCCAGTCATTCCTCTTTAATGGGCTTTCTATACCTATGATATATATCCATCTTAGTACAATTCTGTTTTGAATGACTCATGTATTTTTCCCACATTTTATTTATCTCCAGATTTAACAATATCTCCTTCTGGCTTTGACTTTGAGTTTTAGTTTTTACTAATGTTAGTCTAAACATTATAATTAGTTCCATTTACATAAACCAAGCTAAATTAACTTCCAATATCTTAAAATAATTCCTAGCCTAACATTAAAATAAATTAAAATATCTTCCAGTGTTATTATAACCCAAATGCTAGCACTGGACTTATTTTTTATTAAATACGTTTATTTTTAATTCAATTAAATTTTTTACATGGTGACCCTAATGTTAACTACAAGCGTAAATGTCAAAGATATATTCCACATGTGCACCACTAAAACAATGTGGAAATAATGTATACTGAAGTGCAAAACCCCCTATTGTCTGCTTAAGAAAAATTATTGGAGGCCTATTCACAAAGGCAAATTTACACATGGGTAAATCTACACGTGTAACTTTACTCATACGTTTGACTAACTGTACTACTATTGGCTATTCACCATTTACAAGTGTGACATTACTCAAAAGCGCATGCCTTCATGTCTCCACTTACTAACACCCCCGAGTGGAGCAAAATTTACGAGTCAAAGGGGCCAAGTTAAAGTTTGGCAGGGACGGTACTCTGTCACAATCACAACGTACCCTCTCCACCAAACTGAAGTTCTGCGCTCCTGATATACAGACAGATTGGCCTTCGTTATGTCGACGTCGGAGACTACTCCGTCTCCACCACCAACATAAACCTCCGATGGCCCGATGGAGAAACTGCTGATGGAGGTTTGGCCATGTGCTAACCCCATATTTAGAGTAGGGAAACACATGGCCAGTTTTGACTATCTGTCACTGCCAGGTAAAACCTGGGAGTAAGGGGCAGTGAAAACGGGGTTTTTGCTTTGGATAATTAAAAAAATATTGTAAGTGTGCCGTTTGGCTCCATTATGTTAACGGAGCTGTCCGTCAAACTCACAAAGCATTATCAGGAACCGCTGTGACGGCGCTTCCTTCCAATGCTAGAGATGTCAGCCGGCCCAGCGGACATCTCAAAATTTGGCTGGCAGGGACTCCGCCAGGGCGATGGAGTACTTTACTCCATCTCTCTGATGGAGTAAAACCCCATCCGTCAAACTCTAAATTGGTCCATACTATAAGTTACACCAGCCAAAAAGAAGCGGTAGGTCCAGCACCACACATGGTTAATCACTGATACTGCAACAGCCTCCCATAGAAAACAATGGCGGCAGGAAGTTAAACTAGAACTCCATGGGAAATAATGTTAAATTGAAATAATCTTCATTGATTTTTTATTTAAAAAAATATATTGAATATAATGCTAAAAATGAAAACGCATTTTAAAAATAAATATTATTTAATTATAAAATATTCTAATAACGTTGAATAATTTAAAAGTAAATGTAACTAAATTTTAAGAAAAAATTTATTTAAATAACGCTTTAAAATGAATGTTTATTACATTTCATATATTAACTTATTGTTTACATTATTATTAAACTAATGTAAAGAGGTTAAAGTTACTGCTAGTAACTGATGCCATGTTGGTGGAGGCCTCCAACATCAGGGCAGAGATCTCCATCTGGTAAAGTACAGGGAAAAGTGTAGAAGTTCATTACATAATTAAAAAATAGATAATATATTTTAATAAAAAAAAATAATGTTAAATAATTGTACATATTTATTTTAATCTTAGAACAATAAACAATGTTACAGCATTAATAACAATTTAAATGTAAACTTGAATTATTTTTGATTTAATAAATTAAATAAAAATTATTTTTAAGAAATTGAAATTATAAAAAATTCTACCTATATTAAAACAAACATATAGGGGCTAATTACGATGTCGTGCGGAAACTAAACTGCCCGACCACTTGTCAGATTCGGTTCCAACCGACTCGAGATCGGCGGTTCCGCACGACTGATTACAATGCTACCGAAGACCGTTCGGAAGGATTCCCATTGACTTCAATGGAAGCCTGTGAAGCCTGTGTTCTGACTGACAACACGGGCTCCTATGGAGAAAATGGGTGTCTGCGGAAAACCTTTCACCCTGTCGCGGGCACCCCATGGTGCCTGCCACACTGTGCATGGTTTTACAGGAGGTCCCTTGGGTACCCCCACGGACCCCTAGCGGAGACCTCAGGATGAAGGGGGGGCCAGCTAGGGGTCCCCAAAGTCAGTTTCCGACAGCCTTTTCGTGTCGGACAGTCCAACTCGGAAAGGCTGTCAGAATCCGACATCGTAATCGCTCGGTCGGAAAATCTGTCCTTAGAGCTGTATGAGTCGGCTCCGACCGACTCGGATTCTCCGAGTGCCGGTTAGAACCGATTCGGACTGACCGAACGGTTTCCCTTCTGACCGCGAGATAATTGGATTTTTTTCCATTAAATTACATGAACTTACATTTTTGGCCAGTTTAAATAACTTGATTTAACATTTCCTAGGGGTTTCTTAAGGCCCTTCCTCCATTTTCTATTGGAGGGTGTTGCAGCACCAGTGGTTGTCCTTGTTTGAAGCTGACTTACTCCAGCTCTGAGCTGGTGTACATTTACTACTGCTTTGGGTTTTTATTGGCTGTAGTGTTAAGAACAAAACGACAATCATGAACATTCTGCGCCATCTTGTCTGATGAAAGTTCCTACGTGCACATAAACTACAGTCATTCTGATTGACCACAGCCATTTTGTACTCTGTTGGTCACCTTCATTTCACCCTGTCCTCTAGCAGCCTTCTGACTCTCTGACCAAACCTGATATGTGTGCTGGGGGCTATAAACTATTTCCACGACAAACATCAACATCACCTGCTGCCTCAAACTCGTCTTTCCTCTCATCCCTGCACAAACAGGTTACAAATACCAAACAGACTCTTGCAAGCATGGTTTATTGCACTGCACACAGCAAGACTTGTTTTTTGCCAACAATGGGACCTGTTTTTATCAACAGAACGGACTCTTAGATCTGGCCGGTCTCACTTGTGTTTAGACCCTGAAGCAAGGTCCAGCTGCAATTAAATTGTCTGTTTTTGACCTGGGCGGGAGGAGAGTTAATGTTGGGCTTGTGTAACCATGTTGATGAAACAATGTTGGGCTTGTGTAACCATGCTGATGAAACAATGTCGGGCTTGTGTGACAACCTGCCCGGGGCGGAGACTCCAAGCTTGTAACCATGATAAATGAAACAAATACATTGTGTAAAACCTGTATAAAAGGAAGAGCCAAAAGCATTGCCAGTAGAACACCTCCCTGAAGACATCCTGGTGTCAGCAGTTGACGTGGTCTCCTCTAAGAGTAATAAACCTTTTTCTTGCCTTCCAGCTTCCAGCGCCTGCCTCGTTATTTTAGATAGCGAATCCAAAGTGGATTAAAGGTGACCTTGCGCCGGGCAGCATTGGGGATCTCAGGAGACTCGCTGCTTTTCACAAATTGGCGACCCAACGGGGGGCCCATCAGAGACACGTGGGTCCAGTAGAGAGGTCCTAACGACGGAGTGAACGACTAAATGATTGGAGTGCACCTGCCTGAAAGAGACCCTCGTCTGGCTGCCAATCGACTGAACTTCACCGGTTCCGAACGGACCTCTCTCGAGTGACCTGCGGTCCTGACTGGGGCCTTACAGGAACGCCGCATTGATTGTTGGAGTAAGAGGACAACCAGGCGCTGGAAGGGGAATACGAAGAACTGTCCATACGGTCCGGGTAAGGTCGTGAGAAAACATGACTTAAATTGATTGATTGATAGAAATACTAGTATTCCTTTTTGAGTTATTTGAGACATTCCCTGCTTGCAAACAACGTAGAATAGGAATATTCTCTCTTTGCAGACAGCGAAGGACAGGTAGTGCAGACTTTTGTCTAACATTAATTGAGATATTCATTTTGACCGCTAAATACGTCATGCCTGTTTTCTCTAGATTGTTTGATTGTTTTGGACCGGACCGTTTGTTAGAGGTCAGTCATCCGGCACCGCCGGAAGGCACCCCTAACAAGGACATGTACGTGAAATATGGATTAGCCACCGTAGCTTATAGCAAACTATGGCATAAGTACACTAGGAAGGACCGGGTAAATCAGTGGCCACTGACGGGATCTTTCGATCCCGCTAAAATAGAAACGTTAGAATTAGCTCTCCACAAAAAGAAAGCTAGACCAGCCATGTTTGATAGTTTTGGTTTATGGCGAAAAGAGGCAGCTCAACGAAAGAAAAGAGACGAAGCTAGACAAGATAAAGAAACGCGAAAATCAGCTTACCAAGCCTGTAAAAAGTTAGAAGAAGAACTAAAAGAAAAGGAAATCGATAAAAAGGAACAGGAATCAAAAATATCAGGTCAATGCCCTGTTAGAACGCCCTTAACTCTTTACCCCGAGTTACCAGCAAAACAGGGGGTAGATGATGATTTATTGTTAGGTCCCCCAATGATATACATGCCACCCCCTTACGCCCCTACTCATCCCATAGTACAACGCCAGGACCACCAAAGTATAGCCGGAGATGGCACGATCGCCTCAGTCTCCACCGCCTCTGCTCCCACCGAGTCACCCACACCAAATGCCTCATCAAAGGATACAGTAGTAGAGGTAGGATCAAAAGAAAAAGGAGCGCCCAGGGTCCCGCGATTAAGTAAAAATGAGCGAGCAGGCATTGATAAAGTAGTTAAATCCCTCATAGATAGGAAGGAGACAGAAGAGCATGTAACTGACATATGCAACTCCTATGTTGAAAACCGCAAACGATACTTTATTGTACGTCTCTGTTACCACACCCTTACTGCATATGAAGAGAAGTACCAAGACGTAGGGCCCGAGCGATTAGTGGCTCTCTACAGGAAGGTAGACATCGGAGATGAAGGCGACAACGATGTTGCAGAACTATTTTCATCCACACTAGAAGTATTGCGTCACCTCATAGAACAAGGACAGATAGATAGGGACAGGACAACTAAGGTAGCAGGACCCCCAGTGGAAAAAACAGATAGCATGATGCCAATAAAAGAAGCTGCCCCTTACTGGATACCTCCTAGAGGACAAGGGACTAATGACGATATAAACCATCAAGACGCTAGAGGAAGGGTGGTCTACAATTGGGTGTATCAGCCATGGGACAGACAGGACATCCTGACCTTCCGTAAATCTTTGCCGGATTTACGAAAGAACCCCACCGCCTTTTACACCGAGCTAGGTACCGCTCTGGGATCAACAATAATGACACTTGCCGACATAGACTTGTTCTTCGGGTTATGTTTGCCAGCAGATGTGTGGAAACAGGTTAGGAAAGTAGACCATACCGAACTGTTTGGTCATACCTGGGAACAACTCGACACACTAGATAAACAGCGGAACCCTGGTCAAAAACCAGTTAAAGCAATATTAGACCTCCCTGACAAAATAGTGCAGAAAGTGAAAACGCTGATCCCAGAGAAAAAGATAGACTGGTCCATAGTAACCGCATGCCGCCAGAAACCACAAGAGGACGTCTCAGAGTACTTCTCCAGATTTGAAACTGTGTTCTCTGATTACAGTGGACAAGACATGTCCACCGCAACCGGACACCACTTATTTGTGCAGAACTACGTCAAAGGATTACTGCCAGATGTATCCCAGAAACTACAAGCCAGCGAAAGTAGTTGGGCAGCATCTAAACCGACGGCCATTCTCCAAATGGCCCAGTACTACGAGCATCAGAGAAACGAAAATGACAGGGCTACAGAAAGGAAAAAGAAGGACTTGAAGGAAAGGGTAATGATAGCACAACTCCAGGGGGCGAATACAGGAAGGGAGCAATATAGGGGAGGAAACCAGCAGAATACCCCTAGAGTACAGCCCCCTAGGAACAATCCATCTACATCATATGTAGGACGCCAAGACCTAGGACAGGATCAATGTGCATTTTGCAAAAAATATGGACACTGGAAATCCCAATGCCCGGCTTTGTTAGGAGCTGCTAGGGGCAGAGGGGCGAGGGAAATAGCAAGTGGACAGAGAGGAAGAGGACGTGGAAGAGGGTACGCGAGTGAAGCAAGCGAGGAAAGGCCAGGAAGAATGAACGCATTTGACCATCCCAGACAGAATCAGTACCAACAGACAGATTATGACAATACGTACGACTTTGCATAGGACAGCCAGGGGCAAGGAAGGGATCCAGTCGAGCTCTGCGTTGATCAGCAAGGCCCTTATGTTACCGCTGAGGTCCTGGGCACAAGGTCGCCATTTTTGGTAGACACAGGAGCAACACGTAGTGCACTATCCAAACGACTGATTCCAAGGGCACCCTTGTCAGGCTCACATGTGACCTCAATAGGATTTGACGGTACGCCCTCCACCAACCCTTTGTCCCGACCCATCCCTTTTAATCTTGACAGCAATGGCGTCGAAACGACATTCCTCCTCTCATCTAACACCCCAGACGCCATTATGGGCCTCGACCTTTTGAAACACTTCCATGCGACTATCAGATGCTCACCAGACGGAGTGCGTGTCATCCTGTATGACAACCCCCAACGCCATAGAGAGAACCCTTTTCAGCACATGTTTTCCATCTCTGAGACTGACACATCCCTACTGGACACTTTGCCATCACACTTATGGGCTAGGGCTGATTCAGACGTAGGACGAATGATGATTGACCCAGTACACGTAACAATACGACAGGACGCAACCCTACCGAAGGTACCGCAGTACAAAATATCGCCAGAGGGTGAGAAAGCACTAACAGAGATCATACACTCTTTGGTAGAGGCAGGGGTGGTAGAGGAAGTAGTGAGCAACATTTGTAACAGTCCCATACTACCGATTGTAAAGAGACAGGGAGAGGGAGATGGGAAAGCCTACCGCTTCATCATTGACCTGCGGGAGGTAAACAAAATCGTAGTACCACAATACCCAGTAGTTTCCGACATCACGACAATTTTGACTTTAATCCCCTCCACTGCCACCACCTTCACTGTGATCGACCTCAAGAACGCCTTCTTTTCCATACCTATACACGAGGACAGCCGCTATCTTTTTGGATTTACCCTAAATTCCCGTTCGTATAGATTTTGTAGAGCACCTCAGGGGTACACTGAGAGCCCAAGTATCTATAGCCAGGCGCTTAAAAGACAGTTGGACGCCATACAATTGCCAGATGGAGTGGCACTAATACAATATGTAGACGACATCCTTCTAGCAGCAGACACCATACCAATAGCCGTCACAGCCACCATCAAACTACTCCATTTCCTTGCTGAGAATGGTCACAAGGTCTCCCGAAAGAAACTGCAGTTCTGTAAATCACAAGTGACCTATTTGGGTCACCTTTTATCAAAAGAAGGGAGAAAACTCACGCCTGACAGGATCCAGACAATTCTAGGCACCCCTGTCCCCAAAAATCAGAAGCAAGTCCGCTCTTTGATAGGCCTCACCTCGTTTTGCAGACAGTGGTTACCGAACTTTAGCCTCATTGTCAAACCCCTTCTCTCCCTCCTAGCTAAGGACATCCCCTCACCTCTCCCCTGGACCCCCGAATGCCAGACAGCCTTTAAAGAACTACGCAATACCCTTTGCTCAGCACCAGTCCTAGGAACCCCAGATTACTCCAAACCATTCTTCCTCTACACACACGAAAGGGAGGGATGTGCATTGTCTGTCCTAACACAATCAATTGGTCACAAACAACGCCCTTGTGCATATTTTTCTGCCACCCTCGATCCAGTAGCCAGAGCACTGCCAGCGTGCCTGCGCGCTGTGGCAGCTGCAGCAGTATCAATACGCCAGAGCGAAGGAATAGTGCTCTCCAATCCAGTCACTGTTTTAGTACCCCATGCAGTCGACACACTACTGAACCAGACCAAAACCCAACACTTGACTAGCGCCCGACTGACAGGATATGAGTTGACCCTGCTAGCACCGCACATTACCCTAAAGCGATGCACCACCCTCAATCCAGCCACGCTGTTACCCCTACCCGAGAACGATCCTAACGTGGCTCCACTACACGACTGTGTGACACTAACCGATGAACAAACAAAAAGTAGAGTAGACCTCAGAGACACCGCCTTTCTAGAGCCAGATGGAGAACTATGGGTGGATGGTTCGTGCATCAAACTCCCCGACGGCACCACCTCAGCTGCATACGCTGTCACCACAGCCCGAACCATTCTAGAAACAGCCCGTATTGCCCAACGTTCCGCCCAGGCAGCAGAACTCATTGCCCTCACACGAGCATGTATTTTAGCAGCTGGCACGACAGTTAACATATACACCGACAGCCAATACGCCTTCGGGGTGGTTCACCATTTCGGGATTCTATGGAAAGAAAGAGGGTTCCTGACTTCACACGGTACACCCATCCTGCATGGAGATTTAGTCTCCGCCTTGACGGAAGCAGTCCTCCTCCCCAAAAAGCTAGCAGTGATAAAATGCCAAGCACATAGGAAAGTGACAGATCTCATTGGACAGGGAAATGCGCTAGCAGACGTTACTGCCCGAGCCACGGCAGAAGACAGAACTATGACACGAATGTATGTGACCAGGTCACAAGCTGAACAATGGACTGATGCTAGGACCACTGTAAGGGACATACAGACTACAGGCACACAAGACGAATTGACCGAGTGGGAAAAGGTGGGACTAAAAGACGAGGAAGATTGCTGGAGAACTAAAGACGGAAATAAATGGCTGTTACCCAATGCCTACCTCATCCCCATATTGACCATGGCACATTTACCAGCACACATAGGCTCCACCCCCATGATTGAACTAATCACAAGAGTATGGCATAATGTCAAGATAACAGAATCTGCAAAGCGCCTAGTACAACAGTGTATAGTATGCCTACAACACAACCCAGGGAAAGGGACAGTAGTACCACGGGGAGGGTTTGGAGTCCCTGATCACCCCTTTGAAGTCCTTCAAATGGATTACATCCAACTAGAGAGATGCCATGGTCTAAAATATGTCCTGGTGGTTGTGTGCGCTTTTAGCAAATGGGTGGAGGCATATCCCACCCGCGACAATACTGCCATAGCCACTGCAAAAGTATTGTTGAAAGAATTCTTCCCCCGGTACGGCCTTTGCAGAATTTTATGGAGCGACAACGGCCCACACTTCGTAGCCGAAGTGATACAGAACATACTGAAAGGGTTGGGGGTAAAACAAAAATTCCATGCCGTCTTCCACCCCCAATCAGCGGGCCTGGTAGAGAGACACAATGCAACATTGAAACTAAAGCTAGCCAAAATAGTTGCCACAACCGGGTTGAAATGGCCCGACGCCCTTCCATTGGCATTGCTATCAATGCGCTCCACCCCGACCAAACACAGACTGACCCCGTATGAAGTGGTCTTCGGCAGGCCTATGAACATTTGGGCGGCACCAAGACCCACCTCCATTAACGATGTCCCGAACATATTAATGTCAGACTATCTGCATAAATTGACAAACGAGCTAACAATTATCCACCAACAGGTGCAGCAAGCCTTGCCTGACGTATCCAGGGGCCCAGGACATGTGATAAAGCCTGGGGACTTCATCCTAGTTCGCAACTTCCAAAGAACGAAGAATCTGGAGCCCAGGTGGACGGGCCCCTGGCAAGTCTTGATCACCACTCGAACTGCCCTCCGAGTGGAAGGAAAAAGAAATTGGCTGCACGCCCACCACTGCAAGAAAGTCCCTCCAACGCTGGCAACCTGTGAAGAGGTGGAGGTGCAAGAGGAAGTACTCGCAAAAGACCGACCAGCTCTGAGTTGCTACCCACAAGAAGACACCCTCCAACTGTCTGAATTTCCCGACCCCACGGTGCCATCCAAGGAAGGGTACAACCTAAGATCGACAAAAAGGGGAGCTCCAACAACCAGGCCACTAACTGAGTCAGAGTCTCAGATCGGTAGCACAGCCAAACAACGCTACCAGGAAAAACACCAGACAAAAGTCTGTGGTCCTAACAGTTGGTGAGCTCCTCGAAGATGATGGAAGAAACGGAACACCTGCAAAGCCACCGCAAAGACACCAAGACTTTTGAACTGCACAGTACAAAGACAATTGCACTTGTAGCTGCATTTCTCACCTGCCTCCTACTAATGGTCACACTCTGGATCATTGAAGAGAATGCACCTGCATACAGAACATTGTCACCAACCATGCAACCAATCACAAAGAAAGAACACTACCTGGTATCACTACCGCCACATCTCCGAGAACGACGCAAAGAATTCTGGAATAATTCTTTCGTACAGATGCTGCACCAGCACAATCTTGCCACCAATGCCACTAACTGTTGGGTCTGTGGGCTGCTACCACATGCCACTGAACATTCCATCCCTTTCATCCCTTCACCCTTTTCTGTTCATGGATCTTGCCTTGCCTGGATGATGCTCCTACAAGAAAGTTACAAAGACAATGCCACTTCCGATGGGACAATCGCTCAGTTCTACAACGAGTTCTGGCTAAACCAAACAGGAAGAACAGCAGCTCCCTTTTGCCCTCACACCTCCAATACGACATTCCCAATGAATGTCCCCTCCAAAGAACGAGTGGAAATACAAGTGTTCAATAATCCTGTCAGAGCCACATTTTCCTACCTGAAGAAAAGAACTGCTGCAACACTGACTGTGGCCCTATCTGTGGTGAACGTCTCTGGCCTTGTATGCATTGAAGGCCGTGGGACTAAGAATGTGGGTCACAGCACTTGTAACATTGTAAGGACTTTGAACACTGCCAACCCTCCAGCATTTGTTGCATCACCCAATATGTACTTTGTCTGTGGAACCAAAGCCTACACCTGGCTCCCAAGAAACTGGGGGGCACGTGCTACATCGCTTTTGTTTTGCCACCGACCTACACAGCCCCTGCAGAGCATCATCGAGAAAAGCGTTCTAAAGACACTGATCAAGCAGACTCTGCCGCATCACAGTTCGTTGACGCAGCAAAAGGGCTCGTCCCGCTATGGGGTCCGATGGCAAACAGCCGAGCCATCAGACATCTGTCTCAAGCGGTAGAAACCGCCCTGAACGTCACAGCTGGCATCCTCACCAACAACACTGCCGAGCTTCAAGCGGTCCGTCTGGTGGCCCTACAAAACCGCATGGTCCTGGACGTGGTACTAGCGGATCGTGGAGGAGCATGTCGCATCATTGGTGCCAGTTGCTGCATATACATCCCTGATAATTCACCCTCTGTCTATGAAGCAATCGAACATCTCCACAGACTGTCTTCAGAAATTCATCAAGGATCAGAGACTTGGACAATTGGAAGTTGGCTTTGGGGCATCTTGAAGGACTGGGGTTGGAAAATATCAATGTTTCTCTTGGTCCCAGTATTGGCAATATGTGGTTGCTGTTTGGGTGTACACTGTATACCACCTTTGTGTTCTCTTTGCATAAGTGCCTTGCGCCCTAAGAATATGGACACTCAGTTAACAAAAATGAGAGTAATGTATGAACAAGAAATACAGGACATTATGGAGATCGAAATAGACTGACGAGATGGCTAGTTATGTTCAAAGGGGCGACTGTTAAGAACAAAACGACAATCATGAACATTCTGCGCCATCTTGTCTGATGAAAGTTCCTACGTGCACATAAACTACAGTCATTCTGATTGACCACAGCCATTTTGTACTCTGTTGGTCACCTTCATTTCACCCTGTCCTCTAGCAGCCTTCTGACTCTCTGACCAAACCTGATATGTGTGCTGGGGGCTATAAACTATTTCCACGACAAACATCAACATCACCTGCTGCCTCAAACTCGTCTTTCCTCTCATCCCTGCACAAACAGGTTACAAATACCAAACAGACTCTTGCAAGCATGGTTTATTGCACTGCACACAGCAAGACTTGTTTTTTGCCAACAATGGGACCTGTTTTTATCAACAGAACGGACTCTTAGATCTGGCCGGTCTCACTTGTGTTTAGACCCTGAAGCAAGGTCCAGCTGCAATTAAATTGTCTGTTTTTGACCTGGGCGGGAGGAGAGTTAATGTTGGGCTTGTGTAACCATGTTGATGAAACAATGTTGGGCTTGTGTAACCATGCTGATGAAACAATGTCGGGCTTGTGTGACAACCTGCCCGGGGCGGAGACTCCAAGCTTGTAACCATGATAAATGAAACAAATACATTGTGTAAAACCTGTATAAAAGGAAGAGCCAAAAGCATTGCCAGTAGAACACCTCCCTGAAGACATCCTGGTGTCAGCAGTTGACGTGGTCTCCTCTAAGAGTAATAAACCTTTTTCTTGCCTTCCAGCTTCCAGCGCCTGCCTCGTTATTTTAGATAGCGAATCCAAAGTGGATTAAAGGTGACCTTGCGCCGGGCAGCATTGGGGATCTCAGGAGACTCGCTGCTTTTCACAGTAGTAACTTCAAAAGTACAGTTTGGGAATGGGAAAGGGCCTACTCTTTTGTGGAGGGCGCACTTCCCTCCCTAAACCCCTCCTTACTCCTCCCTTGTAGTAAACATTCCCCATTTCCCAGCCACTCCCCTCTGTCCCCCCCACATTTACTATAAAAAGGTTTACTCCTGGGTGTGGAGACCCTGTAGTCGGGCGGCGATCTGCTTACAGAAAAAGGCAGGAGAGGCGGAAGCAGAACCTCCGCAGGAAGGTTTGTGAATAGCATTTTTTACTACATTAGTAGTAGCACTACTGTAATACTACTAAACATACTACAAAATGCGTTTGTGAATAGGCCTCTACCGGATTTACTCTCATTTACATAAAAAACAAGGACAGAAATAAGTTTTCAGCGTAATTTAAATGGACACTGGCGGCAAATTATAAGAATGCAAAAGATAAAGGGCCTGATTTAGAGTTTGGCGGAAGGGATACTCGATCACAAACGTGACGGACATCCCGTCTGACGCGTTACAAGTGCCATTGCATATAATGCACTTGTAATATGACGCGCGGCATGTCCGTCAAATGTGGGACGAATGTCACATCCACCAAACTCCAAATCATGCCCAACGTCCCACCAGTATTGAAATTAAAATATAGGTTTTTTTTAAAATGACATCATAATGTTACGCAAAAGACACACAAAATATTTGAAGTCAACCTTAGCTCACTGGAGCAAGAAGGGACATTTCTCCCTCCCAAAAAATGTTGGAAGAAAAATAAAGGCCAAACTCTGAATTTGAGAGTATTATTCTCCAAAGATATTTGCTGTAATGCCATGTGTGTGTGTTTTTTGTGCAGTTGTGAAGGGAAACATAGGACAGATGATTTCAAAACCTTAGGATCTCTCCTACTTGCTGGGATCACTGTTTTCCATCACAGAAACCTGCCTGTGTGCCTACTAGAAGTTGTGTGCATGATACAAGGCACTGGGCGCACAGCAGGCATATATTTCTGCCACCGGAAAAACTGTGCCTTTCGTAGTCAGTGTGAACCACTGGGAGATATGTTAAAAAAATTAAAATTCCCATCTGAGAGAAATAAAATGAGTTTTAAATGCAGTGCCGGGACACAAGTGCACATCGATGTTCATCTGCCATTTATTAGACCAGCAAAGCGCCTGTGCCAGAAAAAAGATAGTGTGGTGCTTTGTGGTATTAGATGCCAGGGTTGCCATGGACTCCCCTGGCTTGTTGTTAGTTTCAGAAGCTCCCGGGTGCACCCCTGTCTCCAGGGTTGATGAGCCGGAGAGCATCTTTACATAGGAAATTGCATGCATTTCAGATTGCAAGGCAAACAAGTTATTTGTAAAAGCGGGTCAAGTCCCTTGGATTTTACGAATACAAATGCTTCCATTTTAAAACCTGAATGTACTTTAATGCATTTTGCTTCCGTGTGTTCTCTGCCTGTGTCTTTTTTGGTGTGTCATCGCCTCAGGCCACTGCTGTGGTGCTGGGCCAAGACCCAGGCAGGGGGGCCCCCCACTCTAGGGGAAGGTGCAGCAGGTGCAGTGTTCTTGGACCAGAGGCTGGCCCTGGTTCTGTGAGCTTGGTTTACCAGATTCATTGCTGCAACGTGAAAGCAAATCTATTAATGTTCTTCAGGGGCAGAAAGAATTCAGCCAGCACCCTCTGATAATGGTTGTCTCAAGCTCAGTACTGTACCGGTATAGCCAGTATTTTCATGTCAAGACCAGAAAAAACTTTGAGGAAAATGAAAAACAAAACCGTATTTCCCCCTCTTTTCAATTTAAACAAAAAAGCAAGTACAAGTCGAAAGCACTTCAGAAGTATTTCACATTGGTGTAAACTGATCTCACACGACGATAAAAGTAATCACAGACAATTGTCCCGTTATACAGAACACAGGATTTTACAGACTTTGTTACTCAAATAGCAGCTTCCGGACAATGGCTAATCTGAAACCATGAACAGGGAGTATTTCCTATGATAAAATTACCAGCCCTACTTCCGGCAGGCCTGTCTACAAGTGGATGTGCTGACGTCCTTGCCTCCACTGGGAGCTGGGCGATGCATCAGTGGTAGCAGAAAGAGAAGAGGGAGTGAGATGGAGGGCACCTCACTGTGGGAATCACGACTGCTGGTCTATTTGTGCAACGTGCATGTCACCCACTCAGAGCTGAACAGGGCCTACTCAGTCTCTCATGCTTCTGAGATCAAAACATATATAACCAGTGCATATAGTAACTTTTATATGCTGTCTATCTAGGGCTTTTCCATAGCACCACACAACATTTCACACCCACCTCAAAGCGCTTTATTATTCTCAAAGCACTATATACAAAACACATTATTAAAAGGGGTGAGGTGGGACCACATTAAGAGGAATGAAGGAGGATTTTGAGGGTAAAAAAAGAGCCATGTGAGGGACTGCGAGTGGATGGTAAAGATGTGAGGCCTTGAAGGAAGAAAAAGAGGAGGGGTGAGAAAGGCAAGAACAGAGACTAGTGGACACTGCTAGTAGTAGTGGGGAGAGGACGGAAGATGGGAATGAGGGAGGAGAGAGATGGAGAATGATTGAGGGGCTGATGTGAGAATAGTGAGGCGATGTTATCTAATACTGTGTATGGTCCTCCATCATGCATATTTTGTAGCCTTTTGAATGAGGTAAAAGTAGGGCAACATCTGGCTGACTTTGTTCACTAGGTCAGTGTGACATTCAGCAGTGGAGTCTGGCTTTATCATCTCCACATCCATGTCTCTTCAGCTGTCACTGTCACCATCCCAATCCCTGCCACACTCCTGGTCCGCTTCTCGATCCCACTCACTATCAAACTACTCAATCCCTGCCACACTCCCAGTCCCCTTCTCAATCCCACTCACTATCACACTTCTGGATCCCTGTCACACTTTCGGTTCTCTTCTCGATCCCACTCACTATCACACTTGTCAATCCCTGCCACACTCCTGTTCATCTGATCGTTCCCACTCTCTATCATACTTCTCAATCCCTGCCACACTCCTGTTCATCTGATCGATCCCACTCGCTATCATACTTCTCAAACCCTGCCACATTGCCAGTCGACTTCTCTCTCGACCCCACTCACTATCACGCTTCTTGATCCCTGCCACACTCCCAGACCTCTTCTTGTTTCCACTCACTATCCCACTTCTCAATACCTGCCACACTCTCGGTCCTCTTCTCGATCCCACTCGCTATCACACTTGTCAATCTCTGCCACACTCCAGGGCCACTTCTCTCTCAACCCCACTCACTATCACGCTTCTCAGTCCCTGCCACACTCCCAGTCCTCATTTCGATCCCACTTGCTATCACACATCTCAGTCCCTGCCTCACTCCCAGTCTTCTTCTTGATCCCACTTACTATCAGGCTTCTTGATTCCTGCCACACTCCCACTCCTCTTCTCAATCCCACTCACTATCAAGCTTCTCGATCCCTGCCACACTCCAAGTCCACTTCTCGATCCAACTCGCTATCACACTTCTTGATCCCTGTCACACTCCCCGTCCTCTTCTCGATCCCTCTCGCTATCACACTTCTCAATCCGTGCCACACTTCCGGTCCTTTCCTCAATTGCGCTCACTATCATGCTTCTCGGTCCCTTCCACACTCCTAGTCCTCTATCACACTTCTCGATTCCTGCCACACTTCTAGTCCTCTTCTCGATCCCACTCACCATCATGCTTCTCGATCCTGCCACACTCCCAGTCCTTTTCTCGATCCCACTCACTATCATGCTTATCGATCCTGCCACACTCCCAGTCCTCTTTTCGATCCCACTCACTATCACGCTTCTCGATCCTGCCACACTCCCAGTCCTCTTCTCGATCCCACTCACTATCACGCTTCTCGATCCTGCCACACTCCCAGTCCTCTTCTCGATCCCACTCACCATCATGCTTCTCGATCCTGCCACACTCCCAGTCCTTTTCTCGATCCCACTCACTATCACGCTTCTTGTTCCTGCCACACTCCCAGTCCTCTTCTTGATCCCACTCGCTATCACGCTCCTCGATCCCTGCCACACTACAGGTCCTCTTCTCGATCCCATTCACTATCACGCTTCTCGATCCTGACACACTCCCAGTCCTCTTCTCGATCCCACTCGCTATCACGCTTCTCGGTCCCTGCCACACTCCGGGTCCTCTTCTTGATCCCACTCACTATCAAGCTTCTCGATCGTGCCACACTCCCAGTCCTCTTCTCGATCCCACTCACTATCAGGCTTCTCGATCCTGCCACACTCCCAGTCCTCTTCTCGATCCCCCTCGCTATCACGCTTCTCGATCCCTGCCACACTCCTTGTCCTCTTCTCGATCACACTCATAATCACACTTCTCAATCCTTGCCACACTCCTGTTCTCTTCTCAATCCATCTCGCTATCACACTTCTCAATCCCTACCACACTTCCGGTCCTTTCCTCAATCGCCCTCACTATCATGCTTCTCGGTCCCTTCCACACTCCTAGTCCTCTATCACACTTCTCGATTCCTGCCACACTCCCAGTCCTCTTCTCGATCCCACTCACTATCACGCTTCTCGATCCTGCCACACTCCCATTCCTCTTCTCTATCCCACTCACTATCACGCCTCTCAAGCCTGCCACACTCCCAGTCCTCTTCTCGATCTCACTCACTATCGCGCTTCTCGATCCTGCCACACTCCCAGTCCTCTTCTTGATCTCACTCACTATCACGCTTCTTGATCCTGCCACACTCCCAGTCCTCTTCTCGATCACACTCACTATCACGCTTCTCGATCCTGCCACACTCCCAGTCCTCTTCTCGATCCCACTCACTATCACGCTTCTCGATCCTGTCACACTCCCAGTCCTCTTCTCAATCCCACTCACTATCATGCTTATCGATCTCTGCCACACCCCGGGTCCTCTTCTCAATCCCACTCACTATCATGCTTCTTGATCCTACCACACTCCCAGTCCTCTTCTCGATCCCACTCACTATCATGCTTCTTGATCCTGCCACACTCCCAGTCCTCTTCTCGATCCCACCCACTATCACGCTTCTCGATCCCTGCCACACTGCAGGTCCTCTTCTCGATCCCACTCACTATCATGCTTCTCGATCCTGCCACACTCCCAGTCCTCTTCTCGATTCCACTCACTATCACGCTTCTTGATCCTGCCACACTCCCAGTCCTCTTTTTGATCCCACTCACTATCACGCTTCTCAATCCCTGCCACACTCCTTGTCCTCTTCTCGATCACACTCATTATCACACTTCTTAATCCTTGCCACACTCCACATCCTCTTCTCGATCCCTCTCACTATCACACTTCTCAATCCCTGCCACACTTCCGGTCTTTCCTCAATCGCGCTCACTATCATGCTTCTCGGTCCCTTCCACACTCCTAGTCCTCTATCACCATTCTCGATTCCTGCCACACTTCTAGTCCTCTTCTCGATCCCACTCACTATTACACTTTTTAATCCCTGCATCACTCCCAGTCCTCATATCGATTCCACTCACTATCACACTTCTCAGTCCCTGCAGACTGCCAGTCCTCTTCTCCACCCCACTCACTATCATATTTCTCAATCCTTGCCTCACTACCAGTGCCGCTCACACTTCCTATTGCTGCCACTCACACGTCACAATTCTTGTCCGACATATTACACAAAGGTAGAGTCCTTGTGCCATTAAGGTTCAGTAAAAAGATGTTTTAGCATTTGCCTATATCTTTGGTCCGCATGCATGGATCGGTACCAAATTTGGCACAGGCATAGTATGACATACTCACATATCACATGGGTTCACATACTCAGGGAGCTGACATCTGCCTGACAACCACAAGCCACGACATGTTCAAAATAAGAAGCTCGACTCTACCAACTCAGCCATTCACTCTTCCGAGGTGGATCAACCGAGCACCATTTACCTGGGTGACAGTGGCACCTGTCATTTATAGTGCTTAGAAACAGTAAGAGTGTGGTAATAAGTGCTCTGTACAAAGCATAAGTGTGAATTACTAAGAATAAGCCTGAGACACAAGATATTTAAATACTTTTATAGAGTGAGGAGAAAAGAAGGTGAGCTCGTTTACTTATGCGCACATATTCCACTGAGGCGCCTAGAAGTCAGGATAAGGTTAGCACGTGCAGCAAACAGACAGAGGAAATAGCCGTGTATTTCTTCTCCCGGCGATCAAAGTCATCTATTGAAACTCTGCAAATGAAAGGGGGCGGGTGGGAGAGTGAGAAAGAGGGTGGAGAGTACGAGAAAGACAGAAAGGAAGGGGGACGACAGTAAGACAAGCAGAGGGGGGGGGCAGAGGTAGTGGGGGAAGACAGACACTTTCGAAGAAAGGGAGTGAGAAAGAGACATGCCACCTAAAAAAGACAGACACAGCAATGAAGAGAAAGAAAACGAGTAAGCATGTGAGAGAACGAAAGTGACAGAGCAGAGAGTGAGAACAGGAGAGGGAACAAGCAGGAGAAACAGAAAGCAAAAGAGAAATGAAAGTGTAAGGGGTACTTGAAGAGAAGTATGCACACATGCTTACGCTGCAAGGCTTACTAACACCGGAGATGGGACGACAGACTCCTAGAGGAAAAGCAAGTCCACATTAATTTGATTATTTCGTTTTGTATAGTGCTTACCATGCTCGGGCCACCAAAGCGCTCTCCATAGGAGCACTGTAATTACAGGCATAAAGTGCACAACAAACAAGTATTGGCAAAGCCAGTAGGTCTTGCCTAGGAGAGTTGTTGGCTTTGTCAATTTGTTTTTAGCCATGTTGTACAGTAGCACGGGGGCTGTGCAACATGCCTGGAAGTTTTTTTTAATTAAAAAAGTGCTATGATGCAGCAGCCCGCCGCACCACAGCAGCTTTTTTTGTGCAACATGTCTGAAAGTTTTGAGAAAAAAAAAAGCTGCAGGCCAGGCGAGACTTATTGGCTTTGCCAATATATATGCTTTTGTGCAGTTTTTGAATGCGCTGCAAGTCGACGTGTCCTCGTTTACTACAAATGGTGTATTGGCTTCCTGTGAAATAACAGCGGCCCCACAAGACCAAGAGCAGTGTGGCCCAATCTTTACTTGTGTTTCATTCAACAATAACAAGCAATAGGCGTAGCTCTGTCCAGCCGTGGCGAGAATAAACATGCAACGAGGCGGGAGGGGCAGGGGCGTACCACAAAGCAACTGACCCCGCCTATGCAAGAGCTATTGGCTTTGTCAATGTGTCTTAGCCATGTTGTACAGCAAGGACATTACGACTCACCCTCAAGTGACGCCTGTCACAAGAGCGCCAGGAGGGGTCTTGGAGTGGGAGGAGTCCTCTGTGCTCAACTCACTGATGACACACATCAACACAGGCGGAGGCGGCGACTGAGATAGAAGACAGACAAGGATTGCGCCGTCTTTTGTGTTCATCTCCTTTTGCCTAAGCCACCTTCTTTGTACAGAACATGCAAACCCTGCTTCTCAATCCCTTGTGCAATTACGGTAATTTTTATTTATTCTCCATGTTTGTAATTTGTTTTTTTATTGGCATATCTAAAGCGCTACAATACCTTTGGGTCAAGTTCGAGCTATTTGAAGCTGGGGGGAAAAAAAGTATGCAGGGCTGGTGACAGCAGCAAGAGGCATGCAATGGAGGGGTGGTGTATGAAAGCAGCAAGGGGCAAGCGACAGAGGGTGGTAGTTGGAAGCAGTCATGGGGCAAGCGATGTGCAAAAGAAGGTAGAAAAAAAAAAAACGCATGCAGTCACAAGGACTGCAAGCCGATCCGAAAAAAACTTCTCTGAAGCGCAGCGCAAGTAGCAGAAGGACTAAATTAAAAAGAATTAATTAGTACTTTGTCCATGCGCCAGAAATATCAAAAGAAGTGATGTCAGACATAAGTTTGCCAATAAGAAGGCAGCTAGAAAGATTGACACTCAAGCCTGCAAATGGTAAGTAATGGTGGGGCTCCAAGCCCTTTCCTGCATACAATGCCCCTTGCAGCAACTGCGCATGAACGCTATCAGGTGAGACGTAAAAACAGTGGAACAAATGTTCAAATGGACAGTGAGTGACATAATTCAAAGAAAAATGTAACAAGTATAATTAATTTGGTTCATATAGAATAAACTACGATCATGAGTAACTACGTTAAGGTAACTGAAAGCGCTACTTCAAGCACACCAACATGACTGCTACTTCCAATTGAAGGAATGTCACCAACACTGGCGGTGCCACTGTGAGTAAATGAAAGAAGTGAACTGCATCTCCCATAATGCCTTGGGAGAATGTGTGGTGATCTTCTTGCAGTGACCCCTCACCTTGATATACACAAAGGGAGTGCAGAAGTAGACACCTGGACAGGTAGAGCTTAAAAAAGCAATGCTCATAAGGGGGGTGAATAGGAAAGGAGGTGCATGGAAATAAACAGACTTCTTTATTAGCTAAAATCATCCATTGCAATACAAAACATTAAAAAGAGAAGTCAATACATCAACTGATATCACCCAAACATGCAGGTAAAACACAGACCAGACTATGTTATCAAAAAAGACCCATAAAACCCACAACCCACTTGGATAAAAAACACAAAAACAAGAAAGTGAAATGGTATAAGACATAAAACAGAAGCTGCATCCTAGGTGAACATTCTCACCCACTGGAGAATCCTAAACAACTAATGACCAAACATAGGGTCGGAAATCTCAGCTAGAGATCAAACAAGGACAACACAGGCGGATCTAGAAAGCAGAACAAAACTGACTTTTCTGTAATAAGAGCTACTTTTGTTCATTGAAAATCATTCTGAGCTACTAACATTATTAGTGCTGTAATAGTGACCACATCAAACAAGACTACATTTGTGGTTACCATGAGTAAGATTACCACCACTGATCATCTCACTTCACGAGGCAGGGTCGCCAGCAGTTATGTAAATGTTTTGTCACTTTGAAATTCGTCCACCTGGGTAATACATAACAGTGATAGCTGTAATGCCACTAGCACCAAGGTCATAGCGTTAGTTTTAAGTCCCCCATTCCACATGATTTATTACTAAAATAGCAGTTTTAAATATATTTTGGAAATGGAGCGATTTTTCTTCAAATATCAGCTTATGAGTTCTGAAAATATACTAATTTTTGTCTCAAGCATGCACTCTCAATTTTGGTGTAAATGTATTAGCACAACCAAAGCACAAGCTTCTAATTTAGTTGAGTAAACTGCACACAGGAGAACTACTTACAGGTAGCTAGAGAGCTACCAGTAGCTCACAAGCTACTCGTTGGAGAAGCCTGGTCTGCAGTGTGACCTGCATCTTAGAGAAAATGAGGCAAGCGTCCTCCAACTGGGCCGCAAATACAAGGAAACAAGGGACACATCCTGTGGGGAACCCTCCCCATTACCAGAAGATGGGAGACCAGGTCAAGGTGTACCTGCCAGCCTGTGGCATCATAAGGGCCTGAAAAACTCACAGGAAACAAGGGACACATCCTGTGGGGAACCCTCCTCATGGAAGACCAGAAGATGGGAGACCAGGTCAAGGGATACCTGCCAGCCTGTGGCATCATAAGGGCCTGAAAAACTCACAGGAAACAAGGGACACATCCTGTGGGGAACCCTCCCCATTGAAGACCAGAAGATGGGAGACCAGGTCAAGGTGTACCTGCCAGCCTGTGGCATCATAAGGGCCTGAAAAACTCACAGGAAACAAGGGACACATCCTGTGGGGAACCCTCCTCATGGAAGACCAGAAGATGGGAGACCAGGTCAAGGGGTACCTGCCAGCCTGTGGCATCATAAGGGCCTGAAAAACTCACAGGAAACAAGGGACACATCCTGTGGGGAACCCTCCCCATTGAAGACCAGAAGATGGGAGACCAGGTCAAGGTGTACCTGCCAGCCTGTGGCATCATAAGGGCCTGAAAAACTCACAGGAAACAAGGGACACATCCTGTGGGGAACCCTCCTCATGGAAGACCAGAAGATGGGAGACCAGGTCAAGGTGTACCTGCCAGCCTGTGGCATCATAAGGGCCTGAAAAACTCACAGGAAACAAGGGACACATCCTGTGGGGAACCCTCCTCATGGAAGACCAGAAGATGGGAGACCAGGTCAAGGGATACCTGCCAGCCTGTGGCATCATAAGGGCCTGAAAAACTCACAGGAAACAAGGGACACATCCTGTGGGGAACCCTCCTCATGGAAGACCAGAAGATGGGAGACCAGGTCAAGGGATACCTGCCAGCCTGTGGCATCATAAGGGCCTGAAAAACTCACAGGAAACAAGGGACACATCCTGTGGGGAACCCTCCTCATGGAAGACCAGAAGATGGGAGACCAGGTCAAGGGGTACCTGCCAGCCTGTGGCATCATAAGGGCCTGAAAAACTCACAGGAAACAAGGGACACATCCTGTGGGGAACCCTCCTCATGGAAGACCAGAAGATGGGAGACCAGGTCAAGGGATACCTGCCAGCCTGTGGCATCATAAGGGCCTGAAAAACTTACAGGAAACAAGGGACACATCCTGTGGGGAACCCTCCTCATGAAAGACCAGAAGATGGGAGACCAGGTCAAGGGATACCTGCCAGCCTGTGGCATCATAAGGGCCTGAAAAACTCACAGGAAACAAGGGACACATCCTGTGGGGAACCCTCCTCATGGAAGACCAGAAGATGGGAGACCAGGTCAAGGTGTACCTGCCAGCCTGTGGCATCATAAGGGCCTGAAAAACTCACAGGAAACAAGGGACACATCCTGTGGGGAACCCTCCTCATGGAAGACCAGAAGATGGGAGACCAGGTCAAGGTGTACCTGCCAGCCTGTGGCATCATAAGGGCCTGAAAAACTCACAGGAAACAAGGGACACATCCTGTGGGGAACCCTCCTCATGGAAGACCAGAAGATGGGAGACCAGGTCAAGGGATACCTGCCAGCCTGTGGCATCATAAGGGCCTGAAAAACTCACAGGAAACAAGGGACACATCCTGTGGGGAACCCTCCTCATTGAAGACCAGAAGATGGGAGACCAGGTCAAGGTGTACCTGCCAGCCTGTGGCATCATAAGGGCCTGAAAAACTCACAGGAAACAAGGGACACATCCTGTGGGGAACCCTCCCCATTGAAGACCAGAAGATGGGAGACCAGGTCAAGGGGTACCTGCCAGCCTGTGGCATCATAAGGGCCTGAAAAACTCACAGGAAACAAGGGACACATCCTGTGGGGAACCCTCCCCATTGAAGACCAGAAGATGGGAGACCAGGTCAAGGTGTACCTGCCAGCCTGTGGCATCATAAGGGCCTGAAAAACTCACAGGAAACAAGGGACACATCCTGTGGGGAACCCTCCTCATGGAAGACCAGAAGATGGGAGACCAGGTCAAGGGGTACCTGCCAGCCTGTGGCATCATAAGGGCCTGAAAAACTCACAGGAAACAAGGGACACATCCTGTGGGGAACCCTCCTCATGGAAGACCAGAAGATGGGAGACCAGGTCAAGGTGTACCTGCCAGCCTGTGGCATCATAAGGGCCTGAAAAACTCACAGGAAACAAGGGACACATCCTGTGGGGAACCCTCCTCATGGAAGACCAGAAGATGGGAGACCAGGTCAAGGTGTACCTGCCAGCCTGTGGCATCATAAGGGCCTGAAAAACTCACAGGAAACAAGGGACACATCCTGTGGGGAACCCTCCTCATGGAAGACCAGAAGATGGGAGACCAGGTCAAGGGGTACCTGCCAGCCTGTGGCATCATAAGGGCCTGAAAAACTCACAGGAAACAAGGGACACATCCTGTGGGGAACCCTCCTCATGGAAGACCAGAAGATGGGAGACCAGGTCAAGGTGTACCTGCCAGCCTGTGGCATCATAAGGGCCTGAAAAACTCACAGGAAACAAGGGACACATCCTGTGGGGAACCCTCCTCATGGAAGACCAGAAGATGGGAGACCAGGTCAAGGGGTACCTGCCAGCCTGTGGCATCATAAGGGCCTGAAAAACTCACAGGAAACAAGGGACACATCCTGTGGGGAACCCTCCTCATGGAAGACCAGAAGATGGGAGACCAGGTCAAGGTGTACCTGCCAGCCTGTGGCATCATAAGGGCCTGAAAAACTCACAGGAAACAAGGGACACATCCTGTGGGGAACCCTCCTCATGGAAGACCAGAAGATGGGAGACCAGGTCAAGGTGTACCTGCCAGCCTGTGGCATCATAAGGGCCTGAAAAACTCACAGGAAACAAGGGACACATCCTGTGGGGAACCCTCCTCATGGAAGACCAGAAGATGGGAGACCAGGTCAAGGTGTACCTGCCAGCCTGTGGCATCATAAGGGCCTGAAAAACTCACAGGAAACAAGGGACACATCCTGTGGGGAACCCTCCTCATGGAAGACCAGAAGATGGGAGACCAGGTCAAGGGATACCTGCCAGCCTGTGGCATCATAAGGGCCTGAAAAACTCACAGGAAACAAGGGACACATCCTGTGGGGAACCCTCCTCATGGAAGACCAGAAGATGGGAGACCAGGTCAAGGTGTACCTGCCAGCCTGTGGCATCATAAGGGCCTGAAAAACTCACAGGAAACAAGGGACACATCCTGTGGGGAACCCTCCTCATGGAAGACCAGAAGATGGGAGACCAGGTCAAGGTGTACCTGCCAGCCTGTGGCATCATAAGGGCCTGAAAAACTCACAGGAAACAAGGGACACATCCTGTGGGGAACCCTCCTCATGGAAGACCAGAAGATGGGAGACCAGGTCAAGGTGTACCTGCCAGCCTGTGGCATCATAAGGGCCTGAAAAACTCACAGGAAACAAGGGACACATCCTGTGGGGAACCCTCCTCATGGAAGACCAGAAGATGGGAGACCAGGTCAAGGTGTACCTGCCAGCCTGTGGCATCATAAGGGCCTGAAAAACTCACAGGAAACAAGGGACACATCCTGTGGGGAACCCTCCTCATGGAAGACCAGAAGATGGGAGACCAGGTCAAGGTGTACCTGCCAGCCTGTGGCATCATAAGGGCCTGAAAAACTCACAGGAAACAAGGGACACATCCTGTGGGGAACCCTCCTCATGGAAGACCAGAAGATGGGAGACCAGGTCAAGGTGTACCTGCCAGCCTGTGGCATCATAAGGGCCTGAAAAACTCACAGGAAACAAGGGACACATCCTGTGGGGAACCCTCCTCATGGAAGACCAGAAGATGGGAGACCAGGTCAAGGTGTACCTGCCAGCCTGTGGCATCATAAGGGCCTGAAAAACTCACAGGAAACAAGGGACACATCCTGTGGGGAACCCTCCTCATGGAAGACCAGAAGATGGGAGACCAGGTCAAGGTGTACCTGCCAGCCTGTGGCATCATAAGGGCCTGAAAAACTCACAGGAAACAAGGGACACATCCTGTGGGGAACCCTCCTCATGGAAGACCAGAAGATGGGAGACCAGGTCAAGGGGTACCTGCCAGCCTGTGGCATCATAAGGGCCTGAAAAACTCACAGGAAACAAGGGACACATCCTGTGGGGAACCCTCCTCATGGAAGACCAGAAGATGGGAGACCAGGTCAAGGGGTACCTGCCAGCCTGTGGCATCATAAGGGCCTGAAAAACTCACAGGAAACAAGGGACACATCCTGTGGGGAACCCTCCTCATGGAAGACCAGAAGATGGGAGACCAGGTCAAGGGGTACCTGCCAGCCTGTGGCATCATAAGGGCCTGAAAAACTCACAGGAAACAAGGGACACATCCTGTGGGGAACCCTCCTCATGGAAGACCAGAAGATGGGAGACCAGGTCAAGGGGTACCTGCCAGCCTGTGGCATCATAAGGGCCTGAAAAACTCACAGGAAACAAGGGACACATCCTGTGGGGAACCCTCCTCATGGAAGACCAGAAGATGGGAGACCAGGTCAAGGGGTACCTGCCAGCCTGTGGCATCATAAGGGCCTGAAAAACTCACAGGAAACAAGGGACACATCCTGTGGGGAACCCTCCTCATGGAAGACCAGAAGATGGGAGACCAGGTCAAGGGGTACCTGCCAGCCTGTGGCATCATAAGGGCCTGAAAAACTCACAGGAAACAAGGGACACATCCTGTGGGGAACCCTCCTCATGGAAGACCAGAAGATGGGAGACCAGGTCAAGGGGTACCTGCCAGCCTGTGGCATCATAAGGGCCTGAAAAACTCACAGGAAACAAGGGACACATCCTGTGGGGAACCCTCCTCATGGAAGACCAGAAGATGGGAGACCAGGTCAAGGGGTACCTGCCAGCCTGTGGCATCATAAGGGCCTGAAAAACTCACAGGAAACAAGGGACACATCCTGTGGGGAACCCTCCTCATGGAAGACCAGAAGATGGGAGACCAGGTCAAGGGGTACCTGCCAGCCTGTGGCATCATAAGGGCCTGAAAAACTCACAGGAAACAAGGGACACATCCTGTGGGGAACCCTCCTCATGGAAGACCAGAAGATGGGAGACCAGGTCAAGGTGTACCTGCCAGCCTGTGGCATCATAAGGGCCTGAAAAACTCACAGGAAACAAGGGACACATCCTGTGGGGAACCCTCCTCATGGAAGACCAGAAGATGGGAGACCAGGTCAAGGTGTACCTGCCAGCCTGTGGCATCATAAGGGCCTGAAAAACTCACAGGAAACAAGGGACACATCCTGTGGGGAACCCTCCTCATGGAAGACCAGAAGATGGGAGACCAGGTCAAGGTGTACCTGCCAGCCTGTGGCATCATAAGGGCCTGAAAAACTCACAGGAAACAAGGGACACATCCTGTGGGGAACCCTCCTCATGGAAGACCAGAAGATGGGAGACCAGGTCAAGGTGTACCTGCCAGCCTGTGGCATCATAAGGGCCTGAAAAACTCACAGGAAACAAGGGACACATCCTGTGGGGAACCCTCCTCATGGAAGACCAGAAGATGGGAGACCAGGTCAAGGTGTACCTGCCAGCCTGTGGCATCATAAGGGCCTGAAAAACTCACAGGAAACAAGGGACACATCCTGTGGGGAACCCTCCTCATGGAAGACCAGAAGATGGGAGACCAGGTCAAGGTGTACCTGCCAGCCTGTGGCATCATAAGGGCCTGAAAAACTCACAGGAAACAAGGGACACATCCTGTGGGGAACCCTCCTCATGGAAGACCAGAAGATGGGAGACCAGGTCAAGGTGTACCTGCCAGCCTGTGGCATCATAAGGGCCTGAAAAACTCACAGGAAACAAGGGACACATCCTGTGGGGAACCCTCCTCATGGAAGACCAGAAGATGGGAGACCAGGTCAAGGGGTACCTGCCAGCCTGTGGCATCATAAGGGCCTGAAAAACTCACAGGAAACAAGGGACACATCCTGTGGGGAACCCTCCTCATGGAAGACCAGAAGATGGGAGACCAGGTCAAGGGGTACCTGCCAGCCTGTGGCATCATAAGGGCCTGAAAAACTCACAGGAAACAAGGGACACATCCTGTGGGGAACCCTCCTCATGGAAGACCAGAAGATGGGAGACCAGGTCAAGGGGTACCTGCCAGCCTGTGGCATCATAAGGGCCTGAAAAACTCACAGGAAACAAGGGACACATCCTGTGGGGAACCCTCCTCATGGAAGACCAGAAGATGGGAGACCAGGTCAAGGGGTACCTGCCAGCCTGTGGCATCATAAGGGCCTGAAAAACTCACAGGAAACAAGGGACACATCCTGTGGGGAACCCTCCTCATGGAAGACCAGAAGATGGGAGACCAGGTCAAGGGGTACCTGCCAGCCTGTGGCATCATAAGGGCCTGAAAAACTCACAGGAAACAAGGGACACATCCTGTGGGGAACCCTCCTCATGGAAGACCAGAAGATGGGAGACCAGGTCAAGGGGTACCTGCCAGCCTGTGGCATCATAAGGGCCTGAAAAACTCACAGGAAACAAGGGACACATCCTGTGGGGAACCCTCCTCATGGAAGACCAGAAGATGGGAGACCAGGTCAAGGGGTACCTGCCAGCCTGTGGCATCATAAGGGCCTGAAAAACTCACAGGAAACAAGGGACACATCCTGTGGGGAACCCTCCTCATGGAAGACCAGAAGATGGGAGACCAGGTCAAGGGGTACCTGCCAGCCTGTGGCATCATAAGGGCCTGAAAAACTCACAGGAAACAAGGGACACATCCTGTGGGGAACCCTCCTCATGGAAGACCAGAAGATGGGAGACCAGGTCAAGGGGTACCTGCCAGCCTGTGGCATCATAAGGGCCTGAAAAACTCACAGGAAACAAGGGACACATCCTGTGGGGAACCCTCCTCATGGAAGACCAGAAGATGGGAGACCAGGTCAAGGTGTACCTGCCAGCCTGTGGCATCATAAGGGCCTGAAAAACTCACAGGAAACAAGGGACACATCCTGTGGGGAACCCTCCTCATGGAAGACCAGAAGATGGGAGACCAGGTCAAGGTGTACCTGCCAGCCTGTGGCATCATAAGGGCCTGAAAAACTCACAGGAAACAAGGGACACATCCTGTGGGGAACCCTCCTCATGGAAGACCAGAAGATGGGAGACCAGGTCAAGGGGTACCTGCCAGCCTGTGGCATCATAAGGGCCTGAAAAACTCACAGGAAACAAGGGACACATCCTGTGGGGAACCCTCCTCATGGAAGACCAGAAGATGGGAGACCAGGTCAAGGGGTACCTGCCAGCCTGTGGCATCATAAGGGCCTGAAAAACTCACAGGAAACAAGGGACACATCCTGTGGGGAACCCTCCTCATGGAAGACCAGAAGATGGGAGACCAGGTCAAGGGATACCTGCCAGCCTGTGGCATCATAAGGGCCTGAAAAACTCACAGGAAACAAGGGACACATCCTGTGGGGAACCCTCCTCATGGAAGACCAGAAGATGGGAGACCAGGTCAAGGGATACCTGCCAGCCTGTGGCATCATAAGGGCCTGAAAAACTCACAGGAAACAAGGGACACATCCTGTGGGGAACCCTCCTCATGGAAGACCAGAAGATGGGAGACCAGGTCAAGGGGTACCTGCCAGCCTGTGGCATCATAAGGGCCTGAAAAACTCACAGGAAACAAGGGACACATCCTGTGGGGAACCCTCCTCATGGAAGACCAGAAGATGGGAGACCAGGTCAAGGGGTACCTGCCAGCCTGTGGCATCATAAGGGCCTGAAAAACTCACAGGAAACAAGGGACACATCCTGTGGGGAACCCTCCTCATGGAAGACCAGAAGATGGGAGACCAGGTCAAGGGGTACCTGCCAGCCTGTGGCATCATAAGGGCCTGAAAAACTCACAGGAAACAAGGGACACATCCTGTGGGGAACCCTCCTCATGGAAGACCAGAAGATGGGAGACCAGGTCAAGGGGTACCTGCCAGCCTGTGGCATCATAAGGGCCTGAAAAACTCACAGGAAACAAGGGACACATCCTGTGGGGAACCCTCCTCATGGAAGACCAGAAGATGGGAGACCAGGTCAAGGGGTACCTGCCAGCCTGTGGCATCATAAGGGCCTGAAAAACTCACAGGAAACAAGGGACACATCCTGTGGGGAACCCTCCTCATGGAAGACCAGAAGATGGGAGACCAGGTCAAGGGGTACCTGCCAGCCTGTGGCATCATAAGGGCCTGAAAAACTCACAGGAAACAAGGGACACATCCTGTGGGGAACCCTCCTCATGGAAGACCAGAAGATGGGAGACCAGGTCAAGGGGTACCTGCCAGCCTGTGGCATCATAAGGGCCTGAAAAACTCACAGGAAACAAGGGACACATCCTGTGGGGAACCCTCCTCATGGAAGACCAGAAGATGGGAGACCAGGTCAAGGGGTACCTGCCAGCCTGTGGCATCATAAGGGCCTGAAAAACTCACAGGAAACAAGGGACACATCCTGTGGGGAACCCTCCTCATGGAAGACCAGAAGATGGGAGACCAGGTCAAGGGATACCTGCCAGCCTGTGGCATCATAAGGGCCTGAAAAACTCACAGGAAACAAGGGACACATCCTGTGGGGAACCCTCCTCATGGAAGACCAGAAGATGGGAGACCAGGTCAAGGGGTACCTGCCAGCCTGTGGCATCATAAGGGCCTGAAAAACTCACAGGAAACAAGGGACACATCCTGTGGGGAACCCTCCTCATGGAAGACCAGAAGATGGGAGACCAGGTCAAGGGGTACCTGCCAGCCTGTGGCATCATAAGGGCCTGAAAAACTCACAGGAAACAAGGGACACATCCTGTGGGGAACCCTCCTCATGGAAGACCAGAAGATGGGAGACCAGGTCAAGGGGTACCTGCCAGCCTGTGGCATCATAAGGGCCTGAAAAACTCACAGGAAACAAGGGACACATCCTGTGGGGAACCCTCCTCATGGAAGACCAGAAGATGGGAGACCAGGTCAAGGGGTACCTGCCAGCCTGTGGCATCATAAGGGCCTGAAAAACTCACAGGAAACAAGGGACACATCCTGTGGGGAACCCTCCTCATGGAAGACCAGAAGATGGGAGACCAGGTCAAGGGGTACCTGCCAGCCTGTGGCATCATAAGGGCCTGAAAAACTCACAGGAAACAAGGGACACATCCTGTGGGGAACCCTCCTCATGGAAGACCAGAAGATGGGAGACCAGGTCAAGGTGTACCTGCCAGCCTGTGGCATCATAAGGGCCTGAAAAACTCACAGGAAACAAGGGACACATCCTGTGGGGAACCCTCCTCATGGAAGACCAGAAGATGGGAGACCAGGTCAAGGTGTACCTGCCAGCCTGTGGCATCATAAGGGCCTGAAAAACTCACAGGAAACAAGGGACACATCCTGTGGGGAACCCTCCTCATGGAAGACCAGAAGATGGGAGACCAGGTCAAGGGGTACCTGCCAGCCTGTGGCATCATAAGGGCCTGAAAAACTCACAGGAAACAAGGGACACATCCTGTGGGGAACCCTCCTCATGGAAGACCAGAAGATGGGAGACCAGGTCAAGGGGTACCTGCCAGCCTGTGGCATCATAAGGGCCTGAAAAACTCACAGGAAACAAGGGACACATCCTGTGGGGAACCCTCCTCATGGAAGACCAGAAGATGGGAGACCAGGTCAAGGGGTACCTGCCAGCCTGTGGCATCATAAGGGCCTGAAAAACTCACAGGAAACAAGGGACACATCCTGTGGGGAACCCTCCTCATGGAAGACCAGAAGATGGGAGACCAGGTCAAGGGGTACCTGCCAGCCTGTGGCATCATAAGGGCCTGAAAAACTCACAGGACACAAGGGACACATCCTGTGGGGAACCCTCCTCATGGAAGACCAGAAGATGGGAGACCAGGTCAAGGGGTACCTGCCAGCCTGTGGCATCATAAGGGCCTGAAAAACTCACAGGAAACAAGGGACACATCCTGTGGGGAACCCTCCTCATGGAAGACCAGAAGATGGGAGACCAGGTCAAGGGGTACCTGCCAGCCTGTGGCATCATAAGGGCCTGAAAAACTCACAGGAAACAAGGGACACATCCTGTGGGGAACCCTCCTCATGGAAGACCAGAAGATGGGAGACCAGGTCAAGGGGTACCTGCCAGCCTGTGGCATCATAAGGGCCTGAAAAACTCACAGGAAACAAGGGACACATCCTGTGGGGAACCCTCCTCATGGAAGACCAGAAGATGGGAGACCAGGTCAAGGGGTACCTGCCAGCCTGTGGCATCATAAGGGCCTGAAAAACTCACAGGAAACAAGGGACACATCCTGTGGGGAACCCTCCTCATGGAAGACCAGAAGATGGGAGACCAGGTCAAGGGGTACCTGCCAGCCTGTGGCATCATAAGGGCCTGAAAAACTCACAGGAAACAAGGGACACATCCTGTGGGGAACCCTCCTCATGGAAGACCAGAAGATGGGAGACCAGGTCAAGGGGTACCTGCCAGCCTGTGGCATCATAAGGGCCTGAAAAACTCACAGGAAACAAGGGACACATCCTGTGGGGAACCCTCCTCATGGAAGACCAGAAGATGGGAGACCAGGTCAAGGGGTACCTGCCAGCCTGTGGCATCATAAGGGCCTGAAAAACTCACAGGAAACAAGGGACACATCCTGTGGGGAACCCTCCTCATGGAAGACCAGAAGATGGGAGACCAGGTCAAGGGGTACCTGCCAGCCTGTGGCATCATAAGGGCCTGAAAAACTCACAGGAAACAAGGGACACATCCTGTGGGGAACCCTCCTCATGGAAGACCAGAAGATGGGAGACCAGGTCAAGGGGTACCTGCCAGCCTGTGGCATCATAAGGGCCTGAAAAACTCACAGGAAACAAGGGACACATCCTGTGGGGAACCCTCCTCATGGAAGACCAGAAGATGGGAGACCAGGTCAAGGGGTACCTGCCAGCCTGTGGCATCATAAGGGCCTGAAAAACTCACAGGAAACAAGGGACACATCCTGTGGGGAACCCTCCTCATGGAAGACCAGAAGATGGGAGACCAGGTCAAGGGGTACCTGCCAGCCTGTGGCATCATAAGGGCCTGAAAAACTCACAGGAAACAAGGGACACATCCTGTGGGGAACCCTCCTCATGGAAGACCAGAAGATGGGAGACCAGGTCAAGGGGTACCTGCCAGCCTGTGGCATCATAAGGGCCTGAAAAACTCACAGGAAACAAGGGACACATCCTGTGGGGAACCCTCCTCATGGAAGACCAGAAGATGGGAGACCAGGTCAAGGGGTACCTGCCAGCCTGTGGCATCATAAGGGCCTGAAAAACTCACAGGAAACAAGGGACACATCCTGTGGGGAACCCTCCTCATGGAAGACCAGAAGATGGGAGACCAGGTCAAGGGTGTACCTGCCAGCCTGTGGCATCATAAGGGCCTGAAAAACTCACAGGAAACAAGGGACACATCCTGTGGGGAACCCTCCTCATGGAAGACCAGAAGATGGGAGACCAGGTCAAGGTGTACCTGCCAGCCTGTGGCATCATAAGGGCCTGAAAAACTCACAGGAAACAAGGGACACATCCTGTGGGGAACCCTCCTCATGGAAGACCAGAAGATGGGAGACCAGGTCAAGGTGTACCTGCCAGCCTGTGGCATCATAAGGGCCTGAAAAACTCACAGGAAACAAGGGACACATCCTGTGGGGAACCCTCCTCATGGAAGACCAGAAGATGGGAGACCAGGTCAAGGTGTACCTGCCAGCCTGTGGCATCATAAGGGCCTGAAAAACTCACAGGAAACAAGGGACACATCCTGTGGGGAACCCTCCTCATGGAAGACCAGAAGATGGGAGACCAGGTCAAGGTGTACCTGCCAGCCTGTGGCATCATAAGGGCCTGAAAAACTCACAGGAAACAAGGGACACATCCTGTGGGGAACCCTCCTCATGGAAGACCAGAAGATGGGAGACCAGGTCAAGGTGTACCTGCCAGCCTGTGGCATCATAAGGGCCTGAAAAACTCACAGGAAACAAGGGACACATCCTGTGGGGAACCCTCCTCATGGAAGACCAGAAGATGGGAGACCAGGTCAAGGTGTACCTGCCAGCCTGTGGCATCATAAGGGCCTGAAAAACTCACAGGAAACAAGGGACACATCCTGTGGGGAACCCTCCTCATGGAAGACCAGAAGATGGGAGACCAGGTCAAGGTGTACCTGCCAGCCTGTGGCATCATAAGGGCCTGAAAAACTCACAGGAAACAAGGGACACATCCTGTGGGGAACCCTCCTCATGGAAGACCAGAAGATGGGAGACCAGGTCAAGGGGTACCTGCCAGCCTGTGGCATCATAAGGGCCTGAAAAACTCACAGGAAACAAGGGACACATCCTGTGGGGAACCCTCCTCATGGAAGACCAGAAGATGGGAGACCAGGTCAAGGGGTACCTGCCAGCCTGTGGCATCATAAGGGCCTGAAAAACTCACAGGAAACAAGGGACACATCCTGTGGGGAACCCTCCTCATGGAAGACCAGAAGATGGGAGACCAGGTCAAGGGATACCTGCCAGCCTGTGGCATCATAAGGGCCTGAAAAACTCACAGGAAACAAGGGACACATCCTGTGGGGAACCCTCCTCATGGAAGACCAGAAGATGGGAGACCAGGTCAAGGGGTACCTGCCAGCCTGTGGCATCATAAGGGCCTGAAAAACTCACAGGAAACAAGGGACACATCCTGTGGGGAACCCTCCTCATGGAAGACCAGAAGATGGGAGACCAGGTCAAGGGGTACCTGCCAGCCTGTGGCATCATAAGGGCCTGAAAAACTCACAGGAAACAAGGGACACATCCTGTGGGGAACCCTCCTCATGGAAGACCAGAAGATGGGAGACCAGGTCAAGGGGTACCTGCCAGCCTGTGGCATCATAAGGGCCTGAAAAACTCACAGGAAACAAGGGACACATCCTGTGGGGAACCCTCCTCATGGAAGACCAGAAGATGGGAGACCAGGTCAAGGGGTACCTGCCAGCCTGTGGCATCATAAGGGCCTGAAAAACTCACAGGAAACAAGGGACACATCCTGTGGGGAACCCTCCTCATGGAAGACCAGAAGATGGGAGACCAGGTCAAGGTGTACCTGCCAGCCTGTGGCATCATAAGGGCCTGAAAAACTCACAGGAAACAAGGGACACATCCTGTGGGGAACCCTCCTCATGGAAGACCAGAAGATGGGAGACCAGGTCAAGGTGTACCTGCCAGCCTGTGGCATCATAAGGGCCTGAAAAACTCACAGGAAACAAGGGACACATCCTGTGGGGAACCCTCCTCATGGAAGACCAGAAGATGGGAGACCAGGTCAAGGTGTACCTGCCAGCCTGTGGCATCATAAGGGCCTGAAAAACTCACAGGAAACAAGGGACACATCCTGTGGGGAACCCTCCTCATGGAAGACCAGAAGATGGGAGACCAGGTCAAGGTGTACCTGCCAGCCTGTGGCATCATAAGGGCCTGAAAAACTCACAGGAAACAAGGGACACATCCTGTGGGGAACCCTCCTCATGGAAGACCAGAAGATGGGAGACCAGGTCAAGGTGTACCTGCCAGCCTGTGGCATCATAAGGGCCTGAAAAACTCACAGGAAACAAGGGACACATCCTGTGGGGAACCCTCCTCATGGAAGACCAGAAGATGGGAGACCAGGTCAAGGTGTACCTGCCAGCCTGTGGCATCATAAGGGCCTGAAAAACTCACAGGAAACAAGGGACACATCCTGTGGGGAACCCTCCTCATGGAAGACCAGAAGATGGGAGACCAGGTCAAGGTGTACCTGCCAGCCTGTGGCATCATAAGGGCCTGAAAAACTCACAGGAAACAAGGGACACATCCTGTGGGGAACCCTCCTCATGGAAGACCAGAAGATGGGAGACCAGGTCAAGGTGTACCTGCCAGCCTGTGGCATCATAAGGGCCTGAAAAACTCACAGGAAACAAGGGACACATCCTGTGGGGAACCCTCCTCATGGAAGACCAGAAGATGGGAGACCAGGTCAAGGTGTACCTGCCAGCCTGTGGCATCATAAGGGCCTGAAAAACTCACAGGAAACAAGGGACACATCCTGTGGGGAACCCTCCTCATGGAAGACCAGAAGATGGGAGACCAGGTCAAGGGATACCTGCCAGCCTGTGGCATCATAAGGGCCTGAAAAACTCACAGGAAACAAGGGACACATCCTGTGGGGAACCCTCCTCATGGAAGACCAGAAGATGGGAGACCAGGTCAAGGGGTACCTGCCAGCCTGTGGCATCATAAGGGCCTGAAAAACTCACAGGAAACAAGGGACACATCCTGTGGGGAACCCTCCTCATGGAAGACCAGAAGATGGGAGACCAGGTCAAGGTGATACCTGCCAGCCTGTGGCATCATAAGGGCCTGAAAAACTCACAGGAAACAAGGGACACATCCTGTGGGGAACCCTCCTCATGGAAGACCAGAAGATGGGAGACCAGGTCAAGGGGTACCTGCCAGCCTGTGGCATCATAAGGGCCTGAAAAACTCACAGGAAACAAGGGACACATCCTGTGGGGAACCCTCCTCATGGAAGACCAGAAGATGGGAGACCAGGTCAAGGGGTACCTGCCAGCCTGTGGCATCATAAGGGCCTGAAAAACTCACAGGAAACAAGGGACACATCCTGTGGGGAACCCTCCTCATGGAAGACCAGAAGATGGGAGACCAGGTCAAGGGGTACCTGCCAGCCTGTGGCATCATAAGGGCCTGAAAAACTCACAGGAAACAAGGGACACATCCTGTGGGGAACCCTCCTCATGGAAGACCAGAAGATGGGAGACCAGGTCAAGGGGTACCTGCCAGCCTGTGGCATCATAAGGGCCTGAAAAACTCACAGGAAACAAGGGACACATCCTGTGGGGAACCCTCCTCATGGAAGACCAGAAGATGGGAGACCAGGTCAAGGTGTACCTGCCAGCCTGTGGCATCATAAGGGCCTGAAAAACTCACAGGAAACAAGGGACACATCCTGTGGGGAACCCTCCTCATGGAAGACCAGAAGATGGGAGACCAGGTCAAGGTGTACCTGCCAGCCTGTGGCATCATAAGGGCCTGAAAAACTCACAGGAAACAAGGGACACATCCTGTGGGGAACCCTCCTCATGGAAGACCAGAAGATGGGAGACCAGGTCAAGGTGTACCTGCCAGCCTGTGGCATCATAAGGGCCTGAAAAACTCACAGGAAACAAGGGACACATCCTGTGGGGAACCCTCCTCATGGAAGACCAGAAGATGGGAGACCAGGTCAAGGGATACCTGCCAGCCTGTGGCATCATAAGGGCCTGAAAAACTCACAGGAAACAAGGGACACATCCTGTGGGGAACCCTCCTCATGGAAGACCAGAAGATGGGAGACCAGGTCAAGGTGTACCTGCCAGCCTGTGGCATCATAAGGGCCTGAAAAACTCACAGGAAACAAGGGACACATCCTGTGGGGAACCCTCCTCATGGAAGACCAGAAGATGGGAGACCAGGTCAAGGTGTACCTGCCAGCCTGTGGCATCATAAGGGCCTGAAAAACTCACAGGAAACAAGGGACACATCCTGTGGGGAACCCTCCTCATGGAAGACCAGAAGATGGGAGACCAGGTCAAGGTGTACCTGCCAGCCTGTGGCATCATAAGGGCCTGAAAAACTCACAGGAAACAAGGGACACATCCTGTGGGGAACCCTCCTCATGGAAGACCAGAAGATGGGAGACCAGGTCAAGGTGTACCTGCCAGCCTGTGGCATCATAAGGGCCTGAAAAACTCACAGGAAACAAGGGACACATCCTGTGGGGAACCCTCCTCATGGAAGACCAGAAGATGGGAGACCAGGTCAAGGTGTACCTGCCAGCCTGTGGCATCATAAGGGCCTGAAAAACTCACAGGAAACAAGGGACACATCCTGTGGGGAACCCTCCTCATGGAAGACCAGAAGATGGGAGACCAGGTCAAGGTGTACCTGCCAGCCTGTGGCATCATAAGGGCCTGAAAAACTCACAGGAAACAAGGGACACATCCTGTGGGGAACCCTCCTCATGGAAGACCAGAAGATGGGAGACCAGGTCAAGGTGTACCTGCCAGCCTGTGGCATCATAAGGGCCTGAAAAACTCACAGGAAACAAGGGACACATCCTGTGGGGAACCCTCCTCATGGAAGACCAGAAGATGGGAGACCAGGTCAAGGTGTACCTGCCAGCCTGTGGCATCATAAGGGCCTGAAAAACTCACAGGAAACAAGGGACACATCCTGTGGGGAACCCTCCTCATGGAAGACCAGAAGATGGGAGACCAGGTCAAGGGGTACCTGCCAGCCTGTGGCATCATAAGGGCCTGAAAAACTCACAGGAAACAAGGGACACATCCTGTGGGGAACCCTCCTCATGGAAGACCAGAAGATGGGAGACCAGGTCAAGGGATACCTGCCAGCCTGTGGCATCATAAGGGCCTGAAAAACTCACAGGAAACAAGGGACACATCCTGTGGGGAACCCTCCTCATGGAAGACCAGAAGATGGGAGACCAGGTCAAGGGGTACCTGCCAGCCTGTGGCATCATAAGGGCCTGAAAAACTCACAGGAAACAAGGGACACATCTTGTGGGAAACCCTCCTCATGGAAGACCAGAAGATGGGAGACCAGGTCAAGGGATACCTGCCAGCCTGTGGCATCATAAGGGCCTGAAAAACTCACAGGAAACAAGGGACACATCCTGTGGGGAACCCTCCTCATGGAAGACCAGAAGATGGGAGACCAGGTCAAGGGGTACCTGCCAGCCTGTGGCATCATAAGGGCCTGAAAAACTCACAGGAAACAAGGGACACATCCTGTGGGGAACCCTCCTCATGGAAGACCAGAAGATGGGAGACCAGGTCAAGGGGTACCTGCCAGCCTGTGGCATCATAAGGGCCTGAAAAACTCACAGGAAACAAGGGACACATCCTGTGGGGAACCCTCCTCATGGAAGACCAGAAGATGGGAGACCAGGTCAAGGGGTACCTGCCAGCCTGTGGCATCATAAGGGCCTGAAAAACTCACAGGAAACAAGGGACACATCCTGTGGGGAACCCTCCTCATGGAAGACCAGAAGATGGGAGACCAGGTCAAGGGGTACCTGCCAGCCTGTGGCATCATAAGGGCCTGAAAAACTCACAGGACACAAGGGACACATCCTGTGGGGAACCCTCCTCATGGAAGACCAGAAGATGGGAGACCAGGTCAAGGTGTACCTGCCAGCCTGTGGCATCATAAGGGCCTGAAAAACTCACAGAGAATATTCCTGCAACACCCAGGAAAGGATGTATGTCAGAATATCGTAGTCAGAAATTTCATCCACGATAAATAGCATATCCTAAATATAGTTCACAAAAATATTGTCTCACTGGGTGTAGATGTTTTATTAATAACTCCAACGGGGCGGCATTTGTGTTTAGGACACAATACATATGTCGGACAATATTTTGACTATAATATTCTATTCTGGTACTACACTCTAGCAGCTAGCAATGATACAACAGTACTTCTAAAAACAATAGTTCAAACCAATGATGAATTATTGAAGTAAAAAGGACAGTATAAAATTCAAGTGAAAGAGAGAGAGAGCTTGAAAGAGGAAAACAATGGAGAGTGAAAGAGAAACAGAAATAGAGGAGGGAAAGTGAGAGAGAAAGAGACCGAAAAAATGAGCGAGAGAGATTCTGAAATGGGAACGGAGAAGATTGAGAAAGGTGGGAGAGTTTCCTCCTGGGGAGGGGAGGGAGAAAATGAGAGGGAGAACTTGGGAGAGCAATAAAAAGTGAGTGAGAGCAAATAAAGAATGAGAGACAGCAAAGAAAGCCTGAGAAAGAGCAAAGAAAGACAGAGAGAGCAAAAAAAGACAGAAATGACAAAGACAAAGAGCAAACAAAGTAAGACAGAGAGAGCACAAGAGAGAAGGTGAGCAAGAGAAATAGATTAATAAATACAGCGAGAAGGGACAAAGAGAAGCGGAGAGGATGAGAGCATCATTATACTGATTTGTGGTACAATAACAGAGATCATTCCTGCTGGATGTAAGTTGGCAGGAGATTTAATTTTTAAATGTTTTTAAAAAGTAAACATATTGAAACATAACATAAGAGAATATAAAGTAATAGAAAATAACAATAAACTGGCCAGACATTTGTAAATATGGCAGGACTACAAAGAAAGGAGTTTCGAAGTACCAGCAGAACCCAAGAGTTGGTAGGAGATTGTACAAACTTGGGTCAAGAATCCTAACTCTGATTTAGTTTTAGTGAACTAAGAAGCAAGATAGTTGTCATGTAAACCCGATAGGAGGCCCAAATTATTATAGAGCAACATTATAGTCTATTAAATGATCACAGTATGTTTTTGTGCAACTAGTATTCTGAACTCACATATTTGAAAGTACTTTAATACGTGATAATGAAGAAAAAGGAGCTTTGGTGGGTGTAATAAAATATTTGCCTAAGATCACACAATTTATGCTGGGAAGCTGCGATTTATCCAGGTTTTACTTTGTACAAATCAGCCACTACATGGGTATCTATTTGCATTTACTTTTTTATGTTGAAGCTTTGATTTTACCTCTTGGTGCATTGGCCATATATTACACACGCGGCCCAAAGGTATTGGAGCGCTTTACATGAGCACTAGTTACATTACACGAGGTCGCATTCATTTTTTACAGACACAGGGAGATTAAGTGATTTGCCCAGAATCACAGGATATTTATTGAGCGATGCTAGACTCAAACCTGGCTCCTCAGTTCCAAACCAAGCAGCTCTAGTCATAAGACCCCAGCCTGGGTAGAGGGCAGAGGGCTGACAGAAGCCACATGAAAGCTCGGCTCGTTATGGGCTCGAAGTTCCAACAAAATCTCGAGCTGAGCCAGAGCAAGGCTCCAGGTTCGAGCTTTAAGTGGCCCGACCACCAGGGGGAGAGTAGGAGAAATGAAACAGGGGAGAGAATGTCAGAAGGGGTGTATGAGATGCATAAAGTGAAGAGGGGGGCTAATAGACGCCACCTTAAAGAGACCAGTCGAAACCAAGTGGGGTGAGGGGGGTGGTGGGACACAGAATGAGAGAACAAGGGAGGTACTGTGAGGGGGTTTGGGAGGGCACCGGTGAACTCTGGTAGGATTGTATCTCCACTTTACCCAGGGATGTATGGAATTCATACTTGCCCTACGTGGGGATTCGGGAAATAAAAGCTCTTAAATGTTGTTATTCCCCCTCTTCTCTTGTACTCGAAGGAGTGCCAGGATTTTTAACTTTTAACTGGGACCATGACACAGATCTGCCTCTTGCGCGTGGGAGCTGGAGGAAGGGAGCTGTGGCCGCACTGTTAGTCTGAGATGCCTCCTTTACCTGGTAAATTGGTGTTGTGTACATGTGCTTTTAGTGTAGAAATCCAAACAAGAAGACTTTTCCCTCAAACATATATTGGGTCAAAGAACCGGCCATCGTGGATCAACGGTGCCCTCGTGTGCCCAGGTGAAGTAATGCAGGTTTATTGATGGATATCATTTCAGTTCCAAGGGAGGAGGATCTGTTCAGGCCTAGGCCCCCCATGGATTCTGTACCGCGGATTATCAGAAGGGCAGACGCACGGTGTCTTTTTATTGAGAAAAGAGCATAAGCCAGCGATATTTAAATCAAGTCGGATTATCTCCGAACCTAGGGTCTTCGTGGAGGAGAGCGGACTGATTGTCTGGCTGTCAGCTCTGAAGAAAACCCAATCAGTCATTGGATTGGCGCCCATTGGCACTTTGTGGCGACACTAAACATGACCCTATTTTCCAAACATCCGGAGATTGAAGTAGAAGGCAGCCATGCACTTCCTATCTTCGCTGCTCATGGAGGCCCGTATCGATTCTCCCTCTCCGTGGGCGCGCGCAGAAACCATGTCCATGGGAGTTTTCTGCATTTATCGGTGTATGACTAGCACCGGCTGTTCGCTGCTGCCAACTGCGCTGTGTACTGCCAAACATTAGTGATGCTGTAGTAATCCCACACTGCTTTAATTCACAACAACTGCTAAGAGTGTAGTATTATTCTGTTTATTCACAGGTACGTGACTTATGTGCCCATTTCCGTTTCTAAATGGCTGCCTTTGTGCTTTCGTCTTTGTCTTTGAAATATAGATTGAAATGGGCACTGTGCAAGTGCTTATCATGCGAGGTGACGGTGTATTCATGAGGCAGAGAGACAGACTGCCTGGTGACAACCGAGGCTGCACAATGCGTTTGAAAGGTGGACTCCAGTTAAAAAGCCATTTATATACTTAGATAGCGCCATTTGTATTTTTTGTCAGATGTTCTCTTTATGTGAGCTGTTTTGTGGTTTTTTTAAAACATTTTTATTCTGTTTTGTGTTTGCAACGTAGTACTTTGTGAAGTTTTCCCCCCAAAACTTTACAAGCCTCTTGAAGTTCACGATAGTGGCAACGTTTTAAAACACAACAAGTAGGGGAAAGATCCGGCAACAGTAGATTCTGTATTGGAAAAACCTCCAAAATCCACTTCAAGTGAGAGTTTACTTTTTTGTGAGACAATTCTCCCGCAATAGCAGGTTTTGCGGAAATGTTCATCCGGGGCTTTAAGTGGGCGGGGTCCTATCGGTGCTGTGCACCAGCAGTTCTCAAAACCAGGTGTTGAGACGGGTCCGTATCAGGCGCTCCATTTTTGCTCTCGCCCTCAGCATGAACCACATATGACCTCGGCGAAGTACCACACATCTCGAGGAGACTGCTTTGTTATGTATGCTGCCAAGATCACAAGCTATGATCACTGATGGTGATCTCAAAGCAGTGCTTCATTTGTAAAAAAAAATAAGTGCCAGGGGTCTCGCCAGGAGGCCACTGCAGCTTGCACCACACATTGCCCCCGCCATGCTGCCAGTGATAGTAACAACACAACTACGAACCATCACACTCCTACAAGTGTGACAATGCAGACTATTCCAGACCCCCAAAGCAATAAGAATGGCTTGGATGGCAGGTAATAGTCATTTTAATGTATATTGAGTTAATAATTAACTGTTGTTGTGATCAGCTCCAAATTAGCCAGACTGCGCCACCTTGTGGCAGACAGTCACAAGCACAGGTGTTGGCAATTAAATGTCGGTGCCAAGCACCGGATACCACCGGCTCAAATTAAGTACGGTCTCAAAGTGCAGAACACAGAATCTGCAGGGGGCAAGAGGAGTGGTGGGGAGATCACAGGCTCTAACTGTAACACTGAGGCAGTGATTAGCTGCTGAAGGATGATGGCACATTTTCAGCTGATCGGACTAAAGGAGAGATGTAAAACTGAGAATAATGCATTCCGTGAACACCCTTCTTTCTCCACAGTTTCTGCGATAGAGCGTGCACTGCAACTGCAGCTAAGTTCTAATGAGTGTTTTTTTTTATTTCTAGTTTATGGCACTCATGTCACTGTGATAAACACTTGGCTCTAATGTCCTACTTTACTGAGACACAGAGCGATGGGACTTTGTCAGTACAAATGCATAAACATTCCTGCACTCTCATGCTCTGCTATCACGTCTCTCTGATTGCCGTGCACCCTGGGGGCTCCCTGTCTTTACTGCTTGTCTCTCGTGGAGTTTTTTAGCCCTTCAGTCAGTACTACTGGTCTTTCACTTTCCCATGGCTGATAAGACTTTCAGAATGAAATACAATATTTAGGATGGGTAGTGGTCATCATATCTCTGCATAATGTTTTCAAACCGAAAATGGAAATGTCTCCTCCAGTCACTAAAAGTAACCCACACAATTTCCGTTAGGCTTCTATATGCAGAGCAAGAAAATAGGCAGCCAGTAGTAACTAGCTCATGGACGGTGTCGTTTACACGTTCAAAACTACCATATGTAATGTAGGACACTTTGAGTGGCACTTTATACAAGTTATGTGCACGTAATGTAATAGATTTCGAAAGAAGGAATGGTCAATCTACACATTTTATCTTGTACATGGTCCCTGCCAAATACAAAATTAACAGAAAGGGCACTGCCACGTCTCCCACACACTCTTGTACAACCACACAATATCTTATGAGACAATTTTATACAGCAAACATTCAAGCTGAACACAAACGTTTCAATAAAATAAAGCCTCGCCTATTGTAGGTCTCTCTGCTCCTCCCAGCGCTGCGAAAAGACAAAATTGTAATGTAAAAAAACATTAAAATGGGTCTTGTGTGTGCAGGAAACTACAATTAAAGGGCTAAAGAACGAGGCCTGGTGCTCTTAAGTTGCCAGCACATGCCAAGCTGTGATTAGCTGCCATTTGTGATTTTCATAGCAGTCAATGGCATGTCATGAATAGTGCCTATTGTCTTAAAGTTTAGGGAAGCATTTTATGTTCTACATAGTCTATAGACCCAGAATTCAATTAGAAATAAATATAAGCGCGACAGCAAAGTGAACTTTCTTTTTTTTTTGGCAGGAAAAGCAGTGCCTTGCACCTGTGAGGGAAAATCCATTTGTTTTATTGAATATTTCCATTCAGATATTTTCACTGCAGGAAATGACTCTGGTGACCATAACAGAAACAAGTCTATGTGGGGGAGAGCATGTCTTACTTTAACTGCCTGCTCAGGTTTTAAATTTCCTTATACTCTGGCTCAGAGTTGACACTTAGTGGCTGCTGCTTGTTGTAGGGTACTCTGAACAATTGCTGTCCCTTTCTACCATCGTGGCATAGCGCTATCCCTTGGTGGTGACCAGGGCCAGCTTTAGCGCTGGTGGCACCCGGTGTGACAATGTTTGTTGGCGCCCCTTAATGACCTTCTCCATGGACTCCCTCACTGCCACTCTCCAACAATCAGGGCTGGACTGGGAACCGAAACCGGCCCTGGCAAACAGCTCGGCTGGCCCCCCTGGGGTGAGGGGGGTAGTGCGGCCGAGCTGTTTGTTAGGGCCGGTTTCGGCCGATTTTGTTACAGGGGGCCGATATTGCCAGCCCTCAGAAACAAAAACGGCCCCCAGGGGCCCAAAACCAGCCCCCACCATGGCAGCCCACCGGGGAAATGCCCGGTGCCCCCTACGGCCAGTCCGGCCCTGCCAACAATGCCCCTCAAGTCTCCATAACCACTCGCTCTCTCATGCATTTCGTTTGTTTTACAGGACCTCTCATACCAGTGTAAGGTGTCAGAGCCCTTTACATCTCGTACACATTACACAGAGACAATCAATCATAAGTGTGTAAATCAGTGTATAGGAAATGATACATCAGACAGAGTCTAGGAGTCACATGTCATCCATACTGGTAGGCAGTATAGTTTAAGAGTGCTTGGTCTGGAGAAGCACAAACTCAGGATTTAAAAACGTAACACCGTGGTTGTGGGTTGGCTTTACTGATAAGAATTGATTTCTACCCAAGTGAACTCTTTTTACAACATTAGGATAATGAGAGACTGGGGGGAAAAATCATACGCTCTAATCTATACCTTGCGGTTTGTATGCAGCTCTTTGATGACAGTTAATAGCTCACTGGTCTATATTAGGATTTAAACTTATAAACTACAAGTAACAGAAGGGTCTCTCGGACAGAAGCAGTAAATCACTGACCTATTTACATTATATGCACTTTGTGATCTGCATGGTACAAGTGCTTTTCAGCAGGCATTTTAACCTCCTGTGCTACTTTATGATGAGTCAAAACTTCCACTAGAAAAAACTCCGATCTTTCTGCAACAGGGCCATTATTTACCAGTTATCCTGCCAATTTTACGGTTGCCTGAAAATTGGTGGAGGACAGGAACACAGCAGCAGGTGCTTTTAAAACCGTATTATACTTGAAAACACGGCGCCCCCCCCCAAAGTCAGCACCCGGTGCGGTGGCATCGATGACACCACCCGAGAGCCGGCCCTGATGGTAGAAGCCACGAAAACATCCTGCCCTGCTCCTGTTCCTCTGCTACTTGCTTGGACAGTCAGCACCTCCATAGGGTTACAGCGCTTCACAACGCTACCTTGCCTCAGCGGGTCCTTGCAGCACAGGAAACAAGCTGCCGCTTCGGTAGGCCAATTAAAAGCGTCATGTGTGCACCCAGGAAAACAGCGGAAGGTGCCGCATCCACGTGAAGTTGGGTCCACGTGAAGTTGGGTCTGGCGCGTTTACTGTTTGTTTATTTTTAGTCACTCCCTGTGTCTTAAGATGCACATGGCCTAGAGAGGCCAGGCCTGATCCCAGCTCACAAACTTAGTCCACTCCAGCAGAGACAGTAGTAAATAAACAAAGTGTCAACATCTGTAAACTCAAAGCTGACTTTGACCATAGAAAGACGTGAGTCCAGACCCAGCTGCTACATAAAAATTGCCCATGGTAGGCAAGCAGCATCAGTAGCACACTAGCGTGCGGCTTCTTTTCTGCAATTAAATTGCAGCACTTCATCATTGCACAAAGTCGGAGGAGCTCTAATTATGCGTGAATAATGCATTATAGCGCAGTGATAAAGACATCTGCACTAAAATGCGTTAGTTTAACCCCTGATGCGTGGTACTTGGCAGGGCTCCCACTTTTTAATTTTTTTGATCGGGCCTATTTTATGTCCCAGTCCGACCCTGCCCCGTATGCACCATCATGAAGCTCAGGTATGGACCCTCCAAACTCCCCGGAGATGCCTCTCTGCATAATAGAACTAAATGAACACAAGACCATGTATGTGCTCTTCATGTAGAGATATCAGCATCAAATGTGGTAGATATTGGGGTCACCACTACTGAAAAGGGTGAACTGAGAGTCCTGCCAAAACTTCTGAGTTTCAGTAAATGAGAGGATGCAGTCTACGTCGCCATGGGTGTGGACCTCTAGTGACGATCATTAAATGAGAGGATGCAGTCTACGTCGCCATGGGTGTGGACCTCTAGTGACGATCATTAAATGAGCGGATGCGGTCTACGTCGCCATGGGTGTGGACCTCTAGTGACGATCATTAAATGAGCGGATGCGGACTACGTCGCCATGGGTGTGGACCTCTAGTGACGATCATTAAATGAGCGGAGGCGGTCTACGTCGCCATGGGTGTGGACCTGTAGTGACGATCATTAAATGAGCGGAAGCGCTGTACGTCGCCATGGGTGTGGACCTCTAGTGACGATCATTAAATGAGCGGATGCGGTCTACGTCGCCATGGGTGTGGACCTCTAGTGACGATCATTAAATGAGCGGAAGCGCTGTACGTCGCCATGGGTGTGGACCTCTAGTGACGATCAATAAATGAGCGGATGCGGTCTACGTCGCCATGGGTGTGGACCTGTAGTGACGATCATTAAATGAGCGGAAGCGCTGTACGTCGCCATGGGTGTGGACCTCTAGTGACGATCATTAAATGAGAGGATGCAGTCTACGCCGCCATGGGTGTGGACCTCTAGTGACGATCATTAAATGAGCGGATGCGGTCTACGCCGCCATGGGTGTGGACCTCTAGTGACGATCATTAAATGAGCGGATGCGGACTACGCCGCCATGGGTGTGGACCTCTAGTGACGATCATTAAATGAGCGGAGGCGGTCTACGTCGCCATGGGTGTGGACCTGTAGTGACGATCATTAAATGAGCGGAAGCGCTGTACGTCGCCATGGGTGTGGACCTCTAGTGACGATCATTAAATGAGCGGATGCGGTCTACGTCGCCATGGGTGTGGACCTCTAGTGACGATCATTAAATGAGCGGAAGCGCTGTACGTCGCCATGGGTGTGGACCTCTAGTGACGATCAATAAATGAGCGGATGCGGTCTACGTCGCCATGGGTGTGGACCTCTAGTGATGATCATTAAATTAGCGGATGCGGTCTACGTCGCCATGAGTGTGGACCTGTAGTGATGATCATTAAATTAGCGGATGCGGTCTACGTCGCCATGGGTGTGGACCTGTAGTGACCATCATTAAATGAGCGGATGCGGTCTACGTCGCCATGGGTGTGGACCTGTAGTGACGATCATTAAATGAGCGGATGCGGTCTACGTCGCCATGGGTGTGGACCTGTAGTGACGATCATATTGGTACCCAATAAATTAGTCTACTAAGATATTAATACTTGGGAAGTTGTGCCGAAGTCAGAACTATTTGAGTAAGGTATTCAGAAAGGCAGGATGGCTCCAGCACTCCTGAATGCAGACTCAGAGTATCGCTTCAAGAAAGATGTTTCTTCCGTATCTAAAGCTTTGCGAAGATCGTATTATACGCCCTTCCTGTCATTTGGAAGCCTATTGGTATTTTTCTTTGCTTTTTCAGCAAAGTGAGATCATTTTCATACCAGCAGAGCTCAGTCAGACCAAACACACCTCACGGAGTGTTAGTCAAAATACTGGCATATATTTGTTACAGTTCCATGATTGAAAATGTATGCAATATTTTTATGCAAATTTATATTTTGAAGACCTTTTATGTACACAGTGATATTGTGGATGAAGAGAAGACAGTTTTCTGTGAAGTGCACCGTCAGTAGTTTACATCTCGTATATAGCATTCAACAACTTTATAAACAATATAAACAACTGTAAATTTTCGGAAGGGAAAAACTAAAATGATATTCATTGCAGCATTTTTGTAGGTAAAGATAGAGACAGTGGTCTCTCTACTGTACACGTAAATTTACATGTGAGTAAATCTATACATGTAAATTTACTCTTACAGTTTGGAGTCAATTTCCTACTCTTGACTTATCACCATTTTAGAAGGTAAAGACAGAGGCATTGTTTTAAAGTCAGCTGACATTGTCTGCTCAGACTGGACTGCCAGAGTAGGGTACACGAAAGCTGGCTTGTTGCTGTGCATTTTATAAGACAAAAATTATTAAAAAATTAGCAAAAATGCATTAAATAAAATATATAATGTGGCCTTAGAGCCATATTTGATGAAATTCATAATACTGGAAAAGAAGCTAGCAACGTCGGATGTGATGATACCACAGTACTATTTTATATCCCAAAGGTGTGATGCAAATATTTATTATGCACAGGTTCTAACTGGATCATTTTATAAGCACAGTCTTGGGGCACTCCTGTTTCTGCAACTCAGGAGTACTCCATTTACTCGCCCTATGGGAATGAGAGGGTGAAGGATTCAAACTTGTAACCTAAATTTGCACAGAGATGTCCGCAGCAGGTGCAGCAACCCACTGAGCTGCGGTGTCAACTCTCCCAAGAAAGACTTGGGAAGCGTTCAGATATCTCTCAACCCCAGAAAAATCTACAGGCAGCATGAGTCAAGGGCAGTGGGGATTTGAGTCTGGCCAGAAGGTTTAAATTGTGGGAAAGACAGGACAGTGAGTTAATGCATCTGGCGCAGAGATCAGTCTGCATCTTGCAAGTCCCTCTTTCAAATCCAGTTGGAGTGACTAAGTATTTCGACCTTTCGAGATGAAGCAAGCATTGGCAATGCCAATAGGTCTGCCCTATAACGGGATATGAATCACTAGTGAGTTTAGGCACAATGTAATCCACAATGCATGCAATCTGTTACTCATTCTTGCACTCATGCATCCAGTCATCCACCCATCGACTAAGTCTTACATTTGTCCACAAACCCATCCACAATAAATCACAAACTTAACAAGCAGTGTAAGATAAATAAAAGAAAAAAAGCTGCTGTCAAAATGTGGCTGGCATGTGCTTGAAATAAAATATAAGTAGAAAATTAAAGACAGCATACGGAGCCACCCTACAATGGCATTGTGCGTGATGTGTCACTGTCAACATGGGCGCCACAATTAGAAGAAAATGTGTTGGTCATCATGGAATGGTAAACAATGCTAGACTAAGCACAATACCATCCTAAAATGGCTACCCAATAAACCATGTAATCTGAGGGCATTTTGTAATGATGTTGTGGATAGGCTACCCTTGCTGTACCAATCCAAAATGGCTGACATTTTGCTTCTAAAAGTGGGGGACATTTTGGAATGGTAAACCAATAATTCACCAGTGAAAACAGCATTCTAAGCTGGTAATCCCGTCTAGAAGTAGTGGCTGTGCGGGATGGGGTGCTCTAGAGAAGAATTGAGTGGCAAGTGAGAGCCCTGGTAGCACAATCTGGGGAGCTGCCTGGCAGGCTACATTAACAAAAGATGTGTGTATATATACATATATATATATATATCAAGAAAATAAAAAAAACGTAAAACTGTACCTATAAAAGGAGAAAGTAGAAAACTAAAAGATGGAAGGTACTGAAGTGCATTAATTTTAAGGTTGATGAGGACATGAACAGGCAAAATACCATCACTCATGTGGACTGACTGGCTGACCTATCGCCCCATGCTTTATGCTGTCATGGGCGGAAACAGAATGTGAATAACACTTAAAAACACCAATGGCTGAGGAGGACTGACCAAAGCACCTCTGTGCATATGAATGTGTTATCATTTGAGGCCATACTACCGACGGCACTGCATACAATACTACATAGAGTGAGCTGTGGGTGCTCTGTATTAGATTGCTTTCCTCCCTATGTATGTGTTTGTCCTACCCATGGAGCATTGGCAAAGCGAGACCGGTTGGCTTTGCCAATGCTGGTTTATTTGAAAAAAAATATTACAATAGTTTTTTAGATAGTTAATTTTTTGGGCTAGACCTAAAAGTACTTTAACACAAACACAACTAAAACTAGGTATAAAATTTCAAAATTTCAAATATGTGCAAGTTGGCAATAAAATATAAACCTCAGATGAAGAGCGACTAGCAAAGATTACCGAAGTGCAACTTTTCTACTGCCATTGTTTATCGGGGAGTTGGGGGTAACATCACAAAAACCCTTGTCTATTGCAGTAAGCTTTGAGATGCTATACCAGTCTACAACCCTTAATACAATGAAGTAGCATTTCACCCTTTAAAGCCCCATTGCCTTTAACATACGCTTTTTAGAATAAGTCAGTCCTTCAGCCTTCGGCCTTTGTCAGAACTTTTTATAATAAACTGATCCAACCGAAGGCACCCGGCATAAGTTTTCCCAATCACCGTTCAACCCCATAGACTTTACCACAGGCTTCTCATCACAGCCGCGGCAGGTGAACTACACCAAGCATAAGCTTTCCTACAACATACCTATCAGGCATCCAGTCATTAAATTACGAATATTTACAAAATTACAATTTGAAAAACAATAAACAAACCCTCATAAGAAGGCCTAACAGGGATTTTCCCAGTCATTTTCCCGTGCTTTATCACAGGGAGTAGCCAACGCCAAAACCTTTGTGAACTGTGATATTATGTGACATTCTGTATAATGAAATAACTGTCTACAAGCCTTCAGCACAGTGTGATAACAATCCACTGTTAAAGGCCTATTGGCTTTAACATATGCTTTTCACAATAAATACGTAAGGCACAGTGCATTGTCAGAACTTTTAGTACTAAATAGATCACACACCTGGAATCTAACTTAATGTTCACCAATGAACACTCAGGCCTATTGATCACTGGCTTGTCAGCATAACAGACTCAGCCTAGTAAATTGATCATAAGCTTTATTGTGAGGGGGAAAGTGCAATACTGGCACTACTTTTGGGCAGAAGCGCACACCTTCTGCCCAACCCAAAGTGTTAGAGGACAAAATCAACATGTGGGCTGAGCTGAAGGCCACACTCAGAAGTGCTTCTTAAACCTCTTTTTCTGGTGATCACATAAGTCCAGACAACAGCTGCACTGTGAAGCCAGACCTTAAAAAGAGTAGGCGCTAAGCTGAGTAAAAAAAAAAAGATATATATATATATATATATATATATGATGGACTCTCACTGAAAACTTTAATAAAATTGTTTACTTGAGCACCAGCACATCAAGTTGTCCGTATCCTGTCAGTGCGCGAACGCATGTGGAGTAGTAACTGGATATATATATATATATATATATATATATATATATATATATATATATAAATGTTGATTAAACCTGCATCGCAGGTATCACCACAGCACCACAGCAGGTACGGACCACTTGTTCCTTTCCGATGTTGAAAAAACAATTCCAGGAAACGTCAGGTTTACAGCTCCATAGCTTTATTTGATACTTCACCAAAATAGTGTGGACAAGTGTCCACCCCAGACGCATTTCGATCGCAAAGCGATCTTGATCACCTGACGCGCTAGTGGGGCTTCATTTTTATTGAAGAGTGCAACCAATCAATTTCAAACAACATTAAAATGAACATAGAAGAAATACTTAAATAAATTAAAAACAACTGCACCAAAAAATGAAATGAAAAATGACATGTCTTATGGACCTAAGAGTGTCGCGAATTTTGTCAATCATTGTTACAATCAAATATTCCATATACTCAATGTAAAATTAATGTCGTTGTAAGGTATTGAACATAACAGCCTCATAAAAGTCATTGACTTTTGTTGTTATTGCCAAATGATATATTGCAAACGGCATTAAAACCAGCATAGTATATTATCACTATTGTCAACATCATAAGACCCAGAGGGTCACTGAAACTTCATTATTGCATATGAAAAAGAATACGAAAAAGTGGAACAATGGAATATGAAAGGAACAAAGATCCAGGGCAAGTGCCCAAGGAACAGCTGTCAATCCTTAAGCTGCTATTCTCCATATTACCACCATAGCTTTTATCTAATGACATTAGTTGACACAGTGATATAGTAAATAAAGTGCAAATGCATGTTAAAACAATTGCATACATTGATTGTAGTTAATTAGCTATATATCTGGCATTTACTATTCAGTGACTTTAAATCTCTCTATATGATGATTCACTACAATATTCGCCGACATAACTCATTATCATGGATTGGTGCATAGTGATATAAAAAATGCAAAGTGAAGAATAAAAACAACACTCCAAAAGATGACACTGGAGCAGAGAGCTACTCTTTAAATTTAGAGTGAGATCATTCGACATTCCAAATATTACTTGTGCGTGTTCTGCTAACAGTAGTACGACCCAATTGTTCAAGCATTGTGCAACTATTGTGTGCATAGAGGATTTTTATAAAACAGCAAAGAAGCAGTAACTCAGAGATCTTTAGCTGGGTGACACTATAGAAAATTATATAAGTCCTCACTGGTGTTCAACCCGTTCGGGATGCGGGTATCAAGCATCAATATATATATATATCTCCACGGCACACAGACAGGTACGGACCACTCAGGGGACGATAATGGTGAATGAAGTGCTTTATTTAATTAACATGACTCCAGCAACCAGTCAATCCTGGCCAGTGCCCCAGCATGACGCGTTTCGACAGAACAACTCTGTCTTGTTCTTGTCTTAAAAAGAGTAGGCTCTAAACTGAGTAAAAAAAAATAATACAAAAAATATATATATATATATATATGATGGACTCTCACTGAAAACTTTAATAAAATTGTTTACTTGAGCACCAGCACATCAAGTTGTCCGTATCCTGTCAGTGCGCGAACGCACGTGGAGTAGTAACTGGATATATATATATATATACATATATAACTTGTATTGCTATGAAGCAACAGAACCAGACATTTAATTCACCGAGTGTCCCGGACTCTCTGGGCGCAGGACACTCACACTCTAAAGATCATTTTCTTTAACCAGTACCACTGTTCCCAACACCCAGAGAGTGGAATAGTTCAAGCTCTCCCTCCCTAACAAGAACCAATAAATCTGAAACATCCTTTGGTTGCGGATGCACGATTTGAGAGGGACCGTGGCCTTCAGGCTGGCCTGGTCCTTCTTGGGGGCAAAGAATGATTAAAACATGATTTATCTTCTGTGTTGGCAAGGGCAGACTAAAAACAGAGCAATTAAATGCTACCAATAGATTTCCCAGTGATGAAGATTAATTAAAACTTGTCCATCCATCATTCTGGCTAAATTATTTCACCAGGGTATAATAGTAGTTTAATCCGGAGAGACAAGTCATTAAGACCCTAATATATAATTAGGTCAATTCACACCTGATAGCAGGGTGAGAGTCCTTGAGGATTCAGGGGAAGCTGTAAGCCGCACTGACGTAAAGTATGAGAAGGGTGAACAGGGTCCTAGTTTGCCGGAAGGGATCAGACCTTTGGACGATTCAGAATTAACTTCCTGGTTAATAACTCAAAGGACAGCCCTACTAAGATGATTATATGTCCCCATAAAGAGTAGGCTCTCCATCATATTCTGAAAGAACAAATATTTGAATGAACCTAGGAAAAATCTGGTTCATTTTACACACTCGTGGTCCATTGAAAAGACGGCTCCTTGTAGCTGAACACAACTGAATGTACGCAAAGCCATTTTGAAATGAATAATGATTGTGTTATTTTTAGTTTGTTATGATACTTGGGGAAAAAAGTGCAGGGGTTACCTAAGTTGAAACATCAGCTGAATATATTATTTATGTTGCTTTAGCTGAAAGGAACCTGGGAAATTGCCAGAGAGTAAGCAGCAGGGCTGTGAAATTGATCCGGTCCTTGGGAAATTCCACATAGTAAAGTATATGCCTTGTCTGCAAAAGAACAAGAAATGTTGAAGCGGTTCTTGGTGGGGAGTGTGCAAAAGAGTTTCATTTGACTATCTAGATCTCTTACAACGGCTCTCATATTGTTTGGAAAGAAAGAGAGCGGCGATCTTTGTCCATGTATCGACTTTAGGGGATTGAATAATCAAATGGTGAAGAATCATGATCTGTTGGCCTTGTCCAGTCAACTACTGGTTCAATTGTAGCTGTATACAATAACCTATAGGGTAAATCTTTGGGGGCAAATAACTTTCAGAATATAAAGTAAGGTGAATGCGTATAAAACTGTACTTAACAGCCCAGATCTGGTCACAATAAGTATAAGTGTAGGTCTCTTCGTCTATTCAATGTTTCTGATACTTTACATCGTTATGGGGATTATATAATTAAAAATAAGTCTTTCTTGTCATTTATTTAAAGAGTACTTTAACCTATTTGTGAAACAAAAAGGAACATCAACAACATGTCAAGGAATCCTAGAAACATTCACAGAAACATTGATTGTACAACAAGCTTGATAAATGTGAGATACGTGTGCAATTTATGGTACATTTGGATATGTTATTTTCTCTGCATTTATTGGAAAAGACAGATGAAGGTATTTGGCAGAACTCAATTAGCCGCGACCTAAGAATAGGAAAAATTCTGGAAATTCATTCGTTTTTGTAAATGCTTTATTACAAACTATTGACTGGCGGGTGTCTCAATGACTCAGTTCGTCATCAAGACATGAACTTCTCAAAGGAAAAAGTTGAGAAGTTATTATTTGTAAAACTGAAGGAAGCCTTTGCGCATCTTCTGTACTGCAACCGCCACTCTGCACTGAAAGGCTGTGTGTCAGAATGTCTACCATAAAACATCATCCTACACAAATTTGTAGCCAGAATATGGACTACCACAACATTGTGAATGCACGTATAGTGAGAAGTATAGATCTGCTATTCTTGAATCCACAGCTCCATACCTTTAAGGTTGGAGTTAATCACAGCAAAGCTATACTTAGATATACATACTTTCCTGCATAATATCGTGGTAGCCAATATCTGCTCTGCAAAATATGGTGCATTTAAAGAGAATAAAATGTGGGCTCGAACAAGCGGCAAGATGGAGGCTGCTGTTTTACCATTGAATTTTAGGATTCTGTTTTGGCGGCAGAACTCGAATGAGAATGCACAGTATGTGCCAAGGCCTGGAGCTAAGAAGGTCTCCAAACCATCACCGCCTCCTTGTTTCCTTTGGGAATAATTGTGAAACGACGTGAAGTCTGTGCCCAAGCCAAAGTATTCATGGATAAAACAAGTAAATTGTGACCTTCATTGCTCATTACTTGAGAATCACAGCAGTGCTGCTGATAATGCAACAGAAATCTTAAAACGTCTCAGCTTTGACAATGAGCTTTAGAAACAAACAAGGTAGATAAGGCTGCACGTAAGTCTTTACGTTGCTTTATGGATCGTATATGTCTTCTTTGTAGTTTTCAGAAATGTCTTATTTCCTTGTTTTAGACACCATGCCCTTGCAGTGGGGGCAGTGGGTTCTGAATCAAACATATAGGCTTCTGTGAACTCCATCTGAGGTGGTTTTATTGTTAAGGCCCAATATTTACATATAGGTTTTGAAAAGTCTTTAGTGATGTACTTTTAGCTAATCAGCAGCAGACAGATGGATGGACAAATGGAATGAATTAACACAACTTTGCTACAGTCCCTGCAATGCTTTATTGTTCTGCATGGCTTCCCTAGGAAGCCTCCTTTATTTACACCAGATTCTGAATCTGGTAGGTCACTGCTATGATGTACCAACAAAGCTTGTTACCTACTGTTGCTACGTCATAAAAGCCTTCCAGACAGGCTGACAGAGCTCGCTGACAGTGCAGCGCTGATTGTCTACTGTGACAAAGTCGCAAGCACAGCTACAGGATGGGCAAGGAAGGTGGGAACATGGTGGGGGTTGGTTAAGGATGGCAGGTAAGGTATTCTTTTTGTCACCTTTAGGTCAGTGAGGAGAGGCCATGTTATGTATGGCTTTACCATTGTTCCTTTGCCCCTGCTTAGCAGCTGAAAGCAGGGGCAGATGACTTAGGGGGCCATACCGAACATAAAATTATAGATGGGTTAAAAGTGAACTACGGAGATGTTTTTAACTTTGGGGTTCTGAGTGACATCATAGGCAAATTAAGCTACGCTTTCATCTACTTGCTGTCACCCAGAACCCCTTTGGGGAAAAACATACCCATACATCATTGCCATCCATCTACAATTCTATATATTTTGCATCAAATTAATTTGACAGATCTGTTATCCCCGAATTCGTTGATTGTGATTTTAGTCACAGACCTAGGGTAGTGTTAGAGACACAAGGCCCCTGGCGCACCATAACACCTCTTCTACAACAGTTAAATGTGTGATACTGGCCCATTTTGTCATTGACACTAGAAGACATCACAAATCTCTAACTTTGAGCCGAAGAAATAGAAAAAAAAGCAAGAAACTCCTTTCAGAGGTTTGGAGTTGTTTCCCAAATGTCACCAAATTCACAAAATCCCTGTCTGTGATCTGACATCAAACCTTGGACTTCAGGGGAACTGTGGGTCAGCCAGGGTCAGCTCAGCAGGGGCTGAATCACTTACTGCCACATCCAGGGACCCAATATCACTTTGTGATGATTTGTGGCCCCTCGTTGTGATAAGGGCCCAAGGACTGTCTAGGAAGAGGTGAAACTGAAGGCTTCATGGAGACTGCAGACGCAGCCTTTTCCATGGCTTCCCCGCGCCTGTCCAACAGGCTCCAGTTGCCTCATCCACTTACCAGGCTGAAGCCGCCATGTTTGCCGCACTATGTTACATTAAAACTGTTAAGGGTTCAATCTCGTGAACCCTATGGGCTAGACACTTCTGATTTCACCAAGAATCATCATGGTAATGTTCTATTAATCTACATGTGCAATAAAGAGGACCTGGTTTAGAGTTGGTTTAGACAGAGGGCCTGGTTTAGAGTTGGTTTAGACAGAGTGCCTGGTTTAGAGTTGGTTTAGAGGGCCTGGTTTAGAGTTGGTTTAGACAGAGGGCCTGGTTTAGAGTCGGTTTAGACAGAGGGCCTGGTTTAGAGTCGGTTTAGACAGAGGGCCTGGTTTAGAGTCGGTTTAGACAGAGGGCCTGGTTTAGAGTTGGTTTAGACAGAGGGCCTGGTTTAGAGTTGGTGAAGACAGAGGGCCTGGTTTAGAGTTGGTTTAGACAGAGGGCCTGGTTTAGAGTCGGTTTTGACAGAGGGCCTGGTTTAGAGTTGGTTTAGACAGAGGGCCTGGTTTAGAGTCGGTTTAGATAGAGGGCCTGGTTTAGAGTTGGTTTAGACAGAGGGCCTGGTTTAGAGTCGGTTTAGACAGAGGGCCTTGTTTAGAGTTGGTTTAGACAGAGGGCCTGGTTTAGAGTCGGTTTAGACAGAGGGCCTGGTTTAGAGTTGGTTTAGACAGAGGGCCTGGTTTAGAGTTGGTTTAGACAGAGGGCCTGGTTTAGAGTTGGTTTAGACAGAGGGCCTGGTTTAGAGTTGGTTTAGAGGGCCTGGTTTAGAGTTGGTTTAGACAGAGGGCCTGGTTTAGAGTTGGTTTAGACAGAGGGCCTGGTTTAGAGTCGGTTTAGACAGAGGGCCTGGTTTAGAGTCGGTTTAGACAGAGGGCCTGGTTTAGAGTTGGTTTAGACAGAGGGACTGGTTTAGAGTTGGTTTAGACAGAGGGCCTGGTTTAGAGTCGGTTTAGACAGAGGGCCTGGTTTAGAGTCGGTTTAGACAGAGGGCCTGGTTTAGAGTTGGTTTAGACAGAGGGCCTGGTTTAGAGTTGGTTTAGACAGAGGGCCTGGTTTAGAGTTGGTTTAGAGGGCCTGGTTTAGAGTTGGTCCAGATCTTTGGCATCATTACCTCCATGGTATGCTCCCCTGGCTCTTTTTTCACTGGTGGAGATGCTCATGGCAGAGGCTTTACCACTTCCTCCAAAAGTGAAGCATGTTCTGTTCCCACTCAGCTCTGCATCCGCCCCCCAAGCCCCTTTGAAAGTCCCATCTCTGGTTGGACATGGACCCTTTGGATTCTGTGCCTTGATGCTTTACCTTCACAGCACCTCCCTTTAGCAGGACCTTCCCTGCTCGACCACAGCTACTAACAGGGAGTGGAGGAGCTACAGAGCCCACCCTGAGCATCCCAGACCTAGCACCTAGAGGCGCTGTACTGGTGCTACCTCTGGCACCACTGGTGTCCCCTAGCTAGCCAACATGATTTACAGAAGGACACCACATGTGTATCCCATGCTGCAGTATGCAGTCACCATGCTGCAGTTGTATCCCATTGGTGTGCTCTCCAGCCCTGGTGATTCAGTCCTGTCCTTGTTCTGCAATATACACTTCAAGGTGATGCAGTGGTGCCTGTGTGCTGTAATAACCACCCATGGTAATGCAGTGGTGTCCTCGTACTGTAATACCCACCCATGGTGATGCAGTGGTGTCCTCATACTGTAATAACCACCCATGGTGATGCAATGGTGTCCTGGTACTGTAATACCCACCCATGGTGATGCAGTGGTGTCCTCGTGATGTAATACCCACCCATGGTGATGCAGTGGTGTCCTCGTACTGTAATACCCACCCATGGTGATGCAGTGGTGTCCTCGTACTGTAATACCCACCCATGGTGATGCAGTGGTGTGCTTGTACTGTAATACCCACCATGGTGATGCAGTGGTGTCCTCGTACTGTAATACCCACCCATGGTGATGCAGTTGTGTCCTCATACTGTAAAACCACCCATGGTGATGCAGTGGTGTCCTCATACTGTAATAACCACCCGTGGTGATGCAGTGGTGTCCACCCATGGTGATGCAGTGGTGTCCTCGTACTGAAATAACCACCTATGGTGATGCAGTGGTGTCCTCGTACTGTAATACCCACCCATGGTGATGTAGTGGTGTCCTCGTACTGTAATAACCACCCATGGTGATGTAGTGGTGTCCTCGTACTGTAATAACCACCCATGGTGATGCAGCGGTGTCCTCGTACTGTAATACCCATCCATGGTGATGCAGTGGTGTCCTCGTACTGTAATACCCACCCATGGTGATGCAGTGGTGTCCTTGTACTGTAATACCCACCCATAGTGATGCAGTGGTGTCCTCGTACTGTAATAACCACCGATGGTGGTGCAGTTGTGTCCTCGTACTGTAATAACCACCCATTTGATGCAGTTGTGTCCTCGTACTGTAATAACCACCCATTGTGATGCAGTTGTGTCCTCGTACTGTAATAACCACCCATGGTGATGCAGTGGTGTCCACCCATGTTGATGCAGTGGTGTCCTCGTACTGTAATAACCACCCATGGTGATGCAGTGGTGTCCTCGTACTGTAATAACCACCCATGGTGATGCCGTGGTGTCCTCGTACTGTAATAACCACCCATGGTGATGCAGTGATGTCCACCCATGGTCATGCAGTGGTGTCCTCGTACTGTAATAACCACCCATGGTGATGCAGTGGTGTCCTCGTACTGTAATACCCACCCATGGTGATGCAGTGGTGTCCTCGTACTGGAATACCCACCCATGGTGATGCAGTGGTGTCCTCGTACTGTAATAACCACCCATGGTGATGCAGTCGTGTCCTCGTACTGTAATACCCACCCATGGTGATGCAGTGGTGTCCTTACACTGAAATAACCACCCATGGTGATGCAGTGGTGTCCTTGTACTGTAATAACCACCCATGGTGATGCCGTGGTGTCCTCGTACTGTAATAACCACCCATGGTGATGCAGTGGTGTCCACCCATGGTGATGCAGTGGTGTCCTCATACTGTAATAACCACCCATGGTAATGCAGTGGTGTCCTCGTACTGTAATACCCACCCATGGTGATGCAGTGGTGTCCTCGTACTGTAATACCCACCCATGGTGATGCAGTGGTGTCCTCGTACTGTAATACCCACCCATGGTGATGCAGTGGTGTCCTCCTACTGTAATAACCACCCATGGTGATGCAGTGATGTCCTTGTACTGTAATAACTACCCATGGTGATGCAGTGGTGTCCACCCCTGGTGATGCAGTGGTGTCCTCGTACTGTAATAACCACCCATGGTGATGCAGTGGTGTCCTTGTACTATAATAACCCACCCATGGTGATGCAGTGGTGTCCTCGTACTGTAATACCCACCCATGGTGATGCAGTGGTGTCCTGGTACTGTAATAACCACCCATGGTGATGTAGTGGTGTCCTCGTACTGTAATACCCACCCATGGTGATGCAGTGGTGTCCTCGTACTGTAATACCCACCCATGGTGATGCAGTGGTGTCCTCGTACTGTAATAACCACCCATGGTGATGCAGTGGTGTCCTCGTACTGTAATACCCACCCATGGTGATGCAGTGGTGTCCTCGTACTGTAATACCCACCCATGGTGATGCAGTGGTGTCCTCATGATGTAATACCCACCCATGGTGATGCAGTGGGGTCCTCATACTGTAATACCCACCCATGGTGATGCAGTGGTGTCCTCGTACTGTAATACCCACCCATGTTGATGCAGTGGTGTGCTCGTACTGTAATACCCACCATGGTGATGCAGTGGTGTCCTCGTACTGTAATACCCACCCATGGTGATGCAGTTGTGTCCTCATACTGTAACACCACCCATGGTGATGCAGTGGTGTCCTCATACTGTAATAACCACCCATGGTGATGCAGTGGTATCCACCCATGGTGATGCAGTGGTGTCCTCGTACTGAAATAACCACCTATGGTGATGCAGTGGTGTCCTCGTACTGTAATACCCACCCATGGTGATGTAGTGGTGTCCTCGTACTGTAATAACCACCCATGGTGATGCAGCGGTGTCCTCGTACTGTAATACCCATCCATGGTGATGCAGTGGTGTCCTTGTACTGTAATACCCACCCATGGTGATGCAGTGGTGTCCTCGTACTGTAATAACCACCCATGGTGGTGCAGTTGTGTCCTCGTACTGTAATAACCACCCATTGTGATGCAGTTGTGTCCTCGTACTGTAATAACCACCCATGGTGATGCAGTTGTGTCCTCGTACTGTAATAACCACCCATGGTGATGCAGTGGTGTCCTCGTACTATAATAACCACCCATGGTGATGCAGTGGTGTCCTTGTACTGTAATAACCACCCATGGTGATGCTGTGGTATCCTCGTACTGTAATAACCACCCATGGTGATGCAGTGGTGTCCTTGTACTGTAATAACCACCCATGGTGATGCTGTGGTGTCCTCCTACTGTAATAACCACCCATGGTGATGCAGTGGTGTCCTTGTACTGTAATAACCACCCATGGTGATGCAGTGGTGTCCACCCCTGGTGATGCAGTGGTGTCCTCGTACTGTAATAACCACCCATGGTGATGCAGTGGTGTCCTTGTACTGTAATACCCACCCATGGTGATGCAGTGGTGTCCTCGTACTGTAATACCCACCCATGGTGATGCAGTGGTGTCCTGGTACTGTAATAACCACCCATGGTGATGTAGTGGTGTCCTCGTACTGTAATACCCACCCATGGTGATGCAGTGGTGTCCTCGTACTGTAATACCCACCCATGGTGATGCAGTAGTGTCCTCGTACTGTAATAACCACCCATGGTGATGCAGTTGTGTCCTCATACTGTAATACCCACCCATGGTGCTGCAGTTGTGTCCTCGTGCTGTAATAACCACCCATGGTGATGAAGTTGGGTCCTCGTGCTGCAATAACCACCCATGGTGATGCAGTTGTGTCCTCGTGCTGTAATGACTTCCCATGGTGATGCAGTGGTGTCCTCGTGCTGTAATAACCACCCATGGTGATGCAGTTGTGTCCTCGTGCTGTGATACCCACCCATGGTGATGCAGTTGTGTCTTCGTGCTGTGATACCCACCCATGGTGATGCAGTTGTGTCCTCGTACTGTAATAACCACCCATGGTGATGCAGTGGTGTCCTCGTACTGTAATAACCACCCATGGTGATGCAGTTGTGTCCTCGTACTGTAATACCCACCCATGGTGATGCAGTTGTGTCCTCATACTGTAATAACCACCCATGGTGATGCAGTGGTCATGGTGATGCAGTGGTGTCCTCGTACTGTAATAACCATCCATGGTGATGCAGTGGTGTCCTCGTACTGTGATACCCACCCATGGTGATGCAGTGGTGTCCTCGTACTGTAATAACCACCCATGGTGATGCAGTGGTGTCCTCGTGCTGTAATAACCACCCATCTTGATGCAGTGGTGTCCTCGTACTGTAATAACCACCCATGGTGATGCAGTGGTGTCCTCCTACTGTAATAACCACCCATGGTGATGCAGTGGTGTCCTCGTACTGTGATACCCACTCATGGTGATGCAGTTGTGTCCTCGTACTGTAATAACCACCCATGGTGATGCAGTTGTGTCCTCGTGCTGTAATAACCACCCATGGTGATGCAGTGGTGTCCTTGTGCTGTACTATCCACCAGTGGTGATGCAGTTGTGTTCTCGAGCTCTTAATAACCACCCATGGTGATGCAGTTGTGTCCTCGTGCTGTAATAACCACCCATGGTGATGCAGTGGTGTCCTTGTGCTGTACTATCCACCAGCAGTGATGCAGTTGTGTTCTCGAGCTCTTAATATTCACCCATTGTGATGCAGTTGTGTTCTTATATCCGCCCATGGTTATGCAGTTGTGACCTGGTGCTATACTATCCACCCGTGGTGATGCAGTGGTGTCGCCGTACTGTAATATCCACCCATGGTAATACAGTTGTGTCTTTCTGCTGTAATACACACCCATAGTTAACCAACTGACTCTCAGTACTGTAATATCCACCCATGGTGATACAGTGGCGTCCTCGTGATGTAATGTGCACACATTTTCGCCAGCTGCCTCTCGGTGCTATAGAATGTCCATGGGGATGCCCGCGCTGTAATATACACTAGTAGTGACCCAGTTCCTCTCCATGTTTATTATCCACCCATGGTGATGCACTTGTGCCCCCGTGCTGTAATATACACCAGTGGTGACCCAGTTCCTCTCCATGTTTATTATGCACCCATGGTGATGCACTTGTGCCCCCGTGCTGTAATATACACTAGTGGTGACCCAGTTCCTCTCCATGTTTATTATGCACCCATGGTGATGCACTTGTGCCCCGTGCTGTAATATACACTAGTGGTGACCCAGTTCCTCTCCATGTTTATTATGCACCCATGGTGTTGCACTTGTGCACCCGTGCTGTAATATACACTAGTGGTGACCCAGTTCTTCTCCATGTTTTATTATCCACCCATGGTGATGCACTTGTGCCCCCGTGCTGTAATATCCACCCATGGTGATACAGTGCCGTCCACGTGATGTAATGTGCATACATTTTCGCCAGCTGCCTCTCGGTGCTATAGAATTCCAGTGTGATGCAGTCGTGCCCTTGTGCTGTAATATACACCAGTGGTATTATCCACCTATGGTGATGCAGTTGTGTCTTCGTGCTGTGATACACACCCATAGTTACCCAACTGCCGCTCAGTGCTGTACTGTGCACTGATGGTGATGCAGTGGCGCCCTCGTGATGTAATGTGCACACATTATCGCCCAGCTGCCTCTGGGCGCTATAGAATGTCCAAGATGATGCAGTGGTGTCCCTGTGCTGTAATATCCACCCATGGTGATGCAGTGGTGTCTCCGTGCTGTAATATACACCCCGGGTGATACAGTGGCGTCCTCGTGTTGTAAGGTGCACACATTATCGCCCAGCTGCCTCTGGGCGCCATAGAATGTCCAGTGTGATGCAGCTGTGTCCCCGTGCTGTAATATACGTCCATGATGACGCAGCTGCCTCTCCGTGCTGTAGCACGCAGCTGAGATGGTGCTGTTGTTAGAGCGCTGTCTTATGGAAGTTGTAACGCAGTCATAAGTCGGCAGAAACCCACCTGAGGGCGGCCACCACCCTCCCTTCACAGACCGGCTCCCACAGGCCCATCCTCACTCAACCCAAGCGTCCCTAGTCAATTGGGGTTCATTCTGGGAGGGTTTCACGCCCGGGGTGGTGGGTGGGGGGGACACTTGGGCAGGGCTACGCCCGGAGACCCCCATAAATGATGCTCTTCAAAATGGGGGTGGGGTATACAGTATGGAGGGACAGAGTACGCACACCACTCCCTCCCTCTCCCCAAACACGGATACCTACAGCCCTACCCGGCACCTGGGCAAGAACTTGTTCGCAGCACATCGACGGTGCCCAGGGCCAGGGAGGGGGAGGGGGCGAGGGGTAAAGATAAAGAGACACCTACCACACACATACACATGGACGACAGCTTCCCTTTACCCTTCATGAGCGATGGCCCCTCACGGATACCTGGCGCCCCTCTGGAGAGCCAAGCCGAAGGGGTGTGGGCGCCTAGGGCCGGGATGGGGGAGCGGGGATCGGTGGGTGGGCAGAGGGGCCAGACGCCTTCTGCCGCGTCGACACGGGGGCCGCAGCGGCCAAGGGATGGAGTCCGGGGAGAGGGTATGGAAGGAGGGAGAGAGGGGGGATATGAATGGGAGAAGAGAGGGAGAGAGAGAGCGCGCGAGAGAGGGGGGGGGGCGACAGAGATGAGAGGGGTGGAGAGAGCGAGCAGCAAGTCGGACAGAGAGGGGGAGACGGAGGTCTGGAGTGACGGGGATAGGGTGGAAGAAGAGAGAGAGGGGGAGACAGTGGAAGAGAAGGGGAACGGTACAAGTCGAGAGAGGGAGAGGGGGGCGCGCACCTCCGGCATTACCTAGGAGATGTCTTGTGGATGCTGCGGCGCAGCGCCGGGTACCAAACACAGCATCCTCGCGCCTCCTCATCAGGTGTGAGCGGACGGCAGCTCCGCTCCCTCTCGGCACTACCCCTCCCTCGCTTCTTTCATTCACTGCTTCCTCAATCACTCCCCCTTCACTCTGCTCATGCCAACATCTCCCTTTCCATTCACTCGATTCATATTCACTGCGCGCGGCACCGGCTGCGCAGCCCTGGCTCCTGCACTGCTCCATGGAGACTTCCCGCTGCCAGGGCTCCTGCATGATTCCATGCAGTCTCTCCACAGCTGGGGTACCACAGCCCGGGCTCCTGCATGATTCCATGCAGTCTCTCCACAGCTGGGGTACCACAGCCTGGGCTCCTGCATGATTCAATGCAGTTTCTCCACAGCTGGGGTACCACAGCCCGGGCTCCTGCATGATTCCATGCAGTCTCTCCACAGCTGGGGTGCCACAGCCTGGGCTCCTGCATGATTCAATACAGTCTCTCCACAGCTAGGGTACCACAGCCCTGGCTCCTGCACTGCTCCATGGAGACTTCCCGCTGCCAGGGCTCCTGCATGATTCAATGCAGTCTCTCCACAGCTGGGGTACCACAGCCCGGGCTCCTGCATGATTCCATGCAGTCTCTCCACAGCTGGGGTACCACAGCCTGGGCTCCTGCATGATTCAATGCAGTTTCTCCACAGCTGGGGTACCACAGCCCGGGCTCCTGCATGATTCCATGCAGTCTCTCCACAGCTGGGGTGCAACAGCCTGGGCTCCTGCATGATTCAATACAGTCTCTCCACAGCTAGGGTACCACAGCCCTGGCTCCTGCACTGCTCCATGGAGACTTCCCGCTACCAGGGCTCCTGCATGATTCAATGCAGTCTCTCCACAGCTGGGGTACCACAGCCTGGGCTCCTGCATGATTCAATGCAGTTTCTCCACAGCTGGGGTACCACATCCCGGGCTCCTGCATGATTCCATGCAGTCTCTCCACAGCTGGGGTGCCACAGCCTGGGCTCCTGCATGATTCAATACAGTCTCTCCACAGCTAGGGTACCACAGCCCTGGCTCCTGCACTGCTCCATGGAGACTTCCCGCTGCCAGGGCTCCTGCATGATTCCATGCAGTCTCCCCACAGCTGGGGTACCACATATCGTGCCCCTGCACTGTTCCATAGAGACTTCCCCCTGTTGGGGCTCCTGCATGATTCCATGCAGTGTCTCACAGCTGGGGCACCACAGCACGGGCTCCTGCATGATTCCATGCAGTCTCCCCACAGCCCGGGCTCCTGCATGACTCCATGGAGAGTCCTCACTGCCGGGGCTCCTGCATGATTCCATGTAGTCTCTCCACAGTTGGGGTACCACATCCCAGGCTCCTGCACTGCTCCATGGAGAGTCCCCGCTGCCTGGGCTCCTGGATGATTCCATGCAGTCCCTCCACTGCTGGGGCACCACAGCCCGGGCTCCTGCATGATTCAATGCAGTCTCTCCACAGCGTTGGTACAACAGCCCAGGCTCCGGCACTGCTCCATGGAGAGTCCTCGCTGCCGGGGCTCCTGCATGATTCCATGCAGTCTCCCCATAGCTGGGGTACCACAACCCGGGCTCCTGCACTGTTCCAGGGAGAGTCCTCGCTGCTGGGGCTCCTGCATGCTTCAATGCAGTCTCCCCACAGCTTCGGTACCACAGCCCGGGCTCCTACATGATTCCATGCAGTCTCTCCACAGCTGCTGTACCACAGCCCGGGCTCCTGCCCTGTTCCATGGAGACTCCAAGCTGCCAGCGCCCCTGCGTGATTCCATGCAGCCATTCCTCAGCTGGGGTACCACAGCCCGGGCTCCTACATGATTCAATGCAGTCTCTCCACAACTGGGATACCACAGCCCTGGCTCCTGTCCTGTTCCATGGTTACTCCCCGCTGCTGGGGCTCCTGCATGATACAATACAGTCTCTCTACAGCTGGGGTACCACAGCCCCGGCTCCTGCATGATTCCATGCAGTCTCCTCACAGCTGGGGTACCACCTATCGTGCCCCTACACTGTTCCATAAAGACTTCCCTCTGCTGGGGCTCCTGCATGATTCCATGCAGTCTCTCCACAGTTGAGGTACCACAGCCTGGGCTCCTGCCCTGTTCCATACAGACTTCCCTCTGCTGGGGCTCCTGCATAGTTCCATGCAGTCTGTCCACAGCTGGCTCCTGCATGATTCCATGAAGTCTCTTCACAGCTGGGGTACCACATATTGTGCCCCTGCACTGTTCCATAGAGACTTCCCCCTGCTGGTTCTCCTGCATGATTCCATGCAGTCTCTCCACAGTTGAGGTACCACAGCCTGGGCTCCTGCCCTGTTCCATACAGACTTCCCCCTGCTGGGGCTCCTTCATGGTTCCATGCAGTCTGTACACAGCTGGCTCCTGCATGATTCCATGCAGTCTCTTCACAGCTGGGGTACCACATATCGTGCCCCTGCACTGTTCCATAGAGACTTCCCCCTGCTGGGGCTCCTGCATGATTCCATGCAGTCTCTCCACAGTTGAGGTACCACAGCCTGGGCTCCTGCCCTGTTCCATACTGACTTCCCATTGCTGGGGCTCCAGCATGATCCCATGCAGTCTCTTAGCAGCTGCTGTACCACAGCCAGAGCACATGCCCTGTTGCAGGCAGATTCTCCACATCTGGCATCCCACCGCCATCTCCTGCACTGTTTCATGTAGAATCTCCACACATGGGGCTCCACAACCCAGGCTACTGCGCTGTTAGAAAAACTCTCTCCACAGCCCAGCTCCTGCACTTCTCCTTCCAGGCTATCCACACCTGGGGCTTCTGCACTAATCCAAACAGACTCTCCGCTACTGGGGCTCCTGCATATGATTCCATGCAGTCTCTCCAAAGCCGGGGTACCCCAGCCCAGGCTCCTGCACTGTCCGATAGATACTCCCCAGTGCTGGGGCTCCTGCACTGTTCCATGCAGCATCTCCATGGCTGGGAATCCACAGCTTGTGCTCCTGCACTGTTCCATTCTGACTCTGTACAGCTGGAGATGGACTTCCTGGGTTCCTGCACCATTCTATGCAATCTCTCCACAGCCGGGCTTTCGAACTGCTCCAAGCAGACTCTCAACAGCTTGGACTCCTGCACTGTTCCACGCAGTCTCTCCATATCCCAGGCTCCTGCACGGTTCCATGCAGATTCTCCACAGCTGGAATACCACAGCCCGGGCTCCTCCACTGTTGCACAGAGACTCCCCACTGCAGGGGCTCCTGTACTACTCGAAGCAGACTCTCAACAGCTAGGACTCCTGCACTGTTCCGCGCAGTCTCTCCATATCCCAGGCTCCTGCACTGTTCCATGCAGATTCTCCACAGCTGGAGTACCACAGCCCGGGCTCTTCCACTGTTGCACAGAGACTCCCCACTGCGGGGGCTCCTGTACTACTCCAAGCAGACTCTCAACAGTTAGGACTCCTGCACTGTTCCGCGCAGTCTCTCCATATCCCAGGCTCCTGCACTGTTCCATGCAGATTCTCCACGGCTGGGGCTCCTGAACAACTAGAGTCTCCACAGAAGCCGACTTCACATTACCCGCCACATGCAATATTCACTAGAGATTCTCCACAACACCGGGCTCACACAGCCTGAGCTACCGCTATGTTCCATGCACTCGCCAAAGCCAGGGCTCCTACACTATTCCATGCAGATTCTCCACAGCTGGGGCTTCAACACTGTTGCCTAAAGGCTATCCACAGCAGGGGCTCCTACACTAATCCATGCAGATTCTCCACAACTGGGGCTCTGGCACTGTTGCCTACAGTTTATCCACAGCAGGGGCTCCTACACTAATCCATGCAGATTCTCCACAGCTGGGGCTCCGGCACTGTTGCCTACAGGCTATCCACAGCAGGGGCTCCTACACTATTTCATGCAGATTCTCCACAGCTGGGGTTCCGGCACTGTTGCCTAAAGGCTATCCACAGCAGGGGCTCCTACACTAATCCATGCAGATTCTCCACAGCTGGGGCTCCAGCACTGTTGCCTACAGTTTATCCACAGCAGGGGCTCCTACACTAATCCATGCAGATTCTCCACAGCTGGGGCTCCGGCACTGTTGCCTACAGGCTATCCACAGCAGGGGCTCCTACACTATTTCATGCAGATTCTCCACAGCTGGGGCTCCGGCACTGTTGCCTACAGGCTATCCACAGCAGGGGCTCCTACACTATTCCATGCAGATTCTCCACAGCTGGGGCTCCGGCACTGTTGCCAACAGGCTATCCACAGCAGGGGCTCCTACACTATTCCATGCAGATTCTCCACAGCTGGGGCTTTGGCACTGATGCCTACAGGCTATCCACAGCAGGGGCTCCTACACTATTCCATACAGATTCTCCACAGCTGGGGCTCCGGCACTGTTGCCTACAGGCTATCCACAGCAGGGGCTCCTACACTATTCCAAGCAGATTCTCCACAGCTGGGGCTCCGGCACTGTTGCCTACAGGCTATCCACAGCAGGGGCTCCTACCCTATTCCATGCAGATTCTCCACAGCTGGGGCTTTGGCACTGTTGCCTACAGTTTATCCACAGCAGGGGCTCCTACACTATTCCATGCAGATTCTCCACAGCTGGGGCTCCGGCACTGATGCCTACAGGCTATCCACAGCAGGGGCTCCTACACTATTCCATGCAGATTCTCCACAGCTGGGGCTCCGGTACTGTTGCCTACAGGCTATCCACAGCAGGGGCTCCTACACTATTCCAAGCAGATTCTCCACAGCTGGGCTCCGGCACTGTTGCCTACAGGCTATCCACAGCAGGGGCTCCTATACTATTCCATGCAGATTCTCCACAGCTGGGGCTCCAACACTGTTGCCTACAGGCTATCCACAGCAGGGGCTCCTACACTATTCCATGCAGATTCTCCACAGCCGGGGCTCCGGCACTGTTGCCTACAGGCTACCCACAGCAGGGGCTCCTACACTATTCCATGCAGATTCTTCACAGCCGGAGCTCCGGCACTGTTGCATACAGACTATCCACAGCAGGGGCTCCTTCACCACGTTTTGCAGACTCCAAAGCCTTGGTTACTGCACTGTCCCAAGTAGACTCCCCAGAGCTGGGGCTCTTACACTATTCCATGCAGATTCTCTATAAGCCTGGGTGGAGTTCGCGGAGTAAGTGCAAAAAAAACTCCGCCGCGCTACGCAAAGCTCCGCAAGCGGTGGAGTTTTTTTAGATAAATGCCGTTCGCGGTGATTTTCAGTGCCAGGTGCTTGTCCGCACTGTGAAATCATCGCGACCGGCACCATGCAGCGCAAGCAGGTGCTGCTTCCTTTCTGCCGCTCGAGTAGATTTTTACCCGAGCGGCAGCTTTCTCAACTCGAATGGACGGTTTCTCAACACGAGCGGTCGCGAACATACGCGACCAATCGCAATGAGAAATCTGATCGTACGCGTTGAGAAATCTCGCCGGGAGGTTGATTTTCCACACTCACCAACTTAATGTTGATGATCGCAAACAAGGAAAAATCTCGCCGGGATGTGGATTTTCCTCGCTCGCCAACTTGACGTTGATGATCGCGAGCAAGGTGAAAAAACAGTTTTTCGGAACTTCGCAAACTCCGCGTAATGCGGGGTACGGATAACTTCGCAAACTCCGCGAGCAGAGTGGAGTTCACTGCCCAAACTTAATTCTCTACAGCTGGGACTCCTGCGCTGTTGCACACAGACTATTCACAACAAGGGCTCCTACACCACCTTCTGCTGATCTCTGCAGCCGAGGTTCCTACAGCACAGTCTTCAGACTCTCCAATGCCTCAGCTCCTGCATTATTCCAAGTAAAATCCCAGCAGCGGTGTATTCTGCACTATTCCATGCAGATTCTCTACAGCTAGGGCTCCTGCAGCACCCTCTGCTGAACCTCCAAAGCTTTGGTCCCTGCCGTCCTCCAAGTAGTGTCTCCACAGCCAGTGCTCCTACTGTATTGACTGCAGACTCTCCACAGCTGGGGCTCCTCAGCCTGGCTCCAGAGCTGTTCCATGCAGACTCTCCACAGCTGGGGCTCCACAGCCTGGCTCCAGCGCTGTTCCATTCAGACTCTCCACAGCTGGGGTTCCATGGCCTGGCCTCCGGCACTGATCCATGCAGGCTCTCCACAGCTGGGGCTGCCACAGCCTTGGCTCCAGCACTGTTCCATGCAGACTCTCCACAGCTGGGGCTTCATAGCCTGGCCTCCAGCACTGTTCCATGCAGACTCTCAACAGCTGGGGCTCCACAGTGGGCTCCAGCCCTGTTCCATGCAGACTCTCCACAGTTGGGGTTCCACAGTGGGCTCTGGCACTGTTCCATGCAGACTCTCCACAGCTGGTACTGCACAGTAGGCTCCAGCACTGTTCCATGCAGAATCTACACAGCTGGAGATCCACAGCCTGGGCTCCAGCACTGTTCCATGCAGACTCTACACAGCTGGGGCTCCACAGCCTGGGCTCTGGCACTGTTCCAAGCAGACTCTCCACAACTGGGGCTCCACAGTGGGCTCTGGCACTGTTCCATGCAGACTCTCCACGGCTGGGACTCCACAGCTTGGGCTCCAGAGCTGTTACATGCAGACTCTCCACAGCCTGGGCTCCGGCACTGTTCCATGCAGACTCTCCACAGCTGGGGCTCCACAGCCTGGGATCCAGCACTGTTCCATGCAGACTCTCCACAGCTGGGGCTCCACAGTCTGGGCTCCAGCACTGTTCCATGCAGACTCTCCACAGCTGAGACTCCACAGCCTGGGCTCCAGCACTGTTCCATGCAGACTCTCCACAGCTGGGGCTCCACAGTAGGCTCCAGCACTGTTCCATGCAGACTCTACACAGCTGGGGCTCCACAGCCTGGGCTCCGGCACTGTTCCATACAGACTCTCCACAGTGGGCTCCAGCAGTGTTCCATGCAGACTCTTCACAGCTGGGGCTTCCCAGCCTGGGCTCCAGCACTGTTCCATGCAGAATCTACACAGCTGGAGATCCACAGCCTGGGCTCCAGCACTGTTCCATGCAGACTCTACACAGCTGGGGCTCCACAGCCTGGGCTCTGGCACTGTTCCAAGCAGACTCTCCACAACTGGGGCTCCACAGTGGGCTCTGGCACTGTTCCATGCAGACTCTCCACGGCTGGGACTCCACAGCTTGGGCTCCAGAGCTGTTACATGCAGACTCTCCACAGCCTGGGCTCCGGCACTGTTCCATGCAGACTCTCCACAGCTGGGGCTCCACAGCCTGGGATCCAGCACTGTTCCATGCAGACTCTCCACAGCTGGGGCTCCACAGTCTGGGCTCCAGCACTGTTCCATGCAGACTCTCCACAGCTGAGACTCCACAGCCTGGGCTCCAGCACTGTTCCATGCAGACTCTCCACAGCTGGGGCTCCACAGTAGGCTCCAGCACTGTTCCATGCAGACTCTACACAGCTGGGGCTCCACAGCCTGGGCTCCGGCACTGTTCCATACAGACTCTCCACAGTGGGCTCCAGCAGTGTTCCATGCAGACTCTTCACAGCTGGGGCTTCCCAGCCTGGGCTCCAGCACTGTTCCATGCAGACTCTCCACAGCTGGGGCTCCACAGTGGGCTCCAGCACTGTTCCATGCAGACTCTACACAGCTGGGGCTCCACAGCCTGGGCTCCGGCACTGTTCCATGCAGACTCTCCACAGTGGGCTCCAGCAGTGTTCTATGCAGACTCTCCACAGCTGGGGCTCCACAGTGGGCTCCAGCCCTTTTCCATGCAGACTCTCCACAGCTGGGACTCCATAGCCTGGGTTCCAGCACTGTTCCATGCAGACTCTCCACAGCTGGGGCTTCACAGCCTGGGCTCCGGTACTGTTCCATGCTGACTCTCCACAGTTGGGGCTCCACAGCCTGGGCTCCGGCACTGTTCTATGCAGACTCTCCACAGCTGGGGCTCCACAGCCTGGGCTCCAGCACTGTTTCATGCAGACTCTCCACAGCTGGGGCTCCACAGCCTGGCTCCGGCACTGTTCCATGCAGACTCTCACAGCTGGGGCTCAACAGCCTGGGCTCCAGCACTGCTCCATGCAGACTCTCCACAACTGGGGCTTCACAGTTAGCTCTAGCACTGTTCCATGCAGACTCTCCACAGTGGGCTCCAGCACTTTTCCATGCAGACTCTCCACAGCTGGGGCTCCACAGCTTGCGCTCCGGCACTGTTCCATGCAGACTCTCCACAGCTGGGGCTCCACAGCTTAGGCTCCGGCACTGTTCCATGAAGACTCTCCACAGCTGGGGCTCCACAGCCTGGCTCCAGCGCTGTTCCATGCAAACTCTCCACAGCTGGGGCTCCACAGCTTGGGCTCCGACACTGTTCCATGCAGACTCTCCACAGTGGGCTCCAGCACTGTTCCATGCAGACTCTTCACAGCTAGGGCTCCATAGCCTGGGCTCCAGCACTGTTCCATGCAGACTCTCCACAGCTGGGACTCCACAGTAGGCTCCAGCACTGTTCCATGCAGATACTCCACAGCTGGGGCTCCACAGCCTGGGCTCTGGCACTGTTCCAAGCAGACTCTCACAGCTGGGGCTCCAAGCCTGGGCTCCGGCACTGTTCCATGCAGACTCTCCACAGCTGGGGCTCCACAGTCTGGGCTCCGGCACTGTGACATGAATACTCTCCACAGCTTGGGCTCCACAGCTTGAACTCCAGCTCTGTTCCATGCAGACTCTCCACAACTGGGGCTCCACAGTTAGCTCTAGCACTGTTCCATGCAGACTCCACAGTGGGCTCCAGCACTTTTCCATGCAGACTCTCCACAGCTGGGGCTCCACAGCCTGGCTCCAGCACTTTTCCATGCAGACTCTCCACAGCTGGGGCTCCACAGCTTGGGCTCCGACACTGTTCCATGGAGACTCTCCACAGCCTGGGCTCCAGCACTGTTCCATGCAGACTCTCCACAGCTGGGGCTCCACAGCCTGGGCTCCGACACTGTTCCATGCAGACTCTCCACAGCTGGGGCTCCACAGCCTGGGCTCCGGCACTGTTCCAAGCAGACTCTCCACAGCTGGGGCTCCACAGCCTGGGCTCCGGCACTGTTCCATGCAAACTCTCCACAGCTGGGGCTCCACAGCTTGGGCTCCGGCACTGTTCCATGCAGACTCTCCATAGCTGGGGCTCCACAGCTTGGGCTCCAACACTGTTCCATGCAGACTCTCCACAGTGGGCTCCAGCACTGTTCCATGCAGACTCTTCACAGCTAGGGCTCCATAGCCTGGGCTCCAGCACTGTTCCATGCAGACTCTTCTCAGCTAGGGCTCCATAGCCTGGGCTCCAGCACTGTTCCATGCAGACTCTCCACAGCTGGGACTCCACAGTAGGCTCCAGCACTGTTCCATGCAGACTCTCCACAGCTGGGGCTCCACAGCCTGGGCTCTGGCACTGTTCCAAGCAGACTCTCACAGCTGGGGCTCCAAGCCTGGGCTCCGGCACTGTTCCATGCAGACTCTCCACAGCTGGGGCTCCACAGTCTGGGCTCCGGCACTGTGACATGAAGACTCTCCACAGCTTGGGCTCCACAGCTTGAACTCCAGCTCTGTTCCATGCAGACTCTCCAGAACTGGGGCTCCACAGCTAGCTCTAGCACTGTTCCATGCAGACTCTCCACAGAGGGCTCCAGCACTTTTCCATGCAGACTCTCCACAGCTGGGGCTCCACAGCCTGGCTCTAGCACTTTTCCATGCAGACTCTCCACAGCTGGGGCTCCACAGCTTGGGCTCCGACACTGTTCCATGGAGACTCTCCACAGCCTGGGCTCCAGCACTGTTCCATGCAGACTCTCCACAGCTGGGGCTCCACAGCCTGGGCTCCGACACTGTTCCATGCAGACTCTCCACAGCTGGGGCTCCGGCACTGTTCCAAGCAGACTCTCCACAGCTGGGGCTCCACAGCTTGGGCTCCAGCACTGTTCCATGCAGACTCTCCACAGCTGGGGCTCCACAGCCTGGGCTCCGGCACTGTTCCAAGCAGACTCTACACAGCTGGGGCACCACAGCCTGGGCTCCGGCACTGTTCCATGCAGACTCTCCACAGCTGGGGCTCCACAGCCTGGGCTCCGGCACTGTGCCGTGAAGACTCTCCACAGCTGGGGCTCCAAGCCTGGGCTCCGGCTCTGTTCCATGCAGACTCTCCACAGTTGGGGCTCCACAGCTTGAACTCCAGCTCTGTTCCAAGCAGACTCTCCACAGCTGGGGCTCCACAGTATTTCAGATACTTCCTTCATGACAGCTTTTTCGAAGGCCAACAGTTCCACAGGGAGGCTCACTGAAGGTGGTACAAAGTTGGATTTCTTGTGGAGACCTGTGTCGCTTTCCAAATCACTAGTGGGAGGTTTATCTTTGAAGAAAACTTGAAGTTTGATTTTCCTAATGAATTCATTGACTTCGCTACAGAGTCTGAATTTGTCCAGAGTAGGAGTTGGTACGTAGCTCAGACCTTTCTCTAAGACTGTTATTTGTGTAGTAGTTAGGTTGGTATCCGACATATTTACCACTAAACCAGGTTGTTGCTGGTTGTTGGGTTGTCTGGTGGACCCATACTCCTGGTATGGCTCCTGGAGGTTTCCAGGGGTTGAGCCCATTGGACCTGTTGGGTTCTTCTTGATTTTCCCCTCTGTGGGCCCTTGCCTCTTCCTAAAAAGAATGATTTTCAGGGGTGTTTGGTTGTGCTTGATCCCATGGCGTGTGGGATTGATATTGATACGGATGTTGGTGGAAGGGGGTGGTGGTCCGTAGAAAAGGCGGTGGGCCTCCATATGTTGGTGGTCCTTGGTATGTAGGCCAGCCATAATTATATCCTCCCCGATTCCTCATGCGTCCGCCACGTAATCGCCTGTTCCTATTTCTGTTCTGTTGGTTGAGGCTCCCATCTGAGTTGTCTGAACCAGTATCTGATCCATCACTGTCAGTGTTATACCCCGCGTTTCTCCCTGACGGGATATATCCTTCCTTTGTGTAGGGGTAAGCTTTTTCATGTGAGAAGGATTTCTGGTCTTTCTTGAATTTGGTATATTTTGTGTCCTTCAGGGTTATTTCAAAGTCTGTCATTGATTTATTAAGTTCTTCCAGGCGTTTCTTAAGCTCTGTAACCCCTTGGAAGGTCTTTAGGCGAATTTCTAGTGTTTGGATCTCTCCTTTCATTTCCTCCGATAAACGTGCAGCCGTCTTGATGATAAGGACCAGCCAGTCCCTGGTGCAGTGCCAGGAAATAAGCGACCAATCCTTTTTAAAAATTTTGTCTTGCTGGAATATGAAAGGCTCATTGTGTACAATCAATCCTCGTGGGGCAGTATTGGATCTTAAATACTCAGTCATCATGATACCATGGACTAAGGTTTTAATTTGATTCCTTTTAATTCCGATAATTCATCCCAACATTGGCTAGATTCGTCTGAGTCTCTATGTGACGCCCCTGCTAATGGAAGCATTGAGGCAATTGTTCTTTCAATTTCCTCTTCTGAGAATGTGAGTCCAGTGATTTCAGCCATTTTATCAAGAAGGTTATTTTTTATTTTAAAAAGGTAGTGTCAAGGGTAAACCTCAGGAAGGATATAACTCCCACAGCTGGGCGCTGTAGATCACAAAATCAGAAAATTAAGGGGAGAAAGAGGGATATGCTAGGTCCACCCTCCAAAAATGATCAAGAATTACAAAACACCGAAATCTCGGTTATGGAAACCTAGCCAGTTTTTTCAGAAAATTAAATTTACTAATATAAGATTAAAAAAAAATAGTTAGTAAAGGAAAAATGTCCTTTCTTGAGTCCCCTCACTCACCATGGTTTCCCATGGTGACATGCTTCATCATAGGGGCCATCCCAACCCGCTACGGGCTGAGGCGTGCTACGACTTGCGACACTACGTAGGAGCACTACTTGTGAGTGACTATGTGTGGTGCAGTGATGGGGGTGGAGTGGGTGAGACTAAAAATATCTAGCTAGTGGGCAAAAAGAATTTATTCAGGCTCCTAGCCGATATATTAAAAACGGGGTTGGTCGCTAGGGTGTCTGTTTTTAATTAGTCAGGGGTCCCTAGTGAACGTCAACTAGTTTTGAGCTACCCCAGTGCTCTTCTTCAGGACAAACAGAGTCCAGCCCTGTTTAGTACCACTCCAAAGTGACCTAAGGATAGGAAAAAATGCTGCAAAATACTAGCAGGCAAGAGTTAATACATACAGTACTTTGATCACGTAGTATCTGTAATAGAGAAAGGAATAAAAAGCATTATCAAGTACAGTCTATGTACTGTATAGGTAGTTATTGAAACCATGTTGATGCTGATCAATTGAATCTAAAACAGAAAACGGCATACGAGACCTACTTCATGCTATGTAGGTAAGTGAAAACGCCATGCTGCACATTAACTACATATAATCAGACACTCACTGCTGGTGTGTGTTGTTAAGAGCTCTCCCATAAGATCCTTGTGTGGTTATGAGAGCTATGGGCATCTCAATAGTCATGTTATACTATAGGGCCAGCTTAGTTTAAACACAAAAAACTAAAAACCAAAAAAGGAATACCACATGACATTACCCTTAGTGAGTAGATTGTCAGTAATCTGAGACATGCCAGGCAATTAGGTGAATGCTTATTTGCCAGGAAATAGAATGAAATGAAAGAGCATAAACCTAGAAAAACATACTAATATGTACAGACAAAACAATACGACAAAGAAAATACAGTGACATAATAAAACACATACTAATTATGGAGCAACAATGTGCTTCATGGTCTGAGAGGGGCTGGAGAGATCATCGCCACTGTAGGAGAAAAGGAAAAAACAAAGCGATAATGAAAGCTTTGTAGCAAAAAAGGGGGGTGCACTGTGAGAGGCTCTGCTGTCTACCCGGTCCGGTGCTGTGGAGAGAATAACTTACTTGAGAATGAAAACTGCTCCGGCTGTTGCCTGCTTCCCTCCCGACCGCATATTAACAAGTGAGTCCCTACTGCTTGTTTTTAAAGGGTGTTTTCCCGCCGATTCATGATTAGGAGACTAGAGCGGAAACTAAAGAACAAAATGGCCGCCTTCTATGGCTCAATGTGGCTGCCATTTTGGGAAGGTAAAATACTCATTAGTGCCTATTGGGAAGGGTATAAGGTGATTAGAGGCAATACAAAGGTAATGAACAAATACATACAATGTGCCTCACAATGATATACAAAAGAGGTCTAATACGAGTTCCTATCATTATGGGAAGGTAAAATACTCGTTAGTGCCTATTGATAAGAGTATAAGGTGATTAGAGGCTAAACAAGGAAGACGAACAAATACATACAATGAGCCTCACAGCTGGTGCTCCACAGCCTGGGCTCCGGCACTGTTCCATGCAGACTCTCCACAGTTGGGGCTCCACAGCCTGGGCTCCGGCACTGTTCCAAGCAGACTCTACACAGCTGGGGCTCCACAGCCTGGGCTCCGGCACTGTTCCAAGCAGACTCTACACAGCGGGGGCGCCACAGTCTGGGCTCCGGCACTGTGCCATGAAGACTCTCCACAGCTGGGGCTCCAAGCCTGGGCTCCGGCCCTGTGCCATGAAAACTCTCCACAGCTGGGGCTCCAAGCCTGGGCTCCGGCCCTGTTCCATTCAGACTCTCCACAGTTGGGGCTCCACAGCCTGGGCTCCAGCACTGCTCCATGCAGACTCTCCACAGTTGGGGCTCCACAGCCTGGGCTCTGGCACTGTTCCATGCAGACTCTCCACAGCTGGGGCTCCACAGCCTGGGCTCCAGCACTGCTCCATGCAGACTCTCCACAGTTGGGGCTCCAAGCCTGGGCTCCGGCACTGTTCCATGCAGACTCTCCACAGTTGGGGCTCCACAGCCTGGGCTCCAGCACTGCTCCAATGCAGACTCTCCACAGTTGGGGCTCCACAGCCTGGGCTCTGGCACTGTGCCATGAAGACTCTCCACAGTTGGGGCTCCACAGCCTGGCCTCCGGCACTGTGCCATGAAGACTCTCCACAGCTTGGGCTCCACAGCCTGGGCTCCGGCACTGTGCTATGAAGACTCTCCACAGTTGGGGCTCCACAGCCTGGGCTCCAGCACTGTTCCATGCAGACTCTCCACAGTTGGGCTCCACAGTCTGGGCTCCAGCACTGTGCCATGAAGAATCTCCACAGTTGGGGCTCCACAGTCTGGGCCCCGGCACTGTGCCATGAAGACTCTCCACAGCTGGGGCTCCACAGCCTGGGCTCCAGCTCTGTTCCATGCAGACTCTCCACAGTTGGGGCTCCACAGCCTGGGCTCTGGCACTGTTCCATGCAGACTCTCCACAGTTGGGGCTCCAAGCCTGGGCTCCGGCACTGTTCCATGCAGACTCTCCACAGCTGGGGCTCCACAGCCTGGGCTCCAGCTCTGTTCCATGCAGACTCTCCACAGCTGGGGCTCCTCAGCCTGACTCCAGCGCTGTTCCATGCAGACTCTCCACAGTTGGGGCTCCACAGCCTGGGCTCCAGCTCTGTTCCATGCAGACTCTCTACAGCTGGTGCCCCACAGTGGGCTCTGGCACTGTTCCAAGCAGACTCTACACAGCTGGGGCTCCAAGCCTGGGCTCTGGCACTGTGCCATGAAGAGTCTCCACAGCTTGGGCTCCACAGCCTGGGCTCCGGCACTGTGCCATGAAGACTCTCCACAGCTGGGGCTCCACAGCTTGGGCTCCGGCACTGTTCCATGCAGACTCTCCACACCTGGGGCTCCTCAGCCTGGCTCCAGCGCTGTTCCATGCAAACTCTCTACAGCTGGGGCTCCAAGCCTGGGCTCCGGCACTGTTCCATGCAGACTCTCCACAGCTGGGGCTCCACAGCCTGGGCTCCAGCTCTGTTCCATGCAGACTCTCCACAGCTGGGGCTCCTCAGCCTGACTCCAGCGCTGTTCCATGCAGACTCTCCACAGTTGGGGCTCCACAGCCTGGGCTCCAGCTCTGTTCCATGCAGACTCTCTACAGCTGGTGCTCCACAGTGGGCTCTGGCACTGTTCCAAGCAGACTCTACACAGCTGGGGCTCCAAGCCTGGGCTCTGGCACTGTGCCATGAAGAGTCTCCACAGCTTGGGCTCCACAGCCTGGGCTCTGGCACTGTGTCATGAAGCCTCTCCACAGCTGGGGCTCCACAGCTTGGGCTCCGGCACTGTTCCAAGCAGACTCTCCACAGCTGGGGCTCCACAGCCTGGGCTCCGGCTCTGTTCCATGCAGACTCTCCACAGCTGGGGCTCCACAGCCTGGGCTCCGGCTCTGTTCCATGCAGACTTTCCACAGCTGGGGCTCCACAGCCTGGGCTCTGGCACTGTTCCATGCAGACTCTCCACAGCTGGGGCTCCAAGCCTGGGCTCTGGCACTGTTCCATGCAGACTCTCCAGAGCTGGGACTCCACAGTAGGCTCCAGCACTGTTCCAAGCAGACTCTCACAGCTGGGGCTCCAAGCCTGGGCTCTGGCACTGTTCCAAGCAGACTCTCCACAGCCTGGGCTCTGGCACTGTTCCAAGCAGACTCTCACAGCTGGGGCTCCAAGCCTGGGCTCCAGCACTGTTTCATGCAGACTCTCACAGCTGGGGCTCCAAGCCTGGGCTCCGGCACTGTGCCATGAAGACTCTCCACAGTTGGGGCTCCACAGCCTGGGCTCCAGCTCTGTTCCATGCAGACTCTCACAGTTGGGGCTCCAAGCCTGGGCTCCGGCACTGTTCCATGCAGACTCTCCACAGCCTGGGCTCCACAGCCTGGGCTCCGGCACTGTTCCAAGCAGACTCTCCACAGCTGGGGCTCCACAGCCTGGGCTCCGGCACTGTTCCATGCAGACTCTCCACAGCTGGGGCTCCACAGCCTGGGCTCCGGCACTGTGCCGTGAAGACTCTCCACAGCTGGGGCTCCAAGCCTGGGCTCCGGCTCTGTTCCATGCAGACTCTCCACAGTTGGGGCTCCACAGCTTGAACTCCAGCTCTGTTCCAAGCAGACTCTCCACAGCTGGGGCTCCACAGTCTGGGCTCCGGCACTGTGCCATGAAGACTCTCCACAGCTTGGGCTCCACAGCTTGAACTCCAGCTCTGTTCCATGCAGACTCTCCACAGCTTAGGCTCCGGCACTGTGCCATGAAGACTCTCCACAGCTTGAACTCTAGCTCTGTTCCATGCAGACTCTCCACAGCTGGGGCTCCACAGCCTGGGCTCCGGCACTGTTCCAAGCAGACTCTCCACAGCTGGGACTCCACAGTAGGCTCCAGCACTGTTCCATGCAGACTCTCCACAGCTGGGGCTCCACAGTCTGGGCTCCGGCACTGTGCCATGCAGACTCTCCACAACTGGGGCTCCATAGCCTAGCTCCAGCACTGTTCCAGAAGAGCTCTGGGAATCCACTCAGAGGAAGTATGGAATCCTCCTGGGAGCCAGAAGATCTTGTTGATTGAAGTGGGTGGAGTTTGTTTCAGCAAGGCCGTGACCTCTAGGCCCTGAAGCTGCTACCTTAGAGTAACAGGCCTGCTGTGGACTCCTGCAGTTGGTCTGGTCCTTATAGTCATGGATAAGCCTCAGAAATGGGGTCCGGGTGGCTCACTTCACAAGGACACCAAGGGCACAGCCTCAAAAGGAATGGAAACTTAGGGCCACATGTACAACCGCTACATTTTGCGAGATCCCAATTGTGACTTTCTGCGACTCACAATTAGGAAATCGCAAAATTAGATGAACAGTGTGTTTGACACGGTTTGCGATTCCCAGTGGGTCGCATTTGACCTGCCTCATCAATATTCATGAGGCAGGTTGCAATTTGCGACCCATTGGGAATGTCCAAAATCACAGGGATGGCAGCACGGTGGGGCCAGCAGACCACCATATCTGTGATTCCTTTTTCAATAAAGCAACTTTTGGGGGGAAATTCAGCCCATTTTCCTTAAAGGAAAACGGGATGCGTTTCAAAATGAAAAATGAAACATTTCAGTTTCATTTTTCAAAAGTAGGCAGTGGTCGTGGGACCACTTCGTGCTCTCAAAAAACGTTTTCGCAACTATTCACAAAAGAGAAGGGGCTCCCTGGGGACCCATTACTGTTGGTGACTGGCTTACCACCTACTTGAAGTAGGTAGTAAATTGCGAATGTTTTGCGACCGCATTTCGGTCGCAAAACATTCATACATCTCCCTGTGACTCGTTAGTAGGAAGGGACGCCCTTAACACACCCCTTCCTAATACCGACTCGCAAACCCTAGTTTGCGAGTCAGTAATAGGTTACAGACTCCCAAAATAGGGTTAGTGCATGTCAAAAGGCTATTTAGTGGTCGCAAACAGCCCGATTCTCCGTTTGTGACTCCTAAAACCTTTTGTACATGTGGCCCTTACTCCCGTAGATCTACTTCTGAAGTGAATTTCTTACTTTGCTGAAATCCACAGAGGAGTCCATGAGTGCCTCTATGAAGGTGTAACGACCACAGTTCCCATGAGCAGCTTTGAAATCCTTTTGTAAGACATCAAGTTACTAATATAGGAAGGCATTTTTGCAAGCGTTTTATGGGTGCACAAATAACTCTTAACACTGCAATAGCACTTCAAATAATTTTTTTCTGCAAAGAGAAAATATTTTGCTGTGAAGAAACCACTTCCCTGACACCCCACCTACTTTTGTTTCGAGCGAGTTCCCACCCAGATATTTCTGAATTAGACCTGTGGCATTTCCACACAGGCCACAACTTACTCCTGCCTTGTGCAGGGTAGAAATAATCTGGATAGGGACTTGAAATGGAAATATAGAAGTGCAGGTACTCCCTGTGCCAGAATACCTGATGGCTGCTGAGAAGTGCTGGTACTCTACCACGAAAAGCACTGGAGCAGTGCTGAGAAGTGCCAGTACTATCCCTTCCAAACTTAAGAAGTGCAGGTACTCCCTGTCCCAGAATACCTGCTTGCTGCTGAGAAGTGCTGGTACTCTCCCATGAAAAGCCCTGCAGCAGTGCTGAGAAGTGCCAGTACTATCCCTTCCAAACTTAAGAAGTGCAGGTACTCCCTGTCCCAGAATACCTGCTTGCTGCTGAGAAGTGCTGGTATTCTCCCATGAAAAGCACGGGAGCAGTGCTGAGAAGTGCTGGTACTCTCCCTTCCAAACTAAAGAAGTGCAGGTACTCCCTGTCCCAGAATTCCTGCTTGCTGCTGAGAAGTGCTGGAACTCTCCCTTGAAAAGCACCGGAACAGTGCTGAGAAGTGCCAGTACTATCCCTCCCTCCCAAACCAAAGAAGTGCAGTTACTCCCTGTCCCAGAATACCTGCTTGCTGCTGAGAAGTGCTGGTACTCTCCCATGAAAAGCACGGGAGCAGTGCTGAGAAGTGCTGGTACTCTCCCTTCCAAACTAAAGAAGTGCAGGTACTCCCTGTCCCAGAATTCCTGCTTGCTGCTGAGAAGTGCTGGAACTCTCCCTTGAAAAGCACCGGAACAGTGCTGAGAAGTGCCGGTACTATCCCTCCCAAACCAAAGAAGTGCAGGTACTCCCTGTCCCAGAATACCTGCTTGCTGCTGAGAAGTGCTGGAACTCTCCCATGAAAAGCACCGGGGCAGTGCTGAGAAGTGCTGGTACTATCCCTCCCAAACCAAAGAAGTGCAGGTACTCCCTGTCCCAGAATACCTGCTTGCTACCGGAGCAGTGCTGAGAAGTGCTGGTACTCTCCCATGAAAAGCACCGGAGCAGTGCTGAGAAGTGCTGGTACTCTCCCATGAAAAGCACCGGAGCAGTGCTGAGAAGTGCTGGTACTCTCCCATGAAAAGCACCGGAGCAGTGCTGAGAAGTGCCGGTACTATCCCTCCCAAACCAAAGAAGTGCAGGTCCTGAGTGCCTGATAGCACCTGCCCACTTAAAGCACTGCTCTGGATACAAGTGTAGTTCTACTACTTCAAAACTGGTGATGACCTAGAAATAAACTCAATGATGCTATATCCAGGCCGGGAATACCCTGGGAAATATCCAACTGTGTCCAAAGTGAGAGGATAAGGCATAGGTTGTGAATACCATAGACAAATTTCTTGGTGGATGTTTACAAACTTCCTGTGGTATTTTCGCCCTGAATAATCCACCCTCTGTATAAATCCATGGTTTCTAGGTGACAAATGTGGATTCACACTTGCCATTTGCGCTCCTACGCTTGATTTGGGTTCACACATGGCTTTGGGAATGGAGCCCCAAGTGTCCTGGTCTGGTCTTTTTCACAAATTATTGCCATCTGGGAGTTTGGCTTGAATAGTTCAATTGAAGTAAATTATAAGTTCTGCCCAGCTTGTGAAAGGAAAGCTCAGGCCTGGGGGCACTGTGCCACATACACATGGAACCACCTGGCCCTTTTAGCTCAGGCTGCTATAAAGATATACTTCCTGTGCAACTCTGGGGAGCAACGTTAAGCGATAGAATCTTGCTGCTTTATAGAAATAAGAGAAAGACTGCTAAGAAACAGAAAGAGACATTATAGACATACACAGATCTTAATTTGAGCCAGTGGTTTTCAGTGTTCTGCTCCTGTACTTAATTGTTAACACCGGCACGTATGACAGTCTGCCACATGGTGGCGCTGTCTGCCTAATTTAGGGATGAGCACACTCACAGTTGTTTAATGATTCAATATACATTGAAAATAACAAACTTGCCACCCAAGCCATTCTTATAAGATTTAGTGGCCTGTAGTAGTCTCAATTCTCACACTTGTAGGAGAGCGCTGATAGGGGCAATGGGTGGTGCAAGATGCAGTGGCTTCCTGACGAGGGCCCTGGCAATTATGTTTTTTTTTTACAAATTAAGCACTCATACATCAACCAGAGAAGAGCGCTACGAAGTGCTCGCTCTGCTCTGTTTAAATTGTAGAGTCTGAAACAGAGCTCTGGAGAGACTCACTCACATGCTGGCGACGTGGCCAATCCTGCCCCTCGCCCAGGTGAAACAGCCGCTGCTCCATGTTGGCACAGTGGGCCTACAGCGGTTTCCTGTTGCGTGTTTGGAGGCGCTATATTATCACACACTCTGTGCTTGCTCATTGGGGTGCCCGCTGCTAGTTCACGCATGAGGTTAGCCTTCAGGGCCCACCACACTGATGGCTACCCCATAGTTCTTTCACCTTCTTCACTCTGGAAGCCCAGTTCTAGTACAGCGTTTGTTGCCATACTCGGATCATAACTTGTTTAGAACCAAAGCTAGCCTCATCTGTCCACCATATGGCTGACGCTAGAGACTTTGTTGATATAAAGGGGGGTTCTTGTTTTCCAAGGAACCAAAAAAACTCCTAGCTTAAATTCAGTGGCAGCAATAGGGAAACTATGTATTGTGGATTACTGAAATCCCCGATGGACATATACCCTCACTTGACAACCCCCTGCCTTCAATTTCACAAAAGAATCCGAAAAATATGTTTTTGGGCAGCCCTACGCTCTTAAGCAACTGGTACTGCTGAACACTTGTGCCAAGTGACCCTACGCCATGTGTGACACCTGGAGCCAGTTCTGGCTTTGTTTTTAGCCACTGTCCCTCTGCATTCTGGTACCTGTAGTCCCATTTTCCCATCATAGGTCTAGACTTCTAACTATGGTCTAGCATGCATAGAACTGCTGTATAAAAATGGCTGCACTGCTATTGGAATGCAGGAAGGAGCAGCCACCTTAAACAGCCCCCCACATCCCCACGCGCCCCCACTACAGCCGATTACCAACGACCCGCTCTCCCTCCTCCTGCCCGACCCTCAAGACACAGGCTTTAGCAACTCTCCAAATAAGAGCTGCCTCCTTTAGGTAATCCGTTTACGGTGGCCTGCAAGCACCCACTCACCACTTACGGCACGTGACCCTGGGCAGGTGAGAATCTGTTTTTACCATCTGCAGGGATTTGCGTCACTCGTCGCTGTTAATCACACACCACGCCGACCTCATTCACAACCACAGATCACAGGCTTTTAAATAACAAGCATTTGCAATGCAAATTGGTCTCGCATTTGTGAGAGTTAGAGGTATTGGTGTTGTAAATGAGAATGTCTTTCACCCATGTGTTTTGAATTGGAGTGGATGTATGTGGTGTGAAGAGGAATTATGTGGCTTGGAATTGTTAGTTGTGGAATGGTGTGTGGTGAAATTGTGTGGAGTGGATTTGTGTAGTGGAATTATGTGGCACAGTGGGTAATGGAAATATGTGGATAGTAATTATGTTGTATTCAGTGTACTGGAATTTTGTGAAGTGGGATTGTGTATTAGAGTGTAATTATGTGGAATTACATTTTGTGTCGTGGAGTTTAGTTATGTGGTGTGCAGTTGAATTATGTGGCATGATGTGGAATTCTGTGGTGTGGTTTGGATATATGTGGTCTGTTGTGTAATTGTGTTGAGTTGATGAGTTTGATGTCGAATTATGTGGTGCGGAATGGAAATGTTTAGAGCAAAATTGTGTGGCATGGAATAGTGTGGTGCTGAATGAAATTATGCTGGTTGGAATTATGTGGCATGGTGTGGAGTGGATTTGTGTGGATTGTGTTACCAAGTTTAACTAGAGAATGCTAAAGTGATTCTGGTATTTTACTAACCTCTGCTGCCCACTCGATATTTTCAGAAATACCAAGTCAAACGGCAATAAACCATGATTATCTCACTGTGCATATAGTTTAACATTACTTATTTAGGAGGGTTAACGTCAAATAATCTGTAAAATTACATTCCAAACTTTCTTTGGATCTCAGTGGCAAGCAACTAATCTACGAGTCGCCCACGCACTAGTCACTCGAATATCATGTAAACTGTGCCGCCTTTCTGTTCAGGGGCCAATTCATAAACTGCAGCTGTGCACGTGCAATCAATTCCTAATGTTGTGCTAAAAAGAGACTAGGAAGTTATCAGGCCTGCCCCCTACAGCAGGTCCGTGCGTTCCTCTTTGTCAACTTGATGAGCTGCCAAATTCCATCCCTCAAATTTTCACTCTCGCCGCACGTGCACAGGACCTTGTGCTCAGCATCACGGCCGCATGGGTGGCAATGGAAATACACATTTGTGCACCGGGGCCCAGGGGCACGTTGTACGTACCCTGACTGCTTGGAAATCTTCCCAAAGCTGAAAGCCTCCATGTAGACGGCCAGCCAGCAGCTTTCACTCACTCCGGCACCATGGAGATGAGAGGAACGCTACACATCCCAGGAGCTCTCTGCAAAGGACAGAGCAGGGGCAGCAAGAGGGGTTCGCCCCTGAAAATTTGGGGGCAAGCTTTGAGGATAATAGCCATCCATCGACCCCGACCTGCGAGTCTACATAGGAAAGGGTATCGATTCATTTCACGAACCCACAATCAAAATCCGCTGATCACCCATTCACCCTCTCTGCGCCGCATGCTGTCACATTTAGATGAACGCATCTTAGGGAGTGCCTCGAGCCACCTTTGCCGGAGTGGGGGATGCCCGGGAGGGGGCGATGAAGGAGGGTGGCCGAGGCTGTGTGCAGACTGGGAATCAGGCAGGTAGCACTACTCGTTGCGAGCCAGCAGGAACTGCTCAGTAAATCACTGCAGCATCTGCAGGATGCCCACGCGCCTTCTGTCAGCACCAACAGCAACCCTCGGGCCTCGAGAGCTGTGCTGTCACTCACCCCCTCAGTCCAAATTTAGTCTCTCCCTCTGGTTCACCCGTCGTTGAGTGGAGTGATAGCCAGCCAGACGTCTTCTGCTGATCTTGGGAGGGGTGGGAGCAGAGGAGTTGAGATAGAGAAGGAGTGTGTGTACACCGAGTCCGATGCGCTAGAAGAACGGACAATATTGAGCGCAATAAGTTAAATTAGATAGCCGCTGGAACCCGGTTCATTTCACTGCACCTTAAAAAACAAGCATTTGAAGGCACGCGCGGGGAGGAGGGGGAGCGACGCGAGTGGTGCGCGCGCCTCGCGCTGAAAGTTAATAAAAAAAAAAAAAATGAAGCTGATAGCCGCGCGCCCGTGATAGTGACACGGCCGCGCGGCACGAAAGTGAAAGGAAAATGAAGCTGACGAGGAGGGAGTGGGAGGAGGGGGGAGGGTATTCACGCGCTGTAGTGCATGTCGCGCGCGCTTGTGCGCTTGCGAGCAGCAGGCGTGACCACACGCTCGTGCACCATGGCCTTTTGCTTGCGCGTAACCGCAGGGAAAAGGCCACGACGCACGAGCGTGTGGTCAGCTTTTGAAACCCCCTTACATAAAGTCTTCGCCTAGCAACGCTTGCGCGCTACTCGAGGCTCGACCTAAAAATCAGGAAGTGCACTGGTGTGCACAGAAAGCTGAACTGCAAATAAGGCAGCTGAGAAATTATGATTCTTTTATAATTTGTGTTTGTGCCCGATTTAAGTGTTTATACTCAGTTACTGCAGGGTTTATTTATTTATTTATTTACTACCCCATGGTGGTTGCCACTGGGCAGTTATAGTTAGGTCAGCATTCCCATTTTTTGTGTTGCTAATAACGTTGGCACCGTTTGACGAATCTTCACGAAATGTTTTTAAAAAGTGAGTTTTTTTGCCCAGTTTATGCATGGAATTTTTGGGTTGATACGTCAAGCGGGGGCGAGAAAAAAGGGGGCCCCAAAATGCAAAATCCCCATGCATTTCCTATAGACTTCTTGAAGACAGGCTACAGCAAAAACTGCTGAACAGAATGACACCAAATTTGTCCGGAAGCTAGATCTTGGTCCGCAGATTGTGCTTTATGTGATTTGGATTAAATCTGTTAAGTAGTTTTTGAGAAAATAAGGTAAAAAAATATTTATAAATTTAGATGGTTGGGTCCGCAAGAGTCTGGCGAAAGTCCTACAATTGTGCAAATTAAAAAATGGAGCCCTGTGATTGGGCTAGAGGCCTGTTTTTCCCGTCAGCCTTCTCCATTCCGCATAAGCGAGGGACTCCCATGAGTCCCACGGGAGCGAGTGCTGAGATTGGCTGGCTGTTGGAGGTTTAGAAATGAAATGGCCGCCATTACTGTTTACTGTGAAAAATCTGAGGTGTTGTGAGAATAAATAAATAAGGTATGTAAGGGGGCAGGAGAAAGGCATTCTGTCCCCCTAGTTTTGACATGAGGTCTGTAAGGCATAACTCCTGTGATGGAAATAAATGTATTTTTTTTTTTTTACATTTTGCAATCTTGCGGGACTCTATCAGGATCGTGAAAAGTAAAAACAAGCGGGCGATCTCTAAATACACTCTAGTATGCACAGTTGTCTCTGTAGAAAGCAGTCTTTCTAGAGATGGTAGTTGTTAATCAAAGCAAACTATTCACATCCATCACCTTTGGAAGAGGTCTGAGCGAAGAGGGTAGTCTCTCCCTACACGCTACTAGGCACACCAGTGACCTTGGGGAGAGGTCTCAACAGAGGGGGCAGTATATCCCCACACTCTACTAAACATGTCACCATGGGGATGGGTCTCAGTAGAGAGGGCAGTCTTTTTGCACACTGCATATCCATGCGACCCTGGGGAAAGGTCTCAATGGAGAGGCTTGTCCCATCCCACACCCTACAAAGTATATCTATCGCCATGGATAGAGGTGTCAGTGGCGAGGACAGTGTCTCTTCACATCCTACTATGCCCACTTGTTATCCTGGGGGTCATGGCAGGAGAGAGGCCACTCCTTCCCCACACCCTACTACGCACACCTGTCAAACAAGAGAGAGGTCTCAGCGGAGAGGCCAGTCCTTCCCCACACCCTACTACGCACACCCATTATTCAATATAGAGGTGTCAGGGAAGTGGCCAGTCCATCCCTACACTCTACTACACACACCTGTCATCTAAGAGAGGCCACAGCGGAGAGGTCAGTCCCTCTCTATACCCTACTAAGAACACAAGTCATCCAAAAGAGAGGTGTCAGCAGACAGGCCAATCCCTCCTCAAACCCTACTACGCACACTTGTCATCTAAGAGAAAGTTCTCAGTGGAGAGGGCAGTCTCTCCCCACCCTCTACTACACACACCTGTCATCCAAGGGAAAGGTGTCAGCGAGAGGCCAGTCTCTCCCCACACCTTACCACGCATACCTGTCCAGGAAGAGAGAGCTGTCAGTGGAGAGGCCATTTCGTCCCCATACTCTGCTACGCACACCAAAGTAGAGAGACCAGTCTGCCTCCACACCATACTATTTAAAAGAAAAACTAGAAATTCACTGAAAAAAACAAAGGTTAAACTAACATTATAGTTAGGTGTGATAAAAAGATCTGTTTTTGTTTAAAAAAAAAACCTTAGGAATTCACTGAAAAATCCAAAAGTTAAAGTCACGTTATAGTTAGGTGTGATAAAAAAAACCTGTTTTTCTTTTAAAAAAAATAAAACTTAGAAATGCACTGGAAAAAACCAAGGCTAAAGTGACATATAGTTAGGTGAATATGTCAGAGACAACATTAACATTTTGAACTCTAAAAACCACATAAATTCATCAGTTATAGTTAGCAAAGATAACTGTAACGTGTGCCCAGCTATCCACTGCTTATGACCTCACATATTACATCACTCATGACATGTTCTATGACTTCATTTATGAGATAAGGGTGACATACAACCTGAGGCCCTGGAGTTAAGTACACAAAGTGTGACATACAACCTGAGGCCTTTTCTTTAAGTACACAAAGTGAAGTGCGACATACAACCTCAGGCTCTGGCTTTAAGTACACAAAGTGTAACATGCTGGGGCCCTGGCTTCAGGGCCGGACTGGCAACCAAAACTGGCCCTGGCAAACTGCTCGGCCGCCCCCCCCCTGGGGTGAGGGGGGGTGCAGCCGAGCAGTTTGCGAGCGCTGGTTTCGGCCGATTTTGTTACAGGGGGCCGATATTGCTGACCCCGGTAACAAAAACGGCCCCCGAGGGGCCCAAAACCGGCCCCCACCCTAGCGGCCCACTGGGGAAACGCCCGGTGCCCGCTACGGCCAGTCCGGCCCTGCCTGGCTTTAAGTACACAAAGTGTGATACAACTTGGGACACTGGCTTTAGGAGCACAAAGCGTGACATACAATGTGAAGCCCTGGCTTTAAGTACACAAACTATGACATACAACCTGCAGCCCTGGCTTTAAGTACACAAAGTGTGAAATACAACTTGGAACCCTGGATTTAAGTACACAAAGTGTAACATACTGGGGCCCTAGCTTTAAGTACACATAGTGCGACATACAACCTGGAGCGCTGGCTTTGAGTACACAAAGTGTGACATACAACTTGATTTGGTGGCTTTAAGTACACAGAGTGTGGCATTCAACCTCAGGCTCTGGCTTTAAGTACACAGAACGTGACATACAACCTGATTCTGTGATTTTAAGTACACAAATTGTGACATACAACCTGAGGCCCTGGCTTTAAGTACACAACACATGACATACAACGTGAAGCCCTAGCTTTAGGTACACAAAGTGTGACATACAACCTGAGGCCCTGGCTTAAATAATGCCAACCTCAACCGTAACCCTAATTCCAACCTCGACCCAAACTCAACCCTAACCCCTACCCAGCCTCAAACCTAACCCAACCCTAATCCCAGCCCCAAACTCATTCCTAACCCCAACTCATCCTTAACCCTAACCCCAGCCCAAACACCCAACCCTTACACAAAACACAACCCTAATTAATACTAATCCTAACTGAAACCTTCACCATAAACATTGGTCCGAACCAAAATCATGAACTTGAGGTGTAAGTGACGAACGGTGGCAGTTTGGAGCATTACGAGATTGTGCCCGGGACCACCGTACAATGAATGCTTAAGAATCTATTTCACCTGACACTTTCCAGCTGGGTCCAACACCAGAGGTCACTCTTCTAACAATCAGTAGATAAGTTTCATGGTCGGGAAGACCAGATGTATCCAAGGTATCGGAGGTGAATGAGCAGAGCTGACGCTTCTCAGGCATCCATCATTAGGACCTCATCCTCAGTATCTATAGGACTGCTCCATCAGGCAGAAGACTGGCCTTGCCCTCCTAGGTTGCCCATCTTTCTAAGCCACGTTCTGGTCTTACTAGAAGAAACGTGGTGTTGCCATCCTCGCTTGTCCATCTTAGAATACAGGGAGGCCTTTCTCCATTGAAGAGGCCTGCTGTAGCCAGTCCCAATTGTCAATCTTATGCGGCCACTCACTCAGGTGTCTAGTGCCTCACGGCAGAGGTACAGTGTGGCCCATCCATCTTTAGGAGCCCCTCTTTGAGGTGTTGACACACGCCTACAAGGCCGTCCACGACCCAGGACCTGCATACATCAACCACCTCCTGAATTTCCACCAACCCTCCACACACCTGCACTCCGCCTCCCTCGCCCTTGCTCACATCCCTGCATCTGCCGAAGCAACAGTGGAGGACGCTCCTTCTTGCTCGCCGCCAAGTCCTAGAATGACCTCCCCCTGCACCTCCGAACCGCATCCTCTCTCTCTGAATTAAAAAAAGGACTCAAGACCTGGCTCTTCAACTGACCCCAGCAAAAACCCAGCACCTGGATACCCTCACGGTGATGAGCCATGCTCTATAAATCCGAGCTGATTGATTGATGGATGGCTGGTGGCCTTTATGCCTGGCTCTGTTATGTGCCCTCTTCGACCGGCCATATTCAGAATCCCTCTGTTCCCATGGCGGAGGCCTGGTGTACAGCACCTTGGCTGGACATCTCAAGAAGCACCTCTGACAGCGAGGTGGCAGTTTCCAGGGCAGAGGATGGGTGCAGAGCCCCTTAGTGTAAAGTTACTCTCTGACGGACAGGTGGCCAGTCTACAGGCAGAGGCCTAGTGAGGCCTCTTTGGCTGGACATGCACAGAAGCCCTTCTCGGTTCCCAAGGCAGAGGCCTAGTTTAGGGTCCATTCGCTTGCCATCTTCCAGAGGCCCTTTTCAATATCTAAGAGGCCACTTCCCAAGGCTGAGGGCAGGTGTGACCTTCGTCACCAGACAACTTTCAGGAACCCCTTGCCGCTCCCCACGACAGAGACTTCCCATTGGTCCTCCTTGACCGCCTATACTCGGAGGCTTCAATATGTGGGTGGCCATTCTCATGGTCTCAACCCTGAGTAGAGCCATTGACCAGACATCCTCTGGAGAACCCGTCTGATTCTAAAGCGGCTCTTGCTTGCGGTGGACCCTGGTGCGGCAATCTGGCCCCGGCCATGTCCTACGGCAGTTCTTTGATAACTCAGGTTCTAGTTCCCACGGCAAAGGCCCATGGTGCCCCCGCACCCCTCCGGTCAGTCCTCTTCAAGAAGACCTCCCCTTTCCAATGATAGAGCCTTGGCGCTGCCCTCCGTGGTCAGCCATCTTTCTCCGTTCCCCCTTGCAGAGGTCTGGCCGGAGCGTACCCACTGGTCAGCCACGACATCCAGGTTATTTAAATAAAATCCTTCTCCGTGGACAGAATTGGAACATTTGAGTCATTCAATAGTGACCTCTGAGTGGACAGCACCTGAAAACACATGTGTAATTCAAGGTATATGCAAGCAAAAGGTTAGTAATATGATCAATATTGTTAACTGGAAGGCTCTGATGTTCTTCATCGCTGGAGTAACAGGGAAGGCCAGGGAGGCTGGGCTGAGCTCAGAGTGCAGCGAGACTCCTGCAGAGCCCTACATTACCTGGGCGGGGCCTCGGCTCCCCTGGGTGCACATTATGCTGCAGTCAGTAGGAAGCAGAGCAGGAGACCTTCCCCTGGGGACCTGCTGTTGGGGATATATTTGTCTGATTTTGATTGCAATGTTTGCATGTTGTAGTGAGATTCAGAAATGAGAAACACGAGAGGGCCTTTCATTCTGACTCCACGGCTCTTGGATTTGTGAAATATTGTAGATCACACAAACAAACACACCATATGCCTTATTTATGGGGATTTATAGAGCTCGAACCTTTTAGTAAAGCAAAAGAGCGGTGCACAAAGATGAGGTGGAGAGGGGTACAGAGGAGGGGAAGAAGGAGGGGGGAGGGCGCAGGCATAAATAGAGGGGTAACCAGTTAAGGCCCATCATTTGGATGTTTACTGTCTAGAGATACTGGAAACAGGTTCTTTCCGTAGATAGATTTACACCGATAGCAAGAGAGGAGCCATTAGTTCACCATAGAAATATATCCACACTGACTGCAAGAAAGGCATCTCTGACATTATAACATATACACTGTAAGCAAGAGGTACCTCCCACTGACCACAATCGACAATATATTACCTATATGGCCACCTCATATGTGGTTTGACCTCTTCCCAACTCCACGATACCATCTACGAGTAGGACTCTGCAAACTCCAAGATGGCATCTTAAGAGGGTGCTTTCATCCCTCTGTAGGACCACACTGCCAACTCCAAGATGGCGTCTTTAGAGGGGGATCTCATCCCTTCGAAGGACCACACTGCAAACTCCAAGATGGCCTCTTAAGAGGAGGCTCTCATCCCTTCGTAGGACCACGCTGCAAACTCCAAGATGGCGTCTTAAGAGGGTGCTTTCATCCCTCTGTAGGACCACACTGCCAACTCCAAGATGGCGTCTTTAGAGGGGGCTCTCATCCCTTCGTAGGACCACACTGCAAACTCAAAGATGGTGTCTTAACAGGGGCTCTCATACCTTTGTGGGACCAAACTACCAACTCCAAGATGACGCCGTAAGAGGGGGCTCTCATCCCTTTGTAGGACCACACTGCCAGCTCCAAGATGGCGTCTTAAGAGGGTGCTTTCATCCCTCTGTAGGACCACTCTGCCAACTCCACAATGGCCTCTTAAGAGGAGGCTCTCATCCCTTCGTAGGACCACACTGCAAACTCCAAGATGGTGTCTTAACAGGGGCTCTCATACCTTTGTGGGACCAAACTACCAACTACAAGATGACGCCGTAAAAGGGGGCTCTCATCCCTTTGTAGGACCACACTGCCAGCTCCAAGATGGCGTCTTAAGAGGGTGCTTTTATACCTCTGTAGGACCACTCTGACAACTCCACGATGGCATCTTAAGAGGATGCTCCTATCCCTTCCTAGGATCACACTAACATCTCCAAGATGTAAAACAGCCTCTGCAGTGGTCGCATAATTGTGTCATTTTATAGAAAAGCGAGAATAGGTCATCAGAACTCAATAAAATGCACTTTATTAGTTAAGTACACATGAAGCTGCCATGAAATACACGAAATACCATCCACAAATGTAACACTTTTCTGGAGGTAGACAGCACTTATTAACACTGCACGGTTAAGAGACAAGATTGCGACTCTGAGGATCTGGGTATAGTACACACACTTTGGTCTTTTTCGATGGAGGTGCAAGCATTACTCTAGCTGATATGGCGTAAACTCTACGCCTTATCTTCCAGAGTGCTCAATACTGTGATACGATCCTCACTGATGGGTGAAAGCTTCACAGATATGCATATGGTTAGTTGCCAGAGGCAAGTGCTCTTACTGATCACAGCGCCTGCTAGCTTGTCTTCTCAGCACTAGGCAGCTACACAATGTATTACATACACCTACAGAGGAACCTGGCACATTCTAGAACTTTCTGCCCCAGGATAGGTGCCACCAAACAGTTACTTTGCAGCATGATGCATGCAGGCACAGAGGCTCCGGGGTCCACTGCCTACATGCACAGCTTCACCTTGGACTCCCCTATATAAATGTGGGATGGGCGTGACCACTGAAGTTCTACAGGGGGAGCCACTATCCAGGGCCGTCACACCAGGGTGGCGTTTAAGCACTATAAAAGCGGCACTTCGATAGAGGTGAGATCTCTCTATACCCTACCAGGGAGCTCTGGTTCTCCTGGGTTTGTCTTGCATTTGTGTTTCTGCTCAATGAACTACCATCATGATCGATCCCCTACTTGGGTTTCCTCCTCGAAGGAAGAGCTCTGGCTGCAGGGCAGAAAAGCAGCGATGTTCCAGCAGACTTCCTAGATAACCATGCATCGAGAAGCGGATGGGTTCTCTCTGGTCTATCAGCCTCCAGTTGAACAGGTAAGGTCTTGCCTGGTCTTGTGATGGTGCTTGGGTCCTTCTTAACTGACCCTAGAAAGGCAAGTGCCTCTTCCAGGCCGGGGTGCTCTCGTTGGCGCATTCTCACATCTCTTCTGCCATCTGTGGGCCTTGCTCATTCTCACATAGCAGTTCTGCTGCTACCATCAATCAATCAATCAATCAATCAGTCAGTAGATTTGTAGAGCGCTTCATGTCACCCCTGAGGGTATCCCGGCTGCCATGGCCTCCTTCAGCCCTAGCTCGCTCTCTGTTTATGTTACTTACCTTTTGGCCAGTTCCCGGGCGCTACTCCCACTGATGACAACATTTCCACGCCTGCTGGTGCTTTCTTCGACCCTCATTCTCTTCACCATTTTCTTCGCTTCCATGTCTGGTTCTCCCACTGCTGGTGCCTTATCTGATCTCTCTTCACTCCCGGTGCAGGTGCATCCCTCCCCCATGCCGGTTTCTGAGCCCCCATCCTTCTCCTAGCTTGTCTTAGTATTACAACCTGAAGTTTTAAATGGGATTCACTGGAAACGTCCTCCACCGGTTCCCCTTCTACCTATCCAATCAACACCAGATCGTTCACATGAGGTCCAAGCCCCAGAAGGTCCACATCCTCTGCAGGGCACACGCAGTTCTGTCTTCTGTCATCTTCAAAATCTACATGGAGATCCCTAGGACTCTACTCGCCAATATTAGCATCAAAATTCACCAGTATGGTGACAACACACAAGACTATTTGAAAATGTCCTCTACTCCAGACATCCAATGCCTCAAATACTGCCAGCACCTCAACTGGCCCTGGACAGCCAGGACAGCCATAACGAGCACCACCTCCTCTTCTCTGGCTGACACGCTCACCATCTACGGTGCCACTCAGCACACCCACAGCCATGACACCATCAGACTAGAGACGAAGAAGTGCAGAGAAAAGAGAAAAACTGCAATAGACCATCTCATTTTATTCACCCAGGATGTGCAACTACATCTTTGTATCTATCGAGAACTGTCTTAACCATGCTCCAATTTAGAAAAGAACTGAAGACACACTTCTAAACAACACTCCATCACGACAAATGGACAGTCCACCTCCAGCCTCAGAACCCAGCTTCAAGTCCAGTTACTGGTTGTTTCTTTGCCTTTGACCATGATCAGCAGTACGCTGTCTTTTTGCTAGGTTTGTGCTGTACAAATACCACATCTATTCATAAAGTATCACTCATGTTAGCATCTCACCCCAGAAGGCAAGATTCCAGGACATAATGTCAACATTGTCAAGCACACCAACTGTGAAAAATTCACTTCTAGGCACACTGTTTCGTCTGCCCTCTTAGTAACCGTAGAAAAATATACACACTGACAGCAGGAGAGGTGCTTATCACTGGCCATAAAAAGATATATTCTCTGACAACAGGAGAGATGCCTCTCAGTGACCATAAAAAGACATACACTCTGACAGCATCAGTGGTTCCTCTCACTCGCCATAGGAAGGCATACACGTTGACAGCAGGAGCAGTGTCTGCCACTGAACATAAAAAGATACAGACTCTGATTGCAGGAGAGGTGTCTCTCAGTGACCATAGAAAGATGTACACTCTGACAGCAGGAGGGATGCCTCTCAGTGACCATAGAAACGTATACACTCTGACAGCAGCGGAGGTGCCTCTCAGTGACCATAAAAAGATATACCCTCTGACCGCAGTGTAGGCACCTCTCAGTGACCATAGAAATATATACACTCTGACAGCAGCGGAGGTGCCTCTCACTGACCATAGAACCATATCTGGAGGTGACTCTCACTGACCACAGAAACATACACTCCGACAGCAGTGGAGGCTGCTCTCACTGATAACAGAAATGTATACACTCTGACAGCATTGGAGGTGCCTCTCACTGACCACAGGAACGTATACACTCTGACAGCAGCGGAGGTGCCTCTCACTGACCACAGAAACATACACTCTGACAGCATCGGAGGTGCCTCTCACTGACCACAGGAACGTCTACACTCTGACAGCAGTGGAGGCTGCTCTCACTGAGCACAGAAATGTATACACTCTGACAGCATCGGAGGTGCCTCTCACTGACCACAGAAACGTATGCACTCTGACAGCAGCGGAGGTGACTCTCACTGACAACAGACACATACACTCTGACAGCATCGGAGGTGCCTCTCACTGACCACAGGAACGTATATACTCTGACAGCAGCGGAGGTGACTCTCACTGACCACAGAAACGTATACCCTCTGACAGCATCGGAGGTGACTCTCACTGATCACAGAAACATACACTCTGACACCAGTGGACGCTGCCCTCACTGACCATAGAAACATATACACTCTGACAGCAGTGGAGGCTGCTCTCACTAACACCAGAAACATATACATTATGAGAGCAGGAGAAGTGAATCTCACTGACCACAGAAACATACACTCTGACAGCAGCGGAGGCGACTCTCACTGACCACAGGAATGTATACACTCTGACAGCAGGAGAGGTGACTCTCACTGACCACAGGAACGTATACACTCTGACAGCAGTGGAGGCTGCTCTCACTAACACGAGAAACATATACACTCTGACAGCAGGAGAAGTGAATCTCACTGACCACAGAAACATACACTCTGACAGCAGCGGAGGCGACTCTCACTGACCACAGAAACATACACTCTGACAGCAGGAGAAGTGAATCTCACTGACCACAGAAACATACACTCTGACAGCAGCGGAGGCGACTCTCACTGACCACAGAAACATACACTCTGACAGCAGGAGAAGTGAATCTCACTGACCACAGAAACATACACTCTGACAGCAGCGGAGGCGACTCTCACTGACCACAGAAACGTATACAATCCGACAGCAGTGGAGGCTGCTCTCACTGACCATAGAAATATATACACTCTGACAGCAGCGGAGGCGACTCTCAATGACCACAGGAACATATACACTCTGACAGCTTCGGAGGTGACTCTCACTGACCACAGGAATGTATACACTCTGACAGCAGGAGAGGTGACTCTCACTGTCCACAGGAATGTATACACTCTGACAGCAGTGGAGGCTGCTCTCACTGACCACAGAAACATGCAATTTGACTACAGGAGATGTATAGACAGAAGGGTCAGAGGTGGCAACATGTCCCCCATCTGCTTCCCACAGAACAGGTGTAGACGTGTCACCCAAGCAGGCCTGGCTGCACTGGGAGTGTCAGGAAGGTCAACACCCCCCACCACCACCATGGAGTAGCCTGGCCCGCCCAAGGCTGATTAACAAGTGGAAAGTCGTCGTTCTTTTCTTTCACTGATTTCTCTCATCCTACTTGCTTAACTTTCGTGTAATCAGCAATGGCGCGGGATACTTTAAGATTGGTGCTAAGTCTTCAGCGGTGAAAGGTGTCCTCACGCATAAAGGAGCAGCAGGAGCAATGCTTAATTTGAGCTGGTGGTTTCTGGTGCTCTGCACGGACACTTAATTGTCAGCACTGGCTCTAGTGACAGTCCACCACAAGGTGGTGCTCTCTGTCTAATTTTGAGATGAGCACAAAACAGTGTTTAATAAGTCAAATAGCATTGAAAATGAATAATACCAGCCTCTCATGCTATTATTATACCTTTGTGTGGCCTGAAATAGTCTGAATTGCCACACTTGTAGGAGTGCGGTGGTTGGGTGTTATGTTGGCACTGTCACTGGCAGCACCGGCAGGGGCAATGCGTGGTGCAGGCTGCAGTGGTCTTTCCAGAAGGGCCCTGGCACTTAATTTTTTTTTTTACAATTAAGCACTGAGCAGGAGTACATTGCAACACTCCCACCATAACAAAAGAAACTGCAGGCTCCCAGCAGGAGAGATGAAAGAGACAGAAATGGGCCCTGCATTCCCAAGAAAAGTAAAGGAAAATGTGTATTAAATCGGAACAGACATCTAAGGAGTGGTTTGTTCTATTTACTCCCTGCTGTAGGGCCAGCCCCAACTTGGAGAGCCAAATATCCAATGAATTCATCAAAAAGTGATCAAAAGAAATGTTGTATCCAGACATTTGGTTAGAGAAAGGGCATTCCGTAGATTTTCCCCCCCAAATCACAAAAAATCTAGCTAGATGGCCATATGTGCCAGAATTGTGCCTTCTGCAGGGATCTGTGTGTACCCTGCAGGACACTGGTTTGGATCCAGAGGGGAGCTCAGCATTTCATCCTTCTGAGAAGGCCAATATGGGCATCAATGCGTCGAGTAATAGAAACAATCGTCACTTACACTGCTGCAAAATGGCAACATGTGATGTAGCAAGCACCACACAGAGACAAGTTATCATATATGTGTTTAATCAAAATAAAGATTTAATGGAAGATACAGTAACATAAAAAGAAGGCTCAAAATTACTGAAACACATCAGTCGGGGTGCCTTTCAGAAAAGTAAACACCTCGCAGAGCTAAAGAGACAACTTAAATATTCCTGAACAATGCTGGGAGTGTGGAATATTAGATTTCAGACAGAATTAATTAAGGAGCTTATATACCAAGCACATGTATTTTTCCAAAGCTGCTTAAGTGATATATTTCAGTACCTTTGGGATATTTGAGTGGTGAGGTCTGCAGCCACTGTGCCCACAACGCCTGCTGAAAACCTTGTAATACGTGAATGGCAGTGACTAACCAGAGTTGTGTAGCTCCCAATAGGACATTGTCCTGTCTGAATATATCTTCCTTCCAAGTTTGATAGTTGAGGGCATTGTACACAGTACTGTACCTTGACTCTATAGATTTCTTTGACGCACAGCTCACTTAGTACACATTATATTGATTCCGTAAATGTGATGTTGTGTGGACGCTGCAGGATTGTGTGTTTGTGAACGTACATTCATTGTTTTAAATGTGTATTCTTTAGTGTGATTGCATATATGGACGTTTGGATGTGTTTTGCTGATTCGAACGTCCTTTTATTAGAATAAACCTCCCCTTGTTTTCCCGATGGTACATTCATTGCCACTTCCGACAAACTGCATAGATGCTGTAATCGACGCCGGAAGTCCCAGAGCAGGACTTCCGCCAACGGAGAAGAGGAAGGGTGCATACATGCCGACATTTTGGAACAGGAAAGGGGGAGATTTTAAAGAAAGAATCAGGAGGATGTATTTCTCCCATTGACTTCTATTACGGCCTGCATCGGGTCTATCAGAGTGTATGGGACTTGCAAGTGTGCTGCTGCAGGAACGGAAATCAGAAATTCAAATATACGTTTATCCATACCTGTCAGGAGCACAGAGAAATCGCTATGGCAGGCAGAGAAAGTGTGACAAAAATGTTGTGCATAATCCGAGTCACACAAGACCAGCTCCTGCCGTCTGAAGCCTGCTGAAGAATCAGGTTTTTGAATGCAGGAATCGGGAAGTGGGAGACTAGCAGAGCTTAATTTGAGCCTGTGGTTTCCGGTGCTCGGCACCGCCACTTAATTGCCGGCAAGGCACTTAATGCAGGAACCTGCACTTATGACAGCTGCCACAAGGTGGCGCTGTTGGTATTGTTTAAAGATGAGCAAAAAAAATAGTTGTTTGTTAATTCAATATAGATTAAGAACAACTAATACCTGCCACCCAAGCCATTTTTACAAATTAAGCACTGGTGACTAGCCTTGAAATTGGTAGTCTCCTGCCTGAATTCGGAGAGTTGCCATGTATGAGGATGGAGCCCAACAGGCAGTTACTATTGGGTTTCCCTGCTGTCACTCAGAGCCGGCAGCCTAAGCGACAGGGCGCAATACATTATCATCTGTTTTATCGTTTTGAAATTACGTTTTTGACAGAGGAAAATGCATGTTCAACACAGCTACATAACATTGCTGTGTGGTGTAGTATACAACACTACAACTAACTTCCCAACTTTATTCTAGCTTGAACTCCATGCTTCACAGGGACAAAGCCATTCTTGCAAATTATAGAAAAGGACTAGGGAGTGCAAAAATGTGAGTAATTTGCTTTTGCATAATTATGCAAAATTCTATGAAATTACTTGCAATTACACAGAATGCAAATTCATTATTTCATAGTATATTTTACATGAAATGCTCCCTTGCATCAATGTTTGCCGTGAAGATGCATTTTGCGCTAAAAATATAGTGCAAAACAAAAGCATTGCGAACGACAACCACTCACATTCTTTTGTTTCCGTGCATTGCAGTACATTTTTAAAGCGAATGGTGCGTAATTACATGAAGTGACATTATGGCACATTTCAGGAATTTTGCATAAACAGCATAAACATGAAATTCCCAAAATTGTATGAGTTTCGCTGGCGCAATTTAAATTTTGCCCAGCCCTAAAAAGAACTATTTTATAGGTGATGACATAATGTGAAAACATGGGTTATAAAACTGATACTGAAAGGACATTATAACCATAATACTGAACTACAGCATTGATTTTCACCATTTATGGTCAGCCATTGCACCATAGCAGCTCTTTACCCTTCACTTTACCTACCTCTGCCGGTGGTCATCCCTGGGCATGGCTATGCCTAGAGGGCGCTGGGCACATGCCCTGCGCGGAGTGCCCTGCTCTAGAACCCTTTGGGTATTGTGTGCGGCCACGCCCACTCGGTTTGGGGCACCAGACGTGGTCTGCACCTATGCCCTGTGGTCCGTATGGGGTCTGGCTGTAGAAACTAGACACTGGTCATTGGGCTCGGATAATGGTCCTCTGCGTTAGTTCCAACATTACTACTGATATGTAACGTTCACTTCTTAGGCATGTCAAAAGGAACCCATGTCAGTGCCTAAAACAGCAGGTCCTCTGATTTTCCTGCTCCCCCCAGCTTCAGAATCCTACAGCCAGGCCTGGGCCTAGCCCTAAATTTGATTCAATGAGTGAATACATGGCTCTGAATCCCAATGCATAAATTCATACGGGGAGCGGTTGGGGGTAGGTTTCTGCAAAGATGGGGTTTCTCTTCTTGCCTGAAAGAGAGGTGACCGCCTTCATGGAGATGCCGTAGGAAGGACCCTAAGACTGAGAAGCATCTTCCACCTTTTAAGGTTCTTGTGTCATCCTGAGGACACACAGGCTGGATGAGAGAAGGGGCTGTAAAGCTGTGATGGGCTGTGTTGTTGCTAAGGGATTTGGAGAGGGTCCATGATGCATGTGTGGGTGTGGCACAGTGCCTAATTTGAGCGAGTGGTTTCCGGTGCTTGGTACCGGCACTTAATTGTCATCACCACACTTATGACACTCTGCCACATGGTGGCGCTGCTCATCTAATTTAGAGATGAGCAGAACAACGGTTGTTTATGAATACAATATACATTAAAAATACTCATCCCTGCCTCCCCAGCCATTCCTTTAGCTTTGGGGACCTGGAATAATCTAAACTGTCGCACTTGCCGGTGAGAGAGATGGTTAGTAGTTGTTTTTGTGAATTCATTGGCTGCAATGACGGGGCAATGGGTGGTGCAAGCTGCAGTGGCCTCCTGGTCAGGGCCCTGGCACTTATTATTTTACAAATTAAGCACTGGTGTGGTAGAGGGTCTTGAAGGTGAGCTGGACACTGGTGGGAAGCCACACCTGTGATTCCAGGGCCTGGGAGTAGAACCCTTTGGCTTCATGCCAGCTGCCAGTCTAGCTGCTTGGGTCTGGACCGCAAGGAGGAGGTGGGGGATTCAGCCGCGGCCCGTGCAGGTAAGAGCGGTGGGGCGGAGTTGGGGGGGGGGGGGGTATTTCAACAGCCGACAACGAGGGGAAATGAATTATTTATTTAATTTTCCCTCATCGTCTGTCGAAATCCCCCCACCAGGCCCCACCGCTCTTACCTGCACGGGCCACAGTTGGGGGGATTTGAGGTCTACGCAGGTCAGGCAGATGGATTGGACACACTCAAAATGGGAGCTGATGGTGACAGAGGGTGCTCTGTAGGATGTGGCAGAGCGGGCAGTTCTGGGATGTACTGACCACTGAAATGGACAAGGAATTAAAGGCCATTTCAGGATCAGCCTCAGTGACACAACAAGTCCAAGCAGTGAGACAGGAAGTGCAAAGAGACCGTGAAATCTTAAAGGGTGTAGTCGCCACCAGAGAGAACCTATTGTTGAGGGCATGTCGGTGTATGTATCAATTTATGTAACAGTTTTTCATAGTGCCTCAGTACTAATAGGCCTCAGTGCGCTTTATACCGAATGACTGTCTAGGTCCATGAGAACATACTGTGTGAGGTATCGAGTACTCGAACCCCGCTTAAGACACATAAATGAGGGGGTTCAAGAATTCTACGAAACATGCCAAGTTCCCCAGTACAGAGAGTGGCAGCCCAGAACCCGTCAGTACAGCACTGTAATAAGATAACTACTGAGGTAATACCAACCAGCACAGCACACACCTGGTTTCAGGTGTGTCACTTGTGTCACTCAAAAGCTGCTAGAATGCCACATAGAGTGAGCGGTGTGCATCGGGAGGTCAGGCAGCCGACTCCCTTCGTTCTCAACAAACCTATGCCCGAAGAGCCAGAGTGCCGGGAGGCTCCTGCAGCCCAGCCCTCCTCTCAGGCCTCTGCCAGGTCCAGCAGCTGGAGAAAGGGGAAGCGGAAGCTATTTAAAGGGAGGCGGGTCATTAGAGAGGAGGAAACCTAAAGAGCCAATAAGATGCCAGGATGGGAAAGAGGCACCAATCAGCAGGTGGTAGGAGGGTCTAAAGACTGGTACCGCCCTCAGGTAGACCAATATAATTGGACTTCAGACAGAGCAGGGGGAGGCAGTGCGATTCAAGATGGAGGACTGAAACCTCTCTCCCCAGACAAGTGGCTACTGGGTGACTATCCTTGATGTGAGGGACTATGTAGACCTCACCATACTGATAAAGTCCTGGAAGGGATCTAAGGGAATGGGTTAGGCAGTACAATCCAGATTAGAAGACTAAAGGCTTCTTTTTTTCTTCCCCAGGCCAACAGAGATGCCCCCTGCGCAGGACCTGACTTTTACTAAGCTTCACTATCACGTTTGTTATGCAAGAAAAAGTTCTCCTAAAGACTGATCCAAAATGACGACTGTTCATAGAAGTTTGACTCTGGTATATGGAGCAATGTCTGATAGAGATTGACTATCACGTGAAATAAAGAACTTCTCAACCACCTCCTTGTCATGTGCGTCCTTTCAAATAGTAGAAGAATAGGATTGAACCACAGAACCAAGAATACTGTGGTGCCAGCAAGTATTATTAATTGGCACCCAAGTAAGATATTTTTTCCAGTTCAAGTACAAGAAAAGAGAGGTCTCTAAAGATCTAAAAGAGATTAGAACATCGGAATGTTGGGAGCTCCATAGAAGACAATGGAGTAGCTCTGGGCTTGTAATTGCTGGTCTAAGCCCGGAGCACCAACATTCCAATGTTTCTCTTCATGTTTCTCCCTTTTTAATTTACAATATTCTACCCTCAGTGGGTGTAATGTTCTAATAGCTTTATAGGCCTTCTGCATCGAGCTATACCGGTTGTTAAAGGCCCTCTGCCTTGTTATAGGCCCTTGCCTGCGGTTTGGGCTCATAATGTGGGTTCAGGGCCTTGAACAACTGGTATAGCCCTCGGCAGTGGGCAATAAGGCTTTAATCGAGTTAGTTAGGCTCTTAGACGAATATGTCATGTTACAACGCGTGCATTCACAACGCGGTACTTTACAACGCAGTCGTTACAACGACCGTGTTGTTACCACGCCTGCCTTTACATCACAAGTCGTATCAATGACTTGCTGTAGGGGGCGCGCTGGACTTAGGAATAGTATTAATTACTATCCCTACTCCAGTTTGTGCAACAGTAGGTAAGGTGTTGGATTTAAAATCCAACACATTCCCTGGTGTTGCACGCCCCCTATAGCAAGTCGGTGATACGACTTGCGATGTAATGGCACGCATGGTAACAACGCGGTCGTTGTAACGACCGCGTTGTAAAGTACCGCATTGTGTTTACAGCGTTGTAAACGCTGTTTCCCCTCTTAGACCATCTAGAGGAGTGTTCTAGATCGATGCTGCTGTTTCAAAGGAAACTTGGTTCGGTGCCTGGGAGTATTGTTCTGGACGCTCAGTGTGCAGCACTTGCCTGGAGCATTGCATCTAGTTCTGAAGGACTCATCTGGAAAGGAGAGACTGGCTCAGGAGCTTCACCCAGGGTTCAGATGTGAAGGCACTTCTGGAGTATTTCGTCCAGTTCTAGTACCTTGCCTATAGTACTGTGTCCTGCTCAGTACGACTCACCTGGAATCCTAGAGCATGTGTCTGCAGTACTGAGTCTAGCTGTCGTGTGCTCATCTGAAGCAGCAGAGGGCACATCTGGAATAGTGTGTACAGTTCTGGAAAACTCATCTTGAGTTCTTAAATATGGCAACGCGTCACAATATCAAATGCAGTAATATCGACCTGCAACACAACAGACTGCTAGACACTGTCCTGCACAATACCGTCAAGGTGAGCATGGGCAGGGGAGTCGTGATTTACTATTTAACTACAAATCTACTTACCTTGACAATATTATGCAAGCCGATATCTTACAGTCGATATTGTTGTACGTTGATAATTAAAGATCATATTGTGATATCACACTCCAGAATGCACATCTTGAGTATTGGGCCTTATTCTGGAGGTTCAATTCAAGGTCCAGGGGCATATATGGAACATAATGTCCACTTCTGATGGATTGATATTGTTTCAAGAGGGCTCATCCAGAGATCGTGTCCTGTTTAGGAGATTTTCTCTGATGTTCTGGACTTAGGGCTTTAGTTAGAGTTTGTTGGCCTGTGTATGGTAAACAGCCCTTACTACGATTCCGTCACCCCGCATGTTGTTACAACGCGGTCGTTACAACGACCGCGTTGTAACTACTGCATACTCATTACCCCGCAAGGCGTAACAACGACTTGCGGAGGAGAAGAAGGTGTTGGATTTAAAATCCAACACCTTCCCTACTGTCCGCATAGACTGGAGTTGGAATAGTAAATTATACTATTCCAACATCCAGCGCTCCCTCCGCAAGTCGTTGTTACGACTTCTGCGAGTAATGGTATGCGTTGTTACAACGCGGTCGTTGTAACGACCGCGTTGTAACAACTTGCGGGGTGACGGCAAGCGGAATAAAGAGGCATATTCCCTGTGTACCCTGACAAAACATGGCGGAGCTCCCGTTCACGGTATTTCAAGTGCCATAGGCTATAATGCATGTGTCGCTGTGAGTCACACCCTAAATAATGAAATAATGACTCAAGAAACAAGATTGGTCGGGGTAGGCTCACGAATAACAAAGAGGCACCGTTTACTATAGACTCCGGAGTGAGTGCCCCCTCTCTGTTCACCAGAGACTCTACAGTCAGCGCTCCTGCCCCATTCACTGTGGACTCCACATTCACCGCTCCTACACCAGTCACTATAGATGCCACAGCAAGCACTCCTGCACCAGTCACTATAGATGGCACAGCGAGCGCTCCTACACCAGTCACTAAAGACGCCACAGCGAGCGCTCCTGCACCAGTCACTATAGACACCACAGCGAGCACTCCTGCACCAGTCACTATAGATGCCACAGCAAGCACTCCTGCACCAGTCACTATAGATGGCACAGCGAGCGCTCCTACACCAGTCACTATAGACGCCACAGCGAGCGCTCCTGCACCAGTCACTATAGATGGCACAGCGAGCGCTCCTACACCAGTCACTATAGACGTCACAGCGAGCGCTCCTGCACCAGTCACTATAGATGCCACCACGAGCACTCCTGCACCAGCCACTATAGATGGCACAGCGAGCGCTCCTACACCATTCGCTATAGACACCAAAGCTAGCGCTCCAGCACCAGTCACTATAGACACCACAGTGAGCGCTCCTGCACCAGTCACTATAGATGCCACAGCAAGCACTCCTGCACCAGTCACTATAGATGCCAAAGCGAGCACTCCTGCACTAGCCACTATAGATGGTACAGCGAATGCTCCTACACCATTCGCTATAGACACCAAAGCTAGCGCTCCAGCACCAGTCACTATAGACACCACAGTGAGCGCTCCTGCACCAGTCACTATAGATGCCACAGCAAGCACTCCTGCACCAGTCACTGTGGACTCCACATTCACAGCTCCTACAACAGTCACTATAGATGCCACAGCGAGGACTCCTGCACCAGTCACTATAGACCCCACAGCGAGCGCTCCAGCACCAGTCACTATAGATGCCACAGCAAGCGCTCCTGCACCAGTCACTATAAATGCCACAGCGAGCGCTCCCGCACCAGTCACTATAGATGGCACAGCGAGCCCTCCTGCACCAGTCACTAGAGACGCCCCAGCGAGCGCTCCCACACCATTCGCTATAGACACCAAAGCGAGCGCTCCGGCACCAGTCACTATAGATGCCACAGCGAGCACTCCTGCCACAGCCACTATAGATGGTACAGCGAATGCTCCTACACCATTCGCTATAGACACCAAAGCGAGCGCTCCGGCACCAGTCACTATAGACACCACAGTGAGCGCTCCTGCACCAGTCACTATAGACGCCACAGCAAGCACTCCTGCACCAGTCACTGTGGACTCCACATTCACAGCTCCGACAACAGTCACTATAGACGCCACAGCGAGGGCTCCTGCACCAGTCACTATAGACCCCACAGCGAGCGCTCCGGCACCAGTCACTATAGATGCCACTGCAAGCGCTCCTGCATCAGTCACTATAAATGCCACACCGAGCGCTCCTGCACCAGTCACTATAGATGGCACAGCGAATGCTCCTACACCATTCGCTATAGACACCAAAGCGAGCACTCCGGCACCAGTCACTATAGACACTACAGAGAGCGCTCCTGCACCGGTCACTATAGACGCCACAGCAAGCACTCCTGCACCAGTCACTGTGGACTCCACATTCACAGCTCCTACAACAGTCATTATAGACGCCACAGCAAGGGCTCCTGCACTAGTCACTATAGACCCCACAGCGAGCGCTCCGGCACCAGTCACTATAGATGCCACAGCAAGCGCTCCTGCATCAGTCACTATAAATGCCACAGCGAGTACTCCTGCACCAGTCACTATAGATGGCACAGCGAATGCTCCTACACCATTCGCTATAGACACCAAAGCGAGCGCTCCGGCACCAGTCACTATAGACACTACAGTGAGCACTCCTTCACCAGTCACTATAGATGCCACAGCGAGCGCTCCTGCACCAGTCACTATAGATGCCACAGCGAGCCCTCCGGCACCAGTTACTATAGATGTCACAGCGAGTGCTCCTGCACCAGTCACTATAGATGCTACAACGAGCGCTCCTGCACCAGTCACTAGAGATGCCACAGCGAGCGCTCATGCACTAGTCACTAGAGACGAGACAGCGAGCGCTCCTGCACCAGTTACTAGAGACGCCACAGCGAGCGCTCCTACACTAGTCACTATAGATGCCACAGCGAGCTCTCCTGCACCAGTCACTAGAGACCCCACAGCGAGCGCTACTGCACCAGCCCCTATAAACATCACACTCTGCGCTCCTGCACTTTTCACTATAGACTCCACATCCTGTGCACCTGCACAATTTGCAGTAAACTTCAAATTTAGCACTCCTGCACCATTCACTATGAACTTCACACTCTGTGCTCCTGGACCTTTCACTATAGACTTCACCTCCCGCGCTTCTGCACAATTTGCAGTAAACTTCAAATTTAGCACTACTGCACCATTCACTATGAACTTCACACTCTGGGCTCCTGCACCTTTCACTATAGACTCCACATCCTGTGCTCCTGCACAATTTGCAGTAAACTTCAAATTTAGCACTCCTGCACCATTCACTATGAACTTCACACTCTGTGCTCCTGCACCTTTCACTATAGACTCCACATCCTGTGCTCTTGCACCTTTCACTATAGACTCCACATCCCGTGCTTCTTCACCATTCACTATAAACTTCACACTCTGTGCTCCTGCACCTTTCACTATAGACTCCACATCCCGTGCTCCTGCACAATTCAAAGTAAACTCCAAATTTAGCGCTCCAGCACCATTCACTATAAACTTCACACTCTGCGCTCCTGCACATTTCACTATAGACTCCACACTCTGCGCTCCTGCACCTTTCACTATAGACTGCACACTCTGCACGCATGCACCTTTCACTATAGACTGCACACTCTGCACGCCTGCACCTTTCACTATAGACTCCACACTCTGCGCTCCTGCCCTATTCACTATAGACTCCACACTCTGCGCTCCTGCGCTATTCACTATAGACTCCACACTCTGCGTTCCTGCGCTATTCACTATAGACTCCACACTCTGCGATCCTGCCCTATTCACTATAGACTCCACACTCTGTGTTCCTGCACCTTTCCCTATAGACTCCACAACCCGTGCTCCTGCACCTTTCACAATAGATGCCACACTCTGCGCTCCTGCGCACTTCACTATAGACTCCACATTCTGCGCTCCTTCGCCATTCACTATAAACTTCACACTCTGCGCTCCTGCACCTTTCACTATAAACTAAACACTCTGCGCTCCTGCACCTTTCACTATAACCTGCACACTCTGCGCGCCTGCACCTTTCACTATAGACTCCACACTCTGCGCTCCTGAGCTATTCACTATAAACTCCACACTCTGCGCTCCTGCACCTTCCCCTAGACTCCACATCCCATGCTCCTGCACCTTTCACTATAGACTCCACACTCTGCGCTCCTGCACCTTTCACTATAGACTGCACACTGCGTTCCTGCACCTTTCACTATAGACTGCACACTCTGCGCTCCTGCACCTTTCACTATAGACTCCACACTCTGCGCTTCTGCGCCCTTCGCTATAGACGCCACATCCTGTGCTCCTGCACCTTTCCCTATAGACTCCACATCCCGTGCTCCAGCACCTTTCACTATAGACTCCACACTCTGCGCTCCTGCGCCCTTTGCTATAGGCTCCACATCCTGTGCTCCTGCACCTTTCACTATAGACTGCACACTCTGCGCTCCTGCACCTTTCACTATAGGCTCCACATCCCATGCTCCTGCACCTTTCACTATAGACTGCACACTGCGTTCCTGCACCTTTCACTATAGACTGCACACTCTGCGCTCCTGCACCTTTCACTATAGACTCCACACTCTGCGCTTCTGCGCCCTTCGCTATAGACTCCACATCCTGTGCTCCTGCACCTTTCCCTATAGACTCCACATCCCGTGCTCCAGCACCTTTCACTATAGACTCCACACTCTGCGCTCCTGCGCCCTTTGCTATAGGCTCCACATCCCGTGCTCCTGCACCTTTCACTATAGACTGCACACTCTGCGTTCCTGCACCTTTCACTATAGACTGCACACTCTGCGCTCCAGCACCTTTCACTATAGACTCCACACTCTGTGCTCCTGCACCTTTCACGATAGATTGCACACTCTGCGCTCCTGCACCTTTCACTATAGACTGCACACTCTGTACTCCTGCACCTTTCACTATAGACTGCACACTCTGCGCTCCTGCACCTTTCACTATAGACTCCACACTCTGCGCTCCTGCACCTTTCACGATAGACTGCACACTCCGCGCTCCTGCACCTTTCACTATAGACTGCACACTCTGCGCTCCTGCACCTTTTACTGTAGGCTCCACATCTGACGCTCCTGCACAACCCCCACAGTCTGCACAGGCAGTGTTCCTGCAGGGTTCCCGCAGTGTTCACCACATTCAGCGCCAGCTCTCCACGGCTCACCCTCCTCCCATAGAACCCGTGGTTGGTTCCTTAGTCCCGGGCCCTCTCTCGCTCCTTCCCCGCCGGTGTGCCCTTTCACTGGGCCCGGGGAGGGTGCCGTTCACCGTGTCTATTCCTGGCAGCTCAGCTCCTGCGCAGGACGGGGCGGGAGGGGCTTGCAGGCTGTCTGGGGATCCCTTGGCAGCTGCCAGGCCTCAAGGGAAGAGCTTCTCGGTGGAACCAGGGACAGGAAATCCGGTTGGAGGCGGTGATGGAGAGGCAGGAGGGGGAAGTGTCCCCTCCCTCCCTCCACCCCTCCGGAATACAAGGAACCTCCACCTCTGGGCACCGCTAGCAAGGGCCGGCCCTTCCGCCAACAGACCAGGCAGGCTTGGCGACCTCGGCACCCATCGCACTCGGGCCTACCCTCAGCCTGCACCGCTGCCGCTACCTTCCCCGTTTCCAGTTGCCTAGTAACCAAGCCATCGGGTACCCTCTGGTCTCCACGGTAACGGGATACTGCACTAGTGATGTACAGGGCTTCCCATTCATCTCTGCAGAGCTGGGTTCCAATTAGCGCTCTCTTCCCAGGCATGGGGAGACGCAGTAGAAATACAGGGAGCACATAAACACAAACACACACGCCCACAGAGGGACACAAGCACACAAGGGTACACCCACAGAGACACACGCCCACAGAGGGACACAAACACACAAGGGCACACCCACAGATACACACCCACAGAGGGACACAAACACACAAGGGCATCCGCCCACAGAGACACACGCCCACAGAGGGACACAAACACACAAGGGTACACGCCCACAGAGACACACGCCCACAGAGACACACAAACACACAAGGGCACACGCCCACAGAGACACACGCCCACAGAGGGACACAAACACACAAGGGCATACGCCCATAGAGGGACACGCCCACAGAGGGACACAAACACACAAGGGTACACCCACACAGACACGCCCACAGAGACACACGCCAACAGAGGGACACAAACACACAAGGGTACACCCACAGAGACACACCCACAGAGGGACACAAACACACAAGGGCTAACGCCCACAGAGACACACGCCCACAGAGGGACACAAGCACACAAGGGCACCCGCCCACTAGGACATATGCCCACAGAGGGACTCAAAAGGGCACCCGCCCACAGAGACACACGCCCACGGAGGGACACAAACACACAAGGGCACACGCCCACAGAGACACACGCCCACAGAGGGACACAAACACTCAAGGGCACCCGTCCACAGAGACACACGCCCACAGAGACACACAAACACACAAGGGCACACGCCCACAGAGACACATGCCCACAGAGGGACACAAACACACAAGGGCACACGCCCACAGACACACACGCCCACAGAGGGACACAAACACACAAGGGCACCCGCCCACTAGGACACACACCCACAGAGGGGCACAAAAGGGCACCCGCCCACAGAGACACATGCCCACAGAGGGACACAAACACACAAGGGCACATGCCCACAGAGGCACACAAACACACAAGGGCACCCGCCCACAGAGACACACACCCACAGAGGGACACAAACACACAAGGACACCCACCCACAAAGACACAGGGGTTGTTAAACACCACACACAATCACACACCCACAGAGGGATGCAGACTCACAAAGACACACCGACAGAGAGACACAAACACCCAAGGACACACCCACAAAGACACAAGGGCTAGTTTAACACCACACACAAGCAAAAACCCACAGAGGACCACAGAGGCTCTGACAGTGAACACACACAAACATACACTTACAGAGGACCTTTCCAGAGAGCTATACAAGCACACGTCTACAGAGGGATGCAGACATACGAGGATACACCCACAGACAGACAACAAACAACAAGGATACACCCACAGAGATACACAGGGGCCCTTCCAAAGAGCAGATAAAAACACACACCTACAGAGGGATTTAGACTCACAAGAACACACCCACAGAGAGAGTTGGTGTAGGAGACGTTTGGAAATCCCGGAGTGTAGTGCATTGCCGTAGTCTATTCTGCTTGTGATGAAGGCTTGTGTGGCGCCTGTTGCTCAGGGATAGCAATTTGAAAATCCTGCGGATCATGCAGAGAATGTGGATGCAAGAGGAGCTGACTACGTTGATCTGTGATGTCATGTTGAGTTTCTCATCCAGGATGATTCCCAGGTTTTTGGCATGGTCGGTAAGTGTGGGTCCAAGTTGGCCACTAGGTGGTGTTAAATAAGAAAGGCTAATTCAGCAAAAGCAAATGCAAAAAAAACTGAAAGGTCTGATAAGTAGCCCAAACTGTGCCCATAGCAAGCCCTTGCTGGGCAGGGAGAGAACAAAGAACAAAGCGTCAGATACCTTAGCCAGTAGTGGGTCAATTTGTCAGGTCCTGCACTAGTCTGCAAATTTGTCCCAATGACTGGTGTATACTCATTTTGTGGAAGGATGCCTCTCTACCAAGATGACATCAAAGACCTCAGGGTGAAGGTCGAAGGAAGTCAACTTCCATTACTCAATTTCTAAGCATAGAGATGCAAAATTGTGCAGGCCCGGGTGCAGTACCGAGCCAGGCTGGTATGACAGAAATCGTCCCGAAGCAGCAGCTTGATCGGAGAACCCGATTGTCCCTCATCTTCAGAACTTGGGACAGGAGAGGCAGTGGTGAAAAGGCAGACAGAAGTTCCGAGCTCCACTCTAGGTGGAAGGCATCTCTAATAGAGAGCTGCTTTGAAAACTTTGATGCACAAAAATGTTGACATTGCACATTTTTAACATTGGCAAAAAGATTGAGCCATGGTCCTCCCTCTTTCTGGAAGATGCCCTGTGTCACCTCCTTGTGCAACTGCCATTTGTGATCCACTAGGCGGCTGCAGCTGAGTTTGCCGACCCTGGCGTTTAAGGAAACTGCAGGTGGCTTACCACCAAAGAAATCCCTTGGTGGTCCAGACACTTCCAGAGGTGTAGAGCCTTCCGACACAGGACCCAAGGCCTCACCCGGCCCTGTTTGTTGCAGTACTACATGGTGGTGGTGTTGTCGGTGAGCACCTGCACAAGCCTACCTCTGTGGTAGGCCTGGGTGGTGAACTCCGCTCCGTTCGCGGAGTTTGCAGAGTTTTCTGCACTCCGCGCAGCTCGCAGAGTGCAGAAAACTCCGCTCTGCGTAGTGCAGCGGAGTTTTTTCCCTGTTCGCGCTCGCGAGTCGTAAGTTCGCGAGCGCGAGCTGCTGCTCGGGTAGAATTTCTACCCGAGCGGCAGGAAAACTAGCGCGAACAGCAGTTTGCACTGCACTCCGCCACTTGCGGAACTCCGCGTAGTTTTTTTGCCACTTCGCGGAGCTCCGCGTAGCGAAACTCTGCGAACTATGCCCAGGCCTGCTCTGTGGGTGTGCAGGAAGGCCTTCAACGGCAAGCGAATCGCCTTCGACTCCATCAACTTGAGTCGAGTCTCTGCCGTAGACCAGAGGCCTCTAATCTCCACTTCTCCCGCATGGCTTCCCCAACCCATTAGTGATCCATCCGTGCCCGCCATCTGCTCTGCCTGGGGTAAGGAGAGGGGCCTACAGCTGACCTAATCGCGGTCCAGTTGCCACCACTGCAGATCTTCGAAATCTGGATGCAATCTGACGGAACAGCCTGATGTTGTGCCCACTGGGATTTGAGGTCCCACAGCAGAGCCTGCATATGCTACCTGATAAGTTTGACTAGCAGGATGCAAGGATGCAGGAGGCCAAAAACCTGTGACTGTCAGAGTCATCTACACTGTAATCCAGGACAGAGGTTTAAACATCAGGATCATAGCCTGAATGACCTGGGCTCTATGCTATGCAGAAAGTCACAAAACTATATCATATTGAGAATAGTTCCGATGAGTGGGAGCGTCTGCGAAGGAGTTAAGTGTGACTTCGACACGCTGAAAGTGAACCCCAAAGACGTTAAGAGGTTTGCCATCACCTGGAGATAGCGGACTACAGCCAGGACTGAACCCTCTTTCAGCAGCCAGTCATCCAGGTAGGGGAAAACTGGTACCCCTGACCTCCGAAGGTGTGCTGCGACCACCCCATCACTTTCGTGAACACCTAAAGAGCACTGTTGAGGCCAGAAAAGAGCACAGCTAACTGAAAATGCTCCTGGCCCACTGTGAACCGCAGATAGCACCTGCACGGTGGGGATATGGAAATAAATATCCTGCAGATCCAAAGCCACTATCCAGTCTCCGTGGTCTAGGACGGACTGGCCTAGAGTTAACATCTTGAATTTGTCCTTCTGCAGGAAGGCATTGCGGGGGCGAAGATGTAAATAGGATAAAGGCCTCCGTCCTTCTTCGGCACAAGGAAGTAGCAGGAGTAACACCCAGTTTCTACTTTTGAGGCTGGAACCCTATCTAAGGCCCTTTTGGCTAACAGGGCCTGCACTTCATGCTGCACGATGGACAGATGGTACTCGCTAGCTGCCCTGATGACATTAGAAGTTGCAGTGGGGTAGAAAGAAATGGGAGGGAGTAGCCCCGATGCACTATTTGGAGGAAACACTACTCTAAAGTCATAGCCTGCCACTCTTAAAGGAAAGATCTTGCCTCTGCCAAGGCGGCTGTGTGCTGGCAAGGAAACACTAAAGCAGTTTTGCAGCTGTGTCTGTTGGTGGGGTGAGGGACTGAGCTGCACGTTGTCCCTGCGGTCCTGAACGTTGTCTCTGAGAACCTCAGCCCCAGCCACGAAAGGGCTGACAGGCCTGCTGCACTGGTCTAGGAGTCTGGTGTTGGCAAAATGGAAAACCTCTGCCATAGCCATGGAGAGGGCAAAGGTGCTGGTGAAATCTCCTTGAGGGAGCAGAAAGGCCTAAAGAAAGTGTTGTGTTTCTGCTCTGCTTCAACTGCAACATGGTCGAGTCTGTTTTCTCACCAAAAAAGCAATCGCTTTCAAACGGTATGTCCATTAAGGATGCCGGGACATCCCCGGAGAAACCCATCGACCTCATCCAGGCGTGGCACCAAAGGGCCACATTAGTATGCTTTGCTCGGCCTAAGCAGTATGACGTGTCCGATCCAAAATGAATGACACACTTTCCTGCATCGTGACCATCTTGAATAGCCTGGGTAACAGATGCCCGAATGTCGCCTAAAACAGCCACAAAACTTGTCCCACAGTATCCCAAAGGGCATACGAATGGTGGCCCAGAAGACAGCTGGCACCCACAGACCTCAGAACCAGGCTTGTGAATGAGAAAATCCATTTCCCAAAGGTCACTATTCTTTTGATACACGATCAAGCAGAGTGGTAGGAAAATCAAGGGTAGACGCCTCTACCACCAAGCTCTCTGCCATCGGGGGTTGAGTAAGAAAGACTGGGTCGCCTGGGTGGGGTGGGGGGACTATGGCGATGAGCAACCTGCCTATTATCAGGCGGACCTGAACAAGTTTTTGAAAAAGTGCCCAACCGGGTATTTGTAATATGCTAATTACATGGTAACAGAGGATCTGTGGGGGTTGATCCTGTTGAAGTACTTCACTCAATACACTGGTCTTCACTTCCCTGGTGGGGAGCTGTTAATCTCGAACTTCTGCCACCCTTCGATAACAACAGCAAAAGAGGCGCTTCCCTCCATGGCATGACCTGGAGAAGCGGTGGGGAGAGACACAAGGCCATTATCTGGGCAATTATCCAGCCCACTGACATCCGGAAGTTCTTCAGACCTGTTTTCCTCATCATATTGGGGAACACAGTCGTCCACTTCAACATAGTTATCATTGCTTTGGAAAGATTGTGTAAAGTTTGGACTCTACCATGTGGTAAGGGTAAGCTATCACAATCTGAAGGGTTGCCGAGTGGTTGCGTGCTGATCGGAGCCATGGGCGATCTCGGTCGAGTACGTGGTGGAGTCTGCTCAGAGTTGGATTGTACCATGGCTGTACACCTTCCTCCAGCATTGATGGCGTCGGCATTGACATCGATGCGAAAGTAACCAGCACAAGTAGTGGAATCGGAACTGAAGTTGGCACCGGAGCCAGTGCTGTACCCGATGTGGGTTCAAGGGGCACAGACAGCACTGAGGGCGGATGCGCCTACAGAAGTTCAAATGAAGGCTGCTGCAGATCCTTGGGGCCTGAAGGCGCGCCAGACGGAGCCAGTAAAGTGCCAAATTCAAGCAGCATGGCCTCTCTTAAGGCCTCTACTTGCTGTGATGTTGCTGATAGGTCTGGAAATTCAGGGTGCAAGAGGCAAACTCGGAATCATCTCTGATGGAGGTTGGCAGTAGGACTGGAAGGCGCAGTGATGTCCTTGTGACCTCTCTGGGGTCTGAGAGTGGTAGGAAGGGGCGATTTCTGCTTTTACTTCTTGTGTTTTTTAACTTTGAATTAACAGAAGAATTTGACTGCGACTATGATATGCTGCAGGAGCGCCTTTGGAGGCAGGGACAGGACCTTCCTTTCCACTTTGATGTGTTACAGTGTGTAGTCTTCTTGTGTTTGGCGATGTAAAGTTTGGCCCCATGGTCCCGTCGGGCCTTTGGGTTCCTCTGGGCGTACTCGCCACAGGCTCTGGAGTCGAGGTCTGAGGCACCACAGACAGACTTTGTGAGGGTCCGTCACAGACATCTACAACCACCAGAGGGGCACAGTGATCCTGATAGACAGCACACGCCTGCTGATGGACACAAGCACAGATGGTTCTGCCCGATGGCACATACGCCTATAGAGGGCAACAAACTCAAAGGACACAATCACCGAAAGCAACAGAGGCCCTGCCAAAGAGCACACAGATACCCTGCCACAGAGAACACACACACATACAGAGCTGAACACAGAAACAAGGACACACCCACAAGAGGGACACAGAAGACTGCCAGAGAGCACATACCCACAGATGTTCACAAACACAGAAGATACGGCCAAAGTGCTAACACAAGCACACACCTACAGAGAAACATGTACTCTCAAGGACACATCCACAGCAGGTGGTAGAGGACATTCCAGAGAGCACATGCAAAAACTTACTCACACAGATCCTACAGAGAATTCATACATACATGAATCACGCGCCTACAGGAAAACAAGAAAAGAGCACACAACCAGAGTTTACATAGTGAGGTAGCTGACCTACAGAGGGACACAAACACAGAGGACTGTAGCAAAGAGCACTTGCACAAGCAGACACCCACAAAGAGACACAAACACATATCCCTCTGAGAGAGCACAGAGCCACAGATGCACACAAGCACAGAGCCCTCTGAGGAAACACACAGAAAAGCACAGGCCTACATAGGGATGAAAACTTAGAGGAAAGTCCCAGACAGCACACACACAAGCACCCACAGAGAGACAAAAACACAGGTCCAGCCAACAAAGTACACACAAGCATAGGCCCACAGAGGGACACGACCTCCGGGACAGCACACACACAAAGAGACACAAACACATAACCCTCTGAGACCACAAGCACACACCCACAGAGGGACACAAGCACAGACCAAGAGACACAAACACATATCCCTCTGAGACCACAAGCACACACCCACACAGGGAGACCAGCACAGACCAAGAGACGCAAACACATATCCCTCAGAGACCACAAGCACACACCCACAGAGGGACACCAGCACAGACAAAGAGACACAAACACATATCCCTCAGAGACCACAAGCACATACACAGATCTCTTCAAGAGAGCATGTACAAGCATACACCCACAGAGAGACAGAAACACAGAGCACCATCCCAGCGAGCACAGACAGAAGGACCCACCCACAGGGAGACACAAGCAAAGATCCCTTCAGCATAACACACACAAAAGCAGTTGATGGAGCAGGGGAAACAAAATATTTTTTTGTACCCCTTGGAAGTTAATACCCCATAACGATTAATGATACTAACCATTTGAAACGCATGAACTAATCAACAAATGCACTTTTATTAAACATTACACGTGGGCAACCTGCTGGCATTGCAAAAATCTAATTTATTTACAAATGTAAAGCAAAATAACATTAGTATTGTGATTTGCGTAGTAAATAGAGTAAAATTGCATGATTTATGTTGCGTAGTTAAATTGCACCGTGGCAAAGAATGTAGATGGTAAGTAAAATGGCTTTAAATGTCGCTTCTGCTAGGTAATACCTAACACGGGTCTTTAGAATGGCGGGTGGTAAACAGAAAGGCTTATTTTCCATGTTTTCATTTCTGTTGTGTTTGTTCTTATATTAGTTTCGTTCGGGCCTGCTAGGCCATGCTTCGAAAATGGCCGGCGGAAAAGGACGAGATTGCGTGTGCTGAATAAAATGGCCCCCGCGAATGGGCAGAGTGAATGGTCCAGTCACGTGTATGCGGCCTGTGCCCGGAGTGAGAGATGTCAAGGCCAGTCTGACCTGCAATAAGGATCGTGCCAAGAGTTCAGCATATATGCATGGGAACGGATGAGAGAATCGAGCGACAAAGGATGAATCAATGTGTGACCATCGGAGTTTGTTACAAAATACATTAACAAATTGAATTACCTTTGGACATTGTTGATCACGAGAACTACTGTATGCGTTATTGTCCCCAAACCGGTTCGAACAAGGAGGGCGATGAGGTGACCATCACCACCCCTCCAATGGACCAATTAGCGTGATTTCTGCCCCTAAAGATTGCAACTTTAAGTGTAGCAAGTCAGAGAATAGGGTATAAGAGAGTCTGCTCTTACGTTGCGAAGGGTTGGTTATTATTGATGTTGTTGTTCGCTTCTACTATCCTGATGCTGCGAGAGACTCTGTCATTCTGGACTTCGAACTTTGACTGGGGAAAGGAACGAGATCGTTGTGGGAGTTGCCCGGGAGGAGATTGCGTCCGAGGAGGTTAGCGGGACAGTCAGTCAGTTGTGGGAGTCCCATCCTGTGACCTGCGGTTCATCTTTTCTTTCCTGGTGAACCATTCTTGTCATCGCCCTATGGCCAAGGGTAATGAGTATTTTCCATTTCTTTTCTCAAAATTTCACTTAAATGCTTATTGATAATTTAAATGTATTTTGCCTAATAAAGAACTTTACTTATTTGCTCAAAGAATTTAGATAAAATTATATGCTAACTCTAAAATGAGTCTGTGGTTCTTTTAAAAATAAAATTATGATTAATAAACGTTAAAGGTTTTAATTGTGATTGAGCTGGACTTAATCGCCATCAACTGATTCTACTAGTTGGTCCATCGACCGAATAGCGGAGTACCTTGATGTTTAGAACCCCGCAGGATCCTAAGTTAATGTATATAATGTGTAGGTTATAATTCTGTCATATAATAAGGTATTCCGTTTGTCCAGCAGCTCATTTTCCTTAGCGTTTGATCCAGAAAATTGAGTGAAGGTATATATGCGGTGTTATGGGCCCCACTGATATAGGTTTTTATATGATTAAAGGTGAGTAAGTGTTTTCTGGGTTAGTGTCATAAGGAAAATTTATATTAGCCGCGCTGGATCAGATTTCTTGGTAGCAGAGTTATGGTTTCTATAGATTAGTTTGGTGATTATTGATTATTGATTTTTCATGTCTAACACTCTATGTTGAGTTTGTATTACGTTATGTGTAGTCAGAATTTTGAAGCTTCCGGGAAGTAGGAAGTGGACACGTGTGGCAAGAGAAGTCACATGGAATTGTACATTGTCTGATTTCAAATTTGGTGATAACACAAGACTGTGTTATGTTAGGGAAATTTCGCTAATGAATTACATTTGAGTGAAATAGAAACAGGTTTTCTTGTGAAACTTTGGCCTTAATTCTCAGGAGCAGTGTAGTCTCCACATGTGTTTTATCCCCAGAGAAACGGGTTTACCTCTTGCTTGAGAGAAGGGTAAGGTAGAGAGAAGTGCTACACTTATCGAATTAAACAGTATTCTTGTAAGTTAGAATAAACTATCTCTTTTGTTTAGAGAAACAGACAATGGTAATGTGTTTTATGTTGTAACTAATCGATTTAGTTGAAAAAAAAAGTTAAAGAAAAGTGCCGATAGTTTTTGTAAAGGAGGGGTCAGTAGAAGCAGGAGTAGAACTGACGTCAACAAGAACCGTGCTGGTATTGGCCAGTTGTGGAAGAACGAAGGGTTTTCTGATTGGTGCGTTGGTGTGAGACGCGCTGGAATAGGTTAGTGTGAGAGTGACGTAGAGCTTTCTGATTGGTGCATTGGTGTGAAACGCGCTGGGATAGGTCAGAATAGCCGAGCGGTAGAAAGAACCGATTGGTAAAGAATTGTGTGAATTAGCTTCGGCAAAACAACAGTGAAATATGGCTTATTACAATGAACGTGATAGAGAGAAACCGTCATGGTTTGCGAAGCTTAAAAATCTTTTTAAGAAAGATAAAAAGGTTGTGACTAGGGAAGGAGAAGGATTTCCTCCGCCGAAAACACCAGCATCTTATATGATGGTGAAATATGGCTATCATACTTGCATTTTGTTGGAAAATTGGGCGAAATATACCAAAGACGATGGAGTATTGGCATTTCCGGAAAACGGTTCGTTTAGTACAGCTGTACTTCGAAATTTGAGAGAAAGAATGATGAGACTTGAACCGAGACCTAGACCGACACAGTTTGAAGCCTTAGGTGAATGGGAAGATGAGATGTATGAAAGGGAAAGACACAGAGGTGCAAAGAATTATAGTTTTGTTCATGGAAGAGTATGTGGTTTGAATCATGAAGACAGGATGAGATGATGGCGGTATGCTAACATGATGGATGGTATGTTTCCTGCCAGAACAGTTGAAGAATTTACAGGGAAAAAGTGTACGGAGAAAAAGAAGCATGCAGTACCAGAGAGATATGGTTATGGAGTTAGCGACACGGAGGATGAGTTGCTGGAGGACATTTTTAATAAAAGACCCCCTCCATATCAACAGGATTCTGTGGTGGTGACACCAAATGCACCGCAAATGGAAACTGTACTAAATCAAAACCCTGAACAATTTTCTGAAATAAATAGTCCAATTAATGAATTAGAAACACCACAAACTGTGGAACATGGTAATAATAATACAGCCGAACTAGCCAGAACCACAAGAGAGTTGACTGAAAAGATAAGAGAACTGACAAAGAATATGGAAGCTGTGACTGTGCCAGTAACTATAGGGCCAGTAATCCCAGTATTTGAAAATCAAAAGATAGATGAACATTCCTTAATAATTCCATTAAATTCCAGTATGCAAAATGTAAGAGAAGGGATAATTCCAGAAAAAAGAAAGACAAAAGATTCTGTAGGTCCATTTAGGTCAAGTCCACCTGTAAATTTGACAATTAATGAGAGTCCGATAACTAAGATTCCTATGGGAGCCGAGTCAGCAACTGAAACCCCGGAGAAAAGTGTAAACAGGGTAGAATTAACTAAAACCCCAGTGGGTCCGACTGCAGAGGAATTAAATGATTGGGCGAGGAGCTTGCAGAAAAAAGATGCCGAACCACAACCTTTGGATGTGGTCAGATTAAAGATAGATATGGAAGAATTGATTCTAGGGACTATTGGTACAGACCGATTGAAGTCCTATCAAGATGATGAATTAATGTTTATGTGTAAAAGCATCACTTGGAGAGCTAGGAAATTGCATGAAAAATTGGAAGAAACAGCGAACGAACTAGGAGTAGAGTTTGCAAAAATCAGAGGATTGCAGAAACCGTACAGGGTAGATTTTAGTGAAAAGGACATAGAAAATCTGAATGCTTCAGGACGACTCACACAGATAAAAGAACTAATTGTTTTATTGAGAAAATGGGGAGATGTAGACAAGTGGAGAAGTAGGTGGATAAGGAGAAAAGAGGGAACAATTGATAAAGCATCATTGGCTTTTCCAGTAAAAGAAAAAGAACCAACGGTAAGAGAATGTCCAATGAGAGAAATTCCAGGAGGAGGTTATGTACACGTCCCATGGTCCAGACAAGATATATTGTCATTTACAAATGATTTTCCAAGATTAAGAGAAAAACCTGTAGAATGGTATAGACAGGTAGAAAGGTTTGTAAAGGTTTCAAAAGTATTGTGGGAAGATCTGGATGGATTGTTTGAGATTGTTGTTCCTGCAGATTTATGGACAGAGTGTAAAATTACAATTGACTGGCCGAAGGAAGAATATCCTAGAGATGCAAAAACAGGAGCCCCAAGTTCAGAAGTAATGAGAAAATATGAACAGGCAATTACATTCCTGAAAAATAAGATTCCATCAAAAGAAACGGACTGGGTAAAGATTGATAGAACAACTCAGGAGAATAAGGAATCTGTACATGCTTATTATGAAAGGTTGCTTTTGGCTTTTAAACAGTATAGTGGATACGAGAATTTGAGTGAAAAAGACATGAGTCATTTTGTGTATCGATTTGTGTATGGTTTGAAACCTGAGATAAGTGAAATGATTAAGCAGCATATGTTATGTTGGCAGACTAGCACAGTAGATGAGGTATTACGGTATGCAAAATATTGCAGTGATGACATTGAGGCAAGACAGCGTAAACTCAAGGAAAAGGCAATGTGGGCACAAGTAAAAGTTGCAGAACAGCAAGAAGCTCAGATGAATAATCAGTCTAATGGCGCAAGACAGACCAAGTCCAGACCGAATATTGGTAAAGGAAAAGGTCAGATGAGTTTAGAAGAAGCCAAAAAGAAATGGCCATGTCATAATTGCGGAAAATTAGGGCACTGGAGAAACGAGTGTAAATTACCTCCGAGAGTTAATACCGAGAATCAACCATTAAATCCACAGGTGCAGAATGAGGTGAGTTACCAACAGCCGCAACAGCCGCAGGTAGTTACTCAACAGTGTCAGGTGCCGCAACCACCTCTTCCAAAGAGTGTAAATCCACAAAGATACAGTACAGAGGCAGGATTCTACGGAGGAGAGCAGGTAACAAAATTGCCGCGCGCAGCTGCTGTTTCACAATATTGGTAACGGCAAGATGGAGATGAATCGGATGAAAGCTTATGACGGTGCCTAGGAGAGGAAGAGGAGTGCGTGCTTAGCGCAACTCTAGAGGTAGATCAGTCAGGTCCATTTGTGGATGGAAAAGTGAGTGGTGTAAATGTTACATTCCTTGTGGACACTGGTGCTACCCGTTCTACTGTTAGATCAGTGGAAATTCCAAATCTTCCTCTCTCAGGAGAATACATCCAAGTTGTATGTGTTTCAAACAGGCAAATTAAAACTCCTCTTACAAAACCAGTAGAGGTGGAAATTGGTCCATTCAAAGATATGCACCGCTTTGTGGTGTGTGATTGTAGTCCTGTAAATTTATTAGGACGCGATCTGCTTTGCAAAATGAATTGTACCATCTACTGTACTCCAGATGGTATTGCTTTCCAGACACCAGATGATGATGTTCTGTATAAAATGACAATGGCAGAACTAGAACCAGGAATGTATGATATGTTTCCTGTGTTCGATGCAGAGAAAATCCCTACTGAATTGAAAGAAACAGTCAGGTCTGATGTATGGGATTTCACAGGTGAAGATATTGGACTAATGAGAGAAGTTGATCCTATAAAAATTACTGTAAAAGAAGGAACGAATTACCCAAACACTCCGCAGTACAAACTGACGCCAGAAATTATTGAAGGAATAACACCTGTAATTAATAAGATGATTGAACAAGGAATTTTGAGAGAAATAATGAGCAATCCATGTAATTCTCCTATAATGGGATTGAAAAAGCCAAATGGAACATATAGAATAGTACAGGATTTGAGAAAAGTGAACAAAATTGTTATTCCTTGCTACCCAATTGTGCCAAACCCTGCTGTAATACTGTATCAAATCCCACATGATGCAGAATGGTACACAGTTATTGATTTGTGCCATGCATTCTTTTCTATTCCATTGCACCCTGACAGCCAGCCATTATTTGCATTTCGGTTTGGAGAGCGTATTTTGGCATGGTGCCGAATTCCTCAGGGGTATAGTGAAAGTCCTTCTATTTTTAATCAGATTCTGAAGAAATCCTTAGAAAATTTGAAAATGCCTGAAAAATCTGTGATGGTCCAATATATCGATGACCTATTGGTGGCATCAAAGACTGTTGTATTCCTCTTAGGGTATCCATAAACGGGCTTTCCAGTATCATGTCCTTATATAGGCACAATTCGCCCTGCCCTTATATAGGCATAAAATCCCAGCCCTTATTTAGGCATTAAACCATGCACTCCAAATACAGGCATGGTCTCTGACATCCGTCCACCCTAACGTCACAACGAGTTCATGAAGAACAGACCCTTAGGCTGCGGGAGTTTCCCTAGTCCAGGACTATTGATTTCTTCAAGGACTCATATATTATGCATGAACCATTATTCCTTAGGGGGTTCATTCATGACGTCTTTCGCTGTCCAACTCACGTCAATGCTAACATTCTTAGGTGCTCTCAGGTATAAATATACCTTCCCTAGCCCCTGTAAACCAGAGGAGACCTCGACTTCAGAGGAGCCCGTTTCCCGGCCTGACGCACTGAGAAGACGCTGCCTTCCCTGCACGCAGAGAGCCCAGCTTCCAGTGATCTGACTTCCCTTGCGGGGTGTTGGAGTTCGAGTCTGGCAAAGAGATTCCTACCTCTCTCATTCTTCAGGTATGGAGCTGACTAGAACCTAGAGGGACTCTTGGCATACTAGGCATACTAGACTTAACATACTCTTAGTATACCATAGTAAGGAATACTTCACCTAGTTCTTCCCTCTTCCTACACCTAGGTCAGGTTAGGTACATTGGGGTAGAATTAGCTTAGCAACGCATCGTATGAGTACTCGCATTTTTAGTCTGTGTTATTTATGTAAATGCATATGTACTAAAAGATAATGCTATCGCAGTATTATTTATTTCTACTGCTCACCATGTACATTATTTATCTCGAATACTGTCTTGTGATCGTAACAGCACATTTTACTTACACCAGAAACAAGACTGTTCAATAAATCCTTTATTGAAACGCCCGTCTATTTTCTTTCTGTGTAACTTGGAGAAAACTAAGCATGCACGACTGAGCTGAGTGAAATAGTTATCTATTGTTTCCACGACTCTGGGACACGTTCTGATTCTAAAGGGAAACACAGTGGTCATGTTTTGCGGCTGCCAGAAACTACTCCCTTCTTGTTGTGAAGGAGTTTCTAGTGGCCTCTGAGCTTGCTGGCACAAGTAATTAAGTTTAATATACTCGATAGGGACATACTGACCTTAGTCCTATGTCAAACCTATAGGATATATTATTTCAATGCGCAGAGCCTATTAGGGAAATAGGAGCTACACTACATGGCGCCCAACGGTTTGGTAAGGCAGTAATTCAACGTTAGATACTGAGTAACTCAGCCGTGCTTTTTCTCTCAAGAGACCCCTACAAATATACTCCAAAAGACGTCTGGAGTGGGCAGGGTTAAGTATCCACCACGGCTACATAGGGCAGTACCCTATATATTAGCTGTTTGGTTTGCTCAACGTTGAAGGATACAGTGTTCCACAATATTGTGCACCTTATCTTTGTTTCCTTGAAACTTGTTCTACATTTTTCAAAAAACAAAATGCCTGGTTCCGACAATGAAGCCGGAAACGGTGGAGCTGCGGCTGATCCAGCCCAAGCAGCAGTTTTTAACATTACAGGTTTAAACGAAACCGAGGAGGGTGTTATAAACATCCATCCAAATTTAAGAAGAGCCATCACTCTAAAACTTATGAAACATGGCCTACCACCAAGAGGTGGTAGAGCAGTTTTCGTGATAGAGGCACATGAATCCTTTCAGACAGAGGTATTCTATTCATGGGTAATATTTCCTGAATCCAATTCAGTAACACACATGTTTTACTTCTACAAAGAAGATGAACCACCAGAGGAATACAGTCCTTTCGAGGATATAGAAATTCCATTAACATACCAGGAGCATCAGCTCTGGTTTAAAGGCGCCCTAAAACATCACAAAAACATTACTAGGCTCGGTCCACTAGGTAGACCAGGAGCAACATGGCCGATTTTAGCCGGCTACACACCTCATCCGGACATTGAAGAGATGTCAGATGAGGATTTATTTACTCAACTCACAGAGTTAATAAAAATTTATAGACAATTGGTCCAATATGTCATGCGGACTTTTACAGTCCGACCACCATTGACATATCCAAATCCAACTCCCCAACAGGGGAATACACTAAAAATTACACCACAGACTCTATACGCAGTCATGGGTAAAATGCCCACAAAACGTGAGCAAATTCCATTTTGGATAGCTCAAAAAATTACTCAAATCGAAGCAGTATTTCCAAATACTAGCCCGCATGAGAAACACAGAATCCTAACAATCAGTTTACCAATGGGGATCACACCACAACTGGAAGACTGCACCACTTGGGGCTCAGTCTTTGCTGCCATCTATACTAAAACACATGGTATTCCATCAATTGCGGTAATACCTGATGTCCTAAAACAAATTCAAAACGAATACGGGGCAGAGCCTGCTCTAAATTTAGGTATGAAATTACTGAAAAATTTCGACCAGGTCTCAACAATAATATTGTCTAATATTGAAGGGGAGGCAGCAGCAGTGGCGATCCGCCAAAAATTGAGGGAATTCGATGTTACAGAACATCAAACTGAGCTACCCAGAATAATTGAGCAATCTTATGCAGAATTAGGCAGAGATAGTTTGGGTGGAAGACCAGTGAAGCCGAAACTATCTGAAAGTCCTGAGAAGGACTCAATAAAACAAACTCCTACATCTTCTAAAAAGAAGTGGGAGTCTACTAAACAAAAATCAAACGAGAAACGTTCTCAATCCCGAGGTAGGTCTCCTCAAAAGGAGCCCTCTGAAAGGAGGTATAACCTCAGGAATAGGGATAATTTGAGAAAACCAGATAGGTATCAAGATACTGATACACGTTCCTCTCGTCCCTTTCAGATCTCATCACAGACTTCGGAAAGGAGAGGACGAACAGAACATAAAGAAGAACGCGTGAAATCGAAAGACGACAAACACGAACCAAAAAATAAAACAAAACCTCAATTCTCCAAAAAGAAGGTAGCAGGTCTAAAGATTAGACATGCCGAGAATACTGAGAACACAACTCAAGAACGGAGAATGGGCTCAGACCATGCTGGACAGTGCAGCAGAAGTCACAATAGTTCGCCAGAACCTGAAGGAACTTCTGGAGATAGTGGACTTGAATGAGTACATCACAGTTGAGACTGTAGACACCAGGGTTAGTACTCCACAAAAGTTATATGAAATAACACTCCGGATGGAGGGAGACAAACCTAGACAGGTAAAAGCACTTATTTGGGAAAGACTATCAAGGGGCTATGACATACTTCTAGCAGAAAAGGACTGGCCACCACAATTTGTCAGGGAGTGCCCACATGGCGAGGACATTATTATGCCTGCCTTCTCCAACCATATTCCTATACATCTAAAATATAAACATGAGGGACATTTGTTAGCTCTAAGCGCATCGGACATACCATAGCATTTGTTATTATCCCTGATTAAGTTTATGATTCTGTTTTGGTTATTATTCCTGTACATGATTATTGTATTTACTCCCCTTAAGTCATTACGCCCTATCGCCTAGCCCATTCTTCGTTCTCCCAGGTGTATAATTGATCTGGTAGGTGTTCACCATTTGATTCAATGCCATTAGACTCCCCATCTGACTCACTTTCTGTTTATCGTTTTGATATTGGTTATTATGTCTGTATATGATTATTGTACTTACTCCTTACGTCACTTTGCTCCATTGTATAGCCCATTCCCCGTTTCACTCAGGTTTATGAATGATCTATCATGTGTGCATTATCTGATTCAATACCTATTAGATCCACCATATTAGTCGCATGTTTCGATTTGTTACCTCTTTTCCCTCAAACTGTAAAGCGCTCTGATATCCTTCGGGATCAAGTTCGCGCTATATAAAACTTTATAAATAAATAAATACATATGCCAGGAAATTGGCAGTGGCCCAGGCCCCAGCATTATATAAATCATGTAGGATGGGATGAGGATTCACCTCACCATAAAATACATCTGAAACATGAACCAACTGCACAAAGGCAGTACCCAATAAAGCAAGAAGCTAAAAAACAGGTCAGGGAGATCTTAGATCAACTTGAATACCAAGGGGTGATTGAAACATGCACCTCCTCAATGAACAATCCTTTGTTTCCTGTCTCCAAACCAGACAATACATATCGTCAAGTTTTGGATTACAGACATTTAAACACTTGTTCTAAAACTTTTGCAGTGCAAAATGCACATAGCACAGCATTAATGAATAACATTGTGCGTAAAAAATATAAAACAACATTAGATATCTCAAATGGTTTCTTTTGTCAAAACATAGCACCTGAAAGCAGGTACTTAACAGCATTCTCCATAATGGGGACCCAGCGTCACTTTTGTCGACTCCCACAAGGGTTCAAAAACAGTCCAGGTTTATTCTCAGCGAGGGTAACGGAGTTACTACAAATTTATGACAATGAGGCATTGTCCTACGTCGATGAAATCTATCTGACAGACGATGACCTGGAAAAACACTTGAACAGGGTGAGCACCATTATACTGGGTTTCGCCTCTGAGGGCTATAAGTTCAACTTTAAAAAGTCTAGAATTGCCCATCTCAATGTCCTATTTCTAGGATATGAGCTTTCAAGTGAAGGCAAGAACTTGGCAGCTAACTTTTTAGAAAAGTGTGCGCTGCTCCAACCTCCAAAAACGCTAAAAAAACTTACAATCCATCCTGGGTTTCCTAAATTTTGGAAGGACATACATTCTAAATTATGCAGAAAGGGTTAAACCTCTCTACGAATTAATCAAACCTGATTTTTCAATCAAAAACTGGACACAGGAACACACAGAAATCTTACGTTCACTCCAGGCTAACATGTTAGCAACAAATCACTTACAAACACGTGTAAGTCAACGTAATTTGGTGATCCGAATAATTTCGGGTCAATGTGGATTCACCTACTTAACTTTCAATGAGGGTGAGAAAATACCAATCGCATACAAATCCCATTTGTACACACAAGCGGAAATGCGCTTCAGTTCAACTGAAAAAATTCTGACAGCAGTTCAAACCGCTGTAGCAAAAGAAAGAGCCTTAGCCCAAGGGAAACGCATTATTGTCGTAACCCCAGTACCGGCTTTAGAAGCGGTCACAAAAGCAAGCATTCCAAATGCTAAAGCATTACATCCAAGATGGATACAATGGGTTAATTCTCTTGCTGCAACAGATGTTGAATATGTTTTTGATCCAGATTTAAAAACACAAGCATTCCTACAATATGAACAAGAATGTCCTCTGCCTACTGAAATTCTGCCTCTTGATCAGTACGAATTTATAATTTACACTGACGGATCCGCACAACCCGCAATAGGGAGTAAGCAAGCTTACAGTGCAGCGTGTGCAATCGTTAAAGGTCGCATGCGAGATGGCATCTTCAGACCTATGGTCACGAAAACTCAATCTCTAGGGGATTGTACAGCTCAGCGAGCTGAACTACAAGCATTCAAACTGGCACTTGAAAGTACAGCTCGAGAATTCCCCACACTAATAGTGTGCTATTCCTTTTACTGTGTTCAGTCGTATAATGACTATATACAAAACTGGCTTGAAAATGGTTTCAAAGATGCGAAAGGTGGCACAATAAAGCATAAAATGCTTTGGGAACAAGTAGTTCAGTTGAAAAACGAACTACCAAAGGCTCACGTGATCCACACACTGAGTCATCAACATGATGGCGTTCACGTTGCAGGGAATTCATTGGCTGACGAAGCCGCAAAGGGGGCTGTGCAAACGGCTTCCGTAGCTGCGATCACTCGTTCAAAAACAAAAATAGACGGTGAGATAATGTTGGCTGTCAATGCATCAAGCAAAGGCAGCAGTGCAGCGTTACCAAAAAGTTTCCACTCAAGTACTCTTATGTAATTGATGCGAACAACGTTCCTTTTGCTCGAATCCCTGGAGTGGGGGATAGGGTAATTCCAAACAAGGAACGCAGATTAGGACTAATCCTAGCAGCACACGAAGGGATAGCTTCTGCCCATGCAGGTGTTTCCGCAACAGTATCTTTACTGAAGCAAAGATATTGGTGGCCTGGCATTAGAAAACAAACAAAGAACTATGTTTTAGAATGTGATATATGCCAACAGATGAAAGTCTCCACAGTGAAACGTCCTGCGCAGACACCCCTGTTAATTTCAGGTAAACCATTAGCTTGTGTTTACCTTGACCATTGCAGTCTCCTGCAAAGGGACGGTAACTATAAATACATCTTGGTTGCAGTGGATTCATGCTCCTTGTTCCTATGGTTATGGCCTCAGCGCTCGGCTGACGCTCGAACTGTTATAAAACATTTGCGAGTCTTTATCGGCACATACGCAATAGGCACGCTACATTCTGACCAGGGTCCTGCGTTTAGCTCTAGGGCTTACAAAGAAGCCATGGCCGGTCTGGGCGTTGCATTGCGGTACTCCTCTCCATTCCATCCTGAGGGAAATTCGGTTGTGGAAAGGAAAAACCGGGAGAATAAAGCAGTCTATAACAGCTAGGGTATTAGGTTCGGGTGATGGGTGGGTCAAACACCTTAGTGGGGTACAGCGCTCATTGAACAATCTGCCAAGAAGTTCTCTAGGGGGGGGTCACTCCATATGAGATCCTATTTGGGATAAGAATGTGGGTACCAGACCTTGAACACGTAGGCACAGTGGTGGAAAATAAACCATTTGATATCAAAGATCGTTTGCCTGTTTTACAGGACTTAAACAAATTAAGAACAAAACAAAGCAACGTATTCCTACAGTCAACCACCACTGGGGATCAACCGGCTGTCCCAGCAAGGCCTGTCTGGATTCCAAAAGTTGGGGATCTAGTCAGAGAAAAAATTGCGGTCAAGAAGGAATTTGGACCTTCTTATAGACAACCAGTACCTGTCCTAGCAGTTCAAGGAACAAGAACAGTACTTCTGCCGCCCCTTGCTGGAAGAAAGGAGAAAAGATTTGTGTCCATCGACCTCATCAAACCACAGTATGTGGCCAATACTAAATAGTAGGCCTCGTGGACTCCGACCAAGTAGCAGACGCACTCCTCTCGCTACTATCCAAGAGGTTCAGACTGAAAGACTGATAACAATCGAGAATTCGGCTGTAACAGACAGAGGACTATGCAACAACGCTATGGAACTCATCCCTCTTGAACACCAAGTAACAGTTCGTCCAAATACACCTGTCTACACCAACGTAACAAGTGATGAACTGGTTCCAGTGATTTCTATAAATCCTGATGCAATTCCAACAATTGACAGAACTGCTTCTGGCTATTTCATTAACTTTGATACGTTCTCAGAAGATCCGAGTGAACCTGAAACGACGCCAGTGTCATGAAATTCAAGCAGCAAGTACAAGACTTTCTTCAATTTATGAAAAAGACTTATTTGGTTTCTCCATGGATTGAACTCTGGATTACATCTGGACTTTTTGTTTTCCTGCTCTGGCTAGCTTTGATTACAACTGTAAGCGTGCTTATAAGTGGCAGATACATCCATGTGAACACTGAAGGAAAAGACGTAAACGTACTTTTGAAACCTCATAAATCTTCCCATCGTGAAGCAAGAGACCTGTCATCAGTGAACATCACAGCTGTTCCTATACAGGATGGTATAGTGTGGGACAAAACAGATTATGATATCTTCGGCCCGAATGAACAATTGAACATTCCACATTTGTTTAAAATTTCACTAAGTGATCTAAATACGTCCAGTACCTATTCAGATGATTGGGACTTTGAGACTGTAAACGATATAATGTTTGACCTAGAAAAATCTGCTGCATTTTCTAAACATGAATATTTAGAGGGTTCATCAGACTATGAACAAATGTATTGTTATAATCACTATGGTCATCATTATTTGCATAAATCTGCATATCCAAGAAATGTGTTTATGTTTAACCAATGGGAACATTGTCCTACACCACCTAAAGGTAGTTCAAAAACATTTGCTAATAAGTTTCCATATTTTTCAGGATACAATACATCTGAACCAGAAATGTTTTACTATAAAAATATAAACAAGACAGGACTGAAAATTATGTTAACAAATACGAAACAGATTTATTCTGCGTTTTTTAATGCCCAACTGTCTAGACAGGGTTTCGACTTTTGGAAAGACACAATTGACAAAAACTGTGTGGGTTACTAAAGATTGGCAAGTGCAGGGGATAGAAGCTTTATTTAGAGCCTGCATCATCCCAGAACAAATAATGTTTTTGAATGAAACTATCCAAAAACATCTTGTCTTGGATTAGCCAAGATAAAAGAGATGAACAAACCTTCTGTACCAACACCTGCCAGTGATAATAATACAACGGCAGTGGTGACAGTTGACAATATACTACAACTCAACAGATCTAATCCTGATTGGAAAAAATGGTTGATCTGGCCCACAGACACGAATAACTGTCAGGAAAGATTCCTGAATAAAACTCAGGGCGTTACTAGTAATAGGCCAGACCCAAGATACGTCCAAAGACAACATCCGGGGGTAGTAACAACATACAGTGTAGGAAAATTATGCCTCGATTGGCTGCATAAGTCTACACTACAGGATGTGAAACAACACTTAACCTTACTTAAAAAGGACGCAGACCTTAGGGAATTCTTGCTTGGACCAAGAAAACCGCGTCAAAAACGTTTCATATATTTATGCTGCTTATAATGAAGCTTGGAAGGTATCACAGATAGAGGCTGCAGAACGAATACGTGAACTTGATCGTATTAATTTAGAGAAAACACTCTCTGTGGTCGACAATGGGTTAACAACTTTGTCCTCCAGAATATATTCATTGGATGGCATTGTATCCTCTGCTATCGACATTCTAGAACAAGATTTGGCAATGTTACAACAAGGCCAGTCTCAATTACGTTCTATTGTGTTACTAAGCTTGATGCTGCAATCTTTGCGAGCGGGCTATGTGCCTTGGCGTTTCATCAACACAACGGCTCTGTTTGCAGAATACAATCTCACTGATAAACAGATCGAACTGGCACAAAGAGGAGCAAAGTATACAGTGCTGAGCATTGAAAAACTGGAGAAGTTACCATTCACAGTGGCAGAAAAACCAGCTACAGAATGGCTTATTCATGGCAAAATAACATTACCTGTGAGTACTTTTCAGTTTCAGTATTGCCTCAGACAAATGCAAGCAGGCAAATATGAAAGGTTGGGTAAGGAATACATTAAGACATCTTGGGGTTTACCGTATACATATAGATGTTGGAGTGGGGATCGTGAAGTGTTTTTGAGCGGTTCAAACTGTAAACTTGCACTGAGTGGTTCACTTATATGTCAAGACATTTCCCTGCACGGGGCTTGTAATGGTTCAGTGGAAAATTTGTCTTGCCATCAGCAGGGTACTCCAGCTGCTGTGATTAATCCAACGTTTGGACAACTTTCTAATGGGAGTTACCTCATGTTGAATGATCAGAGCTGCTGCGGAATGCTGCCAGGCATCCCATATCTAGTAACGGTCAACTCCAGGGTCACTTGCTGTATGCAAGTATTGTTTCCCCCAATAGACACAGTCAGGGAGTCGCCTCTATGGCCTTCGCTGAACGTCTCTTTTATAAGATTTGATACTCTAAGCAGAATGAAAGCCATGCTTTTACAGCAAACAGTGCCTTTGACCTCGACCAAAGAAACCTATGATCTACAATTAGCAAGGACTTCGGCTGAGATACAGACTTTAATACGTACAAACTGCCCTATACATTTCGTAGAAATGATATCACGTATCTTCAACATGTCTGATACAACCGGAATTGTACATGTATTTAAGAGCATCTGCTCAGGTCTGTTAGCACCTTTCCAGGCAATACTCGGAATCATCCCGAACTTTGCACATTCGGTGTTTGGTGGCATACCATTAATTCTAGTACTTGTTGCCGGAATTCTATTTCTCTTCCTGCTATTGCGCTATGGCCAGCCTATTCGCAGACATCACTCCGAGCGAAATGGAGAAAGCTCTCCTTGAACGAAAGTGCCGTGAGCAAATAGTAAAGCTTTTGGGCATGACTCGTCTACGGGACCTTAATACAACTTGGTTCCTGTCATTCAGACCAATCTGGCAAGATTGCATCTTACCTGTTCTACGATGCCTGCTATGCGGTGAAGAATGCGTGTTGGACACCTGTCTAACATTTCCATCAGCAACGCCAACGGATGTCGATACTCTGCTGGACCCGATAACGACCCATGCTCTGTGTTGTCCCCAGAGGCTTCCTATCCTGCTGTCAGCATTCATTGAGATCTCACAGACGCTTCCGGCTGCTGCTGAGGTACGAGAAAGATCTACAGGCACACAGGTAACAACGGACGCAAACTTTGCTGCGGCAACCTATGCTGGAAGCAATGCTTCCCATCTCTGTGCAATTAATCTACTACACGAGGTGTTCCAACTGACACCAACAACATTGGATGATGTTTTGTCTATTGAAATAGATGATCTCATGTTTACACCAGACCCGTGAACTAACTCTGATTCGGCATACAGTGTTCCAGAGATGCAGTGACAATTTGGCCTTCATTTTTAAACAACTTGGAACTCTACTAAAATTGAACTTTTTCCCATTTTTTTTTTAACGAAAATGGCACATCGATCTGCTTAAAGTAGAACTAGCCTTATAATACAGACTTCAAGGTACTTCCACGGACACTTAGTCATCTTGTGTGTCTAAAACAGTCCATTAATTTTCATGACATGAAGAGATTTTGATTTTTGATTAACTTATCGATCATTTTCTGCTTATTTCATTCCAATTGCATTTATTTTCGAACTTTATGCCTGTAATGAAAAGCAATGCTTCAAATGTACAGTACCTTTTGCATTCTAATAGGTTTTTTAAATACCTTTTTTAAATGGTTTTATGAAATTTTTTAGAAATATGCGGTATTCCATTTGAATGTTTAGCATTTTAAATGTTTAGCATTTTAGTATTATCGTACACACGAAAGAGGAGTGGGTGTTGTATTCCTCTTAGGGTATCCATAAACGGGCTTTCCAGTATCATGTCCTTATATAGGCACAATTCGCCCTGCCCTTATATAGGCATAAAATCCCAGCCCTTATTTAGGCATTAAACCATGCACTCCAAATACAGGCATGGTCTCTGACATCCGTCCACCCTAACGTCACAACGAGTTCATGAAGAACAGACCCTTAGGCTGCGGGAGTTTCCCTAGTCCAGGACTATTGATTTCTTCAAGGACTCATATATTATGCATGAACCATTATTCCTTAGGGGTTCATTCATGACATCTTTCGCTGTCCAACTCACGTCAATGCTAACATTCTTAGGTGCTCTCAGGTATAAATATACCTTCCCTAGCCCCTGTAAACCAGAGGAGACCTCGACTTCAGAGGAGCCCGTTTCCCGGCCTGACGCACTGAGAAGACGCTGCCTTCCCTGCACGCAGAGAGCCCAGCTTCCAGTGATCTGACTTCCCTTGCGGGGTGTTGGAGTTCGAGTCTGGCAAAGAGATTCCTACCTCTCTCATTCTTCAGGTATGGAGCTGACTAGAACCTAGAGGGACTCTTGGCATACTAGGCATACTAGACTTAACATACTCTTAGTATACCATAGTAAGGAATACTTCACCTACTTCTTCCCTCTTCCTACACCTAGGTCAGGTTAGGTACATTGGGGTAGAATTAGCTTAGCAACGCATCGTATGAGTACTCACATTTTTAGTCTGTGTTATTTATGTAAATGCATATGTACTAAAAGATAATGCTATCGCAGTATTATTTATTTCTACTGCTCACCCTGTACATTATTTATCTCGCATACTGTCTTGTGATCGTAACAGCACATTTTACTTACACCAGAAACAAGACTGTTCAATAAATCCTTTATTGAAACGCCCATCTATTTTCTTTCTGTGTAACTTGGAGAAAACTAGGCATGCACGACTGAGCTGAGTGAAATAGTTATCTATTGTTTCCACGACTCTGGGACACGTTCTGATTCTAAAGGGAAACACAGTGGTCATGTTTTGCGGCTGCCAGAAACTACTCCCTTCTTGTTGTCAAGGAGTTTCTAGTGGCCTCTGAGCTAGCTGGCACAAGTAATTAAGTTTAATATACTTGATAGGGACATACTGACCTTAGTCCTATGTCAAACCTATAGGATATATTATTCCAATGCGCAGAGCCTATTAGGGAAATAGGAGCTACACTACAAGACCAGAGAAGCATGTGTTACGGATGCAATTGCTTTACTGAATCATTTGGCAGAAGGAGGACACAAGGTGTCCCCATCGAAACTGCAATTCTGTCAACAAGAAGTACAGTACTTAAGTCATAAGATTGAGAAAGGGATAAGAAAAGTGACAACAGAAAGAATAAGGATTATTAAAGGAATGAGAGCCCCAATGACACAAAGAGAGGTGAGAATGTTCCTTGGAATGGTTGGTTATTGCCGACAGTGGATAAGTGGATTTTCATTGATTGCAAAACCTTTACAGCGTTTGACGAAGAGTGATGTCAAAGATCCGATTGCGCTGGATGAGGAGGAAATTAAGGTTTTTGAGCAACCGAGAACAAGTTTGTGTGAAGCACCAGCATTGGGAATGCCTGATTATGAGAAAGAATTTGAGCTGTATTGTAGTGAAAGAGACGGATGTGCACTTTCAGTGTTAGTACAGAGGCATGGAAGAATGAGACGACCAATAGCTTATTTTTCAGCTGTTTTAGATCCTGTAGCAAAAGCATTGCCTGGATGCCTGAAAGCAGTAGCTGCTACTTGTGTGAGTCTGGAACAGAGTGAAGGAATTGTGATGGGATATCCTTTGAGAGTATATGTCTCACATTCAGTTGAAATCCTTCTGACCAGAACAAAAACACAATTCATGACACATAGTCGGCTGACTAGGTATGAAAAGGTGATCTTGGGTGCAGACAATGTAACAATTGTAAGATGCACGAGTGTGAATCCTTCCACCTTACTGCCAGATGCAGTAAATGCAGAGGTCAAAGATGAGATTGATCATAACTGTTTGGATGTGCTTGAATTTTGCACAAAGCCCCGTCCTGATATCAGAGATGAACCTCTAAAAGAGTCAGATTATGTGATGTTTGTGGATGGATCATGCCTGAGGACAAATGAAGGAGTTTTAAGTGCTGCGTATGCTGTATGTACGGTGGCAACCATAATGGAAGCATCTTGTGTGAGAGGAATACGTTCAGCCCAAGTTGCTGAGCTGATTGCTCTGATTCGAGCTTGCAAACTGGGAAGGAATTTCCGAATTACTGTGATCACGGATAGCCAGTATGGCTTCGGAGTGGTCCATGACTTCGGACAGATCTGGTCCCAGAGGGGATTCCTGACTTCCTCAGGGTCTCCTATTAGGAATGGTGAGTTTGTGAAGAAGTTGCTTGAGGCGATACAGCTGCCTAAACAGATTGCGGTGGTAAAATGCACTGCTCACAAAAATGGAACTGATTACATTGCAGTAGGTAACAATTTTGCTGATGAATTAGCTCAATATTGTGCCAGAAATATGACCTCAATAAATCGGAGAAGGGAAAAATAAATTGTTTCATGTCCCTTGCTGTTTACTAACCCAGTTGAAACATGGGAAGAGGTGAAACAATTGCAGGAAGAGGCAAGTGATGAGGAAAAAGTCGTTTGGATAAAATCAGGTTGCAGACGGAGGGAGGAAGATGAAGTCTGGGTTTATAGGGATGAAAGACCAGTTATGCCTGATAGCATGATCTCTAACATGGCACAGATGTACCATGGACAGGCACACATAGGTAGGGATGCCATGATCAGACTTTTCAAACAGACTTGGTACAACCGAAAGTTTAGGGCTATAGCTGAAAGCCTTTGCCAAAGATGTCTTATATGCCAACAGATAAATCCTGGAAGGAAGACAGTAGTGAGTTTGGGAACAATAGGACGTGAAGGAGGTCCTTTTACCAGAATGCAATTGGATTTTATTGAAATGCCCCCAAGTAACAGATTGAGGTATGTCCTGGTGGTCGTCTGTTTGTTTTCTCGTTGGGTGGAGGCCTATCTGACAAGAAGGAATGATGGAGTTACTGTAGCTAAGCTCCTACTGAGAGAATTCATTCCTAGATATGGCTTTCCAGTAACGATAGAAACAGATAGAGGAACGCATTTTCAGAATGAAATTATCCAACTAATATGTGAAGCACTAGACATTCAACAAAAGCTGCATTGTGCCTACAGACCAGAGGCTTCTGGAGTGGTAGAGCAAGTAAATGGCACAATAAAGAATAGGTTAGGGAAAATGTGTCAAGCCACAGGACTCAAATGGCCCGATGCCTTACCCCTGGTGCTGATGAGCATAAGAAGCATACCTGACAGAAAAACAGGTCTGAGTCCTCATGAAATAATAATGGGAAGAGCAATGAGACAAGCATACGTACCTGTCAACAAACTGCTGACTATAACTGATGATCACATACTGGACTATTGCAAAGGATTGGCTGATGTGGTGCATTCTGTGTTTCATCAGGTTGGGCCGGATGCGACCACTCTTGAGAGAAAACCAGCTCATGACCTGAGTCCAGGAGACTGGATCCGCATAAAAGTCCACAGAAGAAGAAATTGCTTGGTTCCACGCTGGGACAAGCCACGTCAAGTGATTCTGGTGACGACAACTGCAGTAAAGTGTGCAGGTGTGAAAAATTGGATTCATGCCAGCCATACTATCAGAGTTCCAGATCCTGAAGCTCGACCTGTAAGTCGACATCTGGAAATATCAGATACCAGTTCGGCATCTGAAGCAGAAACTGAAACAATCAGAGTTCCAGATCCTGAAGATCGACCTGTAAGTCGACATCTGGAAATATCAGATACCAGTTCGGCATCTGAAGCAGACCAACCTGAATCCAGTGAAAGACAAACAGAAGAATATGAAAAACAAAGAACTGATATTGAAACAGGAGAAACTGAATCAATAAACAGTGACGGTGAACAGCCAAGTACAAGCTTTGGGGAAATTCCTCCAGAAATTATAGAAATAACTCAAGAAAACTCAGATTCAGACAGAGAGATTGAGGAAATTGCGGAAGAAACACGAGGAGAATTAGACTCAGAATTACAAGCAGAAGAAACCCAAGAAAATTCAGATTTAGACAGAGAGGTTGAGGAAGTTGCGGAAGAAACACAGAGAATTAGACTCAGAATTACAAGCAGAAGAAACCCAAGGAGAATCGAATTCAGACAAAGAGACAGAGATCATAAAGTTCAAAGTTAAGGAAAGTGAAGTGAGATCTGAGACAGAATCTGAAGAAAGTGAAGAAGAAATAAGGCAAAGAATAGGACCAAGAAAGAGAACTTGGTGAGCGGAAAGAGGAGAAAAGGAAAACGAACTGAAAAGGCCAAGAAAAGGAGACAATTGGCCCAACGAAATTAAAAGACTGAAATATAAGCTAATAAATTTGAACAAAGACAATGCAGAACAAGTAAATGAAATAACAAGTCAGAAAAGACAAAGAGAAACAAATAAAAGACAGTTGCAGAGACCCAAAAGAGTGAAAAGACCTAACCTGAAATACAAGTCACCTGAATGGGTATACATAGCACTGCCTGACATTGAAGAAGTGGATAGCAGTCACGAAAACCCAGACAAAGACTGTGAACAAGTGGGTGAGAGTAAACTGCGCCCATCCTGAAGAGGAAAAAAGAAAACCGGACTAGACACACAAGCTGATAAAGTCAAAGAAAGAATTTCTGAAAGACCAAAAAGTGCGTCAAAAGCAATTGGTTCCAGTCAACGATAAAAGAAAGGGTACAACGGCAAAAAGGTCATTCTGAGGTGTGGAAACACATTTTCTGTACATATAATTAGATTATATTTCAACATGGTAGACACTGAGAATAGAAGATCTAGATGTGAGTTTTTCCGTAGATGGTGTAAAATGTGTTTCTATTGTACAGGTTTACTAATGCTTATTTGGTTCATTTTAGCAATAATAATTCCACTTAGATTAGTTGGGGAAAATACATCTGCAATCATGAATAACACTAATAGTGACAAGAAATCTAACATAAAGAACACTGCAACACATATAGATAGTACTGAATTTCATAGGGATAAGTCAATAACTGATTTCTCAAAGAATGTCTTCACCAAACTTTTGTATGAATATGTAGAGACAATGGATGTTAGAGATTGTTATGTACGTATGCAGTTACCTGCGTCTGTAACAGAAGGTGTGACGTATCATCACCTTCCTTTGACGTATGGAATAACCTGTAGTGTTTTAGCTAGTTTATTTTATAAAACAGGTAAATTAGAGTATTACTACACTGACACAGATGCTATTTTTGCTAAAATTCCCGTAGTCCCTGAACTAAATAAGGTGGAATTTGCAAAGATTTTTGGAGAATTTTTCTTACAAACGAAAGAATTAACACTAGATTATGCATTTAGACATAACCTTACTTGTAGGTTAAGAAAGGAAGAAAAGGTCTTTCTAGACATGGTAGAAGACAGAAGGATTAACTTTCAAAGAAAACCAATGGGAGAAAAGACAAAAACCCCACCTTGGGCATTTGAAGAGGAAAGTTATGACAAGAGCGAAACGAATGCAGCCATGGTTTTAGATTGGCCCCAACAGGGAAAATTGTGTATAAGTAGAGATAACACTATGTATGATAACTATTTTGTGGGTTCTAGTGAGTGACGAGATACATACAAAATTATAGGAGGATGGGGATTCAAAGGAGGAAAAGATCCAGTATTCCCAGGAATTTATTATATTGGCAGAAACAGAGCCTATTATTGGTTGCCGGACCATTGGTATGGAACATGCTACCTAGGCCTGGTCTTTCCAAAGATTTTTCACGTGGAGAGAGGAACGAAAGGAATTCATGAGATAGGTAAACCATTAACCCGTAGAAGAAGGGAAAACTTCTCAGAGATAATAGGTGACATTTTTGGAGCATTGATACCAGCAGTGGGTGTATCTTTGAATGCATACAAAATTCGGAAATTGTCTACAGTAGTAGATCGTTTATCAACGAATACTGCTGGAGGGTTCTTGATGATAAATACTGAAATGGTTGCCATGAGAGCTATGGTAATGCAAAATCGACTTGCCCTTGACATTCTTTTGGCGAAAGAGGGTGGAGTCTGTGGAATGCTGAAGGTACAACATTGTTGCACTTACATTCCAGACAAAAGTCAGAATATACAGAAGTATATAAAGAACATTACTGATTTGCATAAAGAAATTGCCCCACTGGAGGTTGAAGGTGCTTGGGAGAAACTTGGTAAGAGTTTTTCCTCAATAAAGAAATGGTTCACCGAAATAGGTAGTTCTCTAATTGGGAAAATACTAATTCCAGTGACTTCAGTAGTAGTGATAATATTAATATTGAGATCAGCATATGTGTGCATTACAAAGAGAAAAAGACAAAATAAAGCAAAAAGAGAAAATAAGAAAAATAAGGAAAAAGAAACAAGAGAACAAGAGATGGGAGAGATCGAATTGGAAGAGTTTAAAGAGAACATGTACAAAAGGTCTAAAAGACAAGATGGAAAGAACACAATTGTCTAAAATAAAAAATGCAAGTGGACAAGAAACATATTTCTGATAAATTTTGTAGGGATAGGTTTTAGTGGTGATGTTAAAAATCACCAAAGGGGGGAATTGATGGAGCAGGGGAAACAAAATATTTTTTTGTAGCCCTTGGAAGTTAATAACCCCATAACGATTAATGATACTAACCGTTTGAAACGCATGAACTAATCAACAAATGCACTTTTATTAAACATTACACGTGGGCAACCTGCTGGCATTGCAAAAATCTAATTTATTTACAAATGTAAAGCAAAATATCATTAGTATTGTGATTTGCGAAGTAAATAGAGTAAAATTGCATGATTTATGTTGCGTAGTTAAATTGCACCGTGGCAAAGAATGCAGATGGTAAGTAAAATGGCTTTAAATGTCGCTTCTGCTAGGTAATACCTAACACGGGTCTTTAGAATGGCGGGTGGTAAACAGAAAGGCTTATTTTCCATGTTTTAATTTCTGTTGTGTTTGTACTTATATTAGTTTCGTTCGGGCCTGCTAGGCCATGCTCCGAAAATGGTCGCCGGAAAAGGACGAGATTGCGTGTGCTGAATAAAATGGCCCCCGCGCATGGGCAGAGTGAATGGTCCAGTCACGTGTATGCGGCCTGTGCCCGGAGTGAGAGATGTCAAGGCCAGTCTGACCTGCAACAAGGATCGTGCCAAGAGTTCAGCATATATGCATGGGAACGGATGAGAGAATCGAGCGACAAAGGATGAACTAATGTGTGACCATCGGAGTTTGTTACAAAATACATTAACAAATTGAATTACCTTTGGACATTGTTGATCACGAGAACTACTGTATGCGTTATTGTCCCCAAACCGGTTCGAACAAGGAGGGCGATGAGGTGACCATCACCACCCCTCCAATGGACCAATTAGCGTGATTTCTGCCCCTAAAGATTGCAACTTTAAGTGTAGCAAGTCAGAGAATAGGGTATAAGAGAGTCTGCTCTTACGTTGAGAAGGGTTGGTTATTATTGATGTTGTTGTTCGCTTCTACTATCCTGATGCTGCGAGAGACTCTGTCATTCTGGACTTCGAACTTTGACTGGGGAAAGGAACGAGATCGTTGCGGGAGTTGCCCGGGAGGAGAATGCGTCCGAGGAGGTTAGCGGGACAGTCAGTCAGTTGTGGGAGTCCCATCCTGTGACCTGCGGTTCATCTTTTCTTTCCTGGTGAACCATTCTTGTCATCGCCCTATGGCCAAGGGTAATGAGTATTTTCCATTTCTTTTCTCAAAATTTCACTTAAATGCTTATTGATAATTTAAATGTATTTTGCCTAATAAAGAACTTTACTTATTTGCTCAAAGAATTTAGATAAAATTATATGCTAACTCTAAAATGAGTCTGTGGTTCTTTTAAAAATAAAATTATGATTAATAAACGTTAAAGGTTTTAATTGTGATTGAGCTGGACTTAATCGCCATCAACTGATTCTACTAGTTGGTCCATCGACCGAATAACGTGAATACCTTGATGTTTAGAACCTACAGGATCCTAAGTTAATGTATATAATGTGTAGGTTATAATTCTGTCATATAATAAGGTATTCCGTTTGTCCAGCAGCTCATTTTCCTTAGCGTTTGATCCAGAAAATTGAGTGAAGGTATATATGCGGTGTTATGGGCCCCACCAATATAGGTTTTTATATGATTAAAGGTGAGTAAGTGTTTTCTGGGTTAGTGTCATAAGGAAAATTTATATTAGCCGCGCTGGATCACAGTGACCCACAGAGAGACACAAGCACAAATCTTTCAGCGAGACTACTCTTGACAGACATAGGCCCACAAAGAGTCACAAACATAGGACCATCCTGAGAGCACACACACAGACACACGTAACCAGAGGGACACAAGGACAGACCCATCTGAGACAGCACAAACACAAGCACAGGCCCACAGAGGGACACAAGTACAGATTCCTCTCAGAGAGAACACACACACATGCAGATCCCTCTGGGAGAGTACACGCACAAGCACAGACCCACAGAAAGGACATAAGCACAGATCCTTCTGGGAGTGTAAACACAAAAGCACAAGCCCACAGGTGGACACAAACACAGAGGACAATTTTAGAGACCACACACACAAGTACAGGCCCACAGAGGGACACAAGCACAGATTGCTTCCAGAGAGCACACAGTCTTCGAGAGCAGATCAGGGACACAACTACCGGGAGAGCACATACACAAGCATAGGCCCACAGAGGGAAACAACCTCCGGGACAGCACACACACACACAAGCATAGACCCACAGAGGGACACAAACTCGGGGAGAGCCCAGACACAGACAAGCACAGGCCCACAGAGGGACACAACCTTCGGGAGAGCGCACACAAACAAAAGCATAGGCCCACAGAGGGACACAACCTCCAAGAGAGCACACACACACAAGCATAGGCCTGCAGAGGGTCACAAGCACAGATTGCTTCCAGAGAGCACACAGTATTCGAGAGCAGATCAGGGGCGGCTCCTCCGTTGGAGCAGAGCAGCGTCGCCCCACTTAAAATCCCCCCAAAACCCCAGAGATGAAAAATAAAATGGCAGTTTATTACCATTTTATTTTTCATCCCCCAAACCCGAGCCAAGCGCCTGGATGGGGGCGGGGCAGCTGCTGACTGACAGCAACAGGTAGGAGGGTGGTCTGTCTAATGCACTGTTTAAAGTGTGCATGTCTTTTTGGTCAGCCAGAGAGTAAGTGCAGGCCTCCACAGCGCTGTGGAGCGCCGAGTGAGGCCGCTCCCTCCAATCAGGGCACTGCTCACATGCTACATGTGAGCAGCGCCAGGATTGAGCAAGGGAGTTCCAGCATCAGGTTATTTATTTATTTTAATAATACTTTGCATGTGCGCGCACCCCCGCCCCTTACCCCTCCCCGTAGATGCCAGCCACCACTTGAGCAGATACATGTGAAGGGGCTCAAATATTCGTTTTTATTTTAAATAGCATCGCACAGGAAGAAGCCCGACTGCACTTAGTAGCAGTCATTACTGAAGCAGCCAAGATTACAACTTAGATAGGTTACAGTTTGAAAACTGAAACACTGCATTTGAAAATATAGCGTTGATTGTAATGAAATCTGTATACTTTCATCATATGGCAAAGAGATCAAATTGTAAGATATTAATTACTTGACTTCACATCGAAAATGAGCTTTTTCTACATATTTATATCAGAGAGGGACCATGGGCCTCATCTCCTTCTCCACAACGTTTTACGAACATATTGTACTTTAAGGAAAAGTTAACTCCTGTAAATAGGGTAACAGTGCTAGTTTTCCCTGCTAACCCCTTCTTATCGTCCTTTCCTTTCCTTGCCTGCTCACTCTCCTCTCCACCACAATGCCCGCATGCCCTTCAAGAACGAGTGCAATTGTAGCTGGGACAGTGCTTAAGTTGTGCCGGTGGTTTCCGGTGCTCGGCACCGGCACTTAATTGTCAGCACCGCCTCTAGTCCACCACATGGTGGAGTTGTCTTTTTAATTTTGAGATGAGCACAACAACCGTGTTTATTAAGTCAATATACATTGAAAATGAGCAATACTAACCTCTCATGCCATTATTATAGCTTTGTGTGCTCTGAAATAGTCTGAATTGTCACACTTATAGGAGTGTGATGGTTAGGTTTATGTCGGTACTGTCATTGGCAACACTGGCAAGGTATGGGTGGTGCAGGCTGCAGTGGTCTTCCGAGAAGGGCCCTGGCACTTAATTTTTTACAACACACCCGCAGGGCCCAAGCAGCGCCTGCCCAGAGGTCCACATGCTCCACAGCGCAATGAGCAGTTGCTGAGGATGCTAAAGGAAACACATTTCCGCACGCATGTGACTGGGCTTGGTTTGCCTAAAATGTCAGTAGATGTATTTTTTATTTGATTGCTTTTTTTGCGATTCTATATTTTGTTGTTTTTCAGAGCTACATGAAGTGTGTAACCTCTCTGCTCCCGTCCCTTGATAAAGTGGCTGTAAAAGACAGCCTATCGGGGTCTCTCCACCACATCATCAAGTTTGCGACTTTTGGGGCGCTCGTAGGAAAAGTTCTACCCAACTGGCGCTAAAAGCTTACATTAAATGCCCATACAGTTGGAGCCATGTTTAAAACAATGAGCTTGTTACAGCAGCTGAAAGAAGAGAGGCGGCTGGTGGGCAGGATACCGCCAGCTGAACTCCTTCCGGTTGAAACTACACAACATCCAATGAGGTGTCACCTTGCCAAAGCTGAAGTGTTGGAAATCATTACCGTTTAATACTTTTGGGAGAAAATACTAGTCTATTAACCCGTTTGCTGCTTCGAACGTTCCGCGCCAGTGCGGTACGTTCTATTAAACGGGCGGGGCCGCGTCGGCCAACGGACGTGCGCAGCACTACCGAGGTAGTGCTCGCGACGGCCGTTGGCCGACGAACGCAGCGAAGGGGTTAAGGAACATGCATGGATCTAACCTGGTCTAGCAATGTCACAACAAACAAGCATTGGCCACGTCAATAGGTCTGGCTAATTGAGTGGCTGGTGAGTTTAGGCACTCAACACCTCATCATATGTGCACTCTGTCACTCATCCTTCCACTCATGCATCAATTCAGCCGCCAATTCACTCATTCTTGCATGCACCCACTTACCCATCCAAAACAAAACTCATACACTTCAACAAGCACATGCAAGATAAATTAAGAATATAAAAAATGAAAAAAATAAAAAAACAAAACGCATACACTTCAACAAGCACATGCAAGATAAATCAAGAGAATACATTTTTTTAAATGGCACCTGCATAAATGTGGCGGGAATTTGCTTGCAATTAAACTAAGTAAATAAATTAAGCATGGCAATGATGGCCTTCTTATAATGGGATTTTGCGTAGTGTATACAGCTGTTCAGATCAGATCCTAGATGGCTGACATGTTCCTTCTAAACTTGGTGGCCAACTTGGAAAGGTAAAACAATGATACACTATGGACAATCTCATTCCAAGATGGACGTCCACTTTAGAAGTAGTGGCACAGGATGTTGTGCACTGCAGGTGAAATGAGCCGCAAGCCACTGCCCGTAAGCACTGTCTTAGGAGTTGTTGGGTGCTCTAAAATAATAAATATATAAATAAAAAGTGTAGGAAAGCAAGGTGACCTAAGAAAGCAGAAAATGAAAACCAGGAGGACTGTTGCACAAGCCGCGGCACTGAAACATACCCAATTTCTGTTGCAGTGCCACATATAATCTAGTAAAATGCAATAATTCTTGGGACAACAGATCCAATGGCTGAAGTGGGATGACCCACGGTCCAAGTTGTGTGCTGTCCTGGGTGGAAGGAGACTTTGAATGCCACTTGAACAAACCAATGACTGATGAGGGCCAGATGTAAAAAGTACTTTAATACACACACTGCTCTATAGTACACATAACATTACTAGGCATATAAGGCCTGATTTAGAGGTTGGTGGACGGGCTACTCCGTCACAAAGGTGATGGTATATCCCATCCGCATATTACAAGTGCATTATAGCCCATGGCATGGAATCACCCATCTACCGAACTCAAAATCAGGCCCGTCGCCTTTATCATTGGATTGTAACCTTAACAAACTCAGGCCCAATGTATTGAGTATACGCTTTCCCACAAGGCAGCCAGGAGGCACACAGTCCTATAATAACAAATATGTGCAAAGTTGTAGTTGGCATAAAATATACAACCCTTCCTGAGGGTTCCTAACAAAGAATCTCACATGACAAATCTTCTAACCCTAGGGTTTGTCAAAGAGAGTAACCAACACCGAAACCATTTCCTAATATCATAATCTGTGAGATTCCTTGTAATGAAACACCTGGCGACAGGCTCGAACACAGTGTAATACCATCCACCTTGAAAGGCCTATTGGCTTAAACATGTTTTTCACCATAAATAAGTACGGCCTACTGCCTTTATTGTAACTTTTCATAATAAACAGGCCGGACCCACAGCGTTTGACATAACTTTTTCCAGTGAACTAATCACGCCTAAAGCTTTTATCACTGGTTTGTCACTAGGCCTGGGCGGAGGTTTTAAATCTGCCTGCAGAGTCTTTGTAATTCTGCGTTACTCTTGTAACGTGGAATTACTTGATTAATTACATTTCGCAGCTCCGCCAGTGAGATTAAAGTATGCAAAACCACTGCATAATTCTCGGCACCCGTGAATACTCTGCAGTAATTAACTTTTAATCACTGCAGAGTATTGTAAGGGCGCCAAGGGATATATGCAGTGGTTTCTCAACTTTAGAAACCACTGCATATCCCACTCGCTGACGCCCTTTATACTCTGCTGTGATTAAAAGTTTTAATCACTGCAGAGTATGTAAGGGGCGGGCAACGAGTGATATGCAGTGGTTTCTAAAGTTTAGAAACCACTGCATATCTCTCGGTATGTTTGGCTGCGCTGTTTTCGTAGCGCAAAAGGCACCCTCGCATTCATTTTTGGATGCGAAGGTCCTTTTAGCTCCATGAAATCATCACCAAATGCCCACTTTGCCTCGCAGCGGAATTCTGCGGAATCTCGCTGAATTTTAATGTAATCCTTCCGCCAATTCCGCCCGCCCCGTATATCACCACAATCTGTTGTCGTGAGCATAATCTTTCTCTCAGGGCAACCACCAGGCATACAGTCATACAATTACAAATATATACAAAGTTATAATTGTCAAAAAAACATACACAACATCTCGTAAGTGCGCTGAAGAAAGATTCTCACCGTGCAAATCTTCTAATCCAAGGATTGCTACAGGGACTAACCAATCCCAAAACCCATACCGGCTGCGGTAATCGGTGGGATTCCAACTAACATAGTATCTTTCTACAAGCATTAATGCATCGTAAAAACAATTCACACTGAATACATCAGGCCTACTGCCTTTGTTGTAAATTTTCTTACCAGTCAGGTCACGCCCAGGGCAATTGACATAATATTTTCCTATAAACCCTCCAGGTCTGTAGCTTCACAATTGGCTTCACGCCGTAATAAAATCAAGCCTACTGCAGTGAGCATAAGCTTAGTGCCAATATCGGCAACACTCGCCATCCCCCCATACAGCAATCTCCTAGAGAAATAACCAGACAAGACACCTTCTTTGTGGAGAAAACTGCTGCAGGTTTATTAGCATTACAAATATGCCAACATGGTGGGTTATCTTACGGGCGATCCCAAGGCAGGCAGCCCCTCGCCGCCTGCCACCTGATGAGCCAAATTACACCGTGGCCTTACCCAACGGTGTTTGCCATATTTTGGGGGAGGGAAGACCTCTCCCACCAGTGGACCAACAGCCCACACCCCTGCTCACGCCCCATAAGGGGGCGGAGCCTGCCAGGCAACCCCCGGTTGCTCAGGTCCACAACCGCCCGTAGGACTAACGGGGCGCCGTCGCTCCTCCAGGGTCCAACGCGAGGACCTCCCTGTGGATATTTGGCCTTTGCACCCTTGTTGTGCTTCTGTAGCTGGTACCCGTATGTACCTACAGCCTCTGGATCGCCCTGTAACTCCGCCACAGCTCTGGGTGTGGCCACCGTCACCCCAGAACTCCCCACCAAGATAGTCTCCATTACTTACACCCTGCTGTCTCCAATGCCTCCCCCAGATCAAGTAGGAACAGATCCATACCCACTCTGGACAGGTGGACCCCATCTTCATCCAAACACCCTGTGGCCTTAGAGTGCAGTAACCCATGATGGATGAAGCCAAAACCCCTTTGCTCAGTGAATTTCCTCATGGCACTGTTAACCTTCCTGCGAGAGACCTCCATGGCTTCCTTAGATCGTGCGCCCTGCCATACCCGCCGGGGCGTTATCTCAGACCACCATATTTCACAGGTCCCCAGCTGGTTGCTCAATTTACAAATGGTGACCGTCATTTTTGGAAGCAGTACCCTTCTCCCCAGCGCTGCCAGGTCATTCCCTCTGAGGTGTATGACCATCACATTAGGAGGAGTAATCCCCCCCCAGTTTCTACTGAAGCAGGTTCAGCGCATGCCTGGGTATCCAATCCAGATAATGTCTGTGGCTGTGAGGCCCTTAACTCTCCTGCATGAGGATTCCTGTCCTCCCCTGACTGGGTTCCTTGCCCCATTAAGCGAGGGGTTATGCCTCACCCCTAATAACTCACATGCCCCCCAATTAGTTGCTTATCTTACGCACTCTATATTGAGTATTGCACACCCTCCTATACACTCTGGTTTGTACTTAAGCATCTTTACCTGCCTTCTGCTGGTTCGAGGGCCTCTCCCAGGTCCAGCAAACACGTCCATACCCACTCTGGACAAGGGTAGGCATCTTTACCTCCATCCCGCTGATACCTGTGCCTCTCACCGGTCCAGCAAACAAGTACAAGGCCACTGTTAGCAGGTGAAACCCCATCTTCTTAAAAGTACTCCCCTAGGACTAGGCAAGCATGGAGGACTTCATTTCTTCCAGTAGTGCCTTCCTACCCAAAAAAGTCAACTCAGTGCCTCCTAAGTGTGTGTCCCACTGTTAGGAGGGGAGACACCCCCCCCAGTCTGTGCCGCAGTTATCTTCCGCAAGCTGTTCCATCGCAAGCATAGGCCCCCCAACAAAATTGACTCAGTGGTGGAAACAACCCATGCCTCCGTTTCCTGCATTCCGCCCCTTGTGCCACCCACAAGATGCACGAAAGGCCATATACCCAGACCACTGATCTTCTGGACAAGGGTAGGCATCTTTACCTACATCCCGCTGATACCCGGGCCTCTCCCCGGTCCAGCAAACAAGTCCAAGCCCCCTATTAGCAGGTGAAACCCCATCTTCTACATAGCACCCTGTGGACTAGACAAGCAAAAGCGTAACTCCCAAGCCCCCGATTGTTGCCTAACTTACACATAGAGTACTTCATCTCTTGCAACAGATCCCTCTCCCCACGAGAATCCAGTGTGTACACGGGGCCAGTGCTCTTGGCTAGTGGAGCCCTGTAGTAAATCATATGCAGAACTTGCCTGCCCTTTCTTTTCCTCTTGCCTGCAAGTCCATCACCATCTGCAAGCGATCTAAAGATGCTGAGTCACCATGCTGCAGTCCCCACCCTGGCGTGAGTGGCCCGTGCCGAACTTCTGCTAATGTAAACCAGGAAGCCGACAAGTGGATGGTGAGAACGTGAGGATAGTTTGAAACGAATCCCCCCAGTCTGACTGCGGACTTTTACGGATGTTGTGTAGCCGTCCCGGTGTACCCACCCTGGTGTGGATTACCCAGCCCCCAGATTGGGATGATGCTGGAATGCAGGAGAGGAGATGTAGGAGCTCTAATACACTTTATCATCCAGAGTCCTCCAACCAGTGTACCCCACACCTTGAGGACCTTGCCCCCTCTAAGGGCACCCACTCCTACCCATCTGGCTGAGCCAGCTATGGGGCAGGCAGACTCATAACCATAAGTGAAGCGTCCTTTGATACCCACTGCTTATGTTTTGGGGCATCCCCGTTAACTGGCCACCTCCTAACATGGCGATCGCACGCTAGCCCCACACCTTCTGCCTGCGAATATAAGAGCTGGTATTCCGGGCTGATGTCCCCTCCTAACGCAAGACATGCACTTACAAAACTTCTGCCAGTGTGAAATCACTGCACTGTGCCCTATATGCAGTGACAACTTACACCCCCACCAGGCTACCTAGTTTGCTTCATTATCCCCGGAATTGCTAACACTCTCCCGAATAGAAACTTGGGTCATTTCCCTCCTGGTTGGGAGGACCTGCCAACTTTACTTAAACCATCGTAGCCTTTTAGTGCTTTAATACGTTGTTTCCCAACTCTGAGGCAGCAGCCCCTAGCGGATGGCAACTTACCCCCCCTGCCTAGCTCAACTGGCTAACCGGGCAGGGGATGCTTAACTGGAGCACCTGTCACCTAGCCACTGGGCGAATGAGCCACTACTTTGCTGAGTTGGCACGACCTTTCCACACCTATTCCAAACCTACCCAGGGCGTGTTTGCGCACCTTCAGCCCGGGGGACATCCTGTCCATGATTACCCGGTTAACATTGCTACCCAACTCGAAGGGACTCATTTTATCGTCCTCAGGAGGGAGAAATCTGAGGGGGCGGCACCCTATCTGATGGGATGGCCGTAGCAAAAGGTTGCCCCTGCGTACTTACCCTATGCCCTATGTTTAATGGTCATGTGTGCAAAACCTGTCTCCTTGAGTGCGGGGCTTGCTAAATCCCCTCCTGCTAGCATAAAAATCCGGATGCCCTACTAATACCAACCAAAAGAAAGCGTGCCCCGGCAGCCTTTCGTCCTTGTATGCTAGCACCTCTGTCTTCCTCCTAGCGCTGTCCCCGCACTTGGTGCCACTGCTGCCCATACTCCAAACTGGGTTGCCTGGGCATCTGCCCTCGCCCAAGATGCCACCCTCGTAGCCCGGTTAAACTCCCCAAACTCGCATGCCGATCTCATGCAAGATCAGTAAAACACAGTAAATAAGTGCACTCTCCAAGTGGCCTAGGAAAAGCTCACCTGCCCGCTAATATTTCGGTACGTAACCCAGGTTTCACCCTTATCCCCGCACCAAGTCGAGCCCCCTCAAAGGGGACCCCAACCCTCTGGAAGGGTGACGCTCATCCGGTAGTGTAGCACCTAAGGGGTAATAAAAGAGTGAGCAATGGGCGGCAGGTGTATTGAAGGTAACTGGGGGATGTGTGGATATTGCAGGTCTTGTACTATGCTGTGCCTTCTTAAAACTTAACATTAGACAACAGACCTTTACTGGGCTGTAACCATAGATGCCCATTGTAGTCACCCTCCATCCCCTTGTGCATTGATACTATGGCAGCCATGGGGGCCCCGGAAAGCACTTTTGCCCTCCTGTCCTCTGCCCGAATGGCAAGCACCACCCCTGTTTGGCGGCCTGCCTGAGTCACTACACCCGCACCAACTGGACGTACTGCTGCTGGCCACGTAAAACGCCAAGTGCCGCATTGCCCCTGCTGCGCCTGCCTCCTAGATAAGACCTTTGCCCCATGTGGGTTGCTGGGGGACCCTTTACATGACAAGTTAATAAATTTGGTGCCGTATGAAAGTGCAGACTACCTAGTAGCCCCCTGTGGTGTTTCCTTTTAATTGTTGGTACCAAATACCGCACCGCCTACTACAGATCTATCAGGTAATTCTGACATACCTCCTGGCCTGCATAATACAATTAGTGGTAGAAGCTAGGATGAGACACCAGAAACCACCTTGATAATTGGCCTAATTAGCATGCACCTAATCAACCTTGACATCTGCAGGTTCAACATTATTAGTCGTGTCACCTTGTGGCACTTCACCCCTCTCGCTCCTGCTAGTATACCGTGAGCGTGCATGTCCTTCTACCGTGGACTAAAAGACATATACACGTTGGTGACTGTCCACACTAAGATACATGCCTCCACCAGCTTCTGATGCCATTCGGGGCAGGTGGCCTTAACCAATAGATGTCTTGTCATGGAAACCCTAATAAGCCACGCAATTAACCAGGACAATAAAATTGTCTCTGCAGTGATGTACTTGGGGAACCCCGATAGGCAAATGCAAAGGACTATGGATGCCAAGCAGCCATATATGTCAGGAGGACCATCACTCCAGAGACAACCCCCATGAGATATACGACAACAACCCCTTGTAGGTGTACCCAGCTGACCCCAACATCTGCTTCCTCCTGGTCATGAACTGGAACCTATTCATGCTGTTGACGTGGCGACACCACTCCGCCACCTAACTCATGTGAGCCCAACAGCATCCGCTGCATATGCCATTCCTCTGAAATTTGGTTGCTGGGATAATGGCCCCAAACCAGCTGAAGCTGTAGTGATTTGGATCCAACATTGTTCGCTGAGAGTTTTTGGCCCCCAAGCAAATGGATGTTCCCCTATCCCTGGCCTTCAATGACAGAACCCTCCATGGAACTTTCCAAGACATCTGCCGGCCTGTCTGCCCCGGGCTTCCGGCTCACTAGCTGCACCCTGCTGAGGAACCTGTCCATCCTAGCCTTTACACCTGCTGAGACAAGGTAGGCCCAGCATATAAGTTACATCATGCTGGTCTTAACCAGGAAGAAAGTGCACCCTAGTGTGAAATGCGATAACAACCTGACTGGTTGTGCTTTGCGAAGAAAATACTGTGAGGCAATTAAAAAGCTGGAGCTCATAACACCCCGTGCGCTCCTTTTCACCCCTAAGCTCTTCTGGGCAACCGCTGCCTCCCTATCTACTCAACAGAATGTTGCCCTGCCCAGCTGCACAACCTAACATGTGCCGGAAGGAGGCACCCAACACCCCCTCGTAAGTACCCATGACTGACGCTGCAGGGCCCTTCCCTCCCTGCACCTCTCCCCAGGCAACACAACTGCCTACACGTGGCCCTTGTGAGCGTTTAAAGCAGTCTAGTTTAGACATATACCGGTCCTTAGTGTCAGACTCTGCCCGGCAAAGCTGTCTCGCCTGACTATACTGCATTGGAGAGTGCCGCTGTGACAATGTCACGCATATAAGAGTGTGTGTTAATATAAACACTTCTGGAAGCAACACAATCGAATAACTGCCCCCTGGCCCGCGACTGCCCCCAGACTGATACCATGGAATGAAAGTCTCAAAAGGAATCATGGCAAGGAGCAGAATGGAAACAATAATCGTCAATTCCATCTATGAAATTAAATAATTCCTCCCTTCTGTATCAACAATAGCCCAACCGCAGGACTGACCAGCCAGGTCAGACTCTATCGTAAATTGCACTTGTCGCGCAAGGCTATGCGGACACCCTGTGATGTAGGTTTCCTGAAACAATTCAAACCCCTTGTCGCAGGAGGCCAGTGTCTAACCATCGGGCCTACAGAGGTCCCAGGAATACCTCTCATATTGGAATAAAATTTGCCCGGAGAACCATTGCCATCTCATGCCATGCACTGAAAAGTATTCGCATTTGTAATTAACCTTTAAAACCAAAATCTACTCAAGGGACATCCCCTCAGCCACAGAGAGGTAGTTCGCCGTGCTATTCTAATGGGGCACAGTTTGCAAGCAGGGCGCTAACCATACGACGGCACGGCTGCTGTGAACCTAAGGCTGTGTATGAACTCCTCATATCACCAGCAGAGCAGACTCACGCTTCCCGGCAGGACTGGCGCTCCTCAGCAGGACTGCTGTACAGTAAAAATTGCTAAAACTCAGCCAAACCCACAGAGGGAAGTAGTAGGCAAGCCAAACCGAGGTTCAAAAGACTGCAACCAACAATCCCGCATGCCACCTCATCAATATAGCTCAGAAATGGGCATCAGTGATGAAATCTGGGCCAGAAATTCACCAGTGAGGAAGGGAGAGAAAGGCGGGCCTGTGGCCAGGGCTAACCGGAAAGTACATAGTGAACTCCTGTCACCAGCAGAGCAGACTCACGCTTCCCAGCAGGACTGAGGCTCCTCCGCAGGACAGCTGTACAGCTTAAAGGACATTACTGATACTTCCTCTGTCGCAGTCCAGCCCAACAGCCAAAGCAACAGCATGAGGGAGGCCGTCGGCACGCCAACCGCGGTACAATAGACTGCGCCAAACTTCTCGCATCAACACCGCAGACCGGCCACACCAGCATTGGAAGTCCAATCTTACACGTCTTCCGTAGTGCCGACGAAGGGACACTGGCCCCACTAGCCATGTCCCTTTTCGATGCAGCCCTCAGCCTAAGTGCCGGTGTCTGCACGGGCCCAACCCATGACCGCATAGTGTTCAATACCAATGAGCCTGTGCATCCTACGGGGCTGCGAGTCACCTTCCTATCCCGCTCAATCGCTTCCACCGGATACCCGATTGGGGTCAAATCATCCGATCTAAAAGGTGCGGAACCGCGACCAGCACGCATGAAAATCAACTCGAACCAAAACGATGAACGCAATTCCGCCCCGGATGCGACGTGCCAACTCGCGTGAGCAGCCAGATACAAGGGGGATCCCAGGGACCCTAGCCCCCTCTGCCTACTGTCCCCCAACTACGGGGGCTAGACTGCCCTGCCCGAGGCCCCTCCCGGCCTCGCCCAACATGCGCCACTCTTTGCCCGCTACCCCACCGTTCAGACTCACTCCCGCTCCCAGACCGCCCACACCCGAGCCACGCCCGGGCCCTCGGCCCATGCTGCTCCGGTCGGGAAGGGAACGACCTGGAAACGCTTTGGCCATGCGCCATCCTGGTAACACCGACGCGGGTCCTTAAATGCTCGGCACGCCCCATCCCCCCAATGCGAGGCCTCGCCAAGGGACAAAGCGCCCTATAACCGAGCTACCAAACCTGATCCGATCACTCCAGGACCGTAGACATGGAGACATCACGGGGTGCAGGGCATGGGCTTTGCGCACCCCGGCCTACAGACCGCGTGATGTCCGGAGCGAAAAGGCCGTACCCCCAACCTCTTTGCCACAGCTTCACATCCCCGAAAGCCAGCGAGCCCCTCCACTCGAGAATGCGGTGCCCATGGGACCGCACCCCCGGGAAGGTAGAGAATCGACTCACCGCAAACCAAAGCCGATCCCGCGACCGGGGATGTCACCAGCACGCCCCCGACACCAGACCAGGCCTCTGGGAGAGGCGACCCGAAGGCACGCAAACGGCATCAGGGTAGAGGGCAAAGAGGGCGCCCAGAGGGCGGGGAGAGGTATATGTACCTCACCCCCCTCCCCGGAAGTGACACGGCACACCGGACCCCTGAGGGTCCCAAACACTGGGAGGCTGCCTCCTGTGCCATCTTGTGGCACTAAGGCGGCCGCCCTCTTAGCGGGTCTCCTTCGTGGACCCCGGGCAGCCTGCATTCTACACATGGTAAATGTCAGCCATGAAGCCATAAATGTAGAAATATGTACAAAATTCAGTTGAAAAAACATTTCCAACTCCTCACAAGGGGCCTGACCAGGACTTTTATTCTGCTAATTTTCTACCCCTTGGGATTGTTAGGCGCTGTAACCAGCACTAAAACCCTTGACTACTCTGCTAATCTGTAAAATTCCATGTAACAAAATACTTGTCTACAGGTTTTACCAGAGCGTAATAACAATCCAACCATACAGGCCTATTGGCTTTAACATATGCTTTTCACAATAAATGGCCTACTGCCTTTGTCGGAGCTTTTCATAATAAACAGATCTCATTCTTGGCATCTGACGAGGCATCATTAGCTCGTCACCATCACCAATTCAGGCCTACTATACTGAGCATCGGCTTCCCAGCAAGCAGCAGCGGCCCGAGCAGGTAAGACCGGTGGGCAGGGGGATTTCAACAGACGACCACGAGGAAAAATGTATTATTTATTTGATTTTCCCTCGTGGTCGTCTGTCAAGTCCCCCCCCCCCCCCTCCAACCTGGCCCCACCGCTCCTACCTGCACGGGCCGCTCCTGCCAGCAAGGTACCAAGAGCAATAAAGGTACTCTTTTTTAAAGTTGTGCACAATTTCTGCCCAATCAAATGCTGCAGTTAGGGTATAAACAAGGATGTGGAACCAACGCCCCTCTGTCAGTAGTGTTTCGTAAAGCTCTTTTTTTCTGATCGCAAAGTGTGATGCATTGTTCAGCCAGCCCTAAAAATGTGACCCTGTTTAAAACACTATCCAATGTGTAAGTACGCATGTGATATTTGTATAGTGCACACCTAGCTGGAAGGCAGCAGAGCACTCTGCAGGGTCAAAGGTGAAGACATGGTAAACTTGTGATAGGAGGGGTAGCTGGTTTCCGTGAGTGAAAGTGCACCATGATGCAGGGCCTTTTAAAGAGGTGCGTTTTCAGCTCTCCCCTAAATTGGGGCTCGGTTGGGGCGGCGCTGATGGACACAGGGGTGCTGTTCTAGATCCTGGGTGCACGGGGGAGAAGGCCGTCTCAATCAATCAGTAGATTTGTAGAGCGCTACTTGTCACCGTGAGGGTATCCAGGAGCTGCTGTCTTCTTTCTTGCACATTACCTTCTCACGTCTGATTGGTGTCTCGGCGGCGGGTGGACAGAGACCCACCAGAGGTGGTGAGCTGCTCAGGCAGAGTGGCAGTGTTTCTGGTCGTGATGGCCTGATAGCATGTATTGCAGATAATCTGCAGCAGATTATATTAGAATAGCTTCTTCAAATGCTAGAGGGCGGGTCTTCTTTCTCATTGGCTGCTGACTCACATGTGTTGATGATGGGGCAGGAAGAAAAAGCTAGTAAAACCTCATGATTTTTTGCTTGTATAGAAAGGAAAGGTGATGAACCGCCTGGGTTCCTCCAGGGAGTCAATATTTCTGCATACGCCTTGTATTCTCAATTGATTATGAATATAGAGCTGTAATGTTTGCCCTGTTTTTCCTCTCTGTTGAGCTATGGATTGGAATAAACAATGCGTTCAAAACTGTCCCACAAGCCTGTGTGTCTCTTTGGTTCCCAGCCCTCCTGCCACTTTGGAACCGGTTCACTTTGAACATGGAAAACTAGTTTTTGGAGATCTACAATTTGTCGACCTCGTGGGAGGTCAAGTGTAGCACTGACTGATAAACTGACATCCTTTGGCAGGTTCAGGGCAGATTTTGAATGTAAAATGTTATTTTCAGAGGCATGTGACCGAGGAATAGGGAGTTAGAGTTGTAGGAAAGCTCTTTCCAAAGGTTTGATAGTGCGATATTTGCTTTTGGGAATGCTTAGATTCCTGGGTAGACACGGTTCTGCTTTTAGACCTCCAGCAATTAAGGTGAAATGATTTATATTTCATGTAAGAATATATGTAAAGCAGCGCGTGCCTCGTTTCAATGCAAATATCCTCTGACTGTGAATGAAGGTGTATCCTGATGTATCATCAGATCCGAGGCCCTGTTATTCGGTAGTGACCTGTAATGGCCAGAATGAACTGCTAAAGATGCATCAAAGGTGGCAATATATTGATTTTAATTATCCTTAATGCGCCTCAATAAAAGAATTAAAAAGGAGAAGCGTACACATGCAGCAAGAACACAGCCAGCCGTCCTCTCTGCCCTTATGTTTTGTTTTGGCCTCGAGAAGTGTAAGCAGTGCACACCCACTGCCCTCTTGTTACACTACAATGAATATTTGTTTATTTAAGGATAACATTAGGCTGGCCTTCTGCTCAGCTTCCCGAGCTCTGATGTCTTTACTAGAGCTGCTGTTTCTGTCCCCGGCACTCTTCTTGGGTGTGGTTACAGAATATTGCTCTGGAGATCTCATCTGACATAAACGTTGTGTCCTAAATATCTTTTACACACATATCGCCGCCTAGGAGTAAACAATATGAAGGCCACAATATTTGTGTCAGACAATATTTCAACCCTCTGGTACTAGTCTCCGAAAATGCTGTGATAGCGCTTTGAGTGAGGCGCTTAACCGGATCCCTGTGTGTTCGCCACAGAGTTCCCTTCCTGAAGTTTTAGGACAAAGACTGTGGCACACAAACATATCCCACCAACTGGAAGCTTCAGCCTTAAGAGGAGGAGATGTTCATCCTCGGACGGGCTACTCTCCTCTATATGTGGCGCACGCGTGTGCCGATGTGGTACTCATTAAAAGGCCAAAATCCTCAATGGGGTGTCACGGAGTGAGGTGTGAGCAGGGCTGACCACAGAAGGGTTTGGGGAGAGGGGGGCGGGAGAGAGACAGAGTGTGTGTGTGTGTGAGAGTGTGTGTGTGTGAGTGTGTGTGTCCTCAGCTGTGACAAAGAATGGACAACATAACGTCACATATACACTATATAGCCCAGGACACCACCCACAGGGATCTTACAGTCCCTGCCCTGCATAAGCTTGCACTGAGGCTTGCGGGACAGTATTACACCAACTACTCGCTAGAAATGGGATAGTGCCGATATAGGCAACCCTCCCCACACAATATGAACATAGCATGCACTGTAAAAAATAATCACACAAAAGCAGGTTTGTTGGAAAAACAGTTTGCTACAGGCTTATTTCATACAAGGAGTATACCAACGTGGTGGGTTAACTTACGGGCGATCCCAGGGCAGGCAGCGGTGACTGACCTAAGCCGCCCTGCCCGCCTGATGAGCCAAACTGCACCGTGGCCAACCCAATCGGTGCTAACATTTTGTGGGGTTTGTCCCCCATAAATACAGTGGACCACCAGTCCATCCCTTTACTCACGCCTTTTAGAGGTGGAGTGTAGCAAGGCAAAGCCCCTGTTTGTTCAGGCTTACAAGCGCCCGAAGGACCAACGGGGCACCGACGTTTATCCAGGGTCCTGCCATAAAGACTCTGGGGTTTGGCATAGGCACCCCTAATGTGCTCCAGACGAGGGTATCCCTATGTACCGGTCAGCCTCCAGATCGCCCTGTAACTCTGCCTGCAACACAAATTAACAAGTCAACATGTTCCCTAAGCCTCCGCGTCCTCCAGCCGGAACGCCGGGTATGCGGTAGGGAGGGAGACAGCAAGGCCAGGAGGGACAAAAAGGAAGGCCAGTGGGCAGAGGCAGGTATAAATACCTCGCCCCAACCCACTGGGTGCCGGAGGTGTTGCGGCCCTGGTGCCGGATTTGGGGACCACCCCGGGGGTCCCCGTGACTAGAGCGCGGGGATGTGCCGAATGTGGCACTCAGGTGACCGCCCTTTTATATGGGCTCCCTGCGTGCACCGCAGACAGCCTCATTACCTGTGCAGAGGCCAAAAGTCCACACCCAGCCTCTACTAAGAATGGAAGAATTCCTGGCAGGCACAGCAGCTGTCAGCAGGATTAGTAATCTCAGCCGATGAGGTACATGGTGTTGTAACTAACAGAAGCCCCTTCCAGCTCACGCCCTTTCACGCTGAGTTAAGCCCCCTGCTGACCTCTTCTGCCGTGTGTCTTAAAAGGGGTCATTACATTGCTGTAAACAGTGCCGCCATCTCCAGGGAGTCCAGGGTGGGCAGGGCCCTGGGGGCCCTCACCTCAGCTGCTACTGCATGCGGCCCAGGGGCCCACAGCCCCCGCCCACTCGACAGTCGAGGCTGCTATAGGGATCTTGTGGAGAATGCCCTTCCCTAGCAGGCCAGGGAGCAGGGCCTGCTGTGAAGCTGCTACGGATCACCATATTACCAGCTCCTCTCCTGTCCCTCGATCCCCTGCATCTGAGCCCAGCCTTGAGCGAGTGCCATGACAAGCAGCTTGAAGCCTGGCTGCAGTGATGAAGCACTGCCTCCATCGCGAGGCGAGGCCACGATACTGTCTATCTTATCTTAACCCCTAATACCTACAGCGCCTTGAAGCCCACAGTACCGCACGGAGAGCTCCTCGAGGGCATAGCGTCTGCAAGCACTCCAATACATTGGGCTGGCACAATCTGGATTCAGCAAACACCTTGTGACATCCTGGGCTGTGCAGCGCCTCCACGATGGCGAGAGAAGAGAGGCGCTACAGCCCGGCAAACAGAAAGAGCAGAGTGTACCATTTTCTTCTACAGCGGAGTTATTGTTGCATATCCTTGTATTAAGTGTTCATTTAACGCCATCCTGCAAGCGCCCAGAAGCCATGGCACCCTAAGCCCATTTTGTGATCTTAAAATCTGAAACTGAAACACTTGGCTGAAGCAGGAAGAAACTTAATCCAAAATGTGTTGTAGATGAGGGGCCAGCCCTGCATCCGGCTGGTGTCCAGCAGGTACCCCGGCTGGCCTTGGGCTCCGTGTCCCCCCTCACCCGGCCTCTTCACAAACAAAACACTTTCAGAGAAATGACACTATCCCATAGGATAGCATTGCCTCTATATTTCTTATGGACGCATCCCAGGGTTCTGATTGGCGGACACGCATGCCTGCTAGAATACTCCTGTGTATTTGTCCGCAGTTATTTTTGAAACGTTAAATGCTTTGTGGCCTGAACGTTCTGCCTCCCCCCCCCCCCCCCCCCCGCTTCCTGCAGAGGACTGGCCTGTGTTATACGACGTCACCAGAGGCAAGCTATGGCTACATACACCGTTATAATAATCCGCAGGCATTCACACACACATGAAAAACACCCTCAAACAACCAAAAAATACCACACACGTGTACACGCAACCACCTACACACAAATATATCCCAGAAACGGATGCAAACACAGATGCACACGGACAAAACCCACACAAGGCATTACCCCCAGTGCAAACACAGCATAATGTCACAGCGCTCACCTTTACAGAAGTCACAAAGTCTCGCGATAAAAATCACACCTGGCGTTAAGTAATTCATCCATTGCTTTTGTTATAGAGCAGCAGGTGCCTTAACCAGATGGACTGCCTGCCACCCGTTCATCAAACCACGGTGTATCCGCGCAGAGCAGAGTTTGTGAGTGCAAACGCTATGCGAGTGTGCGGTTTCTGATCCTCTGGGGCCCTCTACCGGCCACAGCGCTCCTAGCAGGGCAGCTGAAGGGACAGCCGCTTCAGAGACGAGTCAGCACTTTACCTTTGCAACATCAACCAAGCTTGGTGGGACTGAAACAATATTTAGAAAGGGGCTGCGTTTCTCTATCTTGATTTTAAGGCACATTGGGCCAGTAACACTGGTCAACACGTGGCTACGATGTAAAAACTAACACGTGAGGCTGACTGGCCGTTCTCAGCCTCGTGCCCAGCAGCAGATAGTACCAACTCGGCGATGCAGCAAGCGCAGGGTAAATAGTTTTATTTATTAAATTACTTACCTTACTCCTGTCCGTCGTATGTCGGACTCCACTACCCCCCCACCCTGCCCCTCCCCCGCCGCCCGCAGCACTCCCTCGGCGAGCCGCTACTGACGAGAGATCCCGTGCTCCAGAATCACCCCAGAACCAGATACAACATTCTAGAGCGCCCCCCACTGCCCCACGGGTGCCTGGTGCTAATGAGGGATGCTTAATCTGCATAGCACCGAGGGGCGTGTTGTTAGTGACGCAATACCAGTGTAATGAACCAGCTATTGATTAGAGGTGTTTGATGGGGGCACAATAACCATGTAATTATTAGCCACATTCCTGCTTGAGGCGTCTTAACACTGCCCCCATAGCTGTGGCACAGGCCCATATTTACAGGTACAACAGGGGTTATTGGCGCCGTTATTACCGGCACAGCAACTGTCTGACTGGCGTCATTTCTATAAGCACCAAATAGGGCTCATTACTGGCGCAATAACGGTGTCACGAGGTCATCAATAAACTGACACAGCCGCAACATTGAGAACCACAAGGAGACACATGTACAGCTCGCGGGCTACGCTGCCCCCATAAAACATGCATTTTACTCGGTACCTACCCTAGATGAAGGAGAAATCGAGGTCTCAAATGCGCAATTAACTTCTCCTCCCATCGATTCATATAGAACCAGAACTCGCTGTCGTTAACTATGCACCCGCTAAACCCCACCCGGAACTCTAAACTCGTGCGTTACGGACCCAACTCATGGTCCATAGACTATCCAGAAAATCTGACCAGTAATGCTAAAAAGAACTTCAAGCACAGAACTTTAAAACAGCACCCGGAAACACTTATAGTAGACAACTACCACACTGCGACTAACGGCAAGACGAAAACTAACTTTATTTTTTACACTAATCGCCCCACAAAGTGGAAAAACACCTTCCTTCTTCACTTTCAAGTCACCAAGTCAGTAAATATTCCTATGGTGAAAAAATCTCCACAACCGTCTCCCCTACCTTTAAAGGGGAACTCACAATTTCCATCTTCAGAACAGGAAACATTCTCATACAGGCCACTGACCCGCACCTCACCACTTTTGATCGTCACTTCCCTACATTACTCTCCTCATTAACTCAACAGAACCAGCAAACCCAATCTCCCCTATCCCCCGCCACCCTGACAAAAAACCCGGAACCGATCCAATCTCCCCTCCCTGACAACCCACTCTTCAACTCATGGACATCCACCATCACTCATTACAATCTCACTACCCCCATCATCACACTCCGCCGCCAAACACCCACTATAATGGCATCAACTGATCCCACCAGGGCCAGCAAACTCACAGTTAATAAACACCGCAAGGCTGATCTCGAGCGAGGCAGATCGGACACAACCTACAGGCTTTCCGCGACTGAACTCGCTTCAGACACTCCCCTCTTGACCTCAGGAGACCCGACTCTACCCTCGCAAACTATCCCCAACTCCGATACTGACCCTATTCCACCTGCCCAAACCATCTCCGTGTCCAACGTCACCGATAATCCTTTGGACACTCTCCTTCCTCTGACCCATGACCACATGCCCAAACCATCCCCACTGCTAATCTCACTGCCAATCCCCTGGACACTGACTTTCTCCTAACCATTGCTCACTCTCCACCCTTGGACCCAAGACCCACAACACCTCCTCCTAACCTCAAGACTGGAAGCATCAATGATCCGACTCCTCACGTTCAATCTATCCCCACTCCTAATCCCAATGATACTGTTCAATCCCATAACCCAGTTCTCTCTCCTTCCACAGACCCTAGTCATACACTGCTCCCGCCGAAGGCAAGAAGCTCTTTTGGCTCACTTACCCACAACTGACCTGAATGGAGCAGAAAATAGACGCCCTAGCTGCCGATAACCTACACCTACAACAAGACCTTCCCAACCGGATTAAGCCTCCTTGCTCATACACTCCGGGTAGCTATGCACCTTCCCCCCACACAGCCTCTTCCATGGCCCCACTTGGCACCCCATGGCCCTCCATTCCTTTGGGGAGTCAGGCACATCGACCTAGCCGAGCTCTCCGCCCCATTTCAGCACTGGAAGCAGATGAGATCAACGACTCTTATCTCGCAATGAGCCAGAATACGGCCCCTTTCACAATCCCAGTTATAGTTGGCACAAATAGAATCCCTAGAACTGTCCACTCGCCCAGACCTCCTGCTCAATACACTTCTATCCATACAGCACACCCCATCATTGAGGCTCCCCGTCCTCTATCTTGCATGCTCCTCAACTGTAGATCAGCAGTACAACACGCCACATACATTGCTGAAGTTATACTCGCTGAAGAAATAGACATTGCATTCCTCACAGAATCCTGGTTCAATGACCACTCTACCCCCATTCTAGACCTACTCACCCCTCCAGTATACAACATCATCAGACACGACAGAACGATCAAAACAGGTGGCGGGCTAGCTATCATTCACGAAGAAGGAATACAGCTTACCACATTAAAATCTACAGAATACCTGACTCTTGAGTACCTGGGTGTTGAACTTACAGTCAAAGGCACCACGACCCTTCAAATTTCACACCATCTACAATCCTCCTGGTGAGCGTGCCCTCTTCGCCGAAGAACTAACCGACCTAATAACACGTTTCTCCCTAACAGACACAAAAGACGTGTTCCTGGGTGACTTCAATAGCCACTGGAACAACCCAGAAGACACCACAGTCCAGAACCTCTCCAACCTGCTTGAAATAACCAACCTCAAACAACTCTGCAGTGAACCAACAACACATCAAAGGAGCAACTGTAGATGTGATCATCACCAAAAATGAGCTGGTCTCTCTGAGATCGATTTCTCCCATTGACTGGTCTGACGACCACCTCATACTGTTTAATATTGACTCACATGTCAGATACCAACCAATACGATCTGACAAACCTAAGCACTGGACAAGGAGCATCAAAGAAGTCCCTATAACCGAACTTGAATCCAGGATTCATGCCCATCTACAGCTCCAGCCTTCCACTATGATGGCCGATGACCTCACAGCTCACTTTAATTCAACAATGACGGAGGTGTTAGATCAAGTAGCGCCACTCAAACTCAAACATGTGAGATCTTTCAAATCTAAATCTTGGTTCAACGTGGATCTTAATAACGAAAGACGTCAACTCAGACATTCGGAAAGGACTTGGAGACTAAACCCTTCGACATTACACCTAGCGCAACTTAGATCGGCTCGGTTGGCATATAAAACAAGCATTGGCATAGCCAATAGGTCTCGCTTTTTTGACCTTATAAGTATTTAGTTATGCAGCATAATATCATTGGTGCACAATATTAATTGTTGCATGGCTAAACAGTTATAATGTCCCCAAGGCGAGACCTATTGGCTATGCTAATGTTTTTTTTTTTTTGGGTGGGCATAAAGAACATGACGGTGAAGGTTAGTTTGTTAGTTATTTAGTTAGAGTGAGTGAGTTAGTAAGTGAGAGAGAGTTAGTTAGTGAGAGAGTGAGAGAGTTAGTTAGTGTTTTAGTGAGAGTGAGAGAGTTAGTTAGTTAGTGAGAGAGTGAGAGTTAGTCAGTAATTGAGATAGTGAGAGTTATAGAGAGAGTGATAGAGTTATTTAGTGAGAGTGAGAGGCATTTAGTTAGTGAGAGAGTTAGTTAGTTAGTGAGAGTGAGATAGTTAGTTAGTGAGAGTGAGAGAGTTATTGAGAGTGAGAGTCAGTTAGTGAGAGTGAGAGAGTGAGTTAGTTATTTAGTGAGTGAAAGAGAGTGAGTTAGTGGGATAGTAAGTTAGTGAGAGTGAATAATTGTTTTTGCGAGAGTTAGTGTTTTAGCGATAGTTATTTTTGTTTTTTAGCGAGATTTTTTTTGTGAGAGTTAGTTAGTGACAGAGAGTTAGTTAGTGAGAGAGAGTTATTGAGAGAGAGTTATTGAGAGAGAGTTACTGATAGAGAGTCAGTTAGTGAGAGAGAGTTAGTTTGCTAGAGAGAGTTTGTTAGTGAGAGAGATTTAGTAAGTGCGAGAGAGTGAATTAGTGAGAGATACTTAATGACTTTTTGAGAGTGAGTTAGTTAGTTATTGAGAGTGTTTTGGAAATTTAGTTAGTGAGAGATTGTGAGAGTTACTTAGTGAGAGAGTGAGAGAGTTTATTAGTGAGAGTATGTTAGTGAGAATGAGTGAGCTATTTAGTAATTGAGAGTGAGTTAGTTAGTGAGTGAGAGAGAGTGGGTGATTTTGTAAGTGAGAGGAAGAATGAACTAAAAGAATAGGCTGCAGGATCCTCCGCTGGCACAAGTGACCACTTTAAACTGCGGAGGTCCGAGAGCCCCAGAGCAGTCTTGGAATCTAGAAGTAATCCAAGGTTTCGCACTGACTTAGAAGGCTGTGGACAAGAACGCATTGCTTGGGGCCAGAGACTGGGTTTCTCGTCGGAAGATTCTATGGTGGCAAGCAGTACCTCAGTGGAATTAGGTTGATCGTTAAAAAAATGATTGGCAATTCACCACCTTATCGAAAAGATAGATACAAGAGCTTCATGACATGATAGATGAAACTGTGGCATGTTCTCTCGGACTGAGATGACCTGTGGTCATATGCATACATAAGAAGTGTGGGGGTTATCTCCACAAAAGAGGCTGGCAAAGAGCTTTTATCCAAGAGTTAAAAAGCAGCAGGCACAACACAGGGCTTCCGTGCTAACCACATTTCTTATGTGTGGAAGTAGGATCAAGAGGCAAGAACCACCCATGGAACACAATTAGAATGGGTGTATTAACGAATTTTTAAATTGCATGTTCTCCATTGGGTTTCCTGGCATTAAATAATTCATATTGTCAATTTCTGCACAGGGCTATGCTGTTAGAGTGCATTCCAGCAATTTTCCCCTAAAAGGTAACTGCAAAATTGGAAATTAATGAATCAAATATCTGTGATTTAGGAAAGTTTGTTTCTTAAGTAAAAGCATAATGCAGCAGTTTTCATTATTAATGAGATGGTACTGGTGGCTGAAAGGCAGCAGGTAAAATCCCAGATCACTTGGATTAGACAGAGCCCGTTTCTGAGTTAATTTAGTTGAGCAAGTGTTGATCCGAGAGCCAGGTGGGTGACAGTTTTGAAGTAGCTTATCAAAGTTTTGCGGAGAGTCAGAAGTTTAAATTCACTAAATACACTAAATACCAGAAAAATCAGGAAGCTTGGCAGCAATCTTAGGGGTGTTATGGGTTCTTCGATTTATAGACCTAATCTTAGACCACTCGTCCTCGTGCCCCACCGACAGCAGGGAGACAGAAACAGAAGGATCTTTGAGCCCTATTTATAAAAAAATTAGACGGAGTAATCCAGCATAATTTCATGAAATTTACATTACGCTTGTTAATCAAAATTACACCAGATGACCCAATAATGCATGGTAAAATTTTAGTGCTGGAGCACGAGAACAACGCAATTGACTAGGAACGCGGAGGCTGCTTTTTCTGCACTGTTATTTTTTTGCATGAAATGTGTTCTTGTGCCAAAAACGAAACCAACAAGGCGCTAAATATTGCACTAAATACTGGTTTTACGTTTCACATATTTTAAGATAAGTTGCAAAATGTCACTTGATTACATAAAAACAAATGATGCAAATTTCACACATCATTAATAAAAACACCTCGGTGGTGACCCGTGAGGGGTCATCTGTTGTCAGAAACATTTCCGTCACCCCATTGCTGCAGACCTCAACTGCGGGACAAACCCCGAGTCACTGTAAGCTGACCTGCCGACCTGTGTACTTAAGGGGACCCTTGACAGGATGAAGCACGACCACTGCTGTGTCCCTGCGCTGCGCCTGCTTGATTTTGTGATGGAGGGGGTGTCTTGAGGAGCAAGGGGTTCAGGGGAGTTTACCGCGGCTGGCCCGGAGGAGCTGCGCGCGGGCCCCGTCTGGCTGCGCAGGGAGGAGCGAGGCGCTGTTGACAGCTGGGTGAGCCTCAGCTATGCAACAGCCAAAGGTCACCATTCCTGGCGGATAATGCGCAGATACGGCGATACGGCGAGGGTGACTCTGTTAGAACCTGGACAGAGAACGTATGGACTGTCAGGAAAATCCTTGAGGCCCGTATTTAAAATGTTTAAGCAGAGTAAGGCATTTGTGTGCTGAATCGGTCACTATATTTTGGAGAGAGGGAGCTATCTGCTGTATTACTCCGTGCATAAAGGTGCCGCAATGCGTGGAACTATTGTGAAATTCACGCAGGGAAATGGTTTCTAACCAAATGACTGATCACTGGTGTCGGCGCTCCGAGGGCACAGGACACAGGCTGTTGAAGTAAAAGTGCGGGGCGGGGACGGGGGGCGCAGGGGGCATGAACGACAGGGACCCGGGTCATGAGCGTGTTATTGCTGCAGACAGTCTCCGCATCCTGGCCGGTTGACATTGTAAACCTAGACACAAGGGTTGTTTGAGGGAGCCTGCCAGATTGACAATGTAAATGTGTAACACGCACACAGCCTGAGAGAGCGGGCTGTCGGCGGGTGGGAGAGCGCTGGCGCAGGGTTGGTCACACGGAGATTGAGTTTCGTTTGAATTAGATCAGAGCTTTGGGAAACGGCACCTCCCAAACACGCACACACGCGGGTGGAGGGGGGCGGACGCAGGCAGGCAGCTGTGCTCCACTATTAAGGGCACCTCGCAGGCGCTAACTGCGAACTTAATTACTGTATAACTCACCACAAGAAGCGTGCCAGCATCTACCGTCTCCAGCGCCTACGATTAAAAGGCTCCACCGGCCATTAACTATTTTAGGAGAGGGAGTCAGAGCTGAAGGATGTCAGCAAGTTCCTATTCTTTTCCGTTTAAAGTGAAGGTGGAGGGTGTGGGGCGGAAGAGGTCTTTAGAAAGGGGCGGAGTCCTGAGATAAGTAGAAGTGCGCGTGAAAGTGAAAGTAACTAACAAGGAGGGAGGGGGAGAAGGGAGGGGGTAGTGAGAGGGAGGGAGGGGGAGAAGGGAGGGGGTAGTGAGAGCAGAGAGCAAGGGGGTGGAGGAGCATTAAAACGAAAGTGATTTGCGCGTTGTAAGGCTTAATGAGCCTTGACAAAAAGCCAGATGGCGGCTGCGCCAAGTGCACGCGCAGCAGTAACCGCAAGCTTGAGGCCAGCAAAAGCTTGTGGTAGCACTTTGAAAACCCACTTACTAAATGTCTCGCAGGGCAGCGCATGCGCTGGCTCAGGCGAGACCTAAAACACATTTTTAGAGAAAAGGCCTCTTTCTTCCGCAGCCAACTAGACCAGGCGAAGACTAGACCTAGAGAACTCTTGCACATTGTTAAAAGTCAAACAAACGGCACATTCCCACACGAAATAAAAGCCACCAAGGATCGATGCGAAGAAATTGCCAGCTTCTTCACAGATAAAGTCACAAAAATTGAACAGTCCTTCATCCAAACATCAAATCCTCCTTCCCTCTCAACCTGCCCCCCTTTAACCACCCTTGACCAAACAGAACGAAATCATGCCAAGGACAACCAGGTCCGCTTCCAACTGAAAAATGATGCTAATTGGTCGGACTTCGAACTCATTTCGGAAAACGAGGTCTTCAATATAATTGCAAGCTTAAAGCCTGCTTCCCACACTATGGACCCCCTCCCATCCACAGTAGTAAAAAAACTCAACCACATCATTGCCCCTTTCTGGACAAAAATCATCAACTCCTCTCTCACTTCAGGCTGTGTCCCAGACTCCCTTCAACTAGGACAAATCACACCCATACTCAAGAAACCAGGGGCCGACCCTAACGATCTCAACAACCTCAGACCTATCTCCAACCTCCCGTTCCGAGCTAAAACATTGGAGAAGTGCATTCTCCAACAACTTAACAAACATATTGATGATTTCAACCTCCTCGACACCTTTCAATCGGGATTCAGGAAAGGTTGTAGCACCGAAACAGCAATGCTCAATATTTCAGACGATATCCACAGAGCCTTAGAAGAAGGTGAAGCTTGTCTCCTCATCCTTATTGACCTATCAGCGGCATTCAACACAATAAATCATCCAGCTTTACTTGAGACTTTGAAGGGCCGCTCTGGCATTAATGGCATAGTACAAAAATGGTTCACCTCCTTCCTTCAGAACCATTCGCAACAAATTAAAATCAACTCCTGTCTCTCTATGCCAACACGAGTCACACTTGGGGTCCCGCAAGGCTCGATCCTCTCACCATCCCTCTTCAATCTCTTCATGGAACCCCTTACAATCATTCTGAAACAAGCAGGTGTTAAATACCACCTATATGCAGATGACACACAACTCTACTACAAAATCAAATCACCCAGTGACATCCGACACCTCAATGTCACACTAACCAAGATCCAATCTTGGTTTAACGCAAACCACTTAAAGCTGAACCCGGACAAAACGGAATTAATACTGTTCTCTCCAAAAAGTAACCACCGACCAATCCAAGACTGGCTCAAGAACCTAGATGCCCTAAACTGATCTCTCGTCCTATCCGACTCGGTAAAGTCACTAGGCATTACCCTGGACAAGAACTTATCAATGAAGGACCACATCAAAAACTCTGCAAAAGGTGCGCTTTACTCACTAAAACACCTGAAGAAAATTAAACCTTTCATTCCCCAAGATGATCTCAAGACAATTGTACAGTCCCTAGTCCTCTCTAAACTGGACTACGGGAATGCCATCCTAACAGGGACTCCAAAAGCTCACCTAGCCCCACTAAGGTCAGTCCTTAACATGGCAGCTCGACTCATAACTGGTGTAAAAAGGTTTGAACACATCACACCATCCCTCCACTCCCTCAACTGGCTTCCCATTGAAGGTAGATGTATCTACAAATTGGCGTGCATCACACACAAAACCCTTCACTCACATTCCCCCAACTACCTAAACAGCAAATTGGCCTGCATCACACACAAAACCCTTCACTCACCTTCCCCCAACTACCTATCAGCAACCTGGTAAAAGCAGGAAAATCCAGAACTCTGAGAAGCTCCAACTCACTTCTTCTCATCCCCCCGAAATTGAAAAGGAAAACCACTCAGTGCCGATCCTTTTCTGGTAACGTACCCAGGATGTGGAACGCACTCCCTATAGACCTCAGATGCAACCCCTCCTTCCCCTGCTTCAAAAGGGACCTGAAACTCCTTCTCCTCAACAAATACTTTACAGAACAAGTCAACTAACCTAGACTTCAATAACCTAATTGACTCCCCTCTCACCTGACCATCAAGGATAGGTGGTTATTTGACTGTTTCAACCACCTGCGTTTTTCTCCCCACCCTTCACTGTATGCCTAGTTATAATGTTTTGCTTATATCTATATGCTTCCTTATGTCCTGCTATGTAATGCAATTTTCTTTCCTTTGTGTATGTAAAGCGCTCTGATACTCACGGGTCAAGCTAGTTGATACTCTGCCTTTCTGTAACTGACCTGCTTCTATTCTCCTTGCTTTGGGCATCTTTTAAATGTTTTTAGCAGTTTGTTGTACTTTTTAATTAGAAATTTGTTGTGCTATTACTTTGTACTGTGCTGAATTTGAGGGGGGCACTTTATTGCTTGTGCACTTGAGCAGCGGGAGGAGGATTCGAACCCTGATTTAAATAATTTGACTCACACCGACGCCGCCATATTTTGGGACGGAAGCGGTCTAGTTGCTACCTAATGGTGACTACAAATCGGGACGCTGCGCGAGCGCGCTTGGACTCGTAACAGAGTTGATACTCTGCCTTTCTGTAACTGACCTGCTGCTATTCTCCTTGCTTTGGGCATCTTTTAAATGTTTTTAGCAGTTCGTTGTACTTTTTAATTAGAAATTTGTTGTGCTATTACTTTGTACTGTGCTGAATTTGAGGGGGGCACTTTATTGCTTGTGCACTTGAGCAGCGGGAGGAGGATTCGAACCCTGCTTTAAATAATTTGACTCACACCGACGCCGCCATATTTTGGGACGGACGCGGTCTAGTTGCTACCTAATGGTGACTACAAATCGGGACGCTGCGCGAGCGCGCAGCTGGCGCGCCAAAGGCGCGCCTAAGGCAAGCCCGTCTGCGCCCGTCCGCGACCATAACGCGGCCAGCGCCAGTTATACTGCTCAAAATGGATCTGGGGTAAGAACTAACTGGTCTAGAAAACAGCTCTTGGACTATAATGTGGGGCAATGTACCCATCCCACTTACCCTGACCTTTGCCTGATAAACCGGGATCAGGGCTTTCAATGCAATACCTGCTCCTTTGTGATTGGGGGATTGGAGGGGCTACAGGAGGCAGAGGCAGGCAGTGTTAAGTCCCCGATTTCTGGGACTGACGCCAATAAGCCTACTATTAGAGCCTGCCTGGTTAACTGTAGATCTCTCCCCAAACACTCAGAGGACATTTGGCTTTCCCTCGAGCTTAATCGCTGGGACCTTATGTTTCTGACAGAAACTTGGCTTACAGACACCTCTTACCCTGATATCGCTCTGGCATTACCCGCTGGTTTTAAGATCTCCAAGGTGAATCGAGCAGACAGCAGGCGAGGAGGGGTTCTTGCGATTATTTCTAATGATAAGTGGGATATTTGTTGCAAAAAAATTGAGAATATTGGCACCATTGAGGCCATGTCCTTTTCTATTCAAACCTTTCCAGGACATACCATTGCGGGCATGTTGGTTTATCGACCCTCGAGTCCTGCAGCTGCCCACCTTTTAAAATTAGGGGACATTATTGCTGACCTCTCACTAAGATATGCTAACCTTACGGTTTTGGGTGATTTTAATGTCCATATGGACAGGCAGGATTGTGCCTTGGCGCTCCAAGTGACTGAGATGCTGGGAGGATTAAACTTGATTCAGCAGGTTATGTCTGCCACACACTGCGCTGGTCATATGTTGGACCTTATTTTCTAACGACCCCACCATCAAGGTGGAGGCTCCTCTGCCTTTGACGTGGTCAGACCACTGGTTAGTCCCATTTAGTTTGTCCAGGCACTGTGGGACACACAGGATGAGACCAGAGTTTGAAAAGAAGAGAAATTGGAGGAGAGTAACTATTGAGGCCATGGGTCCTGTCCTGCGCGACATCCCTCTCCAGCTAACAGGCAATCCTAGCTTAGATGCAACCTCGTTTAATGAATGGGTTACTTCTTCTCTGGATGCCATCGCTCCCATGAAAATGTTGAAACCTGCTAGGAAAAAGCCTTCCGCTCCTTGGTTCTCATCAGAGCTCCAGTCTGAAAAAAGCACATGCAAAAAGCTGGAGCGTATTTGGCGGAAAACTTATAATTCAGATGCAAAGAGCACTTATAAAGCTGCACAAAAAAATGTCATGCTCTCAAACGCCTGGCTATTAAGAATCACCTAGCCAATCAAATTAAAGATTCGGATAATTCTCCTAAAGAAATATTTAAAATCGTTCAAGATTTTATGAAACCTGAGGCCACCTTGAGCATGATTATGCCTTCAGCCGTCCTATGTAGGGATTTGTCAACTTTTTTCCAGGAAAAGATTCAATCTTTATACTCCACTTTCTTGGTGTCCGGAGATAGGCTAACTACACCTGCGGCTTCTGCTCCTCCCTGTCTCTGGACTGAATTTCAGCCTTTCTGCCCGTCTTTATCCTTGAAAGACCTTGTCAGAATTAAGTCAGGCTCGCCCTTGGATCCCTGCCCAGCTAGATTCTTCAACTTACTGGCTCCCCTTTTTAACCTCCAGTTAAATGTCATTTGGAACACTTCTCTAAGGCTGGGTAGCTTCCCTTCAGTGTGGAAAAAGGCCCTGGTCTTGCCAATTCTCAAAAAGGAAGATGCAGATCCGAGCATACTCAAGAATTTTAGGCCTATCTCGCTCCTTCCTGCCCCTGCTAAAATCTTGGAGAAGGAGGTTCAGAGACAACTCTCTAACTATTTGGAGTCTAATAATCTCCTTCATGACTCCCAATCGGGCTTTAGGAAGGGCTACAGTACTGAGACTGCTCTGTTGGAAGTGGCGGAAACCATCCAAGAATCCCTAGACCATGGTAGCTGTGCCATGCTTGTGCTGTTAGATTTATCTGCAGCCTTTGATACGGTCTCTCACTCGATTCTTTTAGACCGACTGACACAGCTGGGTATCTCGGGTACCATCTTAAATTGGTTCCAATCCTTCCTGGATGGGCGATCCCAGCAGGTCCTCCTTCGCCCTCATGTCTCACCCTCCTGCGCCATGGGTTGTGGAGTACCTCAGGGTTCTGCGTTAAGCCCGACCCTGTTCAATATCTATCTTGCCCCTCTGGCAGCACTAGTTGAGCATTGTGGCGTGCGTATAATCTCATACGCTGATGACACGCAGCTGGTGTTCTCATTTAAAGATTCCAAGATGGCTGCATTTGACAGCTTCTAGGCATTGCCTAATTAAGATTGTTTCTTGGATGACAGATAATTGTCTTAAACTGAATACCGATAAAACTGAGGTGATGTTCTTTAACCAACCATCACCTCCACTGGCTGATTTATGGTGGCCAATGCAGTTGAATCCCCCTCCCACCCCGGTCTTATCTGTCAGAAATTTAGGTTTTAGATTTGACTCAGAATTGTCGGTGAAGGCCCAGATTAGCCAAGTTTCCAAAGCGTGTTTTTGGAAGCTCAAAAGTTTGCGCAGATTTCTCTATTTACTACCGATGAACTGTCGGGCCACTATAGTCCATGCCTTGATTACATCCCAGCTGGACTATGCTAATAGCTTGTATCTTGGCCTTCCTGCCTATCTCATTCAAAGGCTCCAGACAGTCCAAAATGCTGCTGCTAGGTTTCTTAGAAACGTGCCTCTCCGGCATCACATTTCCCCCCACCTGCGTAATCTTCACTGGCTTCCGGTGAAAAGGAGAATCGAATTCAAGGCCCTGTCACTTGCCTTTAGAGCTACTAGAGAAAGTGGACCGGGTTATCTGAGGCTAAGACTTCGGAAATACCACCAGAACAGGACCTTGCGCTCGAACTCTCAGCTTCTTCTCTGCTCTCCTTCCTACCGTAAAGCTAGGATTGGAGGGCGCGCCTTTGCAGTAAGAACAGCCGCCCTATGGAATGCTATGCCTCTCTACTTACGCAAAGCAGAATCTGAATCCACTTTTAGGAGTGCCTTGAAAACTTGGCTTTTTGATCTACCTTAGTTTGTCTTTTTTTTCTTTCTCCTTTTTTCTCTGTCCCTTTGCAGCGCCGGGACACCGCCGTTGGTGGTAGCCGAGCGCTTTATAAATGTCTTGGTATGGTATATAAAACTTTAAAAAATAAAATCAAGTTGGTCCGATTACAACCACCGTACCTTTCTGATGCTCCTACACAATGGTACAAAGCAGTATGCTTACAGGAATAGTGACTTTTTTTTCAGCAAAAGCTTTTACAGGCCTATGTCAAAAATGCCATGCAGTGCCCCGCATAGCAAAAGCACTTGCTTCTACATTAAGAAATATATGTATGCACATATCTGTCTACCTACCTATCTATCTATCTATCTATCTATCTATCTATCTATCTATCTATCTATCTATCTATCTATATATATATATCTATCAATCTATCTATCGTTTATCTATCTATCTATCTATCTACCTACCTATCTATCTGTCTATCTATCTATCTATCTATATCTGTCTATCTGTTTATCTATCTATCTAAGCACTCTCAAATCCAGGAGGCAAGCACTCTCAAATCTGGGAGTCAAGGACTCTCAAGCCCAGGAGGCAAGCACTCTCTTACTTACTGATCCCGGTTCTATCCCCAAAAATGCCAAGAAGGAGGTGAATATATTATTTAAGGACTATTGTGCAAACATGAGACTGAAAAACAAGTTATCTAAATCCTCGGTGTTGCACTATTGTAGTCTCCTACATACAGACTACTATATTTATCCTTGGACTTGTCTAGATGGGAGCGGTCACTTCTCTTTCGCTTCAGAGCAGGGTCAATTCATTGGTCCTTATTCTTCAAAACTTTTCTGGACCCAGAGGGAAATATAGTTTGCCCTTGTCCTTGTGACAATAATTCTGCACAATCACTATTGCACTTTGTTTTTCTGCAATTTGCACAGCCTAGCACGAAAGCACTTTTTAACACCTTTGTTACAGAGGCTAGGTTTTTGACATTGTAGACCAGCTCTCCTTTATTTACAAACTTTGAGTTTACCCGAAGTTGTTTTCAATGTCTGTGCTTTTTTGAAAGCAGCCATTAGGGCTAGAAAAGGTTAATTCGCTAGAATTATGGTTTAATACATGAAGCTTGGCTGAGAAGTGTTGGCTTAATTTAGGGGGATAGAAGGAGCGCATAGTGGACCCGATAAAGAGGTTTTGTTCTCTCGCCTTCCCCATTATTCTTTCTAAATCTCAGCCATTCTCTGTATGAGTGTAATGGTGTTTTAAAAATTTGATTACTACTTGTACTTAAGGAATTTTAAAGCTGTTTATGTACATATTTCTTTTTACCTGTTTTTAATGCAAAATCATTTTTTATATTTTATGTGTGAATATGGCTATGTGCAATATTTTTATGTACTTTTATGGTTTATTTCCATTCAGAACGAATAAAGTTATATTGATTGATTGAGTCAAGCACTCTCAAGCCCATGAGTCAAGCACTCTCAAGTCCAGGAGGCAAGCACTCTCAAGCCCATGAGTCGAGCACTCTCAAATCCAGGAGTCAAGCACTCTCAAGTTTAGGAGGCAAGCACTCTCAGGTCCAGGAGGCAAGCACTCTCAGGTCCAGGAGGCAAGCACTCTCTAGCCCAGGAGGCAAGCACTCTCAAGCCCATGAGTCAAGCACTCTCAAGCCCAGGAGGCAAGCACTCTCAAGCCCAGGAGGCAAGCACTCTCAAGCCCAGGAGGCAAGCACTCTCAAGCCCAGGAGGCAAGCACTCTCAAGCCCAGGAGGCAAGCACTCTCAAGCCCAGGAGGCAAGCACTCTCAAGCCCAGGAGGCAAGCACTCTCAAGTCCAGGAGGCAAGCACTCTCAAGTCCAGGAGGCAAGCACTCTCAAGTCCAGGAGGCAAGCACTCTCAAGTCCAGGAGGCAAGCACTCTCAAGCCCAGGAGGCAAGTACTCTCTAGCCCAATGAGGCAAGCACTCTCAAGCCCAGGAGGCAAGCACTCTCAAGCCCAGCAGGCAAGCATTCTCAAGCCCAGGAGGAGGCAAGCACTCGCAACAACAGGAGCAATTATTCGCAACATCAGAAGCCAAACTCGTGGTTTTGCACAACAGAAGGTGAACAACTCTTGTTGCCCTACGAGAAAGCACTTGTAACATTAAAAGCTATGCAGCCGTAACAACAGGAGACAGGCATTTGTAACACCATGAGCCAGTCACTCACAAGACTGGAACTAATGAATTACAAAATCAAAGAGACTCAGAGACATGTCTACCTCCCAAGACTGAAAAATAAAACGTGCTTCAAATCAGGCTTTACCCCTCCCTCCCTCCCTCCTACAATTACAAAAACTAAAGACAATAGAAAGTCCAACTTTTTAGAAAAAGATGCAAATATGTGGAAATAATTTTTTTAATTTTCAAGAAAAAAAGCATTGGCTAAGGCAATTGGTTGCACTTCTTAAATGCAAGTAGAGAGGTATTGGCTTGCCAATGCTTTTTGGCTGTTATATAGTTTTTATCTAAAACAATTCCAAAATGGCCCATGTGCACTTGCATGCATGTGGTTACAGAGCTAGACATCTTGGGATTTTTTCCAAAATATACAAAAACTCGTTCCAAGATGGTTGCCATGCATATGCATGCATGCCCACATTTGTGTGGCCATCCTGGAATTTTTTTTTTATTCTAAATTACCCTTCCAAGATGGTGGACAACCATCTCGAAATGATACAATCCAAAAATATACTATGCATACAATGCTTCACAATGGGGACAAGCAGGTGGCCCAGTAGCAGTGTGCAGCTGTTGAACCCTGTACAAATAATTTTAAAAAGTAAAAAAAACACAGAGTCTGGGTGGAGGGGATGGAATTCGCGGCATAAGAGCAAAGGGAGAAAAGGGAGCGGTGGAGTAGCAGTGGGAAGCTGCTGAGCCCTTGCAAAATGAAAGAAAGAAAAGACTGAATAAAAAAAAGCAGGGCGGGGAAACAAACCATGAAAGACTTCACAAAGAAAAAAGAATAAATAAAAATTAAGGTGAGAGGCATGGGACGAGGAAGAGAGAGAGGAAAGTAATGCGCACAAAGAGTGCTGAAAAACAAATGAAAAAAGAATCCTTTCATGTCAGTGCGGGAGGATACAAGTCATCCAGTTCGAATCATGGAAAAGGAGAAAGACTCCATGGGTGGGATGAGAAGAAGGAGAAAAGCCATCCAATAAGGAGCATGGACCTGAGATAGACAAGAAAGCCATCCAATCAGTGCAAGGGGCTAACCCAATGCCCATTCTACGCACCTTGTATTGTAGACAACAGCTCTTTGACAACAGACAGCTAAAAAGGGGAAATTGTGTGAGAAAATCTTAGAAATGTGCAGAAATGGTGAACATGTATGTCACTGCTTCTCAGTTTAACATCAAAAATAGTTAATCACACTGGACTCACTGCGTTTGCAGCTTCCTGAACGAGTATGAAGCAGGCTAATCGAAATAAGTGGGGCATTCCCCACCGCACACGTCTCTCCTCTGCACCCCAGGTGTCACGGTCTGTCTCTCTACTAGGTATCTCCTCAGACTCCCCTTAGTCTGATATCACGGTCTCTGGAGGGACACACACACACACCTCACCCCTCCTTTGTGCATTCTGAGGTCTCCCTCCCACACATCTCTCCTCAGCTCACCTCTCCAATGATCGCTAGAACACCTCGCTTCGTCTCCCTCTCTGCCTGTCCTCATGTTGTGGTGTGCTTCCCTCACACACCTCTCAGTACTGACACCAGGGTCTCTGCGCTCACACATCTTGTCTCAGTACCTACACAAGTCATGACATTAGGATCACACGTCTTCCCTCAGGCTACCTCGCACCTACTATCCGGGCCCTTACACCGTCGCCTCAGGCCCCTCTTTTTGCATCCTAGGGTAGAGTATGCCTCTCTCACACACATCTCTTGTCCCCCTGCTCAGATATCAGATCTCTGCACCCTCACACACACCGCCTACACCCTCTTAGTACATCCTGATGTAGTTGTGTCTCCCTCGAACACCTCTCTCCTTAGCCTCCCTTTCTCCTTATACCATGGTCTTTGCACCCTCACACACCCAATCTTAGGCCCTTCTGTGTACATCCTGGTCTTGTTGTCTGTCTCCCTCACACACATCTCATCAGCCTCCCTGTGTACTGATATCAGGGTCTGTGCACTCACACTTCTCTCCGTACCTCGGGTCTGTGTACTTACACATCTTTCATAACCTCTTTATGCCTTTGCACCTTCACACACCTCATTTTAGGCCCCTCTATGCGCTGCCTGGTATTGTGGTCTGTCTCCCTCACATCTCATGAGCCTCCCTGTGTACTGATATCAGGGTCTGTGCACTCACATTTCTCTCAGTGCCTCGGGTCTGTGAACTCACACATCTCTCAGTACCTCTTTGTACCTTTTCACCCTCACACACATCATTTTAGGCCCTTCTATGCACTGCCTGGTCTTGTGGTCTGTCTCCCTCACATCTCATCAGCCTCCCTGTGTATTGATATCAGGGTCTGTGCACTCACATTTATCTCAGTGCCTCGGGTCTGTGGACTCACACATCTCTCAGTACCTCTTTGTGCCTTTGCACCCTCGCACACCTCATTTTAGGCCCTTCTATGCGCTGCCTGGTCTTGTGGTCTGTCTCCCTCACACTCATCTCATCGGCCTCCATGTGTACTGGTATGAGGGTCTGTGAACTCACACATCTCTCGGTACCTCTTTGTACCTTTGCACCCTCGCACACCTCATTTTAGGCCCTTCTATGCGCTGCCTGGTCTTGTGGTCTGTCTCCCTCACATCTCATCAGCCTCCCTGTGTACTGATATCAGGGTCTGTGCACTCACATTTCTCTCAGTGCCTCGGGTCTGTGGACTCACACATCTCTCAGTACCTCTTCGTGCCTTTGCACCCTCGCACACCTCATTTTAGGCCCCTCTATGCGCTGCCTGGTCTTGTGGTCTGTCTCCCTCACATCTCATCAGCCTCCCTGTGTACTGATATCAGGGTCTGTGCACTCACATTTCTCTCAGTGCCTCGGGTCTGTGGACTCACACATCTCTCAGTACCTCTTTGTGCCTTTGCACCCTCACACGCCCTTCTATGCGCTGCCTGGTCTTGTGGTCTGTCTCCCTCTAACACCGCTCTCGTCAGCCCCCTCCGCCTCCTGTCATACACCCACCTCAGCAGCGCTTTGTGTGTTTTTGCACCAAAGAAGACACACATTTACCAGGACCACCCCCTAAAAAATAAATACAAATATATTAGAGGAGGATTAAAATGACAGATGGGAAAGTGTGAAAAATATAAAGTTCTCCAGCGCGGGGTATAATTATAAATCCAGCTGTGACTGTTGAATAAGACTGCGCATGCGCCACCTACGCGACGGAGCATCTCAGTGGCCACTGCGTCCTGCACGCGCACACAGAGGACGCTGGATGCTGCAAAGGGGTGTTCACTGTTCACCTATCAGGTGAGGGGTAATGCTGCCTTGTGACTGAGTAATGGCTACAAGCTCCAATCAGAAGCAGCCATGATGAGACCACGCCCATAAACAAACATATCCACTGATCACCAAATACAGCCCCACTACTGATGCTCTTACTCAAACAGCAAACAAACACCGGTCTCTGACAGAAGCTTCCAGATCAGAGCGTGAAGCACCAGGACTCCACAGCGCTGCGAGGGCATACTAATGGGCATATAGCGCTACACAATCTCTGGTAACATAACCTGATCTAGCCCGAGAGAGTCTGCTTCAATCACGGGCAGGGCAAAGCCACAACCCCACCGCCTCGTGGTGGTGACACGCTCCCGTGGAAGGTGACTGCCCAAGAAGAGAGATTAACAGACATGATTGGCTGCAGGGCACAAATCGGGGGTACACGGCGTCCACCCACTCTTTTCACAGGGTGGACGCCGCACCCCCTGCAAAGAAGTTGGGTCCCACAGAAATATGGTGAAGTAGTCCCGGTGTAATTTTCAGACACCGGGACACGTTCAGCAGCGCCTGCACGTTGTCTGCTTTGGATTCCCAGCAGCAACCTGCAGGCGAGGAGTGAGCTTTTTTTCACCTCCAGCTGGGCCCAAGTTAAGGGGCCATCAGGCCTCCTTTTGTTTGAATATCCTGACTGAAGGCGGCCTGGAACCTCACACCTAAATGTAAATGCCACAGAGGGGAAACAAAGGCACACAGCTTGTTATTTCTTCACAGGTACTTAAGTGAGGCAAGCTTTTGCCTTTGTTGATTCCCTGTATATATTAGATGCATGCACTGTAAGAATGTCAGGTGTGTTGGTCTGTCCCAGTATTTACACAAATAAATTCAATAGCACTATTTTTTTTTTTTTATGGCGCTACGCTACCCGATGCAGGGTGTCAGAGCTCTTTACGTAACATACGCATTATACATTTTATAATAAATGATGTGCTTGTGTAAATCAATGCACAAGATGAGTTACATGAGACAGTGAGGGTTACAAGGTGTAGGAGTCACATGTCCTTCATACCTCACTGTGGTCTATTAGAAGGATTACAATTTATGAACTGCTGGTAACAAAAGGATCTCTGTGTTAAAAGCAGTAACCCACTTTACTACCTACATAAAATAAAAATCTGTCATCTGCGTGTTAGATGATGTGCGTGGCAGGAGACACATTTACCTTCTCTTCTACTTTGATTCAAATCTGGGACTTTACAAAACACAGATCTCTCCAGCAAGTGCATTAACCACCAGAGTTATCTCACCATTATTACTATTCCCTGATAATTACTCTGCACCTTCACAACAGATGCCTTAACGCAATCAAATATTTTAAAATGTATACTTTGCAACCAATTAAGCATAACAGATCTACTGCCATGCTTCTCCTTGTTGCCAATTTCTTTGTAGCCGGGTTTTAAAAAATAAATGTATTAGTTGCGGCCCAGATTTTGAGTCGGGATTGCGCCACTTTTTTGGCACAACACCAACACCAAATCTCATTTGTTACATTTCATAATGCGCTTAAATGTACTCATTATATACCTGATAATCATATGTGTGAGGTCTTAATATCTGATGTCACTTCTTGTGATGTCACTTCCAGTGAGGTCACTTTCTGTGACATCCTGCGCTGTGATGGCACGCGTCATGATTTCACTTGCATACTGCCTAACCTGGTTAGTCCCCCCACTTGTGTTTTTTAGGACTTGTGCCCTAATTGGCTGACACAGTCCAAACGCGCAAGCCATGCCGGCACTTACACAAAGACAGGACATGTACCCACTGCCATCTCCCAGATGTCACCATCGCTCGAGTCTCACCCCTATCAGCGTGCCTCACTCCGCTGTACGGAGGGTCTGCCCTGCACCCTTCTCCATGTTATAAAGCCTCAACTGTAAACATGATTCTGAACAGCCTGCCTGCACGTCTGCTCGATCCCCCCGAGGCACTGATGCCCCTCTAAGTGCATCCTGCCTCTCTCCACCGTCCTTTCCCTATGTACACACGTCAAAATGTTTGAGGCGCCTTGAGGCCGCATACTGGGCGCTACAGAGAAGCGCTGAACTAGACCAACACAGGATGCAAACCTCCTTACACAGTCCCCATGAGTGGTACTCATAATAATAATAATAAAAGGCATTTGTTGAGCGCGCAGCTACCCCAAATGGGGTGTCCCGGCGCTATAGTAGACTCACATGTTGAATACTCACTGCCTGCAGTGTGCCCATCTCTCTGACGCGCTGAATTGCAGAAGTGTAAGCGTGTAAATACAAACCTGAGATACGCACACCTTCACCTCGCTGTCTGACAATCTACGACAATTAACCATTCATCCATCTTCGTCGCCGGCACTCTGGGGCGCTTTGTGTCCCTGAAGCACCGCTGCGGCGCCAGCCAGAACTTCAGAAAGGGACACATGTTTGTAACAGGAGGCCATGAACTGAGACGGGGATTCGGGAGGGCGGAGGACTTCATGGGGGTGGGCAGACACGGTTGTAGGATTTTGGGCAGAAAGGGAATGCGCGAGCCCCCTCTAATTTATTACAAAGTGAGACAGACATTCAGGGCTGTTTGCATCTCTATAGATGACCCTGCACCTCAGGCTGTTATGTGCTGACCCCTCGCTCTCAGCCACCTACAGGGACCTCTTTTACAACTCATAACGGGCTGAAGGTGTGAGCTTTTCTTGTGGGCGAAGAGGGTTGCAACTGCTGGGGCACTAAACTGCGGGACAATAGGTGTTCCATAGTGCGTCTGTAGGGACAGCAGAGTAGGAGGCCTGATTGTAGGAGAAGCCTGCAGAATGTTTCTCCTCCAACTGGGACCATAGGAGGGGGCTCCCCTTCCCTAGGCCTCGCCTCCCACAATCACAGCGAGACTCCTTGCCCTCAATTGGAAGAGCCATGGCCTGGGTGTGGCGTGCTGGGGTGGGGCCCGATGTTGGTGGGCTGAGTGCGGGGCCCTGGGCAGCTGCCCACACTGCCCATGCCTAATGCTGGCCCTGGGGGGGTACATTGTGTACCTTCGAGGAACTGAGGTCCGAGATGGGAATCACAGCGGCACTGGCACGTCATGACCGGAAGAGGCGGAACCAGAGAGTTGTCAGGCTAACCAAAGTTCTCACGTTGGGGTCCCGTAGGCGTACTGTGACTATACTCGGATATGGCACCTGCCTTTTACACAGATCCGTCCGCTCAGAAAATAAAATGGGAGCGGCGCCAGGGTGAGGAGGCTCGGGACGGCGACTGGCGCAGGATACGGGGGTTCCCTAAAATAGTCACTTGTACATGCAGTAGAGACAATAACTACTAATCATTGGCATTTTATGCATAAGGAAGAGGGGGAACCTCTTAACTCTATGGTCTCTATAGAAGCCCTAAGGTTGGAACTTGGATTGGTGAGCACAGGGCTTTAAGTGGGATGAAAAAACTGTGGGGTCTCTCAAAGGGGACTGGCCAATGTAATTAAGGGCGTGGCTTAAAACATGTAAGCTAAAAATCTGTGCTTAGCATAGTGTGCCGCCCAACTAGTATTTTGCTGTTTCTTTAATTGCATCCAGATATATGCTACAACAAGTAACATCATACCTATAACAAGTCAGGACTATTGGCTTTGTCAATGGTTGTTAGTTGCATACGATAAATAAGGAGCAACTATGGCTTGTATATAATATTGAAAAAGCTTCCACTTAGAGCCCTGGTGACACCACGACAATGTTGCTGCTCCTGAGATTCAAAAAGAGAAGGGAAATCCAGAGAGAAAATGACTCTCTTTAAAGGATTTCCCTTCCCCATCAACGCTCACCTGGCATGCCGTCACTTCTCCACTAGTGAGAAGTGAGCAGTGTGAGCACGCGCACATCGATGTGCCTGCTGTCTCGAAACGGGTCTCTATGGGGCTCGGTTTTGTGCCCTGGCACAGGCGGTCCGTTTTTTCCTGGACCGCAGTGACAGTCACTGCAGTCCGGAAAAATGTTCGAATACACAAAACAGAGCCCGATAGGGACCCGTTTCGAGGCCCCCTTTAAAAAACTGCCGGTGCTCAGCACCGGTGAGACCCGGCCCACTTAAAGCCCTGGGTGAGCACTTTTGTAAGAAGGCTGGCCGCTATATTACGGTGGTTCCAATGTTTACTACATGCCAGAGAAAAGTCCCTAAGGAGTATTATGGCCTCGGAATGTTTTGCATCTACCAAGGGGACTGGATCATTTAAAACTAATATTTAAACTGCACTCCAGCACTGTTCTTTAACGGAATCAGATATTCAGGATAAGAGTTATGTTCATCTTAAAAAATATTTAAAACATACTATGAAATACTGCTCCATGGAAAAGGATATAGAGGTTTGTAGAGCACAATGTCGATTTAAAAACATAACTCAAACATGTCGGGCAAAAGTTCCTCAAATGTATCTGACCTGGAATTTGGAACACAAAGTGAGAAGATGTGTGATGCTATAAAAACTGCGACGGATGCTTGGCAGAATGTACTCTGGGAGGAGAGAATGCGCACTTTATGTTATAATGATGTACAGACTATTGAACATGTCATATTTGCCCATCCTGCTTTGAAAATGTATCAGAGATTTCTTAAACCACTCAAAAAAAATAAAATGGTACTGCAATGGCAAGTGCTGCAATGGATTTGATAAATTGCCCTGTTAATGAATTAATGTGCTCTAAAATGTTTACATTTTTTAGCTCCTTTTAAAATTTGTATGAATGAATGTAATTTTGTATACTGTAGATCTCATTGTAAGATCTAAATCTTTAATAAAACTTGACTTGACCCTAAAATAGTCACTAGAAATCAGAGATTTCAGTTCCTCCAGGTCAACTATTTGCATCAGACATCTCTCTCAAGGGCCAGGATCGCCAGGATGATCCGAGAGCACTGGACCTTTGTACTGATGTCAGCAGCCGCAGGCGGATTCCTTCCATATGGTGCGGTCCTGCACCCACATTCAGACCCATCAGACATCAATAGTGGAATGGGTGGAAGGGTGATCCTGTTATATCCTTTGATATATCTACTTGGGGTTATAATAAGCACTAAACCCACGAGAATAGTTCGCGGGTGGACATACCTGGAATCAATTCTGCCTAAAAGGAACAAAGCCATGGGATAGAAGACTCGGGTGGCCACTATCTCAGCCCTTGGCTAGTGTTATATTATAACAATGAAGGCAGACTGCCCTTTAAAACTATCGACATGTTCCAGGGACTCCCTTCTTCTCGTGCTGAATTAAACTAATTACAAACGTCAGGTGACCAGAGGTAATGGTGGTTGGATCCAAACCGTGCAATGAACTACAATTTCACTCAGAAAGAGCAGTCCTTCTGGAAAACTGTTAAACCGGTCTGTTGGCTGTGATCCTACACTATTTTACTTAGTGCCTAGAGGCAGTTTGGTCAGAGGTGTGCTCTATAAAGAAAATTAAATAGATATACCCATGGATGGAAAACAGGCATTCATTGATCCGTCTTTCTGTCCATCAAATTTCTCCCAAAATCGATGTCAGCAACTATCCATTCATGGCAAACTGTGGGTCACTGACTTACCTCTCTGTCCCTCAAATCTGCACAGCGTTGATCACGACAACTATCCTTCAAGGGTTAACATTGATTCGTTGATACTGAAATTGAAGGTGACTGCACTTGTAGCGCCCTGTTACCTCTGTGATGAGGTCTCTTGGTGCGGGTCTTAAGGGTATTAAAAGATCAGCTGCTGAACTAGGACAGATAGGTTTTAAGAGCCTTGTTGATACCTTGAATTAAGTGACTGAGCGCGTTGTAAGTCAAAGGGGAGAGATTGAAAGAAGAGGAACCTCGATAGGACAATGCGCTATCACCTTTGGGGCGCGTTTAACACGAGGGATCCTCAGGCGGTCAGGATCAATGCGCTGCACTCCTCTTACATGGACATAGCTGTGGATGTTATCGTTTAGATATTTAGGGGATGATTTGTTCACGCACCTGTAGGCTATACTACCCAATTTAAAGAAAATCCTCTCCTGCCCTGGGAGCAGTAAAGTGGCCTTCTTTGCAGAAGAGACTTGGTCTCTTATAGACAGATCCTTGACACGTCTCACACTTTCGTTCGACAACCTTGTAGTATATGGATCTGGTGTGATGGAAGACCGGCATATAAGGAGTGACAAGCTGTCCATGCACTGATGGTGGCCGCTATGTCATAGCTCTCTGCCCGATGACTGGGGAAAGATGAGCATCAGTTTGCGGATGCAATGGAAGCAACTGCTGACTACTACGCCCATCTGATAGGTCAGTGTCAAAAAGAAAAGAAGGTCAAGGTTTCTGGCTTTCTTTGAGACTGCAAACACACGTCCAAATATTTCTGGAATGGGAAGAGAGGCCTTGTTGGCTCTCCTGTTACAACCAAAGATTAGAAGTTATGTTTACAGCCTGTTGGGCAAAGACTTCCATTGGCCATCCACTCTTCAATTCTATAAGGGCCTGTTGAACCGCATTCATGGTGCCTTTATCCTTAGAGACCTTGATGTACACTTGGGTGCCACCAGCATTTGACTGGGTGAGTACAGGCTGGTTGGCAAAAAGTGGAACAAGATAGATGTTTCAATCACGGAAATCTCAATAAACTTTCTAGAACCTCCATGAACTGACAGAAATGTCCCTAAACTTCAATTGTAACTCTCTTGAGTCTCCTTGAAGTGAAATCTTTCTGGACCAGAAGAATCTTCCCCAAAATGCAGCAACAAGGAATGTCTTCCTGAGCTCACAAGTGGCCACTGATCTAGAGGAATCTCCGAAAACTCACAGGACTCTTCCTGAACTTATAGTAATCCCCTTGAGCCCCCCAGAACCTACTGCAGGGATCTTCCTCTCCCCAACACTTTTCAACATCCATATCCACCAGGCAGCATGGATACAGAGTGTTACCTGAACAGACGATACCCCGCTTGTTATTAGACTGTCCATATATGCCCCTGACTGCAATCTGTCTGCAAGTTACTCATTCCTGGATATGGATTCTTTTCTCAAACTTAACACCAGTAAAACTGGGCTACTTTTGATTGTTAACAATCCAGAATTTTGTGGTGCCTCCCCCTGGCCAACTTGTATGAGCTCTGCCCTGGGCCCTGCACCTCACGTTAAGTCCCTCCGAATCTTCTTTGACTATCATCTTTCCTTAAAAACGCACGTGGACCCAGTGGTGAACTCTTGCTTTCACCTACTTTGTATGTTGAAAAAGGACTTACCTTTCCTCTCTAGATCCTCCCATGCCCCACTGTTAGCATACACTCCTGACAGGTCCACGGTAACAGTCTAACTCTTAGCCTCACAGGCCGCCTGCTTTCATCTTTTCAACATATCCAGAAGTTTGCTGGATCACGTGACCCAGGCGCTTAAGGACGTCCACTGACTGAGCATAGAACACAGAGTTCATTTTAAGTGTCCATCTTTGTCCCACAATATACACTACAGCCTAGAAGAGCCCATGCTGCGTGAGTCCGAATTCCCCCACCTCCCCACAAACAACGTCATCCTCCTATTTGCTGTCTTCAGGAAGGCTTCAAAAACCAGATCTCAAGGGAGTCCTGAGCTCGCGTTTTTATGACAAGACAGGAGGCTAGCATATAGCCCGCCGTAGCGGGCTATACCGGCTATTAAAGGCCTGCTCCCGCGTTAAAGGCCCGAGCCGAAGGCGAGGGACTTTAACAAGGGTGAGGGACTTTAATAGCCGGTATAGCCGTGCTACGAAGGGCTATAAGGCTTTTAGAACATTCTGCCACAAGAGGGCAGAATGTTCTAACAAATAAAACAAAGGCTTTTCGAAGCTCGAGGGGATTTAAATCCCCTCGAGCTCCGAGGCCTTTGTAAAACATTGGAATGTTGCTCTGTGGGCCTTTACCGGCCCGTAGAAGCAGGGAGCACTCCACTGTCTTCAATGGAGCTCCCAACATTCCAATGTTCTAATTATGCTGAAACCCTTTTATTCACCACTTCCAAGCAGTCACCTTTAAAGTTTCATACTAGAACCAAGTGTGACAACATAAACAAAATAGAACTTCTAGTCCATAAAACTCCCCAACACTCCGGCATCTCCTCTCTTGTTTGCTGCTTCTGAGCAGATAAGTATACTTTCTTTATATGCATGAAAAGAGTGGAAAATGGATAGTATAAGAATGTTTTAATTGTGTATATGAATCATTGTATTAATAAAGGATGTAGAAGGAAAGAACCCAATTTATGGGTTTAGTTTAGGTACAAATGTTTAACAGTTTATCATCAATTAAACTGTTTTAAATGTATGTTATTTAGGTTAGGGTAAGAGGAAAATACACTGATTCTAGTGTTTTGGCATGAACGCAGGGAGTTTTAGGGCATGCTTACTGTTGTAAATAAGTTAGGCCTTCCAGGTAGTTTTCATGTAGGTTTATTATAAGCAAGATGTTACAAGGTTGAGCCCCACCAGGAGCAGCCTCCCTGCTGCTCAGCCCTTACTCCAACTGACACTCTCTCTCATCCAACATTCCATAACCAGCTCTCACACCAACATTCCACTCCACAGACACACAGGCTGAGCAGCAGGTATAACACTTACATTATTATTACAACGTAATGTTTAGTAACTGTACCGGTTAATTGAAGTAAAATAAGGCAGTCCTTGGTATCGGGACGGCCGCTGCTGCGCATGCGCCATTCATAGTCCTTCCGCATTCAGCGGATTCTGCCGCTGCGAAAAAAGAGGAGCACGGGACCTCGAGTTTTAGATGTAGACCGCCCACTGCGCTCATTTTCTTACGCGCATACGGCTTTTGTAATGAAGAAGGGCATGCCACGCTACTCCAGCGTATTAAACGGAGAGCGTATAAAAAAGCCGCAGTATCGGCCCTGAGGGAATATTAAATTAAGTTGTACACCGGTCCCGGCGTTTTTATCGAGGGGCATTAGAAGATGCTGTTTTTCTACAGGAAGTAGAGAAAACAAACTGGAAGCTTATAGAGCCTATAAACATTGTTTTACGTTTTTGGGCTGTTTTGAGACGTTGAACAGAACGTTAGATCGGAATCCTTTCAGATGATTGCTCTGAAGGAGTAATGATCGCGTTGCTGTTCAGATAAGTGTTTTTGGCTAAGGAGTGTTACAGAGTGGTTTTGTTAAAATAATCTGTGATAAAATGCCTGATGAGCAATCAGGGAAGGACATGCAGGAGGAGAGAGTAAGGGGTATGAGTAGGAGAGAGTTAAAGGAGAATTTGCAGTAGACAGTTAGGACAATGTTAAATAACAGGAAAAGAAAGGGAACTATGAATGATGAAGTGGAGTATTGGTCCATGTCTGTGGAGGAAAGGGCCATGTCTGTGGAGGAAAGGGCCTCAAATAAAGGACCAGGGGGCAAGTGCTTTCGTAAAAAGAAACATTTGTCGGTAGAAGAGGTGTCTATTTCGTCAAAAATTGGAGACCTAAGCGGCTCGCAAGGAAAGGTGACCGGAAGCGGCACACGCTCAAGGCAGGCTCACCCCGCAAATGAGTTTCCTTATGAGGGGAAGAGATATGAAGCTAATAGAGAGCTAGCCGAATACATTTTTGATATGGGCTGTGATGATGGGGATGTTTTCCCAGGAACGGAATTTGGAGACAGTGATAATTTTACGCAGAAGACTGAAAAGTGTATTAAAGACCCTCTGGGGTAAAACGTATTTGACGCTAAAGAAATACGACACCGTAAGAGTTCCGACTAGTGGCCTATTTGGCAAGTGGCGGAATATCTGAGAAAGAGAATTAGAAAGCCTCTGGAGAAAGAGGAGAGAAATGTCATGAGGGCGGAGTGTTCACAATGGAGGGAGTAAAAAGAAAAAGGATATATGTTGAAAATAAAGTATATATATTTTTTTCACGTTAATGCTGTGCTGATTGTATAATAATGATGGATTTATTTTTACAGATTTAAAGTTTTTAACTATAATGGATGTATTACTTCTTTTTTTGATAATTAAAGTATCATTTTGGAGGAAGTTTAAAAGAGAACAAGCAGGATGACCAAGAGCAGCACCAAAAGAGGAAGATGTTGGAGTGTTGGGCAGTTTTATGGACTAGAAGTTCTATTTTGTTTATGCAGTCATGCTTGGTTCTAGTATGGAACTCTAAAGGTTGCTGCTTGGAAGTGGTGAATAAAAGGGTTTATGTATAATGCTAGCCTCTTTGTCTTTAATAAAATCACGATTCTCTAATCACTTAAGGTATGAGAATCCCCATTGACTTCGCACTCACAGGAGTCTCACTGAACACAAGCCCCTTCCCCTCACCTCTTCATCTTCGAACTCAGGCGTCTCCCTAAACTCATTGGACGATAGAGCTCCCCCTGAACTTACAGGACTCTCCTTGAAATCATTGAACTATAGGACTCCTCCTCAAATTCACAGGAGTCTTTCTGAACTCACAGGACTTCTACTAAAGTCACAGGAGTCTCCCCAAGCTCACCAAAATCTCATGACTCCTTTCACTGAACTTTCAGAACTTTCCTTTCACTCCCAGGCATCTCACTGAACTCTCACAACTCTCTGCACTCATAGGAATCTCACTGAACTTCAGCTGCTCTGCCCTGAGCTCACAGGAGCCGCCCTAAACTTACTAGACTATAGGACTCCTCACTGAACTTGCGATTCTCTTTGAATTCACTGAACGCTCTGGTTTCTCCTTACACTCATAAGAGTCTCACTAAATACCAGTTCCACCCACCTCACACTCACAGGACTCCCTGTACTCCCTATATTCACAAGAGTGTTCTGAACTCTGAGGCCCTGAAACTCTGAGCTCTCATGAGACTCCTTGAACTCTCAAGAGTCTCTCCTCAGACCCAAAAGCCTTCATAAACTCTCATGAGCCGCCATGAAATCACAGGGGTCTCTCCTAGGACCCAAAAGAGTCTCCCTGAACTACATGGGAACTCACAGGGGTCTCTCCTAAGACCCAAGAGTCTGCCTGAACCTTCATGAGCCGCCATCAAACCACAGGAGTCTCTCTTAAGACCCAAGAGTCTCCTTGAACTCCAGGGAGCCTCTGCAAATTCACAGGAGTCCTCCTAAGTCCCAAGAGCCTCCCTGAACTCCAAGGACCCTCTGTGAACTCACAGGGGTCTCTCACGAGACCCAAGAGTCTCCCTGAACTCCAAGGACCCTCTGTGAACTCACAGGGGTCTCTCCCGAGACCCAAGAGCCCCCACTGAACTCAAAGGAACCTCCATGAACTCACAGGGTCTCTCCTAAGACCCACAAGTCTCCCTGAACTCTAAGGAGCCTCCATGAACTCACAGGGATCTCCCCTAAGACCCAAGAGCCCCCACTGAACTCAAAGGAACCTCCATGAACTCACAGGGTCTCTCCTAAGACCCAAAAGTCTCCCTGAACTCTAATGAGCCTCCATGAACTCACAGAGGTCTCTCCTAAGACCCAAGAGCCCCACTAAACTCCAAAGAGCCTCTGTGAACTCACAGGGGTCTCTCCTAAGACCCAAGAGTCTCCTTGAACTCCAAGGATCCTCCATGAACTCACAGGGGCCTCTCCTAAGACCCAAGAGTCTCCCCAAACTCCAGGTAACGTCTATGAACTCACAGGGTCTCTCCGAAGACCCAAGAGTCTCCCTGAACTCTGAGGAGCCTCCATGAACTCACAGGGGTCTCCCCTAACACCCAAGAGCCCCCACTGAACTCAAAAGAACCTCCATGAACTCACAGGATCTCTCCTAAGACCCAAGAGTCTCCCTAAACTCCAAGGATCCTCCATGAACTCACAGGGGCCTCTCCTAAGACCCAAGAGTCTCCCCAAACTCCAAGTAACCTCTATGAACTCACAGGGTCTCTCCAAAGACCCAAGAGTCTCCCTGAACTCCGAGGAACCTCCATGAACTCACAGGGGTCTCTCCTAAGACCCAAGAGCCCCACTGAACTCCAAGGTGCCTCTGTGAACCCACAGAGGTCTCTCCTAAGACCCAAGAGCCCCACTGAACTCCAAAGAGCCTCTGTGAACTCACAGGGGTCTCTCCTAAGACCCAAGAGTCTCCTTGAACTCCAAGGATCCTCCATGAACTCACAGGGGCCTCTCCTAAGACCCAAGAGTCTCCCCAAACTCCAGGTAACGTCTATGAACTCACAGGGTCTCTCCGAAGACCCAAGAGTCTCCCTGAACTCTGAGGAGCCTCCATGAACTCACAGGGGTCTCCCCTAACACCCAAGAGCCCCCACTGAACTCAAAAGAACCTCCATGAACTCACAGGATCTCTCCTAAGACCCAAGAGTCTCCCTAAACTCCAAGGATCCTCCATGAACTCACAGGGGCCTCTCCTAAGACCCAAGAGTCTCCCCAAACTCCAAGTAACCTCTATGAACTCACAGGGTCTCTCCAAAGACCCAAGAGTCTCCCTGAACTCTGAGGAGCCTCCGTGAACTCACAGGGGTCTCTCCTAAGACCCAAGAGCCCCACTGAACTCCAAGGCGCCTCTGTGAACCCACAGAGATCTCTCCTAAGACCCAGGAGCCCCACTGAACTCCAAAGAGCTTCTGTGAACTCACAGGGGTCTCTCCTAAGACCCAAGAGTCTTCTTGAACTCTAAGGATCCTCAATGAACTCACAGGGGTCTCCCCTAACACCCAAGAGCCCCCACTGAACTCAAAAGAACCTCCATGAACTCACAGGGTCTCTACTAAGACCCAAAAGTCGCCCTGAACTCTATGGAGCCTCCATGAACTCACAGGGGTCTCCCCTAAGACCCAAGAGCCCCCACTGAACTCAAAAGAACCTCCATGAACTCACAGGGTCTCTCCTAAGACCCAAGAGTCTCCCTAAACGCCAAGGATCCTCCATGAACTCACTGGGGCCTCTCCTAAGACCCAAGAGTCTCCCCAAACTCCAAGTAACCTCTATGAACTCACAGGGTCTCTCCAAAGACCCAAGAGTCTCCCTGAACTCCGAGGAACCTCCATGAACTCACAGGGGTCTCTCCTAAGACCCAAGAGCCCCACTGAACTCCAAGGCGCCTCTGTGAACCCACAGAGGTCTCTCCTAAGACCCAAGAGCCCCACTGAACTCCAAAGAGCCTCTGTGAACTCACAGGGGTCTCTCCTAAGACCCAAGAGTCTCCTTGAACTCCAAGGATCCTCCATGAACTCACAGGGGCCTCTCCTAAGACCCAAGAGTCTCCCCAAACTCCAGGTAACGTCTATGAACTCAGAGGGTCTCTCCGAAGACCCAAGAGTCTCCCTGAACTCTGAGGAGCCTCCATGAACTCACAGGGGTCTCCCCTAACACCCAAGAGCCCCCACTGAACTCAAAAGAACCTCCATGAACTCACAGGATCTCTCCTAAGACCCAAGAGTCTCCCTAAACTCCAAGGATCCTCCATGAACTCACAGGGGCCTCTCCTAAGACCCAAGAGTCTCCCCAAACTCCAAGTAACCTCTATGAACTCACAGGGTCTCTCCAAAGACCCAAGAGTCTCCCTGAACTCCGAGGAGCCTCCGTGAACTCACAGGGGTCTCTCCTAAGACCCAAGAGCCCCACTGAACTCCAAGGCGCCTCTGTGAACCCACAGAGATCTCTCCTAAGACCCAGGAGCCCCACTGAACTCCAAAGAGCTTCTGTGAACTCACAGGGGTCTCTCCTAAGACCCAAGAGTCTTCTTGAACTCCAAGGATCCTCAATGAACTCACAGGGGTCTCCCCTAACACCCAAGAGCCCCCACTGAACTCAAAAGAACCTCCATGAACTCACAGGGTCTCTACTAAGACCCAAAAGTCTCCCTGAACTCTAAGGAGCCTCCATGAACTCACAGGGGTCTCCCCTAAGACCCAAGAGCCCCCACTGAACTCAAAAGTACCTCCATGAACTCACAGGGTCTCTCCTAAGACCCAAGAGTCTCCCTAAACGCCAAGGATCCTCCATGAACTCACTGGGGCCTCTCCTAAGACCCAAGAGTCTCCCCAAACTCCAAGTAACCTCTATGAACTCACAGTGTCTCTCCAAAGACCCAAGAGTCTCCCTGAACTCTGAGGAGCCTCCATGAACTCACAGGGGTCTCTCCTAAGACCCAAGAGCCCCACTGAACTCAAAAGAACCTCCATGAACTCACAGGGGACTCTCCTAAGACCCAAGAGCCCCACTGAACTCCAAGGCGCCTCTGTGAACCCACAGGGTCTCTCTAAAGACCCAAGAGCCCCACTGAACTCCAAGGAGCCTCTATGAACTCACAGGGGTCTCACCATCCTTCGTGGGACTCAATGAACTCTAGGAGCCCCTCTGAACACCTAAGAATCCCCCTGAACTTAAAGGAGTCTCTCCATACCCTCACTAGTCTCCATAATCTCTTACGAGCCTTGTGAACTCTCACCAGTCTCTCTGAACTCTCGTGGTACCCGCTGAACTCTGGATCTTCAGGGCTCTGATGAATCTCCTTGAACTCTGACTACACCCCTGCCCCCACACTTTCCCTCTGCAACTGCATTGCAAAAGTCTTAGGTCTGCATTTACTTATTCATGAAGCTTTTGCAAAGAGCTGGAGAGAAGAAACCAAGGCAGCATTAATTATGCACTGAGGGAAACCACCAGTTCTCTGGAATAAGCAAAGACATGCAAATGAAATGCAGGGAAACCCTTTGAGAAGCTCATGGAAGAGCATGAAAGCAGAGAGTGAGGATCAGATTGGGATGGGCGGACGCTCAGTGGTTGTGCACCCCCAACCCTCAGCGAAGAGGCAGAGCAGACACCCCATCACTAAAGCTCTTCTTCAGTGGTACCCAGAATCTGGAACAAATGTGGAGATCTATTCCTTGTAGCTACACTCCTACCACTCAAGCAGATTTTTGCCTTTATGGCACTCACAATAGATCCCAGAAATATGCAAATTGTAACATTCCATGCACACTCCCCCTGCCCTAAACGTATCCATTCAGGTCATCCTGAGTGTACATCTGAGATGCGACAAAGAGTAATAACGCTGACATTTCCTCAGGCAGGATTCCTCCAGTGTTTGGAGGGAACAGTCCCTTTTTTGGCACTCACAGAGAATTCTGGGAGCTCACATGCAAAGCTGAGACTGTTCTTTTCCAGAACTCCTCACATGCATAAGAAACATGGCTAAAGAAATGCCCATCTGGGGTAAGACCATTCCCAACAGCTCCCTATATCCCCTCCCCCCACAGTGAAAACACACCCTACCCCTGACTGCAGATGTCTGTGTGGGATCTACCTGCACAAGTATCTGAACAGCCACAGACCGCAGAGTCTGGGAGTTCCACCTTCTTCTACAGGGACGTGCTCTGCCATAAGTCCACACCAGTGCTGATGGAACTGCGAGTTTCATGCCCTTCCCAGTGGTGGACCCTAATGCGGACAATGGGCCCTGTTGGGCAGTAAAAAACAGAGTTAGAATTCTGGTGGGGTGGACTCTGCACTTCCCTAAGCCCTGGTGCCACTGCGCCTCCTGCACTAATCAGAGTGACGCCTCTGACGTCTCCAGGACTCTGGAGAGTGAGTGAAAGTTTGTGTCCTGGTGGTGCAGCTGTTCATCCTTCCAAGCTCTTGCCTCAGGCCCCTGGACTAAACGAATCTGCATTTCCGAGGCTTGGCAGATGGCTCGAGACGCAGTGCTCATCTGGTCCCTGGCGTCTGGGGGAAGCGCTGCTTCCGGGTCAGGGGCCACGCATCTTTACAGGTCTACGGGTGTACGGGCGGAGGAAAGATGGCGAAGATGATTCCAGAATAAGGCGACGACCAGTCTCTGCCCACAGGACACCCATTGGGACTTAAGGTGAGCGGGGGACGTGAGCGGGGGACTTAAGCGGGGAGAGGATGTGGTCCGTCGGCTAGATTGCCGACTTTGGTGCTGGAAACCAAGGTTCGAGCCTCGGGGTCGCGTCAACATACTGTGATTCTGGGCAAATCACTTAATCTCCCCGTGCCTGAATGTGTAACGTAACCGGTGCTCATGTAAAGCGCTCCAATACCTTCGGGTCGAGTCCGCGCTATATAAATCTGCATTAAAAAAAAAAAAAAGGTGAAAGAGAAAAGCTGAGCGGCTCTCATGCTGAGGAAAGGCTGATGTAGGTCTGGGGGAAGTGCAAGTTCCCAAGCAGACTAGTTATTTGACGGTCCAGATCCGTCCCCAGCATGTGGGCTGCAGGTCCTTCCGTCTCTGGTTACTGTCACGACCTTGAGTTATCCTCCACGGAGGTGGTGGTCAACCGGACCATGTCAGAGCAGCTGCTCTCCCCTTCGGTAGTCAGAAGCTTGTCTTCCAGCCAGGGCACAGCAGCAGGACTTCTCTGCTGTCCTAAGATGAGGGTCAGCTTTCGGGGAACAGCTGGTCCTGATCAGGCATGCCTCCTGCCTCAAACTCTTCATCTTCCTCAGAAGCCAAGGCAAATCCAAGACAGTGTCCCGGGAGGGCCATTCTTAATCAGGGCACTGGCAGGGAGCCATGGCCAGTCACATGCCAATGAGTGCATGGCACATCCTTTGCACTGGAAGGATGGGAGAAGTACCAGATGGTGAAATGGGACAGAGCACAGTAGAGAGGCGGGGGTCACATGTGATCAGAGAGATGTGTATTAGGGCAGGCACAGGTGAGGCATCACACGCAGGGGTACGCTGCCACAGGACCGACTTAGGGACAGAGCTGGTCAAGCAGTGAAGCCGTTTAAGAGTACTCCTGTGCTCTTGAGACTTGCTTGGTCGCCGCAGGAAATGAGTGCAGGTTCCAGCATCAATGCCAGCTAGACTGCAGGGTGGTGGGACAAAGCTGCTTGTTGGTTGTCACATACACAAAGACACCCTGACGGGGAGCCTGCATCTTGTGCTGCGCTCAGAGTCATCACAGAGCACACCCCTACATTGTACTTCCATAGATATACCTCTGACGAGGGACTGAAGCGCAATAGAGGATGCATAGCATGCTACACTGCTGCAGCGTGCTTTGTTGAAAGACAAAAGACTTAAATTGCAGTGACCTATTAAGGTACCATAGTGATGTCATGTGTGAGTGACGGGAGCGGTGCTCTAATCCTCTCTTATGTGGCTTTGCCTAGGCATGTGATAGCCCAAAGAAGAAAGAGATGAAGCACATGCAAGTTACATTGATTTCTGGTGGTTCTGCCTGATTGTGAGGGTCTCTATAGAATCCACCCGGGAGCGACGTAGGAGCTGTTGATGGCATACAATGGATACAAAAGGGGATGATGGACGGAACGTTTGAGCCAATCAAACACTCACCCCCAGTCAACTGATCTGGGTTTAATCCATCATCATTCTTTAGCTCACTCCACCACCCCAGTTCAGACATGGCCATATGCAAATCAGTCTGACCCTGTGCCTCATGGGAACAGTCTGTGGCAAAGTGAGCAAGGGACCCACGTCTGGGCATACCCCCGCCAACTTAGGGCGAACAAAGCGATACAAAAGGGGATGATGGACGGAACGTTTGAGCCAATCAAACACTCACCCCCAGTCATACAATGGATACAGGCTGTCATAGCACCAGCTCAATATAATCCCATTGAGGGACGAGCAGCAACTTCCGACTCCTCTCCCTGCTCCCCTATCCAGCCTAAGTGATTGAGAAGGCCATTAACAAGCAACTCGCAATCCACCTCGAACTTCACCATCTTCTAGACAACACGCAATCAGGATTCAGAAAGAACCACAGCACCAAAACAGCACTTATAGCAGCCACCAATGACATTCAAAACTTCCTGGACGGAGGAGAAACAGCAGCCCTGATCCTGCTCAACCTCTCCGTGGCATTCAACACTGTCTCCCACAACACCCTCATCAGAAGGATCCACGAGATTCGCATACAAGGATCCGCTCTCAAATGGATCTGTTCCTTCCTCAGAGGAAGGACCCAAAGGGTCAGGCTGCCACCTGTCACATCAGAGACCAAGAAACTGATACACGATGTCCCACAGGGATGGCCCCTCAACCCCACTCTTTTCAACATATACATGACACTGCTCGCCAACATCATCCAATCACAAGACATCATTATCATCTCCTACGCCGATGACACCCAACTCATCCTTCCTCTGATGGACAAGACAAAAAACCACTAGAACCAACTTCACCAACTGCATGACCATGGTAGCAGACTGGATGTGAACCAACTGCCTGAAGCTCAACTCCAACAAGATGGAAGTACTGGTCTTCGGCAACAAGACCTTCCCAAGACCATTCCTCCTGGTGGCCATCGAAGCTAGGGCCAACACCCACAGGCTATGCAAGAACTCTAGGGATCATCCTAAATGGCAAGCTCAAGATGATGGCTCAAGTCAACGCAGTGTGCACCTCCTGCGTCTACATCCTACGCATGCTGTGAAAAATCTTCAAATGGTTGCCTCAGAACATCAGATGGACCGTCACACAAGCACTCATCACCAGCAGGCTGGACTACGGCAACACTCTCTACGCCAGAATCTGCAAACAACTCCTACACAGACTTCAGACCATCCAGAACACCGCTGCAAGACTCATACTCAACCTCCCACACTGCACCCACACCACACCACACCTCAGGAAGCTTCACTGGCTCCCTATTCACAAATGCAGCCAATTCAAACTTCTCACGCACACTTACAAAGCCCTACACAACACAGGACCAAAATCTCTGAACAGCCGCATACACTTTCACCAACTCACCAGAAACCTACGCTCTCTGTCTCACTCTCACTCGCACACATTCCCAGTATCCACAAAACCAAAACTGGAGCACGCTCATTCCCCTACATCACACCTAAGATATGGAACAACCTCCCTCAACACATCAGGGCCTCCTCCTCACTTCTTGAGTTCCGCAAGAAGCAGACCAGGCTCATCATATAAGCACCTTGGGACCACACCCCTACACACCTTGCCCAAGCACCTGGATACCCTTTCGGATGATTAGTGTGCTATACGAATCAACATAACATGACACTTATTTTGAGCCGGTGTTTGCCGGTCCTCACCATGGCACTTAATTCTCAATGCCATTACTTATTGCATTCCACCACATGGTGGTGCTGTTTGTCTTTTTTTAACAAGAGAACATCAACAGAATTTTTAACAATTGAAAATATGCAAAACAAATCACAATTCCAGCTCTCCAGGCTATTCTTATAGTTTGTGGGCCTGGAATAGTCCAAATTGACACACTTGTTGGAGTGTGATGTTAGTAGTTATGTTGGTAGCGGCATTAGCAGCCCTGACAAGAGCAAAGGGTGGTGCAAGCTGCAGTGAACTCCGGAGATGGGCCCTGGCACTTACATTTTTACATATTAAGTACTGGGGGCCAGCAGAACGACCCACAGGTGTTCACTGTATACAGACGAGGGAAAATGATCCCTCAAGTCCATCTAGGAGCAGACACAGGAGAGACGCAGTCATACTAAGAGCACGTGAGGAAAGCGACTCATAGGTACGTGAATCTATGGATGGTCATCAGCATAAATGCCCTATAGAGCCTCCCTACGAATAATGGAAGAATGGCCCACACCTTGCATTGGCTGCAGGCAGCCACCATAAGAAGTCACACAGCACATAGACTCTCAAAGATGCACAACTTGTTTGAGAGTCATACATACTACACCCCACAACATACACACAGATGGAAGTGAATGACTCGAGTTATGGAGGACTGAGTAGGTTTTATGTAAGGGAGTGAGTATATCGTCTTCCATGGGTACAAGTAAAAAGGCCTTACCCCTCTTTACTAATTTAGCCTCCCCCAGCCGTACAATGGTACAGGAAAAAGGCCAGGACCCTTCTTTACTAATCCTGTCACTCCCGGCCATACCATGGTACAGGAAAAAAGGTCAGTATCCCTCTTTACTAATTTAGCTAACACCAGCCACCCAATGGGTGCAGGTAACAAGGCCAGGACCCCAGCAGCCACCCCTGGGGGACAGGTAGAAAGGCCAGGACCCCACAGCCACCTCATAGGTGCACACAAATAGGCCAGGACCCCACCAGCCACCTCGTAGGTACATGCAAAAAGGCCAGGACCCCACCAGCCACCCCATGGGTGCAGATAGAAAGGCCAGGACCCCACCAGCCAACCATGGGTGCAGGTAGAAAGGCCAGGACCCCAGCAGCCACCCATGGGTGGAGGTAAGAAGGCCAGGACCCCAGCAGCCACCCCATGGGTGCAGGTGAGAAGGCCAGGACCCCAGCAACCACCCCATGGGTGCAGGTGAGAAGGCCAGGACACCAGCAGCCACCCCATGGGTGCAGGTAAGAAGGCCAGGACCCCAACAGCCACCCCATGGGTGCAGGTAAGAAGGCCAGGACCCCAGCAGCCACCCCATGGGTGCAGGTGAGAAGGTCATGACCCTCGTTTGTTAATTCAGCCACCATCAGCGATCCACAGGAGAAGGTATTAGTCAGATGCTCTAGGGGTGGAAGCGCTTGGTGTGTTTAACCCCAGTGCTAGGCGCTAAGAGAGAACCACAAACAAAATGTCTACCTTCAGGGCTCGCGATGACAAGTCTGCTGGGTGGAACAACACAGCAGGCCAGACAAGCGACAACAGGCAGAGGCAGAATTGTTTCAGAACTGGCAGTACTTTCATTCCTACACCATGAAAATACTGAAGAGAATTGACTTTTACTCCACCCATGGAAATGTGGGGATATTTGGGGATTTTTAACACCTAATTTGTACACATGCGCCACCGTTATTGGTATTAAAGTTGTGTGTAAACTGGGAGTGTGAAACCGGTGGGATGCTTTGTGAACATCCACAGATGGACACTTTTGTGGGCGTTTACCGCCTTCAACGTTGACATCCCTTGCCCTCGTTTGGCACATTAATAATAAGAGCCCGCCCCATAAAGTACCACACACAAGACAGTACCGTGGGAACACAGCACAACACACTACACATTGCGACGGAAATACAAACAGCAAAGGACCACGTTTAGAGAATTTCAATAAAAACACAGCACAATTGACTCAAAATGAATGTTGCCCTCGCTCGAGCAGGGCTCCCACCAGAAGAGACAGCAAAGCATTGCCTGCTCAGGAGCACGAGGACAGCATTTGTGGTGTTCGCTCAAGGCTTACATCTCATTGCGTATTCACTTTTAAATGCATGAGTGACAACATCAAACATTAACCACAACTATGACTTTAAAACAAAGGCAAAAAACAATGGCATCAAACAGAGGTAGAAGCAACTTAAAAGGAGAAAAAAGCAAGAACAGCATCAGCACAGGTGTAAGCAACTTAAAAATGAAAAAGACAAGAAAAGCATCATCGCAGGTGTAAGCAACTTAAAAATGAAAAAGACAAGAACAGCATCATCGCAGGTGTAAGCAACTTAAAGATGAAAAAGACAAGAAAAGCATCATCACAGGTGTAAGCAACTTAAAGATGAACAAAGACAAAAACAGCATCATCACAGGTGTAAGCAACTTAAAGATGAACAAAGACAAAAACGGCATCCTCACAGGTGTAAGCAATTTAAAGATGAAAAAAGAAAAAAACAGCATCATCGCAGGTGTAAGCAACTTAAAAATGAAAAAAGACAAAAACAGCATCATCGCAGGTGTAAGCAACTTAAAAATGAAAAAAAGACAAAAACAGCATCAGCACAGGTGTAAGCAACTTAAAAATGAAAAAAGACAAGAAAAGCATCATCACATGTGTAAGCAACTTAAAGATGAACAAAGACAAAAACAGCATCATCACAGGTGTAAGCAACTTAAAAATGAAAAAAGACAAAAACAGCATCAACACAGGTGTAAGCAACTTAAAAATGAAAAAAGACTAAAACAGCATCATCAAAGGGGTAAGCAACTTAAAAATGAAAAAAGACAAAAACAGCATCCTCACAGGTGTAAGCAACTTAAAAATGAAAAAAGACAAAAACAGCATTCTCGTAGGTGTAAGTAACTTAAAAATGAAAAAAGACAAGAAAAGCATCAACACAGGTGTAAGCAACTTAAAAATGAAAAAAGACAAAAACAACATCATCACAGGTGTAAGCAACTTAAAAATGAAAAAAGACAAAAACAGCATCATCAAAGGTGTAAGCAACTTAAAAATGAAAAAAGACAAAAACAGCATCAACACAGGTGTAAGGAACTTAAAAATGAAAAAAGACAAAAACAGCATCAACACAGGTGTAAGCAACTTAAAAATGAAAAAAGACCAAAACAGCATCAACACAGGTGTAAGCAACTTAAAAATGAAAAAAGACAAAAACAGCATCATCACAGGTGTAAGCAACGTAAAGAATTCAATACCAGGCACCTACGTCCAAACAATTGAAATGAAGCAGAACAGACACATTTACACCCCCACCGTGGGGCTGGAACAGGCACCAACAAGCGGATTGCGAGTTCTACATCTTCATCTTTGACATATCCTCACTGCCACATGACGTCATGAACACCAATTAAAAGAGACCGCAAGCACAGAACCAAGGAACACCTTCACCGCGCTGTCCCTGTGAGGGCCACCTCCTGGTCCATTCTGGCCCCGCCGCTGAAACTGTAAACATCATCGAGTAGCCAAGAGTAGAACTGGAGGGTCTGGAGCACCAGCAGGTCTGCCCGTACCTTGCGTTATCTAGAGGTTCTGGACCACCAGCCGGTCAGGCCTGTGCCTCGCATTATCTAGAGGTTTTGGACCACCAGCCGGTCAGGCCTGTGCCTCACATTATCTAGAGGTTCTGGACCACCAGCCGGTCAGGCCTGTGCCTCACATTATCTAGAGGTTGTGGACCACCAGCCGGTCAGGTCTGTGCCTCACATTATCTAGAGGTTCTGGACCACCAGCCGGTCAGGCCTGTGCCTCACATTATCTAGAGGTTCTGGACCACCAGCCGGTCAGGCCTGTGCCTCACATTATCTAGAGGTTCTGGACCACCTGCCGGTCAGGCCTGTGCCTCACATTATCTAGAGGTTCTGGACCACCAGCCAGCCAGGCCTGTGCCTCACGTTATATAGAGGTTGTGGACCACCTGCAGGTCATCCCTCCTCCACAAGCCAGCCCCAGGCCTCACATTATCTAGAGGTTCTGGACCACCAGCCGGTCAGGCCTGTGCCTCACATTATCTAGAGGTTCTGGACCACCAGCCGGTCAGGCCTGTGCCCCACATTATCTAGAGGTTCTGGACCACCTGCCGGTCAGGCCTGTGCCTCACATTATCTAGATGTTCTGGACCACCTGCAGGCCATCCCTCTTCGTCTAGCGAACCCAGTCTCCAATTGAGCATCGGAAGAAGTCCGGTAAAGAGGCTCTATGCGGTTACACTGTTCTGTTCAACTTATTTTCCCCGTTTCATCGACTAATGGGATTTGAGTGGGTGGCTGTATGTACTTTCGGTGACGTGGAGGGCCGATGCAGAAGTGCATCAGAGGAGGCAGGATGAAAAGGAACCCAAAAGAGAGAGAGGATTGTAGTTGTGTATTTTTAAACCCCTCTGAGCCTTGTCACTCCCGTTCTGACCACTTCTGGTTCAGGGCCTCCCCTCACTGTAGGAACGTAGCTGCTTTACGGACCACATCCAGGGCATTACTGCAGGAATACAGCACATCCATGTACCATATCCAGGGCATTACTGTAGGAATTCAGCACATCCATGTACCATATCCAGGGCATTACTGTAGGAATTCAGCACGTCTACGTACCACATCCAGGGCATTACTGTAGGAATACAGCAGGTCCACGTACCACATCCAGGGCATTACTGTAAGAATACAGCAGGTCTATGCACCACATCCAGGACATTACTGTAGCAATACAGCAGGTCTACGCACCACATCCAGGGCATTACTGTAGGAATACAGCAGGTCTATGCACCACATCCAGGACATTACTGTAGGAATACAGCAGGTCCACGCACCACATCCAGGCCATTACTGTAGGAATACAGCAGGTCCACGCACCACATCCAGGGCATTACTGTAGGAATACAGCAGGTCCACGCACCACATCCAGGGCATTACTGTAGCAATACAGCAGGTCTACGCGGCACAACCAGGGCATGAACTGTAGGAATACAGCAGGTTCAGGCACCACATCCAGGACATTACTGTAGGAATACAGCTGGTCTACGCAGCACTTCCAGGGCATTACTGTAGGAATACAGCAGGTCCACGCAGCACATCCAGGACATTACTGTAGGAATACAGCTGGTCTACGCAGCACTTCCAGGGCATTACTGTAGGAATACAGCAGGTCTGCGCAGCACATCCAGGGCATTACTGTAGGAATACAGCAGGTCTACGCAGCACATCCAAGGCATTATTGTAAGAATACAGCAGGTCCATCCACCACATCCAAGGCATTACTGTAAGAATACAGCAGGTCTACGCATCACATCCAGGACATTACAGTAGGAGTATAGCTGGTCTATGCACCACATCCAAGGCATTACTGTAGGAATACAGCAGGTCCATCCACCACATCCAGGGCATTACTGTAAGAATACAGCAGGTCTACGCAGCACATCCAGGACATTACTGTAGGAATACAGCAGGTCTACGCAGCACATCCAGGGCATTACTGTAGGAATACAGCAGGTCCACGCAGCACATCCAGGACATTACTGTAGGAATACAGCTGGTCCACGCAGCACTTCCAGGGCATTACTGTAGGAATACAGCAGGTCTGCGCAGCACATCCAGGGCATTACTGTAGGAATACAGCAGGTCTACGCAGCACATCCAAGGTATTATTGTAAGAATACAGCAGGTCCATCCACCACATCCAGGGCAATACTGTAAGAATACAGCAGGTCTACGCATCACATCCAGGGCATTACTGTAGGAATACAGCAGGTCTATGCATCACATCCAGGACATTACAGTAGGAGTATAGCTGGTCTATGCACCACATCCAAGGCATTACTGTAGGAATACAGCAGGTCCATCCACCACATCCAGGGCATTACTGTAGGAATACAGCAGGTCTACGCATCACATCCAGGGCATTACTGTAAGAATACAGCAGGTCTACGCATCACATCCAGGGCATTACTGTAAGAATACAGCAGGTCTACGCACCACAAACAGGGCATTACTGTAGGAATACAGCAGGTCTACGCAGCACATCCAGGGCATTACTGTAGGAATACAGCACGTCCACGCACCACATCCAGGGCATTACTGTAGAAATACAGCTGGTCTACGCACCACATCCAGGGCATTACTCTAAGAAGACAGCAGGTCTACGCATCACATCCAGGGCATTGCTGTAGAAATACAGCAGGTCTACGCATCACATCCAGGGCATTACTGTAGGAATACAGCAGGTCTATGCATCACATCCAGGGCATTACTGTAGGAATACAGCAGGTCTACGCATCACATCCAGGGCATTGCTGTAGAAATACAGCAGGTCTACGCATCACATCCAGGGCATTACTGTAGGAATACAGCAGGTCTACGCATCACATCCAGGGCATTACTGTAGGAATACAGCAGGTCTATGCATCACATCCAGGGCATTACTGTTGGAATACAGCAGGTCTACGCACCACATCCAGGGCATTACTGTAGGAATACAGCAGGTATATGCATCACATCCAGAGCATTACTGTAAGAATACAGCAGGTCTACGCATCACATCCAGGGCATTACTGTTGGAATACAGCAGGTCTACGCACCACATCCAGGGCATTACTGTAGGAATACAGCAGGTATATGCATCACATCCAGGGCATTACTGTTGGAATACAGCAGGTCTACGCACCACATCCAGGGCATTACTGTTGGAATACAGCAGGTCTACGCACCACATCCAGGGCATTACTGTAGGAATACAGCAGGTATATGCATCACATCCAGGGCATTACTGTAGGAATACAGCAGGTCTACGCATCACATCCAGGGCATTACTGTTGGAATACAGCAGGTCTATGCACCACATCCAGGGCATTACTGTAGGAATACAGCAGGTCTACGCATCACATCCAGGGCATTACTGTAAGAATACAGCACATCCATGTACCACATCCAGGGCATTACTGTAGGAATACAGCTGGACTCCGCATCACATCCAGGGCATTACTGTAGGAATACAGCTTTACTACGCACCACATCCAGGGCATTACTGTAAGAATACAGCAGGTCTACTCACCACATCCAGGGCATTACTGTAGGAATACAGCAGGTCTACGCAGCACATCCAGGACATTACTGTAGGAATAGAGCTGGTCTACGCATCACATCCAGGGCATTACTGTAAGAATACAGCAGGTCTACTCACCACATCCAGGGCATTACTGTAGGAATACAGCAGGTCTACGCAGCACATCCAGGACATTACTGTAGGAATAGAGCTGGTCTACGCATCACATACAGGGCATTACTGTAGGAATACAGCAGGTCTACGCACCACATCCAGGGCATTACTGTAGGAATAGAGCTGGTCTACGCATCACATCCAGGGCATTACTGTAGGAATACAGCAGGTCTACGCATCACATCCAGGGCATTACTGTAAGAATACAGCAGGTCTACGCATCACATCCAGGGCATTACTGTAAGAATACAGCAGGTCTACGCATCACATCCAGGGCATTACTGTAGGAATACAGCAGGTCTACGCATCACATCCAGGGCATTACTGTAAGAATACAGCAGGTCTACTCACCACATCCAGGGCATTACTGTAGGAATACAGCAGTTCCACGCACCACATCCAGGGCATTACTGTAAGAATACAGAAGGTCTACGCACCACATCCAGGGCATTACTGTAGGAATACAGCAGGTCCATCCACCACATCCAGGGCATTACTGTAAGAATACAGCAGGTCTACGCAGCACATCCAGGACATTACTGTAGGAATACAGCAGGTCTACGCAGCACATCCAGGGCATTACTGTAGGAATACAGCAGGTCCACGCAGCACATCCAGGACATTACTGTAGGAATACAGCTGGTCCACGCAGCACTTCCAGGGCATTACTGTAGGAATACAGCAGGTCTGCGCAGCACATCCAGGGCATTACTGTAGGAATACAGCAGGTCTACGCAGCACATCCAAGGTATTATTGTAAGAATACAGCAGGTCCATCCACCACATCCAGGGCAATACTGTAAGAATACAGCAGGTCTACGCATCACATCCAGGGCATTACTGTAGGAATACAGCAGGTCTACGCATCACATCCAGGACATTACAGTAGGAGTATAGCTGGTCTATGCACCACATCCAAGGCATTACTGTAGGAATACAGCAGGTCCATCCACCACATCCAGGGCATTACTGTAGGAATACAGCAGGTCTACGCATCACATCCAGGGCATTACTGTAAGAATACAGCAGGTCTACGCATCACATCCAGGGCATTACTGTAAGAATACAGCAGGTCTACGCACCACAAACAGGGCATTACTGTAGGAATACAGCAGGTCTACGCAGCACATCCAGGGCATTACTGTAGGAATACAGCACGTCCACGCACCACATCCAGGGCATTACTGTAGAAATACAGCTGGTCTACGCACCACATCCAGGGCATTACTCTAAGAAGACAGCAGGTCTACGCATCACATCCAGGGCATTGCTGTAGAAATACAGCAGGTCTACGCATCACATCCAGGGCATTACTGTAGGAATACAGCAGGTCTATGCATCACATCCAGGGCATTACTGTAGGAATACAGCAGGTCTACGCATCACATCCAGGGCATTGCTGTAGAAATACAGCAGGTCTACGCATCACATCCAGGGCATTACTGTAGGAATACAGCAGGTCTACGCATCACATCCAGGGCATTACTGTAGGAATACAGCAGGTCTATGCATCACATCCAGGGCATTACTGTTGGAATACAGCAGGTCTACGCACCACATCCAGGGCATTACTGTAGGAATACAGCAGGTATATGCATCACATCCAGAGCATTACTGTAAGAATACAGCAGGTCTACGCATCACATCCAGGGCATTACTGTTGGAATACAGCAGGTCTACGCACCACATCCAGGGCATTACTGTAGGAATACAGCAGGTATATGCATCACATCCAGGGCATTACTGTTGGAATACAGCAGGTCTACGCACCACATCCAGGGCATTACTGTTGGAATACAGCAGGTCTACGCACCCCATCCAGGGCATTACTGTAGGAATACAGCAGGTATATGCATCACATCCAGGGCATTACTGTAGGAATACAGCAGGTCTACGCATCACATCCAGGGCATTACTGTTGGAATACAGCAGGTCTATGCACCACATCCAGGGCATTACTGTAGGAATACAGCAGGTCTACGCATCACATCCAGGGCATTACTGTAAGAATACAGCACATCCATGTACCACATCCAGGGCATTACTGTAGGAATACAGCTGGACTCCGCATCACATCCAGGGCATTACTGTAGGAATACAGCTTTACTACGCACCACATCCAGGGCATTACTGTAAGAATACAGCAGGTCTACTCACCACATCCAGGGCATTACTGTAGGAATACAGCAGGTCTACGCAGCACATCCAGGACATTACTGTAGGAATAGAGCTGGTCTACGCATCACATCCAGGGCATTACTGTAAGAATACAGCAGGTCTACTCACCACATCCAGGGCATTACTGTAGGAATACAGCAGGTCTACGCAGCACATCCAGGACATTACTGTAGGAATAGAGCTGGTCTACGCATCACATACAGGGCATTACTGTAGGAATACAGCAGGTCTACGCACCACATCCAGGGCATTACTGTAGGAATAGAGCTGGTCTACGCATCACATCCAGGGCATTACTGTAGGAATACAGCAGGTCTACGCATCACATCCAGGGCATTACTGTAAGAATACAGCAGGTCTACGCATCACATCCAGGGCATTACTGTAAGAATACAGCAGGTCTACGCATCACATCCAGGGCATTACTGTAGGAATACAGCAGGTCTACGCATCACATCCAGGGCATTACTGTAAGAATACAGCAGGTCTACTCACCACATCCAGGGCATTACTGTAGGAATACAGCAGTTCCACGCACCACATCCAGGGCATTACTGTAAGAATACAGAAGGTCTACGCACCACATCCAGGGCATTACTGTAGGAATACAGCTGGACTACGCACCACATCCAGGGCATTACTGTAGGAATACAGCTGGACTACGCACCACATCCAGGGCATTACTGTAAGAATACAGCACATCTACGCATCACATCCAGGGCATTACTGTAGGAATACAGCTGCTCTATGGACTACATCCAGGGCATTACTGTAGGAATACAGCAGGTCTAGGCATCACATCCAGGGCATTACTGTGGTAATACAGCAGGTCTAGGCATCACATCCAGGGCATTACTGTACGAATTCAGCTGGAGTACGCACCACATCCAGGGCATTACTGTAGAAATACAGCAGGTCTACGCACCACATCCAGGGCATTACTGTAAGAGTATAGCAGGTCTAGGCATCACATCCAGGGCATTACTGTAGGAATACAGCAGGTATATGCACCACATCCAGGGCATTACTGTAGGAATACAGCAGGTCTATGCACCACATCCAAGGCATTACTGTAGGAATACAGCAGGTCTATGCACCACATCCAGGGCATTACTGTAGCATTACATCTGGTGTAGGGATCACATCCAGGGCATTACTGTAGGAATACAGCAGGTCTATGCACCACATCCAAGGCATTACTGTAGGAATACAGCAGGTCTACGCACCACATCCAGGGCATTACTGTAAGAATACAGCTGGAGTACGCACCACATCCAGGGCATTACTGTAGGAATACAGCAAGTCTACGCACCACACCCAGGGCATTACTGTACGAATACAGCTGGACTACGCACCACATCCAGGGCATTACTGTAAGAATACAGCAGGTCTACGCACCACATCCAAGACATTACTGTAGGAATACAGCAGGTCTACGCAGCACATCCAGGGCATTACTGTAGGAATACAGCAGGTCTACGCAGCACATCCAGGGCATTACTGTAGGAATACAGCAGGTCTAGGCATTACATCCAGGGCATTATTGTAAGAATACAGCAGGTCTACGCACCACATCCAGGGCATTACTGTAGGAATACAGCAGGTCTAGGCATTACATCCAGGGCATTATTGTAAGAATACAGCAGGTCCATGCACCACATCCAGGGCATTACTGTAGGAATACAGCAGGTCTACGCACCACATCCAAGACATTACTGTAGGAATACAGCAGGTCTACGCAGCACATCCAGGGCATTACTGTAGGAATACAGCAGGTCTACGCAGCACATCCAGGGCATTACTGTAGGAATACAGCAGGTCTAGGCATTACATCCAGGGCATTATTGTAAGAATACAGCAGGTCTACGCACCACATCCAGGGCATTACTGTAGGAATACAGCAGGTCTAGGCATTACATCCAGGGCATTATTGTAAGAATACAGCAGGTCCATGCACCACATCCAGGGCATTACTGTAGGAATACAGCAGGTCTACGCACCACATCCAGGGCATTACTGTAAGAATACAGCACAGCTAGACATCCCATCCTGGGTATTACTGTAGAAATACAGCTGGTCTAGGCACCACATCCAGGGCATTACTGTAGAAATACAGCTGGTCTACGCACCACATCCAGGGCATTACTGTAAGAATACAGCAGGTCTAGGCATCACATCCAGGGCATTACTGTAGGAATACAGCAGGTCTACGCAGCACATCCAAGGCATTACTGTAGGAATACAGCAGGTCTACGCAGCACATCCAGGGCATTACTGTAAGAATACAGCAGGTCTACGCACCACATCCACGGCATTACTGTAAGAAGACAGCAGGTCTACGCATCACATCCAGGGCATTACTGTAGGAATACAGGAGGTCTAGGCATTACATCCAGGGCATGAACTGTAGGAATACAGCAGGTCTACGCACCACATCCAGGACATTACTGTAGGAATACAGCAGCTCTACGCAGCACATCCAGGGCAGTACTGTAGGAATAAAGCAGGTCTAGGCATTACATCCAGGGCATTATTGTAAGAATACAGCAGGTCCATGCACCACATCCAAGGCATTACTGTAAGAATACAGCAGGTCTACGCACCACATCCAGGGCATTACTGTAGAAATACAGCAGGTCTACGCATCACATCCAGGGCATTACTGTAAGAATACAGCACAGCTAGACATCCCATCCTGGGTATTACTGTAGAAATACAGCTGGTCTAGGCATCTCATCCAGGGTATTACTGTAGGAATACAGCAGGTCTAGGCAGCACATCCAGGGCATTACTGTTGGAATACAGCTGGTCTACGCACCACATCCAGGGCATTACTGTAAGAAGACAGAAGGTCTACGCAGCACATCCAGGGCATTACTGTAGGAATACAGCACGTCCACGCACCACATCCAGGGCATTACTGTAGGAATACAGCTGGTCTACGCACCACATCCAGGGCAATACTGTAAGAATACAGCAGGTCTACGCATCACATCCAGGGCATTACTGTAGGAATACAGCACGTCCACGCACCACATCCAGGGCATTACTGTAGAAATACAGCTGGTCTACGCACCACATCCAGGGCATTACTGTAAGAATACAGCAGGTCTAGGCATCACATCCAGGGCATTGCTGTAGGAATACAGCAGGTCTACGCAGCACATCCAAGGCATTACTGTAGGAATACAGCAGGTCTACGCAGCACATCCAGGGCATTACTGTAAGAATACAGCAGGTCTACGCACCACATCCAGGGCATTACTGTAGGAATACGGCAGGTCTACGCAGCACATCCAGGGCATTACTGTAGGAATACAGCACGTCCACGCACCACATCCAGAGCATTACTTTAGAAATACAGCTGGTCTACGCACCACATCCAGGGCATTACTGTAAGAAGACAGCAGGTCTACGCATCACATCCAGGGCATTACTGTTGGAATACAGCAGGTCTACGCATCACATCCAGGGCATTACTGTAGGAATACAGCTGGACTACGCACCACATCCAGGGCATTACTGTAAGAATACAGCAGGTCTACGCACCACATCCAGGGCATTACTGTAGGAATACAGCAGCTCTATGCAGCATATCCAGGGCAGTACTGTAAGAATACAGCAGGTCTACGCACCACATCCAGGACATTACTGTAGGAATACAGCAGCTCTACGCAGCATATCCAGGGCAGTACTGTAAGAATACAGCAGGTCTACGCACCACATCCAGGACATTACTGTAGGAATACAGCTTTACTACGCACCACATCCAGGACATTACTGTAGGAATACAGCTTTACTACGCACCACATCCAGGGCATTACTGTAAGAATACAGCAGGTCTACTCACCACATCCAGGGCATTACTGTAGGAATACAGCAGGTCTACGCACCACATCCAGGACATTACTGTAGGAATACAGCAGGTCTACGCACCACATCCAGGGCATTACTATAGGAATACAGCTGGTCTACGCATCACATCCAGGGCTTTACTGTAAGAATACAGCAGGTCTACGCATCACATCCAGGGCATTACTGTAGGAATACAGCAGGTCTACGCATCACATCCAGGGCATTACTGTAAGAATACAGCAGGTCTACGCATCACATCCAGGGCATTACTGTAACAATACAGCAGGTCTACGCATCACATCCAGGGCATTACTGTAGGAATACAGCAGGTCCACGCACCACATCCAGGGCATTACTGTAAGAATACAGAAGGTCTACGCACCACATCCAGGGCATTACTGTAGGAATACAGCACATCCATGTACCACATCCAGGGCATTACTGTAAGAATACAGCACATCTACGCATCACATCCAGGGCATTACTGTAGGAATACAGCAGGTCTAGGCATCACATCCAGGGCATTACTGTAGTAATACAGCAGGTCTAGGCATCACATCCAGGGCATTACTGTTGGAATACAGCAGGTCTATGCACCACATCCAGAGCATTACTGTAGGATTACAGCTGGTGTAGGGATCACACCCAGGGCATTACTGTACGAATACAGCTGGAGTACGCACCACATCCAGGGCATTACTGTAGAAATACAGCAGGTCTACGCACCACATCCAGGGCATTACTGTAAGAATACAGCAGGTCTAGGCATCACATCCAGGGCATTACTGTAGGAATACAGCAGGTCTATGCACCACATCCAGGGCATTACTGTAGGAATACAGCAGGTCTATGCACCACATCCAGGGCATTACTGTAGGAATACAGCAGGTCTATGCACCACATCCAGGGCATTACTGTAGGAATACAACAGGTCTAGGCACCACATCCAGGGCATTACTGTACGAATACAGCTGGAGTACGCACCACATCCAGGGCATTACTGTACGAATACAGCAGGTCAACGCACCACATCCAGGGCATTACTGTAAGAATACAGCTGGACTACGCACCACATCCAGGACATTACTGTAGGAATACAGCAAGTCTACGCACCACACCCAGGGCATTAGTGTACGAATACAGCTGGACTACGCACCACCTCCAGGACATTACTGTAGGAATACAACAGGTCTACGCATCACATCCAGGGCATTACTGTAAGAATACAGCAGGTCTACGCACCACATCCAGGGCATTACTGTAGGAATACAGCAGGTCTACGCACCACATCCAGGACATTACTGTAGGAATACAGCAGGTCTACGCAGCACATCCAGGGCATTACTGTAAGAATACAGCAGGTCTATGCAGCACATTCAGGGCATTACTGTAGGAATACAGCAAGTCTAGGTATTACATCCAGGGCATTATTGTAAGAATACAGCAGGTCTACGCACCACATCCAGGGCATTACTGTAGGAATACAGCAGGTCTACGCATCACATCCAGGGCATTACTGTATGAATAAAGCAGGTCTAGGCATTACATCCAGGGCATTATTGTAAGAATACAGCAGGTCCATGCACCACATCCAAGGCATTACTGTAAGAATACAGCAGGTCTACGCACCACATCCAGGGCATTACTGTAGGAATACAGCAGGTCTACGCATCACATCCAGGGCATTACTGTAAGAATACAGCACAGCTAGACATCCCATCCTGGGTATTACTGTAGAAATACAGCTGGTCTAGGCATCACATCCAGGGCATTACTGTAGAAATACAGCTGGTCTACGCACCACATCCAGGGCATTACTGTAAGAATACAGAAAGTCTATGCACCACATCCAGGGCATTACTGTAGGAATACAGCTGGACTACGCACCACATCCAGGGCATTACTGTAAGAATACAGCACATCTATGCATCACATCCAGGGCATTACTGTAGGAATACAGCTGCTCTCCGGACTACATCCAGGGCATTACTGTAGGAATACAGCAGGTCTATGCAGCACATCCAGGGCATTACTGTAGGAATAAAGATGGTCTAAGCACCACATCCAGGACATTACAGTAGGAGTATAGCTGGTCTATGCACCACATCCAGGGCATTACTGTAAGAATACAGCAGGTCTACTCACCACATCCAGGGCATTACTGTAGGAATACAGCAGGTCTACGCATCACATCCAGGGCATTACTGTAGGAATACAGCAGGTCTACGCATCACATCTAGGGCATTACTGTAAGAATACAGCAGGTCTACGCATCACATCCAGGGCATTACTGTAGGAATACAGCAGGTCTACGCATCACATCTAGGGCATTACTGTAGGAATACAGCAGGTCTACGCATCACATCTAGGGCATTACTGTAAGAATACAGCAGGTCTACGCATCACATCCAGGGCATTATTGTAACAATACAGCAGGTCTACGCATCACATCCAGGGCATTACTGTAGGAATACAGCAGGTCCACGCACCACATCCAGGGCATTACTGTAAGAATACAGAAGATCTACGCACCACATCCAGGGCATTACTGTAGGAATACAGCTGGACTACGCACCACATCCAGGGCATTACTGTAGGAATACAGCAGGTCTAGGCATCACATCCAGGGCATTACTGCAGAAATACAGCAGGTCTAGGCATCACATCCAGGGCATTACTGTAGGAATACAGCAGGTCTATGCACCACATCCAGGGCATTACTGTAGGATTACAGCTGGTGTAGGGATCACACCCAGGGCATTACTGTACGAATACAGCTGGACTACGCACCACATCCAGGGCATTACTGTAAGAATACAGCAGGTCTACGCACCGCATCCAGGGCATTACTGTAGGAATACAGCAGGTCTACGCACCACATCCAGGGCATTACTGTAGGAATACAGCAGGTCTAGGTATCACATCCAGGGCATTACTGAAGGAATACAGCACATCCATGTACCACATCCAGGGCATTACTGCAGGAATAGAGCACAGCTAGACATCCCATCCAGGGCATTACTGTAGGAATACAGCACATCCATGGACCACATCAAGGGCATTACTGTAGGAATACAGCAGGTCTAGACATCCCATCCAGGGCATTACTGTAGGAATAAAGATGGTCTAAGCACCACATCCAGGACATTACAGTAGGAGTATAGCTGGTCTATGCACCACATCCAGGGCATTACTGTAAGAATACAGCAGGTCTATGCACCACATCCAGGGCATTACTGTAGGAATACAGCAGGTCAACGCAGCACATCCAGGGCATTACTGTAGGAATACAGCAGGTCCACGCACCACATCCAGGGCATTACTGTAAGAATACAGAAAGTCTATGCACCACATCCAGGGCATTACTGTAGGAATACAGCTGGACTACGCACCACATCCAGGGCATTACTGTAAGAATACAGCACATCTACGCATCACATCCAGGGCATTACTGTAGGAATACAGCTGCTCTACGGACTACATCCAGGGCATTACTGTAGGAATACAGCAGGTCTAGGAATCACATCCAGGGCATTACTGTAGTAATAAAGCAGGTCTAGGGATCACACCCTGGGCATTACTGTACGAATACAGCTGGAGTACGCACCACATCCAGGGCATTACTGTAGAAATACAGCAGGTCTACGCACCACATCCAGGGCATTACTGTAAGAGTACAGCAGGTCTAGGCATCACATCCCGGGCATTACTGTAGGAATACAGCAGGTCTATGCACCACATCCAGGGCATTACTGTAGGAATACAGCAGGTCTATGCACCACATCCAGGGCATTACTGTAGGAATACAGCAGGTCTATGCACCACATCCAGGGCATTACTGTAGCATTACAGCTGGTGTAGGGATCACACCCAGGGCATTACTGTACGAATACAGCTGGAGTACGCACCACATCCAGGGCATTACTGTACGAATACAGCAGGTCTGCGCACCACATCCAGGGCATTACTTTAAGAATACAGCTGGACTACGCACCACATCCAGGACATTACTGTAGGAATACAGTAAGTCTACGCACCACACCCAGGGCATTACTGTACGAATACAGCTGGACTACGCACCACATCCAGGGCATTACTGTAGGAATACAGCAGGTCTACGCACCACATCCAGGGCATTACTGTAGGAATACAGCAGGTCTATGCAGCACATCCAGGGCATTACTGTAGGAATACAGCAGGTCTACGCAGCACATCCAGGGCATTACTGTAGGAATACAGCAGGTCTAGGCATTACATGCAGGGCATTATTGTAAGAATACAGCAGCTCTACGCACCACATCCAGGGCATTACTGTAGGAATACAGCAGGTCTACGCATCACATCCAGGGCATTACTGTAGGAATAAAGCAGGTCTAGGCATTACATCCAGGGCATTATTGTAAGAATACAGCAGGTCCATGCACCACATCCAAGGCATTACTGTAAGAATACAGCAGGTCTACGCACCACATCCAGGGCATTACTGTAAGAATACAGCACAGCTAGACATCACATCCAGGGTATTACTGTAGGAATACAGCACATCCATGCACCACATCCAGGGCATTACTGTAAGAATACAGCAGGTCTACGCACCACATCCAGGGCATTACTGTAGGACTACAACAGGTCTACGCAGCACATCCAGGGCATTACTGTAGGAATACAGCACGTCCACGCACCACATCCAGGGCATTACTGTAGAAATACAGCTGGTCTACGCACCACATCCAGGGCATTACTGTAAGAATACAGCAGGTCTAGGCATCACATACAGGGCATTACTGTAGGAATACAGCAGGTCTACGCAGCACATCCAAGGCATTACTGTAGGAATACAGCAGGTCTACGCAGCACATCCAGGGCATTACTGTAGGAATACAGCAGGTCTACGCAGCACATCCAGGGCATTACTGTAGGAATACAGCACGTCCACGCACCACATCCAGGGCATTACTGTAGGAATACAGGAGGTCCACGCACCACATCCAGGGAATTACTGTTGGAATACAGCTGGACTGCGCAGCACATCCAGGGCATTACTGTAAGAATACAGCACATCCATGTACCACATCCACGGCATTACTGTAGGAATACAGCAGGTCTATGCAGCACATCCAGGGAATGAACTGTAGGAATACAGCAGGTCTAGGCACTATATCCAGGGCATTACTGTAGGAATACAGCACATTCATGGACCACATCCAGGGCATTACTGTAAGAGTACAGCAGGTCTAGGCATCACATCCAGGGCATTACTGTAGGAATACAGCAGGTCTATGCACCACATCCAGGGCATTACTGTAGGAATACAGCAGGTCTATGCACCACATCCAGGGCATTACTGTAGGAATACAGCAGGTCTATGCACCACATCCAGGGCATTACTGTAGCATTACAGCTGGTGTAGGGATCACACCCAGGGCATTACTGTACGAATACAGCTGGAGTACGCACCACATCCAGGGCATTACTGTACGAATACAGCAGGTCTACGCACCACATCCAGGACATTACTGTAGGAATACAGCTGGACTACGCACCACATCCAGGACATTACTGTAGGAATACAGCACGTCTACGCACCACATCCAGGGCATTACTGTAGGAATACAGCAGGTCTACGCACCACATCCAGGGCATTACTGTAGGAATACAGCTTGTCTACGCAGCACATCCAGGGCATTACTGTAGGAATACAGCAGGTCTACGCAGCACATCCAGGGCATTACTGTAGGAATACAGCTGGACTACGCACCACATCCAGGGCATTACTGTAAGAATACAGCAGGTGTACGCCCACATCCAGGACATTACTGTAGGAATACTGCTGGACTACGCACCACATCCAGGGCATTACTGTAAGAATACACCAGGTCTACGCACCACATCCAGGACATTACTGTAGGAATACAGCAGGTCTACGCACCACATCCAGGGCATTACTGTAGAAATAAAGCAGGTCTAGGCATTACATGCAGAGCATTATTGTAAGAATACAGCAGGTCTACGCACCACATCCAGGGCATTACTGTAGGAATACAGCAGGTCTACGCAGCACATCCAGGGCATTACTGTAGGAATACAGCAGGTCTAGCATTACATGCAGGGCATTATTGTAAGAATACAGCAGGTCTACGCACCACATCCAGGGCATTACTGTAGGAATACAGCAGGTCTACGCATCACATCCAGGGCATTACTGTAGAAATACAGCAGGTCTACGCAGCACATCCAGGGCATTACTGTAGGAATACAGCAGGTCTCACGCAGCACATCCAGGGCATTACTGTAGGAATACAGCACGTCCACGCACCACATCCAGGGCATTACTGTAGGAATACAGCTGATCTACGCACCACATCCAGGGCATTACTGTAAGAAGACAGCAGGTCTACGCATCACATCCAGGGCATTACTGTAGGAATACAGCAGGTCCACGCACCACATCCAGGTCATTACTGTTGGAATACAGCTGGACTGCGCACCACATCCAGGGCATTACTGTAAGAATACAGCAGGTCTACGCATCACATCCAGGGCATTACTGTAGGAATACAGCAGGTCTACACAGCACATCCAGGGCATTAATGTACGAATACAGCAGGTCTACGCACCACATCCAGGACATTACTGTAGGAATACAGCAGGTCTACGCAGCACATCCAGGGCATTACTGTAAGAATACAGCACATCCATGTACCACATCCACGGCATTACTGTAGGAATACAGCAGGTCTATGCAGCACATCCAGGGAATGAACTGTAGGAATACAGCAGGTCTAGGCACTATATCCAGGGCATTACTGTAGGAATACAGCACATCCATGGACCACATCCAGGGCATTACTGTAAGAGTACAGCAGGTCTAGGCATCACATCCAGGGCAATACTGTAGGAATACAGCAGGTCTATGCACCACATCCAGGGCATTACTGTAGGAATACAGCAGGTCTATGCACCACATCCAGGGCATTACTGTAGGAATACAGCAGGTCTATGCACCACATCCAGGGCATTACTGTAGCATTACAGCTGGTGTAGGGATCACACCCAGGGCATTACTGTACGAAAACAGCTGGAGTACGCACCACATCCAGGGCATTACTGTACGAATACAGCAGGTCTACGCACCACATCCAGGACATTACTGTAGGAATACAGCTGGACTACGCACCACATCCAGGACATTACTGTAGGAATACAGCACGTCTACGCACCACATCCAGGGCATTACTGTAGGAATACAGCAGGTCTACGCACCACATCCAGGGCATTACTGTAGGAATACAGCTTGTCTACGCAGCACATCCAGGGCATTACTGTAGGAATACAGCAGGTCTACGCAGCACATCCAGGGCATTACTGTAGGAATACAGCTGGACTACGCACCACATCCAGGGCATTACTGTAAGAATACAGCAGGTGTACGCCCACATCCAGGACATTACTGTAGGAATACTGCTGGACTACGCACCACATCCAGGGCATTACTGTAAGAATACACCAGGTCTACGCACCACATCCAGGACATTACTGTAGGAATACAGCAGGTCTACGCACCACATCCAGGGCATTACTGTAGGAATAAAGCAGGTCTAGGCATTACATGCAGAGCATTATTGTAAGAATACAGCAGGTCTACGCACCACATCCAGGGCATTACTGTAGGAATACAGCAGGTCTACGCAGCACATCCAGGGCATTACTGTAGGAATACAGCAGGTCTAGCATTACATGCAGGGCATTATTGTAAGAATACAGCAGGTCTACGCACCACATCCAGGGCATTACTGTAGGAATACAGCAGGTCTACGCATCACATCCAGGGCATTACTGTAGAAATACAGCAGGTCTACGCAGCACATCCAGGGCATTACTGTAGGAATACAGCAGGTCTACGCAGCACATCCAGGGCATTACTGTAGGAATACAGCACGTCCACGCACCACATCCAGGGCATTACTGTAGGAATACAGCTGATCTACGCACCACATCCAGGGCATTACTATAAGAAGACAGCAGGTCTACGCATCACATCCAGGGCATTACTGTAGGAATACAGCAGGTCCACGCACCACATCCAGGTCATTACTGTTGGAATACAGCTGGACTGCGCACCACATCCAGGGCATTACTGTAAGAATACAGCAGGTCTACGCATCACATCCAGGGCATTACTGTAGGAATACAGCAGGTCTACACAGCACATCCAGGGCATTAATGTACGAATACAGCAGGTCTACGCACCACATCCAGGACATTACTGTAGGAATACAGCAGGTCTACGCAGCACATCCAGGGCAGTACTGTAAGAATACAGCAGGTCTACGCACCACATCCAGGACATTACTGTAGGAATACAGCAGGTCTACGCAGCACATCCAGGGCAGTACTGTAAGAATACAGCAGGTCTACGCACCACATCCAGGACATTACTGTAGGAATACAGCAGGTCTATGCACCACATCCAGGGCATTACTGTAGGAATACAGCTTGTCTACGCATCACATCCAGGGCATTACTGTAAGAATACAGCAGGTCTACGCATCACATCCAGGGCATTATTGTAAGAATACAGCAGGTCAACGCATCACATCCAGGGCATTACTGTAGGAATACAGCAGGTCCACGCACCACATCCAGGGCATTACTCTAAGAATACAGAAGATTTACGCACCACATCCAGGGCATTACTGTAGGAATACAGCTGGACTACGCACCACATCCAGGGCATTACTGTAGGAATACAGCTGCTCTACGGACTACATCCAGGGCATTACTGTAGGAATACAGCAGGTCTAGGCATTACATCCAGGCGATTATTGTAAGAATACAGCAGGTGCATGCACCACATCCAGGGCATTACTGTAGGAATACAGCTGGTCTACGCACCACATCCAGGGCATTACTGTAAGAATACAGCAGGTCTACGCGGCACAACCAGGGCATGAACTGTAGGAATCCAGCAGGTCTACGCACCACATCCAGGACATTACTGTAAGAATACAGCAGGTCTACGCCCACATCCAGGGCATTACTGTAGGAATACTGCTGGACTACGCACCACATCCAGGGCATTACTGTAAGAATACAGCAGGTCTACGCCCACATCCAGGACATTACTGTAGGAATACTGCTGGACTACGCACCACATCCAGGGCATTACTGTAAGAATACACCAGGTCTATGCACCACATCCAGGACATTACTGTAGGAATACAGCAGGTCTACGCACCACATCCAGGGCATTACTGTAGGAATACAGCAGGTCTACGCACCACATCCAGGACATTACTGTAGGAATACTGCTGGACTACGCACCACATCCAGGGCATTACTGTAAGAATACAGCAGGTCTACGCCCACATCCAGGGCATTACTGTAGGAATACAGCAGGTCTACGCACCACATCCAGGACATTACTGTAGGAATACAGCAGGTCTACGCACCACATCCAAGGCATTACTGTAGGAATACAGCAGGTCTACGCAGCACATCCAGGGCATTACTGTAGGAATACAGCAGGTCTACGCAGCACATCCAGGGCATTACTGTAGGAATACAGCACGTCCACGCACCACATCCAGGGCATTACTGTAGGAATACAGGAGGTCCACGCACCACATCCAGGGAATTACTGTTGGAATACAGCTGGACTGCGCAGCACATCCAGGGCATTACTGTAAGAATACAGCACATCCATGTACCACAACCACGGCATTACTGTAGGAATACAGCAGGTCTATGCAGCACATCCAGGGAATGAACTGTAGGAATACAGCAGGTCTAGGCACTATATCCAGGGCATTACTGTAGGAATACAGCACATTCATGGACCACATCCAGGGCATTACTGTAAGAGTACAGCAGGTCTAGGCATCACATCCAGGGCATTACTGTAGGAATACAGCAGGTCTATGCACCACATCCAGGGCATTACTGTAGGAATACAGCAGGTCTATGCACCACATCCAGGGCATTACTGTAGGAATACAGCAGGTCTATGCACCACATCCAGGGCATTACTGTAGCATTACAGCTGGTGTAGGGATCACACCCAGGGCATTACTGTACGAATACAGCTGGAGTACGCACCACATCCAGGGCATTACTGTACGAATACAGCAGGTCTACGCACCACATCCAGGACATTACTGTAGGAATACAGCTGGACTACGCACCACATCCAGGACATTACTGTAGGAATACAGCACGTCTACGCACCACATCCAGGGCATTACTGTAGGAATACAGCAGGTCTACGCACCACATCCAGGGCATTACTGTAGGAATACAGCTTGTCTACGCAGCACATCCAGGGCATTACTGTAGGAATACAGCAGATCTACGCAGCACATCCAGGGCATTACTGTAGGAATACAGCTGGACTACGCACCACATCCAGGGCATTACTGTAAGAATACAGCAGGTGTACGCCCACATCCAGGACATTACTGTAGGAATACTGCTGGACTACGCACCACATCCAGGGCATTACTGTAAGAATACACCAGGTCTACGCACCACATCCAGGACATTACTGTAGGAATACAGCAGGTCTACGCACCACATCCAGGGCATTACTGTAGAAATAAAGCAGGTCTAGGCATTACATGCAGAGCATTATTGTAAGAATACAGCAGGTCTACGCACCACATCCAGGGCATTACTGTAGGAATACAGCAGGTCTACGCAGCACATCCAGGGCATTACTGTAGGAATACAGCAGGTCTAGCATTACATGCAGGGCATTATTGTAAGAATACAGCAGGTCTACGCACCACATCCAGGGCATTACTGTAGGAATACAGCAGGTCTACGCATCACATCCAGGGCATTACTGTAGAAATACAGCAGGTCTACGCAGCACATCCAGGGCATTACTGTAGGAATACAGCAGGTCTACGCAGCACATCCAGGGCATTACTGTAGGAATACAGCACGTCCACGCACCACATCCAGGGCATTACTGTAGGAATACAGCTGATCTACGCACCACATCCAGGGCATTACTGTAAGAAGACAGCAGGTCTACGCATCACATCCAGGGCATTACTGTAGGAATACAGCAGGTCCACGCACCACATCCAGGTCTTTACTGTTGGAATACAGCTGGACTGCGCACCACATCCAGGGCATTACTGTAAGAATACAGCAGGTCTACGCATCACATCCAGGGCATTACTGTAGGAATACAGCAGGTCTACACAGCACATCCAGGGCATTAATGTACGAATACAGCAGGTCTACGCACCACATCCAGGACATTACTGTAGGAATACAGCAGGTCTACGCAGCACATCCAGGGCATTACTGTAAGAATACAGCACATCCATGTACCACATCCACGGCATTACTGTAGGAATACAGCAGGTCTATGCAGCACATCCAGGGAATGAACTGTAGGAATACAGCAGGTCTAGGCACTATATCCAGGGCATTACTGTAGGAATACAGCACATCCATGGACCACATCCAGGGCATTACTGTAAGAGTACAGCAGGTCTAGGCATCACATCCAGGGCATTACTGTAGGAATACAGCAGGTCTATGCACCACATCCAGGGCATTACTGTAGGAATACAGCAGGTCTATGCACCACATCCAGGGCATTACTGTAGGAATACAGCAGGTCTATGCACCACATCCAGGGCATTACTGTAGCATTACAGCTGGTGTAGGGATCACACCCAGGGCATTACTGTACGAAAACAGCTGGAGTACGCACCACATCCAGGGCATTACTGTACGAATACAGCAGGTCTACGCACCACATCCAGGACATTACTGTAGGAATACAGCTGGACTACGCACCACATCCAGGACATTACTGTAGGAATACAGCACGTCTACGCACCACATCCAGGGCATTACTGTAGGAATACAGCAGGTCTACGCACCACATCCAGGGCATTACTGTAGGAATACAGCTTGTCTCACGCAGCACATCCAGGGCATTACTGTAGGAATACAGCAGGTCTACGCAGCACATCCAGGGCATTACTGTAGGAATACAGCTGGACTACGCACCACATCCAGGGCATTACTGTAAGAATACAGCAGGTGTACGCCCACATCCAGGACATTACTGTAGGAATACTGCTGGACTACGCACCACATCCAGGGCATTACTGTAAGAATACACCAGGTCTACGCACCACATCCAGGACATTACTGTAGGAATACAGCAGGTCTCACGCACCACATCCAGGGCATTACTGTAGGAATAAAGCAGGTCTAGGCATTACATGCAGAGCATTATTGTAAGAATACAGCAGGTCTACGCACCACATCCAGGGCATTACTGTAGGAATACAGCAGGTCTACGCAGCACATCCAGGGCATTACTGTAGGAATACAGCAGGTCTAGCATTACATGCAGGGCATTATTGTAAGAATACAGCAGGTCTACGCACCACATCCAGGGCATTACTGTAGGAATACAGCAGGTCTACGCATCACATCCAGGGCATTACTGTAGAAATACAGCAGGTCTACGCAGCACATCCAGGGCATTACTGTAGGAATACAGCAGGTCTACGCAGCACATCCAGGGCATTACTGTAGGAATACAGCACGTCCACGCACCACATCCAGGGCATTACTGTAGGGATACAGCTGATCTACGCACCACATCCAGGGCATTACTATAAGAAGACAGCAGGTCTACGCATCACATCCAGGGCATTACTGTAGGAATACAGCAGGTCCACGCACCACATCCAGGTCATTACTGTTGGAATACAGCTGGACTGCGCACCACATCCAGGGCATTACTGTAAGAATACAGCAGGTCTACGCATCACATCCAGGGCATTACTGTAGGAATACAGCAGGTCTACACAGCACATCCAGGGCATTAATGTACGAATACAGCAGGTCTACGCACCACATCCAGGACATTACTGTAGGAATACAGCAGGTCTACGCAGCACATCCAGGGCAGTACTGTAAGAATACAGCAGGTCTACGCACCACATCCAGGACATTACTGTAGGAATACAGCAGGTCTACGCAGCACATCCAGGGCAGTACTGTAAGAATACAGCAGGTCTACGCACCACATCCAGGACATTACTGTAGGAATACAGCAGGTCTATGCACCACATCCAGGGCATTACTGTAGGAATACAGCTTGTCTACGCATCACATCCAGGGCATTACTGTAAGAATACAGCAGGTCTACGCACCACATCCAGGGCATTATTGTAAGAATACAGCAGGTCAACGCATCACATCCAGGGCATTACTGTAGGAATACAGCAGGTCCACGCACCACATCCAGGGCATTACTGTAAGAATACAGAAGATTTACGCACCACATCCAGGGCATTACTGTAGGAATACAGCTGGACTACGCACCACATCCAGGGCATTACTGTAGGAATACAGCTGCTCTACGGACTACATCCAGGGCATTACTGTAGGAATACAGCAGGTCTAGGCATTACATCCAGGCGATTATTGTAAGAATACAGCAGGTCCATGCACCACATCCAGGGCATTACTGTAGGAATACAGCTGGTCTACGCACCACATCCAGGGCATTACTGTAAGAATACAGCAGGTCTACGCGGCACAATCCAGGGCATGAACTGTAGGAATCCAGCAGGTCTACGCACCACATCCAGGACATTACTGAAAGAATACAGCAGGTCTACGCCCACATCCAGGGCATTACTGTAGGAATACTGCTGGACTACGCACCACATCCAGGGCATTACTGTAAGAATACACCAGGTCTATGCACCACATCCAGGACATTACTGTAGGAATACAGCAGGTCTACGCACCACATCCAGGGCATTACTGTAGGAATACAGCAGGTCTACGCACCACATCCAGGACATTACTGTAGGAATACAGCACGTCTACGCAGCACATCCAGGGCATTATTGTAAGAATACAGCAGGTCTACGCATCACATCCAGGGCATTATTGTAAGAATACAGCAGGTCTACGCATCACATACAGGGCATTACTGTAGGAATACAGCAGGTCCACGCACCACATCCAGGGCATTACTGTAAGAATACAGAAGATTTACGCACCACATCCAGGGCATTACTGTAGGAATACAGCTGGACTACGCACCACATCCAGGGCATTACTGTAAGAATACAGCACATCTACGCATCACATCCAGGGCATTACTGTAGGAATACAGCTGCTCTACGGACTACATCCAGGGCATTACTGTAGGAATACAGCAGGTCTAGGCATCACATCCAGGGCATTACTGTAGGAATACAGCAGGTCTACGCACCACATCCAGGGCATTACTGTAGGAATACAGCAGGTCTAGGCATCACATCCAGGGCATTACTGAAGGAATACAGCACATCCATGTACCACATCCAGGGCATTACTGCAGGAATAGAGCACAGCTAGACATCCCATCCAGGGCATTACTGTAGGAATACAGCACATCCATGGACCACATCAAGGGCATTACTGTAGGAATACAGCAGGTCTAGACATCCCATCCAGGGCATTACTGTAGGAATAAAGCTGGTCTAAGCACCACATCCAGGGCATTACAGTAGGAATACAGCTGGTCTATGCACCACATCCAGGGCATTACTGTAGGAATACAGCAGGTGTACGCATCACATCCAGGGCATTACTGTAGGAATACAGCAGGTCTACGCATCACATCCAGGGCATTACTGTAAGAATACAGCAGGTCTACGCATCACATCCAGGGCATTACTGTAACAATACAGCAGGTCTACGCATCACATCCAGGGCATTACTGTAGGAATACAGCAGGTCCACGCACCACATCCAGGGCATTACTGTAAGAATACAGCTGGACTACGCAGCACATCCAGGGCATTACTGTAGGAATACAGCTGGACTACGCACCACATTCAGGGCATTACTGTAAGAATACAGCAGGTCTACACACCACATCCAGGGCATTACTGTAGGAATACAGCAGGTCTATGCAGCACATCCAGGGCATTACTGTAGGAATACAGCAGGTCAACGTAGCACATCCAGGGCATTACTGTAGGAATACAGCAGGTCTAAGCATCACATCCAGGGCATTACTGTAGGAATACAGCGGGTCTAAGCATCACATCCAGGGCATTACTGTAGGATTACAGCACGTCCACGAACCACATCCAGGGCATTACTGTAGGAATACAGCTGGTCTACGCAGCACATCCAGGGCATTACTGTAGGAATACAGCTGGTCTACGCAGCACATCCAGGGCATTACTGTAGGAATACAGCAGGTCTACGAACCACATCCAGGGCATTACTCTAGGAATACAGCTGGACTAGGGACCACATCCAGGGCATTACTGTAGGAATACAGCAGGTCTAGGCACCACATCCAGGGCATTACTGTAGGAATACAGCAGGTCTACGCACCACATCCAGGGCATTACTGTAGGAATACAGTGTGAGAAGTTGGCCTGGTATATGCTGTCCACTAGTTATAGTGGGCACCTTGCACCAGTCCAAACGACCTTTATTGATGATAGGTTTAAAGACAACCTTTATTGAAAGCTATCCTAGTGGTAGCTATGGAGAGCAGCCTTCAGGCTAAGTCTTGAAGGAGTGTTAAGCTGTTTGTTTTACCAGTCATAATCTCATGAATGACCAAATGAAAGGAGAACCACACCAGGTATATATATAAAATATATGTATTTATTACTAAACACTACCCAATAGTCTCTTTATGAGGCTAGAGGTCAAAGTACACAAGTTACAAGTCAAATAGCACTGTAAATTAGCACAATATACGATTAGCCCTAGGGGCGTACCAAAGCATATATTAAGAAAGTGGTTTAAGAACCACGACTTAACTAGACACAAGGCCTAGAGCCTGTAGAATCGCTGGGACCCCAAGGAACCACCCAAGGTAGTGACGCAGGGGACCCACGGGGGCCGTGTGCAGTGTGTGAACACAGCCGTGAGCTCCGTTAAAGTCTATGGGAAAGTCGCGGTTAGAGTTTTAAAGATTAAGGACACTTAGAAATGGACTAGGACCAAACCCTCTTGGACTTAGACAGTTCTAGGGTCAACACCCACGGGAGCACTGGAGTACTCGAGTTACCTCACCCAGGGAAGCCGGGTGCATAGGTGTCAAATGGTGTCGGGTCGCGTCTGTCGATTTCAATGGCAGCCTGCAAAGAAGTGCTGCTGCCGGGAAGATGCGAAGTGTCCGAAGAGATCCAAGCCTGGATCGGAGATGAGAAGAACCTGAAAGCAGAGGGGACAGAGTCTGGGTCACTTGCCAGTGACCAGGGGCACGATAGTCGAATGCCCACCGATGTCGGGTGTTTCAGGTGAAAGAAGTGAAGCTTGACTCTTCAGCCACGAGGCCCAGGAGGCGTCGACGATGACCAGGAGCTGGATTCGAGCTGTCCCACGAAGGATGTCGAGTGCTGCAGCATTGGTGTCCGGATTGAACACAACAAGCCTTGGCAACAGCAACCCATGCAGAAAGGAGAAAGATGCTTCTGGGCAGACCAGCAAGATCTGAGGGACTCACCAGGCGGTGGGGAGTCAGGGCACGTCTGGAGCAACCAGGGAAGACCAAGGAAAATCAGAGTTACCTTCACAGGGACCCACCAGTTGACGGACCAGGGATCGCGAAGGAGCCCCAAGCGGAAATGCAGGAAGAAGGCCCACGGAACACTCGTGGAGTGTAGGCTCACAATCTTCTGTGCAAATGGTGCTCGGGCCCTGGGCTACAAGTAACCCAAAGCAGGACTTCAAGAGACATCGAGAAGTCGGTGCACTAGCAAATGTGCACGGTGTCCAGGAGTTCCGGTTCCACGTCACTCGTGAGGGCTGCGGGTCTCAGCTTTGCTGGGGACTCGGGTCGGCCTCTGAGAAGTCTGGAAATCCTCTTCCTGGGCTGCAATTACTCGGAGTCCGGTGGGAGCTTCGGAGATGCAGACCGGCAAATGCTTCGTTGGTGCCTGCCAAGCAGGGGAGTCACTCCTTGACCCCAAGGGAGATTTCTTCAGTCCTCTAGTCTTGAGTAGAGCGTCGAAGTTCCAGGATTCAGTTGCAGAGTTTCGTCCAGGGTAATCTAAAGTCCTAAGGACTGGGGTCCCATACTTATACTAAGTTAGGGGGTTGGACATACTCTGGGGACCCACCTATGGGTCAGGGAAGAGGGGTGGTTACACCCATTCCCTTTGTCCAGTTTCCTCACAGAGCAGGGGCTGGAAGCCCTGAACCGGTTTGAACTGGGGCATGCACAGGGACACCAAATGTGCCCCCAGTGCTGGACTTCAAAGCACTCTGAGAGTGCACCCACCCAGCCCCAATACACATCAGCCTGTCTGGGAGGTGGTTACACCTCCCTGCAACAGGAAACCTATTGTCCAGGCCTCCCTGCCGGAGTTTCGGTCAGCAGCAGGAGGCCAGACTCGTGTCTGTGGCTGCAGCATCCATTTTGTGATGCCAGGGCTCTGTAAAGTTAATACCGGGTATGCCGGTGTGTACATGTCTCTCCCTCTAGAAGGGTGGAATGCTACCCCCGCCGCCAGAACTGGTGGGGAGGTAGTATTCCAAGATGTTTGACACCAAACACGACATGTTTCCGTGCAGCCATCCCAAAGTTAGCATTTAACGCGAGGTTATAATGCACTTAAGAGTATATGGTCAGGCTGCACTATAAACAGCATCAGAGAAGGGTCTCCGAACGCTGCAGAGGGGTTCTGCTCATGCAGGGGCACCCTCTCACATAAGAACCAAGCACTCTGCCTTCAGGATTGATAAGGCCTGCCATAGGAGTGACTTATAGGTTTATATGTGTGTATATATGTAGTGATATAGGTAACCTATATCACAGTAAGGGGTGCATGCACCACCTTACCCAGGCTGCAGTAGCAGACCTGTGGTGTCATTTTGGCGGGCCTTCCAGGTGTGGCACAATACATGCTTCAGCCCCTGGCAGGCCTCTGGGGTACCTATGCCCTGGGTACATAGTATACCATATACTAGGGACTTATAAGGGCACTCCAGATTCCAATCAGGGATGTACCTAAGGTACATGGAAACCATTTTAGAGAGGAAGCAGCTAGGCTGGGGTTCTGATTAGCAGGGCCCCAGCCAGACTAAAGTCGAAAAACAGTGAAGCATCAGCAAAAAGTGGGGGTACCCATGTGAAGCAGATCCTACTCTCCTACACAACCCCCCAAATGCAGGGACATTAAACTAACCTTGTCCAGTTGAGTCTTCATGTTCTAAGTGGAAGTACCTAGAGAGTCCATCTGCATTGGGATGGTTACTCCCAGGTCTATGTTCCACTGTAAAGTCCATCCCCTGTAGGGAAATGGACCACCTAAGCAGTCTGTAGAATGGGAGCAGTGCACATGGCCTGCTTCAGGTCATCAAATGCCTTTTGACAGCTAACTGTCCACTGAACCTTTTTGGGCATTTTCTTGGAAGTTAAGTCATTCAGGGGTGTTACTATTGATCCATACCCCTTGACAAATCTCCTATAGTACCCAGTCAGGCCTAAAAAGGCTCTCACCTGAGTCTGGGTAGTTGGAGCAGTCCAGTCCATGATGGTCTGGATCTTGCTCTGCAATGGTTGAACCTGGCCTCCACCCGCAAGGTGGCCCACGTACACAACCTGACTCTGCCCTATCTGGCACTTGGTGGCCTTGATAGTGAGGCCTGCCTTTTGCAGGGCCCCCAAAACATTTCTGAGGTGGACCAGGTGATCCTCCCAGGTGGAGCTAAAGACAGCAATATCATTTAGATATGCTGCACTATAGGCCTCCAGACCTGTAAGGACTGTATTCACCAACCTCTGAAAAGTGGCAGGTGCATTCTTCAAACCAAAGGGCATTACCACAAATTGATAATGCCCACTAGGGGTTGAGAATGCTGTTTTTGGCTTTGCATCATCAGCTAGCCTGATCTGCCAGTAGCCAGCTGTTAGGTCAAATGTGCTTAGATACTTGGCTGAGGCCAAAGTGTCTATTAGCTCATCTGCCCTGGGTATTGGATGGGCATCAGTCCTAGTGACTGCATTGAGACCCCTGTAGTCCACACAAAACCTCATCTCTCTTTTCCCACCACTGGTGTGCGGTTTTGGCACAAGGACCACTGGGCTAGCCCAAGGGCTATCTGAGGGTTCAATAACTCCCAAATCCAACATCTTCTGGACTTCTGTCCTGATACAGTCCCTGACATGGTCAGGTTGCCTATAAATCTTATTTTTAATAGGCAGACTGTCCCCAGTGTCCACTTCATGAGTGCACCAGGTAGTCTGACTTGGTGTCAGAGAGAACATATGCCTGAACTGATTGAGCACCTGTCTGCAATCAGTTTGCTGCTGGGCAGTGAGGCTGCATGCCAAGGCTACACCATCCACTGATCCATCATCAGGGTTCTGTGAGAGCAGGTCAGGGAGTGGGTCACTCTCTTCCTCCTGTCCCTCATCAGTAGCCATGAGCAAGCCCATGTCTGCCCTGTCCACATATGGTTTCAATCTGTTGACATGGAGAACCCTGTGGGGACTCCTGGGTGTTCCTAGGTCTACTAAATAGGTAACCTCACCCTTCTGTTCAACAATGGTATGGGGTCCACTCCATTTGTCTTGGAGAGCTGCTGGGGCCACTGGCTCCAACACCCACACCTTCTGCCCTGGCTGGTAAACAGTCAGTACAGCCTTTTGGTCATGCCAGGCTTTTTGGAGTTCCTGGCTAGCCTCAAGGTTTTTAGTTGCCTTTTCATGTACTCAGCCATCCTGGAGCGGAGACCAAGTACATAGTCCACTATGTACTGCTTTGGGGGCTTGAGAGGTAACTCCCATCCTTCCTTCACCAGGCACAATGGACCCCTGACAGGGTGACCAAACAAAAGTTCAAAAGGGATGTATCCAACCCCCTTTTGAGGCACCTCCCTGTATGCAAATAAAAGGCAGGGCAAGAGTATGTCCCATCTTCGCCTTAGCTTCTCTGGGAGCCCTTTAATCATGCCCTTCAAGGTTTTGTTGAACCTCTCAACTAAACCATTGCATTGTGGGTGATAGGGTGTGGTGAACTTGTAAGTCACTCCACACTCCTTCCACATTGCCTTCAAGTATCCAGACATAAAGTTTGCCCCCTGTCTGATACAACCTCCTTAGGGAAGCCCACTCTTGAGAAAATTCCCAGGAGGGCTCTTGCCACTACAGGTGCTGTAGTGGTCCTAAGAGGAATAGCCTCTGGGTACCTGGTGGCATGGTCCACCACCACCAGGATAAACCTGTGCCCAGATGCTGTTTGGGGATCCATGGGACCAAAAATGTCAATCCCCACCCTTTCAAAGGGAACCCCCACCACAGGTAGTGGTATCAGGGGGCCTTTGTAGTGCCACCTGCCTTGCCACTGGCCTGGCAGGTTACACAGGAGCGACAAAACTCCTTGGTGTCTTCAGACATGTGGGGCCAGTGAAAGTGAGGGATAATTCTGTCCCAAGTCTTGTTCTGGCCCAGGTGACCTGCTAAAGGAATGTCATGGGCTAGGGTCAATAGGAAGCCCCTGAACTTCAGAGGTATAACCAATCTCCTGGTGGCACCAGGCTTGGGGTCTCTACACTCTGAGTACAAGAGTCCATCATCCCTATACACTTTATGGGGACCACTAGCATTCCCAGCAGCCTCAGCAGCAGCTTGCTGTCTGAGGGGTTCAAGAGAGCGGCAGCTCTGCTGCTCCTGGCTCAGATCTGCCCTGCAAGGGCCCCCTGTCCCCAAGAACTCAACCTGATCAGGCTCAAGCTCCTCTGGGACAGTTCCTTCCTCAGGACTGGGATCTTCTCCCTGAAGAGACTGATCTTCCTTCTGAGCCAAGGGGGAAGGCACTGCCTTTACCCTACTACTCCTCCTCTTGGATGGCACTTGGTCCATTGTTCCAGGATCCAAGGCCTGTTCAGTGTTAGGCATTTTGCTCTGTGACCTGGTCACAGCAAACACATCTGCAGGGATGCCCAGCATTTTTGCATGGGTCCTGAGCTCCACTTCTGCCCAAGCTGAAGTTTCTAGATCATTGCCAAGCAAGCATTCAACTGGTAGGTCTGCACTTACCACAACCTTCTTAAGGCCAGTTACCCCTCCCCAGGAGAAGTTAACAACTGCCAGAGTATGGTCTGTTCTGACATTGCTAGCATTGGTCACTTGGTACATTTCACCAAGTATAATCTGCCCAGGATCCACAAGATCTTGTGTCACCATGGTGACACTTACCCCTGTGTCCCTAAATGCCAAAGCCTCTTTTCCATTTATTAATGGCTGTTGCCTGTACTTGCCCAGATTACTGGGACTCACAGAGGAGGTCACATCCATGCCTCCATCACAGACTAGGACAGCCTGAGTGAGTTCTCTGACTAGGCCAGAGCTCATCTCCTTACCCAGGGTCAACCCTACTAAACCCTTGGCTTGTGTATTCCCACCACCAATTGTAACTGCACTAGGGGGAACAGGTGCTTTAGGGGCATTGGTGGGGGCTGGAACAGAGTCTTTGGACTTGGTGCAATCACTGGTCCAGTGTGTCTTTTGCTTACAGACTTTGCACCATGGTTTCTTTTGGCCTTTCCCTTTGTTAGACTGTGAATCCCCACTTGAAGAAGATTTTTGGGGGCCTTGTGAAGACTTCTGGTCTTTACCCTTCTCCCCACCCTTGTCAGAGTTCTTAGAATCTTGCTTCTTTGGGTCACCACCTTGGTTCTGTACCTTCTGCCTCACCCTGGTTCTGACCCATTTGTCTGCCTTCTTTCCCAATTCTTGGGGAGAGGTCAGATCAGAGTCCACCAGGTACTGATGCAACAGCTGATTTTGACAGTTATTAAGAATCTGCTTCCTCATGATAAGATTGTATAATCCGTTGAAGTCACATACCTTACTGCCCACTAACCAACCTTCCAGAGCCTTAGCAGACCAATCAACAAAGTCCACCCAGTCTTGATTCTGTGCCTTTTGGGTATCTCTGAACTTTAACCTGCATTGTTCAGTTGTTAGGCCAAACCCATCAATTAATGTACTTTTTAAGACTGGATAATTATCAGCATCCTCTTCTCTAACAGAGAGGAGCTTGTCTCTACCTTTGTCTGCAAAGAAGAGCCACAAGATTGCTGCCCACTGCTCCTGAGGGACCCTCTGTACTTTACAGGCCCTCTCCAGGGCAGTAATCCATTTGTGGATGTCATCCCCACTCTGGTAGGGAGGGACAATCTTGCTCAGGTTTCTATGGTCATAAGACCTTTCCCTACCACTAGGGAAGTTGCTGCCAACATGGGACTCTAGTCCCAACTTTTTTCTTTGCCTTTCAAGCTCTAGGGACTCCCTGTCTATAGGCAACTGCTCTCTTCTGAGTCTCAACTGAGCTTCTCCATACTTGAGCAGTCTCTCTTTACTCTCACTGGAGGATTCCCTCCTATGAGAGGAAACAGAGGTCCCTACTGAGGTGTCAGAATGGTTAGACTACTGAGAAGGAGATCTGGACCTTCTAGGCACACTCACAACTCTTCCTGGTGGGACAAAGGTGAGGTCATTCTGATCCTCCTCTTCCTCCACAGGAATAGCTGGGTTTTCCAGGTCAAGGTCATTGTCACCTTCCTGGCCAGTTTCAGAGGGGGTCCTGGGTGATTTCACCCCTGGCCCCTTCCTCATCTTCTGCCCCACCCTCTCTGCCTACCCCTTCAGGCCCAAAGGGTCTTCTGAGATCATCCAGCAGCAGCATCTCCATGAGACGTTTGGTGTTGGCACTTTTGCCTGTCTTCAGCTTCCTAATCTTGCACAACTCTCTCAATTCCATGAATGGGAGGTTGTCATATTTGGAGGGTAGAAGCCCACTGGCTTCTGGCAGGGACCTACTGGTTCCTGGCCCTGAAGACATTACTAGTGAGGTGTGGTGTATGCACTACCTACTCTAGTGTGGCCTACTAAACTCTCTTGAGTTGTAGAAAGGGTGTGCTAGCCCTTAACACACAACTCTAAGTTCAGTAGAACTTACTGTATACTAAGCTTGTATTTATATGTACCTAAGGTACCTTTAGTGGTTTTCAGTTGATCAATTCAATTGAGATTATCTGGTAAAACAATAGCAAGCTGGAATCCCACACGCTGCACACCAATGTGAGAAGTTGGCCTGGTATATGCTGTCCACTAATTATAGTGGGCACCTTGCACCAGTCCAAACAACCCCTTATTGGAGATAGGTTAAAGACAACCTTTATTGAAAGCTATCCTAGTGGTAGCTATGGAGAGCAGCCTTCAGGCTAAGTCTTAAAGGAATGTAAAGCAGCTTGTTTTACCAGTCTATAATCTCTTGAGTGACCAAATGAAAGAGGACCACACCAGGTATATATATAAAATATATGTATTTAGTCTTAAACACACCCCTCTAGTCTCTTTATGAGGCTAGAGTTCGAAGTACATAAGTTACAAGTCAGTTATCAACAGTAATAGCACAAATACACGTTTGAGCCCTAGGGGCGTACCAAACCATATACTAAAATAGTGGTATAAGAACCACGACTGAGCTAGACAAAAGGCCTAGAGCCTGTAGAAGTGCTTGGACCACAAGGAACCACCCAAGGTAGTGACACAGGGGACCCACGGGGACGCGTGCAGTGTGAGAACACAGCCGCGAATCGCCGTTAACTTCTATGGGGAAAGTCGCGGTTGGAATTTTAAAAGGAAAGGACACTTAGAGGAGGACTTGGAGCAAATCCCTTTAGAACTAGGCAGTTCTAGAGTCAATACCCACGGGAGCACCGGAGTACTCGAGTTACCTCACCCAGGGAAGCCGGGTGCATAGGTGTCTTTTGTCGTCGGGTTTCGTCGTCGTTTGCAATGGCGATCTGCTGCAGCAGGCTGCTGGCGACCAAGTCGAAAGTGTCCGGGTGGATCCAAGAGTGGATCGAAGATCTGAAGAACCTGAAAGCAGAGGGGACAGAGTCTGGGTCACTAGCCAGTGACCAGGAAGGCGATGAGCAGATGCCCACCGATGTCGGGTGCTTCAGGTAGGTTGACAGTCGTCTTGACTCTTCAGCCACGAGGTCCAGGAGGCGTCGACGACGACCATGAGCTGGATTCGAGCTGTCCCATGACGTCTGTCGATTGCTGCGGTGTCGGCGACCGGATTGGACCCAACAAGCCTTGGCAACGGCAAGTCACGTGGAAACAAAGAAAGGACGTTGATGCAGACCAGCAAGGTCTGGGGGACTCACCCAGCAAGGGTAAGTCAGGGCACGTCTGGAGCAACCAGGAAAGCCCAAGCAGAAGAAGAGTTGCCTTCGGGAGGGCCCACTAGCCAACGGACTAGCGACCGCGAAGGAGCCTCGAGTGGACGCACTTGGAGCTGGCTCACAGGACACTCGTGGAGTGGAGGCCAGTGATCTTCGGAGCAGTCGGTGCTGGAGGCGGGGACTACTCGGAGCCCAAAGCACAACTTCGTGGGAGACCAGGAAGAGGATGCACTTGCAAAAGTTCTCGGTGTCCAGGGGTCACGGTTCCACGTTACCCACGACAGCTACGGGCCTCAGCTTCGCTGGGGACTCAGGGCAGCCTCGGGGAAGTCTGGAAATCCACCTCTGGTTTTGCAAAGACTTCGGCGTCCGGCGGGAGCTTCAGCGATGCAGACTGGACAATTGCTTCTTAGGTGCCTGCCAAGCAGGGGAGTCACTCCTTGACCCCAAGGGAGATTCTTCAGTCCTCTAATCTTGAAGTAGAGCGTCGAAGGTCCAGGATTCAGTTTCAGAGTTTCGTCCAGGGTAATCTAAAGTCCTAAGGACTGGGGTCCCATACTTATACTAAGTTAGGGGGTTGGACATACTCTGGGTACCCACCTATGGGAGGGTCAGGGAAGAGGGGTGGTTACACCCATTCCCTTTGTCCAGTTTCGCGCCAGAGCAGGGGCTGGAAGCCCCTGAACCAGTTTGAACTGGGGTATGCACAGGGACACCAAATGTGCCCCCAGTGCTGGACTTCAAAGCACTCTGAGAGTGCACCCATCCAGCCCCAATACACATCAGCCTGTCTGGGAGGTGGTTACACCTCCCTGCAACAGGAAACCTATTGTCCAGGCCTCCCCTGCCGGAGTTTCGGTCAGCAGCAGGAGGCCAGACTCGTGTCTGTGGCTTCAGCATCCATTTTGTGCTGCCAGGGCTCTGTAAAGTTAATACCGGGTATGCCGGTGTGTACATGTCTCTCCCTCTAGAAGGGTGGAATGCTACCCCCGCCGCCAGAACTGGCGGGGGGGGTAGTATTCCAAGATGTTTGACACCAAACACGACATGTTTCCGTGCAGCCATCCCAAAGTTAGCATTTAATGCGAGGTTATAATGCACTTAAGAGTATATGGTCAGGCTGCACTACAAACAGCATCAGAGAAGGGTCTCCGAACGCTGCAGAGGGGCTCTGCTCATGCAGGGGCACCCTCTCACATAAGAACCAAGCACTCTGCCTTCAGGATTGATAAGGCCTGCCATAGGAGTGACTTATAGGTTTATATGTGTGTATATATGTAGTGATATAGGTAACCTATATCACAGTAAGGGGTGCATGCACCACCTTACCCAGACTGCAGTAGCAGACCTGTGGTGTCATTTTGGAGGGCCTTCCAGGGGTGGCACAATACATGCTTCAGCCCCTGGCAGGCCTCTGGGGTACCTATGCCCTGGGTACATAGTATACCATATACTAGGGTCTTATAAGGGCACTCCAGATTCCAATCAGGGATGTACCTAAGGTACATGGAAACCATTTTAGAGAGGAAGCAGCTAGGCTGGGGTTCTGATTAGCAGGGCCCCAGCCAGACTAAAGTCGAAAAACAGTGAAGCATCAGCAAAAAGGGGGGGTACCCATGTGAAGCAGATCCTACTCTCCTACAATTACTGTAAGAATACAGCAGGTCTACACATCACATCCAGGGCATTACTGTAGGAATACAGCAGGTCTAGGCACCACATCCAGAGCATTACTGTTGGAATACAGCAGGTCTACGTATCACATCCAGGGCATTACTGTAAGAATACAGCACGTCCACGCACCACATCCAGGGCATTACTGTAGGAATGCCGCAGGTCTACGTATCACATCCAGGGCATTACTGTAAGAATACAGCAGGTCTACGCATCACATCCAGGGAATTACTGTAGGAATACAGCTGGACTACGCACCACATCCAGGGCATTACTGTAAGAATACAGCATGTCTACGCACCACATCCAGGGCAATACTGTAGGAATACAGCAGGTCTACGCACCACATCCAGGGCATTACTGTAGGAATACAGCTGGACTAGGGACCACATCCAGGGCATTACTGTTAGAATACAGCAGGTCTACGCATCACATCCAGGGCATTACTCTAGGAATACAGCTGGACTAGGGACCACATCCAGGGCATTACTGTTAGAATACAGCAGGTCTACGCATCACATCCAGGGCATTACTCTAGGAATACAGCTGGACTAGGGACCACATCCAGGGCATTACTGTTAGAATACAGCAGGTCTACGTATCACATCCAGGGCATTACTCTAGGAATACAGCTGGACTAGGGACCACATCCAGGGCATTACTGTTAGAATACAGCAGGTCTACGCATCACATCCAGGGCATTACTGTAGGAATACAGCTGGTCTACGCATCACATCCAGGGCATTACTCTAGGAATACAGCAGGTCCACACACCACATCCAGGGCATTACTGTAGGAATACAGCAGGTCTACGCATCACATCCAGAGCATTACTGTAAGAATACAGCAGGTCTACGCATCACATCCAGGGCATTACTGTAGGAAGACAGCAGGTCTACGCGGCATATCCAGGGCATTACTGTAGGAATACAGCTGGTCTACGCACCACATCCAGGGCATTACTGTAGAAATACAGCAGAGCTAGACATCACATAGAGGGCATTACTCTAGGAATACAGCAGGTCTACTCACCACATCCAGGGCATTACTGTAGAAATACAGCAGAGCTAGACATCACATACAGGGCATTACTGTAGGATTACAGCAGGTCTACGCAGCACATCCAGGGCATTACTGTAAGAATACAGCACAGCTAGACATCACATACAGGGCATTACTGTAGGATTACAGCAGGTCTACGCAGCACATCCAGGACATTACTGTAAGAATACAGCAGGTCTACGTATCACATCCAGGGCATTATTGTAAGAATACAGCAGGTCTACGCAGCACATCCAGGACATTACTGTAAGAATACAGCAGGTCTACGTATCACATCCAGGGCATTACTGTAGGAATACAGCACGTCCATGTACCACATCCAGGGCATTACTGTTGGAATACAGCACATCCATGTACCACATCCAGGGCATTACTGTTGGAATACAGCAGGTCTAGGCATCACATCCAGGGCATTACTGTAGGAATACAGCAGGTCTACGCACCACATCCAGGGCATTACTGTAAGAATACAGCAGGTCTAGACATCACATCCAGGGCATTACTGTAGGAATACAGCACGTCTACGCAGCACATCCAGAGCATTACTGTTGGAATACAGCAGGTCTAGACATCACATCCAGGGCATTACTGTAGGAATACTGCACGTCTAGGCACCACATCCAGAGCATTACTGTTGGAATACAGCAGGTCTACGCAGCACATCCAGGGAATTACTGTAGGAATACAGCACAGCTAGACATCACATCCAGCGCATTACTGTTGGAATACAGCTGGTCCACGCACCACATCCAGGGCATTACTGTAGGAATACAGCAGGTCTACGCACCACACCCAGGGCATTACTGTAGTACAGCAGGTCTACGCACCACATCCAGGGCATTACTGTAGGAATACAGCACGTCTACGCACCACATCCAGGGCATTACTGTAGGAATACAGCAGGTCTAGGCACCACATCCAGGGTATTACTGTAGGAATTCAGCACGTCTAGGCACCACTGTAGGAATACAGCTGGACTACGCACCACATCCAGGGCATTACTGTAAGAATACAGCTGGACTATGCAGCACATCCAGGGCATTACTGTAGGAATACAGAAGGTCTACGCACCACATCCAGGGCATTACTGTAGGAATACAGAAGGTCTACGCATCACATCCAGGGCATTACTGTAAGAATACAGCAGGTCTACGCATCACATCCAGGGCATTAATGTAAGAATACAGCAGGTCTACGCATCACATCCATGGCATTACTCTAGGAATACAGCAGGTCCATGCACCACATCCAGGGCATTACTGTAGGAATACAGCCGGTCTACGCACCACATCCAGGGCATTACTGTAGGAATACAGCAGGTCCACGCACCACATCCAGGGCATTACTGTAGGAATACAGCAGGTCTACGCATCACATCCAGGGCATTACTCTAGGAATACAGCAGGTCTACGCATCACATCCAGGGCATTACTCTAGGAATACAGCAGGTCCACGCACCACATCCAGGGCATTACTGTTAGAATACAGCAGGTCTACGCACCACATCCAGGGCATTACCGTAGGAATACAGCTGGTCTACGCACCACATCCAGGGCATTACTGTAAGAATACAGCAGGTCTACGCATCACATCCAGGACATTACTGTAAGAATACAGCAGGTCTACGCATCACATCCAGGGCATTACTGTAAGAATACAGCAGGTCAACGCATTACATCCAGGGCATTACTCTAGGAATACAGCAGGTCCACGCACTACATCCAGGGCATTACTGTAGGAATACAGCAGGTCTAGGCATCACATCCAGGGCATTACTCTAGGAATACAGCAGGTCCACGCACCACATCCAGGGCATTACTGTAGGAATACAGCAGGCCTACGCATCACATCCAGGGCATTACTGTAAGAATACAGCAGGCCTACGCATCACATCCAGGGCATTACTGTAGGAATACAGCAGGTCTACGCATCACATCCAGGGCATTAATGTAAGAATACAGCAGGTCTACGCATCACATCCAGGGCATTACTGTAGGAATACAGCAGGTCTACGCGGCACATCCAGGGCATTAATGTAGAAATACAGCACAGCTAGACATCACATTCAGGGCATTACTGTAGGAATACAGCTGGTCTACGCACCACATCCAGGGCATTACTCTAGGAATACAGCAGGTCTACGCACCACATCCAGGGCATTAATGTAGAAATACAGCACAGCTAGACATCACATACAGGGCATTACTGTAGGATTACAGCAGGTCTACGCATCACATCCAGGGCATTACTGTAAGAATACAGCACAGCTAGACATCACATAGAGGGCATTACTGTAGGATTACAGCAGGTCTACGCAGCACATCCAGGGCATTACTGTGGGAATACAGCAGGTCTACGTATCACATCCAGGGCATTACTGTAGGAATACAGCATGTCCATGTACCACATCCAGGGCATTACTGTTGGAATACAGCACATCCATGTACCACATCCAGGGCATTACTGTTGGAATTCAGCATGTCTAGACATCACATTCAGGGCATTACTGTAGGAATACTGCACGTCTAGGCACCACATCCAGAGCATTACTGTTGGAATACAGCAGGTCTAGGCAGCACATCCAGGGCATTACTGTTGGAATACAGCAGGTCTAGGCATTACATCCAGGGCATTACTGTAGGAATACAGCAGGTCTAGGCAGCACATCCAGGGCATTACTGTAGGAATACAGCAGGTCTAGACATCACATCCAGGGCATTACTGTAGGAATACAGCAGGTCTAGGCATCACATCCAGGGCATTACTGTAGGAATACAGCAGGTCTAGGCATTACATCCAGGGCATTACTGTTGGAATACAGCAGGTCTACGCACCACATCCAGGGCATTACTGTAGGAATACAGCACGTCTAGGCACCACATCCAGAGCATTACTGTTGGAATACAGCAGGTCTACGCACCACATCCAGGGCATTACTGTAGGAATACAGCACATCCACGTACCACATCTATAGCGTTACTGTAGGAATACAGCTGGTCTATGCACCACATCCAGGGCATTACTGTGGGAAAACAGCACATCCATGCACCACATCCAGGGCATTACTGTTGGAATACAGCACATCCACGTACGACATTCAGGGCATTACTGTAGGAATACAGCAGTTCTAGGCATCACATCCAGGGCATTACTGTAGGAATACAGCAGGTCTAGGCATCACATCCAGGGCATTACTGTAGGAATACAGCAGGTCTACGCACCACATCCAGGGCATTACTGTAAGAATACAGCTGGACTACGCACCACATCCAGGGCATTACTGTAGGAATACAGCAGGTCTACGCACCACATCCAGGGCATTACTGTAGGAATACAGCACGTCTACGCACTACATCCAGGGCATTACTGTAGGAATACAGCAGGTCTAGGCACCACATCCAGGGCATTACTGTAGGAATACAGCTGGACTACGCAGCACATCCAGGGCATTACTGTAGGAATACAGCAGGTCTATGCACCACATCCAGGGCATTACTGTAAGAATACAGCTGGACTACGCAGCACATCCAGGGCATTACTGTAGGAATACAGCACATCCATGTACCACATCCAGGGCATTACTGTAGGAATACAGCACAGCTAGACATCCCATCCAGGGCATTACTGTAGAAATACAGCTGGTCTAGGCATCACATCCAGGGTATTACTGTAGGAATACAGCACATCCATGTACCACATCCAGGGCATTACTGTATGAATACAGCACATCCACGAACCACGTACCACATACAGACCTGTACTATAGGAATACTGCTCCATAGGTTATGAAATCCAAACATGTGCTATAGTAATACTGCTTCATAGGGTATGAAATCCAAACATGTGCTAGGGAAATACTGCACCATAGGGTATGAAATCCAAACGTGTACTATAGGAATACTGCACCATAGGGTATGAAATCCAAACATGTGCTATGGGAATACTGCACCACAGGGTATGAAATCCAAACATTTACTATGGGAATACTGCACTATCCAAACATGTACTATTGGAATGCTGCACCATAGAGTATAAAATCCAAACATGTACTATGGGAATACTGCACCATAGGATATGAAATCCAAACATGTACAATGGGAATACTGCACCATTGGGTATGAAATCGAAACATGTACTATCAGAATACTGCACCATATGGTATACATTCCTAACATGTACTATAGGAATACTGCACCATAGGGTATGAAACCCAAACATGTACTATAGGAATACTGCACCACAGGGTACGAAATCCACACATGTGCTATAGGAATACTGCACCATAGGGTATGAAATCCAAACATGTACTATAGGAATACTGCACCATAGGGTACCAAAACCAGCCTGTGGTAGAGGAAAACTATACAATTGGGTAGCAAATCAGACTTATCTTGTACTATAAAAAGACTTCACAGTAGGGGACCAAATTCTGACCTGTTCTATTGGAATGCTGCAGAACAAGGTACCAAATCTATACCTGTACTATAGGAATACACCACAATATGATACAAAATGTAGACTATACAACAGTAATACAACAAAACACGGTACCAAATTCAGACCTGTACATCAGGAATACAGCGTAAGAAGGTACCAAATCCAGACATTTAATATGCAAATACAGAACAATAGGGTACCAAATCCAGAGTGCCAATCTGAGACCTTTACTACAGCAATACAGCACTAAAGAGTACCAACTCCAGACCTGCACCATAGGAATGTACACAACAGAGTGCCATACAGCACTAAAGAGTACCAAATCCAGACCTGTACTATAGGAATACAGCACTAAAGAGTACCAAATCCAGACCTGCACCATAGGAATGTACACAACAGAGTGCCAATCTGAGACCTTTACTACAGCAATACAGCACTAAAGAGTACCAAATCCAGACCTGTACTATAGGAATACAGCACTAGAGAGTACCAACTCCAGACCTGCACCATAGGAATGCACACAACAGAGTGCCAAACAGAGATCTTTACTACAGGAATACAGCACTAATTGGAACCAAATCCAACTGTACTACAGGAATACAAGATAAAAGCAGAGACTCTAGAGCGTTACTACAGTAATATAGAGCAACAAGGTAATAAAAGCATTGCTCTTTAGAAACTCTACATGAATAGGAACCAAGTGCAGAACACTACGTAGAAATACATCTTATTTTGAATAGTCAAAGTTGTTTTTTTTCTGGAAAAATAAGAGAAAAGGCCTAAGAAACGTCAGAAGGGGTTTTCACTAATTTCGCTCGTGGGAAAATGACAAACTTAATTTTCAAGGTTTAATAATTGTTTTATAATGTCAAATTACAATTGTGTCTACTTTTCTGCAGGTCTCTACGTAAAAAAAATCTCGTGAACTTATCAAGGATTTTCCTCTTTTTCAGGCAAATCCTTATTTTGCCTCCATTGGATGTAAGGGGGGTAATGGAGGTGAGGAATGACAAGAATGTGAGAAGTTGGCCTGGTATATGCTGTCCACTAGTTATAGTGGGCACCTTGCAGCAGTCCAAACAACCCCTTATTGATGATAGGTTAAAGACAACCTTATTTGAAAGCTATCCTAGTGGTAGCTATGGAGAGCAGTCTTCAGGTTAAGTCTTGAAGGAGTGTAAAGCAGTTTGTTTTACCAGTCTATAATCTCTTGAATGGCTAAATGAAAGGAGACCTCACCAGGTATATATATAAAATATATGTATTTATTTCTAAACACACCCTACTAGTCTCTTTATGAGGCTAGAGGTCAAAGCACATATGTTACACTTCAAATATCACAGTAAATTAGCACAATATACGATAGGCCCTAGGGGCGAACCAAACCATATATTAAGAAAGTGGTATAAGAACCACGACTTGACTAGACACAAGGCCTAGAGCCTGTAGAATCGCTGGGACCCCAAGGAACCACCGAAGGTAGTGACACAGGGGGCCCACGGGGGACGTGTGCAGTGTTTGAACACAGCCGCGAGCTCCGTTAGCTTCTATGGGGAAAGTCGCGGTTAGGGTTTTAAAGTTTAGGGACACTTAGGAGTGGACTAGTAACGAACCCTTTTGGACTTAGATGGTTCTAGGGCCAACACCCACGGGAGCACCGGAGTACTCGTGTTACCTCACCCAGGGAAGCCGGGTGCATAGGTGTCAAATGGTGTCGGGTCGCGTCGTCGTTTTCAATGGCAGCTTGCTGAAAAGTGCTGCTGCCGGGAAGATGAGAAGTGTCCGAAGAGATCCAAGCCTGGATCGAAGATGTGAAGAACCTGAAAGCAGAGGGGACAGAGTCTGGGTCACTAGCCAGTGAGCAGGGGCACGATAGTCGAATGCCCACCGATGTTGGGTGTTTCAGGTGCAAAGAGGTGAAGCTTGACTCTTCAGCCACGAGGACCAGGAGGCGTCGACGATGACCAGGAGCTGGATTCGAGCTGTCCCACAAAAGATGTCGAGTGCTGCAGTGTCGGTGCCCGGATTGGACACAACAAGCCTTGGCAACAGCAACCCACGCAGGAAGAGGAAAGATGCTTTGGTGCGGACCAGCAAGGTCCTGGGGACTCCCCAAGCGATGGAGAGTCAGGGCACGTCTGGAGCAACCAGGAAAGCCCAATTAAAGTAAAGTTACCCTTCTCAGGGACCCACAAGTTGATGGACAAGGGATCGCAAAGGGACCTCGAGAGGAATCACAAAATGGCGGCCCACGGGTCACTCAGAGTGGGTAGGCCAGCAATCTTCGGTGGATTCACTGCTCGGGGTCAGGGCTACAAGAAACCCAAAGCACAGCCTCAAGAATCGACGAGAAGCATATGCACTTGCAAATGTGCACGGTGTCCAGGGGTTCCAGTTCCACGGTACCCACGAGGGCTACGGGTCTCAGCTTTGCTGGGACTCGGGTCAGCCTCTGGGAAGTCTGGAAACCCACCTCCTGGGTTGCAAAGTCTTCGGCGTCCGGCGGGAGCTTCAGAGATGCAGACTGGGCAGATGCGTCTTTGGTGCCTGCCAAGCAGGGGAGTAACTCCTTTACTCCAAGGGAGATTCTTCAGTCATCTGGCATTGAACAGATCGTTGAAGGTCCAGGATTCAGTATCAGAGTTTCGTCCAGGGAAATCTAAAGTCCTGTAGCCAGGGGTTCCTTTCTTATACCCAAGGAAGGGGTTGGACATACTCTGGGGACCCACCTATGGGAGGGTTTGGAAAGAGGGGTGGCTACACCAATTTCCTTTGTCCAGTTTCGCACCAGAGCAGGGGCTGGTAGCCCCTGCAACCGGTTTGAGCTGGACTATGCACAGGGACACCAAATGTGCCCCCAGTGCAGGACTTCAAAGCACTCTGAGAGTGCACCCACCCAGCCCCAATACACTAAAGCCTGTCTGGGAGGTGGTAACACCTCCCTGTGACAGGAAACCTATTGTCCAGGCCTCCCCTGCCGGAGTTTCGGTCAGCAGCAGGAGGCCAGACTCGTGTCTGTGGCTGCAGCATCCATTTTGTGATGCCAGGGCTCTGTTAGCTGGTACCGGGTATACTGGTGCTGTCATGTCTCTCCTCTAGAAGGGTGGGATCATACTCCCACACCAGTTACTGGTGTGGGGGTATGATTCCAAGGTGTTTGACACCAAACACGACATGTTTCCGTGCAGCCATCCCAAAGTTAGCATTTACCGCTAGGTTATAATGCACTTAAGAGTATATGGTCAGGCTGCCTCACAGACAACCCCGGAGGATAGATTCCGAAGGCTGCAGAGGGGCTCTGCTCATGCATGGGCACCCTCTCACACAAAACCAAGTACCCTGCCTTCAGGATTGATAAGGCCTGCCATAGGGGTGACTGATAGGTTTATATGTGCAGTGATAGGGTGAGATATAGTGAACCTATATCTCAGTAAGGGGTGCATGCACCACCTTACTCAGGCTGCTGTAGCAGTCCTGTGGTGTCATTTTGGAAGGCTGCCCAGGGGTGGCATAATACATGCTTCAGCCCCTGGTAGGCCTCTTGGGTACCTATGCCCTGGGTACATAGTATACCATATACTAGGGACTTATAAGGGCACCCAAGAATCCAATCTGTGGTGTACCTAAGGTACAGGGAATCAATTTAGAGAGGAAGCAGCTAGGCTGGGGTCCTGGATAGCAGGGCCCCAGCCAGACTAAAGTCGAAAAACAGTGACACATCAGCAAAAAGTGGGGGTAACCATAAGAAGCAGATCCTACTCTCCTACAAAGAAGCATATCTATATATAAAAAAAGGAACCTACAATTATTATTATTTTTAAGAAGCATCGGAGAAGTAACGCCTGGCAGATGTTTATGGGGTGAAAATACAATACTAACACTTCCATAAATGTTGAACATTAGTATAGAAAAGCAGTTAGCTAAGAAAACCAAATACAACACATTACAGTTGTAAGACAGCGCGATACAGTAACAAAGACACTGGAAGAATACAGCACAGCAAGACGCCACATACATGGCTTACTGTGGGACAAAACCACAATATAGTTAATAAAAATACAGAAAATCACTGCAGAGATATTGTACAATAAGATACTTAATCAAGGGATTTACTAGCATGATCCACCGAGATAAGGTGCCAAATAGATACAGGTAAGGTACCAAATGTCTACCTTAAGCATAACAATAAAGTAAGATAAGGTACCAAACACAGCGTATTATTGAACAAACACAGCTAAACAATGTGGAAAATAAAGAACATTGCTGTACAAATACCACAAAACAAGGTACCAAATACATACTATTACTTTTGAAATATAGCAAAATAATGGGGAGAGGAGTTGGCCTAACGGCTAGGGTGGTCGACCTCGAATCTGGGGAACTGGGTTCGAGGCTCGGCAATGACGCTGAACATCCTGTGATTCTGGGCAAATCACTTAATCTCCCCGTGCCCAACAAAAATGAATGTGTGTCCTCATGTAACGTAACTGGTGCTATGTAAAGCACTCTGATACCCGATTTGGGTCAAGTTCGCGCTATATAAAACTCTGTAAAAAAAAAATGTAGAAAATAACATTACTGTAGAAATGCAGCATGATAAGTTACCGAATATCTAATGTTACTTTACAAATACCAGCAGATAAGGTACAAAATACAGATTATTACTATAGAAATACAGCAGAATAAGGCACCGAATATCTTTTTTTTTTTTTTTTTAAATTTCTTTATTAAAACTTTTTTCCACATTTTCTTGCAAGGGTATCAGCACAAATACATATCAATCAAAAAGAAAATCAAAAGAAGATGCAAGGTTTGAAGGAAGGAAATAAATCACATAAACGGACAAATAATTAAAATAACATAATGAAAAAGAAAAAAAAATCATCAATTCGATTACAAAAACTCTAATCTAACCCATTAACGGAAATATATTTCATAGAAAAATTTACTTTGACCAATTTATACCAACATCACATTAAATTTGCCCCCTAGTTGGCTTTAATTATTCTTTTCCTTCCATTTTATTAGAGGAGCCCAGATGCGCTGTCCCAGCAGCTTCAACTTTTTTCCCTTTCTTTCGTAAATTGCTCTCTCCATTGTATATAGAGAAAGTAAACGAGCAAGCCATTGCTGGAAAGTAGGGGGGAAAGGATCTAACCAAGCCGAGGCAATTTTAATCCTCAATACCGCCATAGCAACAAAAAGAAATCGATAAGCGAACTCAGTTTGGTCGTACTACTTATTCCTAGCAAGATTAATTCAGGGGTTAATTTAATTTTAACCCCGAGTGAGCAATCTAAGTATTCCATAATTGAGTCCAACAGCCCCTGTAGACAAGGGCAGGATGCAAACATATGCACCAAATCAGCATCCACCCCCGCACACCTAGGACATATAATCCCTGATAACCCGCCCCACTGTGCTATTCTAGCCGGTGTATAGTATAGAGAAAAAATAGTTCTAAAATGTTGTGCCTGGAGCCCAGCTGAACATAAAACCAGCTGACCCAACTCTAATGATCTCGAGAGTGCTCCGGGAGCAGCCCCCACACGCTCAGCCCATTTAACCTCGTGTTTAGTTAAATCATCTTGTTTTAAACTTATCAATTCTGCATATATCAACTTGATAGCCCCCTTATTCCTGCCTTGCATAATATCAATAATTACATTACTATCAAACTCACTATCCCCCCAGTTTTTTTACTAAAAAGCTGCGCAATTGAAAATACTTGAAGAAATTACCTTTCTCCAACCCAAACTCCATCTGTATATCGTTGAATTGGCGAAACCCTTCTATCCCGATTAGGTCCCCAGCCTTCCGAACACCCTTAGCATCCCATCCTGCCATAGTCTCATCGGAGAAAATTCCAGGGAATGTGGGATTTTTGTATAACACTGTATAGTGGTTGAGTCTCCCCAAACCAATCTTCTTTTTTAACGCACTCCAGATCTTAAAAACAGCCATCAACGTCTTAAATTTGGTTCTTTTGTAATAACTGGGCTCTGAGAATTTAAAAAAACATCTCTCAGCGTTACCGCCCAGTAGCAATTTATAGACATCCGGGAGCTCATTTTCCCCTTCAGTGTCCACAGGACATACCCCTACCAATATCCCCGTATATTGCAAGACAGCAGCCCAGTAGTAACTTCTAAAATCAGGGACCGAAAACCCCCCCTTTTCCCGTGATAAAGACATGAACCGGAGTGCCCGCCTAGTTTTGCCGTGTGCCCAAATAAATCGATTAACTAAACCTTCTAAAATAATAAACCAAGATTTTTGAAATTCCAGTGGGATTGCCCTAAATAGATATAACATTTTTGGCAAAAAAATCATCTTAATGATGTTACAGCGTCCCACGAGAGAGAGATGGAGATTATTCAATCTATCTAAATCCAACCTCGCCTTCCTAATTACTGGTTCCATATTTTTAGCCACTAGCGTTCCTAGGTCTGACGTAACCCGTATACCAAGGTATAGCGCCGAATCTGTGGCACGGGGATCTACAAAATTAACCAACCGATTCTTTATTACTTGGGTCTTAGATCTATTAAGTGCATACCCAGTAAATATGCCAAACTCTAATGCTAGTGACTCAACCGCTTTCAATGCCGAGTGTGGCTCTGCAGTGACTATGGCCACATCATCGGCATAGGCGAGGACTTTAGTTTCGATCCCCTGACTAACAACTGGGCAGATTCCTTTATTAACCATCAATAATCGTATTAGGGGGTCCATATAAATAGCAAATAACAGAGGGGATGATGGACAGCCCTGCCGCGTCCCCCTCTGTATGTTAAAAGAGGAAGTATAATTGCCATTAACCTTTATTCGAGCTGAGGGGGCCCTATATAACACTTGAACAGATTTAATAAACCCCTCCCCCAGCCCAAACCATCTCATAGCCTCCCAGAGAAAAACCCAGGAGACCCTATCAAATGCCTTTTCAGCATCTAATAACAATACGGCCATAGGGTCTCCTGAGATCTCCATTGCGTCAAAAGCGTAATCACCCGCCGTATGTGTTGCGTTGTTCCACGACCCATAATAAACCCGTGCTGACAGGGGTGAATAGTTTTTTTAAAATGCCATTTAATCGCGTGGCCAAAATTTTGGAAAATATTTTAACATCACTATTCAGTAATGTGATTGGCCGATATGAACCCGGCTCCCTGGCTGGTTTGTCTTTTTCAAAAACACAACAACATCTGCCCCTGCCCACGATTCAGGAGCCGGCCCCCTTCTGTGCAAGTAACATGACCTCTATTAAATCCGATCCAATAACATCTTTAAAAATCTTATAAAACTCCAGCGGAATCTGATCAGGGCCGACGGCTTTTCCAGAAGGCAAATCTTGCAGGGCACCCATTATTTCATCTTGAGAGAATCCGCTCTCCAGTTCCTCCCTGTCTATGGGATCTACCTTCTGAATAGGTACTTTATCTAAGTATTCAGAAATATCCTCAGATGCCACCGGTAAACCACAAGAGTATAGCTGATGATAAAAAAGCCTGAAAGTCTCCCGAATCCCCGCTGCATCAGTAACAATCCTCCTCCCGGCATCATAAATTTCAGAAATCTGACCAGCAGACACTTTTTGCCTAGTTCTTACGGCCAAGGTGTGTCCCACCCGCTCATTAAATTCATAACAGTGCTCTTTTTTAGACATGTAGATCTCAGCTGCTCTTTTAGCAAAGTGGTCCCCTGCCGCAGCCTTTTTTATAGCCAACTGTAATAATATTCCATCTAGCACTTCCCCCTATTTATAGCCGTTACTAAGGCTTCCTCAAGCTTACTTAGATCCTGCCTTACTTCCAATTCCCTTAATCGCTCCTTTTTTGTCGACGCAAACTATAGCTTATTGTCTCCCCTCTCATCCCCGCCTTAAAAGCATCCCAGACAATTCCAACCCTAGTGCTCCCCCGGTTAAAATCCCAAAATTCCTTAATCCAGCCCTTCATATATGTAATATAATCAGGGTCATATAATAACCTCCGTTCGAAGGTCCATCCAACATTCTTTTTTCCATCATCGAAAAGTTGACAGTCAAAACTAATGGGTTGTGATCTGAAATAATACGAGGGTACCTCTCGATCCCAAAATTAGTGATCCATTGCCTGGGCACAAAAAATAATCCAGACGGGAAACCGCCTTATGTGGGGAAGAAAAAAGGTACTACCTGCTTCAAAAGGTTTTAGGTACGCCCATGCATCTACTAAACCATTGTTATAAACTAAATTAGATAGGGCAACACCCACCTTCCTTTTTCTCCCTAGGTACTTACTACCTGGGTCGCCCCATCGTACCCCCAGGCCATTAATGTTAAAATCCCCACTAATAATTATAGGAGCAGGCCAGATTGCCAAGCCAGAATCTAAATTTTCTAACAGCTCTGGATCATCACATGTTGAGCCGTATACCGAACAAAGTGTGAATTTAAAATTATTCAACAGACATTCAATCAGCACCCACCGACCCCATTGATCAGCTGATTTTCTGAGTACCTTCACATCATTCCTCCGGGTGAGGATTGCCACCCCCGGGTTCGCGAGCCCTGTGTAGTATATACCAATAATTTAAAGCCAAGTTGTTCCAATATACGCGCTCTGCAGCCCTCTATATGTGTCTCTTGAACACACAAGAAATCCGCACATACGGATTTCAGCCAAATTGCTGCCTTATTTCTTTTAGCCTGGTCATTAAGCCCACAAATATTTACTGTCACAATCCGCAAACTCATGTTTTAAGATTCCTGAATTCCCTACAGTTAACCCTACCTAAAATAAATTTCTCATATATCATATTTTCATGCAAACTTGTCAATCGATTCAAGTTAGATAACCAGCTAGAGCCAACTTGGATCCAACTATACTTTTCCTCCCCAAACCTTGCACCTTGAAGTATCTCCTGCTGTGCTGAACGCTTGCCTAACCACACCCCGAGCACCCCCCCACAACCACCCGCCACCCCCACCCCCCTACCTCCCATACAGGCAATTAGGTCAGGCATGACCTAGGTATGACCGCTGAGACTCCCTCTCCGACAGCACCCACCCCCTCCCCCAAAGAAGCCCCAAAAAAACCATACCGTGCCTAACCCCAGATAAACAGATCCTTATGTTATTCCAAATATAGTCCCAAGCCCTTTCTACCCAAGTTAAAAAAGGAAGAGAAAAAGGAAAAAAAAAAAGGGAAAAAACCCCAAAGATATGCCACCACAATGACCATATCAATATCCATAGCCTCCTGTTGCAACAATAACAAATAGGACTTCAATGAACTGGCCTTATCCCGGTTTACCAGTTTACAGTAAGTATCAGTCCTTCCCTATGGCACCCCTTTCTGTTGCTTTATCCGCCAGCTTCCCCCCTTGTGCTTCAGTCACTTCCGTAAGAAAGTTTTGAGCCTTTATCTCCGAAAAAAACATCCTAACCCGCCCTCTGTGGATAACTTTAAGCCGTGCAGGGAAAAGCAAAAAGGCTTCACATCCCGCAACCTGGAAAGGGGTGATCATCTGGCGTCGCCTCCATCTCCGCTCAACCGTCGTGTGGCAAAAATCCGGGCGAGCGAAGAAGGAATGTCCCTCAAAGGTTCTTTTTGAATCGGGTCTGGCTCGATCTATAATTGCCTGCCTTAACAGGAAATTACCAACAAAAATCAGGATAGCCCTAGGTCGCTCCCCTTGATTTTTTAGCTGCATTCTTTTAAACATTGGAAAGCGATGAGCTCGTTGAACTTCTAGCTCCCAGTTCCATTGAGCGAGATCTGGAAAAGCTCCTTTCAGAAGCTTCACTGTAAAAGCCAGGATGTCCTCACCCTCCACTTTTTCCTCCAAGCCAAGGAGGCGGACGTTATTGCGACGCTGGCGGTTCTCGAAGTCTTCAAGTTTCCAGTCTATGTCTCGTGATTGTTTCTCCTGTGCAGCTTTAAAAACCTGCAATTTCTCACCCTCTTCCTCAACCGCAGCTGTTCGGTCTTCTACATGGGTTATTTGATCAGCCATATCAGAGCATAGTTTATTTGTTTTTCTAATCGCCCCCTGAAGCTTCATGGTGGCAAGTTGTGACCTCTTACTCTCTTGCCTAGCCTCCCCCTGCATTTGTTTCAGCGTCGAATAAAGTAACTCCATTGTTGGTATAGGAGGAATACTATCTAGATTATTAACTCCGCCTGTACCCACTGCTTCGGGGGTATTACTCGAGCAGGCAGTCAATGTAGAAGCAGAGTAATCCCATTCCAGACGCCTACTGGCTGAGTCCGCAGATCTATCTTTTATCCTAGCTCGTCGTCTAGAAATCGCAGAATGGTTATGATGCCTCTTCTGTGTGGCTGGGGATTCTTCTCCTGAAGCACTATCTTGCGATGTTTCCTGCTCACTAATCTGAGATGTATCCGAATCATCATTTAATGAAAAAAACTTATCTCCTTCAGGGGAGAGCACAGGAGCACTTGCCCAAGTCGAAATAGTTCCTTGATCCCCCTGCTCACAAGGGATACTACTCAGGTTACCGGCATAGCTCTCAGCAGTTCCCATATCCAGATGAGCTTGTGTGGTTATTATCATATGGCCTGGTAGTAACTGAGGATCCATTGCTGTTACACCGTTGTTTGCATTCACCAACACTGTTTCTGGGCTGTCACCCAAGTCACCAGGATCGACAGTTCCCTCCTCACCCTCAACCAAACTGCTGATGTGACTGGGTGCAATGCCAGACACCGACACATAGCTCCACCCATCCATCTCCAAAACATCAAGTTGGCCATTAGGTTCTTTTCCCTCCGATTGCCTTATACTACTCATATCCAGATCCACCACAGTATTTTCCCCGTTCTGAGGCAGAAATTCGGAGCGGAAACTACATGTCCCAGAATGCATCGGGTCGGCAGTAGGGAAACCCGTCTCCTGAATGCGGGTGTTTACATCCATCGTCTGAAGGGAAACTTCATTTCCAGGACACAGTGTTAGAGCCGAAAGGTCAGCAGATATGCCCGTGGTATTCGCTGAAGATCCCACTGAGGTAGCGCTTACCCCCCGAATGCTTCTAATACCGAAGGTTGACGCATTGAGCTTTCCCCAGGAGTAGCCAAGCGCAGTCTCGTCCCACCAGCCACACCAGTTTCGAGCACTCTGGACGCCTCACCTTTCTTTTTCAAACCTCCACGCCGTATCTGGCCGAGATTGCCCCCAGAGTCGGACGCCCCTGGTTGCTCTCTCCTCTCTCCCCTTTCCTTGGCGGCGTCTTTCAATTTCACTTTGGTATCCTTAATGCCTCTGGCTTCACTCGCGGCATCTTTACCAATGTCCTTCACAAAATTCTGCCCTTTAAGCACTTTAGTTGTCTTCGGAGCCATATTTCGACACCACCACTGCTTGAAAGGAACAGTGAGCTTGCATAGAATCAGCGAAAACCAAGAAAGCCGCACACCGCTGAAAAAGCCACCCAAAAGACAATGAGGGCTATCCTGATGTTTCAAACAGTATCCAAGTGCAGGTTGGGAGACCGAACCACCCGAGTTTCCCTCGGAGCCAGCAAACGATATCAGCGAGGTCTGGGCAGGGCTAGTAAAAAACCCGGTCAGGCATATCGTTTCCATTCAGCCATTCCCACGGGGTCTCGGAGAGGGAGATGAAGGTCAGTGCTGCCTTCCGTGAACTCAGTCAGCGGCCATCTTGCCCTCAAGGCACCGAATATCTAATGTTACTTTACAAATACCACCAGATAAGGTACCAAACACAGAATATTACTGTAGTGATACAGCTTGATAAGGCAAAGATTATCTATTATTACTCTACAAATACCACCAGATAAGGTACCAAACACAGAATATTACTTTAGAAGTACAGCATGATAAGGCAAAGATTATCTACTATTACTCTGCAAATACCACCAGATAAGGTACCAAACTCAGAATATTACTTTAGAAGTACAGCATGATAAGGCAAAGATTATCTACTGTTACTCTACAAATACCACCAGATAAGGTACCAAATACAGAATGCTACTGTAGACACACAGCATGATAAGGCAAAGATTATCTACTGTTACTTTACAAATACCACAAGATAAGGCACCAAACACAGAAGATTACTGTAGAACTACAGCATGATAAGGCAAAGATTATCTACTGTTACTCTACAAATACCACCAGATAAGGTACCAAACTCAGAATAGTACTGTAGAACTACAGCATGATAAGGCAAAGAATATCTACTGTTACTCTACAAATACCACCAGATAAGGTACCAAACACAGAAAATTACTGTAGACATACAGCACGATAAGGTACCGAATATCTACTGTTACTCTACAAATACCACCAGACAAGGCACCAAACTCAGAATATTACAGTAGAAGTACAGCATGATAAGGCAAAGATTATCTACCATTACTCTACAAATGCCACCAGACAAGGCACCAAACACAGAAGATTACTGTAGAACTACAGCATGATAAGGCAAAGATTATCTACTGTTACTCTACAAATACCACCAGATAAGGTACCAAACTCAGAATAGTACTGTAGAACTACAGCATGATAAGGCAAAGAATATCTACTATTACTCTACAAATACCACCAGATAAGGTACCAAACACAGAATATTACTTTAGAAGTACAGCATGATAAGGCAAAGATTATCTACTATTACTCTACAAATACCACCAGATAAGGTACCAAATACAGAATGTTACTGTAGACATACAGCATGATAAGGTACCAAATATCTACTGTTACTCTACAAATACCACCAGACAAGGCACCAAACTCAGAATATTACTTTAGAAGTACAGCATGATAAGGCAAAGATTATCTACCGTTACTCTACAAATACCACCAGACAAGGCACCAAACACAGAAGATTACTGTAGAACTACAGCATGATAAGGGAAAGATTATCTACTGTTACTCTACAAATACCACCAGATAAGGCACCAAACACAGAATATTACTGTAGAACTACAGCATGATAAGGCAAAGATTATCTACTGTTACTCTACAAATACCACCAGATAAGGTACCAAACACAGAATATTACTGTAGAAGTACAGCATGATACGGCAAATATTATGTACTATTACTCTACAAATACCACCAGATAAGGTACCAAACACAGAATATTACTTTAGAAGTACAGCATGATAAGGCAAAGATTATCTACTGTTACTCTACAAATACCACCAGATAAGGTACCAAACACAGAATATTACTGTAGAACTACAGCATGATAAGGCAAAGATTATCTACTGTTACTCTACAAATACCAAAAGATAAGGCACCAAACACAGAAGATTACTGTAGAACTACAGCATGATAAGGCAAAGATTATCTACTGTTACTCTACAAATACCAAAAGATAAGGCACCAAACACAGAAGATTACTGTAGAACTACAGCATGATAAGGCAAAGATTATCTACTGTTACTCTACAAATACCACCAGATAAGGTACCAAACACAGAATATTACTGTAGAACTACAGCATGATAAGGCAAAGATTATCTACTGTTACTCTACAAATACCACAAGATAAGGTACCAAATACAGATTGCTACTGTAGACATACAGCATGATAAGGCAAAGATTATCTACTGTTACTTTACAAATACCACAAGATAAGGCACCAAACACAGAAGATTACTGTAGAACTACAGCATGATAAGGCAAAGATTATCTACTGTTACTCTACAAATACCACCAGATAAGGTACCAAACTCAGAATAGTACTGTAGAACTACAGCATGATAAGGCAAAGAATATCTACTGTTACTCTACAAATACCACCAGATAAGGTACCAAACACAGAAAATTACTGTAGACATACAGCACGATAAGGTACCGAATATCTACTGTTACTCTACAAATACCACCAGACAAGGCACCAAACTCAGAATATTACAGTAGAAGTACAGCATGATAAGGCAAAGATTATCTACCATTACTCTACAAATGCCACCAGACAAGGCACCAAACACAGAAGATTACTGTAGAACTACAGCATGATAAGGCAAAGATTATCTACTGTTACTCTACAAATACCACCAGATAAGGTACCAAACTCAGAATAGTACTGTAGAACTACAGCATGATAAGGCAAAGAATATCTACTATTACTCTACAAATACCACCAGATAAGGTACCAAACACAGAATATTACTTTAGAAGTACAGCATGATAAGGCAAAGAATATCTACTGTTACTCTACAAATACCACCAGATAAGGTACCAAACACAGAATATTACTTTAGAAGTACAGCATGATAAGGCAAAGAATATCTACTATTACTCTACAAATACCACCAGATAAGGTACCAAACACAGAATATTACTTTAGAAGTACAGCATGATAAGGCAAAGATTATCTACTATTACTCTACAAATACCACCAGATAAGGTACCAAATACAGAATGTTACTGTAGACATACAGCATGATAAGGTACCAAATATCTACTGTTACTCTACAAATACCACCAGACAAGGCACCAAACTCAGAATATTACTTTAGAAGTACAGCATGATAAGGCAAAGATTATCTACCGTTACTCTACAAATACCACCAGACAAGGCACCAAACACAGAAGATTACTGTAGAACTACAGCATGATAAGGGAAAGATTATCTACTGTTACTCTACAAATACCACCAGATAAGGCACCAAACACAGAATATTACTGTAGAACTACAGCATGATAAGGCAAAGATTATCTACTGTTACTCTACAAATACCACCAGATAAGGTACCAAACACAGAATATTACTGTAGAAGTACAGCATGATACGGCAAAGATTATGTACTATTACTCTACAAATACCACCAGATAAGGTACCAAACACAGAATATTACTTTAGAAGTACAGCATGATAAGGCAAAGAATATCTACTATTACTCTGCAAATACCACCAGATAAGGTACCAATCTCAGAATATTACTTTAGAAGTACAGCATGATAAGGCAAAGATTATCTACTGTTACTCTACAAATACCACCAGATAAGGTACCAAACACAGAATATTACTTTAGAAGTACAGCATGATAAGGCAAAGATTATCTACTATTACTCTACAAATACCACCAGATAAGGTACCAAACACAGAATATTACTGTAGAACTACAGCATGATAAGGCAAAGATTATCTACTGTTACTCTACAAATACCACAAGATAAGGTACCAAATACATTGCTACTGTAGACATACAGCATGATAAGGCAAAGATTATCTACTGTTACTTTACAAATACCACAAGATAAGGCACCAAACACAGAAGATTACTGTAGAACTACAGCATGATAAGGCAAAGATTATCTACTGTTACTCTACAAATACCACCAGATAAGGTACCAAACTCAGAATAGTACTGTAGAACTACAGCATGATAAGGCAAAGAATATCTACTGTTACTCTACAAATACCACCAGATAAGGTACCAAACACAGAAAATTACTGTAGACATACAGCATGATAAGGCAAAGATTATCTACTGTTACTCTACAAATACCACCAGATAAGGTACCAAACACAGAATATTACTGTAGAAGTACAGCATGATAAGGCAAAGATTATCTACTGTTACTCTACAAATACCACCAGATAAGGTACCAAACACAGAATATTACTGTAGAAGTACAGCATGATAAGGCAAAGATTATCTACTGTTACTCTACAAATACCACCAGATAAGGTACCAAATACAGAATGCTACTGTATACATACAGCATGATAAGGCAAAGATTATCTACTGTTACTTTACAAATACCACAAGATAAGGCACCAAACACAGAAGATTACTGTAGAACTACAGCATGATAAGGCAAAGATTATCTACTGTTACTCTACAAATACCACCAGATAAGGCACCAAACACAGAAGATTACTGTAGAACTACAGCATGATAAGGCAAAGATTATCTACTGTTACTCTACAAATACCACCAGATAAGGTACCAAACTCAGAATAGTACTGTAGAACTACAGCATGATAAGGCAAAGAATATCTACTGTTACTCTACAAATACCACCAGATAAGGTACCAAACACAGAAAATTACTGTAGACATACAGCACGATAAGGTACCGAATATCTACTGTTACTCTACAAATACCACCAGACAAGGCACCAAACTCAGAATATTACTGTAGAACTACAGCATGATAAGGCAAAGATTATCTACTGTTACTCTACAAATACCACAAGATAAGGCACCAAACACAGAAGATTACTGTAGAACTACAGCATGATAAGGCAAAGATTATCTACTGTTACTCTACAAATACCACCAGATAAGGTACCAAACTCAGAATAGTACTGTAGAACTACAGCATGATAAGGCAAAGAATATCTACTGTTACTCTACAAATACCACCAGATAAGGTACCAAACACAGAAAATTACTTTAGAAGTACAGCATGATAAGGCAAAGATTATCTACTGTTACTCTACAAATACCACAAGATAAGGCACCAAACACAGAAGATTACTGTAGAACTACAGCATGATAAGGCAAAGATTATCTACTGTTACTCTACAAATACCACCAGATAAGGTACCAAACTCAGAATAGTACTGTAGAACTACAGCATGATAAGGCAAAGAATATCTACTGTTACTCTACAAATACCACCAGATAAGGTACCAAACACAGAAAATTACTTTAGAAGTACAGCATGATAAGGCAAAGATTATCTATTACTCTACAAATACCACCAGATAAGGCACCAAACACAGAAGATTACTGTAGAACTACAGCATGATAAGGCAAAGATTATCTACTGTTACTCTACAAATACCACAAGATAAGGCACTAAACACAGAATATTACAGTACAAGTACAGCATGATAAGGCAAAGATTATCTACTGTTACTCTACAAATACCACCAGATAAGGTACCAAACACAGAATATTACTGTAGAACTACAGCATGATAAGGCAAAGAATATCTACTGTTACTCTACAAATACCACCAGATAAGGTACCAAACACAGAAAATTACTTTAGAAGTACAACATGATAAGGCAAAGATTATCTACTATTACTCTACAAATACCACCAGATAAGGTACCAAACACAGAATATTACTGTAGACACACAGCATGATAAGGTACCAAATATCTACTGTTACTCTACAAATACCACCAGATAAGGCACCAAGCACAGAATATTACTGTAGAAACACTGCATGATAATATCTACTGGTATTGTACAGAATATTACGGTGAAAATACAGCACAATAAGGTACAAAATACAGAGCATTACTATGGAAATATAGTCTCACAGTACACCAAACACATACTATTTCTATACAAAAACAGCACGATAAAGTACAAAACACAGAGCATTGATGTGGAAATGCAGCAGAATAATGAGCAACATACAGAATGCTAGTGTAAGAATAATGCCTGGCATTGTATCAAGCCATAAACAATGCTGCAAGAAAAAACCACTATAAGCTACCAGATAACACTGCTGTAGAAATACAACACAAGAAACAAAAACTATATGTTTGTGCACAACCTACAGTGCTGTGAAAACATGATGTAAGCGCACAGATAGCAATTGGGCGCAACTCTGACGTAAAGCATACGTAGAGCAGACCCACACATCTTGAGCCACTTTGGGGCTGACTCACAAAGATTGTGCAGTGTCTTCCTCATGTAGTAATCCTGGCTTAGTATCGGATTCCAGTGAAAAGCCAAGAAAAAGCCAGCAGTATGCCTGGCTTACACAGTGCTTAATTTGTAAAAAATAATTAAGTGCCAGGGCCCAAGGTGTTTCACACAGGTCCACTGCACCTGGAAAAGCCCACGTCACTCTAAACTGCAGGTTTAAGCCCGAGTTTTATCATTTTTGCAAAGAAATAATAAATACTTAAATGCTCCGCAAATGATTTTTGCTTAAAAATACACAAACAGCTCCACCATGTGGTGGATTCTCATACATCTGTGCAGGTGTTTACAAATAAGTGCCAGTGCCAGTGCAGAGCACCTGCAACCGCCGGCACAAATTAAAAACTCACAGCAAAAGTTTTGTTTATCAGGTCCCAAGTTTGTAGGAGGAGAAAAATGATCTTATCACTCAGGAGAGAAACAAAGAGATCCACACAAACTCTTTTCAGCATATTCAGGCAGTTTATCGCCAGCAGCACTGCCCAGCACAGAATCTCTGCTTCATGCCACAGCAGCAGAAGCCACAGACCCAGTGATGGAACACAGAATGATGGTGCCCCTCTGCAGAATGTGGTGAGGGACCCCTGAGACGCCCATGTCTCACAGATATTCATAGGCTTTATGGCACTTTTCGGGGGGTGTGGGGCTGCACCGCAGGGGCTGCAGAGGCCTGTGTTTCACCATGTTGTGCTGTGTCACGTAGAGAGGTATGATAAGGTAACATGCAGTTGTAAAGCAGAAATTCAAGCTAGCCGGTCTCATGGTGCTTTATTGCAAACTTATATATTAACCCAACTCAATGGTGCTCATTTTATCAACCTCAGAAGGATGAAAAGCCACGTGGCCCCAAAGGAATTCATAGCAGCGACTGCAAGGTCACACACAAATCCCTGCTGTCGGTGTATTACTCTACTAGGCCATCACGTGAACATGGGAAGGGCTACTGGTAAGACAGGCCCTGACCCCCAAAGATCGCGAGATTCAGGAGCAGCAGATTCAACTAATCTGTCTTGTCCAACACCAGGGACCAGGTTTTAGGCCTGGTTCAGAAAACAGGTGCACACCATCCTTAAGACAGGATATCAGGACTCTGGAGTAAGTGGAAGGGGATTTATGGCGCCCCACTAGACTCCCATATAAACAAATACGTGAAGGCAGGGATGTTACACCTGTTGCCCATATCAACAACATTTTCTTTAAAAAGTGAGTAAATATACACGGAGAGGTTTACAACCTCACACGTGTTCAGGATTACTGTTTCTTTTTTAATCCACAAGTTACCCGGGCCTATATTTACTTACCCAAAACATTGAATTGAGGACATGCTTTTATCAGTGTAAACCAACTTTTTAAATTCCAAGTGCTAGAACACTTGCAAAGAAGGCCTTCTGCAGGTGGAAATTAAACATGGCAAAGCAGAGAGCGTTCTGAATCGAGCTCTCTGACTCCTCTTATGTGTCTCACAGATGTCAGGAAAACAGATGCCAGTGCATGGTGTTTCCGCTCTCTCAAGCGAATTATCCATGTTGCATGGAATAAGCATACTTAGGGGCGGTAAATGTTATTGCAGCCTGTGTGGGACAAATCTCTGGCCATGTTCAGGGTGACAAGGAACAGAGGGGAGCTTGGATTTCCCAGACTTCCAGGGTAAACAATGCAGTATTAAGTGCATTTAAATCCATCAGGGATCCCTTTGTGACTCCCTGGCAGCCAAATGAACTTTGTGAATAGGTGCCTGTGAGTTTATAATGGAGTATGGTGCACACATACCTCTGTCCTAATACCTTTGTTAATTATGCATACATTATGCAAGCTTACCTTAAAGCATCCCCAGGTGTACATCTGTCTAATACTTGGAAAACCCACCTATGAATCAAGTCCTTAGTCGCCAGGTCTGTCTTTGTTCTTGTACGACAGGGTCGGGCTGGGACAGAAAATAGGCCCGGGCACCAAAATAAACATGGCCCCCATTAGTGAATCAAATAGCTAAAAAATTGGCCCATATGTGCAAATCGGGGTAGTTTTGAACTTGTAAAAAGAACAAGCTACATAGGTGTTTTGCAAGGTAGCGGAGACTGCATGCATCTGAGCTTGCTGTAGGCAATGCTTGTTTTAATATCAGGGAAATCAACAGTAAAAACCGGCCCACCAGACAATAAAACAGCCAACAAACTGGCCCACACACTGATCTCATCAATCGATAAAGTTATATATCTTCAATAATGTCTGTATTTGATAAACAATTCCATTAGAACATATGCGTATTGTTACATCAATCCCGATGCATTTCGGGCAACGGTGTGCCCTTCGTCAGGGGAAAACATCTAGAAATAAGAACAGAAAAAACAGCGCTTACAAGAAGTGATCACCCAAGATGGATGAATAATGCTGTCATGTACTTGGCCAAAACAAGCCTTGTATCCCACATGCGTAACCAACCTAGAAGGTGAAAAAATAATAATTCGAACGACGTGCAGTGGTGAGGTACCCTCGTGATATAGTGAAAGATGCAGCAATGAACTGTGACGCATCTTAGAGCGAGTGTCAACGAGTTGTGATCAACAAGTTATAGAGCCCAAAAGCGACGAAGAACATAAAACACACTGCTAAGCAATACAGCGCAAAGAAGTGACAACATGCATTGACAAGAGAATGCAGTGAATCCCGGCGTACACTGATAAAAATTGAGTAAGTACGAAAATCTTACGAGCCAGTAGTTCGTGAATTCTCGTTGTCCCCCTAAATGGACAACGAACAAAGGTTGGTAAAAGTGACTGGCGGCAAAGCCGGCACGCATTAAAAGCAAGCGTAACAGGTTGAGAAAGTACTTACAATGGAGCGCGGGTTAATCGCGATTCATTACGAAGAGAGTCAAAAGCGTGTGCTCTGAGTCGAACAGTGTGTGAGTAAAGTGCACAACGTATGAGCATGAACGGAAGTCATGTGACCCGAACGTGCGTTGTGTGCGTTAGTTAGAGATCATGCTGAAACAGGTGCCATCTTGGAGTGGAGTCTAGTCGGAATAACAAAGTACTGCGGTACTGTGTGTTGAATGGACGGGGTGAAGGCAGTATAAAGGACGATAAAAAACATGCAAGAAATTTTTAAATATAGATGAATACAAGTGAAAATAGAGGCGTCCATGAAAAATTTGAACAATCATGTGAGTGAACTTGTAAAAAAACATGTACAACATGGGGCACAAGAGTATTCAGGAAATAAATAGCATAATGAGCTACAGTTTATAAATAACACAGGAATTCCATCCGGTCATTTAATCCATTCGGTTGCATCGTGTTCAGAAAGCGGATCCAGTGATTCTCTCTCTGCAATAATCTATTGTTGTTATCAACGCCTTCTTTTTTATCCACCACTTCTAGGACCAAGAATTTTAATTGACAAATGTTGTGTTGTTTGTCCAAGTAATGTACAGCCACTACAGATTTCAAATTTTTTGTACGTATGTTGCTTTTATGTTCAAGAATACGTATTCTAATTCTTCTCTCGGTCTTTCCAACATAGCCCAAGCCACATGGGCATTTCAACAAGTAAACAACGTTAGATGTGTTGCACGTAGCATTGACCTTTAACTTAATTTTGGTGCCTTTCATTGGATGGGTTATGGTGGAACCCTGTATAATATTGTGACAATTGCTACAATTGTGACAAGGTAGCAAGCCTTTGTACATGGTCACTCACAACTGTTGCGAGTCAAACGCATTGTATCGGATCCTGACCAATGTCTGTTACAAACTGATGCCATGCTCACCAGGTTTAAAGCACGTGGGTACCCTACGGAAATCCTGGAACAAGCCAGATCAAGATGTGCTAACAGGGATAGAATGGACCTCCTGAAGGTCAAACACAAACGGGTTCAGAACCGAGTAGTTATGGTATCTAAATATTCCACAATGAGTCAACGTTTTAGAAACATCATAATGAAACATTGGCCAATGTTAACTTTGGAACCAGACTTCAAGGGATTATTTATGAACAAACCCATCTTCGCCTACACAAGAGGACGCAACTTAAAGGAAGTGTTGACTAGACCGCCTGATAACACACCCGTGACCATGTACAAAGGCTTGTCACAATTGTAGCAATTGTCACAATATTATACAGGGTTCCACCATAACCCATCCAATGAAAGGCACCAAAATTAAGTTAAAGGTCAATGCTACGTGCAACACATCTAACGTTGTTTACTTGTTGAAATGCCCATGTGGCTTGGGCTATGTTGGAAAGACCGAGAGAAGAATTAGAATACGTATTCTTGAACATAAAAGCAACATACGTACAAAAAATGTGAAATCTGTAGTGGCTGCACATTACTTGGACAAACAACACAACATTTGTCAATTAAAATTCTTGGTCCTAGAAGTGGTGGATAAAAAGAAGGCGTTGATAACAACAATAGATTATTGCAGAGAGAGAATCACTGGATCCGCTTTCTGAACACGATGCAACCGAATGGATTAAATGACCGGATGGAATTCCTGTGTTATTTATAAACTGTAGCTCATTATGCTATTTATTTCCTGAATACTCTTGTGCCCCATGTTGTACATGTTTTTTTACAAGTTCACTCACATGATTGTTCTAATTTTTCATGGACGCCTCTATTTTCACTTGTATTCATCTATATTTAAAAATTTCTTGCATGTTTTTTATCGTCCTTTACACTGCCTTCACCCCGTCCATTCAACACACAGTACCGCAGTACTTTGTTATTCCGACTAGACTCCACTCCAATATGGCACCTGTTTCAGCATGATCTCTAACTAACGCACACAACGCACGTTCGGGTCACATGACTTCCGTTCATGCTCATACGTTGTGCACTTTACTCACACACTGTTCGACTCAGAGCACACGCTTTTGACTCTCTTCGTAATGAATCGCGATTAACCCGCGCTCCATTGTAAGTACTTTCTCAACCTGTTACGCTTGCTTTTAATGCGTGCCGGCTTTGCCGCCAGTCACTTTTACCAACCTTTGTTCGTTGTCCATTTAGGGGGACTACGAGAATTCACAAACTACTGGCTCGTAAGATTTTCGTACTTACTCAATTTTTATCAGTGTACGCCGGGATTCACTGGATTCTCTTGTGAAATGAAATGAAAAAGAAATTTATAGAGCGCAAAAACTTTCACCCGAAGGCGTCAAGGCGCTAAATTCGTCATTCATAAATCAGAGTACAGTCCAGATAGTCATCAAAGATTAAACAGCCAGGTCTTTAACGCTTTTCTAAAAGCCAGCAGATTAGTTTCTTGCTTCAGCCCAAGCGGCAAAGCGTTCCACAGCCTTGTTGTGCCGACCACAAAGCTCCTTCCTCCCCAGGAGCATTTCTTGAACCTGGGAACCACCAGGTTATGGGCCTGAGATGAACGAAGATGGCGAACCGGAATATAGGGTTTTAGATTCTGTTTAAAGAAGCTGGGCCCTATGTCATGCCTGGCCTTAAAGGCAATGCAAAGAGCCTTAAACTCAATTCGTCTCTTCACCGGTAACCAATGCAATCCCTTCAGTGCCTGTGCGACATGTTTATGTCTTGGAATATTCAGCAAAAGACGTGCCGCTGCATTTTGCACAATCTGCAGTTTGGAAAGACACCTCTTACGCAGATTAATAAAGAGCCCGTTACAGTAATCAGCTCTGGAAAGAACCAGCGCTGAAACCACCAGTTTCCGTAGCTCAGACGGAATAAATGGAAAAATTCTTCTCAAAAGTTTTAATGTGTAAAAGGAATGGGATGTAACCTGGTTAACGTGGCTTTCAAAAGAAAGCAAAGAGTCAAACGTAACTCCCAGGTTTTTTACCTTATTCGTTGGGGTAGGTAATGGACCCATTTCCACCGGCCATAGAGCAGGGGACCAAAAATTAGTTTGGCCGCCAAAAAGTAGGACCTCGGTCTTACTAGAATTTAATTTCAAACAATTGGAGGCCATCCATTCGCCTATTTGATGAAGACAAGTGTGGAACTGTGCAGCTGTGTCTTCGGGCGAGCCTGTCACTGAAACTACAATCTGTGTATCATCGGCGTATGAAACTGCCGAGAAGCCTAGGGACTTAATTAATCTGGCCAAAGGTGCAACATAAATATTAAAAAGTGTAGGGCTCAACGAAGAGCCCTGTGGCACTCCACAGGGTAACGTAAAATTAGGTGACTTAAAATTATCCAAGGCCACAAATTGCTCCCGGCCTGACAAATAAGATTCAAGTAATGTATGGGCTTTTCCTATGATACCAATCTCCCTTAAGGTTTCCAGCAGTTTTTGGTGGTTCACAGTATCGAACGCGGCAGAAAGGTCAAGCAGCACAAGTGCATGTCAATGCATGTTGTCACTTCTTTGCGCTGTATTGCTTAGCAGTGTGTTTTATGTTCTTCGTCGCTTTTGGGCTCTATAACTTGTTGATCACAACTCGTTGACACTCGCTCTAAGACGCGTCACAGTTCATTGCTGCATCTTTCACTATATCACGAGGGTACCTCACCACTGCACGTCGTTCGAATTATTATTTTTTCACCCTCTAGGTTGGTTACGCATGTGGGATACAAGGCTTGTTTTGGCCAAGTACATGACAGCATTATTCATCCATCTTGGGTGATCACTTCTTGTAAGCGCTGTTTTTTCTGTTCTTATTTCTAGATGTTTTCCCCTGACGAAGGGCACACCGTTGCCCGAAATGCATCGGGATTGATGTAACAATACGCATATGTTCTAATGGAATTGTTTATCAAATACAGACATTATTGAAGATATATAACGTTATCGATTGATGTGAATAAAACATCAACTCTCAACCCATTTAACTGGAACGAGTATTTCTGTTTTAAACTTTCACCCACGCGTTGGGACCTACAGCTGTGCACAGGGGGACATCCCCTAACCAGGAGATGCAACTTTGTTGTTTCATACATCACGCACTTTGAGGACTAGAGAGTGAATCCCCAGTAGCACGCTACATTGGTACAACTTTTTGAACACCTAGGTAGTGCGTGTCTTATCCTTTTGTCGTTTCAATTATCTATCCTCCAGACACGGCACACCGCACAATTTAACTTCATCTAACACCATGGCATATGAAGACATTTCTAACCTGACGGATTTAAGAGCCGACACATTTGCATTCGCTGACACGGATGGAACCAAAATTTACGCGCTAATCCAAGAAGATATCACCCCGTTATCTAACATTAAAAATAAGGAAAGTAATATCAGACAGCTACTTTATCTCACCAAGAAGGAATCCAATCAAAGGCTACACGCCAGTACTTTAATTAGGTATCATCGTGCTCAGAGGATCCCCAGAGGATTAAGGATACCCCTTAAACCACTATTATGCAAAAACAATCCGCGTTTCATTGAAAAATGGTACGCCATTCTTAACAAGTGTTCTCTAGACTTAATACTGTTGATCATCGAAGAACTATCCAGAGTACTCGATGAGCTAACCAAAGAAATTGCCCAGACTAAAATGGAATTGACTAACATGATGGAAGCAGAAGACTTTACGAAAATGCTTGATGACATTAACACACAATTGAACAAATACACACAAGAGATACAGGAACGGAAGATTCGCAAATACAAACGCAATACAATTGACTACAAACTAGGAGAGGTGTATTCCTGGGCAGAAGTCTATGCCCGCCGCAGACAAAACAGACCTTACAATCCCAACACCGAAACTGAAACTTCCTCATCTGACAGCGACACACGCTCCTGTGTACCACGATCCACCGTAATTCCAGCTGCTCCAACTGACACCATAGACCCAATATCTGCGGTTCATTTTTTGGACGAAGGCGCAGTAGATCGGGACGACCCAGGAGGAGCCAAAGAAAAGGAAAAAGAGCCACCAGGTGTGAAGAATCCACCGAACATCAGCAAGAAGGGCAGAGGGAAGAAATAGCGGATTTTAATAACCTTGTGATCAACATCTCTTCTTATCAACTGACTACTAGTGAAATTCGCACGTTACAGAAAGGTCAATCGTTTGTCCCCACAACATTCACCAATACTCTGGAACTAGAGATCAGCTTCTTTAAATTTATGAGAAATTTACGCCTCAGAAATTACTTTGAGAATGTGGTACAACATAAGGAAACTGATGATGACAACTTGCTCAAAGGGATGCGACCACGGAGCACGTTTCTAGCCCCCGTGAGTCACAAAAGTCTCGACACCTTCGAAAATTTAGTCAAACATGAGTTACACTCCTTAAAATTTCAACATAAATCCAAACACACTAACCTCACCGTCAAGGACATGAGCATTCTCAAGAACTTGGCTAACAACAAATCCATCATTTGTCAAAACGCCGATAAGGGCGGTGCCATCGTTGTGATGGACAGAAACGTTTACGAAGAACAGGTCAATGCTCACATCATGGACATCAATACCTACTCCTTACTGGATCACAATCCCACCAACCAGTTCTTGTCCATCTTGAAAACCATAGTCCAACGAGCCGTTGACAACGGCGTGATTACCGAAAAAGTTAAGAGGTTTTTGATCCAATATCACCCCAGATCACCATCTCTGTACATGTTACCCAAGGTGCATAAGGACCTGCACCAACCACCATTCAGACCAATAGTCTCTACTAAGGGCAGCATCCATGAACCAGTTGGCAAGTTCATAGACAAGCATCTGCAACAGTTTGTTACCAAAATTCAGACATATATTCGAGACACCACAGACCTCATAAACAAGATTAACCAACTAACCATCTTACCAGAGGAAGAACTCTGGCTCTGTACAGCGGATGTGAAAGCGATATACACCTCAATTCCGCACGATCTTGGCATTGAAGCCATTGAACATGTTCTGTTACACTCCACCCTGGATACAGACCTCCAAGTGTTTATCATGGAACTGCTGCAGTTCACTCTATACCAGAGTTACTTCAAATGGGATGACAAGTGGTTCCTACAACTGTCCGGAACTTCGATGGGCAATTGCGCAGCCCCATCGTATGCCAACATCTTTATGCACCATTTCGAAGAGCAACACATCCTGAACACCAGCGTTTGGCAAGAACACACAAAGATTTTCATACGATACATCGATGACATTTTTATAATTTGGACAGGTTCACACACCGCATTACAACAGGCTCTCGAACAACTTAATCACATTGATGACCGCATTCAATTTACCTTTGAAGTTCAACAAGACACTATAAAATTTTTGGATGTACAAATCTAAAGAGTACATGATAAACTGGTTACCAATATCTACCATAAAGCCAAGGATCGAAACAGAATCCTGCACTTTAACAGCTTTCACAGATCTAGTTTGAAAAACAATTTACCTTACTCACAACTGTTGCGAGTCAAACGCATTGTATCAGATCCTGACCAATGTCTGTTACAAACTGATGCCATGCTCACCAGGTTTAAAGCACGTGGGTACCCTTCGGAAATCCTGGAACAAGCCAGATCAAGATGTGCTAACAGGGATAGAATGGACCTCCTGAAGGTCAAACACAAACGGGTTCAGAACCGAGTAGTTATGGTATCTAAATATTCCATAATGAGTCAACGTTTTAGAAACATCATAATGAAACATTGGCCAATGTTAACTTTGGAACCAGACTTCAAGGGATTATTTATGAACAAACCCATCTTCGCCTACACAAGAGGACGCAACTTAAAGGAAGTGTTGACTAGACCGCCTGATAACACACCCGTGACCATGTACAAAGGCTTGCTACCTTGTCACAATTGTAGCAATTGTCACAATATTATACAGGGTTCCACCATAACCCATCCAATCAAAGGCACCAAAATTAAGTTAAAGGTCAATGCTACGTGCAACACATCTAACGTTGTTTACTTGTTGAAATGCCCATGTGGCTTGGGCTATGTTGGAAAGACCGAGAGAAGAATTAGAATACGTATTCTTGAACATAAAAGCAACATACGTACAAAAAATGTGAAATCTGTAGTGGCTGCACATTACTTGGACAAACAACACAACATTTGTCAATTAAAATTCTTGGTCCTAGAAGTGGTGGATAAAAAAGAAGGCGTTGATAACAACAATAGATTATTGCAGAGAGAGAATCACTGGATCCGCTTTCTGAACACGATGCAACCGAATGGATTAAATGACCGGATGGAATTCCTGTGTTATTTATAAACTGTAGCTCATTATGCTATTTATTTCCTGAATACTCTTGTGCCCCATGTTGTACATGTTTTTATACAAGTTCACTCACATGATTGTTAAAATTTTTCATGGACGCCTCTATTTTCACTTGTATTCATCTATATTTAAAAATTTCTTGCATGTTTTTTATCGTCCTTTACACTGCCTTCACCCCGTCCATTCAACACACAGTACCGCAGTACTTTGTTATTCCGACTAGACTCCACTCCAAGATGGCACCTGTTTCAGCATGATCTCTAACTAACGCACACAACGCACGTTCGGGTCACATGACTTCCGTTCATGCTCATTCGTTGTGCACTTTACTCACACACTGTTCGACTCAGAGCACACGCTTTTGACTCTCTTCGTAATGAATCGCGATTAACCCGTGCTCCATTGTAAGTACTTTCTCAACCTGTTACGCTTGCTTTTAATGCGTGCCGGCTTTGCCTCCAGTCACTTTTACCAACCTTTGTTCGTTGTCCATTTAGGGGGACAACGAGAATTCACGAACTACTGGCTCGTAAGATTTTCGTACTTACTCAATTTTTATCAGTGTACGCCGTGAGTCACTGTATTCTCTTGTCAATGCATGTTGTCACTTCTTTGCGCTGTATTGCTTAGCAGTGTGTTTTATGTTCTTCGTCGCTTTTGGGCTCTATAACTTGTTGATCACAACTCGTTGACACTCGCTCTAAGACGCGTCACAGTTCATTGCTGCATCTTTCACTATATCACGAGGGTACCTCACCACTGCACGTCGTTCGAATTATTATTTTTTCACCTTTTAGGTTGGTTACGCATGTGGGATACAAGGCTTGTTTTGGCCAAGTACATGACAGTATTATTCATTCATCTTGGGTGATCACTTCTTGTAAGCGCTGTTTTTCTGTTCTTATTTCTAGATGTTTTCCCCTGACGAAGGGCACACCGTTGCCCGAAATGCATCGGGATTGATGTAACAATACGCATATGTTCTAATGGAATTGTTTATCAAATACAGACATTATTGAAGATATATAACTTTATCGATTGATGTGAATAAAACATCAACTCTCAACCCATTTAACTGGAACGAGTATTTCTGTTTTAAACTTTCACCCACGTGTTGGGATCTACAGCTGTGCACAGGGGGACATCTCCTAACCAGGAGATGCAACTTTGTTGTTTCATACATCACGCACTTTGAGGACTAGAGAGTGAATCCCCAGTAGCACGCTACATTGGTACAACTTTTTGAACACCTAGGTAGTGCGTGTCTTATCCTTTTTGCCACACACTGATCTGTCAGACGAGCCCATCATGGCACTGCCTGATCACCCGATAAGCCAATCCGACACTGGTGCACAGCGATTGCTCGACTGTGCACGTGCCTGGGTCTTCTCACCATTTAAATACAAGGAAAAGCCACCATAACACTGCTAAAGCAGTCCACAAACATCTATTGTAAGCTTTTATTTATTCAAATATGAAACTCAAATCTATATAGAATATCTGTGAAGATTTAAATGCACAATTATTTAAAAGCACAATCTTAGCCCCACTGTCCATAATCATTTTGGCTTCTCCCGCATTCTGTGATGTTTCATTTGCTTCTTCTTATGCCAGCTTCTGGCTCCTGTTGCATGCTCTGAGGAGTACCCTACAACTTGCAGTTGTGCAGGCAGAGTCTACATTTATCACTCTAATCCCGACCTGCCTGAGAGACAGATGCTGAATCTCTGCAGCAAGTAACCGAGATCGGGCACACTGTCCCTGGTTTGTCCGTGGCACACCCTTAGCCTGGTCTGCCGGTTCGAAGCCACTGGTCCGCTTTTCACTGTGCAGGCAGCAACTGGCCAGCTTTTGAATGGGGACACAGATCCCCCTGCAGGCGGATGCAGTCACTCACTGCTCTGGAATGCCTGTGGAGGGGGAGGGGTTCATAGCGCCTCTTCCCCCTACACCAAAGGGCACCCTCTGGCACAATGAGTGTCTGTTACCTCTTTATGGTGCACAGTAGATGCACCCCGATAGCTCCTTACCTCTGCAGCCACATGTAATACGGCACAGACACAGAGACAAAGTAGTTCCTCATTTGCATGAAGTCCTGTACCCATTCAAGTAATAAACTGCGCCCTCCTAGAGATCATGTGGGAGCTACATGTGCGCCAGAGCGATTGTTACCACAGGAGGGGCTGTTCAAGCATATCAGACCCCTCTACGCACCCTGAAGGTGTGAAATACAGGCGCACACACCCGTTGTGTGTCTAGGGCACTTCTGATAATAGAGCCCAAGAGTTTGAAAAACTCAAATACGCACTGCAACCAGTCACAGTCAGAACATAGCTGCAATGTCAGACGTGTAACGCAAACACAGATGTGATGCTAGGAAGTAATTATATCTAATCAATAGTATGAAGCCTATGCCCAGCATGCACGCTGCTAGTTAAGTTTAAAAGGCACAGGGCATGTGGCTCCTGATGCATTGCCAGGTGGCACGCTTCTTGAAGGAGTGGGCAGCTTGGTTTGTTTAGCATCTGAAAACACTGAGAGCAAAAATATATTTACAAAAAATGGACGTCAAACATAGAAGGTCAAGAGCTCAACCTTATTTATATATCTTATTTTCCAAATGTCCACCAGCACGTAATCCCACTAGCAAGCACTGTTAGAATAGTACATTGTAACTTTGTGCCAATTATTGGTGAACTTCTGTTCACAGGGCCGGCTGAAGCGCTGGTGGTGCCCAGTGCAACAATAATTTAATGACTCCGCCCCCCCCCCCCCCAATGAATTCCTTCTCAGCGCATTCCCTCACCCCCACCCTCCACCAGTGCCCCTCATCTCTCCTGAGCCTCTCTCTCACATGCATTCCAATTGTTTTATAGCGCCACTCATACCAGTGTAGGGTGTCAGAGCACTTTACATCACACACATTGTACAGAGCCAATGATTCATATTTGTGTAAATCAGTTTATCGGAAATGTTACATAAGACAAAGAGGACTACAAGGTGTAGGAGTCACATGTCACTGATACTACTAGACAGTAGATTTTAAGAGTGCTTGTTCTGGAGAAGCACAAACACAGGACTTAAAGTGTACCACAGTCGTTGGTTGTTGGCTTTACTAATATGATATCTGTACCAAAAGGAACACTTTTTAGCAGCATTAGGATAATTCAAGACTGCGGAAAATTCATAACGCTCTAACCTATACCATGCAGTTTGCATGCAGCTCTTTGATGCTAGTTCATAGGTCAATGTACTATATTAAGATTGTAACTTATGAACTGCACAGTAACAAAAGGGTCTCTGTGATAAATGCAGTAACCCACTGAGCTATAAACATAAAATACAGTTCTGTGATCTGCATGGTACATGTTCTCTGCAGCAGGCATGTTAACCCTCTGTGCTACTTTATGACGAGTCAGACTGCCGCTAGACAAAACTCCATCTCTCTCCAGCAGAAATGTTCATCAGAGATATCTTGAAATTTTTATTGTTGCCTGATAACTGCTTGACACAGAAAGAACTCTGCAGCAGGTGTTTTTTAACACACGTTATTTCTAAACAGGGCTCTGCCCCGACTCAACACCTGGTGCAGCTGTAACGGTTGCATCGCGCTAAAGCCGGCCCTGTTGTTAAGCTATTTTTTCAGTCTCCAAGCGCAAATCTTACTATGGGAATAAAACCTGGAAATCACATTTTATGCACACACCAAATTGTTGTGCTTCACTTAATGGATCGGTAGAGGTACAAAACGTTAATGAAGGGGGTGAACTTTTTTTGGAAAGTTTTGTGTAAATTTGTCAAACAGCGCCTAAGGTATTAAGAAAGCAAAAACTGCTTTGCCTCTAGCAACTCTGACTTATCCATATGAACACTGGTGCCAGTATAAAATATATAAATATATAAATATATATATATATATATATATATATAAAACAACTTCTTCCCTTCTCGCTCACTTTTGCTGGCTGAAGAAAAAGCACAGACCCAGGAATTTTCTGCTGTCGGCTATTTTATTGCAGTTGCTCCCAACAATCCATGTTAGCCATGACGCGTTTCGTCCCTCACAGGGGACTTGATCACATGACGCGCTACTAGCATAGTGATTCGTTTTAAATAGCTACCATTTTTTCTTTTCATTTTTTGTGAATGCTCACGTGACATAGTGCTTAAAGTGATACACATCAATAAATAAATAAATAAATACATTGGTGACACTGGAAATTCATGGGTATAAAAGAAATGCAACCTATAAAATGCAATTTTTTGTTTTTAAACACGACCTAAGTCTGTATAGTAAAATCACATTATAAGACATATGAATATATAAATAAATAAATATATATAAATATGTGTGCAAATAAGCAATAAATAACAGGATAAATCCTGTTTGATGTAGATACATACATGTTGGCCGATGAAAATTCATAATAGCCAATACCGGTATAAATACTCAATTCAAAACCTTCCCCAATATTGATACTTTTTTCATAATCCATATATACCTCACAATAGCATGTTGCATTACCACCAAAACCTTAAAGGAATTCGTTCTTATTACTTGCAACGCCTTAATTTTCCAATAGTGTTACCATGTATAGAATGAGTAAATAAAGTGTCTAGTGCCTATAATTTATCAGTGCTTAAAAACCTATCTAGCTAAAATCTGTTTAAAAATATGAGGAGAGCCTTAGCCTTTATATTTAACATATTGTTATTCATATTGAACATTTAAGATAACTCCTTGAGAGATAGACCTGAAACTGTTAATTATACTTTTCATCATTCTGGTGGTTAATCAAACAGGCTAGCATGTAATTCCTCCGTAATGTTAAGCCCATTGGGGTGCTTGGTGTCGAGATTCAATATATAAAACATTTCTAATTTGCGAAGTGCTTTTTCTCGATCACCTCCTCTTTTATTTAATGGGACCGAATCTATCAAGAAATATTTAAGGTCTTTGGAGTTACCCCCATGAACTTCATTGAAATGGCGTGCTACCGGATAAGCCTGGTCATTATTTTTGATTGCCCTTAAGTGCTGGAGTACCCTTTTATGTCCCTGCAGAATTGTACTTCCTACATATTTTAATCCGCAAGGGCACTCCAGCACATATACCACATGGTCTGTTTTGCAATTCAAAGACCTTTCAATTTTTCGAATTTGGCCCCCAAACGGAGTTTCGTATGATGTGGTATTTGCTCCGTGTTGACAGGCTTTGCACGTCCTGCACTTATAAAATCCAGCTCTTTGATTCAACCATGTACTATTTTTTACTTGAGTACGGTTGGGGTCATTAACAACTAAGACATCCTTCATTGAAGGTGCCTTACTGTAAGTGATAGAGGGTTTTTTCGGAACAGCACCACCAATTACTGGATCTGCACGAATAAGATGCCAATTTTTATTTATGATGCTTTTAACTGCCTTTTCTTGTTTATTGAATTTTAAAATAAATCTAAAATTCTCAACTTCATTAGCTTGTTCGTTTGTTTTTGAATCATAAAATATATAAATATATAAATATATATATATATATATATATATATATATATATATATATATATATATATACACACACACACGTACCCGGGAGTTGCAGCCACTCTATGACACAGATACATACCTGTGGACTAAAAGCCTGTATACATGGCTCATCCATAGAAAATGTGTAAACTAATACCATGATTGCAATATAAAACCTCTGACTATGTACATAATGTTTTGACTTATGAATATTCCAGGTGTTTATCATACCTGTGATGTATACATTATGACTGCTGAGTATGAATGATGAGACAGATGAGGTGTGTGTGTGGTTTGTTTTAGTTTTAATGCTTGAATAAGCATCAATAAAAAACTATTTTTGTACTTTTCAATATATATAATTTTGTCCTTGTCTCTCCTTATATTAGAACTGTTAAAATCTATTGTGATATTTATTGTGAAGTTGCCCTAGGAATTTACGTTGTATGTGTATATATATATATATATCTATATATATCCACAAGAAAGATGGCGCCTCAGATCGCCCTTCCACATGGGTCGGGCCGCCGCTTTAATAATTGCACAACAATCCTACCGAGTCTGTAGTAAGACACGAGCCACTCTGATTATGGATGCAGATTAGTTCAGGTTTATTCGGGCAAACAAACAACGACGCGTTTCGACTTGTCCAAGTCTTGGTCACATGTGATATATATATCCAAACAACAAAGAGCTCCTTCTAGATCCCTTGGCCCATAGGGGAGTGGTGCGTGGTGCCGGCAGAGCTGGCCGGACGTAAATATCACACAAAGAGTCCACAGTAAGACGCACACTCAGTACCTGGACTAATTAAACCTTCACTTCGTGACATTCCCTCAGTGGCGTCTTACTGTGGACTCTTTGTGTGATTATATATATATATATATATATATATATAAGAAAAGGTCTGGGAAGCTCCCAAGTTTAGGTGGAGAGCAGCTCCTATATAGAGCACCCTACAGCACCAGCGACACTCTGAATCTGCTCACCTCAAATGTTTTGCCTCCCTTTCCTGGATATATTCTCCTCTCTATCTTCCTTTTTAACTGAATCTGATTTGTTTCCTCCTAAGATAAACCTCTGAAAAAGGACTAAAAAATGATTTGAGAGAAAGATATTGTTTTAATTAGATAGTACGGCACTTTGCACATATGGAACTTTAGGAGTAGCATGCACTTCATGTAAGATCTAAGGATATGAGGCAGTCGCATCTCATATATTGCACGATGCACTTTATATACAGTATATTGCAATTTGTGTAAAAAGAGGTTGAGATCTGGCTGACACCCCATAATTTTAAGGTGTATAATATAGGAATAAGATCTTTGACATTGTACTATGCACTTTGGCATGGTCTCAGAGAGCTCATGGAGATGAAGGATCGTGAATCTCTTTTGAGTTGGATTCTGTGGACTATGGGGATTAGGACCCATTAAGCATTGTAGGCAACCTATGGGTATTTTGACCATGGGAAAGGCAAAAATCTCTTTTTGGGAAATTAACTATCACACAATTAAAAACAGATATGTTGATGATTGCAATTTAACTCACTAATAGGACCAGGAATGAATTTGTAATTTGGAATATTTAGGTAAATTTGGACTGATAATATTCCTTTGACCTGAACAGAATAACTCCAAGAAAAAATAATTGTTATATGGAGAATGTCAAGAAAGTGAGATGATTGCATATAGAAGTATAGTGGAAAGAATGTGCTGTTGCAAAATGAGAAAGTTGTTGCTCCAGATGCCTAGGGGTCATTGAAGTGGAGAAAGGACTGACAATATAATGGTCCACACCGCGTAGCCCGGTTAGACCCAGTGGAAGGCGTCAGCCGAAACGCGTCGGTCAGGGAAATTTTTTTTTCATAGCATTGTGTACCGCTGTAGTATAAATTGAAATTTGCACATGGAAAGATAAAAGAAATAAAACAGAAAAAAAAGAAAACCTGCCTTTTAGATGCTGCTTTTCCGGATTGTACCGCTGCATGAGGTGTTTTGAGGACGGAACGCCGAAATGGAGCACATATATATATATTACCTACTGGCGGTCGCCAGTAGGTAGTTATAGTTAGGACCTAGTTTCCATAGGAAAAGCGTTTTTGATTTGCCAATATCTTTGGCGCTGGTTGACGAATGTTAGCGAAATTTTCAAAACTAATGGGGCGTTCCGGTCAGCTCCTGTCTTGAAAGCTTCGGGGTGATTCGTCAAGCGGGGGCCGAGAAAAAGGGGGTCCCAAAACGCGTTTTCTCCATGTTAATTTACATAGGAAACTTTAGACAAAGCTACAGCCCGAACTGCTGAACGGAATTACACCAAATTTGACAAAAATGTAGGTCTTGGTCTAGAAAGCGTGCTTTTTTTAAATGGTGTAAATCCGTCCAGTAGTTCCTGAGAAATTAAAAAAATACAAATATCGATAGCTGAGCACCGAGGAGGATTCGCGAACCCTCCCGGGCATGAGCTTCACTCTGATTGGCTGGCAACACTCCAAACCAGGAAGTGTCGGCAGCCATCTTGTGACTCGGTAACCGAGTCACAAGAAAAAGGGTGAAAAAGAGATGAAAAACAAGAAAAGGGGCAGGGTAGAAACACCCTGACCCCTAGGCCTGCTCAGGGGGTCCCACAAGGACCCCCAGGCATAAAAAAAGCAGTTTTTTTTAAAAGCGGCCCAATTCGCGCTGGGTGTGCGAATCCGGCTGAAAAAATAATGAAAAAAACGAAGCGCGGACTCCCACGCTTAGTTTTCTATAAGCCCCCGGGTGGGCCAAGTCCTGGGGGCAATGCCTAATTAATTAGCGGGGGCCGTGGGGGCCCCCCACAGCCCCGGGGACCACCACCTCCCTGGGGCTTAGTTAATTGTATGTGGGGGCACGCACCCCCCCACAGCCCCGGGGACCGCCACCTCCCCGGGGCTTGAACAACAATAAATGCGTGGGGGGGTCCCAACCCCCCCATGCTGCCCCGGGGACCGCCACCTCCCCGGGGCTTTTTTATAATTGAGGGAGGGCCTCGCGGGCCCCCCCAAGCCCCGGGGACCACCAGCCTCCCGGGGCTTCCTTGTTTAATGAGGGGGGGGGCCTCGCGGGCCCCCCCAAGCCCCAGGGACCACCACCTCCCCGGGGTGCCTGTTATTAATGAGGGGGGCCTCGTGGGCCCCCCCAAGCCCTGGGACCACCACCTCCCCGGGGCTTTGAAAATGTAGGGAGGGGGGCCGCGCGGCCCCCGTCCTGGAGCCCTTGATGGCCCTGGGGACTGCCACCCCCCAGGGCCGGCTCCTGCAATGTCCCAGGGTGCCCACCCACGGGACATTGCCATTTGCTATCTGTCATAGCAAACTCTGCTTTGATTGCTTTTGGGCAAGGGGAGCTGCATGTTAGCAGCTTCCCTTGCCCAAAAGCAATGCCAGCTCCCGCAGGAGGCGGGGAGCTGGCTGGGACCGTGGGGGCATTGGGGCTCCCCCACGGTCCGCAACGCTAAGGGCTGGCCCCGGGGGATGGGGTCCCCGGGACCAGAAGTGGACCGGGAGGGGGGCCACGTGGCCCCCTCCCTTTATTTAAAAAAAAGAATGGCCGGGCCCCGGGGGATTGGGCCCCGGGGCCAATAGTCGCACAGGGAAGGGGGCCACGCGGCCCCCCTTCCCTATAAATATTTTTTTTAAAAGAGGCCATGCCCCGGGATGGGTCCCCGGGGCCAAAAGTGGCCCAGGGAAGGGGGCCACGTGGCACCCCTTCCCTATAAATATATAAAAAGGAGGCCATGCCCCTGGGGATGGGGTCCCCGGGCGGAAATCGGCCTCGGGAGGGGGCGCGTGGCCACCTACCCGTTTTTTTTTTGTTTTTTTTTTTAAAGGGTCAGGCCCTGGGGGATGGGGTCCCCAGGGCCCCAAAAATACTAAAAGAAGGGGGGCCACACAGCACCCCTTCTAAAATATATTTAAAAAAGCCAGCATCTCGCCGGAGGCCCCGCCACCTCCCTGCACCACTCTGCAAACGCGCCCCCTGATGCGTTCTAAGTTGGGGAATTAAGTTCCCTTGAATACTGAGGGTCCCTGGGGGCCAACTAGCTGACCAGGTACCTCCAGTAAGCGCCACACAGCTGAATTGCAGAGAGGTGGTCCGAGGCCACGCCCCTTTTTACACCACTCTGCAAACACGCCTCTTGGTGCACTGCTGGTGGGGCGATGAGGTCCTCTTGTGTCCGGAGGACCTCAGGACACAAGTGGACTTCATTCCCCAAGCAGCAGTGCGCCAGGAGCCGCAGAAAGGTTTGCCTCTTTCTGAACCTCTCTTGCCTCTTTCTGCACCCCTTTTGCCTGTTTCTGCACCCCTCTTGCCTCTTTCTACACCTCTCTTCCCTCTTTCTGCAACTCTCTTGCCTCTTTCTACACCTCTCTTCCCTCTTTCTGCACCACTCTTGCCTCTTTCTGTACCTCTGTTCCTTCTTTCTTCACCTGTCTTGTCTCTTTCTGCACCCTTCGTGCCTCTTTCAGCACCTCTGTTCCTTCTTTCTGCACTTCTATTGCCTCTTTCTGCACCTTTCCTGCCTGTTTCTGCACCTCTCTTGCCTCTTTCTGTACCTCTGTTGCCTCTTTCTGCACTTCTCTTGCTCTTTCTGCACCCTTTGCGCCTCTTTCTGTACCTCTGTTGCTTCTTTCTGCACTTCTCTTCCTTCTTTCTGCACCCTCCTGCCTCTTTCTGTACCTCTCTTGCCTCTTTGTGCACCTCTCCTACCTTTATCTGCACCCCTCTTGCCTCTTTTGCACCTCTGTTGGTTCTTTCTGCACTGTTTTTTCTTCTTTCTGCACCTCACTTGCCTCTTTCTGCACTTCTCTTGCTTCTTTTTACACCTCTGTTGGTTCTTTCAGCAATTCTCTTGCCTCTTTCTGCACTTCTCTTGCTTGTTTCTGCACCTCTCGTGTCTTTCTGCACCTCTGTTGCCTCTTTCTGCACTTCACTTGCTTCTTTCTGTACCTGTGTCATCAGTGATGTCACTGACCATGTCATGAATGATGTAATATGTGATGTCATCAGCAGTGCATTGCGGGGGCGCGAGTTATAGTTAGCTCAACTAACTATAACGGCCAAATTTCTCTGGTTTTATACAAGTGAAATGTCCAACTAACTATAACGTCCCTGAAACCTATGGTTTTTTTCAGTGAATTTCAAAGGTTTTTTAAATGCTAATTTCTAACTATAACGTCCCTGAAACCTATGGTTTTTTCAGTGAATTTCTAAGGTTTTTTAAATGCTAATTTCTAACTATTCCTACAGAGGTAGGACATGTGCAGAAAGAGGAAGAAAAGCGCAGAAAGAAGCAAAAGAAATGCAGAAAGAGGCAACAGAAGTCCAGAAAGACGAAGAAAGGTGCAGAAAGAAGCAAGAGATATGCAGAAAGAACCAACAGAGGTGCAGAAAGAAGCCTTGTTGCAAAGTCATCCTGTGCCCACAACTTTTTGCTGACTGGTACTGGTGGTAACTGATTCTGAATAACCAGGCCCGGAGCCAGTGCTATCCTGAAAGACACTTAGAATACAGTGAAAACACCTACATACACTAGGGTACACTATGGGTTGGGGTACCCCTGTGATTGGCATGACCTCCCCTGTAAGGCCCTAGTACATAATAGGGCAGGGGGATTAAAACTACTTCTAAGTCAGAGGTGCAGAAAGAGGCAAGAGAAGTGCAGAAAGAAGCAACAGAGTTGCCGAAGAGGCAAGAGAGGTGCAGAAACAGGCAAGAAAGGTGCAGAAAAAGGGAACAGGGGTGCAGAAAGAGGCAAGAGAGTTACAGAAATTTGCAAGAGAGGTACAGAAAGAAGCAAGAGCAGTGCAGAAAGAAGCAAGAGAAGTGCAGAAAGAAGCAAGAAAGGTGGAGAAATAGGGAAGAGGGTGCACAAAGAGGCAAGAGGGATACAGAAATTTGCAAAAGAGGTGCAGAAAGAAGCAAGAACAGTGCAGAAAGAACTAACAGAGGTGCAAAAAGAGGCAAGAGGGGTGCAGAAAGAGGTGAGAGGTGCACAAAGAGGCAATAGAGGTACAGAAAGAGGCAGGAGGGGTGCAAAAAAGAAAGAGAAGTGCAGAAAGAAGCAACAGAGGTGCTGAAAGAGGCTTGAAGGGTGCAGAAAGAGGCAAGAAAAGTGCAGAAAGAAGCAACAGAGGTACAGAAAGAGGCAAGAGAGGTGCAGAAACAGTCAGGAAAGGCACAGAAAGAGGGAACAGGGGTGCGAAAAGAGGCAAGAGAGGTGCAGAAAGAGGAAAGAGGGGTGCAGAAAGAGGCAAAAGAAGTGCAGAAAGAAGCAAGTGAGCAGAAAGAAGCAACAGAGGTGTAGAAAGACGCAAGAGAGGTGCAGAAACAAGCAAGAGAAGTGCAGAAAGAGGCAAGAGAATTGCTGAAAGAAGCAACAGAGGTGTAGAAAGAAGCAAGTGAAGTGCAGAGAGGCAAGTGAGGTGCAGAAAGAAGCAATAGCAGTGCAGAATCAACCAACAGAGGTGCAAAAAGAGGCAAGAGGGGTGCAGAAAGAGGTAGGAGAGGCACACAAAGAGGCAAGAGAGGTACAGAAAGAGGCAGGAGGGGTGCAGAAAGAAGGAAGAGAAGTGCAGAAAGAGGCAAGAAAATTGCTGAAAGAAGCAACAGAGGTGTAGAAAGAAGCAAAAGAAGTGCAGAAAGAGGCAAGTGAGGTGCAGAAAGAAGCAAGATCAGTGCAGAAAAAAGCAACAGAGGTGCAAAAAGAGGCAAGAGGGGTGCAGAAAAAGGTAGGAGAGGTGCACAAAGAGGCAAGAGAGGTACAGAAAGAGGCAGGAGGGGTGCAGAAAGAAGGAAGAGAAGTGCAGGAAGAAGCAACAGAGGTACAGAAAGAGGCAAAAGAGGTGCAGAAACAGGCAGGGAAGGTGCAAAAAGAGGGAACAGGGGTACAGAAAGAGGCAAGAGGGGTGCAGAAAGAGAAAAGAGGGGTGCAGAAAGAGGCAAGAGGGGTGCAGAAAGAAGCAAGTGAGATGCAGAAAGACGCAAGGGAGGTGCAGAAACAAGCAAGAGAAGTGCAGAAAGAGGCAAGAGAATTGCTGAAAGAAGCAACAGAGGTGTAGAAAGAAGCAAGAGAAGTGCAGAAAGAGGCAAGTGGGGTGCAGAAAGAGGGAAGAGGGGTGCAGAAACAGGCAAGAGAATTGCTGAAAGAAGCAACAGAGGTGTAGAAAGAAGCAAGAGAAGTGCAGAAAGAGGCAAGTGGGGTGCAGAAAGAGGCAAGAGAGGTGCAGAAAGAGGGAAGAGAGGTGTAGAAAGAGGCAAGAGAGTTGCACAAAGAGGGAAGAGGGGTGCAGAAACAGGCAAAAGGGGTGCAGAAAGAGGCAAGAAAGGTGCAGAAAAAGGGAACAGGGGTGCAGAAAGAGGCAAGAGAGATACAGAAATTTGCAAGAGAGGTACAGAAAGAAGCAAGAGCAGTGCAGAAAGAAGCAAGAGAAGTGCAGAAAGAAGCAAGAAAGGTGGAGAAATAGGGAAGAGGGTGCAGAAAGAGGCAAGAGGGATACAGAAATTTGCAAATGAAGTGCAGAAAGAAGCAAGAACAGTGCAGAAAGAACTAACAGAGGTGCAAAAAGAGGCAAGAGGGGTACAGAAAGAGGCAAGAGAGGTGCAGAAACAGTCAGGAAAGGTACAGAAAGAGGGAACAGGGGTGCGAAAAGAGGCAAGAGAGGTGCAGAAAGAGGAAAGAGGGGTGCAGAAAGAGGCAAAAGAAGTGCAGAAAGAAGCAAGTGAGGAGCAGAAAGAAGCAACAGAGGTGTAGAAAGACGCAAGAGAGGTGCAGAAACAAGCAAGAGAAGTGCAGAAAGAGGCAAGAGAATTGCTGAAAGAAGCAACAGAGGTGTAGAAAGAAGCAAGAGAAGTGCAGAAAGAGGCAAGTGAGGTGCAGAAAGAAGCAAGAGCAGTGCAGAATCAACCAACAGAGGTGCAAAAAGAGGCAAGAGGGGTGCAGAAAGAGGTAGGAGAGGCACACAAAGAGGCAAGAGAGGTACAGAAAGAGGCAGGGGGTGCAGAAAGAAGGAAGAGAAGTGCAGAAAGAGGCAAGAAAATTGCTGAAAGAAGCAACAGAGGTGTAGAAAGAAGCAAAAAAAGTGCAGAAAGAGGCAAGTGAGGTGCAGAAAGAAGCAAGATCAGTGCAGAAAAAAGCAACAGAGGTGCAAAAAGAGGCAAGAGGGGTGCAGAAAAAGGTAGGAGAGGTGCACAAAGAGGCAAGAGAGGTACAGAAAGAGGCAGGAGGGGTGCAGAAAGAAGGAAGAGAAGTGCAGGAAGAAGCAACAGAGGTACAGAAAGAGGCAAAAGAGGTGCAGAAACAGGCAGGGAAAGTGCAAAAAGAGGCAAGAGGGGTGCAGAAAGAGGCAAGAGAGGTGCAGAAAGAGAAAAGAGGGGTGCAGAAAGAGGCAAGAGGGGTGCAGAAAGAAGCAAGTGAGGTACAGAAAGAGGCAACAGAGGTGCAGAAAGACGCAAGGGAGGTGCAGAAACAAGCAAGAGAAGTGCAGAAAGAGGCAAGAGAATTGCTGAAAGAAGCAACAGAGGTGTAGAAAGAAGCAAGAGAAGTACAGAAAGAGGCAAGTGAGGTGCAGAAAGAGGCAAGAGAGGTGCAGAAAGAGGCAAGAGAGGTGCCGAAAGAGGCAAGAGGGGTGCAGAAAGAGGCAGGAGGGGTGCAAAAAAAGGAAGAGAAGTGCAGAAAGAAGCAACAGAGGTGCTGACAGAGGCTTGAAGGGTGCAGAAAGAGGCAAGAAAAGTGCAGAAAGAAGCAACAGAGATACAGAAAGAGGCAAGAGAAGTGCAGAAACAGACAGGAAAGGTGCAGAAAGAGGGAACAGGGGTGCAAAAAGAAGCAAGAGAGGTGCAGAAAGAGGAAAGAGGGGTGCAGAAAGAGACAAGAGGAATGCAGAAAGAAGCAAGTGAGGAGCAGAAAGAAGCAACAGAGGTGCAGAAAGATGCAAGAGAATTGCTGAAAGAAGCAACAGAGGTGTAGAAAGAGGCAAGAGAAGTGCAGAAAGAGGCAAGTGAGGTGCAGAAAGAAGCAAGAGCAGTGCAGAAAGAACCAACAGAGGTGCAAAAAGAGGCAAGAGGGGTGCAGAAAAAGGTAGGAGAGGTGCACAAAGAGGCAAGAGAGGTACAGAAAGAGGCAGGAGGGGTGCAGAAAGAAGGAAGAGAAGTGCAGAAAGAAGCAACAGAGGTACAGAAAGAGGCGCAAAGGGTGCAGAAAGAGCAAAAGTGCAGAAAGAGGCAACAGAGGTACAGAAAGAGGCAAGAGAGGTGCAGGAACAGGCAGGAAAGGTGCAGAAAGAGGCAATAGAAGTACAGAAAGAAGCAACAGAGGTGCTGAAAGAGGCACGAAGGGTGCAGAAAGAGACAAGACAGGTGAAGAAAGAAGGAACAGAGGTACAGAAAGAGGCAAGAGTGGTGCAGAAAGAGGGAAGAGAGGTGTAGAAAGAGGCAAGAGAGTTTCAGAAAGAGGGAAGAGAGGTGTAGAAAGAGGCAAGAGAGTTGCACAAAGAGGGAAGAGGGGTGCAGAAACAAGCAAAAGGGGTGCAGAAAGAAGCAAGTGAGGTGCAGAAAGAGGCAAGAGAGGTACAGAAAGAGGCAAGAGAGGTGCAGAAAGAGGCAAGAGAGTTACAGAAAGAGGCAAGAGAGTTACAGAAAGAGGCAAGTGAAGTGCAGAAGGAGGCAAGAGAACTGCAGAAAGAGGCAATAGAGGTACAGAAAGAGGCAGGTGAGCTGCAGAAAGAAGCAAGATAAGTGCAGAAAGAAGCAACAGAAGTGCAGAAAGAGGGCAGAGGAGTGGAGAGAGAGGCAAGAGAGGTGCAGAAAGAAGCAAGACAGGTGCAGAAAGAAACAAAAAGTGCAGAAAGAAGTAACAGAGGTGCAGAAAGAGGCAAAACGTGCAGAAAGACGTAAGAGGGGTACCGAAAAAGGCAAGAGAGGTGCAGAAACAGGAAAGAAGGGTGCAGAAAGAGCAAGAGGGGTACAGAAAGAAGCAAATGAGGTGCAGAAAGAAGCAACAGATGTGCAGAAAGAGGGAAGAGAGGTGCAGAAAGTACAAGAGATTTGCAGAAAGAGGCAAGACAAGTGCAGAAAAAGAAATAAATGTGCAGAAAGAAGCAACAGAAATGCAGAAAGAGGCAGGAGAGGCGCAGAAGGAAGCAAGAGTGGCTTGCACACCATTAGTACCAATTTAACACCCACATTTAGCAAAAAGTAACAGGTGACTATTCTAGGTTTGCAAAGGGCCTTCCACCACGCTGTAACACTTGTCGCTGTATTTTTGGTAACGTTTGAGACGTTTGACGTAGAAACAAGGCTTTTTTTGTTCAAATCTGCAGATTAGGGAGCAGATGATGAATTATGTGGCTAATGCAGAAAATGTATAATTGTGCGAAAGTCGGTGCAGCCAAACAGTCACATAATTCCAGTGGCCCTGCTCATACCTCTGACTAGGTCCACAAGTGCTCCTCAGTGATTCCTTCTTTTTTTGTCTCACTGAGTTCATAGTTGAACTTCTATGGAAATGAGGAAGACTAAACCCGAGGTTACCACTCCACAACACAGACTACCATACCACATAATTACTCTCCATAACACATAATCCCACTCTACATAATTCTTATACACTAAATACCACATACTTTCTATCCACATAATTTCACTGCACAACATACCACATAATTCCACTACACACAACGTACATCCACTCCACTCCAAAAAACATCAGTAAAAAACTTTTGCATTTACAACGCCAATAGCTCTAATTCTCGCAAATGCGAAACCTATTACATTGCAAACACTGCTTTAACTGGTAGTCACGTTTGCAGACTGGTGGAGAAAGGGTGCTGGGCCTCCGACCAGTGCTCAGGAATTCCGCTGCGTAGGACTTACAGGAGGTACCAGGAGGGCTTCTTGGCCCCCAAAGTCCCGCAGGAGTAAATTGGACTTCATCCCCCATCCCGTAGTCTGCCAGGAGGCGCGTTTGCAGAGTGGTGGAGAAAGGGGGGCATGGCCTCCGAAGACGTCTTAGCAATCCCACTGTGTGGGACTTACTGGAGGTAACAAGAGGGTTAGTTGGCCCCCAAGGACATCCATGGGGGCCAACTACCCCTCCTATTACCTCCAGTAAGTCCCACACAGCAGGATTGCTAAATTCTCATAGCAGGCCACGCCCCCCTTTGCCCATCACTCTGCAAATGCGCTCCCTGGCACGCTCTTGGATGGGGATTGAAGTCCCCTTTGCTGCTGAAGGTCCTTTAGGGGCCAACTAGCCTACCTCTTACCTCCAGTAAGCCCCACACAGTGGGATTGCTGAGAGGTGGACAAAGGCCACGCCCCCTTTCCCCACCACTCTGCAAACGCGCCCCCTGGCGCGTTCTAAGTTGGGGAATTAAGTCCCCTTGAATACTGAGGGTCCCTGGGGGCCAACTAGCCCACCAGGTACCTCCTGTAAGCGCCACACAGCTGGATTGCAGAGAGGTGGTCCGAGGCCACACCCCTTTTTACACCACTCTGTAAACGCTGCTCCTGGCGCACTGCTGCTCGGGGAATGCAGTCCACTTGTGTCCTGAGGTCCTCAGGACACAAGAGGACCTCATCGCCCCACCAGCAGTGCGCCAAGTGGCGCGTTTGCAGAGTGGTGTAAAAAGGGGCGTGGCCTTTTTAGATATACATAAAAGAAAGAAAAGGTCTGGGTAGCTCCCAAGTTTAGGTGGAGGGCAGCGCCTATATAGACCACCCTACAGCACCAGAGACACTCTGAATCTGCTCGGATATATATATATATATTTGAATAACATCAAAGCAATATAGCTGGCTAAAGACCTCGGTGAGCTAAGCACTCAGGGCCCTAGAGTCACCTTTTAGTCTACATGGAACCTATTGGTTAATGCCTCCGACTAAAGATCTATTCCACACGTGGCTCAGACATCATCTCTCAGGCCTCAAACATCAGAGCTACGTCACAGGCGTGTGCCTCAGGGGGCACAGCTAGCTCACGGGTTGCACAAGTCTCACAATCGAGGGCCTCAAACAACAGAGCTAATCCTCTTATTGTACAGTTCCCTTTATAAAAGGCTAACTATATATAATATTAATCAATTGAGTGAGTTGCCCAGGATCACACTGAGTGGCAGTACGCAGCCGGGATCTCGTCACCTGAAGCCCTGCCACAGGACAGCCTGTTTACTCTCCACATCAGGCGCGCAACGCCCATTGGGCTGAAAGGGCTTCAGCCCCCCCCCGCCCGTTGTGTGGGCAGCCTGGGCTGAGACAGCTTCCCGAGCACACACACAGCCGCACCCGAGTACTTCACAGGTTTATCAAAAACCATTTACTTGCTTTGTTGTTTTTTCACCCCTTCTTATATTTGGTAGCCCCCCCCGAAATGTGGCTTTAGTTCGCCTCTGCTCCACATCGCGCTGCCCTTTCATCAAAGAATGCCGCACTCAGAAGTATGTAGAATTTTGTATCCATAGTTCCCTTTGGTTAGATACATTTCTTACATTAGTTTCACATTGGCAGCAGATCTGCCACTCAAATGGTGCCTTAATACTCAGGCCAGAAGTATGAGTGCCCAACACAAGGTGGAGTGATTATCGCTCCCAGTAAAATCCTACAACCTGGGTTTGGGTTTCTGAATTTAAGGGGCGCAATAAATAGACAACGATATACTAAACTCAGCCTTTTCACAACAAATTCCACACATCTTGAATTTAAGGAGTATTTTCCCTGGGTTTGTCTTGCTGAAATGTACCGGGTGAAAAACACGGGGTGCAGTGACTGCACAGAACAGAATTCTGATCTCTGGGGCTGAAATTAACCCGGACACTGGTAATCAACGCCTAAGGCTTTTCTGCACAATGTTTCACTCTGTTTCCCTCTTTCCACACCTCTCTCATCCGCTCACCTTGTCTCTTTCCCTCTCTTCTCTTTCTCTATCTCTTCTCACTCTTTTCACTTCTCCCTCAGACTTTGTATCATGAAGCCCATCTCTGAGGTGTAAACAGGGTCCTTTGCAGGGTTGGATTGGGAGTAAAAATCGGCCTGGGCACGCTAAAAAAAAAAGTGGCCCACATTTGCATATTGCCTTTCCGCAAAACACTGCTTCGGCGTAATTTTATAAAAAAGATGGTGGGGTGTGGGGGGGGGGTTAAAAAAATACACGGATTAGTTTACACTGGTGAAACACACCTGAAAACAAGTGAGGCCACTTTTGCTCAGGCCCCCTACCCCCGCTCGATATGCATACATTAATTGGCCGGCCCAGAGAGAGAAAGGGAGTGACACCTCTGCCGTTGATAAAAGGGAGGTAATGGACGCCCATCTCCCTCCAGAAAGGCCACTCGGGCACCCACTGCACCACTGGCGGCATCGAACAACGCAGAAACCGCCTAAATCGGCCCCCCAGGCTGCTCAAAAAAGCAGCCCACAGCTGGAGCTCGGACACAGGCCCCTCGGGCATTGCCCGAGTGCCCCCGTTACCAATCCGACGCTGGTCCTTTGAGTCTAGAAACACCCGCGTTGCTGACGAGACGGCAGGGAACTCTGGGTGTCACCCCCAGCAGGGACCAGGCTGTGGGCTGTCCCACCGACATCCCTCGTGTAACTGAAGGGCCTGGACGGGGCGATTACTTCTCGATTTCAACATGTGTCCACGCGTCCTCAGCTGCGAAACACGTCAGCTAGGGTGGACTCTTTTATTGGTTGGCGCGCATTGATATCCTGGCGCGCAACCGCTTTATGTGAAAACTGATGCAGAAATACATGAAGACAATTAGCCAGACAAGCGGCCTTATTCAAAGCTTCATGTGGGCACTCTTAGATGTTTTTATACCCGGGAGAGGGTAACTGGGGGTTGTGGGAGCGCCTGATTCTGGACACTGATCTCCTTAAATACCCTAATTTTCGAGTATCGTCCAGTGAGTGCGCCCCTGCCCTCCCAACACCAGCTTCCCCCTCTCCAGCCCCTCTCCAACATCCAATGCCCACATCAAACACCACACCCACCCGCCTGACCTCTCAACCACCAAACTCACACTATTCTGCACTGAAACCCATAAAGGAACAGATCCCACTCAAACCAGCCTCGCTGCAACTAGCAGCGCTTATATATTTCATTCATACTCCTTCTGCCAATCTGTGCTGATCAGTCGAATCAACTCTACTTCTGGTGCCCACAGTCCATGCCTTTCCAGCATCGCCATGCCTGCCACTGGCACCCTTGCCACGCAAACCATACCACCCCAAGCAACTTCCTGGCCGCTAAAGCCGGATTCAACCAACTAAGGCAAAAGCGGTGACAGTGGCCTAAACCAAACCTGCCTTAAAACCCACAAACCATGCATGACAACTTCCCAGTGCCGCCTCATTCAACCTACAGTTCCTGGTCACGTCCTGGGTAAAGCCATCGGGATATCACTCCAGAACAGGTCTTAATGTGTGACAAAATAAGTGCCAGGGCACTTGTCAGGAGGCCACTGCAGCTTCCTCCACTCGTTTACGCCTGCCAGAGCTGCCCGTGACTGTACCAACACAACCACTATCCATCACACTCCTACAAAAGTGACAATTCAGACTATTCCAGGCCCCCAAAGCTATAAGAATGGCTTGGGTGGCAGGTAACAGCTATTTTTAATGTATATTGAATCAATAAACAACTGTTGTGCTCATCTCTAAATCAAACAGACAGCGCCACCATGTGGCAGATTATCATAAGTGCTGGTGTTGACAATTAAGTACTGGTGCCAAGCATCGGAAACCACCGGCTCAAATTAAGCACTGCTCCAGAATACCCCGTGAGAAAGCAACCCACTTGAAGACTGGGCTCCACCATGTAATGGACAGACTCTCTGTTCATGGCCATAGAGACTGAGGACCTGTCGGGTTTCTCAGGAGTGTTTGGATGCTGTAGAGAGGACCCGTCGAGTTTCTCAGGAGTGTTTGGGTGCTGTAGAGAGGACCTGTTGCATTTCTCAGGAGTGTTTTGATCCTGTAAAGAAGACCTGTCACGTTTCTCCGGAGTGTTTTGATCCTGTAGAGAGGACCTGTTGGGTTTCTCAGGAGTGTTTTGATGCTGTAGAGAGGACCTAACAGGTCCTCTCTACAGGATCAAAACACTCCGGAGAAACGTGACAGGTCTTCTTTACAGGATCAAAACACTCCTGAGAAATGCAACAGGTCCTCTGTACAGCACCCAAACACTCCTGAGAAACTCGACAGGTCCTCTCTACAGCATCCAAACACTCCTGAGAAACCCAACAGGTCCTCTCTACAGGATCAAAATGCTCCTGAGAAACGTGACTAGTCCTCTCTACAGCACCCAATCACTACTGAGAAACCCAACAGGCCCTCCCAAGGACTCTCTACAGCTCCCAAACACTCCAGAGAAACCCGACAGGTCCTCTCTACAGCACTGTAACACTCCTGAGAAACCAGACAGGTCATCTCTACAGCACCCAAAGACTCCTGAGAAACCTGACAGGTCCTCTCAACAGCACCCAAAGACGCCTGAGAAAACCAGACAGGTCCTCTCTACAGCACCCAAAGACTCCTAAGATACGCGGCAGGTCCTCTCTACAGCACCCAAACACTCCAGAGAAACCCGACAGGTCCACTCTACAGCACCCAAAGACTCCTGAGAACCTGACAGGTCCTCTCAACAGCACCCAAAGACTCCTGAGAAAACCTGACAGGTCCTCTCTACAGCAACCAAAGACTCCTGAGATACCCGACAGGTCCTCTCTACAGCACCCAAAGACTCCTTAGATACCCGACAGGTCCTCTCTACAGCACCTAAACACTCCAGAGAAACCCGACAGGTCCACTCTGCAGCACCCAAAGACTCCTGAGAAACAGACAGGTCCTCTCTACAGCACCCAAAGACTCCTGAGAAACCCAACAGGTCCTCTCATGATGAAGTTCATGGTCCATCATGAACTTTTGATCGACCGGCTAGCTGCAATAGGAATGCAAGTAACTGCACTAACTCTTCTGCATTCCTTTCTCACTGGCAGAAGACAGGTTGTTGCTCTGGGCTCATCTGTCTCTAAGCCTTTTCCTCTTCCCAGTGGTGTTCCACAGGGATCAGCACTCAGCCCAACGCTGTTCAATGTTTATGTGTCCTCTATTGCCATTCTGATTAGGTCATTTGGCTTCTCGCTCACTTCCTATGCAGACGACTCGTAGATTGTTGTCTCCCTCTCCAATCATGATTCTGACACAGGAAATAGGTTTTGTAACTGTGTGAGGGCGGTTAGCACCTGGATGAACAACAACTGTTTGAAACTAAATGCGGAAAAAACAGAGGTTGTTCTGTTTGGAAATAACACCTCATTTTGGACACCATCCTGTTGGCCTGGCGAGCTAGGCTCTCCTCCTATGCCGGTAATGAAAACCAAAAACGAAGGAGTCCTCGTGGACAACAAGCTCTGTTTCGGAGATCAGATAAATACAGTTACCTCCTGCACGTTTCATACCCTTAGAGTAATCAAGAAAAGTCTTAGTTTTCTCCCTTTCGAGGCACAAAAAACAGTGGTGACCTTGTTAGTGATGTTGAAGGTAGATAATTGTAATGGGCTTTAAATTCATATCCAGAAACGACATCTAAAACAAATTGCAAACACTGCAAAATACAGCAGCCAGAATGCTTCTCCGATTACCCAGGTTCAAATCTGTTACCACCGAAATTCGGAAGCTACATTGGTTTCCGATTAGGCATCTTACTACCTTTAAAGCTTTGTGTACTGTTTTTAAAGCCCTTCACAATACCGGACCTGACCATCTCAGACAGAGTATCAAATGGTACTTGCCAAACAGAGTACTCCGCTCCTCAAATATAAAAACCCTAGTGGTCCCCAAGTTCAAGAAAGGTAACTGGGGTGGAAAAAGCTTTATTTTGGGCACTGCAAAAGCTTGGACTACACTGCCTGTCTATATCAGATCGTTTCCCAGTCTTTCCCTCTTTAGAAAGGAACTAAAAACCTGGTTATTCATCCTCTAGAAACTGTCAGGGACCGTACCACTGTTGTCTAGGAGTCAGTCAGCGTCGGGACACCCTACGGTAGCCATGCGCTTTACAAACTCATCTAACATAACATAGCATACTAATTCCCCACTAATCCTGTTTGGGTTCCAGAGTAGTGTGCTACTTGCCAAAAAGCGCTTCAACACGTCATCAGGGGTAGCAAGAGCTATGTAAATGCAAACCCTTCCCTCTTCTATCCCTCCACTATCCTTTTCAATCCAAATAACAGACTAACATGTCCACCGCTCATATTAATTTCATATTTCCCTATACTAATTCAACACTAATCCTTTTTGTGTTCCGGAGTAGCGTGCTACTCACCAAAAAAGCACTTTGACGCCTCATCAGGGTTAGTAAGCGCTGTATAAATCCAATTACAATTACAATTGTTTACAAACACATAGTTTAACTTCAGTCACATCAAATATACTTTTGTGCTTTAGAATATCCGGGTAAGAGGCAGATGGATTCCAGAAGCACAATAAACATTTTACTATAAAAGGCTAATGACTGTGTATTTTCAGGACAGAAAGTTCAGAATAAAGGTATCTGAAAAGTTTTCTTCCCTTTAATTGATTTAGTACAGGTAAGTGTTCTGCTCAAAAAGCGACTTTTGATACTGACCTGTGTCTCTGCATCAGGGATTTTGCTGTCACAACTCGACTGTAAAAAATGATTATAGAGGGGGGCGTGGCTTGGCGCACGGCAAGATGGCCGCACGGTAGTGTTGCTCTGCCGGCCGCCGTTATAATCCTTCATGTATCCGGCTCCTTACCTGCCCATCGCCGCTGTTTTCTAGGCTGGTGTGAATACTGCGGCTTAGAGCTACCGGAGGCTGTAAATTACAGTGGTGCAGGAGACTGCGGGACCTGTGAACGAGAGCTGAGCCTTTCCCTCGTGGCGTCGGCGCCAGCTGAACACCTGCCGCGGGGACGCCCGCTTCGGCGCTGAGCAGTGGACGGATGTTGGCTGTCCACATCGCCTCGCGGACGGTCCTGTGATTGACGCTGGGGATACGGTGAGCGGATCGTCGCCCCGGTGGTGGGGCTGCCTGGTTCTCTTCGCGAGTGCCGGCGACCCCCCCCAGTGGTGTGAGCTTGCCGGGAGCGCGGGGAGCGCTGGGTGAAGCTGCCACACAAGCGGCGGGCTCTGACCGCGAAGGTAGGTCCCTACGAGCTGTCGCGCGCTGATCCCCCTGCGGGTTGGAAGGAGAGCTTCTGTGACCTGTGGGAGCGTCTACGCTGGGACTCAGTTGCCAGCGGGGCCGGCGCGCTCCTACGCTGCATTGCTGTGCCTGGGAGCGGCTGGATAGGGGAATCTGGGCCTGTATTGAGATACCGTGAGGGGTATTGGCGACGCGGTGCTTGTGGCCTGGTACTGGTTCGGAATGCGCCCTGCATGACTGGGTACACCGCGCAGCCGTTCTCCAGTTAAGGCGCAGTATAGGCCTCAGACGCTGATGGACAGCAAACTGCAGAACCCGCCGGATTGCGAGCGCTGGAGAGGGCGCAGTTCACATACGTGGACAGGCCCTGGGTTCCCCTCTGCTTATTGCGCATTTGCGACTGGGAGACTTCCGTTGGCCCACTGTCAGAGACAGACTCCCGACAGAGCACACGAGTCTGGTTGCGACACATCGACGGAGCACTGGCTGCTGAGCATCACGGACTCGACCATCTCTCGATTTTCCAGCTTCTCATGCTGACAATCGATTTATAAGAAGGCCTTTCCTTTCCCTCGCCGACATGGGCAAACCGGAGAGGAATCAACCGAGACTCACTTTCGAGCTGCGCAAAGGAGGTAAATCCACGCAAAATGCCGCTTCAGACTCAGAACTGGATTCTGTTGCTCAAGCTCCCACCGCCTTAGAGAAAACCCTGTCTGCGATCCAGGCCAGTCTACAATCTATTGACGGGAAAATAGAGGCTCTGAATGGGCGCATGGACCACATGTCATCAAAGCTCGATAAGCAGGCGGTGCGGCTTGGAGAAGCTGAACAACGCATCTCTGATGCCGAGGATGGCCTGCAACAAGTTGCCGCCAAAACCACAGATATCACGCGGCTGTTGGCGGTGATACAAGCGAGGAACGAGGACATCGAAGCGCGCTCTAGGCGCAACAATGTGCGCATTTTGGGCCTACCGGAGTCCACCAATGTAGGGCGACTGGAAGACTACGTTGAAGCTATGATCCGGGATATCTGCGAGGCCGAGAACCTCTCCAACATGTTTGCCATTGAACGTGCTCACAGATCCCTGGCGGCGCGTCTGCCGCCTGGTGCGCCCCCTCGGCCCATAATCGCAAGATTATTGAACTTTCAAGACCAGGATACAATCCTACGCGTCACTCGACAAAAAGGCATCATAACCTATCAGGGAAATGTCCTCTCCTTCTTCCCGGATTTCACGGCTGCAGTTCAAGCCGCGCGTAAGGAGTTCCAGGGGGTCAAAAAACTCCTCATGCAAGAACGGGTGCCGTATGCCATGTTATATCCCGCCGACTGCATATAGGTACCGACAGCACTGCAAAGATATTCGTGAATCCGAAGCTGGCCATGGACCACGCCAAATCACTGCGACGTAAACAGCGATCTCCTTCAAACACCTCCGATGTTGATGACTGATCGTCGGTCTTCTTCCGTCCCTGTATATCCTTTTGTTGTGACTGGTGAAATATCACTTGTGACTAATCAATGTAAGCCTTACTCTATTGTTTGATACAAGAACTGGATTTACCACTGACTAGCCGACGTATCTCTGCAGTGTCTCCTGTAAGCATGTAGCCTTTGTCCATATGTATTCCTCTCTCCAGGTGACATTGCGGAACTATTTGCAGCGATTGACAGCACAGTGAGGTTAATCTTATTGATTTACAGATATAGCCACGCCAAGAGCAATGCTGTGCGATATTATATGCCTCACATGTGTCTCTACCTGGACCTGTGTGCTGCAGACGTCATACCGGTTGCTATGTTTCTGTTTTTCCTCTTGCACACGGGGGCTAGAAGTTGGGAGCATTGTTGTTCAAATGGCGGCCCCTTCCTGTTATATCGGGAAGTGGTAGAAGCCGCTCCGCCCCCTGGTGGGTGTACCCCTCACTTAAATTTCTTCTGTACTTTTTTTGTTCTTAGTTTTTGGTTATGACAGTGGGATCTGTCTTTGGCAAGATTGGGTTGCCAAAGTGGGTGGGGGGAGGGGGTTGGGCATTGGTTTTCACAGTTCTAAGCAACAGGATCAGAGTGTTTACCAGGAATGAGACATTTGACAGAATATGTAATGAACATCACCCGATACGCAGTGACTATGTATCAGGATTTTTCAGATAGATTATGGGTGAAGATTATAGGTGCATAACATGGAATGTACGCGGTCTTAACACCCCCAAAAGATACGGCAGGTGCTGGCTTATTTAGATAGACATAATATCCAAATCGCCCTGCTACAGGAGACACACCTGAACAGGCACACAGAAACTAAAATTGCTCATAGGTGGGCGGGGTTTCGTCTTGCATCATCATACTCCACATACGCAAGGGGTGTACTTATTTTAATCAGGAAAGGCCTGCCATTCCTGCCGATACCTACCCATACTGATTCTGAAGGCCACTGGGCTATGGTACAGGGTAAACTGGGCATGACCATTCTCACGATTATTAATATGTACGGGCCTGTAGTAGACGACCCAACACCTTTTGTACAAATGTTCACTGTGTTACGCTCATGGCCGGAGACAGCTGTGGTCTGGGGAGGTGATCTCAACACACATCTCAATCCACAGATTGACAAATCTAACCCGACGGGTGCTCGGACACTCAAAGTGGCTCAATGTGTCCGCGATGGTATGGCAGAAATGGGATTGGTGGATGTCTGGCGCTTGCGTAATGTTCATGCACAGGAAGGCACACATGCTACACCCGCCTATAATAGTTGGTCCCGACTGGACTACTGGTTATTAAACGAAGACGCGAATAACTGGGTCACACATGTCTGCAATTTACCACGTACTCTTTCGGATCATAATCCTGTCTATTTACACTTACGGATCCCTACCAATCCCCATCGCCCCTTTACGTGGCGTTTCCGGGCTGAGGCATTACTTGACCCTATCTATAGCGAAGCCATTCGAACAGCCATTATACAATACTTTGATGAGAACAAGGGCTCGGTGGACAGCCAGGCATCTTAATGGGAGGCATTTAAGGTAACCATACGAGGGGTATGTATTAGTACCACGTCTGGTATTTTGAAGGACATCAGAGGTCAGCTCTCCAAAACGGAGAAAGCTCTGGGCGAGTTGGAAAGGGAGTACTGGTCACAGCCATCTAACACTGCGCTGGCTCGTATGCACGAACTTCTAACGGAATATGACAAATTAGCTGAAACGGAGACCAGATATAAGGGGAGGCGACATGTGGCTAGGGCATTTGGCGAAGGTGGCCGTCCTGGTAGGAACTTGGCCACTAAATTACAATCCCGATCACATCACCATCAGATTGTTAAGATAGTTGATAATAACGGGGCAGAACACTTTACTCCACAGGCCATAGTTGACCAATTCCGAGACTGTTATAGGGCATTATACACAACACAAGGGAGCACGGATGAAGCCACCATGGAAGAATATTTGTCAGATATAGCATGTGCGTGGCTGTCAAACACACATAGAGAATATCTGTCCTTGCCCATAGACGAAGCTGATGTTAAAAACGCCATTCTCTCCCTTCCAAACAACAAGGCACCGGGGCCGGATGGCCTAACTGCAGAATTTTATAAAGCTTATGTGGACCTTGTTGTCCCCCATCTATTAGAACTGTACGCTGAGGCCCATGATTCCGGTGTTCTGCCCCCTTCTTTAAGGCAAGCCATGATCATCAGCCTCCTTAAAAAGATAAGTCGCCTACGTCTTGTGAGTCCTACCGCCCCTTATCCTTGATTAATCTAGATGCAAAAATATTGGCAAAAATATTGGCTACCAAAATCCAACCTCTGATGCCCCTTCTCGTGCTCCCTGACCAATCAGGGTTTGTGCCGGAAAGATCTACTTCCCATAATCTGCGTACCATTTTTTCCATGTTCCACATCCTCAATCCTGACTTGCCGGCGGCTGCCATCATGCTCGACGCGGCTAAAGCGTTTGACTCTATAGAATGGCGATATATGCTGCATATACTGCGCAGAATGGGGTTCCCCGGAGTTCTGCTACAGTGGATTCAGATTCTATACACTGACACATCAGCTAGAGTGCGCGTGGGCAGCTTCACTTCAGAGCCCTTCCAAATAGAACGAGGCACTAGGCAAGGATGTCCGCTGTCCCCCCTCCTATTCGCTCTTGTGCTTGAACCACTTGCTTGTAAGATCCGGCAATGTCACAGAGCGTCTGCACTTAATTTTAACCGGCGGCCAGTTGGCATATCGATGTATGCGGATGATATGGTCCTATTTGTCAGAAATCCTCAACAACATTTATCCCCTGTTCTCCGGGAATACATTAGATTTGGCCTATTTTCCGGACTCACAATAAATTGGGAGAAATCGGTCATTATACCTCTAACAACGGTCACGTCTCAGCCCCATTTGGAATACCCTTTACTGTGGACGACAGACCCAGTTAAGTATCTTGGGGTCTGGATACATCGGGATCCAGATGTTGTCATCAGAGAAAATTACGGTCGAGCGTATACCACCTTAGTACAACAAGTGGATAAATGGCTGCATCTTCCGTTATCCTTAGCAGATCGTATTGCAGTAATAAAAATGGTCATCCTCCCTCGCTTCTTATATCTCTACTGTAACATACCGATCAAACTGACTCAAATTTTTTTTAAAACAGTGAGAACCCAGCTCTCGCGTTTAGTATGGGGCAATAAGCAACCTAGAATCAGCTGGCAAACACTAACACTCTCATATGACAAGGGGGGATTTGCCGCGCCGGATTTTTATGTATATTATCTATGTGCTCAGGCCCACTACGCCTACTACTGGTTTAGAACACATGACTTTATACCGCATGTTGCTGTAGAGGACGGGGATGCACATCCTACTCCACTTGCAGGCATACTGACGCATACACATAGACACACGCCGAAGATAGAAATCAACACAATAGACGCGACTATCACAGCGTGGCAGGTGATTGGCAACCGAGCACGTAAACTCCCATTGTACGCACCCGCTTTACCGCTGGCTCAACACGCCGCCCTTTCAGTTACTCAGGAGATGGGTCCCATAAAATCCCTAAAAGAAGCTGGCATTACACATCTGCGTGACTTGTACCCGGAAGGGCGCTACCTTACAGGGAGTGATCTTGAATATATACAAAACCCCACATCACTCTTTCAATACTCTTGTTATCGCCTTCAGCGTGCAATACGAGACCATTACCTTGACTTCCCTATTGAGCCCCTACACTTCTATCCCTACAACTCTTGTTAACAACACCAACTAGGAAAAAGTTAATCACTAAACTGTACAGGGCTGTACAGGAGGAAACAGTCAGGGGACCCGATAAAAGCCTTGCGAGATGGAACGAAATTTTGGACCCCCGATAACTGGAGAGGAATGGGAACAAATATGCCGTCTAACGGGCCACTTTACGCCCAATGGCAATTTACGTATTATTCATTTTAAATTCCTTCATCAAATATACCATACCCCGCCAAACTGTACAAAATGGGTCTCAGAGAGTCAGATCAGTGCAAACGCTGCGGGCAATTTCATGCTGATTTTATACATCTTGCCTGGCGTTGTAGATTGGTGCTGAAATATTGGGAAGAGGTGCTAGAACGTATCCACACTATGACGGGCACCGCAATTCCATGCACACCACTTGAATGCTTGTTAAGTTATGTCCCTAAACTGAAAGGAATTCTGGGCAGGTTTGTGAGAGTTGCTCTCTTGCTGGCTAAATGCCGTATTCTGTTTACATGGGATAGTACACTTTCTCCGAAACTGGAAGGGTGGTTGAAAGATATGGTTTATTGTAGGGAAAATGTGGAATTATATGCCGAAGAATTGCCTGTAACTTCCAGACCGAAAGATATTTGGGGACCGCTCCGACAATTCCTAGCATTGCCAACTAGTGACGATGATGAGTGACTTGCTCGCCTCGCCATGTTGCTATTTAGCATATTGTACGATTCCATTCACTGTATTATAATTGTTATGCTTCTATGTTGTATGTATGGTAACCTCTGATCACTGATGACTTACACAGAATGATTTTACTGTTTTCTTACAATCGCTCTGTTTGTATTGCCGTTGAAGGTAGTATTTGTGTGTTGCACTTTAAACCTAATAAAAAGAATATAAAAAAAAAAAAAAATGATTATAGTAGAGAGGGGATATTACCTTATTACAGGTGAGCAGTAACGCCACAACTTCCTTGGGATGAGAAGGTCAGCTGTTTATTACAGTATTGTAGTATTACTTGTTCTATAATCTCATACACCGTGCCATAACCTACGCTCGTCTCAACCATCATACGCCTGCACAGAATTACTTTATGCCCTGTGAATCCTCATATGTGCAGATGTAACCGCATAGGCTCAGGTGCAGCATAACAGGCCAGGTGTTACTGTTCTCGCATAATATGCTGAGGGACAGCCTTATGCGCCCAGTGCAGCCGCATATGTGCAGATAGTGTCTCTTAAGCTTAGGAATAGTCCAATGAGACAGCCTTATGTTGGGAGGCAGGGTGGTCTCATACACTGAGTTTACCTGATAAGCGTAGATAGCCTCATACACTGAGTTCACCTGATAAGCGCAGCATAGCCTCATACACTGAGTTTACCTGATAAGCGTAGATAGCCTCATACACTGAGTTCACCTGATAAGCGTAGATAGCCTCATACACTGAGTTCACCTGATAAGCGTAGATAGCCTCATACACTGAGTTCACCTGATAAGCGTAGCATAGCCTCATACAATGAGTTCACCTGATAAGCGTAGATAGCCTCATACACTGAGTTCACCTGATAAGCGCAGCATAGCCTCATACACTGAGTTCACCTGATAAGCGCAGTTTAGCCTCATACACTGAGTTCACCTGATAAGCGCAGTTTAGCCTCATACACTGAGTTCACCTGATAAGCGCAGCATAGCCTCATACACTGAGTTCACCTGATAAGCGTAGCATAGCCTCATACACTGAGTTCACCTGATAAGCGTAGATAGCCTCATACACTGAGTTCACCTGATAAGCGCAGTTTAGCCTCATACACTGAGTTCACCTGATAAGCGCAGTTTAGCCTCATACACTGAGTTCACCTGATAAGCGCAGCATAGCCTCATACCCTGAGTTCACCTGATAAGCGTAGCATAGCCTCATACACTGAGTTCACTTGATAAGCGTAGATAGCCTCATACACTGGGTTCACCTGATAAGCGCAGCATAGCCTCATACATTGAGTTCACCTGATAAGCGCAGTTTAGCCTCATACACTGAGTTCATCTGATAAGCGCAACCCCCTATACCCAGTACTCTTGAGAGCGGAGTATAACCTCCTATACCCAGAGCGCTTGTAAGCGCAGTCTAACATATAACCCGCTACCTCCACCCACCCAGGAGCTATGCGAGGACCTAGCCAGTCATTTTATTCATAAAATTGACACAATCTATCGCGCCTTCGGGCCTGAGGAGGTAGATCATGAGGGAGCCTCTCCCCAGGAAAACCCCCGCTCTCCGAGCTTAGAATTTTTCCCTGCTATTACTGGCGAGCAAGTGGGCTCCTTACTAATTCACATGAAATCTGGATCCCCACTAGACCCGATGCCGCCTGGCGTTATGTCAGAACTTACCCCGGTTCTAGCCGATGTGCTTGCAGAAGTTTGTAACATCTCGTTAGCTACAGCCACGTTTCCTCGTAAGTGGAAAAACGCACGTATTAAACCTCTGCTGAAAAAGGCGTTAGCTGATCCGGCTGATCTACAAAACTACAGGCCGATCTCTCTCCTCCCTTGCTGCTCTAAGATCATGGAGACTCTAATAAATCGTCATCTCTCTGGCTATTTAGAACAGAATAACATACTGGATTCATCCCAGTCGGGTTTCCGTGCTTGCTATAGCAGAGAGGACGCACTGCTTGAAGTCACTGACACCATAAGGATGTCACTGGACAATGGAACTCCGTCAATATTAGTTCTCCTCGATCTGTCGGCAGTCTTTGACACCATCTCTCATCGTATCCTTCTGGTTAAGCTTCGAGAGATTGGTGTCAGAGGCATGGCCTTTAAATGGATTCAGAGCTATCTGTCCAACAGAACTCAATGTGTCCAGTTGGATTCCTTTGTGTCTCAGACCACTCTGGTGGATAAGGGAGTCCCGCAGGGATCCATTTTAAGTCCCACCTTGTTTAATATATATGTGGCCCCCTTGGCCCTAATTATTAGAAGTTGTGGGCTTGAGACTATATCGTACGCAGACGACACGCAGGTGATAGTCCCTATAGAGGCGGACCCTGCAGCGACCAAAGTAAAGTTCAAAAACTGTATGTCTAATATAGCCATATGGATGAGGAAGAACTTCCTTCAGCTCAATTCCATCAAAACAGAGATACTGCTGTTTGGTAAAGCTGAGGAACTGTGGACACCAGATTGGTGGCCACCAGAACTAGGAGAGGCGCCCTCCCCAAAAAGATGGGCTAAGAATTTAGGCATCATAATTGACAATAAACTCTCTATGGAGGAACAGGTGAAGACGTTGTCAGGCACCTGTTTCGGAACAATGCGGATGTTTAGAAAGATCTTCCCTTGGATCCCTCTTACGGCAAGAAAAACCCTCATTCAGTCGCTCTTGGTTAGTCGACTGGATTACGGCAACGCTCTGCTGGTGGGAATAAGGGAAGACCTATTATCAAAACTGCAGGTGGTTCAAAACACAGCAGCCCGCCTTGCCCTCAATAAACCGGCTCGCACCCCATCCTTACCTCTCCTTCGTCAACTACACTGGCTTCCTATAAGAAAACGAGCTATTTTCAAGCTCTTATGTACTGTTTTCAAGGCTCTCCAGGGGACTGGCCCTTCTTATCTTAAGAAAAAACTTGAATGGTATTTACCCGTGCGTCAGCTGAGATCTAGCAATCACAATCTGCTCTGCACGCGGAGAATCAGGAAGGCCAAGATGGGTGGTCGGGCTTTTTCTCATCTAGCCCCCAGCCTTTGGAACAATCTCCCTGAGGAGATCCGTGCCTGCTCCAGCCTGTCCCGATTTAGGAAACTGCTTAAGACCTGGCTGTTTTAAGATCTCACTGTTTATTAGGTGTCCTCTTCTCTGGCGCCGAGAGATCCCACTGGGGATGATTCGTCGCGCCATACAAATGAGTATAATAATAATAATAATAATAATAACATCCTACACCCAGAGCGCTTGTAAGAGCAGTCTAACCTCCTAAACCCAGTGCGCTTGTGAGCGCAGTCTAACCTCCTATACCCAGTGCACTTGTAAGCGCAGTCTAACCTCCTATAGCCAGTGCGCTTGAAAGCGGAGTATAACCTCCTATACCCAGTGCGCTTGTAAGCGCAGTCTAACCTCCTATACCCAGAGCGCTTGTAAGCGCAGTCTAACCTCCTATACCCAGAGCGCTTGTAAGCGCAGTCTAACCTCCTATACCCAGTGCGCTTGTGAGCGCAGTCTAACCTCCTATACCCAGTGCACTTGTAAGCGCAGTCTAACCTCCTATAGCCAGTGCGCTTGAAAGCGGAGTATAACCTCCTATACCCAGTGCGCTTGTAAGCGCAGTCTAGCCTCCTATACCCAGAGCGCTTGTAAGCGCAGTCTAACCTCCTATAGCCAGTGCGCTTGAAAGCGCAGTCTAACCTCCTATACCCAGTGCACTTGTAAGCGCAGTCTAACCTCCTATAGCCAGTGCGCTTGAAAGCGGAGTATAACCTCCTATACCCAGTGCGCTTGTAAGCGCAGTCTAACCTCCTATACCCAGTGCACTTGTAAGCGCAGTCTAACCTCCTATACCCAGTGCGCTTGAAAGTGGAATATCACCTCCTATACCCAGAGCGCTTGTAAGCGCAGTCTAACCTCCTATACCCAGTGCGCTTGAAAGTGGAATATCACCTCCTATACCCAGAGAGCTTGTAAGCGCAGTCTAACCTCATATACCCAGTGCGCTTGAAAGCGCAGTCTAACCTCCTATACCCAGTGTGTTTGTAAGCGGAGTATAACCTCCTATATCCAGAGCGCTTGTAAGCGCAGTCTAACCTCCTATACCCAGAGCGCTTGTAAGCGCAGTCTAACCTCCTATACCCTGTGCGCTTGAAAGCGCAGTCTAACCTCCTATACCCAGTGCGCTTGTAAGCGGAGTATAACCTCCTATAACCAGAGCGCTAGTAAGCGCAGTCTAACCTCCTATACCCAGAGCGCTTGTAAGCGCAGTCTAACCTCCTATACCCAGAGCGCTTGTAAGCGCAGTCTAACCTCCTATACCCTGTGCGCTTGAAAGCGCAGTCTAACCTCCTATACCCAGTGTGCTTGAAAGCGCAGTCTAACCTCCTATACCCTGTGTGCTTGTAAGCGCAGTCTAACCTCCTATACCCAGTGCGCTTGTGAGCGCAGTCTAACCTCCTATACCCAGTGCGCTTGTGAGCGCAGTCTAACCTCCTATACCCAGTGCACTTGTAAGAGCAGTCTAACCTCCTATAGCCAGTGCGCTTGAAAGCGGAGTATAACCTCCTATACCCAGTGCGCTTGTAAGCGCAGTCTAACCTCCTATACCCAGTGCGCTTGAAAGTGGAATATCACCTCCTATACCCAGATCGCTTGTAAGCGCAGTCTAACCTCATATACCCAGTGCGCTTGAAAGAGCAGTCTAACCTCATATACCCAGTGTGCTTGTAAGCGGAGTATAACCTCCTATACCCAGAGCGCTTGTAAGCGCAGTCTAACCTCCTATACCCAGAGCGCTTGTAAGCGCAGTCTAACCTCCTATACCCTGTGCGCTTGAAAGCGCAGTCTAACCTCCTATACCCAGTGCGCTTGTAAGCGGAGTATAACCTCCTATAACCAGAGCGCTAGTAAGCGCAGTCTAACCTCCTATACCCAGAGCGCTTGTAAGCGCAGTCCAACCTCCTATACCCAGAGCGCTTGTAAGCGCAGTCTAACCTCCTATACCCTGTGCGCTTGAAAGCGCACTCTAACCTCCTATACCCAGTGTGCTTGTAAGCGGAGTATAACCTCCTATAACCAGAGGACTAGTAAGCGCAGTCTAACCTCCTATACCCAGTGCGCTTGTAAGTGCAGTCTAACCTCCTATAGCCAGTGCGCTTGAAAGTGGAGCATAACCTCCTATACCCAGAGCGCTTGTAAGCGCAGTGTAACCTCCTATACCCAGAGCGCTTTTAAGCGCAGTCTAACCTCCTATACCCAGTGCGCTTGTAAGCGGAGTCTAACCTCCTATACCCAGAGCGCTTGTAAGTGCAGTCTAACCTCCTATACCCAGAGCGCTTGTAAGCGCAGTCTAACCTCCTACATCCAGTGTGCTTGAAAGCGCAGTCTAACCTCCTATACCCAGTGCGCTTGTAAGCGCAGTCTAACCTCCTATAGCCAGAGTGCTTAAAAGCGGAGTATAACCTCCTATACCCAGAGCGCTTGTAAGCACAGTCTAACCTCCTATACCCAGTGCGCTTGAAAGCGCAGTCTAACCTCCTATACCCAGTGTGCTTGAAAGCGGAGTATAACCTCCTATACCCAGAGCGCTTGTAAGCGCAGTCTAACCTCCTATACCCAGAGCGCTTGTAAGCGCAGTCTAACCTCCTATACCCAGTGTGCTTGAAAGCGCAGTCTAACCTCCTATACCCAGTGCGCTTGTAAGCGGAGTCTAACCTCCTATACCCAGAGCGCTTGTAAGCGCAGTATAACCTCCTATACCCTGTGCGCTTGTAAGCGCAGTCTAACCTCCTATAGCCAGTGCGCTTAAAAGCGGAGTATAACCTCTTATACCCAGAGCGCTTGTAAGCGCAGTCTAATCTCCTATACCCAGAGCGCTTAAAAGCGGAGTATAACCTCTTATACCCAGAGCACTTGTAAGTGCAGTCTAACCTCCTATACCCAGAGCGCTTGAAAGCGCAGTCTAACCTCCTATACCCAGTGCGCTTGTAAGCGGAGTCTAACCTCCTATACCCAGAGCGCTTGTAAGCGCAGTATAACCTCCTATACCCTGTGCGCTTGTAAGCGCAGTCTAACCTCCTATAGCCAGTGCGCTTAAAAGTGGAGTATAACCTCTTATACCCAGAGCGCTTGTAAGCGCAGTCTAACCTCCTATACCCAGTGCGCTTGTAAGCGGAGTCTAACCTCCTATACCCAGAGCGCTTAAAAGCGGAGTATAACCTCTTATACCCAGAGCGCTTGTAAGTGCAGTCTAACCTCCTATACCCAGAGCGCTTGTAAGCGCAGTCTAACCTCCTATAGCCAGTGCGCTTGAAAGCGCAGTCTAACCTCCTATACCCAGTGCGCTTGAAAGCGCAGTCTAACCTCCTATACCCAGTGCGCTTGAAAGCGCAGTCTAACCTTCTATACCCAGAGCGCTTGTAAGCGCAGTCTAACCTCCTATACCCAGTGCGCTTGAAAGCGCAGTCTAACCTCCTATACCCAGAGCGCTTGTAAGCGCAGTCCTAACCTCCTATACCCAGTGCGCTTGAAAGCGCAGTCTCAACCTCCTATACCCAGTGCGCTTGTGAGCGCAGTCTCAACCTCCTATACCCAGTGCGCTTTTAAGCGCAGTCTAACCTCCTATACCCAGAGCGCTTGTAAGCGCAGTCTAACCTCCTATACCCAGTGCGCTTGTAAGCGCAGTCTAACCTCCTTTACCCAGAGCGCTTGTAAGTGCAGTCTAACCTCCTATACCCAGAGCGCTTGTAAGCGCAGTCTAACCTCCTATACCCAGTGCGCTTGTAAGCGTAGTCTAACCTCCTTTACCCAGAGCGCTTGAAAGCGCAGTCTAACCTCCTATAGCCAGTGCGCTTGAAAGCGCAGTCTAACCTCCTATACCCAGTGCGCTTGAAAGCGCAGTCTAACCTCCTATACCCAGTGCGCTTGTAAGCGCAGTCTAACCTCCTTTACCCAGTGCGCTTGAATACGGAGTATAACATCATATACCCAGTGCGCTTGTAAGTGCAGTCTAACCTCCTATACCCAGAGCGCTTGTAAGCGCAGGATAACCTCCTATACCCAGTGCGCTTGTAAGCGCAGTCTAACCTCCTATAGCCAGAGTGCTTAAAAGCGGAGTATAACCTCCTATACCCAGAGCGCTTGTAAGCGCAGTCTAACCTCCTATGCCCAGAGCGCTTGTAAGCGCAGTCTAACCTCCTATACCCAGTGTGCTTGTAAGTGCGGTCTAACCTCCTATACCCAGAGCGCTTGTAAGCGCAGTCTAACCTCCTATACCCAGTGCGCTTGTAAGCGTAGTCTAACCTCCTTTACCCAGAGCGCTTGAAAGCGCAGTCTAACCTCCTATAGCCAGTGCGCTTGAAAGCGCAGTCTAACCTCCTATACCCAGTGCGCTTGAAAGCGCAGTCTAACCTCCTATACCCAGTGCGCTTGTAAGCGCAGTCTAACCTCCTTTACCCAGGGCACTTGTAAGTGCGGTCTAACCTCCTATACCCAGTGCGCTTGTAAGCGCAGTCTAATCTCCTATACCCAGTGCGCTTGAAAGCGCAGTCTAACCTCCTATACCCAGTGCGCTTGTAAGTGCAGTCTAACCTCCTATAGCCAGTGCGCTTGAAAGCGCAGTCTAACCTCCTATACCCAGAGCGCTTGTAAGCGCAGTCTAACCTCCTATACCCAGAGCGCTTGTAAGCGCAGTGTAACCTCCTATACCCAGAGCGCTTGTAAGCGCAGTCTAACCTCCTATACCCAGAGCGCTTGTAAGCGCAGTCTAACCTCCTATACCCAGTGCGCTTGTAAGCGCAGTCTAACCTCCTTTACCCAGAGCGCTTGTAAGTGCAGTCTAACCTCCTATACCCAGAGCGCTTGTAAGCGCAGTCCTAACCTCCTATACCCAGTGCGCTTGTAGCGTAGTCTAACCTCCTTTACCCAGAGCGCTTGAAAGCGCAGTCTCAACCTCCTATAGCCAGTGCGCTTGAAAGCGCAGTCCAACCTCCTATACCCAGTGCGCTTGAAAGCGCAGTCTCAACCTCCTATACCCAGTGCGCTTGTAAGCGCAGTCTAACCTCCTTTACCCAGTGCGCTTGAATACGGAGTATAACATCATATACCCAGTGCGCTTGTAAGTGCAGTCTAACCTCCTATACCCAGAGCGCTTGTAAGCGCAGGATAACCTCCTATACCCAGTGCGCTTGTAAGCGCAGTCTCAACCTCCTATAGCCAGAGTGCTTAAAAGCGGAGTATAACCTCCTATACCCAGAGCGCTTGTAAGCGCAGTCTAACCTCCTATACCCAGAGCGCTTGTAAGCGCAGTCTAACCTCCTATACCCAGTGTGCTTGTAAGTGCGGTCTAACCTCCTATACCCAGAGCGCTTGTAAGCGCAGTCTAACCTCCTATACCCAGTGCGCTTGTAAGCGTAGTCTAACCTCCTTTACCCAGAGCGCTTGAAAGCGCAGTCTAACCTCCTATAGCCAGTGCGCTTGAAAGCGCAGTCTAACCTCCTATACCCAGTGCGCTTGAAAGCGCAGTCTAACCTCCTATACCCAGTGCGCTTGTAAGCGCAGTCTAACCTCCTTTACCCAGGGCACTTGTAAGTGCGGTCTCAACCTCCTATACCCAGTGCGCTTGTAAGCGCAGTCTAATCTCCTATACCCAGTGCGCTTGAAAGCGCAGTCTAACCTCCTATACCCAGTGCGCTTGTAAGTGCAGTCTAACCTCCTATAGCCAGTGCGCTTGAAAGCGCAGTCTAACCTCCTATACCCAGAGCGCTTGTAAGCGCAGTCTAACCTCCTATACCCAGAGCGCTTGTAAGCGCAGTGTAACCTCCTATACCCAGAGCGCTTGTAAGCGCAGTCTAACCTCCTATACCCAGAGCGCTTGTAAGCGCAGGATAACCTCCTATACCCAGTGCGCTTGTAAGCGCAGTCTAACCTCCTATAGCCAGAGTGCTTAAAAGCGCAGTCTAACCTCCTATACCCAGAGCGCTTGTAAGCGCAGTCTAACCTCCTATACCCAGTGCGCTTGTAAGCGCAGTCTAACCTCCTATACCCAGTGCGCTTGAAAGCGCAGTCTAACCTCCCATACCCAGTGCGCTTGAAAGCGGAGTATAACCTCCTATACCCAGAGCGCTTGTAAGCGCAGTTTAACCTCCTATACCCAGAGCGCTTGTAAGCGCAGTCTAACCTTCTATACCCAGTGCGCTTGAAAGCGCAGTCTAACCTCCTATACCCAGTGCGCTTGTAAGCGGAGTCTAACCTCCTATACCCAGAGAGCTTGTAAGCGCAGTATAACCTCCTATACCCTGTGCGCTTGTAAGCGCAGTCTAACCTCCTATAGCCAGTGCGCTTAAAAGCGGAGTATAACCTCTTATACCCAGAGCGCTTGTAAGGTCAATCTAACCTCCTATAGCCAGTGCGCTTGTAAGCGCAGTCTAACCTCCTATACCCAGAGCGCTTGTAAGCGCAGGATAACCTCCTATACCCAGTGCGCTTGTAAGCGCAGTCTAACCTCCTATAGCCAGAGTGCTTAAAAGCGGAGTATAACCTCCTATACCCAGAGCGCTTGTAAGCGCAGTCTAACCTCCTATACCCAGAGCGCTTGTAAGCGCAGTCCAACCTCCTATACCCAGTGCGCTTGTAAGCGCAGTCTAACCTCCTATAGCCAGAGCGCTTAAAAGCGGAGAATAACCTCCTATACCCAGAGCGCTTGTAAGCGCAGTCTAACCTCCTATAGCCAGAGCGCTTAAAAGCGGAGAATAACCTCCTATACCCAGAGCGCTTGTAAGCGCAGTCTAACCTCCTATACCCAGAGTGCTTGTAAGCGCAGTCTAACCTCCTATACCCAGTGCGCTTGTAAGCGCAGTCTAACCTCCTTTACCCAGTGCGCTTGAAAGCGCAGTCTAACCTCCTATACCCAGTGCGCTTATAAGCGCAGTCTAACCTCCTATACCCAGTGCGCTTGTAAGCGCAGTCTAACCTCCTTTACCCAGTGCGCTTGAAAGCGGAGTATAACATCATATACCCAGTGCGCTTGTAAGCGCAGTCTAACCTCCTATACCCAGTGCGCTTGTAAGCGCAGTCTAACCTCCTTTACCCAGTGCGCTTGAAAGCGGAGTATAACATCATATACCCAGTGCGCTTGTAAGCGCAGTCGAACCTCCTATACCCAGTGGGCTTGTAAGCGCAGTCTAACCTCCTTTACCCAGTGCGCTTGAAAGCGCAGTCTAACCTCCTATACCCAGTGCGCTTGAAAGCGCAGTATAACCTCCTATACCCAGTGCGCTTGTAAGCGCAGTATAACCTCCTATACCCAGTGCGCTTGTAAGCGCAGTATAACCTCCTATACCCAGTGCGCTTGTAAGCGCAGTCTAACCTCCTTTACCCAGTGCGCTTGAAAGCGCAGTATAACCTCCTATACCCAGTGCACCTGATCAGCGCAGTATAGCGCCATATACCCAGTGCACCTTGAAAAGAACAGAGCGGCGCAGAGGATTGGCAAAAGACAGAGCCACACACCCTGTCTTTATCATCAAACAGAGCCACATAATCTTTAGCAAGAGAGAGACCACACTTTCTGTACTCAACACAAGGCACAAGCACACACCCTGTCTTTAGACAGACAGGACCACTCTGTCTTCAGCGAGAGACAGAACCACACGCCTCTGTCTGTAGCGAGAGACTACTTGCCCGGCCTGAAGCCCCCGAGATCTGCCGCTGCTGCTGCCGCCTGCTGGCGGACTAGGAGACGCAGCCCCAGCAGACACGAGGGCAGGTTGTGGTGTCTGCTGGGAACTAGTGTATATCATCATCCAACCCTGGAAGACTTAAAACCCGTGTCCTAACCCCAAGGCCGGGATCCCGACGGTCCCGGAGACACACAGTGGCCCCTTCGAGGGCAGCTCCTGCGAAGCAGGGTGAATCTGGATCATGGGGCCTGGGACCGCTGGGCCCCCGCTTCCGAAGCAAGAGAGGGGTCAGGCCTGAGCTTCAGGACCACGGATAGCGCTGTCCCTCGCAACCCAAACTCCCATGCATCCCGGAGCCCCTAATAGAGCGAGAGAGAGAAAGAACGAGACTGATGGAAGAGAGAGAGAGAGGAGAGAAACAGAGAAAGAGAGAGGAGCGAAACACAGAGAGAGTGAGCGAGAGGAGAGAAACATAGAGAGAGATAGAGCGAGAGAGAGAGAACGAAACTGATGAAAGAGAGAGGAGAGAAACAGAGAGAGAGAGGAGAGAAACAGAGAGAGAGGGGGGAGAAACAGAGAGAGAGATAGAGCGAGAGAGAGAGAGGGAGAGAATGAGACTGATGACAGAGAGGAGAGAAACAGAGAGAGAGAGGAGAGAAACAGAGAGAGAGACAGAGAGAGAGATAGAGAGAGAGAGAGAGAGAGAACGAGACTGATGAAAGAGAGAGAGAGAGGAGAAAAACAGAGAGAGGGGAGAGAAACAGAGAGAGAGATAGAGCGAGAGAGAGAGAGAACGAGCCTGATGAAAGAGAGAGAGAGGAGAGAAACAGAGAGAGAGAGAGAGAGAACGAGAATGATGACAGAGAGAGAGAGAGAGGAGAGAAACAGAGAGAGAGATAGAGCGAGAGAGAGAGAGAACGAGACTGATGAAAGGGAGAGAAAGAGAGAGGAGAAAAACAGAGAGAGAGGGGAGAGAAACAGAGAGAGAGAGAGGAGAGAAACAGAGAGAGAGATAGAGCGAGCGAGAGAGAGAGAACTAGAATGATGACAGAGAGAGAGAGGAGAGAAACAGAGAGAGAAGAGAGAAACAGAGAGAGAGGGGAGAGAAACAGGGGGAGGGGGAGAGAGAGAGAGGAGAGAAACAGAGAGCGAGGAGAGAAACAGAGAGAGAGATAGAGCGAGCGAGAGAGAGAACGAGACTGATGGAAGAGAGAGAGAGAGAGAGAGGAGAGAAACAGATAGAGAGAGAGAGGAGGTAAACAGAGAGAGAGAGAGAGGCCCTGGCTGAAGGACCCATCTGCCCACAGCATCAGTTGAGTAAAGTTGAGCTGTCACCATCCAAGCGTGCATCTCCGAGGCCTACCTGAAGCTGTCCCCCCTCATGCAGCGCAGACAACAAGTAGGAGAAAGGCCCACCGAGAGGACGATGGGAGCTCCACACAGGGCCCGGGGATCCCACATCAACACCCGTCCCGGCTTCAGCCCTACAGAAGTCCCCGTCAGGTGGGAGCAGAGGCAGCCTGGTCTGGCCCCACCGTGGCGGTGGCAACGCTCCCCTGGCCGCCTCCCCGAGACCCCTCTGACACCCTGAAGAGTGTTCGACACGCGCAACTGTCTCATCAAAGGTTTGGAAATAGGACAGGATCAGATCGCATCGCTGGCGCCGACTATCCGCAGCATCACTTTGAAGACACCCTGCATTATTTACAAAGCAGTCAGTACTGTCACCCCGAAGTACCTGGGGAGCAGGATGACACCCTCCAGGGGAGGAGGGGGCACTCATGACACGCAGCAGCTGCTTAGCAGGGCTGGAGCCCAGGAGTGCATGGCCGCTTGTATTGAGAGCTGTTACTTGTCACTTCCAAACATCACAACTCAGAGCTCAAACTTGGCTATACCAGAGGCTTCAGGGATCCAGGGAATGCATCAGCTCTCCTCCATGCTGAAACCTCTGCCCACGTTCAACTAGGAAGTTGCTCCTCTGGAGTGAAGTCACTTCCTGTTAACCTCTATCCATCAATCAGTCAGGCTACTACTTTCTAGGACAGGGCACTCAAAGGCCTTCTTGGTATGAAAGCAGCAATGCAACCGTGCTAGAGCTTCCAGGCACCAGACCTCACTTTTACGGGGGCGGCGGGCTGGGGTGGGAAGCAGGAAGGGTGGGGGGGGGGGGGAGGGCAGTGTTGCTTCCCGGCGGACTATACCCCGCATTTGTAGGGTCAGGCCCTGCCCTGAACAGGTTTCCCAGGCCTTTGGGGATGACCCAGGGCTTCATGGTGTGAAAGTTCTACTCATGTCAACCTGTAGCTCCCGGGTGCCAGGGGTCCCCTACATGGGGCTGACGCTTGCTGCTGGACTCCACAAGAGGTCCAACAGTCTGTGCCAGTCCAGGACAGGGTTCCAAAGGTCTGAGGAGAATGCCTGACCTCTTGGCATGAGAGCCCTACTCTGAATATGCCATAGATCTTAGAAGTTGACATTCTGCCCCTCTAAGCACCGCCCCCCACCTCGAACTCCCATCCCTTGTCGAGCATCTGATCGTGTATCAGTGCGCATTACCAGAGGACATATCCAGCACCCCTCCAACGTCCATTGTAACGTCTATACGTTCCCAGTCACCTGCAGTTCTTCTTCTCCCATTCTAGCAATGGGTGGCACTGGAGGTCTTGGTGGAGAAGAGTGAGGCCCCTTTTCACCCCCACAGAAAGGGACCCAACTCTTCTAGAATATTGTTTCCTGTTTTTGTTCAAGTACTTCATGTCTGGAGCTCTGCGTACCCCTGAGAGCCATATAGCTTGGTCAAACTAATGGTGGTCCCCCACAGTGACACAATTAGAAGCTTCATCCCAAACCATCATATGGTGCCTCAGAAATGTCCTAGGAGATTTCAAAGGGGATTCACAGAGATCAGTAGCGCTTCGATGCAAGTATAAAGTCATCAGTAGGACATATAAGGTATCCTTTCCCTAATGCATCATCCAGAGCCCCATCAGTTGACGCATCTTCTCCAGACATGGATCAACAATAGAAACCCTTCCCCCAACTCAATACTTTGAAATTTGGTAATATATCCAGAATAACATGCCCCACAGACTTATAGTTTAAATCATTTATTATCAAAACATATATATCATTTTTTATATAAAATATTTTTTCTGTAATGTCACAAGTTCATGTTCGAACATTATACATATAGATAAAAACAATCACCAATATTGTACATAGATTAAAGCAGAGCCCCAAAGACATAACGAAGAACCATACATGCTCTGTACATGTCTCCAAAGTTAACAAACAAAAAAACACAACCATATAGTGTGAGAACAAAACAGTTATACATACAACAACAATGAATATACATACAAAAGTGCATACAACGTATAAGGACAAGAGAAATGCGCTGACGTGCGTTTCGGAAGTACCATGTACTCAAACCATCCTTCATCAGGGCGCTGAATTCATAATTTGTTCAGTGGTCACAAAACCATCTGTTACTCGAACACTAAAATCTTTTTATGTAGTGCAGCGGGCTCTGTACAATATAAACACACAAGTTTTCCAAAGAAGCTCTAATGCAGAAAAGATATGGCTCAAGAGAATGATGAAGATCCCAGAGCACAGGAACTGATTTGCCACTAGTGGCCAGAAAGTGACCGAAGACTGAGATGACTAACTCGTGTGAAGTCGTCAGTTTTTAACAGTTGAAACGCCCCGGGTCCCTGCAAAGGCTGCCATGGGTTTAGTCTTAAGAAGTGACCCGATCAATGATTTTAGTTAGAGGAGGTCGCTCCGGGTCACGTTAAGTACACTACGGTGGGATCTGGAGTAGCTGACAGCACAATGGATAAATTATAGTTACGTAGGGCCACAAGTATCGAACGTTTTTCTAGGAAGCTTGACTCCGGCAGCCAATAATACTGGAGCTCAGAATCCAAACAAATACAGCGAATAAGAATCAAATAAGCAATTCCGAAAAAAGCCCATACACGCCGTCCGGGTCGCCAATCCTCTGTAAGGGCAAGTCTCCAGACATGACCAAGTCACCCACAAGCCAACAAGCCCTCCAACACTGGGAAGACTCTTCCAGACCTCTTCTATGTGATCTACTAAACTCCAATTCATTTGTATCAATCACCATTGGTACCCCATCTCTCCTGATACATCACCTCCATATCTTCGCTTGTTCAGGATAAGCTCTTATAAATAGTTAATATTGTTCACTCTAAACCATGCAGCTCATGAGAAGTGGCTATTTTCGTTTGCTACTGAGACAAGAAGACATCTGTTCATTCTTCAGATTCCCAAATAATTTAGGTGGTTTTACCTGGGCTCCACCAGTATTTAGTAAAGTGACACGTGCACCTTAGATTTGTGGATTTTCACTTTAAATCATGCAGCTCACACGAGGCCCAAAATTTCCTCCACTACTTGAGGCGAGAAGATGTTGGCACTTCCATTTTATCGAAAATAGTCTGCAAATTTCAAATCCCCTCCTATTTTGATCCCTTTCATCTTCTTATTTGGTGTCAGCTAGGTTGCAAATGCTCCACTGTGAGAGTGACTAGCAGAGGTGACAAAGGACAACCTTGTCGGGTTCCACTCACTAGTTGTAAGACCTCCGGCAGCTTCTGGTTACATCAGAAAGGGATCCGGGAATAAGCTGAGGTCGTACATAGAAAATTGTCCATCAAGCCAAATTTCCCCAAAACCTTTTTCTTGCATGATTAGTCCACCTGTTGTATGCTTGCCAAGTGTCGAACGATATTAATACCGCAGGACTATGTACCTTTTCTAGAAGCTGAAGAATCCTCCCAGGGCTATCATAGGCCTGTCTACTCTGATTGATCGGAGCCGATCAGGAGAGGTAAGACACAGTCTAGTCAATAGATACAAGATTGACCTTGCATACAAATTGATCACAGGCATAGAACTATCTATGAGGCGCATTGTGTTTAGTTAAAACCAATACTATAGAGTGGACATAGGCGTAACTAACCCTCCTCTGCATCCCATCTCAACAAAAGTATTGCATAACTCGAAAAGAGCATTTAACAGTTTGTATAGGGTAAACCAGAAAACCGAAGCAGAACTGGAACTTTAGTAGTGAGACTTCTTTAACTAATAAGTGAATTGTTAATAATTTTAAATAAAAACCTGCAAATTTACTAAAGGAGTTCTCAAAATAGTTATTTGTATTTTGTAAATAATCCTGCACACATTTTAAGGATAGTTTGCTTACGTTTATCAGAATATTCTTCAATCGTCAAAGAATTTTGCGCACCGTAAATAAATGTCAACACTTCTTCAAGTAGTTCTGTACGTCTCGCGGTACACACCACTTCTTAAAATGTGTCTGTGCACCATTTTAGGACATTAAACACTGCTTTAGAAGCATTCCGCCGGCTTGTAACTCAGCCTTTTACTAAAACTATTCTAAGTAATCAGGGACACGTAACAAAGCACAGGCTCTGCTGAAACACCCATGTATGAACACAGACCATCTGTGGTTGTTTAGTAGAACCGTAAGCTGGTTGCACTAAATGCCCTCTGGCATTCATCAATGAAGAAATGCATAATTCCAACTTAGATAATTAATTATGCTGATATCGACAGGCGGTTGGGTTAAGTGAGCTAGGTGTGGAGATGGTCTGCTCTATTTCCCCTCTGATGGTAGAAGAACGTTGCACCCCAACTCTATAAACCTCTAGCTGGTTGTGAATGGACCATGTTCTTCTTGCCCACAGGATGCTGGTTGACCCCCACCTCCTTAGGAGGAGGCCCAGCCCCTCCCATCTTGACATATGTCTATTGAGCTCAAAGTGCAACTCTAGTGCCCTTAGGGACCCCAAATGGTGTAGGGTGGTGTCCATATTGGGACAGTCTTGTTTAATTGATTCATGGAGGAACAAAGTTTTAGACAAGTGGGATTCGCAGCAACTTGAGATGAAAGATAAGGGAGGGAGGTTATTGAATGGGAACGTGTAAGATTATACGCAGACCCAGTGGGAGCCAAATATCGTACGTAGTGTTCTGCTGTAATATCCAGCCCTGATGTTCATGGACACAGGAGAATGGTGTTTCAGGTCCCTTTTGATCAGGGTGATCATCGGGTATTGTAGAAATAATGTGGACTGGGGCATGCCACACGGCCTTCTGGGTAAAGTGAAACATTTGCATATTCTCACCTGGGCATGAATGCAGCTGGGGCTGGAAGGTCAATGCAATGCACAGATAACAATAAGAAGTGGTTGTAAAGCAGGATTGGGACCTGTAGCTTTGCTCTTAAGCTTGTTCATGTCACATCTGCCCATTTAGTTGTAGAAGGCATGAGGATTTCCCCCTAGGAGTCGAAGGCATGAATATTAATACCCAAGGACACAGGTGACTAGGCCATCTTAACACTGGCCCGCTCTGCCCCACTGCCCCGCCGCGCTTACCTGCACGGACCGCCGCTGAACAGCACTGGATTGCAGAGATGGATGAATGATTTGCTGTAGTAAATTTAATTATTATAAGCACAAATCTTGGAATTTAGTCAAAAAGAGTGAACAAGTTATGGTGGTTCATTCAAGTGAGGCTTCAAGTTGCTGACGAAAGTACATACTCAGATTAAATTTCGCATGCAAACTGGTTCAGATAAAAAATGACGCGTCTTCTGAATTTTTCTAGTAGAGCATATGGCGTCCTGTCAGTCAATCCTATCAAAGACGCCTTTGGTAGGAAAGCTTCTCTTGTGTGCTTTATGGATGCGTGGTTTCTGGCCAGGGTTGTTCTTTGGCACTTAACTTGCTCTAAGAGAAATAATGGAAAAGCAGCAGGGCCTCTCCGAGTCTTCTCTTGATGGAGCCAATTTATTCGGAGCTCAGGCTATGTTCATTTGTGGTACAGGATGAGCCAAGGCCACTGAAGTGTTTCAATAAACCCAAAACACTGCAGATGAATCAGTAGCCAGGACATGCTGGAGTGGGTTGGTGGATAGCCGGTTTACAGGATGCTGTGAGAGGAGGACGGCGGCGGAGGGGGACTATGGAAGGTAAAAGAGGTGGGTGTCGGCAGGGGGGTAGCATTCAGAGCATGACGCAAATTAGAGGTGGCTGTTACTGCCTCCATGTTATTAAACTAGAAACACCGTTTGGAGATACTACTACTGGATTATCCATTTATATCTTGTGCTCTTGCTTACCCTACTGTCCCTAGGGAATTAAATGGAATGTGTGATGTCACTTCCTGTCTTCAGGGATCAGAGGGCGCATGATGTAACTTCTGCTATGACAGCATTTTGTTGAATTAACATCACTGGTTGGGGTAGGTGGTCTTTGACCTCAGGGTGGTCTTGGATCTTAGGATCACTAGTCTAGTAGGGTTTCAGGCGAGGGGTGAACTTATACTGCTCTGGTGTTTGTGGCCCTACTCTGAGGCTAAGGGCTGCTTAACGCAAGGCCTGGCCTCGTACAAACCAACTACACGAGTGGAGAGGGAGGGACATCTAAACATGAGGTAGATTGTGTACTCATGGGCACGCCAGATTCATACACTGGAGAGTATTTTACTGATCCGCCTAATGCTTCCAAGAACAAGAAACATGGATTAAGGAACATCAAACAGGAATGGTAAGAATATGTGATAGAGCAGTTGTGCAAAATGGATAAATGTATAAATATGTGGTCCTGAAAGTGGGAAAATTCAAGAACTCAGTGGGTAAAAGATGTGAGATGCAATTTAATTCAAAGTGTTAGGAGAAGGCGATTTATATGTATAAAGGAATTCCGATGTACTATGATCGATAATGCAGCAAAGTGATCGAAATTGTATTTGATAAATATGCGTACTGAAAGGAAATATTTATCTTTATATGGAGAAATTTGGATTTTAGTAAAAGTATTTCCTATAAATATATGATAATAGAAGTAAATATCTGGTCCCTGGATATAAACCTACGGATTAAGGATCTGCCCCGAGAGTCTTCTATTTCTGGTATTTTCCCCAAGTTTAACTACCTCTACCACAATAGAGGCAACATCCATTTTTTTTACCTCTAACGTTGAATACAGAGGTGAAGGCTGACTGGATATGTTCTTTACTGGACAGCACAACTGGATTACCTCTATTAAGCGGTGGCTATAGACACTCGCCTTTCGGTCGGGAACCCAACTGATTAACATGTTTACAGATACATGCAATTTGAATTGGAAAGTTCAATGTGAACAAGGAAATTAGGTTGCCCTCCTAATATTGTGAAAACATTTACCAAAGATTGAGTTTTGTGGGCAGTCAGACCTCCAGGAGTGGGCATAAGAAAACTATAAGATTGGGATATTTGACCGGTGCCGTCCAGAAACACCACTGCCGACTGTGTTTTGGAAATTCCAGCTGGTTAACATACCAAGAGCAAATATATGAATTCTGGGAACTGTTTGAAATGCCACCACAGGACTAATTCAACAAATGGTCCGTGTCTATCCATGGCTGAGAACCCATTAACAAAGCCAGAGGTGTTGTGTGCATGAAAACACTTGAATACGTTTGTATTTATATAAACAATAACTAGAAATATCAACATCACTAACTAAAAAGTGCCTAAAAATAATAATAATTTTTAATAAAAATTAGACTTCCATTGTGAGTCCTGCGTAATTGTTGTGCTACCCAACTGCTAGATACCCTAGGGATCATATATATCAGATGCGATAAATAACAGTGATTACCACTTTTCCTGTGAGGAAATAAACTTGCTGATTTTGGAGGGTAAGCACAAAAATCAGCATGTTCAGTTATTTTCCAGGCTTTTTTCCTCTGGCAAATACTGACAGGTTTAACCTGCCGATGTTTACCAGAGGAATGCTCTGATCCAGTCATAATAGCCACACCCGTGCAAACAGGAAATTGCAAGGGGGGCCACAATTTAACACCACACTCGTATTCAAAGCCTACGTCTGTGCTACCACAAAAACATTTTATTTTAAACTTCAGAAGAGACATTACAACAGGAACAACAATAAAATATGCCAACCATGGGTATCAAATCTTAACCCCGGATTAATTTTTCATACAAGAGAAATTCTATAGGCTGACCTGGTACAGAACATAGGACAAAAAAATAATATGTTTAGGGGCCTATTCACAAACTGTATTTTGTAGTATGTTAGTAGTACTGCATTAGTACTACTAAAATACTACAGAATGCTCTTCACTAACTTACATGCGGAAACCTATGCCCCCGCCGCTCCTATCTTATGTGCAGAGATCTCGGCCCTGACTCCAAAGATTTCTACAAACAAACGTATATGTTTTAGTAGTAAATGTGGGTGGGGCGGAAGGAATGGCTGAAAAATGGGTCATACTTATGACTAAAGGAGGGGTTAAGAAAGTAGTAAGGAGGGGTTACTGGACATCTGGAGGGACGTGCACCCACCTACACAAGAGTAAGACCATCGCTATCTACAACCTCCACTTCTAAAATTAATACAGCCAAAAAGGGCCCAAACAGTAGTAAATGTACTCCAACCCAGACCTGGAGTAAGTCCTGCTGTACACATGGCCAAGAATACATAAAAATGGTGATAAGGACTTAAAATAGAACCCTATAGGAAATAATGTTAAAATAAATGTATTTCAAACTTTTAAAAATATATATACTTTTTTGTTAAAATGTAAATATAAATTATAAAAATTGTCTTTTATTTTTAATTTAAAAATAAGTATTGTTATGTATTAAAAATAATGTTATACACAACTTTTAGTAATTTTCAATCCATAATAAATACATCTAATAATGCTACTTTAGGTGGATTTTTGTAAATAAATCATAAAAAGAATTCATTTAATACACTTACATTAACAAAAATATTTAATTTTAAAAAAAACAGTTACTAGTGCTGTAGCATTTGTTTTTAATTTGTACTACTTTTAAAATAAATATATAAAACTAATTGACATTACAATTTAACCTAAAAATATTTCAAGCATTTTTCAAAAGTTAAATAAACTTTAAAACTTTTCCCTGATCTTTACCATAGCGAGATCTCTGCTCCAATTGTGGAGGGCTCCGCCATGTGTGAGGAATGTAAAATACGGTTACAAAGTAACTACTAGTGCAGTCGTATATGACGTTTTTCCTGACTCCCCCCAGTTTCAGGGGATGAGGACATGTAAGCCTACAATTTTGAAAAACTTTACACTTGTAAATGGTGAACAGCCAAAAGTAATTAAGTTACTCAAAAGTCTAAAAGTAAATTTACACATGTAGGTTTACTCACATGGACATTTTCCTTTGGGAATAGCCCTGTATTATTATTTTTTTTGATGTACAAAACTATAGTAGTACCATTAACTACCATTCTCTAGCCTCTAAAGTTGATGTTTCGGCTAGTCAATTGATTACAGTGACCTACTCAGGACTGTAATTAAGTTTGCAATGCTTCTAGACTATTGTAAAGTCTATTCCTAAATAAAATAAAAGATATGAGCTTATATTTTAGTTTGTACTTTTACTGCGTGAATGCATTTATTTTTGAAAAAAATTAAACTCTGCTGCCTTCAGAGCTAACCCAGCCTACCCTTACGTTTTAAGAGGCTCTACTCTGGGTTTCAACAAAATTCCAGAGATGGGGACAGTGGCGTAGCAAGGGGGTGGGGGCGGTCCACCCCGGGCACCATGAGTTCTGGGGGCGGCGCCCCCCACTCTTACCTGCGGCCACGAGGGGTAGCAAACGCAGGATTTGTTCACAACCACCCCATTTTTCAAACTGCTTTTAATGAAGATTCTTTCAATCAAGGCTCATTTTATGCAGATTACTAAAGAGTCGCAAGGGATTTCTGCAAGAGGACATGTTTGAGTTATGGCCACTCACTTCCGCATAGGAATAAAATACAATGTGAAAAAATACCTTCTTTTAGAATTATAAATTAAACAGGATTATCCATGATTGTACTGGAATGAGAAGAAGGCATAGACTTTGTTTAGAAAAACAAGCAGGCCTATATGTGACAGAATACATATTTTTAATAGCAAGAAACGCTGTGTTGCTAATCAGTATGTAGAATTCCACAGACAGGTATGACTCTTGCTTCTCTGTTGTTGTATGGACATTCGTACAATGGCACTGTCATTCCCTACCTCCCACATGCATAAAATGAGGAGTTCTAAACTCATGCACAACTTAAATATTAACTTAAACATAGGAAAGGAACACAGGCGTAAGGAGCTATGGTTTAATAAGGCCAATTCCAAATTAGGGCTATGCTCCGAGATCCAAAACGGGAGGGCGACCAGCTCAGATTATCTCTGCTTCGGGTCAGAACAATCTTTATTTTTCCAATTTTAGGATCAGTCAAGAAATAAACATGCCTGCATCTGTGGTGATTGCTTTTGCTTACTTAGCCTGTTTTGTACCTAATCGATATTTTTCTACACGAAGAACCTCGAAAGTCGAACTTAGAGAAGTTCACGACATAGTCAAGGAAAAGACCACCGAGAAAGAGCTTCCGAGACCCTGAGAATTGTTTCCTTTCGTTTATTGATAGTTCGAAATAAAATGTCATCATCAAAATACAGAAAACAATTGCAGTAAAAACAGATTAAAAAAATTCAAAGCGCCACTGTCATAAAAACAATGGTAAATAATAAATTTAAGAACGTATAAATAGCAAAGTTTATCAAAAATCCACCAGTTCTAATAAGCTATAAAACTCAACCTGTCGGACTATCTAACAACTTTTGCCTCATTGTCCAGTGCTATGTGCATTGGGCAGTAAAGGCTGCTACTGGGAGATTCCCATACCTGAACTGTAAGATCACTGACCGTGCATGGGCCGGTCATATGAAATCTAAGAACTCCTCGGCCTTACTTGTAGATTTAAGGAGTAAGAAAGCACGTGTCAAGCTGCCTGTGGTGAGTCGATGTTCCCTGTGACTAGTAACTTTCTCATGGGCCAGTTTTTTTTGCTAATTGAGCGTCTCCTGGGCGGATAGAACAAGGCTCTTCCCAAAAGTTTTCCAGGCCCAGATCAGTCCAGGATCTTTTTATGAATCCCAACCATTTTATGTTTACTGCGGATTTTATTCTTATAATGTCTTGCAGTCCCTCTCTGTAATGGCAAAGTTCACTAGTGCTCCAGATACGTATCCAATACAGCAGAGGTCTTAGGTACCCACAAAATTGCAGCCCTGGCTGCGCTAAGTCCAAACGTAGGGGTACCAGTGAAGTTCCCCTCCCCAGGCCGGTGAGGGATCTAAGGAAGTTATTTTCCGCCACGCTCAGAGAGTCTGTATTGCAACGGCCTCATAATTCCTCACCATAAAGGGCTTCCCCCCTTGCTTGAGCCTTGTAGATTTCCACAGCTGGTAATAGGGGAGTCCAGTTGGCTTGTTTTGCAAATTTACCCATTGCCCCAGCTCTGTGCTTCACCGCGATTGTACTTTTTGAGATCTACAGTTCCCACAACCCTGTTTCAGCTAGTCTAATACCCAAGTAATCCAACTCTCACACTCTTTCTAGTGGTTCCTTCTCCACTCTAATCACCCCTCTCACCCTGCGTCTCTTAGAGTGGGTCATATATTTGATTTTGGTGGCATTGATTTAGAGACCATATGTAGTAACGAAGGTCCACGCAGGTAGGTTAACTTTAAGGTGATTTATTCAAGCAGGTAACAAGTAGTATAGCAAGTAGATAAGTTATGAAGGAGAGCCCCACCAGGAGCAGCCTGTAAGCTGCTCAGCCCATGACCAACTGTCACTTCACCTCTCTGAGTCCCAACATTCCGAGGCTAGAAAAGACTCCAACATTCTATAGGGCATAGAGCACAGGCACTGGCTGAGCAGGTGATGGAGAATACATTACAATACATATGCAGGATACTACACCATACTCTACACAAAACTGGTTGAATCTATCAATCAAGTTTTGCAAGCCCCTCCTGGTTTTAGACAGCAAAAGTGTGTTGTCCACAAAAAGGAACGCCAGGACTTTCCCCCCTGCCAAAATGGGGGAGTCTTTAACACGATTCAGCAAATAGCTGACAGAGTTGTTGATATATAAAAGAAAGAGTGTTGGTGCAAGGGCAAACACATTTCCGTATACCACACGGAGACGGATGGCGCTGTACACTGCCCTTTCAGGACGATAGGTTGATCTGAATTTATGTTTCATGAAGCTACGGTTATATATTATATTGTTTGCAAAAGAAGCTATCACTAGAAGAATAACCGACTGGAGACAGATTAATTTTAGTCTTACGAATGAACCACACTTGAAGAACCTGAGGAACTTAGTTTTAATTGACGGCCACATTGCCTACAACTCATGATAAATCACACTACTGCTTACTGGATCTTTGCAGTATATTTTTTCTTGCCCTGATGAAGCCTTTTTTAGGTGACACGCGTTGGTTGCGCTCTTATGAAAATTTGACAATAAACCAACGGAATATTTTCTACCATGAAGATCTACGAGTATTTATCTAAATGTCATATATCTTTTGTGGAATTTATTTTATGCAAAGTATCTGTGTTGCCTCTCAAATATCTTTTGTATGAAAAATGTTGGTGCAAGGATGCAGCCTTGGCATACTCAATGGTCAACTGGGAAGGCCTCGGCCAGTTCCCCATTGGTGCCACACTTAACTTTAGCAAAATTCCCCTCATGGAGTGTTTTAATTATGCTCAATAAATTAAGGGGAACCCCAATTCCTTGGAGCACCTCTCTCAATTCCCCCCAAGGCACAAGATCAAAAGTGGCACGGAAGTCGATGAAAGCAATGAAAAGGTCACCCTTGGCCAGGTCCACCGTCCTCCTTTTAACAAGGGGAAATCGGAAGGCCTGGTCACTGGCGCCAGTCTTGTGCCTAAAGCCTGCTTGCAAGTTCGAGAGAACATGGTTCTCCTCGCACCAATCTAAAAGGTGCTCGAGACTCAGTTTGCTAAAAACCTTTTGCAAACTATCTAGAAGGCTGATTGGGCGATAATTGGGTGGGATGCTGAGATCCCCTTTTTAAAAATTGGTACAATCTCAGCACCCCTCCAAGATGTAGGACTAGCCTCCTCCACAATGATTGCATCTGAAACGACATTTATATAAGGCACCCAAACAGCACTGCCAAAGAATCAATAGTATTGAAAGTCAAACTTCGATGCTCCGCTGGGAGTCCAGCAAAAAACATCAATTCAGATGGAACAGAAAGACCTTTCAAGTCTACCCTGATTGAAGAGGCCAAAGGAGAGAGTAAAGAGGGATTTACATATGTCTGGAAGTACCTGGTTTGGGTGGTGAATAGATAATAAGACAAATCGGTCAGTGCGTAGCTCATGTGTTTGCATCGGTCTTAGCCGGACCGCTCTTCTGCTGCTCAACTACTGTATGTTGAAGGACATTAAAGCAGGGTTCCTTCATTAGTATCATATCAATATGTTACTTAGATTAACACACAAGTAGAAACAGCACTATTTTACAATGGATGATGAGGCATGCAATGGTTCTCAGGACATGTGAACACACTTGGGTGTTGATACAATACAGATTGTAAGTTCTAAGTCTATATGCAATTAGAAGAAATTAGGCAAAATGTTATTCAACATTTGGCAGCTTAAATAATTGGGATTTTTTTTGCAATAAAAGCTGCAGCTTTTTATACTGACCATCCCAATTAGAGTTTAAAAATATCTCCTTAAAATAGGCTGTGCTATCAAAACCCAGACCTAAAAAGTTAAGAAAAATAAAGAGAGCCACATGAAGAGAGACAAACAAATTGGTTTGAAAATAGACACAAAATAGGAAAGGAAATGAACTAAGCAATACAGCAATGACATGGATAAAGGAAGACACTAAAGTCCCAAGGAAACAGTGAAACAACATGTATTTAGCTTCATCACTCTTCCCTCTGTACGTTTCCATTTGTTTTTTTCGCAGGAGTTGCATTTGTTTTGACTACTTAACTTCTTCTTTGCCAGTGTCTGTCCACATGCAAAGGTGGAAAAAAGGCCAGTTTTGCATTTTTAGTGTTGGACTGGCCTTTGGGTAGTCTGGTATTGCCAGATGGGCCAGCTTGAAGGGGGCAGTGTGTGGGCCATTTTTAGGTCCTTTTGGCCTTGATGGGAGCAGAAACAAAGCCCACATGCTGGTCCTTTTACGCTAGTCCATCTGGCAGGGCCAGACCGCCTGAAAAAGACAGGCCAATACTGCACATCTTCAGACCTTACAGAAAAAGTGGGATAAGTATGCAAGCACTATTCTGGGTGACACATCCTTTTATTGCTCAGACCTCGGCTTACTATCTTTAAATATTGTCCCTGCCAAATGAGAAGAGATGGCATGAATCTAACTGATGACCAAGTGCTGGACTGCTCAGGATCTACTTAAGTTTCATAACTAGACTGAAGTTCCACGACCAGGGGAAGGACAGAGGACGTTGTTCATAATATGTGAAAATTATCCTGACTGCACATCTTCAAAGAGCGGTAAGACTTCATCAAAGATCAGATCATAACAGCTATACCATACCTGCACCTCCCTTGGTTCTCAGTGCGAAGAATTCATTCTTGTTCCAAAAGGCAACAACCTACATCAACCACTCTAAGAAAACAGAAAAAACTCCAGCAGGATCTAATCTTCAACCTGCAAAAACTCACTACACCCAGCCACCAAAAGCAGACTCAAAATCACATGCTCCACAAAATACCAAGAAATGGAGAACCACGTGCACAGCATGGCACGCAAGGCCCCACAGGCTATTTCCAACTCAGTCTATGCACCACGGTCTACAGAGATAGCTATAAAAGCAGCAGCATTGCATGAAATATGCGTGAAGAAAAAACACAATTGTTAGAAATGGGGGTCTCTAGTTGGCCATGGCTGGCGCCAATGCCCAAATAGGGACCCTTCTTCCTAAGTCAGGGCAAGTGGGCTACCCCCTGTGATAACCCCTGCTCAACCCTGTGGTAACGTAGCACGAGCAGTTAGGCCTATCTCAGAGGCAGTGTGTGAAGCATTTATGACCATGCACAATAAAACAGTAATGACACCACAAAAGGACACAACTCACGGAGGTATAGAAAAATAGTATCTTTATCTAAGGTTTAGTACGAGACTCTCGAAAGCGTTTTAACCAGTCACAATGCACGTAAATCAGTAGGGACTTTAAAAAGGCAATAACGTATTCACCAGAACGTGGCACTGACTGAGTTCAAGGCCTGGGTCTACGCGACCCGTTGCGCACCAGATACCTGCCGTTGGACGGGGACACAGTACGTAGCTTCTCGAAGAAGCGGAGACGGTGACAGGTGGGCTCCCAGCGGCAGCAGCACGCGGCTGCGGCGGCCCGGGCTGGTGGTGGCGATGACTCTCGTCGTGCAGCTCCGTGGTGGGCGCACAGCGGCAGCAGCTCTCTCCTAGCTGCGGTGGCCCACAGGGCGATTCACGATGATGTAACGTTGGCAAAGATGCAGGCACTCAGCGGCAGCAGCTTTCTCTTAACTGCGGCGGCCACAGGACAAATCACAATGGAGCAAAGTTGGCAAAGGTGCGAGCACTCAGCGGCAGCAGCTCTCTCTTAGCTGCGGCGGCCCACAGGACAAATCACAATGATGCACAGTTAGCCAAGGTGCGAACCCTCAGCGGCCGCAGCTCTCTCTTAGCTGCGGCGGCTCACAGGACAAATCACGACGATGCACAGCTGACACAAGTGCGGGCACTCGGCGGCAACAGCTCTCTCTTAGCTGCGGCGGCCCACACCGATTCAGCGAAGGTTCTGAAGATTCAAATTAAGGCGGGCGCTCAGCGGCGGCAGCTCTCTCTTAGCTGTGGCGGCCCACACAGATTCAGCGAAGGTTCTGAAGATTCAAATTAAGGCGGGCGCTCAGCGGCGGCAGCTCTCTCTTAGCTGCGGCGGCCCTCACAGGTTCAGCGAAGGTTCTGAAGATTCAAATTAAGGCGGGCGCTCAGCGGCGGCAGCTTTCTCTTAGCTGCGGCGGCCCACACACAGAGTTAACAAGGGTTACCAGTCCGCGTTCCTCACAGTAGAACTAGAGGTTCCGGATTACTCAACGGAGGCCTCACCTGCAAGTAGAATCCCTAGCATAGGAATTCAGGCGGCTGACGGGGTGAAGTTTAATGTCCCTGAGACTTCAGCAGGAGGCGCTCTCAATTCAGGCCCTCGGGTAGTTTCTCCAGCAAGCTTGGTGAAAGTTTCAAAGTCCTTTCCTCTGTCCACTCGGACAGAGTTTCGTCTTGACATCCAGAAGGAACACACTTGAAAAAGGTTTCAGCGCAGCGTTTTATACCTAAAAAGTCTTTGTTCTCTGCAGTCACAAATCACTGCATCCAGCCAGAACCAGTTCGGTGGGGTCGGGGAGCACTTGGTTTACGAGGCGACATCCTGCCCTTTGAGAATCTGGGGGTCTGCTATCAGACGCCCAGTGGGAGGTGGAGCCATCATTCACCTTGCCAGGCACGGCCCTGCTCAGATCAAAGAGTCACCCCTCACCCTACTCTAAATGCCGATCTCTCTCTCCAGCCAGGTCTGACCCAGCTGGCCCTGCTGCTCCAAAACCAGGCGGCCAATACACACGCTAGCAACGCCTACCGGAAAGCTTAGGCTAGAAAATGCCTCGTTTCTAGTAGAGGCATTTTCGAACACGGGCTACGCTAATAATCCTTACTAAAAGATGTATCTCACTGTTCTGAACTTAAACATATCAAATTCGACGTTCCTATTAGGTTCCTGGGGGCAGGTAGGATTAGGGCATGTAATGCTCAGCCTGCCCATTCTGGCCTATGAGAACGGATAGCCTCACAATAGTAAACAGGGAAATGGAGGGTAACTCGCTATTAGAACATGCTACACAGACATACTTTAAAAGCTGCTTCGGTGGGTAGCACAAATCAGCGCTGCAGGCCCACCAGCAGTATTTGGTCTACCAGCCCTGGGCACACACAGTGCACTGATACTAGGGGCTGACAGGTAAACCAACCGAGCCAATTATGGTTATCCCAATTCATACAGTTATCTTTACACAGGGAGCATTCGCGCTGTGTCACTGATTGGCAGTGGCACAGCGCCCAGAGCATCTAAATCCAGCCAACATAAAAGGTCAGAAGCGAAAAGAGGAAGGGAGACCCGCGCCAATGATGCCAGGTCTAACACACGTCCCTCCAGCTGAAATGTGGGGAGAACTAACCATTCCCTTGGGAGTTCTCATCACTAAGGCGGAAAAACCTGGACAGACCGTCAGCATTGGCGTGTTCTGTACCAGGGCGGTATTCCACCGTGAAATCCATACCCTGTAGGGAAATGGACCACCTCAACAACTTGGGATTCTCACCCCTCATATGCATCAACCATCTAAGGGGCCTGTGGTCTGTCTGAACCTGGAAGTGAGTCCCAAACAAATATGGCCTCAGCTTCTTCAGCGCCCAGACCACAGCAAATGCCTCACGCTCAATTGCACTCCACCTCTGTTCCCGGGAAGTAACCTCCTGCTTAGGAAGGCTACCGGTTGGTCTAGTCCCTCCTCATTGATCTGTGACAGAACAGCCCCTATACCATGCTCTGAGGCGTCTGTCTGGACAACGAATTCCTTTGAAAAGTCGGGCGCCTGAAGCACGGGTGCAGTGCACATGGCAGTCTTCAGGGCGTCAAAAGTGTTCTGACAGGTGTCAGTCCAGTTTACCTTCTTTGGCTGCTTCTTAGAAGTCAGCTCAGTCAAGGGTGCAACAATGTTGCCATATCCCTTGACAAACCTCCTTTAGTACCCCGTGAGTCCTAAGAAGGCTCTCACCTGCGTCTGAGTCTCGGGGGGGTTCCCATGCCAGGATAGTTTCAATTTTGGGCTGAAGGGGCGACACCTGGCTGCTCCCCACCTGGTGCCCCAAATACACTACAGAACCCTGCCCAATCTGGCACTTACTGGCTTTGATTGTGAGGCCTGCCTTCCGCAGTGCCATCAATACCTCCCAGAGGTGGCGCAGGTGGTCTTCCCAAGAGGAACTAAACACCGCAATGTCATCCAGGTAGGCGGCACTGAAGTCTTCCAGCCCAACCAACACCCTGTTGACCAGCCTCTGAAAGGTGGCAGGGGCATTCTTCATTCCAAAGGGCATCACCCGGAACTGGTAGTGCACATCGGGTGTGGAGAAGGCTGGCCTCTCCTTCGCTCCCTCGGTCAAGGCGATCTGCCAATACCCAGACGTCAAATCAAATGTGCTGAGGTATTTTGCAGCCCCTAACCGATCTATGAGCTCATCAGTTCTGGGGATGGGGTGCGCGTCAGTCTTCGTGACTGAATTGAGGCCCCGATAGTCCACGCAGAACCGAAGTTCTGGGGTGGTACCAGGCGCTGCAGCTTTTGGTACCAGGACCACTGGGCTGGACCAAGGGCTGCTAGAGGACTCAATCACCCCAAGGGCAAACATTTTGGTAACCTCATCCTTAATGTAGGCCCTTACTCGGTCAGTCACTCGGTAAGCCTTGTGCTTAATGGGAGGACTGTCCCTGGTGTCCACGTCATGGACACACCAATCAGTAACACTAGGTACCAGGGAGAACAGATCACTGAATTGCCCCAACAGTTGGCGACAATCCCCCTGCTGCTCAGGATTCAGTGTGGTGGGGAGGACCACACCCTCCACTGACCCATCTCGCTCCCCTGCACACAGGAGGTCAGGAAGGGGCTCGCTCTCCTCCTCCATCCCAGCATCTGTGGCCAGAAGCATGCCCACTTCAGACCTCTCAAAGTGGGGCTTCAGGCGGTTAACATGCAGGACCCACAAGGGGTTCCTGGGAGACTGCAAGTCCACCACATAGGTAACAGGACTCTTGCGCTCCACCACCTCAAAGGGGCCGGTCCACCTATCCTGGAGCGCACAGGGCTCCACCGGGGCCATGACCCAAACCTTTTGTCCAGGCTGAAACTCGATCAGAGTGTCATTCTGATCGTGCCAGCGTTTCATCTCTTCCTGGCTGGCTTCCAGGTTTGCCTCAGCAAGTTTCCTGAAACGCCGAGTCTGGTTCCTGAAGGCCAGCATGTAACTAAACACATCCTGGGGAGGTTCCCTGGGAGATTGCTCCCAGCCTTCCTTGACCAGACTCAGAGGCCCTCTTACTGGGTGACCATAGAGCAGCTCAAAGGGACTGAACCCTAAGGACTTCTGTGGCACCTCACGGTAAGCAAACAACAGGCATGGCAAGAGGACATCCCACTTACGCCTCATGGGCTCACCTAGGCCCATAATCATGCCCTTGAGGGTCCGGTTGAATCTCTCAACCAGCCCATTCCCCTGGGGGTGGTAAGGAGTGGTGAACTTATACGTTACCCCACACTCCTCCCACAGAGACTTCATGTACTTGGAGATGAAGTTAGTTCCCCTATCGGACACCACCTCTCTGGGGAATCCCACACGGGAGAAAATCCCCATCAGTGCCCGTCCCACCACGGGAGCCGTCACTGTCCTGAGCGGGATGGCCTCAGGGTACCAGGTGGCATGGTCCACCAAGACCAGGATGAACCTGTTGCCCATGGCTGTCTTGGGATCCAGAGGCCCTACAATATCAATGCCCACTCTCTCGAATGGGGTGCTCACAACGGGAAAGGGCTGTAGTGGGGCCTTAATCTTCCCCCCACTCTTCCCACTTGCCTGGCAAGTCTCACACGTCCTGCAGTGAGCATCTGAGCTCCTGCGCATCTGGGGCCAATAGAAGTAGGTGACCAGCCTCTCAAAGGTCTTGGTCTGCCCCAGATGTCCGGCGAGTGGCACATCATGAGCCAACCCCAGTAGGAAGGTCCTGAAGCGCTGGGGTACCACCAGCACACGGGCTGACCCAGGCTCAGCAACCTTAGGCTCGCTGTAAAGGAGGTCGTTCTCCCAATAGATCCAATGTGACCCTGTCTGGTCACCTGCTGCTTGGGCGGCGGCCTGTCGCCGCACCCCCTCAAGAGAAGGGCAGGTTCTCTGTTGCTCGCAAAATTCCTCCCTGGAGGGCCCCCTTCCTGCTGCCAATGGGTCAGCTCCGGTAGGTCCCCCAGTTCGGCCACTTGTTCCCCTGTAGGTTCCAGGGCATCCCCCTCAAGGTCTGCTCACTCCGGGACCGTGGGAACCGCGGGGGCCGGTTTCCCGCGCCCCCTACCCCTTCTCTTTGAGGCAGGGGCCTGGGCCATACTTTCAGGCTCCAGACCCTCCTGAACATCCTTCTGAGCTGTCTTGGACCGAGTGGTCACACACGCCCACTCAGGCAGACCCAACATTTCCAAATGAGACTTTCTCTCCACCGTAGCCCACGGGGAGTTCTCTAGATCATTGCCCAACAGACAGTCTACAGGCATGGCGGGCCTCACAGCCACTTGAAGAGTTCCTGAGACCCCCCCCCACTCGAAGGGAACCTGAGCCACTTCACACTGGCTCTCTGAGTTGTCTGCTGACACTACGGGGCAGAATGCATGGGGGACAACCTGCTCTTTGGACACTAACCGGGAACTGACAGCAGTTACACTAGCTCCGGTGTCCCTGAGAGCCTCCACCCTATGGCCATTGATGGTCACCCACTGCCGGTACTTCTGAGTGTTATTCGGCAGTGTGGGGTTAGGGACCTTCTCAAAGTCTCCTAGCGATACAAGGGTTAACTCTACGGGATCCCACCCACCTTGGACCTCTACCTCCTCCCCCCCCAGGGCTACACTGGCAATCTGGCGGGATGGTGCACGGGGTGGTGCACGAGGGGATGCATTGGGGTCCCTCTGGGGATCATAATACCGGTGGCCCACTTGACCACACGTGAAACAGGTGAGTGGCCCCCTCTGAACAGGCCTACCCGTCGGGGACACTGGCTTCTTCTCAGGGGGAGGCTGGGACACCACTGCTTGGTTCCCTTGGGAATTACTTTGGGGCCCTCTCTGGAACTCCCTCGGCTTACCCCTGTCCCCCCACTCCTCGGCTGGGGACCCTGCCCACCTCTGGCGAAGTCTCCCACAAAACCTTTGCGGACCCGGGTGTTCACCCAGCGGTCCGCCTCCTCAGCAAGCTTCCTAGGGTTAGTCAGCTTGCTATCAATCAGGTGCCGGCGTAGCTCTGGAAAACAGTTACTAGAAAAATGCTCCCACGCAAACAAATCATACAATTGCTCGAAAGTTTCCACTTTGCTACCCTTTACCCAGCGATCCATTGCTCTGCAGAAAAAAGACACATATTCAACCCACGTGGTACCCTCTAACTTCTTACAGGTCCTAAACCTCTGCCTGTACATTTCTGGGGTCAAACCATAACGGGTCATCAAAGCTTCTTTCATATGGGCATACACCATCCTGCACTCCTCAGGCAGGTCCAACAGGGTATCCCTACCATCACTCGCAAAGCGCCCCACAATCCCGCTCCCCAATCCTGCTCAGGGACCCGGTGGGACACCATTGCTATCTCATATGCGGCAAACCATTGCCCAATATCCTCACTCTTGTGAAAATCCTTAATGACATCCTTAGGAATATAAACTCTACTCTCAGGAGTTACTAAAGGTATGCTGCCACCAGAGGGGAGACCGGGACACTTCTCGCCCTGATCTCTATCTCCCTCAACATTCTCTCATGTTCCATTCTCATTTTCTCAAGTTCATTTGACAATCGATTCTTCTCAATGTCTAACTTCTTACTCTCAAGGTCCTTCTGACCTTCCAATTTCGCCATCTCCAAACTATGCCTCCTATCTCTCTCCCTGTCCTCCAGCTCTTCTGGGGTCAGGCTCCTTTGGGATACACTAGTACCTGGATTGGAGGGTGTTTTATCTCCCCCCCCCTCTACTGCATCATCCTGCTGCCCTCCAGCATTCTCTTCCTCATCCCCAGCGGACCCTCTGGCTTCCCACCAGTGCTTCAGCGCCTTATGGTACTCCTCCTTCCTAGAGAGACCTACCACAGGGACTGCGAATTGCTTACAAAATGACTTCAGCTGTTTGGCAGTATAGGTATCTAATCTTCCCTCCTCAAAGGCGAGATCCTCCGAAGCATTGGATGTTGGCCTTACCATATTAGCAGTACTCATGGCTGCGATCAACAATTCAATACTAAAACAACCAATGAAAAACAAATTCGAAGAGGAGAAAAAAAAAATCCGCGCGTGTCTGCGCTTTGGTATGTACTCACTAGTGGTGTCTACCAGTTATTGTACGTGGATCATAAATGCAAGTCCTGATCCCACCGCTGCCACCAATGTTAGAAATGGGGGTCTCTAGTTGGCCATGGCTGGCGCCAATGCCCAAATAGGGACCCTTCTTCCTAAGTCAGGGCAAGTGGGCTACCCCCTGTGATAACCCCTGCTCAACCCTGTGGTAACGTAGCACGAGCAGTTAGGCCTATCTCAGAGGCAGTGTGTGAAGCATTTATGACCATGCACAATAAGGCAGTAACGACACCACAAAAGGACACAACTCACGGAGGTATAGAAAAATAGTATCTTTATCTAAGGTTTAGTACTAGACTCTCGAAAGCGTTTTAACCAGTCACAATGCACGTAAATCAGTAGGGACTTTAAAAAGGCAATAACATATTCAGCAGAACGTGGCACTGACTGAGTTCACGGCCTGGGTCTACGCGACCCGTTGCGCACCAGATACCTGCCGTTGGACGGGGACACAGTACGTAGCTTCTCGAAGAAGCGGAAATGGTGACAGGCGGGCTCCCAGCAGCAGCAGCACGCGGCTGCGGCGGCCCGGGCTGGTGGTGGCGATGACTCTCGTCGTGCAGCTCCGTGGTGGGCGCACAGCGGCAGCAGCTCTCTTCTAGCTGCGGCGGCCCACAGGGCGATTCACGATGATGTAACGTTGGCAAAGATGCGGGCACTCAGCGGCAGCAGCTTTCTCTTAACTGCGGCGGCCCACAGGACAAATCACAATGATGCACAGTTAGCCAAGGTGCGAACCCTCAGCGGCCGCAGCTCTCTCTTAGCTGTGGCGGCTCACAGGACAACTCACGATGATGCAAAGTTAGCAAAGGTACGACTACTCCGCGGCAGCAGCTTTCTCAGCTGCGGCGGCTCACAGGACAAATCACGACGATGCACAGCTGACACAAGTGCGGGCACTCAGCGGCAACAGCTCTCTCCCAGCTGCGGCAGTCCACAGGACAAATCACGATGATGCACAGCTGACACAAGTGCGGGCACTCGGCGGCAACAGCTCTCTCTTAGCTGCGGCGGCCCACAGGACAAATCACGATGATGGACAGCTGACACAAGTGCGGGCACTCTGCGGCAACAGCTCTCTCTTAGCTGCGGCGGCCCACACAGGTTCAGCGAAGGTTCAGAATATTCAAATTAAGGCGGGCGCTCAGCGGCGGCAGCTCTCTCTTAGCTGCGGCGGCCCACACACAGAGTTAACAAGGGTTACCAGTCCGCGTTCCTCACAGTAGAACTAGAGGTTCCGGATTACTCGACGGAGGCCTCACCTGCAAGTAGAATCCCTAGCACAGGAATTCAGGCGGCTGACGGGGTGAAGTCTAATGTCCCTGAGACTTCAGCAGGAGGCGCTCTCAATTCAGGCCCTCGGGTAGTTTCTTCAGCAAGCTTGGTGAAAGTTTCAAACTCCTTTCCTCTGTCCGCTCGTACAGAGTTTCGTCTTGACATCCAGAAGGAACACACTTGAAAAAGGTTTCAGCGCAGCGTTTTATACCTAAAAAGTCTTTGTTCTCTGCAGTCACAAACCACTGCATCCAGCCAGAACCAGTTCGGTGGGGTCGGGGAGCACTTGGTTTACGAGGCGACATCCTGCCCTTTGAGAATTTGGGGGTCTGCTATCAGACGCCCAGTGGGAGGTGGAGCCATCATTCACCTTGCCAGGCACGGCCCTGCTCAGATCAAAGAGTCACCCCTCACCCTACTCTAAATGCCGATCTCTCTCTCCAGTCAGGTCTGACCCAGCTGGCCCTGCTGCTCCAAAACCAGACGGCCAATACACACGCTAGCAACGCCTACCGGAAAGCTTAGGCAAGAAAATACCTCGTTTCTAGTAGAGGCATTTTCGAACACGGGCTACGCTAATAATCCTTACTAAAAGATGTATCTCACTGTTCTGAACTTAAACATATCAAATTCGACGTTCCCATCAGGTTCCTGGGGGCAGGTAGGATTAGGGTATGTAATGCTCAGCTTGCCCATTCTGGCCTATGAGAACGGATAGCCTCACAATAGTAAACAGGGAAATGGAGGGTAACTCGCTATTAGAACATGCTACACAGACATACTTTAAAAGCTGCTTTGGTGGGTAGCGCAAATCAGCGCTGCAGGCCCACCAGCAGTATTTGGTCTACCAGCCCTGGGCACACACAGTGCACTGATACTAGGGGCTGACAGGTAAATCAACCGAGCCAATTATGGTTATCCCAATTCATACAGTTATCTTTACACAGGGAGCATTCGCGCTGTGTCACTGATTGGCAGTGGCACAGCGCCCAGAGCATCTAAATCCAGCCAACATAAACGGTCAGAAGCGAAAAGAGTAAGGGAGACCCGCGCCAATGATGCCAGGTCTAACAACAATGAATCTATTTTAAAAACTTACCAAACCATGCTTTAGACAGCTCATTGAGTCTTTATAAGTTCATTTCACAACATGACCTACCAACTTCTCTTTTACATAGTGCTTTGAAACAAGCCCCCCGTCCTTGGCTGTATAGGCATGACTCAGGGCTGGACTGGCTGTAGCGGGCACCGGGTGTTTCGCCAGTGGGCCGGAAGTGTGGGGGCCATTTTTGTTGCTGGGGACCGGTTTTGCAGCAGTGCTGCAAAATCGGCCCCTTGTAACAAAAGCGCAGCAGCAGTGCAGTAGCAGTGTTCCAGCCCTGGCAATTATGTCCGACTGCCCCACCATCTCCCTCCCTCGGGGGCCGGTCGGACATAATTGCCAGGGCTGGTTTGCGATCCCAGTCCGGCCCTGGCATGACTCCCCCCAATGTGTCAAAATTACTCAGTTTAGCAGCATGAGACAACACCACCTGTCTCCAAGTCATACAACAAGACTTCACTGAACTGTTCCACAACACACAATCAAGGGATTTTAAGTCATTTTTTAAATCAGCAGCTATATCAGTCACAAATTCTGCAAAACAAGGCGTAGAAACATGCTTTGACCTATAGTTGAACAAGTACTACAATGGCTAAAAGACCAAGAAGCATTTTTTTCTGTGGAAGGATCCAGCTGAGTAACACCAGCAGTTTCAGTACTCAAGAAATATGGAGATGTCCGTATATGTGTAGACTGCCTCTACAGATCAGTACCACCATACTGATCAATCACTGTCCACTAACCTCAAGAAGAACAAAATGTATTTTCCCTTAGTGGATTTAAAACACTTTCTAACGTGACCTAGCACAAGCATGTCAACAAATACAAAGAAAGAAAGAACACCATCACGTGCACACCCATATACACACATATGAACACACACAAATAGACTCAAATGCACACATGCAGAGGCACACACACACACACACACACACACCTGTACACACACACACACTACAGCCATACACCTGCCCAGCACAATGACCATCATAAGTAAATGGACACCATCTCTTGCCCTCACAGCAGCCACACTCAAATCTGGACCACAGCCACCTGCCCAGGTACAGATGCCAGGGTGTGTACAGCCAGCATTGGGTAGCCTTTCAGTGGTTATCAATCTGTCGTTCCACAGCCTGTTGCTTGCCCATCAGAGAGGCAACGGAGTGAGCATCCTCTGTTGTTCCACAGTCTGTTGCAGGCCTGTCAGAGAGGCAACGGAGTGAGCATCCTCTGTCGTTCCACAGCCTGTTGCAGGCCTGTCAGAGAGGCAACGGAGTGAGCATCCTCTGCCGTTCCACAGCCTGTTGCAGGCCCGTCAGAGAGGCAACGGAGTGAGCATCCTCTGCCGTTCCACAGCCTGTTGCAGGCCCGTCAGAGAGGCAACGGAGTGAGCATCCTCTGTCGTTCCACAGCCTGTTGCAGGTCCGTCAGAGAGGCAACGGAGTGAGCATCCTCTGTCGTTCCACAGCCTTTTGCAGGCCCGTCAGACAGGCAATGTAGTGAGGATCCTCTGTCATTCCACAGCCTGTTGAAGGCCCGTCACAGAGGCAACGGAGTGAGCATCCCCTGTCGTTCCACAGCCTGTTGCAGGCCTGTCAGAGAGGCAACGGAGTGAGCATCCTCTGTCGTTCCACAGCCTGTTGCAGGCCCGTCAGAGAGGCAACGGAGTGAGCATCCTCTGTCGTTCCACAGCCTGTTGCAGGCCTGTCAGAGAGGCAACGGAGTGAGCATCCTCTGTCATTCCGCAGCCTGTTGCAGACCCATCAGAGAGGCAATGGAGTGAGCATCCTCTGTTGTTCCACAGCCTGTTGCATCCCTGTCAGAGAGACAATGGAGTAAGCATCCTCTGTTATTCCGCAGCATGTTGCAGACCCATCAGAGAGGCAATGGAGTGAGTATCCCCTGTTGTTCCACAGCCTGTTGCAGGCCTGCCAGAGAGGCAACAGAGTAAGCATCCTCTGTCGTTCCACAGCCTTTTGCAGGCCCGTCAGACAGGCAATGTAGTGAGGATCCTATGTCATTCCACAGCCTGTTGAAGGCCCGTCACAGAGGCAACGGAGTGAGCATCCCCTGTCGTTCCACAGCCTGTTGCAGGCCTGTCAGAGAGGCAACGGAGTGAGCATCCTCTGTCGTTCCACAGCCTGTTGCAGGCCCGTCAGAGAGGCAACGGAGTGAGCATCCTCTGTCGTTCCACAGCCTGTTGCAGGCCCGTCAGAGAGGCAACGGAGTGAGCATCCTCTGTCGTTCCACAGCCTGTTGCAGGCCTGTCAGAGAGGCAACGGAGTGAGCATCCTCTGTTGTTCCGCAGCCTGTTGCATCCCTGTCAGAGAGACAATGGAGTAAGCATCCTCTGTTATTCCGCAGCATGTTCCAGACCCATCAGAGAGGCAATGGAGTGAGTATCCCCTGTTGTTCCACAGCCTGTTGCAGGCCTGTCAGAGAGGCAACAGAGTAAGCATCCTCTGTTGTTCCGCAGCCTGTTGCAGGCCTGTCAGAGAGGCAACAAAGTAAGCATCCTCTGTTGTTCTACAGCCTGTTGCAGGCCGTCAGAGAGGCAACGGAGTGAGCATCCTCTGTTGTTCCGCAGCATGTTGCAGACCCTTCAGAGAGGCAACGGAGTGAGTATACCCTGTTGTGCCGCAGCCTGTTGCAGGCCTGTCAGAGAGGCAACGGAGTAAGCATCCTCTGTTGTTCCACTGCCTGTTGCAGGCCTGTCAGAGAGGCAACGGAGTGAGTATCCCCTGTTGTTCCACAGCCTATTGCAGGCCTGTCAGAGAGGCAATGGAGTAAGCATCCTCTGTTGTTCCGCAGCCTGTTGCAGGCCTGTCAGAGAGGCAATGGAGTGAGTATCCCCTGTTGTTCCACAGCCTGTTGCATGCCGGTCAGAGAGGCAACAAAGTGAGCATCCTCTGTTGTTCTGCAGCCTGTTTCAGACCCATCAGAGAGGCAATGAAGTGAGTATCCTCTGTTGTTCCGCAGCCTGTTGCAGACACATCAGAAAGGCAATGGAGTGAGTATCCTCTGTCGCTCCACAGCCTGTTGCAGACCCATCAGAGAGGCAATGGAGTGAGTATCCTCTGTCGCTCCACAGCCTGTTGCAAGCCCATCAGAGAGGCAATGCAGTGAGCATCCCCTGTCGTTCCACAGCCTGTTGTAGGCCCATGAGAGAGGCAACGGAGCGAGCATCCTGTGTCATTTCACAGCCTGTTGCTTGCCTGTCAGAGAGACAATGCAGTGAGCATCCTCTGTCATTCCACAGCTTGTTGCAGGCCCATCAGAGAGGCAATGGAGTGAGCAATTATGTCTGTCATCACTGCTCCTTCAATGTGGACGACTCCCCAGATCCACCCTCTCAAAACGCGTCCCTCATGCCAGTGTGGGTCACGTAGTGTGCCTCGCCTCCCGCCACCCCACAAAAGAAGCAACTATGGCTTTCTAGGTCAATTGTTCGAGATTATGGATTTCTTGTTTGTAGGGGATCGATGTTCACATAAAGCCCAGTGGTAGCACCTTACAAAACTATTGACTTCACTGTGCTTGTTGCAATAGTGGTTTCCGCCAAACAATTTCTGTTTTTGTCCCGGGGTGCGCATGCGCAGTCTCTCCAGGATCAGGGATCCAGCCTCTGGCAGCTCTTCTTGGAATCCTTTTCTTCTGGTGTTTGCTCTTCTTCTTTCAGAGGACTTAAGAGTGGTGAAAGCAAAGCTTAGGGTACCCAGGGTTTATACTCAACGTCCCTGGTCCATCTTTACCTGAGCTTAGCTTGAGGCTGCCTGGATATGTTAATGATGCTGAAGGAGAAAGATGCAGCAGAGTGATCAGTCCAGTTGAGTAGCGTAGGGTCACAAGTGGGGTCCGCTGTAATCAGATCAAGCTCCTTTACAAGGCGCGACTTTAAGGGATGGTTGTGATATGTTTTTATCCGAGGTCTGTTATTGAAGTATCCTCATTTTTAGTTCCATTGCAGGTTAAAGTCACCCAGCAGTAGGATATGTTTGGTGTTGAGGTCAATCAGTTCCTCCACAAATGCTTTCTTGTTCCTCGGTGGGTGGTACAGTACTATGGTGAACATTTGCTGGGCTTTGGATGTCACTAACACCAGGGCCAGACTGGAAACCAAAACCGGCCCTGGCAAAGTGCTCAACCGCCCCCCCCCGGGTGTTGGGGGTGCGGCCGAGCAGTTTGCAGGGCCGGTTTCGGCCGAGTTTGTTACAGGGGCCGATATTGCAGCTATGCTGCAAAAAAGGCCCTGTAACAAAAACGGCCCCCCAGGGGCCCAAAACTGGCCCCCACCCTGGCGTTCCACCGGTGAAATGCCCAGTGCTCGCTACAGCCAGTCCGGCCCTGACTAACACCTCCCTCGATCACATCCTTGTCTACAAATCATTGAAGAAGTCACCCACAAACCTATCTCGAAAAAAAACCCAAAGCAGACACGGACTCCAGTGGAAACTACACCCCCATCAAAGTTCTGCCTTTTGAGACTAAGATCAGGGAAACATGTAAAGAAACAACTAAACTATTATATCGGGGAAATTGAACTATTGATCAATTTTTACTCAGGTTTCAGATCAGGGCACAGCACTGAAACAGCGATATTCAAAAGTATTGACAATATCAAAAACAGGACCACAGGGAAGCATGTTTTCTGATCCTACAGGACTTGTCAGCAGCGTTTAATAGAGTCGGCAATGACTTACTTCTTAGCGCCTCCTCCACCTTCTTCGATATTGGGGGGAATAGGGCTAAAATGTTTCAAACAGCATCTTAATTAACAACACTTTCTCACAACTACGAATACTCATTCAGTGTTCCACAGGGTTCAGCACTTACATACATTCCCTTTAATAAATATCTGGTCAATTTGGTCGTTTCCTAAGCACCCCTTGGTCTTTAAGGTCATAATACGCTGACAATTTGGCCTGGGTGAAATTTAAATTACACTAGTCTCATCCACGAGGCTTTGGGAATTTCACGTTAAGCTTGATACTCAAAATTCCTGAAATTATGCAATTGCGACACTTTGCAGTAAATTTAGCAAATGGCACGTAATTACACAAATGCACACTGTGCTTTTCTTTAAACGTGTCCTTCCTGGTTGTACGACGGTACAACGCAGGTAAATACATTGTATGCCTTTGCCACGCATTTTTTAGCACACATGATTTTACCACGAATATGCATTTACAACGCATGCCAATACCACGCATTGCTTTTAGATATAAAAACAATGTATTTGTGGGGGGAGACCCCCCAGCCCCCTAACTTACCTTAAATGCATGGAAAAGGCATGCGTTGTAAAGGCATGCACGTGGTAAAAATATGCGTGCTAAAAAATGCGTGGTAAAGGCACAACGAGGTAAAAATCTCGTTGTAAAGGCTGTTTCCCTTCACATCAAGCAAACAGTCCTGCTGCACTTGGGTCCGCATTGTGGGGACTAAAGTGTCCAGCAACTCTTGCGCCAGGAAAGGCGCCATCACTGTCCTGCCCCGCCCACCTGCCGCACTGCGCTTAAAAGCACTTCAGTCCTCCAGCAGCATGGGAAAGCTAACTGTCCTGCTGAGCTTGGGGGCCGCATCGTGGGGACTAAAGTGTCCAGCAACTCTTGCGCCAGGAGAGGCGCCATCACTGTCCTTTCGCGCCCGCCTGCCACCACCTTGACTTCTCATTCTCAAAGGTACTGTATGTCTATTGCTGCAATCACTGCAACTTTGCGTAGTGAGGGTGAATTTACAACAGCCAATAATTCCGAAGGATATGTGGATGGGGACCAAGGGAAGAAACACGATATAGTTACCAGCCCACTGTCACCCAAGCAGTCTAAAGCACCACGCAGCCAGAGGAAACGTGGGGTAATTCAAACTCAAATGGACAATGTGTCAAATTTATCGAAGTCAGCACCCCTGAGTCTACAAAGTCTGATATTATACTGGATCTCAGAGGATCCTATGGGGAGTTCCTGGCACAGTTCAGTAAAGTGGCTGCCGATCTGCTTGATTTCAAGCTCTCAGGGTTGTGCACTCGCCTGGGTCTCATTGAGGTGCAGCTCACGGGCTTAGAAGCAAGTATAGTTAAGGGCCTTGAGAGAGGAATTGGCTTGTCATTGGGGCCTGAGCCCTCCACCATTGACACGGATTCAGAGCCCCATAAAGGAGCAAGAGGGGCGGGGGAATCCACATCTGGCTCACAACGGAATAGCGGGTCCCCTTCCACCCACAAGTGAGAGGATAGACGGTTGATCAACCCCATGTTGGCTGGCCCTTCTGCTGGAGACATTAATCCTACCAGCAGCACTCTGGCACCCACTGCCCTGGATGGCTAGGCCCTGAAAAATGACTCCCGCTGTGATCTACCACCTGCGGTATGTCCTTATGTGATTGTACTAGCTAACATCCCGGGTCACGCCCGGAAAGTAAAGAGTTTGCAGTTGATCTCATTAACAAGAGTACTCATTGGATCCACAGGAACTTGAGGTGCAGGGGTAACATTCATCCTGAGGTCCTTATGGCAAGATGAGTAGACTGGATTGGGAAGATGAGCAAGGAATACATTGGGGACTGTGTCATCATCAGTTTCTGAAATCCCAGGGTGGAAGGAGACCTCCTTTGGGCCTCAAAGCAGGGGCATGTCAGATCTGGAAATGTTAAGATTCTGACCCTGAAATATTTTTACAGAAATGTGGTTATTAACCCAGGTGCTAGGGTAAGTTCCTCCTGTACAAAGCCCGCCCTTCTGTGCTCTTTTAACATCCCTGTCCAAAATTGTTTTCCCCCACTAGAGGACTTGTCTGAAGTAGACTGACTGTGTGTTCCCCATAAGGCTAAGAAGGCCTATGTTGAGGAGGCCAGTAGGGATGAGTTTCCCTTGGGCCCCGGGTCTGCTTACCCCACGATCTTCCAAACTATGAGGGCCAGCTCAATGTAAACCCGACCGATCCTCCTGTGTCGTGCTGCAAAGGCGACACTATGACTTCCGAGAGTCATGGCCAAGTGATTAAGATCCTTTTTTGGAATATTGCCGGCTTAGCAAGCAGGGAGGGCTGTGAGGAATGGGTGAACTTCATTCGGGACTATGACATTATCTTCTTTCAAGAAACATGCTCTGTGGAAACTGTACGCGTGAGTGCTTATTGCTCTCATGTAGTCCCTGCAGTGCCGTCCTCATCTGGTACAGCCAGGGCAGGGCTTACGGCTTGGATCAAAGTCATTTTGGACTAGTTTGGTTGCCTTGGACTGTACTTTACTTCAAGAAATTTACCTATGTGGCCAAATAGTTTAAATGTTGTTTTTTTATTACTTTTTATAATGGGTGCTTTGATGTGGACATCACTGTCAACTATAACAGGTTATATGATTTGGAAGGTAAATATGCTAATTTGCACAGAGGATATGAAATTATTTTAGAAGGGATTTTAATGCTGAACTTGGGATCTCTCTGCCGGCCAATGAGTGCAATCTGACAGGCAACACGGGATTTGATTATTTTCCCAGGGACCAGTGTAGGAAAACTCTCCTTCACCTGATTAAGGCTTTCAACTTTACCAATGTGACTGAACTTAGGGATTATAATTATCACTCTAAGGCCACTTATGAAAGGGGTTAATATTCGTCTACTGTTGACTATATTTTTGTCACCTAGGCTCTGCTGCCCTAGGCTCTGCTGCCCAGGGCTGCTTTAAGGAATAGGAAAAAGGAAATACAAATGAATCCTGGGGGAATTGGGTCACGGACTGTGGGCTGAAAGATCCTAGGGCCTTTTGGCTGTAGGCCCATAACACCAAACGCTTAAGCATTATTTCTAACACTGTCCTAACTACTATTAGCTCGGAAGTTTGGATGTACCATTTAAAACAAGCATTGGCATAGCCAATAGGTCTCGCTTTTGGGACCTTATAAGTATTTAGTTATGCAGCACAATATCCGTGGTGCAACAACATCAACTGTTGCATGGCTAAAAACGTATAAGGTCCCAAAGGCGAGACGTATTGGCTATGCCAATGCTTGTTTCACATTGTCAGGGACCCAGCAGCTTCTCCAACCATAAGGTTTTGCAGAAACCATGATAAAACAAAATAAGCATTGACAAAGCGCATATGGCTGGGTCTAACAACAGACCTGTAATCTTTGCCAATAATTATTTATCTCTGTTTCTGTACCCACGATTTGTGCTGTTTCTGTCTCTACACCTGTGGTTAGCAGTTTTAATATGTTAATATATGATTTGGGCAGTTTCTAGGTCAGCTCCAGTGATTGGACAATTTTGTCAGTGCATGCATAGCTCAAGATGTTTCTCTATCTGCCCCTCTGGATGGGCAGTTTCTGTATCTATACACATGATCTGGACACTCTCTATGTCTGCAGTTGTTGTGTAGTTTTTGTCTGTGTACGTATGATTAGTACTTGCCTGCCAGGCAGCACAAGTTGTCTGTTTGTTTCAGCTTACAGTGGGCTTAGAGCCTGTTCATTTCTTACCATTGATTAGCTTTATTGTCACTCTGATTTACTTGCTTTTTATTTGTCTTGGTTTGTGTAGCATGGCCCAATTACTTGTGTCCTCCCAATGCTTGCTTTTCAAGCACTACTTTTGTTCTTTTTGGTTAAACACTCCATGAGCGAGCCTGTGTTTTCCAGCTGTCTCCCATGTTTACTTCTGTTGTTCCCTCCTCTATGCTCTGTGTTGCCCTCTCTCACCCATGTGCTTCTCCACTGCCCCCCTCTATGATGCGCTCGCCCTAGTGTACTTCTCCCCCGCCTTGCTTTCTCGCCATGTGCTTCTCCCCACCAGCTCCATGTTGCTGTCTCTCACATGTGTGCTTTTCTTTCCCAACTGTACTCCACATTGCTCTTTCTCTATGTTGCGTTGCTTCCCCCACCATCGCCTTCCTTGTTACTTCCACCCGCCCCCATGTCAACTGTCTGTGTCACTCCCCTACCCCCTTCAGTGTTGTTTCCCCACCCCTGGCCTCCGTGTTGCTTTCCCTTGTCTTCTGTGTTGCTTCGGCAGGGGTACTAGTGTGAGTGACGGATGTAAGGGCAGGGCTGGCAGCGAGTGACAGTATGAGGGTTGGTGAGGTAACACACTAGCAATGGGGTAGTAGTGTGAGTGAAGGGTGGCGTTGTGAGTATGAGGGTTGGTGAGGTAACACACTAGCAATGGGGTGGTAGTGTGCTTGAAGGGCAGGGGTGAAAGAGTGAGTGAATGATGAGACTGAAGGTGTGGGTAGTGTGAACTAAGGAACAGTTGGTAGTGTGAGGCTGGTGGTTAAGTTGCCAGGTGACTCCTCTCACTGGGGCGCTGTGTAACAGTCCTCGTTTTTCACTTTTCAAATGACTGTTTTCAGGTGTGTAAGCCTCAATGACTTGGGTGAAGTGAACCAAAAATACAACTCCCAGAGTGCAGTAGGTTTTGAAAGAGAATCCTAGGACCGGGAAATGATGCTCCTGATGACAGTCATTCATCTGGTAACCAAACTGGTGGTTGTACAAGGAGAAACAGCTGCTGATAGTCGGGGTGGGAGGGTCAGGTCATGAGATGGTGGTTTAGGTGCAGGTTAACAGTGATGGGTGATGTAAGCTAGGGAGACAGTGTGGAGGGGTGGTTATGTGAGAAGGTAGAGCCCTGGTGTGAGTACGTGTAGAGGTAGAGTGGGGTTGATAGTGGGGTAATGGTGTGAGGGGTAATATGAGTGAGGGTAGCATCAATGAGGCTAGCAGCAGGCCAGAGCTCTCAAGTGGCTCTGTTGCATGTGTGGTTAGCTCATTCATTCCATGTATTTCTGGGAATTGAAGTCATATTTGTCTTGTTATAAAATCAAGACTCCAAGTTGCAAAATACAAATAAAAAAACCTGGACTGGATGAGTTACTCATGACAGGATCTGGGGTGCGAATGCATTACCTTTGGGGTGGGCCTGGCCCCATGTTTCGGCACTGGCAATGGGGGTCCTTGAAGCAGAGTGGATAGCAGCAGCGTCATAAAGGTCCGGTTAGCCGCAGCCACACTCCGCATGCTCTCCTGCCACTTCCGTGCCTCCTGCATTCCATTTCTGCATCCCAGTACTCCCCCTATGCTCCCACACTGCTCTTCCGCTCCTCTGTTAGTTTGGACACACCCCCCCCATCCACCCGCTGCCCCGTGCCGACAGCCTACCTGCCGCCGGCCTCCGAGAGCAGTGTTTGGGAGCCAACGCCGGCATTTCCCGACGTAGCAAGGAGTGGTGGGTGAGGCCTTTGCGTGCTGCACCGTATAGGTACTGGCAAGCGAGGTGGCAACAAAATCGGCAGCAGCTTTGGCAAACAAAAACGAGAGTTCAGCCTGCAAGTGCTTGGCTTTGGCAGTACCACCCCCGGCAAGCGGAAGCGGTCGGCGATAGGTCGGTGCGGCTTGCTGGCAAAGGGGGGTATCTGCCTTTCAAGTGGCTGAACTCTCCTCCTTCCAAAACAAAAGGGTAACAAGCCCGCGAGTGGTGCGCGCGCACCACAGAGGAGCGGGGGCGAGCGAGCGCGGCAGCCTGCTCAGCTGACGAGACGCTCAGCTGACCAGACGCTCGTGCGTCGTGGCTGGCCTTTGGATGTGTACGCGCGGCAGACATGTGTTTCCACTTATCGCGCCCGCGTCTGGGCACGATAATTGGAAACACATGTTTGCCGCGCGTACCCATCCCAAAAAGGCCAGCCACGACGCACGAGCGTTTTTGGGACTGCTTTTAAACCCGCTTACATTAAGTCTTCGCCTCTAAGCAGCGCTTGCGCGCTACTCGAGGCTCGACCTAAAAAGTATATGGACATAGTGCATCCAATCAATATGCTGAGAAGGAGGTGTTGTTCCCGCTAGAACTGAAAATTTCCATCGAAGAGGTCACAGAGGCAATTAATAGAAGCCCTTGTAACAAGGCCCCCGGACCTGATGGTGTGCCGATGGATTTATATAAAGTCTCACCTGAGGTTTTGGGCCCCTCTCCTATGAAACTGTTTCAATGCTGTCTGTAAGGTAGGACTCCCACAATCAGGGCACACTGCCGTTATTGTGTCAATCTTCAAGAAGGGCAACCCCCATTCACCGGAGTGCTACCGCCCAATATCCCTGCTGGATTCTGCAGTAACGTTGGTAGGGAGGGCTCTTCTGGAGCGTCTTTTAACTTGGGTGAGGGAAAGGGGCACGCTATCGGAGGTGCAGTAGGGATTCAGGGAGGGACAAGGCATGATAGAGCAATGTTTAAACCTATACTTGTTAGTTTCAAACTACATCGTTGCTAAGCAGAGTAACTTTTGCCTGGCCTTCATGGATCTATCCTGCGCCTTCGATAATGTAGTTAGGGCTAAACTTTGGGCGATCTTGGTAGACTTAGGTGTTGAGAATGATTTGGTTCAGTTCTTGAGAGCCCTCCATTATGATCTGTCAGCCTCTGTCAGGTATGGACCCTCAGGGAAACAGACAGACTCCTTTAAGTTAGGGAAAGAGGTGCGTCAGGGCTGAATCCTGGCCCCCTTTTGTTCCTTTTATATATAAATGGTCTAGCCACAGCCCTAACTAATGTCATCTCGGGCACACCTTCAATTGGTAGGAAAAAGGTGCCTGTACTCTAATACACAAATGATGCAGTTCTGCTTACAAGAACCCCCAATGGCCTACATGCCCTATTTCAGGAACATGTTTCTTTAAAGGGTCATTGGGTTTGGTTACAAACCAAACAAAAAACTATACACTGGTCTGCAAACCTAGACAGCATAAGATAAGGGTTATATTCTTAAAAGGCCAACCAATGGTGCAGACCCAGGATTTTTCCTACTTGGGGGTAGTCATGGACGCTAAGGTCAATTGGGGACCCTCCTAGGCTAGTACGTGTTGGAAATTTTTAAGTTCGGTGGGGCATCATTTTAACTTTTCCAAACGCATCGGGAAAACACCTGTTGCCTCCTTATGAAGATCTACAAAAGAAAGTGCCTCCCAGTTCTTACTTATGATTCAGGTTTCTGGGGATAATCCAATACAAGTACCCTCCATGGAGAGCAAAACAGGGTGCTTAGGCGAATTTTGGGTGTCCCCCCCCCCCACCGCCTGCTCTATTTTTATTATACATCAGGAGCTGGGGATGGTATATGTGAAGGATATTATCAAGTTGGCCCCCTGCTTCTACTTCTTGCTTAATAGGGAGACCGTTGATGGTTGCCTTCTGTGTGAGAGAGCCCTGAAACTCCCTTGGGTCAGCCACGTTAGGGCAGAACTGGTGAAGTTGGGAAGGCTAACTCATTTTTCTAACCCAAGTTCTATAACCAAATCTGATTCGATTTGGGTTAAATCCGCCTTTAAAACCAGGGTGAAAGCCAGTAGGGAGGAATTAGAATCAAGCAAACCAACTGTCAGCGAGTATTTGAGCTTGGACACTTCGTTAACCCTGTAACCATATCTGGTATGGATTGACGGGACCTGGGACAGACTATTATTAACCAGGTTCAGGCTAGGATTTGTAAGGTGGCATCTTGGGTTTCCCATTAGACAGTTTGACACATCCAAAGTATTGATTTGTCCCTACGAATCCTCCCCACAAAGCCTGCTGCACTTTAACTTCTTCTGCCAATTTTATCTTGTTTTTACCAAAAGGTTTTGAATTCCTATCATCAAGTCGCAGGACATTAGACGTTCCAAACTAGCTTTGGCTTATCTGCAGAAATTAAACTCCCCATCCAACTGTATGAACATTTGTTCCTTTCTGAAATGTGCCCTTAATAGAGGGAATGCAAAAACAACAATTGATGGACAGAATGCAGAACAATGTCATACATTCACCCCAGTACAGAGATCTGAGCCTAAATCCATCGTTTTTTTGCTCACCATGCCATTCCAGTTTGAACCCAGCCATATGCAAATCAGTCTTGACCCTGTGCCCAATGGGAACAGTCCAGCCCGAACTGCCAGGCCAAGTCCTCCCTGGACTGGAAACAAGCATCCTAGGACCGGTTTCGGGGTTTCACCCTCTTCAGCCAGGATAGCTTGATTCCAGTGGCATGGAGAGCACGGGACCCACGTCTGGGCATACCCGTCCCACTCGGGGTGACAAATGCAAAAACAACAATTGATGGACAGAATGCAGAACAATGTCATACATTCACCCCAGTACAGAGATCTGGGCCTAAATCCATCGTTTTTTTGCTCACCATGCCATTCCAGTTTGAACCCAGCCATATGCAAATCAGTCTTGACCCTGTGCCCAATGGGAACAGTCCAGCCCGAACTGCCAGGCCAGGTCCTCCCTGGACTGGAAACAAGCATCCTAGGACCGGTTTCGGGGTACCCCTCTTCAGCCAGGATAGCTTGATTCTAGTGGCATGGAGAGCACGGGACCCACGTCTGGGCATACCCGTCCCACTCGGGGTGACAAATGCAAAAACAACAATTGATGGACAGAATGCAGAACAATGTCATACATTCACCGTCCATCAATTGTGTGTCTTTTGCTTAATAGAGGGAAATCATTATTATTTTAACGGGATGGAACAATTTAAGGGGGTTGTTAATTCTGGTATGGGGATTTAATGATTTGTGGCTGCTGATAACTTCCAATGAATTGAGACTTGGTTGAGTGTGTGATTGTATTCATAGGCCCTTTTACTATAACTGTTAAGCCCTCTAATTTTAAGACTTTTTACTGTAATTAGTGCCTATGTTAGACGGCCAGGAGTCGATATGCCTGTTTTATTGGTATATGGCAGAATTGTGGCATTATCTTAATGCGATCTAGCCTTGTCAGCTATGACTATGATGTACGTCTCTTTGTCAACTGTTTTCATGACATGGATTTGCAATTGTATAGCTTTTGTTTTTATTTGCATTTATGGCTACTTCTTGTTTTCAAAATATAGTGAAATTGATTGATTGATTGAGTCCTCACATCAAGAATTGACATGAGCATGCATTTCATGTTAAAAAATAATGTAAAATGGCAGATTTTCTTTTTGAGTAATTTCACATAACTTTGCATAAATAATTAAAAGCAAATTGTGCAAATTTTGCACATCCCTACCCCCAATATGAAGATTTATGAAAAGTTCTATAGTACCTTAGCTACCAAGTACATTACAGACTGCACACCTAAAAAACAAAACTAGACGTCATGTGGACAACTCAAGATGATTCAGAATAAGACAACAGCATCAGCAGCGACCAAGCAGTAGCACTGCTGAAGACTGGCCAACAAGAGTACTTCAAGGAAACGAAGCACTAAAACAGTTCACGACGCAAAATCACTCGCTATCAGACTTGACTGCAATCTCAACTTACATACTCACATCATGAACATGACAAAAAGTGCACACTGCTAAATAAGGCTACTAAAATCAAATAGGAGTTTCATGCCTGTGGAAGAGCTGATATAGGAAGTACAATAATTTGTTGAATCACAGCTGAATTATGGGATAGTCCTACTCAGAGGCCTCCCTGCAACCAGGCCAGCTCCTCTTAAAGCAACTCTAAACGCTCAATGTGAGGTGGATTACTCACACGTGCAAGTATTAAGACCGTACACCAATCCTAATTAAGACCAAGTGGGTCCCTCTCAAAGCTCATCATACTCTTAGTATAGCCTGTGCAATTTTCAAACCATTGAAACTCAACACACCCCACTACCCAAGCAATGAAAGTCAACATACCACACCACCAAAGGAGTGAAAGTCAGCACATTCCACTCCAAGCAATGAAACTCAACACACCCCACTACCAAAGAAATTAAAGTAAGCACACACCACCACCAAAGGAATGAAAATTACCCCGCTATCAAAGGAATGAAAGCTAACACACCACATTACCCAAGCAATAAAAGTCAACACACCACACCACCAAAGGAGTGAAAGTCAACACACTCCACCATCAAAGGCATGAAAATCAACACACCCCACCACCAAAGGAGTGAAAATGATCCCGCTATCAAAAGATCGAAAGCTAACACACCACACTACCCAAGGAATGAAAGTCAACACACCTCACTACCAAAGGAATGAAAGTCAACACACTCCACCATAAAAAGCCTGAAAATCAACACACCCCACCACCAAAGGAGTGAAAGTCAGCACATTCCAAAACCAAAGGAATCAAAGTCAACACACCCCACTACCAAAGGAATGAAAGCTAACACACCACACTACCAAAGGAATGAAAGTCAACACACCCCACCACCAAAGGAGTAAAAGAGATCACATTCCAATACCGAAGGAATGAAAGTCAACACACCCCACTACCAAAGGAATAAAAGCTAACACACCACACTACCCAGGGAATGAAAGTCAACACCCCACCACCAAAGGAATGAAAGTCAGAATACCCCACTACCAAAGAAATGAAAGCTAACACACCACACTACCCAGGGAATGAAAGACAACACACCCCACCACCAAAGGAATGAAAGTCAACAACCCCCACTACCAAAGGAATGAAAGCTAGCACACCCCACTACCCAAGAGAAAAAAGTCAACACACCCCACCACCAAAGGAATGAAAATCAGCACATTCCTCTACCAAAGGAATGAAAGTCAACACACACCATTTCAAAAGGAGTGAAAGTCAACACACCCCACTGCCTAAGGAATGAAACTCAACACCTCACTACCAAAGGAATGAAAGTCTCCACAGTGGGGGTTAACACACCCCACTACCTAAGCTATGAAAGTCAACACGCCGAACACCTCACTACCAAAGGAATGTAAGCCAACAAATGGCACTACCCAAGGAATTAATGCAAACAGACCCCACTACCCAAGCAATGAAAGTCAATGCATCCCACTACCAAAGGAATGATAGTCAACATATCCCACTAGCAAAGGAATGAATGAAACTCAACCCACCTCAATACCAAAAGAATGTACTGAACACACCCGCTACACAAGGAATGAAAGTCAACACACCCCACCATCAAAGAAGTAAAAGAGAACACATTCCAATACCAAAGGAATGAAAGTCAACACACCTCACTACCAAAGGAATGAACGTCAGAACACCCCACTACCAAAGGAATGAAAGCTAACACACCACACTACCCAGGGAATGAAAGTCAACACACCCCACCACCAAAGGAATGAAAGTCAACAAACCCCACTACCAAAGGAATGAAAGCTAGCACACCCCACTACCCATCAAATAAAATTCAACACACCCCACCACCAAAGGAATGAAAATCAGCACATTCCTATACCAAAGGAATGAAAGTCAACACACACCACTGCCTAAGGAAGGAAACTCAACACACCCCACCACCAAAGGAATGAAAATCAGCACATTCCTCTACCAAAGGAATGAAAGTCAACACACCCCACCACCAAAGGAATGAAAATCAACACACCCCACCATCAAAGGAGTAAAAGAGAGCACATTCCAATACCAAAGGAATGAAAGTCAACACACCTCACTACCAAGGGAATGAACGTCAGAACACCCCACTACCAAAGGAATGAAAGCTAACACACCACACTACCCAGGGAATGAAAGTCAACACACCCCACCACCAAAGGAATGAAAGTCAACAAACCCCACTACCAAAGGAATGAAAGCTAGCACACCCCACTACCCACCAAATAAAAGTCAACACACCCCACCACCAAAGGAATTAAAATCAGAACATTCCTATACCAAAGGAATGAAAGTCAACACACACCACTGCCTAAGGAATGAAACTCAACACACCCCACCACCAAAGGAATAAAAATCAGCACATTCCTCTACCAAAGGAATGAAAGTCAACACACCCCACCACCAAAGGAATGAAAATCAGCACATTCCTCTACAAAAGGAATGAAAGTCAACACACCCCACCACCAAAGGAATTAAAGTCAGAGCACCCCACTACCAAAGGAATAAAAGCTAACACACTCCACTACCCAAGCAATGAAAGTCAACATAATCCACTACCAAAGGAAAAAGGTCAACATATGCCTCTCCCCAAGGAATGAAACTCATCCCACCCCACTACCAAAGGAATGAAACTCAACACACACCATTTCAAAAGAAGTGAAAGTCAACACACCCCACTGCCTAAGGAATGAAACTCAACACCTCACTACCAAAGGAATGAAAGTCACCACAGTGGGGGTTAATACACCCCACTACCTAAGCTATGAAAGTCAACATGCCGAACACCTCACTACCAAAGGAATGTAAGCCAACAAATGGCACTACCCAAGGAATTAATGCAAACAGACCCTACTACCCAAACAATGAAAGTCAATGCATCCCACTACCAAAGGAATGATAGTCAACATATCCCACTAGCAAAGGAATGAATGAAACCCAACCCACCTCAATACCAAAAGAATGTACTGAACACACCCGCTACACAAGGAATGAAAGTCAACACACCCCACCATCAAAGAAGTAAAAGAGAACACATTCCAATACCAAAGGAATGAAAGCCAACAAACCCCACTACCAAAGGAATGAAAGCTAACACACCACACTACCCAGGGAATGAAAGTCAACACACCCCACCACCAAAGGAATGATAGCTAGCACACCCCACTACCCAAGAAATAAAAGTCAACACACCCCACCACCAAAGGAATGAAAATCAGCACATTCCTCTACCAAAGGAATGAAAGTCAACACACCCCACTAACAAAAGAATGGAAGTTAACACATCCCACAGCTCAAGCATGCAAGTCAACAAAACCCATTACATAAGCAATGAAAGTCAACACCCCACCATTACCCTATATTAACTTCCTCTCTGAATATATATGATGCAACCACACCGCCTCTTTATCCGGCTTCTTTGCAGGTTTTTCTCCCAAGATATAGAATGACATCCCAACCAGAGTAAACGGGGGCCTCTTGTTTACCTACTTCAGAGCTCGACAGGAAAAAATCCACTCCTGACACAGCTTAAATCAACCAGATGCTCCAATGAATGAAATGTGAATTACACTTATGATCCATCTAATGTGCCTACGTAATTGTGTTATGTAATGTAGAAATGTTAGAGACTCTTGCTGTAACCTATAAAAACAAGATGGCTTCCCGTCATCTTATCAATGTCTAGTGCTTTAACATCCGCTTGGATAATGTGTGCAGTGTATAAAACACAAAATAAGTCAACACATAAAAAAGAATACATAAATGAAGTAAGAAGATATTAAGCCTTGCAAAAATAGAAATGCCGTTTATATACTTAGACGTGGAATTGGATGACTTCCTCTCCTAAAATTGTAATTTAAACACAGGACAACCCCATTTCTAAAGCAGCAAGGTGTGATACTGGAACCCAGTGTCCTTTGGCACGACCAGGTGGTAGGCGAAGAAGTCTGGCCAGGGGCTAAACTTCTGAGTGCTCCTTTCAAGTGTCAGGAAATCACCAATCCCAGAGACAGATCCATGGACACAGAGGAGATACCGCAACTCTCATCCTACCCGACCTATTTGACGCCTTTGACACCGTCTCTCACCCCAACCTCATTCAACATCTCCATAAAACCGGCATACAAGGGCCAGCCCTCCACTGGATTGGCACCTTCCTCACTTAATGCACTCAATCAGTCAACCTGGCCTCCTACACCTGAGCCGCTGACAACCTCATCTGCGCAGTACCCCAAGGATCATCTCTTGGTCCCATGCTGCTCATCACCTTCATGGCACCACTCGCCAACCTCAATCCGATTCCACAGAATCAATTTCATCTCCTATGCCGATGACACCCAACTCATCCTTTCCCTCTCCAACAAAACATACAGCACCATAACCAACTTCACTGCGTGCTTGTCCGAATTCACCAGTTGGATGAAGACCAACTGACTGAAACTCGTACAAAAAACAGAAGTGTACTCTTAGCCAAGAACACCTCTCTACGGAACTCTACCTGGTGGCCAGCAGATTTCAGACCAACACCCTGCCTGGCCTATCAAGCAAAGAACCTGGGTATAGTGATGGAGGACCAACTTTCGATGAACAGCTAAGTCAGCGCGGTCACCAAATCCTGCTTCTGGAGATTCACACTCAGGCTCCCACCCCACACACACATCACCTCACACCTCAATGGCTCCCCATCCACAAACATGCATTCTGCAAACTCTTCACGGACACATACAAAGCCTTGCACAACGTAAGTCCCTCATACTTCAACAGCGGCATCAATTCCACACCCTGAGCTGAACCCTATGATCGACAGGCCTCCTGCTCGCTCACATTCCCCGCACCCGTAGAGCCAGCGGCCGCGCTTTATTGGACTTCACAGCCAAGCCCTAGAACGACCTCACCCTTCACATCAGAGCCACTGCCTCAGTCCATAAATTCCACAAGAAACTGAAGCTATGGCTCTTTACCTAGACCTCAGAGTGGGCCAGAAGAGTTCCCTCCTTATCTAGTGCCTGGATGCCCTACGGGGTGAGATGTGTGCTCTACAAATAGTAATACCATAACCAATCAACAAACATCCACATCTGGTCCTTTCGTAAGATAGAGGCCAAGACAGCACACATTGGCTAGGCCCATGACCAGCTGCTCAGGCCCCACTACACAACTCTTTCAGATAGCTTAGCAGGTTAGCATGCATGCTGCATAGAGTTCTGTGTACAATGTGCAGGTCTCAAGGTTGAATCCCAGTCATAAAGCTTGGTTCGTAAAAGCACCTGAAACAGAGATTCAAACATGGAGGCTGCAGATTAAAGGGTTGATTCACTAAGGGTAGCAATAGTACTCTTGAGTTGAGCTAGGAAAAAATGACAACTACTAAGAAACCTGCAGAGTGATACTTCAGTGAGTGATGATTGGTGTACAAATTGTCGACCGTAATTCCCCGGTTCTACCATGGAGAAACCACAGCACGTGGTCCATATGCGACTAGTGCACCAGATCACACAAGGCATCAGTGGGAGCTAAGTGTGGCTAGATGCCCCATGTCATCTTGCTGTCCTGTGCTGAAGTGCAGTACGTGGAATGCTGCACTTGGTGCCACAATTCGTGGGTCATTACTGCCACCAGGGACCCCAATTCCCTTCCACACAAAACCCTCTCAGTTCTCATGTCCTTTCTCACCCATTTTTTGTCTTCCTGTCACTCTAGCCTTCTTGCTGTCGCAGATGGTCTGTATCTCTAGTTCCAGATTTATGTTCCACACTCTCTCTTTCTCTCATTCTTCCTTCCATCTTTTCTCCTCCCATCTGCCCTCTCTCCCTCTGACCCTCGCTTTCCTCCTCTCCCCCACACCTCTCTTGTACATGTCTTGCATTCCTCTCCTCTCAGAAACGATTTAAGGCATGCGTAAAGGGGGCAATCGCCCAGGGCACCCACCTTTCTGAGAGTCCCTCTGTGAAAGTGAACTTTCCCTCTTTGACCTCTGTCTATTCTATTTCTCTATGTAAACATAAACCTCTCTCCCTCTCTGCCCATCTGTACCTCTGCACCCCGTATCATTTTAGTAATTTTTGGGGTCCCGGGTAAAACATATCTCAACTGTTTTTGACTGACTCTGTTACAGTTTAACATATAATTTAGTATTGTTTGGCATCATAAGAGCTTGAGTTAGCAGGAAATTAATAATACAATTCAAACTGTGATCAGGGGTCAACAAAACGTGCCTTGCCGGGGTCGCCCAAATCCTTATGATGACACTGCCGTCTCTTCCTGTTTCGTTCCTTGTGTCTCTGGTTCATTCCATTCGTTCTCTCTCCCTGCAGTTCTCTCTCTCTCTCTCTCTCCTCTCCCTCCCCTCTCTCGTTCTCTCTCTCTTTCTCTCTCTCTCCCTCTCCTTCCCTCCCTCTTTCTTTCTTCCCCTCTCTGTGCCTCCATCTCTCTCCCTCTCTCTCTCTCCCCCCTCTCTTTGTTTCTCTCTCTCTCTCTCTTCCCCTCTCTGTGACTCCATCTCCCTCTCTTTCTCTCCTCTCTCTCTCTTTCTCTCCTCTTTCTCCCCTCTCTGTGCCTCCATCTCTCTCCCTCTCTCCGTCTTCCCCTCACTGTATCTCTTTCCCCTCCGCTACCTACCCTCCCTCTCTCTTTCCCTCTATTTCTCTCCTCTCTCTCTCTCTCTTTCTCTCTCTCTCTTCCTCTCTCTGTGCCTTCATCTCTATCCCTCTTTCCCTATCTCTCTCTCTCTCTCTTTCTCTCTCTCTTCCCCTCTCTGTGACTCCATCTCCCTCTCTTTCTCTCCTCTCTCTCTCTCTCTCTCTCTCTCCCCTTCTCTGGGCCTCCATCTCTCTCCCTCTCTTCGTCTTCCCCCCACTGTATCTCTTTCCCCTCCGCTGCCTTCTCTCTGTCTGTCTGTGCACTTCCCTCTCCGTTCTTCTCTTTTGATCCCCTGCAGAGTTCCCCTCTCCCACTGTTATATGTCTCTCTTTACCTCTTCCTTCTCCTCCCCATCTGTCCATCTCCATCCCTCCTCTCTTCGTCTATTTTAACTCTCTGTCACTACCCTCTACTTTACCCCTCCTCCCTCCCACTCTTTACCTAGCCCCCTCTCTCGTCCTCTGCTTTTCTCTCCTTCTCCCTCGTTCCTTCCATCCTCTCACTCTGCCCTCTTTCTTACTCCGTTCTGCCCCCCCTCCATCTCCTTGTATATTTAAATCTCTTCACCCACCTCCTCTCTCTAGTTCCTCTCTGTTTCTCTCCTCCCACTCTCTCTCCCTTCCTCCTCTCCTACCACTGTTGTCCCCCATCCACCTCTCTACTTTCCTCCTTCCCTCTTTCCAGCTACCTAGGTTTTAATGTTTTCTTTTATTTAAAAGTCAGATTCTGTCTCTAAATAAAGCTATTCAGTAATGTGGTAACAGGAATCACAGGTTTCCTTGGCAACTCTGCGAGGCATGCCATGCTGACATCACTGAGCGTGGGGTGGGGGTGGCAGGAAGGGGCTGCCGGGGAGAGAAAAAGTTTACAGAGAGCGTGGGGCTCTGCAGACTGTGTCAGAGAGTGGGCGTGAGACAGCGGACTCGGAGGTGTGGCGCATGGCTTTAGATGGTGCGACGGGTGTCACTGTGGGGTATATGACTGAGCGCTTCAAAGGTGTAATACTGAGGCCTCAGTGGTGTGTGACTGATGGCTTTAGATGGTGTGACGGGTGTCACTGTGGGGTATATGACTGAGGGCTTCAAAGGTGTAATACTGAGGGCCTCAGTGGTGTGTGACCGGGTGTCTGCGGGTGTGTGACTGGGGGACTCAGTGGTGTGTGACCGGGTGTCTGCGGGATGTGTGACTGAGGGCCGCAGAGGTATGCGACCGGGTGTCTGCGGGGTGTGTGACTGAGGGCCTCAGAGGTATGTGACCGGTTATCGGTGGGGTGTGTGACTGAGAGCCGCATAGGTGTGTGAACAGGAGTCTGCGGGGTGTGTGACTGAGGGACGCAGAGGTGTGACACCGGGTGTCTGTGGGGTGTGTGACTGAGGGCCGGGTGACACCGGGTGTCTATGGGGTGTGTGACTGAGGGCCGCAGAGGTGTGACATCTGGTGTCTGTGGGGTGTGTGACTGAGGGCCGCAGAGGTGTGACACCGGGTGTCTGCGGGGTGTGTGACTGAGGGCCTCAGAGGTGTGTGACCGGGTGTCGATGAGGTGTGTGACTGAGAGCCGCATAGGTGTGTGAACCGGAGTCTGCGGGGTGTGTGTCTGAGGGCCGCAGAGGTGTGTGACTGGGTGTCTGCGGGGTGTGTGACTGAGGGCCGCAGAGGTGTGACACCGGGTGTCTGCAGGGTGTGTGACTGAGGGCCGCAGAGGTGTGTGACCGGGTGTTGGTGGGGTGTGTGACTGAGGGCCAGAGAGGTGTGTGAACCGGATTCTGTGGGGTGTGTGACTAAGGGCCGCAGAAGTTTGACACCGGGTGTTTGCGGGGTGTGTGACTGAGGGCCGCAGAGGTGTGTGACCGGGTGCTGGTGGGGTGTGTGACTGAGGGCCAGAGAGGTGTGTGAACCGGAGTCTGTGGGGTGTGTGACTGAGGGCCGCAGAGGTGTGACACCGGGTGTCTGAGGGGTGTGTGACTGAGGGCCGCAGAGGTGTGTGAACCAGGTGTCTGCGGGGTGTGTGACTGAAGGCATCTGCGGGGTGTGTGAATGGGGGCCTCAGAAGTGTGTGGCTGATGGCTTTAGATGGTGTGACGGGTGTCACTGTGGGGTATATGACTGAGGGCTTCAAAGGTGTAATACTGAGGGCCTCAGTGGTGTGTGACCGGGTGTTGGTGGGGTGTGTGACTGAGGGCCAGAGAGGTGTGTGAACCGGAGTCTGTGGGGTGTGTGACTGAGGGCCGCAGAGGTGTGACACCGGGTGTCTGAGGGGTGTGTGACTGAGGGCCGCAGAGGTGTGTGAACCAGGTGTCTGCGGGCTGTGTGACTGAAGGCGTCTGTGGGGTGTGTGAATGGGGGCCTCAGAGGTGTGTGGCTGATGGCTTTAGATGGTGTGACGGGTGTCACTGTGGCGTATATGACTGAGGGCTTCAAACGTGTAATGCTGAGGGCCTCTGTGGTGTGTAACCAGATGTCTGCGGGGTGTGGGACTGAGGACCTCAGAGGTGTGTGACTGATGGCTTTAGTTGGTGTGAGGGGTGTCAATGTGGGGAATAAGACAGGGCTTCAAAGGTGCAATACTGAGGGCCTCAGAGATGTGACCGGGTGTCTGCGGGGGTGTGTGACTGGGGCCTCAGAGGTGTGACACCAGGTATCTGCTGGGTGTGTGACTGAGGGCCTCAGAGGTGTGACAGGGTGTCTGCGGGGTGTGTGACTGAGGGCCTCAGAGGTGTGTGCCCAGGTGTCTGCTGGGTGTGTGACCGAGGGCCACAGAGGAGAGTGATCGGGTGTCTGCGGGATGTGTACCGAGGGACACAGAGGTGTGTGAACCGGGTGTCTGTGGGGTGTGTGACTGAAGGTGTCTGCGGGGTGTGTGACTGGGGGCCCCAGAGGTGTGACACCAGGTGTCTTCGGGGTGTGTGACTGAGGACCTCAGAGGTGTGTGACTGATGGCTTTAGTTGGTGTGAGGGGTGTCAATGTGGGGAATAAGACAGGGCTTCAAAGGTGCAATACTAAGAGCCTCAGAGATGTGACCGGGTGTCTGCAGGGTATGTGACTGAGGGCCTCAGAGGTGTGACACCGGGTGTCTGCGGGGTGTGTGACCGAAGGACGCAGAGGTGTGAAAACTGGGTGTCTGCGGGGTGTGTGACTGAAGGTGTCTGCGTGGTGTGTGACTGAGAGCCTCAGAGGTGTGTGACCGGGTGTCTGCGGGGTGTGTGACTGAGGGCCTCAGAGGTGTGACCGGGTGTCTGTGGGGTGTGTGACTGAGGGCCTCAGAGGTGTGTGCCCAGGTGTCTGCTGGGTGTGTGACGAGGGCCACAGAGGAGAGTGATTGGGTGTCTGCGGGATGGGTACCGAGGGACCCAGAGGTGTGTGAACCGGGTGTCTGTGTGGTGTGTGACTGAAGGTGTCTGCGGGGTGTGTGACTGGGTTTTTACGGGGTGTGTGACTGAGGGCCTCAGAGGTGTGTGACTGATGGCTTTAGATGGTTTGAGGGGTGTCATTGTGGGGTATAAGACTGAGGGCTTCAAAGTTGTAATACTGAGGGCCTCAGAGGTGTGACCGGGTGTCTGCGGGGTATGTGACTGAGGGCCTCAGAGGTGTGACCAGTGTCTGCGGGGTGTGTGACTGTGGGCCTCCGAGGTGTGAACGGGTGTCTGCGGGGTATGTGACTGTGGGCCTCAGAAGTGTGACACCGGGTGTCTGCGAGGTGTGTGACCGAAGGACGCAGAGGTGTGTGAACCGAGTGTCTGTTGGGTGTGGGACTGAGGACTTCAGAGGTGTGTGACTGACGGCTTTAGATGGTGTGAGGGGTGTCACTGAGGATATATGACTGAGGGCTGACACACAAGCTGACTATCCCGCAACAAGTATATTGCGGATACAAGCTGCATTAGTAAATGTGAGAACTCTACACAAAAATCCACAAAGATGATCCTTCAGACATCCTCTTCCTCACTGAAACTTGGATGAGTGAATGTGCAGCACCTGATATTGCCTTTGCAATTCCCCCAGCTACTCATTTGCTCATCACAACAGAGCTGCAAGAAGTGGTGGAGGCATCTCCCTCATTTTTAAATGTCCTCTGAAGCTCAGTCCCTTTGTAATCCCAGAACTCTCGGGAGCCGAATCCTTGGGCTTTCGTCTCTCTCCTTCTGCCAACAACAGTGGAGAGGTGTGGTGCAGCGGCCAGGGCAGCTGACTTCGGAGTACAGGGCTCACAGTTCGATCCCCGGCTCCGGCGACAGCTCAGCTCAGCACCATGTGACTCTGGGAAATAGCTCACTTAATTTCCACGACGGCCCCCAGCGCCTTGAGACCCGTAAGGATGAGTAGTTCGCGCTTTACAAATACGGATTTTTACATTTTACATTTACATTTTAACAAATCGTTATCCGTTCTGTTAATTTATCGTCCCCAAGGTTCAGCTACCAATTTTTTGTCCTCATTAGAGGAGGTGCTGTCCGGTTTTATGCTAAAATACTCGAATTTCACGGTTCTGGGAGACTTAAATATTCATTTGGATAAGACGGAGGATCATTCTGCCTCCCACCTTCGTGACATCATGTCAGCTTGCAATATGAAAGCATTAGTGGATAAACCTACCCGCTCAGCGGGGCATCTTCTTGACCCTATTTTCTCTAATAGTTGGGTTAAGATGGGCGATGCTCTGAGTAATAGCTGCTCAGACTATTCTCTAGTCAACATTTGTTGGCTGCTGGAGGAATGACACAGAGACAGAGTGTCTCATCTGTCTCTATCTCATCAGAAGTGGCTCAAGAGAAACCCAGACAAAATATCTGTATTTCTTGAAAACAGTGTCCCGGTGTTCACTGACAATATTGAAATTGATGCCCGGGCAACCAATACTTGGCTCAAGAATATGGCTGATCAATTTCCGCCTTATGAAGTGAGCTCAACCGGTCCCAAAAAGGCCACCAGCTCCCTGGTTTGATGATGAGCTCAGGCGGACAAGACAACGTTGTAAGAAGCTCAAAGTAGCTTGGCACAAGCACTGTCTCTTACTAGATAAGGAGTGCTATCAAAAGGAATTGTCTGCTTATCATAAGGAAATAAGAAAAGCACAAAAAACTATTTTACCAGCGAAATGATGAGGTCAAACAATAAACCGAGAGAAGTTTTTAAAATTACTAAAAAGTTTTCTAACCCGCCTGCCCTCGCTCAGAACTTGGATCCTTCGCTAAAACTCTGCTACGAACTTTTGGATTTTTTTGATGACAAAATCCAGAGAATTGTGGGGACTCTGACGGGACCAAGTCATAACTCTTCAGTCAACTCCAAGGGTCAATAGGAACATCAGGTCGTCCTAGTTGCCGATTGTGCCTCCTGCACCTCAGAGTTTCTTCCTATGTCTCTTGTAGACTCTGTTAGCTCTTAAAGCTTGTAAGTCTGGCTCACCAGACGATCCGTGTCCACCGCAGACTCTAGCCTCTAATGTGGAGGTTATCAGCCCAGCTATGAATCTGTTATTACATGAGTCTCTGTGGCAGGCTACTGTTCCAAATTGTTGGAAGAGAGCACAATTGATCCCATTGTTGAAGAAACCTTCGGCGGACAAAATGGTTCTTGCTAATTACAGACCAATTTCTCTGCTGCCTGCTTTCTCAAAAATCCTAGAAAAACTGATTAAATGTTCAGCTCTCTAGCTATCTCTATCTATGAGCGGTTGCATCCATCTCAATCCGGCTTTTGTCTGGTTTTAGTACGGTAACGGCTCTTGTTGAGGTTTCTGATAATATCAAACTGGCTGAGGATAGTGGGAAGAAAGTGGCTTTACTGCTGTTGCACCTCTTGGAAGCATCCGACACTGTGGCCCATCTTATCCTGTTGCAGCGTCTGCGAGCGGCGGGGGTATGCGGGGCTGCCTTGGCATGGCTCAGCTCCTTTTTGACGGGCATATTATAATCAGTATGGATGCTGCCAATTGTGTCAGAACTTAAATTTCTGGAATTTGGGGTCCCCCTGGACTCTGTGTTAAGTCTGACTTTGTATAATGTAAACCTCTCGCCTCTGGCATCCTTGGTGGAATCCTATGGCGTTCAAATAGTTTCCTATGCCGTCGATACGCAGATGATCCTGACGTGGGACGGGGATATCTCATCTGCTCAGGACTGGGGGTTTGTGGGGGTTTGTGACTGAAGGCCTCAGAGGTGTGTGGCCCGGTATTTGCGGGGTGTGTGACTGAAGGCCTCAGAGGTGTGTGGCCCGGTATTTGAGGGGTGTGTGACTGAGGGCCTCAGAGGTGTGACACCAGGTGTCTGCGGGGTGTGTGACTGAAGGTGTCTGCAGGGTGTGTGACTGAAGGTGTCTGCAGGTGTGTGACGGAAGGAGTCTACGGGGTGTGTGGCTAATGACTTTAGATGGTGTGACGAGTGTCCCTGTGAGGGTATAAGAGTGAGGGCTTTATAGGTTTAATACTGAGGGCCTCAGAAGTGTGTGATCAGGTGTCTGCGAGGTGTGTGACTGAGGGCCTCAGAGGTGTGTGACCAGTGTCTGCGGGGTGTGTGACTAAGGGTCTCAGAGGTGTGTGATCAGGTGTCTGCGGGGTGTGTGACTGAGGGCCTCAAAGTTGTGTGACCGGTGTCTGCGGTTTGTGTGACTGAGGGCCTCAGAGGTGTGTGACCAGTGTCTGCGGGGTGTGTGACTAAGGGTCTCAGAGGTGTGTGATCAGGTGTCTGCGGGGTGTGTGACTGAGGGCCTCAAAGTTGTGTGACCAGTGTCTGCGGTTTGTGTGACTGAGGGCCTCAGAGGTGTGTGACGGGGTATCTGCGGGGTGTGTGACTGAGGGCCTCAAAGGTGTATGACCGGTGTCTGAAGGTTTTGTGACTGAGGGCCTCAGAGGTGTGTGACTGGGTGCTTGTGGGTGTGTGATTGAGGGCCTCAGATGTGTGTGACCGGGTGTCCGCAGGGTGTGTGACTGAGGGTGTCAGAGGTGTGTGACCAGTGTCTGCAGGGTGTGTGACTAAGGGTCTCAGATATGTGTGATCGGGTGTCTGCGGGGTGTGTGACTAAGGGCCTCAGAGTTGTGTGACCGGTGTCTGCGGTTTGTGTGACTGAGGGCCTCAGAGGTGTATGACCGGTGTCTGAAGGTTATGTGACTGAGGGCCTCAGAGGTGTGTGACTGGGTGCTTGTGGGTGTGTGATTGAGGGCCTCAGATGTGTGTGACCGGGTGTCCGCAGGGTGTGTGACTGAGGGCTTCAGAGATGTGTGACCGGGTGTATGCAGGGTGTGTGACTGAGGGCTTCAGAGATGTGTGATTAGTTGTCTCTGCAGGGTGTGTGACAGAGGGCCAAGGAGTGAGTGACCAGGTTTCTGCAGGGTGTGTGACTGAGGGCGTCAGAGGTGTGTGACCGGGTGTATGCAGGGTGTGTGACTGAGGGCTTCAGAGATGTGTGATTTGTTGTCTCTGCAGGGTGTGTGCGACTGAGGGCATATGGGGTGGGGCCCTTAAGTCCTCAAAGCTGTGTGCCTGACGGCCACTGAAGTGTGTAAATGGATGTCTCTGCAGGGTGCGTGACGAGGGCTCAGGAGTGTGTGCCTGAGACCCTCGGAGGGTCTGGCTGGGTGCTTCAGCAGGGTGTGTGACTGATGTCGTCAGAAGTGTGTGGCTGACTGATGGCCTCACATGTTGGTACCTGAAGTCTTCAGAAGTGTGTAAATTGATGTCTGCAGTGTGTGTTACTGAGGCCTTCAGGAGTGCATGCCAGAGTTCCTGGATTGCACTCCTCAGCCAGGTGTGATTGAAGGAGTCAGAAGTGTGTGTGACTGACTGAGGGCCTCAGAGATCTGTGACTGGGCGACTCTGTGGTGTGTGCACTCAAAGGCCTCAGGCGTGTGGCTGAGGCCCTTCACCTGTGAGACTGATAGACTATTAGGTGTGTGGCACTGATGACGTGTGATTGGGTGTCTCTGCGGAGTGAGTGTAACCTAGGGTCCAGAGATGCAGATAACGGAGAAGGGGGAGTGGTGTGTGTATGTCTGTCTTTCTGTCCCAGAGGGTGTGAGAGTGACAGCCCCAGAATTTTGTGAAAGGGGGGCCATGTGGGGGAGTGTGACTGAAGCCCTCACCAGGTTGTATCTGGCCCAGTCCCTCTGCAGTGGATGGCTTTGTGTGTGTCTTACTGAGTGGTGTGTGTGTGTGTGACTGTGTGCACGCGCTCACGCACACACCACCTTTTGGGCTTCTAGAAGGCTGTGGATCTGGTAGGAGGGTAGAGGGAGCTGGCAGTCACTGATGCTCAGATGGGATGATTTGTGCCGTTTTGGAGCAATTTTAGTTGGTGGAACGAGTATATGAATGAACCGATTTCGTTTTTTTTGATCCATGGTCAATACCCCAGAGGGTACCCAGGTTTCTCACCTTGTTTTTGGTGCGGTTTCTCATATGAAAACTGCAGTGCCAGAGAGAACCGTTGCCAATGGAAGAATTGGTGGGCCCAGGAATCTGAATTTCAGCCCTGGAGCCCTTGGGATATCGGCTTGTTTGATCTCATCTGGGTTTCATCTGGTTATAGTGGCTGGCCCTCCTCACCTGTGACTGACAGGTATGCTCACCTATGGTTGGCCTAGGAGTAGAACAGGAGGATGACAACCTGCAGGGGGGTTCATTCCATGTATATGCTGAAAAGTGGGGCATCAGGGGTGGGTGCTCGTTGTACCCTCCAAGCCTCTGGGAACGGAGGGGATTACAACTGGCCTAGTCTGACTAACCTGAGACAAAGGATCAGAGCCATTTCAGGGCCGGGTGGCTACGGGCTGTAGCCAATGCAGAAGGGGCCCTGGTCCGCCACGTCAAAAGCACCGGACAGGCCCATGAGCCCTTGTCAGCCACCCCGAGGATGCGCCCCACACACCATGCTTGGGGCAGAGTATCGACTGATTTATAGGTACACAGTATGCTGGTTTCATAGAGGGATTGCAACTGGGAGGTAGCAGGAAAAGGACAGTATTCAAAATATATGCCCAGTGAGTGCCTCAGTGAGGTATATAACAGTGAGTGTCTCAGTGAGGTGTGTGACAGTGAGTGCCTCATTGAGGTATATAACAGTGAGTGTCTCAGTGAGGTGTGTGACAGTGAGTGCCTCAGTAAGGTATATAACAGTGAGTGTCTCAGTGAGGTGTGTGACAGTGAGTGCCTCAGTGAGGTGTGTGACAAGGAGTGCCTCAGTGAGGCGTATGACAGTGAGTGCCACAGTGCGGTGTGTGACAGGGAGTGCTCATTCAGGCGGGTTTGTGTATAACAGTGAGTGCCTCCGTGAAGTGTGTGACAGTGAATGCCTCAGTGAAATGTATGACAGTGAGTGCCTCAATTAAGTGTGTGGCAGGGAGTTCCCAGTGTAGCAGTTCACTGACTCCTACAGGGAACCTGGCAGTTGGAAATCAATGACGTAGGAAGGAGAGGCAGAGAGGTGTTTGTATTCTCATGCAGATTTGCGAGAAATATGTATGCGTGTGTTTGTGCTTGTGTGTGTGTGTACATCTAAATGTATTTTGTCCACAATACACATACAGGTATCTTATTCTTGTAGGTGTGCACACGCTACTGTAAACCTGTAAGCGTTGTTTGAATGTGTGTGCCTATAATGACATATGTATATAAGTGAAATCTATGAGTACTTAAATGATTTGACATTGCATTGCGTGCTTCTGCATACTCTTAGGCATGTGAGTCACTTTATCTCTTTATATCTGCAGGGTTGTCACTGTGTAACTATCTCTCTTTGTCACTCACTCACTCCATCACTCACTTGCGCCCAAGTGCACATCAGCATTGGCACATGTGCATGCCCACAAGCGAACGCACACGCGTGTACACACACGGAACGTGCTGGCACACCCAGATCCTCCCTCACGCACATCCACGAGCGCACAGGCACTCCCTGAGACCCACGTACGCACACACACACAGACGCGCACGCAGAGGGAACCCGTGAGAACTCAGATTCCTCCATCATTTTGTCCCACGCACACACACCCTCACACCCTTCCACACACACACACAACCTACACCAAACACGCACACCCTCTTGTAAGAAGAGCAGCTTTTGCAGGAAGTAGATACAGGTCATTGTCATTCTGCACGTGCAGCGCGGGCGCCTCTTCAAGAGTTTGCCTCCGCCCCCGGAAGAGAGAGCGCTGCTGATTGGATGAACAGGTCTCCGTGACCTCTAACAAGAGCACGAGCACAGTCATCCGTGGCGGCCATTACAGCACCCCTGAGGCTGAGGTGTCCGCAATGGTGCCTGCGACCTGGGGGCTGTGCTGGGAACTACTAGCCTTGTAGAACTGGCAGTGCTGTGCACTGCTAACCTTTTACCTTTGTAGTGCTGCGTACAGTCAGTCAAGAAGCCCAAAAGTTATGCAGTTAGCCTAGTAGCCCAAAGATAGTGCTGTGTAGTCTCAGCAATGCAGCAAAAAAGGTAAAGTTGCTTTGTGCTGTTACTCTTGTAGCCCAAAGGCACTGCTACCTAGTGCTAGCCCTATAGACCAGATGCGGTAATACGCACTGCTGGCCTCGTATCCTGGTACTGGTGCGTACTTACTGTGAGCCTTGTAACCTGAAGGCAGTGCTGACAGCCATGCAGCTCGAAGCGGGTAGCCTTCTCTCCTGGTAGTGCTGTGCACTGTTAGCCTTGAAGCGCAAAGGTAGGGCTGCGCAGTTAGTCTTGTAGCCCTAAGGTGGCGCTGCATGCTGTTATCTTTGTGCCCCTGTGGTGTCACTGTGTGTTGTTCCCCCTGTACCACAATGGTGGTGTAGTGTGCGCAGCTCTCCCCGTCTTCACGCTGTAGCCCAATCGCTCCTAGCGACTGTATTGCGCTGTCGCCATGTTGCTCGATGGTGGTGCTTTGCACTGTGCACCCTGTGGTTGTACGTGAGAACTGTGCAGTACTCGCCATATGGCTCTCAGTGAGAGTTGTGTGATTTTTACCCGATAGACCGATGGGAGAGGTGTACACTGTTCACACTGTGGCACAAAAGTAGTGCTGTGCACTGGACACCAGGCGGCTTGAGAGAAGAGGTGCCTCTTGCATTTCTGGGTCGCCTAGTGGTAGCACACAGGCACACTTCAACAGTAGAGTGTTTGAATGAATGATTTAACTTGATAAGCCGCATGGAATACCCCAACCGGGGTATCTCGGTGCAGCGACAGTACAGTAAAGCCAGAAAGAGACCAGATCTAAAACAATGCAGGTTTTAGTGCTTTCCTGAATGTGTGATAGTCTGGACAGGTTCTAACAGAGAGTGGCAATTTGTTCCAGAGGGTGGGGCCCAAATAAGAAAAAGACCTCCACCACATCTAGATTGACTAATGCGCGGGACTGACGGTAGCTTTTTCTCACTGGAACGCAGTTTTCTAGCGGGATAACGGTGTTTGAGCTTCTGACATAGATATTCATGGCCTTTGCCCAACCGGATTTGGTAGGTTAAACAGCACAGTTTAAAAGTTAACCTTATCTTTACTGGCAACTAGTGAAGAGATTTTAAAAGGGGAGCAGAGGCCGTTCTGAGCGGCCGATGCAAATCAACCAGTCAGCTGTGTTTTGCACGACTTGCAATTTCGACAATAAAGACTCATTGGCAGATGCCAATAGCGCATTGCCGCAATCCAGTCGGCTTACAACCAGAGCTTGCACTAAGGTCTTCCTGGCCAATAGTGGAAGAAATGGAAAAGCCTTCTTGAGTAAACGTAGTATGCGGAAACAGGTGCCCGTAGTAGATAGGACTTGCTCTTTCGTTTTACGTTCCTGATCTAACTCGACCCCCAGATTTTTAACTACCTTGCTAGGGATAGGGGCCGTGCCCAACTCAGGCGGCCACCAATCTGGGGACCACAGGTTTGGGCCTTGCCAAACAGAACAATCTCTGGTTTCCCTGGGTTTAACTGCAGGAAGTTATCTGCCATCCATTTGACAATCTCCTTCATACCTGTCGAAAAGCGATACTTTGCTTTGTCAAGATCTTCCTCTAAAGACAGGACCAGCTGAGTATCGTCTACATATGATATAATATCAAATCCATATTTACTGATGACTTTCGCCAGGGGTGCTACATAAATGTAAATAAAGTACGGCTCAAATATGACCCTTGCAGGACTCCCTTGTCGACCATCCTGGGCTTGGTTTTATACCCTCCCAGTGAGACCCCCCTGCACTCTATCCTTCAAAAAACCCTGGAACCACGCCAGGGCAGACCCATGAATCCTGATCTCTTGTAATCTTTATAATAACTTAGTGTGGGACACAGTATCAAATGCTGCAGATAGGTCTAGGAGCACTATGCACGCTGGGCTGGCACTAGTGATGGCACTTAGGCACACTTCACCAGTCGGGTGTATGCGCTCTGGGCTAGCACTAGTGGTGGCACTCAGGCACACTTCACCAGTTTAGTGTATGTGCTCTGGGCTGGCACTAGTGGTGGCACTCAGGCACACTTCACCAGTAGAGGTAATGAGCTCTGGGCTGGCCCTGAAGAGATGCCCTTTGAGGACGGGCAGAGAATGGCATTGAACCACCCTAAAACAACCATCCAAGGGGAGCTCCTCGAAAGGTGCCTCTTACAGCGGGGACTCTGCTGCCACCAAACCTCAGAGAGTTTTTTGGACTAACACAACGGATCTCTGATACTGCCCATTGATTGACAAGACTCGTTCCTCTGGGGCTGTGTCAACAAGATGGATAAAGTTACTCATTCCTTATTCACTTTGTCTAAGAAATCAATTAAACGTTTTTCCATAGTTCATAATCATGGCTGTTCTCTAAGTTAAGTAGAAGTAGAAAAAAAAGGGAGAAACCCTAATTGCTCAAGAAAAGGGAACAGGGTGAGAAACCACAAAAACACAAATCCCTATTCTAAAGTTGATTAGTCATATTTTTTAAAAAGGAAACACCAAGGTTTCACACAGTATTCTAAGTTAAATATCCACAATGGTCCAAATAGGATCAGTGCAATAAAATAAAATAAAATGTCAGTGAAAGATTAAAAACTAATAACCAATGTGTGGGACAGTCAAAAATTTATTAAATACAGAGTGCATACAATCGGGTTAAAAACATAAAAAGTTACAATCATGTAAATACAAAAAACAATTTATCACAACAAAACTAAAAGTCGACGCAGCGTTTCGGTGAGATGATATTCAAACACCTTCTTCAGGACAGTTTTCTAAGAAGTAAAAAATAATTTATTAACATCATACTACTTCGCGTTTTAGACCCATGCCCATACTACATAATCATTTGTACATCAAGTATTTAAAAATTAAAAAATTTGTCAGTGTTTTTAAATGTTTTTAAAATTTTAAATACTTGATGTACAAATGATCATGTAGTATGGGCATGGGTCTAAACGCGAAGTAGTATGATGTTAATAAATTATTTTTACTTCTTAGAAAACTGTCCTGAAGAAGGTGTTTGAATATCATCTCACCGAAACGCTGCGTCAACTTTTAGTTTTCTTGTGATAAATTGTTTTTTGTATTTACATGATTGTAACTTTTATGTTTTTAACCCGATTGTATGCACTCTGTATTTAATAAATTTTTGACTGTCCCACACATTGGTTATTAGTTTTTAATCTTTCACTGACATTTTATTTTATTTTATTTTATTGCGCTGATCCTATTTGCACCATTGTGGATATTTAACTTAGAATACTGTGTGAAACCTTGGTGTTTCCTTTTTAAAAATATGACTAATCAACTTTAGAATAGGGATTTGTGTTTTTGTGTGTTCTCTAAGTTAGCCTTCTAGCCCAATGTTAAAATACAGATTATTGATTGGTCAAATTGCAGTGATTTTATTAGCCGGATTATGAGGACATGGCAATGTGTATGCCTGTGAGGCAGTCAACAAATTCCTATTCCACTATGTAGATGCCTTCCTGGTGTATTTTCACTAGTAGATAACGTCTTACCCTATCATTTATCCATATGTATTTTTTGTGTATTTGCACTTAAGGATCGATAAAGCCCTAGCCAATTTTCCTTCAGCGTTGTTCCTCCTGTATGTTCTTTATGAAAGCAATAGCTTTGTATCCCGTTGTTTATCCAGATGTGTTACCCGTACATCTTCCCCCGATGACCTGCAAAGCATTATTTCTGTGTTTAGTGAGTTATGTTCACATCTTCTTTAGATCAATGAAGTCCTTCCTCGTTTTTAACCAGATGTGCTGTGGTCAGATTTGTCTTCCATGGGAGACTGACAATGCCCTTCTACAATGTCCATTCAGGCGTGTTGCATGCGTTGTCCTTCTAATGACTAGTAAGGTCTGACTTACTCCATTATGTAGCAAACACAACAACATGATGGACGGAGTGCTGAAACTTCTCAACCACTCACTTCCAGTCAAGAGATCTGGCTTTAATCCATCGTTTTTTTGCTCACTATGCCACCCCAGTTTGGACCCAGCCAAATGCAAATCAACCTTGACCCTACTCCCCAGGGCCGGCTTTAGCGCTGGTGGCATCCAGTGCGACACTGTTTGTGGGCACCCCAATGACCACCTCCGCCATAGATTCCCTCACTACCACCCTTTAACAGTGCCCCTCAAGTCTCCATAACCACCCTCTCTCTGATGCATTTAATAGTTTTATAGCGCCATTCATACCAGTGAAGGGTGTCAGAGCACTTTACATCACATACACACACACACACAGAATATCAATCATACGTGTGGAAATCAGTGTATAGGAAATATTACATAAGAAAGAGGACTACAAGATGTAGGAGTCTCAAGTCATCCATTATGGTAGGCAGTATAGTTTAAGAGTGCTTGGTCTGGAGAAGCACAAACTCAGGATTTGAAACGTAACACATGGTTGGGGTTTCCCTTTAATAATAAGAATTGTTTTCTACCCAAACAAACCCTTTTTGCAACATTAGGATAATGAAAGACTGGGGAAAAAAATCATAATGCTCTATTAGAACATTGCAATGTGGAGCACTCCATTGAACACAATGGAGTGATATGTGCTTCTACGGGCCGGTAAAGGCACGGAGAGCAACATTCCAATGTTGCTTGTGTTGCTTTTGCTCACAGCTGTTGCTGTGAACAAAGGCCCCTCGGAGCTCGAGGGGATTTTAAACCCCCTCGGGCTCCGAGAGGCCTTTGTTGTATTTGTTAGAACATTCTGCCCTCTAGTGGCAGAATGTTCTAATAGCCGTATAGCCCTTCGTAGCTGGGCTATACTGGCCATTAAAGTCCCGCTCCCTTGTTAAAGGCACGAGCCGAGCTGGAGTGGGCCTTTAATGGCCGGTATAGCCCACTACAGTGGGCTATAATATATACCTTGCGGTTTGCACGTAGCTCTTTGATTACAGTTAATAGCTCACTGTTTTATTTTAGGATTTTAATTTATAAACTGCAAGTAACAAAAGGATCTCTCTAACAAAAGCAGTAACCCACTGAGCTATCCTCATAAAAACAGTTCTGTGATTTGAATGGTACACGTCCTTTGAGGCAGGTATATTAACCCTCAGCGCTATATTACAATGAGTCAAAACTTCCACTAGACAAAACTCCATCTCACTCCAGGAATAACATTAATCACCGGAGATATCTTGACATTTTATTGTGGCCTGAAAATTGCTGGTGGCCAGGAACGCGGCAGCAGGTGCTTTTTAAACTTTAATATACTTGCAAATATGGCGCTTCACCTAAAGTTAGTGCCTGGTGCGGTGGCACCAGTCGCACCGCTCTAGAGCCGACCCTGCAGCTCCCCATGGGAACAGTTCAGCCTGAACTGCCAGGCCACGTCCTTCCCGGTTCGGAAAACAAGCATCCTGTGACCGGTTTCGGGGTATCGTCCCTCATCAGTCAGTCTAGCTTGAATCTAGTGGCACAGCGAGCAAGAGACCCACGTCTGGGAATACCCTTGGCCACTTAGGGTGAGCATAGCAAACACAACAAGATGATGGAGGGAGTGCTGAAACTTTTCAACCACTCACTCCAGCCACTCCATTATATATATAGAGGTGTTCCTTGTAAATCGTCTTTCCGAGAGCAATACCGTCTGATCCCAATATTTACTTAGAAGCGTTCCCTGGGTATCCCCTCTTGGAGATTATCAAAAAAGAATGCGTCCACTGTACTTATGCAGAAGTATTTATCGTGTATCTTCTCTAGGAGGCGCAGCGTAAGCCAGTATTTATCCGGACATATCTGCAGATTACCTTCCCTAGGAGGAGATAAAGGTAATCCTGTGGTGGGAAGTGATCTATCATTTGCATACATCAGTGGCATAAAATACCTGAATTACAATAGTAAAGTTCTGTGTAACGGAAGAAACCATTAGAAATAATTTAAATAAAGTGGAGTTAGGTAGAAAATATCAACATATATTGACAAAACAATTCAGAACAAAATCCAGCACATGCTAAATAATGTTAAAAAAAACCAAACCATCCTTTCATGAGCTGCTTTCAAGCACAGCTGTGGCTTTCTAAGTAAGTGACAAAACAATCAGAACTAGGGGTGCGTGACCTCACTTTCAGCACAGCTACTTGTTCTCAAATGACAACTTTCTAATTTGTGAAATTCGTCAGCTTCCCCAACACTGCGTGTGGCCAACCTTTCTCACAAAAAAGTTTTTGCAAGAGATTTTTCTCCCAAAAACATTTCTAGGCACTATAATAATCTTGCAAAGAAGTCATTTTTGCCATTGTTTTCATGTAAAACTTTTATTTTTACTCATGCTTTTTTAAGACTTTGCAAAATGTTGTCAAGTATGTTTTTAAAGTTCCTGAAGTTCGCCAGCTTCACACACTGGTAATCATAACTTAGATTCATCTTAAAACACGTCAACAGAACATTCTACAATGTTCTGATCTCTCACACAAGTTTAACATGGTCTCCATAAAGGATCTGTTTAAAAAAAATCCACTAATATATTAGAGCATTTGTAAAGAAAAATCCTAGGGCCTGCGTTCTTCCTATTATATTATTCATCAAAAGCAGATTGTGCAAGCAATCTTCAGGCATTTGTATAAATAAATAAAAAGTGACTTCTCGTTCAAACAGAAAGAAGCAACAGGCTCTGGAAGTAATTTAGGGCCAGATGTATGCACAACTGGTTGCAAAATACTGGTCGCAATTTGCGACCGGTATTTTTACATCCAGTGTGGTAATTTGCAAACCGACCTCTGTGTACTAATAGGTTGGTTTGCAAATTACTGATTCCTCATGGGTTGCAATTTGACCTACCTCATGTATAATAATGAGGAAGGTCGCAAATTGTGACCCACTAGCAGGCGTGGTTCCTCTGTAATGGCGGAGGAGCGTCGCCCCTCAGCCCGGGCCAGCAGACGGTAAATAAAATGACAATAACACAGTTATTGTCATTTTATTTATGCTGTCTGTCTGAGCCCGCAATGACTCTAGAGTGGGCGGGGCCAGGCATGTCAGGGAGGAGTAGAGTGCACTCATAAGTTCGCATATGTGCTTCGCCAGCCGTCCTAGGCCAGCCAAGAACACATGCTCACTTATGTTTCTCCAACCCAGCTGTGTTACACAGCCGATTTGGAGAAAAGGCACAGGCTCCAATGCACCGTCTGAGCGTCAAACCAGGCCGCTCAGACCAATCCTGGTGCTGCTCCCTTGTGAGAGCAGCGTCTGGATTGGGTGTGGAGCCTGAGTCCTGAGGGCTCATCCCCTTCCAGCCCGACAGCGATGAGAGGAGCAGCGAGGCGGCCGTCAGCGGAGCAGAGCAGCAGGTCTTTTATTTTTTATTATTTCAACCCCCCCCCCAAACTCCTGCCCTTCTCCCACGGCCGCCCCACCACTCAAAATAGGCAGTGACCGCCACTGCCCACTAGGAATCGCAGCCATCACAGGGATGGTGACCTGCTGAGGTCAAAAGACCGCTGTGTCTGTGATTGTTTTTAAATAAAGGACAACTGGATGCCTTTAAACCAATCATGAATATTGTAATTTTCATTTTTTAAGAGTAGAGCACTGACTACTCTTAAAAATATTTTTTCAACATTCACAAAGGGAAAGTAGTCCTTTGGGGACCTCTTCCCATTTGCAAATGGCCTACCACCTCCATTGAGCAAGTATAAAAAATATTAATGCTTTGTGACTGGAATTTGGTCACAAAACATTAATACATACAATTCCAATTCAGTATTTTGAAGGGACGCTCTAAACAAGTCCCTTCCAAATACCAAATCGGTATTAGGTCGCAAATAGCGATCCGGTTACTTGTTACTGAATCGTAATTTGTGGTTTGTACATAAAAAACCATTTTGCGGTAGCAGCAGCTTCAAAAATGCTTCGTAATCTAGCCCTTAAACTCTGGTGGGCTGGCCACTAAACGGCTGGGTCGCTGAAGATACCAACACCTTCAGAATTTCCTGCTGAGTCTGCAGGTGTTTTGCTGCTGAAAGGCTTCCACCTTTATGGCAGGAGTTGCTTTAGCAAAGAAAAAAATCACTGAAAGCAAGTGTGTCATGGTACGCCATACTTGTCGGCATTGTTTTATTTTCTATTCTATATGGAGGAACCCACAAAGCGGAGGTTTTAATTCGTACAATAAAAAAGTAATCTCCCTGACATACAAAGTTTCTGCCAGCACCTGGGGGTATTTTTGCTTTTCTCCTAAATTATGTGGGCCTTCTGATGCATGTCCCCAAAAGCTTGAACTTCTAAATGAAGTAGAGGATTTGTGTGAGGGGCAGTCAGGACATCCACCAATTCTTGTCAAATTTCCCATTACCCCCTTCTCTAATTAAGCCCCTCTGTCTGTCTGTCTGTCTAAACACCTGTCATCGCATAGACTGGGAGATTGGAAATCGTTCTTGAACCTGCAATAGGTAGTAAGGGAGATGTCTCTATATTCTATAATTAATGAAGAGTTTGCAAGATTGTTTTGTTTACAAAGAAGGTGCACCATAGTCATAGCTTTTCTGCATTACCACTTTCTTTTTAGCAATCTTGTAAAGCCGGACCTTGTTATTTATTTAGCTACCACCCTTAAATCCTAACCAAAATTGTGAATACAAATTCTAAGAAACACTAATCCAAAAGAACTGCTTGTCAAAAAAAGAAAAATTAAATGTCATCAAAAAATTGAAAACACTTTCATTAGCCTTGTTCTGAAACTTCAATAGGTGGTATATCATGGAATGCTGCTATCCTGGGAAACCAATCTCGCAGATTAATTCAAACGTTGACTACTTGTTGTACCCTGTTAGTCTTAAACTGAATACCAACACCTGTCACGTACTCTGTAGCTCATCAAGAGGATTATATTGGCACTAAAGGATTGCGGGAAAGGAACAATAGACAATCCCTCAAATTTTAGATTATTGTTTAATATCATAGCACAACATGGCCTCTTTATAGATACAACTACTGCTTCCAATAGGACCAAGTATCTTCTCCATGTTATCAAAGACACACCGATTCAGGGCAAGTCAAATAAATTATATAAACGATACCCCTCCTTAAACCAAGAACCTTTAGTCTTAAATGTGCCAAAAAGTATTACTTTTGAATTCAAGTAATTAGTCATAAAATAAATATTCCTTGTATTGGCAAATAGAAAAATTAGTGCACTCTTGAGATCTATTTGTGCCTGAGAAAATACTACTGTATCTTCAGCATCGGTCATCAGAGGTTGGTCAGATATAAGAAAGTGTTAACAGCACCGGAGTTAGAATACACCCTTGCTTTAAACCATTTAGGGTACGGATGTAACTTGTTCAGCCACCGTTATCATTGAGCAGAATCGTTACCCAGATATCTGTATACAATAAGAGTATCTTGGATAGCAGCCCAAAATCAATACCTCAGTAGAGGAGGTTTGACCACAACAAGTTGCAATCAACAGTAATAAAAGGTCCACAGAAATCAACACATGTGCAATTAAGAGTGCCAATTCCAGTAGCTGGAGCTCCCTGGGCTAACACAGCCCACACTAAAGTATTTGTGCAGTACTTGTAAAACCTCAGTTTGAACAACGGCGGACCACAGGTACCGCACCTCGTGCCAGTTCCAAAAAATAAAGTTTTGAAGCGCAAATCTGCCCCTACGCCAACCGTTGCGTGGCGTCACTGTGCTCCAGATCAGAAAATTAATCACTTTCAAAGGGCGTGCGCGTCACACAAAGTCCAATAGTCAATTGTGTTTTCAAAATTTATGATTTCTTTATTTTCATCAATATAAAAAAGTGTTGAACATTAATACTCCAGCCAACGCGTTTCATTCCCACACTGGGAACTTCATCAGGGCTGTACGCTTCGTGTTGGTTGCCGTTACACTCTTCACGTATTCAAGAGGAGGCGTGTCCGACGGACGGAAGGTCTTTCCACTTGTTGCTGGCTTCGTGTGTCGATTCGGATGGCAGGCGTTGTGACCTTGTGTTACTTGTAAAACCTGTTGGGCTTAAGAGAGTAATACCCCCATACTCCAGCCATGACTGTCATTTCCCCCAATACATACTTTGTGAATATTTCCGTTGTAATATCCTGCCTGTAACCTTCAGATGGGCTCATTTTTTTTTTTAATTAAGCCGCAGGTATTCCCAGGCCACAGGGAGGCCAATATGATGGAATGGAGTGGCATCAAAGCCTTTGTCCATTTTTCAGAAGATAAATCCAAAACTGCATCTGAAAGACCTTCTAGACCCAGAGCCCGCAAGGAACAAAAAAACCTTCATCTGAAATGACATTTCTTACATCAAGTCTCCCCTGTCCAGGAGCACAAGCGTGCGTGTTATTCATGGTACTTTTCAATGGAAATTATTCCATAGGAACATCTGAAAAATTGCCAGCAAGCCAGAAACCTGGAAAGATGGGTAGTGCAGGGGAAGAGTTTCACGCGTCCCGAGAGGCTGCCTCAGCCAGGAAAGCTGTTCTGGGGTCATGGTATGCCAGGAAAGCATCTATGTCAAATTCCAGTTCACCAGTTACAAATGGGCTACCTAGGATCTGGTTGCTGTGAAACTGGTTTTTTTAGACTTCTGCTGAACTGACATGGAAAAATTCCAATTGGTTCCAGGTGCCTATTGGAACTGAGTGTTGGTGTCTACGGGTGACTATTATTTTCAGTTGATATTTTTATTTAATAAGTAGAAGTTCTTGTTTTAAAAACTGGACATGGGAGTATAATGCCCATAATCTATATGTAGGCACTAGATCCACTAGAATTCGGATTTCCAGCTAGAGTCTGCAAACTTCTCCATGTGACATTGGTCAGGTCAGGCTCCATCAAGGCCATCTACGTTGTCACCTCTCGCTTCCTCTTACGCGGATCTCGCTCTGCGATCCCTCACCAGGTAGAGCCGGCACTTCCCTACCCTCTCCAACGCCTGCGCTTGCTCCCGGACGCAGTCCCCTTCTAAGTCTGAAGTGCCTTTGAAAATCAAGCATGGATTTCTCCCCCGCTCCCTCTGGTCCCAGCTCTCCTGCTGTTTGAACTGAAGCATCCTCCGCCTGTGGAAATCAATGCTTTGCAATCACTTGTGAGGCCTTGGGCTCCTCAGAGCATCTCCGCCGCCGCTACCCTGGTACAAGCTGTCGCGGCACAGAGACATCCCTCGACTCCAGCTCAGCCTCATTAACACATGCACAGCATCTTTAAACTTAGAGCTCCTGGGCTTTTTTGGTACTGTACATGTGTACTTGCCTTGCACGCCTCTGTACGCTTCCGCTCTTTAATGAAACTTTCATAACATATGCTGCCCCTGTACACGTGTGAGGTCAGTGAAAGGGCTTGTGAAGTCTAAATTCTACCCACAAAAGGTTTGCCAGTGTGCTTAGTTTGTATAATTGCCAGAGCCCTCGTCAGGAGGCCACTGCAGCTTGCACCACCCATTGCTCCTATCACCGCTGACAAAGTCAGTACCAACACAACTCCTACAAGTGTGACAATTGAGACTACTACAGACCCCCAAAGCTATAAGAATGGCTTGGGGGCAGGTTTAAGCCATTTTCAATGTATATTGAATCATTAAACAACTGTGATTGTGCTCATCCCTAAATTAGGCAGACAGCTCCACCATGTGCCAGACTGTCATAAGTGCCGGTGCTGACAATTAAGTGCCAGTGCCGAGCACCAGAAACCACAGTCTCAAATTAAGCACTGGTTTGCCTACAAACTTTGCAGTTCATGAAGATTAAAAAACGTGTCCACTTCACTAAACTTTGTCTCTGAGTGAAAATTCTTGCAAAAAAAACCCACAGAAAACTATTTCTGCAAAACATTTTCTCCAAAAGAATTTTCCGCTAAAGATGTTTTTTTGCAGAGAATTATTCCACCAAAAACCTATTTTTGTGGGTTATTTTCTCCATAATTTTTTTTTTTTAACTTTAAAACTTGAAGCTTTGGAGAAAAAAGGCAATGAAGGTTGCTGAAGAAAATCTTTGCTGACCACAAATTCTGTTCACTTTGGGCCCGATTCACAAATCCTTTTGTGCAATTTCATAGATCAGACGCACGAGTGCAAATGGATGAATTTACACCTGCGAGAAATTCACACAAGGTGACCTGGCTGGCGTAAATCCTTTGAGTGATAGATACTATTACCACATGATCATGTACTATTACGCAGGAGGAAATCTCACAAAAGGGGCAGCGAGTGGGTATTTCAATGCACGGTTAGCTTAAGAGTTTGTGAATGCCCTCAAAGCCATCCACAAAGCCCTCTCTGTTGCCAGTTACACCAGTTAAGGGCTGGAGTAAATCCCTAATGTACAAATGCATACAATTCCAAATTGGGGAACTGACAATATACAAAAAAAAGTGGATTCGCATGACTTCCCCAGTACTAAGCCTTGAAATCTTCAACAGGTGAAGCTTTAAATCCGTGACCTGAAAAGATTGTGTGAACTCATAAGAAGCTGCAAAGTATATCCGCATGGAAGTGTGAATCTCCAGAAGCAGGTCTATGCATTTTTTGGGATAACCTCCAATATCCAGTATTTCCCCAGAACCCAACAGCACACCTATGGGAATTCTAGCCAAGTTTAAAGCTTCTTGTATGAGCCGTGAGCCCTGACCACGTCTATGCAGTTTCTGTTACCACACAAGCCCTGTGTGATACAGACACAGTCACGACAAGTCACTTGCTTGTCCACAACCCCTTCATGTGCTTCTAGCAGCACATCTTTCAAAGGACTTCACGGCTTTAATCAACTAGCCAAGAATGATCAGACCCACTGGCTCTCTAAACAACGAGTGTGTATTGTGAAATGGTACTTCTAGTATTTCATACAACCATCAGAGGCAATGCATTATGGATTTCACCACTCTAGGTAAAATGGAATTTTGGCTCCCAGGGTTCTCCCCTTATGCAAAAAAACTTACATTTTGGTGGGCATTTATTGGTAATGTGATACTACCACTAGGTGGCACCCTAAGGCTGCTGCCTCTCATTAGCTCGTAGAGGCGCCAGACCTGCTCACAGTCACAAAATGCACGGATGCACAAGAGTTGCATCAGGATCTAAATCAGTGGCGTAACGAACCTTGAGGCCCACCCCTGCAAAGTACATTGAGGGCCCCGCCCCCCTCCCCCCCCCCCATGCTCTGGACCCAGTCAGGAGCTCTCAGGGTAGGGGCCCGTGCAGAGTGCTGGAGGGGGGGCCATGGAGCTTGGGCCCACCCCCGCACCGCAGGGGATGCAGGGCTAATGTTACGCCACTGGTCTAAATTCAGAACTGCCAATCTTGAAAAATCTTTCACCCTGTGAAAGAGGAGGCGGAGCCTTGGAGCAGCGGCAAAAGAGCAGTGGAACAGGGGGGCATGGATGCGGGTGCGCATTAGAGCCCATCAAGCCCTGACAATCCTCTCCTAGCCCCCCAAAAAAACACAATGGCTTCTGCAGCCACCCCCCATGCCCTCGAGAGGTGGCAAAGCCCGTAATGGACTTCAAGAGTGCGAAGCCTCCACACATGAGCCGGAATCCTACTCTGCGATTTCAGCTCACTTTGTGACCACCGTGTGCTATCAGCTCTTCACCGGGTGACTATGTAAAGAGTGCCAGTATTGTGTGATGAGCCATGGTACTGTGTGATTGGCAGGTATGCTGTATTACAGGACATTGAAACTTGAGCAAAAGAATCAGGGCTAGACCCGTTTGCACTATTTTTGCTGCTTGTTTAATAGGGAATGGAAGACAAAGTATTTTCTCGAGGGCCAATGCAACTTTATTTCTGCTGTGTTTACAAAACAAGAAATAGGAAAAATACTTGTTCTACACTTTAGAAAAATGAAGGCTATGTTAACTCAGGTTGTTCGTTTTTGTTAAATGCATAAAACATGCACATGCATGTTTGTTAAAAAAGGTTGGACACACGCTTCCACCATCTTTTCTCACATTTTTGTCTTGTGCACAAACCTTTCTACGATATGGATGGGGCATATTCTGTTTGCTCCATTTCATATTATGCAAGCAGCAAATCTCACCAATGTGGTTTTGTCCCAATTTGCACAGGTGCGAGATTGTGCAATCTGCCTGAGATGTTCACTTACTCTGGTAGAGAACAAGGAGCCACACCGGCCACACAGGCTGTTTTCCCCTCCACCACCTCCAATATAAAGAACAAGAGTACATTTCTGCTCTTACAGGCATGGCCGAAAGCATATCTGAGAGCAGCCTTGGAAAACGTTTCTATACCAATAATATTTTGCATCAAGCAAGTGCAGCGAGCGAGTGCGGGCTTCTCATGGGGAGTTTGGGTGTGTAGGGCAGAGTTCCTGCGACCTCCAGGCCACAAAAGCTCCCTATCACTGTGTAGTCTCCCAGGGTTCCATACTGTCTCCTGTCATCTTCAGTCTCTACGTGGAGCTGATTGGTGCTCCACACACAGAGAATAGCATCGAGATTCACCAACATGCTGATGACACAGAACTCTACTTAGAAGTCTCCTCCACGTCAGAAATCCAGGGCCTCAAACACTGCCTGCACATCATCCAAATGTTGAAGTCCAGCACCTACCTGAAGCTCAACCGAAGCAAGACAGAACTGCTGTTATTTGCCAAGAACAACAAACAAGGACCAATACAAACCGGCTCAATGACATGAACCCTGACAGCTTCCAAGCACAACTTTCACTGAATGCTAAGTCAGTCCTATTCACGCTGGACTTTAACCTCTCTGTCAAGGAACACACTTCCAAAAAAATAATAGACAACCTGCTGCAAGCTCTCTCTTCTAAAGAAAGTCAAACAGTTTCTTTTCCAGAAAGCGACTTCCAAACTGCAGCTCAAGTCCTGGTACTCTCACATCTGGATGGCGGTAATGCCCTACCACACGGCCTCCCAGGCTCCACACTGGCACTCCTAGGGGGCATCCTACATGTCACAGTACATCTCATCCAGGGCCTGCAGATATATGATTACATCACCTCCACCCTGATGGAGCTCCACTGGCTCCCCTTACCAGCCCGCAACATCTTCAAAACCAGTGGGATCACTTGCAAAGCTACCAGGACCCTGCATATCTTACAGACAAGCTCACCTTCTCTGGTGGGTCTTGGTTCACCAGCAGACAGGACACCAGCAGACTGCAGAGTACGAAGTATAAAACAGAAAAAACAAGGTAAACGGGCTTTTCCATCTATGCACCAAGGATCTGGAACAACATCCCCGTATGCATCAGGACTGCCCCAGCGCTGCCCGAGGCAAGACACCTCTTTAAAGAACATAGCATCAGAATGCATTAACCATCCACAATTCAAACACTTCTCCTACCACTCGTTAACTTAGTGCTTTCTTTCACCATGGACAGCGTTCTGCTGCCTTTTGCTAGGTTTGCGCTATAGTAATACTATATACATGCACACATACATATGTTCATACCAAAACATATTTGTCTTAATTAAACAAAACAAATTAAGAGGAAGTTCCACCCAAAACGTTTCTCTGGGCGTATAATGCTCATAATATGACATGTTAGAATCATCCAGCCATTTATCGACCTAAACAGCCGAAGGTGAACACTTGGGAGTCGCCATCATTCTCTCTTCTTGCTGTTCTGTGGCATGAATCAAGGGGAAACGGCACAGGATACTTTGTTACTGTGTGTGCATGTACTGGCATGAGGGCTGCACATAAAGTAACAAAGTAACATGTGCCTCGCTTCCTCTTGAAATGTATCAAACAGTAGCAAGGAAGGAGAGGTTAGCTGCTGACAAGTGTTAACTTTCAGCTGTTAAAGTTGGAAAATAGTGACAAAAGTTACACTGGAAAAAATGAAATGAGATTATTCTGGGATTGTACACCTAGGGCCATTCAGTGCCGAAAACATTGTGTTGGATGGAACTTTCCCTTCACCCCTTCAATTTTAAAGTAACATTTTCAAAATATACAGGCTAAGCAGCCTTTGGTTTGCAGGCAGTTCAGGAGAGGAATTTGTGAAATATCCCAGTGCTTCATGGTCGGACACAATACCAAGGATCTTCTCCACAGCAGTGTAAACATGTCTGTGCCTATATCAGACATACTCAGTGTACGGCCCGTGGGCCACTTGCGGCCCTCCAGCCCTGTGCATGTGGACTTCTGGAGAACAGCAGTGCTCTGCTGTTGTTTACCCGGATGACGTCTAACATTAACCAAAAGTAGGCACCTCGAACTGAGAACAAGGCCTGCACAGAGGCGGCTGAGAGAGTCCAGCCTTTGATCACATGATAAATATCATTAAGAACACGTTCAAAAAGTGATTACCAAAGAGCACACAATTGTGTCACACGGGGAAGCTGGGATTAAATCTCACATCTTCTCATTCCACTGTTTTCGGCTTGATCACTACACCACAGCAGGGTGGGGGTGGCGCTGAAGAGGAGGCCCGGAGATGGCCATCCCAAGGGAAATGGCTCAGCTAGGGGCATGTCTACATTTTTAATACCGCGTTTACTATCAGCGTATTTTTACATAGTGGCAAAGCTAAGATTAGATGTCAAGTCTCCAAGTTCCATGTCTAAAACCTAACAAATGGACAAAATCTTGCAGTGAGAATGTGGTGGTGGTGTCTCAGTAGAGTAAACACCTTCTTGCTAGTCATTTCAAGATTTCTTCAAAACATTCACTAACTTAAGTGAGCCCCTTTCTATGTATTTCTAGTGTTTTCAGATAAGTGAATAAAAAGGCAGAAGTAGACTGCGGGGCCTTTTCTCTGGGTTGTGGTGCAGTGGGTTCTTACTGGCCAGAATTCCTGGCGGATGCCATTGTTCATGTGTCTCAGTACTATTTAAATCCTAGTTGGATAACCTCTGTACGCTTCACTCCCAAAGAGTAGTGACCGCGAGCCCTCAAGGCCACCTCTCTAGGTGGTGGTTGTTGGAAACGGGGTAGCGTGGTGCGGAGCGGGAAGGCTAAACCAGGAGCATTGTGTAAAGCATCCGCGCAGCACACACAGGGCGACACACCAGGCACACTACAAAAAGGAGACCACACCAGTTTGAGTAAGAAAAATAACATTTGTATTATGCAACAGCATAGCAGGTGGTAACCACAATAGTCAACACGGCGCCAACCGGCACCCGGTAGATATAAACAGTGGGGACTATTTACAGTGCAGCGCCAATCGGGCCGCTGCCAGAACCAACATAAGCACAGGAATAAATGAAAGTCCATAAGCAACAATATTAGGCGCACAATACTCCTTAACATGAAGGCATAAACCTGGGGCATCTAAACAACGCTTTATGCATCACATCAGGCCCCCACTCAAGTTTAGCATCAGGCGTAACCTACGCCTAAAGGATCATTGGTGCATAACCATCAGCAATGTACACCCTAGGAAAAAGCATTGGGCACATTAGCACAAATCATGTGAGCATTAGACATACGAATAAAGCACCATTGCCGTAGCCTGCAAGCACGAGCCTGCACCACTTTGGCATGAAAGCATTAAACATGCACAATAGGCATAATCACATGCATTAGGCATCCTTGTGGGCATGAACATTAGGCGGAATGCCAACAGCATCGGGGATACACATGAAGCCTAGAATGAAAACATCCGGTCAGGCATATAAACACACTATGCACATGAAGGCATACATCAGCAGTGGGCATCACCCTCAGTGTAGGAGCATTAGGCGTTATCATTAGGCATCACTCCCATTAGCATAAACCCAGGGGGCATCTCAATAGCACCTTATGCATAACCATACTACCAGGGGGGCATAAGCCACATTAGCCGCATGAGGTATGGCACATGAGGCCTTCCCATAACCTTAGCAGGGCGCCCCCTTAGAACACAATAGGCCTAAAATCAGCACTGCAAACCTGAGGGAAAAGCATTAGGTATCATCCTAGGTACAAATGCATCGTACAACCCTATTCTGCAATAAATCATAAGGGGCAATAGGCCTCGCCAGCATAAACCCCGGTCGCCCCAATCGGGGGCACAACACTCTGAAACTGGGCCCAGGCCAACTGGCCTCTCTCAGGGGCTCAGAAGCCCTATGTCCCGCAAAGTCAGGGCAGCGAAAACAAAGGTGCGCAAAGCGCTAGGGCAGGTGGGTCTCTCACTCCTCTCTCTGTTCTCCTCGGTAATCCAATGCCCCCAAAAGAGTACTGGCACCGGGGGCGGGCACCGGCAATGTGCCCCGACACACCCCCCAACCACGGGATGACTGAGCCCCACTCACCACCGCGGGGTAATTGAAATATAGTGCTTAGACAGCACAGCACAGCGCTGCAGGCGCCAGCTCCTCTTCCCCTGGCACCTTGAATATAGCACTTAGACAGCACAGCGCTGCAGGCGTCAGCTCCTCTTCCCCGTGCACCTTGAATATAGCGCTTAGACAGCACAGAGCTGCAGGCGCCAGCTCCTCTTCCCCTGGCACCTTGAATATAGCGCTTAGACAGCACAGCGCTGCAGGCGTCCGCTCCTCTTCCCCGGGCACCTTGAATATAGCGCTTAGACAGCACAGCGCTGCAGGCGTCAGCTCCTCACTCCTGGCACTTTAGATGTAGCACTTTGGAATCACAGTGCTGCAGGCATCAGCTCCTCACTCCTGGCACTTTAGATGTAGCACTTGCGATGGGTTCGGTCCCACCAGCTTCAGGGACAGCAGATAGCGCACCTCTTCTGGTAATCACGCAAATAGTCCCACTAGGCGCTAGAGTGCAGGCAGAGCAGCACAGGCACTTCAACTCTAGAAATATAGCGCTCTCGCAGCGCTGCAGGTGTCAGCTCCTTACCTCCTGGGCAGTAAGATATAGCGCTCACCAGGTGCTGGGCTTAGGACGGCAGGAGAGCAGGCAGGCAATACTGGGCAAGATCAGCAGGCAGTGGGTACTCATCAGAACAGGACAGCAGCTCCTAGAAGCAGTCATCTCCCATAAAGTGGCACTCCTCCTGACACAGCAGTCTTCACTCCAGTAAAGGGCTCTCACTGGCCCTGTGGACAGCGGAGGGGTGCAGATGGGCACAGGGGCCAGCATACAGGCCCAATGTGGCGGTACCTCCTGGCAGAGTGTCCCCTCTCAATCAAGTCCACGCTCAGTCTGAGCACATGGAGGCACAGCCCCCTCACCCCACCTACCAGAAAGGGCTGGAAGCTTCTGGAAGGTTCCCTGGGAAACCGGTCCCAACTGGTTTAGGGGAGGTGTAGAGCACCCTGTCTGCCAGACTTTCCTCCAAAAGCTGGGGCTGGGTGACAGACAACTAGACCGGCAACCCACCTCAGGCAGGCGGCACAAGCAGACAGAAATGGCGTCCATTTTAAAAGTAACATTGCTTTACAACAGTACAAATAAATCTGCGCACGCCATTGTGCAGCAGGTATTATTCCACACATGGTAAAAAGGCTAGGGGGGAAAAGCGAAAAATTTTAGGACAATAAGGGCCAAGTCCAACACAACCCCTTCCCAGCCAAAAGCCAGGGTAGACCAATCAATGCCTTGATGGGCTTCCCTGCTTAGGGCGAGAAAACATGGACGCGGGCCCGCAACTGCAGGGGCACCCGCAGGTTCTCCGCCACTCTGGAACCCGATGGTTCCCTCTCTCAAACCTCCCTGGACCAACTAAGCCACCCCACTGGTGCTCCCTAGTTGTCCGCGGCCAGGACCAGGCGCTAGGCCGTCCAGAGGTCTCTGGCCCTTGCGGTCTCACAGAGCGGGGGCAGTAGCCCCAGGCCCGTAGTACCTGTCGGCCACCCTCCTTCTCCTCCGTGCAGTGCCAAACTGCCACTGGTCCTCCCACCTAGGGTCCGCACCCTCAGGTTGACCAGCAGTCCGGGCGAGGCTCTCCTCCCCCTACCTCTCCTTCTGGGGTTCCACCCTCTCCTCCTATGCGGGGCACCCTCAGACCACCACTCTCTCACTCTTCCAGGGCCGTGACCCTGCATCCGATCCACCAACCCAGGGTCTAGACCCTTAGGTTGCCCCGGTGCCAGAGGTGAGTCCTCCCTCCCTCTGCACCCCCTCCCAGAGTTCTGCACCCTCCCAACTGGAGTAGCACCCCTGGAAGACAACTCCGGGGGGACACTGCTTACAGACGTCCCTCCCGCCAGGTCAGGCAATACCTGAACCGGGCCTCTCAACCCAGGATCGAAGCCCTGTGGTTGAGCCGGTGCCAGAGGCGAGCCCTTCCTCCCTCTGCACCCCCTTCCAGAGTTCCGCACCCTCCCACATGGAGAAGTACCCCTGGAAGTGAATTCCGGAGGGACACTGGTTACAGACGTCCCTCCCGCCAGGTCAGGCAGCCCCTGAACCTGGCACCCCAGCCCAGGATCTAAACCCTGTGGCTGGGCAGACCCCAGAACCCCTGGAGCTCTGAATACAGACGCCCCGGGTTCTCCTGACACTGGGGGATCCCCTTCCATGGATGGCCCATCGGGACAGCCTAGGCTCTCAACCTGGGGTTCCCTTATGGAACTCTCCAGGCCCTGAGACTGCGGTTGGGGCACCTCGGGACACCTCCCCGTCTCACTCCTTCCTATAGATAGGATGTGAGGCCCTACAACCCTCTCACTATCCTGGGACCTAGCTGGGCTATTCTCCACCTCTCCCACCTCGCTGGGTTGGAAGATCCCTGCACCACTCCCTTCCGGATCACTCCCCAATGCCCTCTCAGACTCTCTGGCACTCACCCAAAGGTCTGCCTCCCGTGCAAGCTCCCTGGGGTCGGAGAGCCCACACCGCAACAGGTGGTGGCGCAACCTGGGAAGACAACTCCTGAGCACATGCTCCCTGATAATCAGGCGGAACAGCTCTTCCCCATCTGTCACCGCGCCACACACCATCCACTCCTCCAGTGCGGTCCAACACACATCCACATACTCCCCCCAAGACTGGTGGGACAGTTTCTTGCCACCCCTAAATTCTAACCTGCCCCCCTCCTCCTGGGGATCAGGCACCATCTTCCGGGCTCTGGGAGTGGGACTTCCCGCACTGGCTTCACTCTCGCTGCCACCACTGGATCCCACCCTCACTGGTGAATCCAGACCACAGACACCACTCTCGGGGGACAACCTACCCCCCTGAGCTAGTCTCTCCCTGGCGAAGGCCCTCTCTGCCTCAGCCATTCTCTCCTGTGTTAGGACCCTCTCGGTCTCTAGCCTCTTTTCTTCCACTCTCAGCTGCGCTAGCTCCACTCTGAGCCTTTCCAGTGCCAACTGATACTCCCTTTCTTCCCTCCTATCTACCCACTCTTCTGGGGACAGGGAAAGGGGTGGGGCAGTGCCCCTGGGGCTGGACCCAGCACGGGACTCCCTGTCTATGGTGTCCTCATTCGCTACCGGTGTCTCTGCCCTAAAAGCAGCATAGTTATTTCAGCATCTCATCAAACCATACATTTCCATATGTACTATATAGTACCATGAATTTAAGCAAATTACAAAACGGAGGTTGTGTCAGCACCTTTCCAAACAAGTGTCAATTATGTCATCATGAGATCAGAAGGTCTTCGTTATCGCAACAAAATACCAGTCGAGTAATAGACATTCCAGGGCCTTGCAAAACAGCCGTACACATTTTAAGATGTCAACAAAATAGACCCAAAATAATCCACCATACCAAAGGGCTTTCGATATCTCAGCACCTCACTAAAAGCACGACAAACATCTCAGCACACCTCAGGACCTTTCCAAAAACGCACCATGTATTTCAGCATCTTGCAAAAGAGAGCAAAACATTTCAACACCTAACTCAAGGAGCCTCATGTATTTCACCACCCTACTACAAGAGTCAAAGGATCTTAGCACATTAACAGAAGAACTTCAGACGTGTCAGCACATTATTAAATGAGCCGGGCATATTTCCTCAACTTACTAAAAGCGTTTCTTGCTCCATGGCACTTTAGCAAAGAGTCTTAGCTATTTCATCACCTTATCAAAATTCTGTTAGACATTATAGCACCATAGCAAAGTAGAGGGACTGGTATTTATGCACATTAGCAAGGAGCCCTAGACACTGCAGCACCATAAAATAGAATCTCCAGGAAATTCAGCACCTAAACAAAATACTGGTAGACATTTAAGTATCTTAAAGAAGACCCACCTAAACAAAATACTGGTAGACATTTAAGTATCTTAAAGAAGACCCTCAGAGAGTCAAGTGCCTTGTCAAAGAGCAACAGACATTTCAGCACTTCACTAAAAATTCCCAGATATTTTAGTGCCTTACCAAATAGATTCATTGCACTCACCGTACTAACCAGGTGAGCCCAAGGCAGTCATGCGCCTTTCTAAACTATTCCAAACCAGTGGTTCATAACCTGTGGTCTTCAGGTATCAGGGAGTTATTAAGGGGGTCTGCAACTATTTTACAAAATTAAATAATATTAAAATTAATAAATTAAGATGTAGAAAGTATTTATAGATAAAGAAAAATTAAAAATGTGAAACCTTTTTCTAAGTTGGATTGTGAATTAAATAAAATATTCCAATGGCTGAGTATTTCTTTGGTGTATAATTGTTTTGGTATTTTTGTGTATTGTTTTGAGGTTTACATCAGAGAAATGGCTTAGGCCAGGGGTCCCCAGCGTCCAATAATGACTCAGTGAGGGGTCCCAGGATTCAAGTAATTATTCAGTGGGGGTCCACAGAAGTCAAAACGTTGAGAACCGCTGGCCTAGACATTTCTCTATAACTCCAAAATACGTCCATATATTACAGCACCTTACCATAAGTTTCCATATTTTACAAAATAAGCCACTAGCTTGTTCTCATTTTTTTAAAAGAGCGCTTGAAACGTCTTCATCTTAACAAAAGAATCCAAGCACTTTCACCAATTTATCAATATGGAGACGTTCCAAGACATTATCAGGAAACAATAGGCACGCCATGAGTGTATCAACTTCCCCTTCGGGTAGCTGGACATCTCACCAAAATAACCTCAGCCACTTCAACATCTTGCCAAAAAATGCCTCAAACATTTCAACACACTCCCAAATAAGCACTGGCAAAGCCAATAGGCCTGACCTTGGCAAGCTGGTGCAATGTTTTTATTTTATTTCATTTTTTTATTGCCAGCATATGGCACAAAGAAAACCCACAGAAAAGACAAAAAAGCAGAAATCATGCTGCCATGTAATGTGTTGCCCATATGCTTGCAATCGCAAACTTAAATTAAAAAAAATTCATTGCATATACTTTTAATAGAACAGTTTGAGTCCTTTGTAGCAGGAACCATTTAGAAAACACATTTTAGCTTTAATATACAAAATAAGATGGTTATTGGTGCAGAGAAAGTTATTTTACCCTTCAATAACTGTTACCGGTAGACCTAGTTTTATCACACATGTGTGACTAAAAAATAATAAAGATAATTGATGGAAATAAACAAAGGACTGCCTGATTGAACTATTGGCAAATGAGTCTTGACCCAGCATTGTCACATATACATTTGTGAACAGACAACCGTGATCATCACAGTATAGGAGAGCCAGTGGCTGAAGCGGGTAGACCCACAGCTGCTGTGGGTTGTAGCAGAATGTGAAGAACAGCTGTACAACCCAGTCGCTGAAGAGGGCTGACCCAAAGTCTATCTATTTATGCATTTTTGTATATATTTTTATTGATGATCTTATTCATTACACAGGCTGGTGAGACAGGCAATGTTGTCACTAGGCTGGACCTAAAAGTTGATGCATTTGTGCACTAATCAAAACTTCTTTAGATGCTTCAACAACATCTAAAAGCAGTCAGAACTTTATCAAAGAGCGCCAAGTGTTGCAGCATTGTACCCACGTTTAGACAAGGACTCCTTACGCTTCCATCAACACCTCACCAAAATAGCGCTAGTCAATTCACTATCTTGTCGAAAGAGCCCAAGCCATTTCAGCACAGTAGGAAATGTTACAGCACCTAACCAAAAAAGCGTCAGGCATTTTAAACGCTTACCAAATTTGACACATAAATTAAAAAAACCAGGCCAAAAGATCTCAAGATAGGTTGAGCCCTTGCACAAACAAGCAGATGCAGTTCACTCACTTTACAAAAAGCGTCCAGTGGATTTCATCACTTTATCACAACAGCCGCAGTCTAGGCACGTTAGCATCTTACCAAAAGATCAACAGCTCTTCCGTGACTTTACCCCAACTCCATCACAAAAGATAATCAAACCTTTTAGAACCTTAACAACATATTGCTGACATTTCAAGAACATACCATTTCATCACCTCAAAGAGTCTTAGAGATTTCATAACCTAAACTAAAGATTCCAAAATATGTCACTGCGCAGCCAAGAGCCCCAAACATTTTACAACCTATTCAAACCACCTTATGAAATTCAGCACTTTAACAGAAGAGCTTCCAATACTCTAGCAACAGATCAAAGAGCACAAGAAATCTCATAGGTTTACCTACAGCCCCAGGAACCACTTATGTGTCACTCCAGTAAGTGATGTAGAAGTTTCTCTAGCAGGTCTCCCAAGCCACTAACCTCAGTTAGGACTAATTTGCCTGCTAATCAGACGCCAGAAGAAGAATACAAAGCAAACGTGTGTTAAATATTCTGGAAATGCATTACTGAAGAACTAATACTGCCTTTGAAGAGGGGGTACAGGACCAGAACGATGAATCTGTGGAATGACAAACTATCTATCAGATAAAGGCGCTACCAAAGGTAAGTGGCTTCTAGCAGATACATATTTCTGCAGATTCTTCAAATGTGTTTGACAGGAGGAGGGCCAGAGGAACACAAAGCACAGAATTCCCACCAGAAAATCTTATCAAACTTAGCTGCACTACTCATCGAAAGAGTGTGGCAGACATATGTGCTTCGCAAAGATATAAAGAGAAAATCACATCGCTAATCGATGAACATCCAATACAGGCTTCAATCCACAGAGCGAGGACGTACAGCTCTATCCCTCATGGAATGGGTCTTAATCCCCAAGAGGGATTCTGGTGAGCCTTCCAGAAATCATCTTTTTTGCTGCTCTACCCTTTCATGCACCCAAAAAGCCAATGAACACGTCATCAAACCCTGTATTCTTTCAGCGGGTCCACATAAGAACAAAGCCCAACAGGGTCCAGTCAATTTCAGTCCCAACTCCACGCACATCTCTTCAGGGTAAGCGACACTCTTCTGTTGAATGGGGGATTTGAGGTACTTACCAGTTCATGGTAATTTTCCCCTCACAGAATAGCATTGCGCCCTGGGGAAAGATAGTAGTTTGCAAAGAGCTTTCATGCTAAAAGAATTAGCGGCACATTAAAAAATCAGCAGACATAATTCAGGGTACGTTTACACTCCTAGTGAAAGGGTACACCTTGGGAATAATCACCAATTTGCTCACAAGCTTGAATACAATGGTGTATACCCAGCTGATCAGTTTCACCGCCCACTTAAAGAGGCACCTACCCCCCCTCCCCCAATATATTTTTTAAATACTCACGGATCAAAAGTAATTCTTCAAAAGGTTAAAGCCATGAAACAAGAATGATACAAATCAGAGAGAAAAAACAGGAAGACATTCTCCCAAACTGTCTTCTCCGGCTAGAAGAGCCAGCTGCAAATGTAATTTCAGATATTGATAACTAAGAAATAGCGTTTCCCCAAGACACAATAAACTCTGTGGAGCACCAGACTCTGCAAATTTAATTTTTCAGCCAGTAGAGGTGATTCCCAACCCTGCCGCTTCCTTCAAAATAAAATGATGGCCACTCACTGGAACATCCAGAGAATTTATGTACCTGGTTTGTATCTGACTTCCTTTCTAGGTCTTTCATGTGCTCAGCGCTAGTTGGAATTGTCAACGAGTCTGTTTTACCATGACTTTGGAACCTTCGATCACTGCCTCCGCATGTTAAGATGTCTGCTCTCAGATGGGCCCAGGTGAGCGTTGTCTGAAATGTTCTTCCCACCACACAGCTTCAAACATCTGACCATGGTTGGTTGAAATCTCTTTCCACACATTACTACAGTTGGGCATTGCAAGGGCCCAATGGGATGTCTTTGGAATCCTTTTGGCAAGCATTCTAAGCATCACTTTTTGTGTGTGAGATGTCATCTGTCTACATTGTGACTACTCCTGTTTCAGGTACTTGCCAAATCTCATCTTTTCTAAAGCACAGGCAGCGCATCCTTCCAACTTGCACTTAAAGTGATGCTTATTGTCATAGTACGAGGTAGAAATGTTCTTAACATATGATATCTAGGGCGTCTTTTCCAATTTAAAACAAACATTCACATTTTTAATAATAATAATTAGCCCTAAAACTACTTTCAAACTATTGTATGTACTGATCTCTCTACATGTTCACTCCCTGAACTAATTTTTTTTTTTTATATAGCGCGAACTAGACCCAAGGTTATCAGGTATCAGAGCACTTTACATGAGTACTAGTTACTTAACAGATGGACGCATTTATTTTTGTTTTTTTTTGTTATGCACGGGTAGATTAAGTGATTTGCCCAGAATCACAGGATGTTGCGCGTCCCTGCCAAGACTCAAACCCGGTTCCCCAGCTACGAGGTCGACCGCCCTAGCCGTTAGACCACATCCTCTCCCCAACATTTAATTATGTACACAAATGCGGACTTCTTTGTATAAGAAAGGATGCCTGAAAAGTATACAACTTTGAAAGGATGGCTCAAAAGTTTACAGATTTATATTTAAAATTACTAGTCTGTATATCGGCAAGTACAATGATGTGCCTGTGCTTGGCCTGTACGCATCCGGTAGAGTAATGGCAAATTGTAGCCCTTATTTGTTGGAGTCTAGGGTTGGAGCCGGAAAACTGTCCTTCAAAAATACCTAATATATTCTGTTTCTGATAATGAGAACCACTCCCAGGTGAGGATGATATTGAAAGATGGGTAACTGACTTCAAAGATAGTGACTGTAGTGAATATATGGAGCACATATAACTTCAGAGCACAAATTAATCCTACTATAATATTTATATATATATATTCACTGAAAAAAGGTTAAAGTGACTTTATAGCTAGGTGAAAATACCAGTTTAAACGTAACATTTTAAGCTAAAGAAAACCCTGAAATTCACCAGTTATCGTTAACTAAAGCAACTATAACTTGTGCCCTCGTTTTACACAGTGTTGTCATTAATGATGTCATTTCAGATGTCATCAATGATGTTATCAATGATGTCACAGAACACGTCACAAGTGGAGTAATATGTGAGGATATAAGCAGTGAATGAGGAAGGTGAGAGTTGTAGTTACTTCAGTTAATTATAACTGATGAATTTCAGTGTATTTTAGTATAAATGTCACATTCAAACTGACCTTTTCACCCAACTATAACTTCACTTTAACCTTTATTTTTTTGAGCAAATTTCTATGTTTTTTTAACATAAAGTAAGATTTTATTACCATATATAAGAATGCCAACCCCCCACCGCGTACAGCCTTTGGCTGTGCACAGCGTGTCTGCCCTGTGCCCAAACCTGCACGAGCAGCCACCTTTGGCCGTTCACGCCATGGGTTGGGCGGAGGGCCGACAGCCCATACGTGGCCAACCCACACAGACCCCCTCCTTTTTTTGTGCTTTTCAGATCACGTAGGAATTCCTTCAAGAGTGCCACGGTATCGCAGCAACACAAAAGAATATGTAAATTTGGGCCCTCTGGGACTGCACCCATAGGTCCAGGTGGTCAGGGTACTCCAACCATGCCCCCTTTTACCTTATTTTTTTCATTTTCTGAACAAGGGGGCAAATTCCCATGTCCTGTAATGGTGGCTGCAGCATTTCAGCAACAGATGGGAAAAAAGCTCCCTCGACCAATCTGATTGCTCTATTATTTAGAGTCACCTGCTTGTGGGACTCTTTCAGGACTCCTGTGTATCCAACCATCTAGCTATTTATACATTTTAAACTTTAATTTCTCAAAAACTACTGAACGGATTTACACCAAATCACAAAAGATTTCTAGGTAAAGATGTAGCTTTCTTCCAAATGTGGTGTAATTCTGTTGAGCTGTTTTGGCTGTAGGAGTGCTTAAAATTCCCTATGGAAATTGCATGTAGAAATTGCATTTTGGGACCTCCCTTTTTTTCTCAGGCCTCCCTTGATGGATCCCTCCAAAACTTTCCAGGAAGGAGCTGAGGTGGCTACATACACATATATATATATGATCTAGATATACGTTGATCTTCATTTAAAAACACTGTTGAAATACAGTTATCCTTACAAATTAAAACAGCAAACACTCGCAAACCATACCGATCACAACAGCCATGCCAACCATCACTCGCACACCAAATGCAATGCTGACGACAAAATCTACAGCAATAAGCAACAACACCGAGAAGGACATCATTAATTAACAACACAAACTCAACCTAATAAATACTGTAGTCACAGTCACCTCAGTAATAGGGTGAAGGGTAATTGAATAGATGATCTAATCGAAAGATCGTTTATGTCATTGGTTTTTTGCGTCTGTCACATCCAGGGTGAAGTCATAAGCATTGCATTTGGTGTGCACGTTATTGCTTTAGCGACTGTCCTCACGGATTTCAGTAGTTTTGCAGTTTTAATTCATAACCTTATGAATTTGATAGTGTTTTTAGATTCGTTTCAGAGGTTTTTTTAAACATATGTGTCATGACCAAAACCTAACCCTTACTTTACTTCATGCAGATTTGTGGACCTCCAAGCAAAACGCTTTTTAATGGTAAGTCTGATGCAACCAATTTATTATCACTACAGAGTTGCTTTCACCGACTTTGTAGTATATATTATTTGTGATAGTTTATCTTGCTTAATCTGTACCATACTCTGAGAGAAATCTGTCTCACAATACACCATGTTGGATGTATTTTCTAGGCAGTGTGGAAAGATATTGCTCCACTCCGGGTTTGCGTTTGTCGGCATCAGCGTGGCAGACTCATTATTATGAATTCTTTGTCATCACTCTCGCTAACCCAGACATCCTCTTCATCACACGGACCTGGCCACTTAGCAACTCACAACTCTTCGACCACCCATTTTCATCTTCTTATTGCTTATCAACTGTTCTAAATCTCTCTCCGACCTTTGCCACCACTTACCATCTCTACTACCCACCCAAAAGCAAGCCACACTTTGACTCACACTTATCAAAGACCATTTCTACGGCCGTCATGTCTTACTCTACCAACACCTTCACTTTTTCATACCTCTCCCTATCCACCTCCTTCCCACACTCATTCCCTCTAGACTAGTAGGTAGTAAGACAACACAGACCATTAAGAATTTGTCCATAGAAACTCTTAAACAAACACTCATCGCCAACTCCTGATAATGCCCCTACTCTTTCATCGGCTTACTTGACAGCATTATTTGTGCCCTGACAGACATTTATGGTCATTTATGCAAGATAAGGCCATATTCAGCTCTCTTTTCCTTGGTATGCCCATGAACTGAACACCAACGAAAGACATGCAAGCTTGAAAAAAATCCGGGATACATCTAGATCTCACCCGCAACTTTGATACTCTCAGAACAGCTTGCAAAAAAGCAAAAAGATTATTATCTCTACCAAAAGGCAACTATTTCCTTAGGACTATTGTAAATTCCAATAATTAAAATGCATGTTCACAACTGGCAGGCACTGCTGCTGTCACCTCACCCACCATACCTCACATTATACAAGCATCCATTGGCGTCAAAGAGTCGAGGGTTACATACGGTGCCATGGTAGGCCTGGGGAAGAGGTGTCACCGCATGTGGACTACAGGTGTCAAGTTTGTGACTAATGTGTTGATTTTATATTAAACAACATCAGTGACACTTCCAGAGCACTCACTCCTTGCCCACACTACTCCGGCACTCCTTCTTATCATCGACAATCAAACAACGACTAACATTCCACACTTTCTACATACAAACATTCCTCACAGTGGCCTTTCTTATCTTCACCTATCACATCTATACCTCTTGAGGCCCTCACTCCTCTGTTAGACATGTTCAACATTTCCCTCATTAATGATATTCTGCGCTCCCCTCGAGAACCTGGACAGATCCTTCCCCGCCTCAAACACCTGGCCTGGACCCTGATGACCCCTGACCTGACCTGGACCCTGATGACCCCTGACCTGACCTGAACCCTGACCTGGACCCTGATGACCCCTGACCTGACCTGGACCCTGACCTGACCTGGACCCTGATCTGACCTGGACCCTAATGACCCCTGACCTGACCTGAACCCTGACCTGGACCCTGATGACCCCTGACCTGACCTGGACCCTGACCTGACCTCGACCCTGATGACCCCTGATCCATCGTCCTCTGATCCCCGGGAAAAGTCCCAGCAGGGCAGCTCCCAGCCCGCTTCACAAGAGCCGTTCCCTGCACAACCTGCTCCAATCTGTTTTGCTGTCACTGCAGCACTGACACTACTACCAGCCAAGCGTTAGACAATGTTCTTCTGACCAGTGACAACAACATCATTTCCCTCCTGGTGCTCACTCACTGGCCTCCAGCAGCCTCCAACACCACTGACCCCCTGGCAGCACTTGAGACTCTCTCCCGGGCATGGGCGCCACATCACCCACCACAAACCCACCCCCACCCCTCTGGAAGGCATGTTATTCAAACAGATTCCCCCAGATGCCCACTTCACTTTTCGCACCCCCTTATACTTTTGCACGGGGATATTAGGCGTCCTATTCAGCTAGCAAGTTATCGCTCTTCACCAATGAGGCATCGCTCTACATCAGTACGGCAACGACACTCACCTTTGCCTCAAAGCATCAATGACTAGCGACATCCAGAAACTGAGATCTTGCTTGGGCCTCAATCAGATCCGAAAGACCTCAAACGTTAGTAACTCTAACAAAACTGGGCTCATCCTCTTCTAACCGGTCTCTCAGATGTTGGCCCTACTAAAGTATGAACTCCACACGTCAGTCAAACCCATCACTACTCAAGCGAAGCGCAAACAAATGTCCTCAACCAGTGTAATGAAGTCACCCACATGCTTCCGCCGGGTTGAATCCACTTTAAGGCCTAATGTGTGGTCCTCAGTCTTTCAATCCACTGACCCAGAAGACCTGACTTCCAAACAAGTTCTTTTCTGGTGCTCACCGCACACTGCTCTGTTCCTCCACGGCCTGGCTTGAGATTCAAGGCTCACATAGAGCACATGGACCAGGCCTTCTGATGTGCTCCAAGACGGTTGCATTACCTCCCTGTCCAGCTCAGCCTTGTCCCATCCCTTCAGTATTTCAGGGAAGATCTCAAACCCTTCTCTTTACCATCTTTTAGCCACCCAAGCACCATCTTTCTCTAGAAATGACCCTTTTTCTGGGTCAGGTGTTCTGGGTGTTATGTACAGTGCTCAATGTCTTCCAGCCAGGATTATGAATATTGTTTTACTAAAGTACATTAAAAAAAAGCAAATACACAATCTCATTATGGTGGATATTCCTTGGGTTCAAGCCAGGTGTGTCAGGCAGACAATATTATTTGTATTATTTTGCCACATATGCAGCTGCATGTATTTTAGTTAAGCACTGCAGGCCTCCCCTTTGCCCTAATGATCTTAATGAATGGTCGTCTTCATTGCAAAGAAATGCACATGGTGAGATATGTGTCTGTATTATTCAAAGGGATTCGGAGTACACTTGGCCAGTTTAGGATAACTGATTGATACTAGTTGTCAAACTAAGAAGGCAAAATATACCATGACATGTTGGTGTTTTTTTTCATTTTCTGTCATTTGAATTTGGACCTCTATTTAATGTATGCAAAACAGTATTGGGGCTTTTGATTTTCTGTTAAATGACTGCAAAAAGCAAGAAGTGAGAATTAATAAAGTTCGAACACAAATGAACCAATAGAGCCTCAGACAGAGCAGGATCCCCGCACTTTGGAGAAAAAAAAGCTGATCTTATTTCACCAGAAACCAAAAGAGCTGCAGGCATTTCAGTAGCCTACTAAACAAGCATTGGCATAGCCAATAGGTCTCGCCTTTGGGACCTTATAAGTGTTTAGCCAGAGATATTGACTTTGCCTATGTATTTAAGCTGTGCTGTACAGAAGTCTGCAGCATGCTGAAAAGTTATAATAAAGAAGTGTCAGAAGCATTTTTGTTACCGTATATATGACCAAGCAAGCATTATGTACAACTGAACGACCATATTAAAAAGTATTAACAATAAATAATGTCTTGAGTTTTTTTTGTCCTTTCAATGCTGGCAACTTCTATCTGCCTGTCCCAATGGTTGCTTGTTATGGTTTTTTTTGTTATGGGGGGGCATAAATAACAGGAGGGTGAAGGTTGGGAAATAGTACCTGTATAACAGTCAGTGAGAGAGTCAGTCAGTGAGAGAGTCAGTCAGTCAGTGAGAGTCAGTCAGTCAGTGAGAGTCAGTCAGTCGGTGAGAGAGAGATTGAGAGAGTGAGTTAGTCAGTCAGTGAAAGAGTCAGTCAGTGAGACAGAGTGAGTTAGTCAGTGAGAGAGAGTCAGTGAGAGAGAGTGAGAGAGTCAGTCAGTGAGAGAGTTAGTGAGAGAGAGAGAGTCAGAGAGTCAGTCAGTTAGTGAGAGAGTCAGTCAGAGAGTGAGAGAGTCAGTCAGTTAGTGAGAGTCAGTCAGTGAGAGAGTCAGTCAGTGAGAGAGATTGAGAGAGTCAGTCAGAGAGAGAGTCAGTCAGAGAGAGAGTGAGTCAGTCATTCAGTGAGAGAGTCAGTCAGTGAGAGAGTCAGTCAGTCAGTCAATCAGAGAGTCACTCAGTCAGTCAGTGAGAGTCAGTCAGTGAGAGAGAGAGTGAGAGAGTCAGTCAGTCAGAGAGTCAGTGAGTCAGTCAGTCAGTCAGAGAGTCACTAAGTCAGTCAGTGAGAGTCAGTCAGTCAGTGAGAGAGTGAGAGTCAGTCAGTCAGTCAGTGAGAGAGTCAGTCAGTGAGAGAGAGAGTGAGAGAGTCAGTCATTTAGTCAGTCAGTGAGAGAGAGTGAGAGTCAGTCAGTCAGCGAGAGAGTCAGTGAGTCAGTTAGCGAGAGAGTCAGTCAGTGAGTCAGTCAGTGAGTGAGAGAGTGAGTCAGTCAGAGAGTCAGTGAGAGAGTCAGTCAGTGAGAGAGTCAGTCAGTCAGTGAGAGAGTCAGTCAGTCAGTGAGAGAGTCAGTCAATTAGTCAGTCAGTGAGACAGAGTGAGAGAGTCAGTCAGTGAGAGAGAGTCAGTGAGAGTCAGTCAGTGAGAGAGAGTCAGTCAGTGAGAGTGAGACAGTAAGTCAGTGAGAGTGAGTCAGTCAGTGAGAGAGAGAGAGTCAGAGTCAGTCAGTGAGAGAGAGTTAGTCAGTGAGAGAGAGAGTCAGTCAGTGAGAGAGAGAGAGTGAGAGAGTCAGTCAGTCAGTGAGAGAGTGAGTCAGTCAGTGAGAGAGAGTGAGAGAGTCAGTCAGTTAGTGAGAGTTTGGGAAGTAAAAGCTTGGGAAGCACTGCTTTAGGGTGAGGTTTGTGGTAGGGTTGCTGCCTTATGGCATTTATTTTTATTAAGGATTGGTAATTATTGTCAACTTAAAGTAAAATAAAAACTCACTATGAATTCGTTACTTTGGATTTATCACTGATGTACATCTTTCTTTTAGCCTTCCCATTTCCTCATAGAAATTATTAACACTGCAGGCTTACGGATGCCCTGTTTGTCAACAGGTTTGGCATAGTAAATGAAACAGTGACTGGTACACAGGCATTGGATTGAAAGGCACGGTCTTCTATTTCCAGTTTTTGTACACGACTACCATATGTAGAGATTTTTCACAGGACTTTGAGACTTGCACAAGTGTGAACACATGAGTAGATTGCGCTACAAAGCAGGAGGATGGCAGTACAAAAAACACTCGACTTAAGTATGTTGTTCTAAATACAGAGAGTCTATAATTATAAGTCAATTGACTTTAAAATAAAAAGGACTCTCTTAAGTGGTGGCATGACATTTCAGAGTTCTACAATACATGCAAGCGATATTATTTTAACAAAGACAAAAATGGCAAAAACAAAACAGAGGTAAACTGCAGACACAACAAAAGCTTAATGCCCGTTCTGCTGGTTATCCCAAATCTCCAGTACATTGTTCAGGACAAACTCAGGAATCTATTCCTCAAAGAAAGAATTCCGAGCATGCAGCATCCAATGTGAATTCACACTGTGAAACAGTAACAAAGAGGAAGGAAAATAAAAGCTAAGAGACCATAAAGTTATAAGAAAAAGAGTGTCAGAAGAAGTTTATCTGCAATCTCATACAACAGCAATCTTTTTCTCAGAAGCACGAGACTTCACAGTTTAAAGTTCAACATTCCGAGCATGCAGCATCCAATGTGAATTCACACTGTGAAACAGTAACAAAGAGGAAGGCAAATAAAAGCTAAGAGGCCAAAAAGTTATAAGAAAAAGAGTGTCAGAAGAAGTTTATCTGCAATCTCATGCAACAGCAATCTTTTTCTCAGAAGCACGAGACTTCACAGTTTAAAGTTCAACGGAGGACCCGACACCTTTGCGAAGCCCAACAACTATCAAATCGCCAATCGCCACAAAGGGCTCTTAGATGCATAGGAGATATTTTGTGCGCCTGAATGATCGACATAAGGCCACTGCGTTATATGAGCAACTGCCATTAGTAGCGAGTATTACTAACAAGCAATGGCCGCGCGGCCGTGAAACTGACACGGCCCGCGGCCGCGAAAGTGAAAGTAATCGCGAGGGAAGCCAGATGGCGAGGGAAGCCATATGGCGCCTGATCGCGCGTGCACGCTCGCGTGAACGCAAGCTGGTCGCCAGCAAACTGCTGTTTGCACTTCCAAAACCCGCTTACTAAAACTCTCGCCAGAGCAGCGCATGCGCTGGCTCAGGCGAGACCTAAAAATGACCAGGGAGTTTAAGAGATTTAGAAAAAAGGACTAGTTATGTTATTACCTATTCCAGGAACTTACAAAAAGGATTTCTAGCCGTCTCAGGATGCCTGCCATGACTCCATCACAACAGCCCCAGGCATCACCTAAGAATTCCCATCCACTGCCAACACTCCATCACAACAGCCCCAGGCATCACCTAAGAATTCCCATCCACTGCCAGCACTCCATCACAACAGCCCCAGGCATCACCAAAGCATTCCCGTCCACTGCCAGCACTCCATCACAACAGCCCCAGGCATCACCTAAGAATTCCCATCCACTGCCAGCACTCCATCACAACAGCCCCAGGCATCACCTAAGAATTTCCATCCACTGCCGCCACTCCATCACAACAGCCTCAGGCATCACCTAAGAATTTCCATCCACTGCCGCCACTCCATCACAACAGCCTCAGGCATCACCTAAGAATTCCCATCCACTGCCAGCACTCCATCACAACAGCCCCAGGCATCACCAAAGCATTCCCGTCCACTGCCGGCACTCCATCACAACAGCCCCAGGCATCACCAAAGCATTCCCGTCCACTGCCGGCACTCCATCACAACAGCCCCAGGCATCACCAAAGCATTCCCGTCCACTGCCAGCACTCCATCGCAACAGCCCCAGGCTTCACCAAAGAATTCCAGTCCACTGCCGGCACTTCATCGCAACAGCCCCAGGCATCACCAAAGCATTGCCGTCCACTGCCGGCACTCCATCGCAACAGCCCCAGGCATCACCAAAGCATTCCCATCCACTGCCAGCACTCCATCACAACAGCCCCAGACATCACCAAAGCATTCCCGTCCACTGCCAGCACTCCATCGCAACAGCCCCAGGCTTCACCAAAGAATTCCCGTCCACTGCCGGCACTTCATCGCAACAGCCCCAGGCATCACCAAAGCATTGCCGTCCACTGCCGGCACTCCATCGCAACAGCCCCAGGCATCACCAAAGCATTCCCATCCACTGCCAGCACTCCATCACAACAGCCCCATGCATCACCAAAGCATTCCCATCCACTGCCAGCACTCCATCACAACAGCCCCAGGCATCACCAAAGCATTCCCATCCACTGCCAGCACTCCATCACAACAGCCCCATGAATCATCAAAATATCCCCATTCACTACCAGAACTTCAGCACAACAGCCCCAGGCATCACCAAAGCATTCCCATCCACTGCCAGCACTCCACCACAACAGCCCCAGGCATCACCAAAGCATTCCCATCCACTGCCAAGACTCCATCACAACAGCCCCAGGCATTCCAGCACTTTGTCAAAGGAGAAGCGAGTATTCCAGCAACTTACCAAAAATGCCCAAGTAGTTCTCCAACACATATTTAAAGTTGACAGAATATTTGAGCCGCGCCACAAGATTTCCAGCTAACCAGTATATGCTGAAGTAAGCAAAGGCATTTTCGCACTGATCTCCGGGCAGTGGAGTTTACCAAAAAGATGCACACATTAAAACCTCTTACCAAAAGAGACTCCAACATTCCAGCAGTTTATCAAAACAAACCATATATTTCAGCATCTTCTCAAATGATCCGCAGATATTTCAGCAAATTCACAAAGACCTCCAGGTATTCCAGAACCTTTGCAGAAGGGCTCACGGATTTCACCATCTTACCAAAAATGGTTTACATACTCCAGATCTTTCCAAAACACTGACAGACACCTTACAAATTGAGCACCATCTTTCCATAACATGACAGACACCTTACAAATTGAGCACCAGACATTTTTCAACTCTTCCAAAAGTGACGTGGTGTCTCAAAATCTTTAAAAACAAAATACGAGACATTCCAGCATCTCGCCTATATAGCAAAAAGAAACTTTGCTCGCTGCTAAAAAAACAAGTCCATAGATTCTGGAACCATATAGATATATAGTCCTAGGCGAGTTAGTATATTTACAAAAATCTCAAGACATTTCAGCACCATACAAAACAACCCAACACCGTTCAACACTTCATCAAAAAGAACAGAAGCAGTTCTGTACCTTGTCATAATAGACCTACATGATGCAATGTCTTTACATAATAGAAACTTAGCAAAAAATGTACATAGGTTTCCACACTTTCACTCCTAGACACCAGTTACTCCTCCAATCACACGTTGACTGTGTCTTTGCCTCGGACCTTCTTCAGCGCTGCACTGCCTTCCCTGTGGTCGTGGAGCGGGTGTAGCTGCACTCCAGAAACCTCCACCTCTGGTCTTCCCTACAGGGTCAGCCTGGACCACAGGGCAATCAGGCAGGGCCTGATGGGCTGGTCTGACAGATCTGTGTGTGGGCCGGTTTTGTAACAGTTTCTGGGCCAGCTTTATGGCCTTGTGGTCCATTGTTTACTGTTGATATCCTGGGATATTACCACAAGCATTGTCTGCAGCAAACACAAAATGCATGCTGTCTCCCATACATTACAAAATACACATAGAGCTGTCTTTACAAGTTCAAAACTTGCCTGATTTGCAAATGCTGGCAACTGTTTTAGCTATCTGGTTCGCTAATGGTGGCCACTTTTATTGTGGTGCCCGGGCCTTTTGTTTGTCCCAGTCCGACCCTGTCCCTCTCCACACTCCTATTTACCTGTAGCTCTGAGGAGTTGGTGATTCCACCCAGGTGGAGATGAGAGAGTCTCCTCCCCGTCTGCCACTGGCTGCTCTCTCTGGTTTTTCGAGCGATAGAGAGTAGCTGTAGAGCAGGAGTCTCCAACGAGTAGCTTGTGAGCTAAGGGTAGCTCTCCAGCTACCTGTGTGCATCCCCAGATGTATTTTTACAACCTGTAAATTGATGTTTGAAGAATATCAAAAATATATCTAAAGCTAATGTTTGAGTGATAAATCCTGTGGCCTTTGGGAGACTTATTATTTTATTATTACCTTGGACCCAGGGGCTCTGCAGCTGTTATATATGACCATGCAGAGGCATTCCAAATTGACAAAGTATTTTTTATTTACCTCACTGCCGGCAGGCCTTCCTTGTGCACAGAGATCATCACTGCTAGAAATCTCGCATATTGTGGTCACTAATGTAATCTTGTCTGATGTGCTCACTAATGTAATCTTGTCTGATGTGGTCACTAATGTAATCTTGTCTGGTGTGGTCACTAATGTAATCTTGTCTGATGTGGTCACTAATGTAATCTTGTCTGATGTGGTCACTAATGTAATCTTGTCTGATGTGGTCACTAATATTAGTAGCTCGGAATGATTTTCATTGAACATAAGTAGCTCCTATCACAGAAGTGTTTGGGGACCCCTGCGGTAGAGGCTCGGCTCTCTGCTTCAGCGATGAGTGTGGTGTCCGTCGGCCTCAAGCATCCCTTGTAGAGGGGATCCTACATCAGCACCAGTCAGGGCCATGGAGGTGGAGGGAGAACTCTTATTGGCTCTCGGAGCCATGTCCAGGTCCTGTGAGAGGAAGGTCTGGAGTGACCAGAGAGCCCCAGGTGTCAGCAGAAGCGCTCACCGGGCAGTGATGTACCAGCCTCAGCAGCGCCACGAGTTAAGCACGATGCTGTAGGAATTAACACCAGTGAGAAGCGGACAAGGCAAGGTTGCCATGACACTGCAGATCCTCCTACAAGGAGCAGCCGCATAAAGTCTCATGTCACTACACCGACCTGATCCACAGTGACAGATGCAGGTGGGGTCGCTGCTTTCGGTGCTTTTGACGCTTTTCACACCTACTTGACTTTCATTCACACCCTGCAGAGCATCCACAAACTCTTCTAGTTTTCATAAGCAGCTGTGTTTCGATTTGAAAACTCTTTCTGTATCTCTGCTGGTGTCTGCGTTCCAGCCTCTAAGATCCAAGTTCGACCAGGTACATACTGTGCTCATGGGCGTCCGCAAGGAGGGGCAAGGGTGGGTGCTTGCCCCCAACTTGGATTTTTCACTTGCCCTTTAATGATTATGCCCCTGCCCTTTGATGTTGTCGAAAAGGGGCTGAGGATGGATGACGTTAAAATGATGCGGACGCCCACGACTGTGCTAGAGAGCCTGCACCGGCACACTTTGTGGGTCTTGACTCTCTTGACTCAAAAGAAGGCCTGTTCTAGGTTTCTGGAGTAAGCACGCTCGGGTTTGAAGATAGATTCAACATGCACTACATTTGGGATGATCTGTTATCTTTGCCAACTCCTTTTGTGTCTGGTCTAATGTCTATAAAAGTGTGGACTTTGATTCCAAGCTCACCTCTGTGCTGATGTACACAAGAGTGTAGCCTTTGATTCCAAGTTCACTTTAGTGTTGATGTATACAAAGGGGTGGACTTTGATTCCAAGCTCACCTCTGTGCTGATGTACACAAGAGTGTAGACTTTGATTCCAAGTTCACTTTAGTGTTGATGTATACAAAGGGGTGGACTTTGATTCCAAGCTCACCTCTGTGCTGATGTACACAAGAGTGTAGCCTTTGATTCCAAGTTCACTTTAGTGTTGATGTATACAAAGGGGTGGACTTTGATTCCAAGCTCACCTCTGTGCTGATGTACACAAGAGTGTAGCCTTTGATTCCAAGTTCACTTTAGTGTTGATGTATACAAAGGGGTGGACTGTGAATCCGAGCTCATCTCTGCGCTGATGTATATGAAGGTGCATCGTTTGATTCTAAGCTCGCCTCTCTACTAATGTATAGAGAGTATAGACTTTGATTCAAAGCTCGCCTCTCTACTAATGTATAGAGAGTATAGACTTTGATTCGAAGCTCGCCTCTCTACTAATGTATAGAGAGTATAGACTTTGATTCTAAGCTTGCCTCTCTACTAATGTATAGAGAGTATAGACTTTGATTCGAGCTCGCCTCTCTACTAATGTATAGAGAGTATAGACTTTGATTCGAAGCTCGCCTCTCTACTAATGTATAGAGAGTATAGACTTTGATTCGAAGCTCGCCTCTCTACTAATGTATAGAGAGTATAGACTTTGATTCGAAGCTCGCCTCTCTACTAATGTATAGAGAGTATAGACTTTGATTCGAAGCTCGCCTCTCTACTAATGTATAGAGAGTATAGACTTTGATTCTAAGCTCGCCTCTCTACTAATGTATAGAGAGTATAGACTTTGATTCGAAGCTCACTTGCGTTTTGATGCATATAAAAAGTGTTCACTTTAACTCCCAAGCTTACCTGTGTGTTACTGTGTAGAAAGGTGTATAGTCTGATTCTAAGCTCACCTCTGTGCTGATGTATTTAAAGTGTGCACTTTGGCTCCAAGCTTACCTGTGTGTTACTGTGTAGAAAGGTGTATAGTCTGATTCTAAGCTCACCTCTGTGCTGATGTATTTAAAGTGTGCACTTTGGCTCCAAGCTTACCTGTGTGTTACTGTGTAGAAAGGTGTATAGTCTGATTCTAAGCTCACCTCTGTGCTGATGTATTTAAAGTGTGCACTTTGGCTCCAAGCTTACCTGTGTGTTACTGTGTAGAAAGGTGTATAGTCTGATTCTAAGCTCACCTCTGTGCTGATGTATTTAAAGTGTGCACTTTGGCTCCAAGCTTACCTGTGTGTTACTGTGTAGAAAGGTGTATAGTCTGATTCTAAGCTCACCTCTGTGCTGATGTATTTAAAGTGTGCACTTTGGCTCCAAGCTTACCTGTGTGTTACTGTGTAGAAAGGTGTATAGTCTGATTCTAAGCTCACCTCTGTGCTGATGTATTTAAAGTGTGCACTTTGGCTCCAAGCTTACCTGTGTGTTACTGTGTAGAAAGGTGTATAGTCTGATTCTAAGCTCACCTCTGTGCTGATGTATTTAAAGTGTGCACTTTGGCTCCAAGCTTACCTGTGTGTTACTGTGTAGAAAGGTGTATAGTCTGATTCTAAGCTCACCTCTGTGCTGATGTATTTAAAGTGTGCACTTTGGCTCCAAGCTTACCTGTGTGTTACTGTGTAGAAAGGTGTATAGTCTGATTCTAAGCTCACCTCTGTGCTGATGTATTTAAAGTGTGCACTTTGGCTCCAAGCTTACCTGTGTGTTACTGTGTAGAAAGGTGTATAGTCTGATTCTAAGCTCACCTCTGTGCTGATGTATTTAAAGTGTGCACTTTAACTCCCAAGCTTACCTGTGTGTTACTGTGTAGAAAGGTGTATAGTCTGATTCTAAGCTCACCTCTGTGCTGATGTATTTAAAGTGTGCACTTTGGCTCCAAGCTTACCTGTGTGTTACAGTGTAGAAAGGTGTATAGTCTGATTCTAAGCTCACCTCTGTGCTGATGTATTTAAAGTGTGCACTTTGGCTCCAAGCTTACCTGTGTGTTACTGTGTAGAAAGGTGTATAGTCTGATTCTAAGCTCACCTCTGTGCTGATGTATTTAAAGTGTGCACTTTGGCTCCAAGTTCACCAGTGTGTTAATGTGTATAAAGGTGTATAGTCTGATTCTAAGCTCACCTCTGTGCTGATGTATTTAAAGTGTGCACTTTGGCTCCAAGCTTACCTGTGTGTTACTGTGTAGAAAGGTGTATAGTCTGATTCTAAGCTCACCTCTGTGCTGATGTATTTAAAGTGTGCACTTTGGCTCCAAGCTTACCTGTGTGTTACAGTGTAGAAAGGTGTATAGTCTGATTCTAAGCTCACCTCTGTGCTGATGTATTTAAAGTGTGCACTTTGGCTCCAAGCTTACCTGTGTGTTACTGTGTAGAAAGGTGTATAGTCTGATTCTAAGCTCACCTCTGTGCTGATGTATTTAAAGTGTGCACTTTGGCTCCAAGCTTACCTGTGTGTTACTGTGTAGAAAGGTGTATAGTTTGATTCTAAGCTCACCTCTGTGCTGATGTATTTAAAGTGTGCACTTTGGCTCCAAGCTTACCTGTGTGTTACTGTGTAGAAAGGTGTATAGTCTGATTCTAAGCTCACCTCTGTGCTGATGTATTTAAAGTGTGCACTTTGGCTCCAAGCTTACCTGTGTGTTACTGTGTAGAAAGGTGTATAGTCTGATTCTAAGCTCACCTCTGTGCTGATGTATTTAAAGTGTGCACTTTGGCTCCAAGTTCACCAGTGTGTTAATGTGTATAAAGGTGTATAGTTTGATTCTAAGCTCACCTCTGTGCTGATGTATTTAAAGTGTGCACCTCACCCCAAGCTCACCAGTGTGTTAATGTGTATAAAGGTGTATAGTCTGATTCTAAGCTCACCTCTGTGCTGATGTATTTAAAGTGTGCACTTTGGCTCCAAGTTCACCAGTGTGTTAATGTGTATAAAGGTGTATAGTTTGATTCTAAGCTCACCTCTGTGCTGATGTATTTAAAGTGTGCACCTCACCCCCAAGCTCACCAGTGTGTTAATGTGTATAAAGGTGTATAGTCTGATTCTAAGCTCACCTCTGTGCTGATGTATTTAAAGTGTGCACTTTGGCTCCAAGTTCACCAGTGTGTTAATGTGTATAAAGGTGTATAGTCTGATTCTAAGCTCACCTCTGTGCTGATGTATTTAAAGTGTGCACTTTGGCTCCAAGTTCACCAGTGTGTTAATGTGTATAAAGGTGTATAGTCTGATTCTAAGCTCACCTCTGTGCTGATGTATTTAAAGTGTGCACTTTGGCTCCAAGTTCACCAGTGTGTTAATGTGTATAAAGGTGTATAGTTTGATTCTAAGCTCACCTCTGTGCTGATGTATTTAAAGTGTGCACTTTGGCTCCAAGTTCACCAGTGTGTTAATGTGTATAAAGGTGTATAGTTTGATTCTAAGCTCACCTCTGTGCTGATGTATTAAAGTGTGCACCTCGGCCCCAAGCTCACCTCTGTGTTGATGTATAGAACCCTGTATAATTTGGCCACATGCTCCCCTCTAGGTTTTCAGACCTTCCCTTTCAAGTTCATTTTTAGGTGCTGTTGATGGGTGACGCAAAAGCACTTTTGGGGTTAGTGACCTACTGGAGATGTGCGCATTTGCGTTTCTCTCTTGATGTCCAATACCAAGGTCTTCAGGGGAAGACCAACGAGTCCTGGAACAACACAAAGTACTTCAATCCTCAGACCTGGGCTCATAGTCAGCCTTGTCTTGGGGAATAGGTTCTGGCAACCACTGCTCTGCTGCTTTCATTCAGTTTGACCCCAAAATGTGCACCAGTAACCTTTTCGAATTCAACAATCAAATAGTTTCAGGGCCTTTGGGTAGCCACACATGCCAACCCTCCCGATTCAGGCAGGAGACTACCGATTGCAAGGCTACTCTCCCGATTCCTGTATGCAAAAACCCGATTCCTGGGCGGGCTTCTGCAGACAGGGACTAGTCTTGTGTAGCTCGGAGTATGCACTGCCAGTAACCTGCTCTTGCAGGTCAGTGCACAACATTTGTGTCATGCTCTCTCTGCCTGCCATAGCCTTTCTCTGTGCTCCTGACAAGTAAGAAAAAAACACGGCTATTTTCATTTAGTCCCAGTACATGACAATAGACCAGATTCAGGACTCAATAGAAGTCAATGAAAGAAATACATTCTCCCGATTATTTGAAGAAGAAAAAATCACACTTTCCTTTTCAAAAATGTTGGCATGTATGGGTAGCAGAGGGTATAGGTTGCCCTGTAGGGCTCAGTACAAACGAATTTGGGATTCTTTGGAGTCCCTGTGGATTGGAAGACTTAGAAGATATCAAGTTGCTACACCTGGAGAACACACCAGGACTATCTCACACTTATCCACAAATGGATCAGTACGTTTGTCGATAAGAAGCCTGAGCACCAGTCCAACAACTCTCGCCTCAAACTCACAAAAGACTCTGTGACTGTAGCACTGAGACAGAGGGGAGTCATGTCCATGGGGAGTGTGCCAAGAGACTTTGGGGTGTCAGGCACTATATAACTGTAGTTAGTAGCAGTAGTGCCGAACACAACTGGACACTGCTAAAGCTCTAAGTTCACCCAAGTGTCTCACGGCGCTATTGAGCCTGTGAAGAAGGACATTTAACTTGAAAACAGAAGAGGGTTAAGCTTCTTCCTAAAAGACCAAAGAGAGTGAGTCTGCCTGAACTCCAGATGCAACTGGTTTCAAAATTTAGGGGCCAGGACCGAAAATACCTTCCCACCTTTAAATGCTTCCTTAAACCTAGGGATCCGACGTAGAGTGGCCGAGGAAGATCTTAAGGGTACACCTGTAGTATAAGAGACCAGACGGGCATTTGAAAAAAGTTCAGAGCATGGCTGAATAAGCATTTTTGGACAGTACACAGGGATTTAAAAATCACTCTGTTATGAATCGGAAGCCAGTGTAGTTTGAGTAGAAGAGGTGTCGCTTACGAGCATCAAGGAGCTTGCAAAATATATTACGCAAATTAGTTTTGAACTAATTGTATACTTTTCAATTGATATTTGGGACTACCCAAGCAAAGGGCATTACTGTGATCAAGCTGAGCGCCAATAGTGGTAGATACCAAACTTCTAGCTTATTCTGGTTGTAAAGACAGGATAGATTTAGGCTTTCTCAGCAAGAAGAAACATGAGGATATCGTCACTGAGATTTGTGACTCCAACTTGATCCTGGTGTCAGTATATATTCCCAAGATCTTTACCTACATCTGGAGTTAATAGCAGGAGCCAAAATTGTCAAGGCAGGGGTTAGAATGCCATGCTTACAAGTTACTGCCTAACATGAGCACCTCGGTTCTATCCAATTAATCTTAAGCCTATTGCAAACCAACCAATACTATGTTTTGCAGACATGCTGGAAGGAGATCGAAAGAGTCATCAGTTCCAGAAGTTTTAAAGATAAGTTGTGTGGCATCTGCATAAGAGTAAAAGGAACATCTAATAAAAGACTGACGTTGATGTTAATTAGCAAAGGAGATAGAACTAACCCTTGAGGGACACATGTTGTTATTAGAGATGGGGAAGACACAAACTTGTTCACATTACTCTTTCCATACAATTCTCCAAGAAAGATGTAAACTAAGCCACCGGATCCGATGGACCTCGCAATTCGACTCCCTGTCTCGTTTAAAGATTTGAACCTGACCACATGGCTCACTATCACCTTGAAGAAAACTGCTACTACCATGCAATGCATCCCTTCCAGGGCCACAATGGACACTTGCCCCAAACATACCTTCACCAGTGGCCTTCAACCATCACGAATGCCTCAAATTCTTCTTCCACCTTCCCGGACACATGGAAACAGGCCACAGTCCTTCCACTGATTAAGAAGCCCACTACATGCCCATCAATACGCAGCAACTACAGACCAATCTCCCTGCTTCCAGACCCAGCAAAAGTCCAAGAGAAACTCATCAACAAATGCCTCACCAACCTTCTCACCCACCACCAACTCCTCAACATCACACTGTCCGGCTTCAGGCCCAACCACAGCGCGGAAAAAGCCTGCATCGCCTCTACAGATGGCATATGAATGATCCTGGACAGAGGAGACATGGCTGCCCTCCTCCTCCTGGACCTTTCCCCTGCTTCCGATACTGTATCCCTTCCCATCTTCATCCTCATCTGACAACCTGCGCAAGACTCGAATCCAAGGACCCGTTCTCTACTGGATCTGATCCTTCCTAACTGGCAGGACTAAGCAAACAGCCTGGTCCCGTACACCTCAGACGCCCAAAACCTCATCTGCAGAGTACTGCAAGGAACATCCCTTAGCCCGACTTTCTTCAATGTTTACATGATCCCACTTGCAAGCATTAATTGTACACATGAATTCGAGGTCTCCTTCTACGCCAGTGATACTCAGCTCATACTCTCTCAATTGAACAAGACTTCCAACATCCGGAACATATTCACCGCCTGCATTACCGAAGTCGCCAATCGCATGAAGACCAACTATCTCATACTGAACTCCGACAAGACAGAGGTTGATGTCTTCGGGGAGGACACTTCACAATGGAACTCCACCTGGTGGCCGACTAAACTAGGACTCATGCCCACCACCCCTGCCAGGAGCCTCTGGATCATCAGACAGCAAACTCAATGTGACTGCTCAAGTCAGCGCTATCACAGCCTTCTGCTTGCACACTCTGAAAATGCTGAGGAAAAGCTTCATATTGCTCCAGACCCGTACCCGCAAAACCGCTACAAACACTCTCGTCAATAGTAGGTTAGACTATGGGAACAACCTTGACGCCAGAATCAGCAAACAACTCACCAGATGCCTACAAACCATTCAAAACTCCGCAGCCAGGATCACTCTCAACCTTTCACACTGCACTCACATCCCACCCCACCTCAAGGAGCTCCATTGGCTCGGCTCCCTATACATGAATGCCCATGGTTCAAACTTCTCTCTCATACCTTCAAAGCACAACACAACACTGGCCCAACCTACCTCAGTAGCTGTACCTCCTTTCACAAACTATCCAGACACCTCCGCTTGGGCCGGGCTCCTACTTGGACACATCCCTCACATACTCAGAATCAGATCCGGCAGTCGGGCATTCTCCTACACCGTTCCTAAAGCATGGAACAACCAGCCAATACACATCAAAGCCTCCTCCTCACTTCTAGAGTTCTGGAAAAAGCTGAAGACCTGACTTTTTGATGAGTTTCTCCTGCCTGCCCCAGCCAAGGCTAGTCTCACATCGGCTCAGTGCCAGTATACCCTCGCTGGTGATAGTGTGCTTTACAAATACACATAATATATAACATAACGTAACATAACATAACATGAAGAAGATTGTTTGATTCAAGATAACATCTGAGTTGAACTGCTACAGTGCTCTCAATCAGTTCTGGTACTGCCGGCAGGAAAGTGATTGGACGATAGCTAGCCAGATAGTAAGGATTCATGATAGATTATTTTTAATAAGGATCTCATGATGCCTTGTTAAAGCTGATCCAGGGTGATCCCAATTGACACTGAAAGAGCAATGATGTTAAAAAGAATAGGCTTGATTAGCGACACCTCCTGATGCAGTATCTCAATGCGAAGGGAATCTAGGGGTGAACCAGTCTAACATTCATCAATGTTTTGAGAAGGCTCTTCCAACGAGGGCATTTGAAAAACAGAAAGTTGGGGTTTACAAATGTGCACAAAATATCTGTGATGTACAGGTACAGAGGATGTGAGAGAGTCTGTGACGCACAGGTACAGAGGGTGTGAGAGAGTCTGTGATGCACAGGGACAGAGGGTGTGAGAGTGTGTGACGCAAAGGTAAAGAGGATGTGAGAGTGTCTGTGATGCACAGGTACAGAGGGTGTGAGAGTGTCTGTGATGCAAAGGTAGATCTGTGACTCACAGGTATGGAAGGTGTGAGGTATCTGGGGTGATATCAGTTATGCAGGGGTACAGAGGGTGTTAGAGTGTCTGTGATGCACAGGTAAAGAGGATGTGAGAGTGTCTGTGATGCACAGGTACAGAGGGTGTGAGAGTGTCTGTGATGCAAAGGTAGAGAGGGTGTGAGAGTGTCTGTGACGCAAAGGCAAAGAGGATGTGAGAGTGTCTGTGATGCATAGGTACAGAGGGTGTTAGAGTGTCTGTGATGCAAAGGTAGATCTGTGACTCACAGGTATGGAAGGTGTGAGGTATCTGGGGTGATATCAGTTATGCAGGAGTACAGAGGGTGTGAGAGTGTATGTGATGCACAGGTACAGAGGGTGTGAGAGTGTCTGTGACAAAGGTAGATCTGTGACTCACAGGTATGGAAGGTGTGAGGTATCTGGGGTGATATGACTGATAAAGAAGTACAGAGGGTGGGGTTATCTCGGTTCAGATCAATGACACATGTATGGAAGGTCTGAGGGTATCTGGGGTGATATCAGTGAAGCAGGGGTACAGAGGGTGTGAGGTATCTGGGGTGGTATCCGTGATGCACAAGTACACAAGAGTAACACACAGGTGTGGAAAGTGTGAGAGTATATGGGGTGATTTCAGTGATACAGAGGCACAGAACTGTGAGGGTATCTGAGGTCGTATCAGTGATGCAGGGGTACAGAGCGTGTGAGAGTGTCTGGGGTGAGATCAGTGACGCACATGTATAGAAGGGTGACACACAGGTATGGAAAGTGTGAGAGTATATAGGGTGATATCAGTACTGCAGGGGTACAGAGCATGTGAGGGTGCCTGAGGTGAGATCAGTGAAGCACAGGTATGGAAAGTGTGAGGTATCTGGGGTGATATCAGTACTGCAGGGGTACAGAGCATGTGAGGACGCCTGGGGTCTGATCAGTGACGCACAGGTATGGAAAGTGTGAGAGTATATAGGGTGATATCAGTACTGCAGGGGTACAGAGCATGTGAGGGCACCTGAGGTGAGATCAGTAAAGCACAGGTATGGAAGGCGTGAGGTATCTGGGGTGCTATCAGTGACACCCCCATTACAGAGGGTGTGAGGTTAGCTGGAGTGATATCAGTGACACACAGGAAGTTGTGGGGGGGAGGTGATATCAGTGACACGTGCAGATGATGTGGGTGTCCTGGGGTATTTCATTCGAGACCTTGTATTTCTGTACACTGCTGCCAGACATAGAAAGCTAACGACGGTCTCAGTCGAGAGAAGGGGGCGTGGGGGGCGGAGGGATGATGGCGTTGCCTAGTCTGCTGTGGGTAGCAGCGAGGTGGCCGGTGACACTCGGAGAACACGAGCCAAGCTGCCAGCAGTGGCAGGGCTCCAGCAGTGACGTCACTTCCTGCCCTCTCCAGCTCATCGGGTACCCAGCATGCCCGGCTGCTGCTTCCCCCGTCAGCCCTTATAAGGCTGTTCTGCTTTCAGGCCTGCTTTGTCAGGCAGGCAGGTGGGAGGAATGACAGCAGAGTGTGTAATGGGGACTCACGCCGTGTGCTGGGAGCAGCCTCGGAGAATCTCAAGTGCCACGGAGAGCAGCGCCCTCCTCTGTGCGCTAGCGACAGGCCTCAGGTGATCTGTGAGGGGACAGGGAACCCCCCACTAAAGCAGCCAGTCCTGACCGGAAGCCGCCTCTGGTGGGTGAGACTGAGGCCCGTGGGCTGCTCTGGGCCGAGCACAGTGACATATCCGAGAGAGACCTTCCGTCATCACTTAAAACCAGTGCACAGAGTGGCATACAGAAAGGCATAATTACAAGAGCACAGTGACATCTCGAAAAGAGACCTTCCGTCACCACTTAAAACAACTGTACAGAGTGACATACAGAAAGGCATAATAACTAGAGCGCCGTGACATCTCCAAAAGAGACCTTCTGTCATCACTTAAAACAAGTGTACAGAGTGACATACAGAAAGGCATAATAACTAGAGCACAGTGACATCTCGAAAAGAGATCTTCCATCATCTCTTAACACAAGTGTACAGAGTGACATACAGAAAGGCATAATAACAAGAGCGCAGTGACATCTCCAAAAGAGACCTTCCGTCATCGCTTACGATAAGTGTGCAGAGTGACATACAGAAAGGCATAATAACTAGAGCGCAGTGACATCTCCGAAAGAGACCTTCCGTCATCACTTAAAACAAGTGTACAGAGTGACATACAGAAAGGCATAATAACTAGAGCTCAGTGACATCTCTCTAGCCAAAAGAGACAGACACCTTCAAGATCACTTGTAACTAGTGCACAGAGTGACACCTCTAGGACCAAAGAGACCTTCCGTCATCACTTAAAACAAGTGCACAGAGTGACATACAGAAAGGCATAATAACAAAAGCGCAGTGACATCTCGAAAAGAGACCTTCCGTCATCACTTAAAACAAGTGTACAGAGTGACATACAGAAAGGCATAATAACAAGAGCGCAGTGACATCTCGAAAAGAGACCTTCCGTCCTCACTTAAAACCAGTGTACAGAGTGACATAAAGATAGGCATAATAACTAAAGCTCAGTGACATCTCTCTAGCCAAAAGAGACAGACACCTTCAAGATCACTTGTAACTAGTGCACAGAGTGACACCTCCAGGACCAAAGAGACCTTCTGTCATCACTTAAAACAAGAGTACAGGGTGACATCCCAAAATCCTCAAATAGCTTTCAAGCGTACTTTAACACCACTTGTTTTTGCATTGTTTATTTCGACACACCTGGTAGCCAGCCCAGCCCTGCAAAAGAGACCTTCCATGGTCACTTGAAAGAAGAGCACAGAGTGACATCTCTCGATCCAAAAGAGACCTTGCATGGTCACTTGAAAGAAGAGCACAGAGTGACATCTCTCGATCCAAAAGAGACCTTCCATGGTCACTTGAAAGAAGTGAACAGAGTGACATCTCTCGATCCAAAAGAGACCTTCCATGGTCACTTGAAAGAAGTGCACAGAGTGACATCTCTTGATCCAAAAGAGACCTTCCATGGTCACTTGAAAGAAGTGAACAGAGTGACATCTCTCGATCCAAAAGAGACCTTCCATGGTCACTTGAAAGAAGTGCACAGAGTGACATCTCTCGATCCAAAAGAGACCTTCCATGGTCACTTGAAAGAAGTGCACAAAGTGACATCTCTCGATCCAAAAGAGACCTTCCATGGTCACTTGAAAGAAGTGCACAGAGTGACATCTCTCGATGCAAAGGAGACCTTGCATGGTCACTTGAAAGAAGTGCACAGAGTGACATCTCTCGATCCAAAAGAGACCTTCCATGGTCACTTGAAAGAAGTGCACAGAGTGACATCTCGCGATCCAAAGGAGACTTTCCATGGTTACTTGAAAGAAGTGCACAGTGAGACATCTCTGGATCCAAAAGAGACCTTCCATGGTCAATTATACCAAGTGCATTGCGTGACATCTCTCGATTCAAAGAGACCTTCAATGATGACTTACACCAAGTGCACAGAGTGATATCCCTCGATCCAAAAGAGACCTTCAGTGATGACTTACAACAAGTGCACAGAGAGACATCTCTGGATACAAAAGAGACCTTCCATGGTCACTTATACCAAGTGCATTGAGTGACATCTCTCGATTTAAAAGAGACCTTCAATGATGACTTACACCAGGTGCACAGAGTGACATCCCTCAATCCAAAAGAGACATTCAATGATGACTTACAACAAGTGCACAGGGAGACATCTCTGGATCCAAAAGAGACCTTCCATGGTCACTTGAAAGAAGAGCACAGAGTGACATCTCTCGATGCAAAGGAGACCTTGCATGGTCACTTGTAACTAGTGCACAAAGTGACACCTCCAGGACCAAAGAGACCTTCTGTCATCACTTAAAACAAGAGTACAGGGTGACAATCCTCAAATAGCTTTCAAGCGTACTTTAACACCACTTGTTTTTGCATTGTTTATTTCGACACACCTGGTAGCCAGCCCAGCCCTGCAAAAGAGACCTTGCATGGTCACTTAAAAGAAGAGCACAGAGTGACATCTCTCGATCCAAAAGAGACCTTCCATGGTCACTTGAAAGAAGTGCACAAAGTGACATCTCTTGATCCAAAAGAGACCTTCCATGGTCACTTGAAAGAAGTGCACAGAGTGACATCTCTCGATGCAAAGGAGACCTTGCATGGTCACTTGAAAGAAGTGCACAGAGTGACATCTCTGGATCCAAAAGAGACCTTCCATGATCAATTATACCAAGTGCATTGAGTGACATCTCTCGATTCAAAGAGACCTTCAATGATGACTTACACCAAGTGCACAAAGTGATATCCCTCGATCCAAAAGAGACCTTCAGTGATGACTTGCACCAAGTGCACAGAGTGACATCTCGGGATCCAAAAGAGACCTTCCATGGTCACTTGAAAGAAGTGCACTAAGTGATGTCTCTTCATCTAAAAGAGACCTTCCATGGTCCCTAGAAAGAAGTGTACAGAGTGACATACAGAAAGGCATAATAACAAGAGCGCAGTGACATCTCGAAAAGAGACCTTCTGTCATCACTTAAAACAAGTGTACAGAGTGACAGAAAGATAGGCATAATCTATAACTAGAGCACAGTGACATCTCCAAAAGAGATCTTCCGTCATCACTTAAAACAAGTGTACAGAGGGACATACAGAAAGGCATAATAACAAGAGCGCAGAGACATCTCCAAAAGAGATCTTCCGTCATCACTTAAAACAAGTGTACAGAGTGGCATACAGAAAGGCATAATAACAAGAGCACAGTGACATCTCGAAAAGAGACCTTCCGTCATCACTTAAAACAAGTGTACAGAGTGGCATACAGAAAGGCATAATAACTAGAGCGCAGTGACATCTCCGAAAGAGACCTTCCGTCATCGCTTAAAACAAGTGTACAGAGTGGCATACAGAAAGGCATAATAACTAGAGCACAGTGACATCTCCGAAAGCGACCTTCCGTCATCGCTTAAAACAAGTGTACAGAGTGGCATACAGAAAGGCATAATAACTAGAGCACAGTGACATCTCGAAAAGAGACCTTCCGTCATCACTTAAAACAAGTTTACAGAGTGGCATACAGAAAGGCATAATAACTAGAGCGCAGTGACATCTCCAAAAGAGACCTTCTGTCATCAATTAAAACAAGTGCACAGAGTGGCAAACAGAAAAGCATAATAACTAGCGCACAGTGACATCTAAGAAAGAGACCTTCCGTCATCACTTAAAACAAGTGCACAGAGTGGCATACAGAAAGGCATAATAACAAGAGCACAGAGACATCTCGAAAAGAGACCTTCCGTCATCACTTAAAACAAGTGTACAGAGTGGCATACAGAAAGGCATAATAACTAGAGCGCAGTGACATCTCCGAAAGAGACCTTCCGTCATCGCTTAAAACAAGTGTACAGAGTGGCATACAGAAAGGCATAATAACTAGAGCGCAGTGACATCTCCAAAAGAGACCTTCTGTCATCAATTAAAACAAGTGCACAGAGTGGCAAACAGAAAAGCATAATAACTAGCGCACAGTGACATCTAAGAAAGAGACCTTCCGTCATCACTTAAAACAAGTGCACAGAGTGACATACAGAAAGGCATAATAACGAGAGCGCAGTGACATCTCGAAAATAGACCTTCCGTCAACACTTAAAACAAGTGCACAGAGTGACATACAGAAAGGCATAATAACTAGAGCACAGTGACATCTTGAAAAGAGACCTTCCGTCATCGCTTAAGAGAAGTGTACAGAGTGACATACAGAAAGGCATAATAACTAGAGCGCATTGACATCTCCCAAAAGAGACCTTCTGTCATCACTTAAAACAAGTGTACTAAGTGACATAAAGAAAGGCATAATAACTAGAGCACAGTGACATCTCGAAAAGAGACCTTCCGTCATCGCTTAAGAGACGTGTACAGAGTGACAGAAAGATAGGCATAATCTATAACTAGAGCACAGTGACATCTAAGAAAGAGACCTTCCGTCATCTCTTAACACAAGTTTACAGAGTGGCATACAGAAAGGAATAATAACAAGAGCACAGTGACATCTCGAAAAGAGACCTTCCGTCATCACTTAAAACAAGTGTACAGAGTGGCATACAGAAAGGCATAATAACTAGAGCGCAGTGACATCTCCGAAAGAGACCTTCCGTCATCGCTTAAAACAACTGTACAGAGTGACAGAAAGATAGGCATAATCTATAACTAGAGCGCAATGACATCCCTGAAAGAGACCTTCCGTCATCTCTTAACACAAGTGCACAGAGTGACAGAAAGATAGGCATAATCTATAACTAGAGCGCAGTGACATCTCCCAAAAGAGACCTTCCATCATCACTTAAAACAAGTGTACTGAGTGACATACAGAAAGGCATAATAACTAGAGCACAGTGACATCTAAGAAAGAGACCTTCCGTCATCACTTAAAACAAGTGCACAGAGTGACATACAGAAAGGCATAATAACAAGAGCACAGTGACATCTTCAAAAGAGACCTTCCGTCATCTCTTACCACAAGTGCACAGAGTGACATACAGAAAGGCATAATAACAAGAGACCATTGACATCTCCAAAAGAGACCTTCCGTCATCACTTAAAACAAGTGTACAGAGTGACAGAAAGATAGGCATAATAACAAGAGCACAGTGACATCTCCAAAAGAGACCTTCCGTCATCACTTAAAACAAGTGTACAGAGTGACAGAAAGATAGGCATAATAACAAGAGCACAGTGACATCTCCGAAAGAGACCTTCCGTCATCACTTAAAACCAGTGCACAGAGTGGCATACAGAAAGGCATAAGAACTAGAGCACAGTGACATCTCGAAAAGAGACCTTCCGTCATCTCTTAACACAAGTGTATAGAGCGACATACAGAAAGGCATAATAACAAGAGCACAGTGACATCTCCAAAAGAGACCTTCTGTCATCACTTAAAACAACTGTACAGAGTGACAGAAAGATAGGCATAACCTATAACTAGAGCGCAGTGACATCTCCGAAAGAGACCTTCCGTCATCGCTTAAGAGAAGTGTACAGAGTGACATACAGAAAGGCATAATAACAAAAGACCATTGACATCTCCAAAAGAGACCTTCCATCATCACTTAAAACAGGAGTACAGAGTGACAGAAAGATAGGCATAATCTATAACTAGAGCACAGTGACACCTCGAAAAGAGACCTTCTGTCATCACTTAAAACAAGTGTACAGAGGGACTTACAGAAAGGCATAATAACTAGAGCGCAGTGACATCTCCAAAAGAGACCTTCTGTCATCACTTAAAACAACTGTACAGAGTGACAGAAAGATAGGCATAACCTATAACTAGAGCGCAGTGACATCTCCGAAAGAGACCTTCCGTCATCACTTAAAACCAGTGCACAGAGTGGCATACAGAAAGGCCTAATAACTAGAGCACAGTGACATCTCGAAAAGAGACCTTCCGTCAGCTCTTAACACAAGTGCACAGAGTGACATACTGAAAGGCATAATAACAAGAGCACAGTGACATCTAAGAAAGAGACCATCTGTAAGAGAAGTGTACAGAGTGACATACAGAAAGGCATAATAACAAGAGACCATTGACATCTCCAAAAGAGACCTTCCGTTATCACTTAAAACAAGTATACAGAGTGACCTAAAGAAAGGCATAATAACAAGAGCACAGTGACATCTCTGAAAGAGGCCTTCCGTCATCGCTTAAAACAAGTTCACAGAGTGACATACAGAAAGGCATAATAACTAGAGCGCAGTGACATCTCCGAAAGAGACCTTCCGTCATCGCTTAAAACAAGTTTACAGAGTGACATACAGAAAGGCATAATAACTAGAGCGCAGTGACATCTCCGAAAGAGACCTTCCGTCATCACTTAGAATCAGTGTACAGAGTGACATAAAGATAGGCATAATAACTAGAGCTCAGTGACATCTCTCTAGCCAAAGAGACAGACACCTTCAAGATCACTTGTAACTAGTGCACAGAGTGACACCTCCAGGACCAAAGAGACCTTCTGTCATCACTTAAAACAAGAGTACAGGGTGACAATCCTCAAATAGCTTTCAAGCGTACTTTAACACCACTTGTTTTTGCATTGTTTATTTCGACACACCTGGTAGCCAGCCCTGCAAAAGAGACCTTGCATGGTCACTTGAAAGAAGAGCACAGAGTGACATCTCTCGATCCAAAAGAGACCTTCCATGGTCACTTGAAAGAAGTGCACAAAGTGACATCTCTTGATCCAAAAGAGACCTTCCATGGTCACTTGAAAGAAGTGAACAGAGTGACATCTCTCGATCCAAAGGAGACCTTGCATGGTCACTTGAAAGAAGTGAACAGAGTGACATCTCTCGATCCAAAGGAGACCTTGCATGGTCACTTGAAAGAAGTGCACAAAGTGACATCACTTGATCCAAAAGAGACCTTCCATGGTCACTTGAAAGAAGTGCACAGAGTGACATCTCGCGATCCAAAGGAGACTTTCCATGGTTACTTGAAAGAAGTGCACAGTGAGACATCTCTGGATCCAAAAGAGACCTTCCATGGTCAATTGTACCAAGTGCATTGAGTGACATCTCTCGATTCAAAGAGACCTTCAATGATGACTTACACCAAGTGCACAGAGTGATATCCCTCGATCCAAAAGAGACCTTCAGTGATGACTTACAACAAGTGCACAGAGAGACATCTCTGGATCCAAAAGAGACCTTCCATGGTCACTTATACCAAGTGCATTGAGTGACATCTCTCGATTTAAAAGAGACCTTCAATGATGACTTACACCAGGTGCACAGAGTGACATCCCTCAATCCAAAAGAGACATTCAATGATGACTTACAACAAGTGCACAGGGAGACATCTCTGGATCCAAAAGAGACCTTCCATGGTCACTTGAAAGAAGTGCACTAAGTGACGTCTCTTCATCTAAAAGAGACCTTCCATGGTCCCTTGAAAGAAGTGCACAGAGTGACATCTCTCGATCCAAAGGAGACCTTGCATGGTCACTTGAAAGAAGAGCACAGAGTGACATCTCTCGATCCAAAAGAGACCTTGCATGGTCACTTGAAAGAAATGCACTAAGTGACGTCTCTTCATCTAAAAGAGAGATTCCATGGTCACTTGAAAGAAGTGCACAGAGTGACATCTCTCGATCCAAAGGAGACCTTCCATGGTCACTTGAAAGAAGTGCACAGAGTGACATCTCTGGATCCAAAAGAGACCTTCCATGGTCACTTATACCAAGTGCATTGAGTGACATCTCTCAATTCAAAAGAGACCTTCAGTGATGACTTACAACAAGTGCACAGAGTGACATCTCGGGATCCAAAAGAGATCTTCCATGGTCAATTGAAAGAAGTGCATAGAGTGACATCTCTTGATCCAAAAGAGACTGTCAATGATGACTTATAACAAGAGCATAGTGTGACATCTCTCAATCCAAAGAGACTATCAATTATGACTTATAACAACTGCACAGGGGCGTGGCTTGGCGCTCGGCAAGATGGCCGCACAGTAGTGCTGCTCTGCTGGCCGCCGAAATAATCCTACAGCTATCCTGCTCCTGACAGGCCATCCACCGTTGCTTTCAGGCTGAGAGGGCCTGTGGTGATCGGGAGAGTGCAGCGGAGTCGAGTCCTGACGCTGTAGTTAATTCCTGGAGCTGTGGGGAGACGACTGCGCACTGGGCTGCGGCCATGATGGCGGCTGCGGCGCTGTGACCGGTCGGCCTGCTGGGAGTGCCCGCCGTGGATCGGAGCACTGGTGCTGCAGACTGCGACCCCTCTGGGACCCACGAGCGAGTTCGAGACTACTGGCGTGAGTGCTGATCGCATCGCGGGAGGCTGCCTGCCGGACGTGGGGTGAGCGCGACATCGGACTAAAGGGTAGGCTGCGAGGCGGCTGCGGCGGCCGGCCTGCGGTGGCTGCAGCGGCTGCCCGCGCCTGCCTGAAGTCTCCTGGTGTGGTGGAGGGGCAGCGATCCGAAGGCCTGCTGTGTTCGTGGGAGCGGGGTGAGAGGGGCCCCTAGTGCTGGCCGCCTGACCGAGGCCCTGCGGAGACTGCGGATTACCTGAGCAGCGCAGACTGCGTTGCTGGTCGGCTTGCCTGTTCTCCCCTGGCCTGGGGGGCGCACGCCTGGGAGCTTCGTTGTGGCCCTTCAGCCCGACTTCCAAATAGGGATCCCAGAGGAAAGACGCGGACAAGGGGAGAGTGCCGCGCGCGAGCGGAATTCGACTGCTGGGTGACATTGGTGGACTGCGACATTGTTCTGTGTGGAGCCACGGCGCGAGGGTGGCCGTGGAGCACTGGCTGGATTGGGCGCAGTGCCGTCCCTGACTGCCTCCTTGCCCCGAGACTGTGGTGCGAGCGACGCGGAGGGCCCTGGTGATCTAGACGCCCGGCTGACTGCCCGGCGGGCTGGACCGCCATTACTACATTCGCGGCCTATCGGTCGGCCTCCCAGCACGTGCTGAGACTGCTTTCGTCTGCGTGGTGCTCCCCCCCGCTGCTGGACATCATGGGCAAGCCAGACAAGAACCAGCCTCGCCTGACCTTCGAGCTCAGGAGGGGCGGAAAGTCCTCACAGACTGCGGCGTCGGACTCAGAGCTGGAGGCGCCTACCCCACCCACCTCGGCGCTGGAAAAGTCACTGGCGGCAATACAGGCTAGTCTACAGGGGATTGACGGAAAGATCGAGGCACTTAATGGCCGAATGGACAACTTCTCAGCAAAGCTCGATAAGCACGCGGCGAGGATCGGCGAGGCTGAGCAGCGTATTTCAGACACCGAGGATGGCCTTCAACAAGTTGCCGCCAAAACAGCTGACCACACGAAGATTCTGGCCATCATCCAGGCAAAGAACGAGGACATGGAGGCGCGCTCTAGGCGCAATAACGTGCGCATTTTAGGTTTGCCGGAATCAACAAATGTTAGGCGCTTGGAGGATTATGTGGAGACTTTACTGCGGGAGATCTGCGGAGCTGACAATCTCTCCCCCATGTTTGCGGTGGAGCGGGCGCACAGGGCCTTGTCGGCGCGCCCTCCGCCCGGGGCTCCTCCCAGGCCGATCATCACGCGGTTCCTCAATTTCAGAGATAGAGACACTGTGCTGCGCATAACTCGCCAAAAAGGTACAACTAATCATCAGGGCAATGCCTTATCATTTTACCCGGACTTCACGGCCACAGTGCAGGCTGCGCGAAAAGAGTTCCAGGGGGTTAAAAATTGCTCATCAAAGCGCAAGTTCAATACGCCATGCTCTACCCTGCGCGACTCCGCATAGGAACTGATGACAACGCCAAGATCTTCTTGAACCCGAAACAGGCTATGGAACACGCAAAAACATTGTGTCGGCGACGAAGCGCCTCAGCCCCTACGTAAGACATTGATGACTGAATAGTCTGGGCGGCTAACAACGAATTGTCAACATGACAAGTTAGTGCACCCTCCGTCGCTGTATCCTGCTGGATTGTAGTAAGGAACTGCATGTAGATTCAAGTTGCCCGCACAGGCATTAGCGGGATTCTGCTATCGTGGGTTGTGGGTGTTGGGGAGCGGCCATCCAGGACTAATGACTAGTGTAAGTCTCTGATTACTTGGCTTTCAAACAGACGGGGGGGGCGAAGCACTACTAGGGGATGTTGGGCGGGCTGGGATCTCCGCCGCTGTCCAGCCGAATATGGGTTGCTGGGGCGCAGCGCCCGGACTTTCCGTACACAGGTGCTCTCCATTGGATGTAATATGCTGGATGCGGTGGGATGGCTTGCGGGAGGGAGTTTATTAAAATCTTATGGCGGCCCCTCCCGACCTCACCAGGGAGTGGATCATGCCACTACGTCCCCCAATGGGTATACCCCAACTGATCTATACTGTTATTGGGGATTTGTTGGGATTGTTCATACTGTTGGGACTTGTCTTTGGCAAATTGGGGTTGCTGAAGTGGGTGGAGGGTGGGAAAGGGTTTTGTATGTTGCAAGATGTAGGTACAATGTGCGATATATCAATGGCAAGTGTGACCTGTGACAATGAATATGCGAATATCATGCTGTCCAACGGGCGGGGTGTGTTTACTGTGAGGGATCTGGACAATGGGTGAAATTTATAAATGTATGACCTGGAATGTTCGCGGGTTGAACACCCCAAAGAAAGTTCGCCAAGTGCTGGCATACCTAGATAGACACATGGTGCAGGTCGCCCTCTTGCAAGAGTCCCATCTGAGTGGACAAACGGAGGACAGGGTGGCGCAGAGATGGGCGTCGTTCCGCCTGGCCTCGTCATACTCCACTTACTCGAGGGGGGTACTCATTCTACTTAAGAGGGGAGTCTCATTCACACCCATACGCACAGGCAAGGACACGGAGGGGCACTGGGCCATGGTACAGGGCAAGCTGGGACAGTCATTGATAACGATAATAAACATGTATGGTCCCGTGGTGGATGGCCCGACGCCATTCCTTCAAATGTTTCAAAATCTACGAAACTGGCCTGAGGCCGCAGTTATATGGGGAGGTGACCTTAATACCCACCTTAATCCACAGGTTGATAAATCCATCCCGCTGGGGCGCGCACTGTAAGGGTGGCTAAGTGTGTCAGGGACGCCATGGAGGAAATGGGCCTGCTAGATGTATGGCGGCTGAGAAATGCAGAAGTTTTAGAGGGTACTCATATCACCCCGGCCTTCAATAGCTGGTCACGGCTGGACTACTGGCTGTTGAATGGGGAGGCAAATGGATGGGTCACGCAGGTTGCCATTCTCCCACGCACTTTGTCTGACCATAACCCAGTCTCACTCACTATTTGTATCCCTTCAGCCTCTCGTCGCCCGTTCACCTGGCGGTTCCGAGCTGAGGCGCTACTGGATCCCCTATATAATGAAACAGTGAGAACAGCTATCGTACAATATTTTGACCTTAACGAGGGATCAGTGGACAGTCAGGCCATTTTGTGGGAGGCATTTAAGGTGACGATCCGTGGAGTGTGTATTGGCACCACAGCTGGTATACTTAAAGATATTCGGGGTCAATTGTCCAAAACAGAGCGGGCCTTGAGGGACCTAGAGAAACAATACTTGCACACACCATCCTTGGGCACGCTAGCACGAATAAATGAACTGGTGGCCGAATATAATACTCTAGCGGACACTGAGGCTCGGTACATAGCAAGGCGTCACATGGCCAGGGCTTATGGTGAGGGGGGCGGCCGGGCAGGAATCTGGCCGCTAAACTGCGGTTTAGAACAGACCATCACATGGTTGATCAAATAATTGATCATAGCGGGACGGCGCACTACACCCCGCATGCTATTGTGGATCAGTTTCATCAGTTCTACTCCACTATGTACACCACGAGGGGCGGGATGGGTGATGATGCACTAGATGACTACCTAGCTGACACGGCCTGCGCGTGGTTATCGGATGCCCACAGGCAATATCTGAGCCAGCCCATTGAAGACACTGATGTCAGGGAGGCCATTCTCTCTCTTCCCAATGGTAAGGCTCCGGGGCCGGACGGTCTGCCGGCCGAGTTTTACAAAGCCTACGTAGATCTCATGGTGCCCCGACTTTTGGCGATGTACGCAGAGGCCCACGAGTCCGGGTTTCTTCCACCTTCCCTTCGCCAAGCATTAATAATCACCCTTCTCAAGAAAGACAAATCGCCCACGTGCTGCGAGTCATATCGTCCGTTGTCACTGATCAACGTTGATGCAAAAATACTAGCGAAGATACTGGCCATTAAAATTCAACCCTTGATGCCTTTGCTTGTTCTCCCTGACCAGTCCGGATTCATTCCAGAGAGGTCCACTTCTCACAATCTTCGCACCATTTTCGCTATGTTTCACGTCCTCAGCCCAGAGTTATCCGCTGCGGCGGTCATGTTGGACGCGGCCAAAGCGTTTGACTCTGTGGAGTGGAACTACATGATGCGCATACTACTCAGGATGGGATTTCCTCCCATCTTGACTAGATGGATACAGGTGTTATACACTGATGCCTCTGCGAGGGTGCGGGTGGGTGGGCTGACCTCAGAACCCTTCAGCATAGAGCGTGGAACTCGGCAGGGTTGTCCCCTCTCCCCCTGCTGTTTGCCCTGGTTCTGGAACCGCCGCTTGCAAAATCCGCCAATGTCACAGGGCGGCTGCTCTCAATTTTAATCACCGACCGGTCGGGATCTCCATGTACGCGGATGACATGGTCCTCTTTGTCCGGGATCCCCAGCTTAATTTGTCTCCACTCATCCGAGAATATATACGATTTGGCCTTTTTTCCGGGCTCCAGATCAACTGGGAGAAATCAGTAATTATTCCCTTAACGTTGAGCGCGCTGCCCCCGCAGATAGAATACCCATTGATATGGTCTGCTGACCCAGTTAAATACCTCGGGGTGTGGGTACATCGAGATCCGGACATTGTGATAAAGAGAATTATGGCCCAGCATATCGAACCCTGGTGCAGCAGGTGGACAGCTGGTCCCGGCTCCCGCTGTCCCTTGCAGACCGCATCGCAGTGGTTAAAATGACAATACTGCCGCGATTTCTCTACCTGTTTTGCAACATTCCGATCAAACTTACTAAACAGTTTTTTAAAACAGTGCAAACACAGCTATTGAGGCTCGTATGGGGGTAAACAGCCAAGGATCAGCTGGCGTACTCTAGCGCTCACATACGACAAAGGTGGATTTGCGGCTCCAGATTTTTATGTCTATTATCTCTGTGCACAGGCCCAGTACGCTTTTTATTGGTTTAGGAAACACAAATATATCCCACACGTTGCGGTGGAGGAGGGTGACGCCTATCCCGTGCCACTGGAGGGGGTCCTCACGCATACCCGTAGAAAGACGCCCAGGGCTGAGATTAATACAATTGATACGACGATCGCGGCCTGGCAAGCGATTGGCAAGCGGGCGCACAAGCTTCCTGTCTACGCTCCAGCTCTGCCACTCTGCGGGCCACGCGGCACTGTCTGTGACTCAGGAACGGGAGCCAGTGAGGGCATTTAGAGCAGCTGGATTCACACATTTGAGCGACTTCTACCCCGGGGGCAGATTCATGGACAATGAGGATATGGCGTACATACAAAACCCCACTCCGCTCTTTCAATACTCATGTTATCGCTTGCGGCGAGCACTCAGGTATCACTACCCCGACTTCCCGGCCGAGCCGGCCATCCTGCATTCACTCCAGCTACTGTTAATAGCCCCTACCAAGAAGAAATTGATCACCAAGTTATACAGGGCAGTGCAGGATGAGGCAGTGCGAGAGCAGGACTCTAGCCTAGCGAGGTGGAATAAGATAGTGGACCCCCAATCACGGAGCGGGAGTGGGAACAAATTTGCATACTGACTGGCTGCCTCACATCGAATGGCAATCTGAGGATTATTCATTTTAAATTCATACACCAGCTGTACCACACCCCTGTTAAACTTTATAGAATGGGCCTCAGAGACTCTGACTGTTGTAAGCGCTGCGGTCACACTGGAGCAGATTTCATGCACCTTGCATGGCAGTGTGCCTCGGTGCTTAAATATTGGGAGGCTGTAGTTACACGCATACATGCTATGACGGGACGGGTAGTACAATGCATCCCTCTGGTATGCCTCCTCGGATACACTCCCCACCTGAAGTCGTACACGGGCAGGTTTGTGAGGGTGGCTCTCCTCTTGGCAAAAAGGCGGGTTATGTTTACTTGGGAGAGCAAATTTGCTCCCAAAATAGATGACTGGATTAAAGACTTAGTATACTGCCGTGAGCAGCTGGACCTCTATGCGGAGGAACTGCCGGTCACATCCAGGCCCTCCGATATATGGACCCCGTTGCAAGAGTATTTATTGTTACAGTCCCATGGGGACGCTGAATGAATCTGCGGTTCACCTACACTGTTGGGATACTTTGCCAACTGACATGATTATATTACTCTACGAAGGCGGGATAGTTATACCGCACTTGCTGTAACACACGATTACTGAAATGTACCTACTAATGCTTTCTTTTTCTTTTTGTTAATTATTTAACGGTTTTGTTAACATAAAGATGTGCTAAATATGTACACTGTATGATGCTGGAACTTTCAATAAAAAGAATTTAAAAAAAAAAAAAACAACTGCACAGAGTGACATCTGTCAATCCACTAGAGACCTTCTATGATCACTTATACCAAGTGCACAATGGCACTTCCAACATAAAAAGAGATAGGCATAATAATCTATATCCAGCGCACATTGACATCTCTCAGTCCAAAAGAAAACACCTTCCAAGATCATTTGTAACTAGTGTGTAGAGTGACAGCTCCTAATGCAAAAGAGACAGGCATGATAACCTATAACCAGTGCACAGTGACGTCTCTCAAGACAGAACAGTCACCCTTCATGATCACCTTTAATCAGTGCAGAGCAGCATCTCTCACTAAAAGAGACACCCTACATGATAACATAAAACAAACCCACAGTGACATCCCTCTCTCCAAGAGAGACAGGATTTATCATTTGCAGACAGTGATGTCCCTTGCACTGGAAAAGACGGCTCCCTTTGCCTCTCAATGTTCTACCCAGCAGAAGGTGGCATCTCACTCCCAAGTGGCAGACACCCTGCTACACATGTTAAATCCTAAGGCGCTTTACATGATAACTGATAACGGCACAGAGTGACATCCTTGCACTGGGAGAGACAGACACCCTCCACCTAGTAACCTATAACAGCATACAGCGAGATTTCCCACTCACAAAGAGGCAGACATCCTGTTTAATAACTTACAATCTGTGCACAGTGACAGCTCTTAAAACAGTAACAGGAAGTCCCTCACCCCTGTTAATTTAAGACCAGTGGAGAGTGACATCTCTCTCTCCAAGAGACAGGCCTGCAGTAGCGGCTCCTCCGCTATGGCAGACGAGTGTCACCCCTCCCCCCCTGCACTGTTATCAGTGACCATGACGTCCCAGGACAGCCAAACCGTCATGCGCACTGAAGCTCTCTCCAACCCGAGCTGCATTTCTGGGCTAAAGACAGCGGGCACAGGTTCCCAGTCTACCTGGGAGCGCAAATCGAGAGTGCTCCGGCCAATCGTGATGCTACTCTTGTGCTGCCAGCAGCATGAAAGCAGAGTCAGGATTGGCCGCAATGGACTCTAGGAGTCTGTGCCTGCAGTGGGGAGGAGCACGATGCGGCAGGTCAGTGTTTTTGTTTTTCTTTATTTGTCTCATCATCCGTCTGTTCTCCCTTCCCCCTTCTCCCCCCTTCTCCCCTCTGCTCCCCCCGTCCCGCCGCTCTATCAAGACACCGGCCGCTACTGCAGGCCTGATAACCTAAAAATTGGGTACAGTGATATCACTCACTCTAAATAGGACAGGCATCATTATTGTTAAGTTCTAGCCAATGCACAGTAGCATCCTTTACACTCTAAGAGACAGTCCCTTAACAAGACAACTCCTAGCCAGAGCTGGGTGACACCCTTTTCCCTGTGTAACATTCCTTTACACTCTAAGATATGTTTCACTACGAGGCTAGAAGTGGACTAACTTCTAGATTTTGGAATTAACGACAGAAGAGGCCTCGCCAACAAAAGTAACATTTATTATTCTCGATTTTCAGCAGTTCGAGATAGCTAGATGTCAGCGTTTGAAGACAGAATGTCAGGCGAATTCAGCATGTGGCCTTGTGTATGATAGTCATGAGTTTAATGCGAATCTTGTTCCAACAGGTAACCAATGAGCACCCTGCAGTATAGGGGAGACAAGACAGACGGCAACCAATGAAGATACTGCAGCGTAGGGGAGACAAGACAGACTGCAACCAATCAAGAACCTGCAGCGTAGGGGAGACAAGACAGACTGCAACCAATCAAGAACCTGCAGCGTAGGGGAGACAAGACAGACTGGCAACCAATCAAGAACCTGCAGAGTAGGAGAGACAAGACAGACTGGCAACCAATCAAGAACCTGCAGCGTAGGGGAGACAAGACAGACTGGCAACCAATCAAGAACCTGCAGCGTAGGGGAGACAAGACAGACTGGCAACCAATTAAGAACCTGCAGTGTAGGGGAGACAAGACAGACGGCAACCAATCAAGAACCTGCAGCGTAGGGGAGACAAGACAGACTGCAACCAATCAAGAACCTGCAGAGTAGGAGAGACAAGACAGACTGGCAACCAATCAAGAACCTGCAGCGTAGGGGAGACAAGACAGACGGCAACCAATCAAGAACCTGCAGCGTAGGGGAGACAAGACAGACTGGCAACCAATCAAGAACCTGCAGCGTAGGGGAGACAAGACAGACGGCAACCAATCAAGAACCTGCAGCGTAGGGGAGACAAGACAGACTGCAACCAATCAAGAACCTGCAGAGAAGGAGAGACAAGACAGACTGGCAACCAATCAAGAACCTGCAGCGTAGGGGAGACAAGACAGACGGCAACCAATCAAGAACCTGCAGCGTAGGGGAGACAAGACGTCTGACTGCGGTATTGTTGGACAACAATGCATGGAAATATGCTTTTGGAGTAAAAAAAGACTTTGTGGAATACCTTGACCTGTGTGGACTGGAATTGATAACGGACTACAAACAGGAGACTTATCTGTGTGTGCTTGAGTGTAATTTTTGTTTTGGATATTGGGCACACACTCTGGTATAAAAGTATGGCCAAAATTACACCAAAGGTGACTTGGTGTTAAGCAAGATAGCACCACGAACTGTACAAATCTTGTAATCAATATAGCCAATGACTATAGATAGAGGTACAGATATTGGGCCTAGTCACCAGATGTTGTTTTTTTCTGGCAACCAATGAGGAGCCTGCAGCGTAGGGGAGACAAGACAGGCTGGCAATTCTATGCCAGACGAGCACTGGGAAGACCTGTGGCAGACTTCCTTTCATACCTTGTTTGCTACCGTAAAACCAGCCTGGCTTAGGAGGAATCATTATTTTACTACCCACAGGGCCTATTTATCTCCAGCAAGACTCTCTAAAATAGCGAAGGGCCCCCCAGTCAAGTGTAAGAAGTGTGACCTAGTAAATGCCTCAGATATACACATGTTTAAAGATTGCCCAGCGATAACAGAATTCTGGGAGGAAGTAGGGGCAACTCTAGCTGACATTGTGGGTACCCCAGTCCAAATTTCTCTCGCCCTGATCATCTTTGGCATAACCAGTGAAGTTATAGGCCCTGTTAGGGGGTTCCTATTTTATGCAATTCTGTTGGCTAGGAGAGAAATTTGTAGGAGATGGGTGGAGGCCACATCTCCCACGTATTCAGAATGGCTGTCCTCCCTATATAAGATTTCCAAGATAGATTTGGGTAGACTGCAGAACAGCAAGAAGAAAGTATTATGGGATTGTTTGCTTAATTGGTCTCAGCGTTAGTCTTTTTGTGGCTAGTCTTCTTTGGTGTGGGTGAAGTTTAGGGGTTTAAGTTGTTTGAATTTAAACTACTTTTGGATCCTATGATTATGCCTCTTTGGAATCTCTCAGACTTGGTCGGGCCCTGCTCCTTTGCCCAGCTTCCATTTCGTGCGGGCCCGCACCAACAGTCGTCGGTCACTTTTCACCAGAAGAGAGTGAGACCACCCATCTTCTCAGACAGGGGCTAGCGGCATTCTGTGGGATTGTTATATACCGGTAGGCGGGCGTTGTCTCTGGGTTCCAATTCGATTGCCTACGTCTCCTTGAAACCGAGCAACGGTATTGACATTCTACTTTCTGTCGACCGCGGTCTGAGGCGGATGAGGATTAAAAAAAAAGACGGACGGCAACCAAGGAGGAGCCTTAAGCGTAGGGAGACAAGACAGACGGCAACCAATGAAGAGCCTGCCGCGTAGGGGAGACAAGACAGACGGCAACCAATGAAGAGCCTGCAGGGGAGGCAAGACAGACGGCAGCCAATGAGGAGCCTGCAGTGTAGGGAGACAACACAAGCCGGCAACCAATGAGGAGCCTGCAGTGTAGGGAGACAAGACAAGCCGGCAACCAATGAGGAGCCTGCAGTGTAGGGAGACAAAACAGGCTGGCAACCAATGAGGAGCCTGCAAAACCTTAGCAGGTAAACTGCCCGTACCAAACTCACAACACCCCTGGAGTGACTAATACCACATGGGGCGGAAGTACTACAGATAACATGATTCTGGGGAACAACCTGTGGGAACCTGGTCCTGCAGGGATTCTAGGAGCTTAGCCACCATCATTGTCCCCGGAATAGTCACCCAGACGTTTTGCCCGCTCTCAGGTTCAAAACAAGCATTTGCAATGCAATAGGTCTCGCACTAGTGAAAGTTAGAGCTATTGGTGTTTCAAATGAGAATGTTTTTTAGTTATTTTTTTTTTTTTTGCAGTGAAGTGGTTATTTGACCCCTTTAAAAAGATAGGAAAGAAAGAGATGGAGAGAAAACAGTGGAAAGTAGGGGTGGTAGGAGTAGAAGCTTATACCCTCTACAGAAGCAAAAGCATGAAAGCACATCACTCGTGTCGGAAGAGAGAAAATAATAGCGACAGTTTGCACTTGAAACACCACAGCGAACACATTCATATAATTACATCCCGTACTTACAAAACAACGAGAGAGCAGTTTTAGCCAGAGGAAACATGACTGAATAGACAGGAGGGACACCGGGTGCAAATGTTGGAAATAAAATGTACTCCTTTCCTATTAATGTTTTTGAATAAATAATACTGTGCCAGTGAGAGTGGGGAGAACATGCACATAGTGAGGCTTATACCCTGTACAGAAGCTAAACCCTAAAAGCAGATCACTTGTGTCGGAAGTGATCATTTTGATAGGGAAGGGCATAGCCAACATATCTCACATTTGGGACCTTAAAAGTGTTTAGCCATGCGGCACATTATCCTGGGTGCTGTGCCGCCAGAGATTGAATAGCTATACAATTACTACACACTGGGTCATGCAGTCTGTTTCTAGGTTTTCACTACAGAAATAGTGCATAGATACATTAATTTAGGTGTGGGTGGATTAGCCAAAAGTTAGTTAGCAACGACACCGATGGGCTTGCATGTGAGTGGTGGGGCAGCATCTTTTGAAATAAGGCATGCATGTTTGTGAGTAAGAAGTAGGGAGGGAGGGGGTGAATGGAGAGAAGATGCGAGAACTCAGGAGCATGTGACCGTGCAGTATAAAAGGTGTCTTTACTCCGAATACACAGATTGGTAGTAAAAGATTCCTGTGACACTCGTCTCTAAAAAGTAGGTCCTTAATTGCACTGCATTGCAGGAATTTTTTTGATGAAGTAGTTGATAGAGGGATGGAGGGAAAGATGAATGCATGAAGAGAAGGATGGAAGGATGATGGGTGAATCAATGGGTGAGTGGGTCTAAGGATGGATCGATTATTGGTTGGAGAGGGGTGAATAGATGGAAGGATGAAGAGAATGAACGATGCATACAGAAAAGAAGAAACGATAGAGGTCTAAGACTGTTGAGGAAGGGCACCCTTTGTTGGATGGAGATGGGGAGGGATGGAGAGACAGGGACAAAGGGACACTGTGAGATACTGGTTGAGAAATGCACGAGAGGAGGGATAAATAAGGCAGTCAGTGGGACTGTCAAAGGTACAAAATCAGAGGCGAAAAGCTTATGAGCACCTGACCTGCAGGAAAACATTGAGGGAAAGGGATTATAATAACAAAGAAAATAATGGGAAACTCAGGCTGAAATGCTGGTACCTGCTGCGGTGGCACTGTGAGCCGGCTCTAACCGACGTCACTAAAGACTGGCACCAGCATTTTGTGGTGCATTGCATTCCATATGACGTTTGCCTAGATAAAATGGAGGTAAGTCCCATGAAACTGTATACATTGCACAGCAGAAGGAACGGTTGTTCTTTATATATGGAAGACAGTTAATGGACTATTATCCTCCAAGTCAGCAGGACTGGTGTAAATAATAAAACTGGTGTTTGAATATTTGGAGTTATTAGAAGGAATGGTTTATTAATTATCCTAAAATTGTTTTTAAAACTGCTGTGTGCGTTGCCTCATTAAATCATACTATTAAAGCCTCTCAGGTGCTTTTGATATTTTTGTGTTCTTGATCGATTTCAAGTAATGAAAAATACTATATGCATTTTACGGAATATATTCCATTTATGAAGTTATATTACACTTATCCAAGAGAGGAAATAGAAATAGCAATGTTTCCTTTGTGCATTAGTTTTCATGTGTTCCTTTGATACACCAGGACTTAAAATGCAACACTATAAGACCTGGTGCCTAACAAATCATACGATAACACCAACATAAGTATGTATTAGGGAGAAAAAAGGCTAACAAAGAAACAAGTGTGGTTATAGAAAGGGGGAGAGGGAGACTGTTTCACTCAAGCTGCTTAAAATGGCATCATTACTCACAACTGCCAAAGACAAATGTAGTTTAAATGTAAATCAACAACAATCATTTTAATGCTTTCCCACACATTAAGCATGTATTTCGCATGGTTAATAAGGGAAGTTTTAGAACATAACGTTTTGAGTATAACGTCATGTGAAGCCACATAAAATACGCTAAGCCCTTTACAACTGCAAAAACCACTTCAAGTTGCCCAGCACATTGCCATTCCTTTTGTGCGGAGGATGCACAAGTGTTTTATGAGCAAGCATCAAGGTGTGTAGTCCTCTCGCCGCTTTACACAGCCATGCTCACACAATCACAAGAAGCAACTACAAAACCACAGTTGATATGTTCCTAGTGTTTAACAGCAGCCAATGGAAAGCGGCTTCTTGAAGTGCACCCTACATTGCAGCACTTGTTCCTTAGACACGTTGACTTTAAGTTCGCCTGCAAACAAACATCCCTCACTATATATAACAGTGTTTGACCTATTTAAGGCATATTGTTTGAGCAAACCCTGCTTGTGCCACTCCCAAAAGGTCCCTTGCTTTCCCTTCCCACCGTCAGCAACACCTTCAGCTGAGTGTTAAAACCGCCCACCCGCACCTCCATTACACACTTAAAAAGACAAACTGTGATGGAACAGATATGGGCTGTGTGGTCAGTTAACAAAATAAACAAGCACTGGCGAACACAAGTGTTGATCTGTTAGCTTTGACAATATTTATCTGTAAATCATCGTTTGAAACAATCAAAAAATGTAGCTTTTAAATATTTTAATCCAATGTTTCAAAGTACTTTTTCTAGCTGTTTTCAATTGTAAATTCAAACTGGGTCACGGGGGCTTTTATAAAACACCAAGAGATGATCTAGGTTTCCTGACTCCCATGACTCTCCCAGCTTCCCATGTCACTTTCCCGGTTTCCTGCTTCCAAAACCTGTGCTCCTGTTTCCTCCACCCCTCACCAAGTAGGGCCAGAGGTCTGCTTCCTAACCTGTCCCGCTCTCTATTCCACAATAACTATTGTTGTTTATGCACATTTTTATAAAGTTTTATATAGCGCAAACTCGACCTAAAGGTACTGAAGCCCTTTACATGAGCACCAGTTACATTACAGAAGGGTACAATCCTTTTTTGGAGGCACGGGGAGTGAAGTGATATGCAGAGAATAAACAAGATGTTGAGCCGACGCCGAGACTCGAGCCTGGTTCCCCAGGGCCACAGTCGCCAGCTCTGGCCCTTACGTGACACCCTTGCCCCGTTTTGTCCTCAATAGCATGTCCCGTGCACCAATCCCATAACGTTCTCACTTAACAGAAACGGAAGCATTTTTCCTTCGAAAGTGAACTAAGATAAGACAACTTTTTATCTAAAAAGTCTCACTTCAGGGAACACAGGATGCACCTTCACTCGTCAGGACCAACCGGGCTCCTGTACTAAGGAATAGAAGGTCAGACAGGATGGATAAGAAATGGGCCATATTGGAAAGGTGAAGTGTTGTAATTTATGATAAGGAAATGTATCTCTAACACTTATAGTGAACACAAAGGTAAAGAGAAGTGGATCACAAGACCCATTTCTAAATTAAATTATTCTGAAAAACCCATTGTTTTCTTCCGTTCTACTATGGCCACTGAAATCATACATGGCTACGAAAAGCGAGGCTGGGAAGGGAGGGGCTAAAACATCACAAAATCATTGCGGCGCCGCTGTTAATAAATGCAAATGGACGGCACCGCATGAGAGGGCCTAAAGCAACACGAACACAGACACCGTTGAGCCCAAAATCATTGCGCCGCTGTTAATAAATAAAAAAAAGCGCAGGGAAGTCCCACCAAAACTGTGATGTCCGCATAAACACAACCCAAATGAACGGCATGAGGAAGGAAGGGAGGGGCTAAAGGCAATGATGGCAATGATGGCTGCGCCCTTAATAAGTAAATAAAGGTGTATGCGCATGCTGTGTCGGGAGGGGTCTGTACAAATAATATTCCAAGCACACGAGCCAGGAAAGGAAAGGAAGCCATCAGCTGAGTGCCAGTGCTGCTCAAGGACAGCTGAGCACCAGCACGGCTCGTTTTCTGCCTCCAACATCTGGTAAGAGAAATTCCTTTAAGAAAATAGCACCCACAGACTGTTAATGAAGCCTGCGGAGTAACAACACAAGTAAAAGAGCCAGTCCTCATGGAAGGTTACAAAAGTAGAAAAGACGATACTAAGGAGGCACTACCAAGCCTATTCATGAATCAAAAGCAACCATTTTGAAAGGACAGTAACAGGAGCCAATCAAAAAGATGTGCAGGAAATGGGCGGAGCTTCAAGTCCATACCTGAATACAGCATGTCTTGAAGAGACAGCACAAGGGCTGCCTAGTCAAGACCTAAAAAGGAAGTATTATTTTTAGTACCTTCGGTTGGTGACGTCAGACAATGACTGCCCAGGTTATACTGTGGTGGAGGGGGAGGGGTATGTAAGCAGGCTCAGATTTTCCCAGCATACAGCGGAGGCGGGCCCAGTCTGAATTAGCCAATCAATACCATTGCCAAGGACCATTGTTCACTCTCTTCCCAGAAACATTTCTGAACCTCTTGGAAAGCTCATTCACATAACTGGTTAAGAAAAGCCCAAGAGACAAAGGATGCATCGGCCCAAGAAGGCCCAGAAAAGAAAAGGAGAAGTCGCGGAGATGCTGGGCCAGCATCTGCCTGGGAATTGTGGGACCACAGAGATATGCACTGCAGCCACACGGGATGCAGTCTGAACTCGCAAAATGTCTAACTATTGCTGTACTATATGGAATTATAAAAAGTGGTGAATGGTGGGTAAAAACATGACAGCAAACACGGACATAGGACGGAACGGAGGAAAGTAATTATTACGTTCCTCCATTCCGTTGTATGTCCGTGTTTGCTACCCCCGCCCCCCCCCACCGCCCCGCAGCACGCCCTATACGAGCCGCTACTGGTAAGAGGGCAGCACAAGTCTGTAGTATCGCAGGCTGTTAGTAAGTGTCCGGTGAGAGGGTAGCACAACTCTGCAGTACCACAGGCTGTTAGTAAGTGTCCAGTGTGTGGGCAGCACAAGTCTGCAGTACCACAGGCTGTTAGTAAGTGTCCAGTGAGAGGGCAGCACAAGTCTGCAGTATCGCAGGCTGTTAGTAAGTGTCCAGTGCGTGGGCAGCACAAGTCTGCAGTACAAGAGGCTGTTAGTTAGTGGCCAGTGAAAAAGGCAGCACATGTGCAGTACCACAAACTGCAGTACCACAGGCTGTTAGTAAGTGTCCCATGAGAGGGCAGCTCAAGTCTTCAGTACTGCAGGCTGTTAGTAAGTGTGCCTGACAGTGGGCATCACAAGTCCGCAGTACCGCAGGCTCTTAAAAGGTGTCCCATGAGAGGGCAGCAAAGTCAGCTGCACCGCAGGCTGTTAGTAAGTATCCTGTGAGAGAGCAGCACAAGTCTGCAGTACCGCAGGCTGTTAGTAAGTATCCTGTGAGAGAGCAGCACAAGTCTGCAGTACCTCAGGCTGTTAGTAAGTGTCCTGTGAGAGGACAGCACAAGTCTGCAGTACCTCAGGCTGTTAGTAAGTGTCCTGTGAGAGGACAGCACAAGTCTGCAGTACCTCAGGCTGTTAGTAAGGGTCCTGTGAGAGGACAGCACAAGTCTGCAGTACCACAGGCTGTTAGTAAGTGTCCCGTGAGAGGGCAGCACAAGTCTGCAGTACCGCAGGCTGTTAGTAAGTGTCCCATGAGAGGGTAGCACAAGTCTACAGTACCACAGGCTGTTAGTAAGTGTCCCATGAGAGGGCAGCACAAGTTTGCAGTTCCGCAGGTTGTTAGTAAGTGTCCAGTGCATGGGCAGCACAAGTCTGCAGTACCACAGGCTGTTAGTAAGTGTCCAGTGAGAGGGCAGCACAAGTCTGCAGTACCACAGGCTGTTAGTAAGTGTCCCATGAGAGGGCAGCACAAGTTTGCAGTTCCGCAGGTTGTTAGTAAGTGTCCAGTGCGTGGGCAGCACAAGTCTACAGTACCACAGGCTGTTAGTAAGTGTCCAGTGAGAGGGCAGCACAAGTCTGCAGTACCGCAGGCTGTTAGTAAGTGTCCCATGAGAGGGCAGCACAAGTCTGCAGCACCGCAGGTGGTTAGTAAGTGATCCATGATTAATAAACAGCAGTGTAATTTATTACAATGGAACTGAGGAGTAACATTGACATAATCTTAAAAATATTTAATAAATGAGGCAGTACTTATATAAAAGTGAGACCAGATTCATTGTTTATATAAAACTGTTCTATTTATGAAGAAGCCCAATGGCACATGCAACATAGAAGAAGGACTGCAGCTGCTCATCGAACCAGCAACAATGAAGAAAGTCACAATGGCATCCACAACCTGAGACTTCGACATAGTGCTGCAAGGGCACATACAATCTTTGTGAGGAGTATAACCACGTGATCGGAAATGACGCAGAAGCCAGATTTTTACCTCTTTCCCATTCTGTCTCTAAATGTATGTCTCGCCCCACTCACACTCTTCTTACCTTCTCTCTCCCTTGATATTCGCCTTTTGTGCCCCATCGCACGCTCATGTCTTCCCTTCTCTCCTGATTTCCTTCTCTTTTATTCTCGGCTATATCCCTGTGTCCATTCCTTCCACCTTTCTCACACGTGCTTCTCTCTTCTCACTTCTTTTCTTTTCTCCCTTCCCCTTCTGCTACACCCCCTATCTCCGGATCCTTCCTTAGTGCAGTACATTTAACTGCGAACTCTTTCCCTCTTCCTCCAGCCATTCTCTTGTCTCTCACGCTCTTCCTGTGGTTGCTGACACTTCACTTTCATTATTGGGTTCTAAGTTTCGGGCAGTGCTGTTGCTCTCCATTGAAGAGAGATCCTCTGTATCCGCTGTGGTTTTTTCTCTCTAAAACACCCATTTTTAGTAGAGCAGCAGTCCATAATAATGACAATGAAATAAAGGACATCCCTCTTCAAGATTAATATGTAGATACTGGATACATTTGGTCAGGTGCTACTTTTAAAGAAAATATTTTTAAGTAGCATTTTTTCACAAAAAATTTGCTTTTTAAATAATGAGACATTACTCTTAAGAGAGAGCATTCCCATACGTAATTCTCAGGTAATACTTTAAGTAAGCATCCTTAAAATGCAAAACTTGTTGATTTTAGAGGGGGGAGCCTTCCTCAGATAGTCCCTTCCACGTGCTGAAGCAATGCCCCTGAGCCATGCAACAAAAGCACTTCCAAGGAGATGGAGTGATACATCAACTGCCAATAGCATGAGGCGAGAGATGTTTACTCCTCGGAAGCCCAATATTTGTGAATTTTTGGAAGAGAAATGAGAAAAGCTCTGGCAGGAAGTTGTGCTGCCCGGAACTAAAAACAAAATATTGGGCTGTGGTGGTCTGTCTTCATTTCCTACTGTGGCCACAGTGAGAAACAGACAGGAGAGCAGACAGGAGCAGAGCACAACTGAGCACAGTGCAGAGGAATGAAATACGGAATGAGTTATGAGCAGGGGAGGGCAGGAATAAAACACAGGAGAGATGAACGCTGAGAGAGGGAAAAGAGGAGAAAAAATAAAAATGTCTGCAATGCAATAGACAGAGGAGAATAAACGAACGAAAAAGCAGTAGTCAGACGAGAAGCAAAGCACAGTGAGAGCTGGTAGTGATTGCATGTCAGGAGGGAATGAAGCAAGAACCACGTGGTACAGAGTCTCCTCTCTAAACACAAAATGTGGGTAATGGTAGTTTACCATCCTTAAAGAAAAGCTAAAAAAAAGTAAGTTCTAAGAAAGCAACAAGCATAAAGTCAAATCTATCAATAATTATAAAAGCATCCTCAAAGGTTGGATTTGTAGGATCCAGCTGATCTAGAAGCAGAGATGAGAGAGCATCCTAGGACCAATCAGAGCAAAGGTGACCATTGAAAGCAGCAGAGATGAGAGAGCATCCTAGGACCAGTCAGAGCAAAGGTGACCATTGAAACAGCAGAGATGAGAGAGCATCCTAGGAACAATCAGAGCAAAGGTGACCATTGAAACAGCAGAGATGAGAGAGCATCCTAGGACCAATCCGAGCAAAGGTGACCATTGAAAGCAGCAGAGATGAGAGGGCATCCTAGGACCATTCAGAGCAAAGGTGACCATTGGAAGCAGCAGAGATGAGAGAGCATCCTAGGAAAAATCAGAGCAAAGGTGACCATTGAAACAGCAGAGATGAGAGAGCATCCTAGGACCAGTCAGAGCAAAGGTGACCATTGAAAGTAGCAGAGATGAGAGAGCATCCTAGGACCAATCAGAGCAAAGGTGACCATTGAAAGCAGCAGAGATGAGAGAGCATCCTAGGACCAGTCAGAGCAAAGGTGACCATTGGAAGCAGCAGAGATGAGAGAGCATCCTAGGAACAATCAGAGCAAAGGTGACCATTGAAACAGCAGAGATGAGAGAGCATCCTAGGAACAATCAGAGCAAAGGTGATCATTGAAACAGCAGAGATGAGAGAGCATCCTAGGACCAATCAGAGCAAAGGTGACCATTGAAACAGCAGAGATGAGAGAGCATCCTAGGACCAGTCAGAGCAAAGGTGACCATTGAAACAGCAGAGATGAGAGAGCATCCTAGGACCAGTCAGAGCAAAGGTGACCATTGGAAGCAGCAGAGATGAGAGAGCATCCTAGGAAAAATCAGAGCAAAGGTGACCATTGAAACAGCAGAGATGAGAGAGCATCCTAGGACCAGTCAGAGCAAAGGTGACCATTGAAAGTAGCAGAGATGAGAGAGCATCCTAGGACCAATCAGAGCAAAGGTGACCATTGAAAGCAGCAGAGATGAGAGAGCATCCTAGGACCAGTCAGAGCAAAGGTGACCATTGGAAGCAGCAGAGATGAGAGAGCATCCTAGGAACAATCAGAGCAAAGGTGACCATTGAAACAGCAGAGATGAGAGAGCATCCTAGGAACAATCAGAGCAAAGGTGATCATTGAAACAGCAGAGATGAGAGAGCATCCTAGGACCAATCAGAGCAAAGGTGACCATTGAAACAGCAGAGATGAGAGAGCATCCTAGGACCAGTCAGAGCAAAGGTGACCATTGAAACAGCAGAGATGAGAGAGCATCCTAGGACCAGTCAGAGCAAAGGTGACCATTGGAAGCAGCAGAGATGAGAGAGCATCCTAGGAAAAATCAGAGCAAAGGTGACCATTGAAACAGCAGAGATGAGAGAGCATCCTAGGACCAGTCAGAGCAAAGGTGACCATTGAAAGTAGCAGAGATGAGAGAGCATCCTAGGACCAGTCAGAGCAAAGGTGACCATTGGAAGCAGCAGAGATGAGAGAGCATCCTAGGAAAAATCAGAGCAAAGGTGACCATTGAAACAGCAGAGATGAGAGAGCATCCTAGGACCAGTCAGAGCAAAGGTGACCATTGAAAGTAGCAGAGATGAGAGAGCATCCTAGGACCAATCAGAGCAAAGGTGACCATTGAAAGCAGCAGAGATGAGAGAGCATCCTAGGACCAGTCAGAGCAAAGGTGACCATTGGAAGCAGCAGAGATGAGAGAGCATCCTAGGAACAATCAGAGCAAAGGTGACCATTGAAACAGCAGAGATGAGAGAGCATCCTAGGAACAATCAGAGCAAAGGTGATCATTGAAACAGCAGAGATGAGAGAGCATCCTAGGACCAATCAGAGCAAAGGTGACCATTGAAACAGCAGAGATGAGAGAGCATCCTAGGATCAGTCAGAGCAAAGGTGACCATTGAAACAGCAGAGATGAGAGAGCATCCTAGGACCAGTCAGAGCAAAGGTGACCATTGAAACAGTAGAGCTGAGAGAGCATCCTAGGAACAATCAGAGCAAAGGTGACCATTGAAACAGCAGAGATGAGAGCATCCTAGGACTAGTCAGAGCAAAGGTGATCATTGAAACAGCAGAGATGAGAGAGCATCCTAGGACCAGTCAGAGCAAAGGTGACCATTGGAACAGCAGAGATGAGAGAGCATCCTAGGATCAGTCAGAGCAAAGGTGACCATTGAAACAGCAGAGATGAGAGAGCATCCTAGGACCAGTCAGAGCAAAGGTGACCATTGAAACAGTAGAGATGAGAGAGCATCCTAGGAACAATCAGAGCAAAGGTGACCATTGAAACAGCAGAGATGAGAGAGCATCCTAGGACCAGTCAGAGCAAAGGTGACCATTGAAACAGCAGAGATGAGAGAGCATCCTAGGACCAGTCAGAGCAAAGGTGACCATTGAAAGCAGCAGAGATGAGAGAGCATCCTAGGACCAATCAGAGAAAAGGTGACCATTGAAAGCAGCAGAGATGAGTGAGCATCCTAGGACCAGTCAGAGCAAAGGTGACCATTGGAAGCAGCAGAGATGAGAGAGCATCCTAGGACCAATCAGAGCAAAGGTGATCATTGAAACAGCAGAGATGAGAGAGCATCCTCGGACCAATCAGAGCAAAGGTGACCATTGAAAGCAGCAGAGATGAGAGAGCATCCTAGGACCAGTCAGAGCAAAGGTGATCATTGAAACAGCAGAGATGAGAGAGCATCCTAGGACCAATCAGAGCAAAGGTGACCATTGAAAGCAGCAGAGATGAGAGAGCATCCTAGGACCAGTCAGAGCAAAGGTGACCATTGGAAGCAGCAGAGATGAGAGAGCATCCTAGGACCAGTCAGACCAAAGGTGACCATTGAAAGCAGCAGAGATGAGAGAGCATCCTAGGACCAGTCAGAGCAAAGGTGACCATTGAAAGCAGAGAGCTGGGACAAACAGGGGCACTGGCATCAGCTAAGGGAACAGTCAAGAGAATAATAACCGAGAGGCGTTGTGCTCCATCCAGAACATAGAAGCATATCTAACAGGTCTGCAGGACAACAAAGAGCAAATCTGAGCAAAGAACCAGTCACAGCTGCTGTGGTGGGCGCCGCCACCCAGAACAGAAGAAGAGAACTAGAGGAGGCAGAAGGAGGCGGCCCAGGTACGTAAGGGGGCGGGAGATGGCCAGGAGAAGGATACCTTAGTGGACCAGGGAGGAGGCCACTGATAGAAGCCGCCTTCGGCCTTTAGGAGAGTATCTCAGCCTGCTCCATCACCCTGCTCTAAATAACTTCCGGGTCATTGTCAGCACTCCTTTTTAGATCCCCTAAGCTCTAAAGTACTTGTTATGAAGCAAACCATGTCAAGTGATTTTAGGTCGAGCCTGGGCAGCGCATGCACTGCTCTGTGAGGCATGCTGCATTGAGTTAGGAACTTGAAGCTCCGCCCACTCTCCGCCCACATTTTTCATTGGCTTGTGTCATTGTCAACTGTAAACTGTGGCTGTTCATTGGTCAAAAGGCTTAGTAGTCCCTCCTTAGTACCGCCTTGTCTCATTTTGTAACCTCCCATGGTGACACCCCCTGTTACGTGTGTTGTTGCTCGGTAGGCTTTAATTACAGCCTCCAAGCACTATTTTCTCAAATAGCGTTGTCCTGCCTGCTGTTGCAGGCAGGACACATGACACTCTCTCTCCTAATGCTTTTTTTATTTTTATAGCACGCATTTGCAATGCAATAGGTCTCGCATTTGCGAGAGTTTAAGCTATTGGCATTTATCTGTTTTAAAACAACTCATATATAAAAGGCATGTCATTTACAATGCCAATAGCTCAAACTCTCATAAATATGAGACCTATTGCATTGCAAATGCTTGTTCTTGGAGGCCCTATGTTGCTCCTTTCATCTGGATCCCTGCTAAAATAATAAAATAAAAACTAAATTGAAATAGATAAAGAAGAAGGTCTAGGTTTAGCAGGGCCTACTAGGGGCTCGTGCTTGAGAGAAGCACCTCCGAGGACCCTTGGGCACTCCAGCCATCTGAGAGGATGACTTGGAGGCCATGAAACGGAGCTCGCCGTCCAAGTGGAAAGGAAGGGACACCGCCTCCCAGAGCAGGCCCAGAACGACAGCACGGACAACAGCTGGAGCAGACGAGGCAGCAACTGCTGTACGACCATGAGCTGGAACACGGAGGCTGGAAATCTACTTGGCAAACTACAAACCCGCGCAGGGAAGAAAAAAACAAGCCGTGAGCACTGGGGATAATTTTAGCATTGGGTCTCAGGTTGCCTCAAGAAGAAGCAGACGGTCTTTGAATCATTTTGAGGAAGACGATGATTCACGTGTCCTTTACTTGGGTTCGGGAAACGGTGCATTCCTGCAGAGGTAAACGAGCCTTCAATGGGAGAGCAGAGGAGGGTCCAATCAGCTTGTAGAAACAGAGAGGATGTAGAAGCAAAGCCTCTTCTCCAGTGCTTCATTTGTAAAAAATGTAAGTGCCAGGGCTCTCCTTAGGAGGCCACTGCAGCTTTCACCAGCCAGTGCCCCTGCCAGCGCTGTCAATGACCGGCCCAACACAACTACTAACCATCACACTGCTACAAGTGTGACAATTCAAAGTATTTCAGGCCCCCCAAGCTATAAGAATGGCTTGGGCGGCTGGTAATAGTCATTTTTAATGTATATTGAATTAATAATTAATTGTTGTCGTGGTCATCTCTAAATTAGCAAGACAGTGCCACCCCTTGTGACAGACTGTCACAAGCGCCGGTGTTGACAATTACATACCGGAGCTGAGCACCGGAAACCACAGGCTCAAATTAAGCACTGCTCTTCTCCTGTCACCCTGTCAGCTGACCCCGGCACCCACCGAGTGAGGTGGGGGAGTGCAAAGAACAGTCTCTCTTCTCTTTCCATAGCCCTGCTCCCCGGATAGACAACAAGCGACGACGGAAGGCTAACTGGGTGACTGGAACAGGAGGAGTCCCTGGGAAGTTCTGTCCGAGCTTGGATATTGGGGACTATTCCCTCAGAAATGAAATAAATATTTCACAATCCACAGAAGAGTGAGCTGGCAGACACTGCAGGGGACAGGTTCTCCAGCAGCCTTCTCCCTGGGGAGGGAGTTCAGGAGGGGGAAACTGAGACACATTGGGACATCATTCATAGGATCAGTCACAAGGCGCTGGGCCTCATCTATAACTCCATGTGAAATGGGGACTGAAACTGAGACGAACATTTCTAAGGAAAATATTGATAAATCGATTTTGTGGCTGCCTGTTTAATATTTACAGATATCGGGGTCTAAGTTCCTTCACAAACGTTACTCATATTAAAGGACAAATATAATACTGTACTATGTATAAACGTGGGAATGCATCAATTATTGCATGCCATAAATTATTACTCATTGCATAATTCAACAGTGAGTCCATAAAGCACATTAAAACTATTGTTGTGATTCCTGTACAACAAAAAAGTCCTAGCAGTTTGTAGTAGAATGCAGGCTTGACACTTTAAGCCGGGAATCAAAGCGGAGGCTGGAGAAAGTCTTTCTAGCAGTCCTTATAAATTGACTTGTCTAATCACTTTTCAAGAGTACCGTTCATTATTTCCAATTACCTCCATAATGTGTTGAAGAGTTTCAACCTCCATAAATAATTTCAAAGACTTCCTCAGGACTTAAACCAAGAACTCTGAAAGGCATCACCAAGAATCATCAAAATGCGGCAGTTCCTAAAATGTGAATTAATTTTAGCGGAGTCAGGAGATTGCCAAGACCTTGGTCAAGACATGTAGTATGATTAACTATTGTGAATGAATGTAGGGCCTGATTTGGAGTTTGGTAGGCAGGGTACTCTGTTGAGTTTAGCGGACCGTGTATCCGCTCCGCTAAACCATTGGTCCTCCCGCCTCATTTAGAGACGGAAGGACTGCCAGATTTCTTTTGATGGAGCCTTGCTCGACTCCATTGGCGAAAATCTTCCTCCAATGGCCGACGGAGAAGGGGCCACCAGGGTAAGGACATAACACCGTTCACCCTATTTAGGATGGATGATGTAATGTCTTTTTTACCCGGTTCCTCACCACCAGGTTTGAGGGACAGGAAAATTACAATAATGACCCCCACACCTCAGCGAGAAAACTTCCAGAGTGTAGGAGCTATTATTTTTCTGTTATTCAGTAACATACTCTCACTTTAGGAGTTTGCTTTTTGAAAAACAAAATGTTTAAAAAAGTATGGTGTACGTCAGTCCAAACCAACCGCCGACATACAGCAAACTTTTTATACGTTGAAAGAAACCGCTACGATGGAGAGTTGTGAGCTGGGCGGGCGCACAACTCTAAATTTTGTGGTGAAGTACCCTCCGGATGGCAGAAGTCATGCCCTCTGCACCCTGACAGACATTACTCTGTCCGCCAGACTCTAAACCAGCCTCCTGGACCTGAGGTTTATATGTTATAAGAAGGCAGGCCTTAAGCCAGTTTATCAATCCTTCCCTTGAAGAGACATTCTAGTCTTTCATCTTTCCAAGGCTGGCCTCCTTAAGATTCGCCAGACACCAGCCCAGCGTTGACTTTAGCGACAGCCAATCGCTGATCAACATGGGTGCGAGGTCCGTAAGTGAAAGCGTGCTACGGAACCTGCAGGTGGGGTGGCGCAAGTGTAAGCGGAGGGATGTGGTGTGGAGAGAGAGTGTATGCCTTTATCTCACATGGCAAGGGAAAGATACGAGTATAAATAAACCGGAACATAACCCTTGCGGCAGGAGGCTCCTCCCCAAAATGTCTCCCACCTCCTAAGCCCAAAAACCCATCCTCATGGGACCCGGAAGCGGCTGCAACAGAAAGGGTTCGTTGGATTGTAGAGTCACGCGCATCGGCCACGACGTGTCACATCTTTTACATTACTAAAATGTACGAGTTCATTATTCATCCATAAACAAGTTGATAACTTACCCCACCCACAGATTATTTTTGGCAAGATTCAATACCAGTCGCAAACACAGACGGCACGATGTCTAAAGTCTTTTTTGACTTTCGGTACCCTGAACTTTATTTACGGTTCTCAGAATCCAGTCCACACATGTTTGCCGCCATTGGTGTAGGGTGTGTTCTTATGAAGACACAATGTGCTGCAAAGTTAGGCGTGTTTCACTAATCTGTTTAAACTGTTTAGTGGAACACATGAAGAGTAAATTCGTCCCTCTGGGTAACAGTTTAGCTGTTTATTATTGTACACCCCTAGTCACCCATGAGTGCCACAACAAATAAAGAGAGAGAGGTCTACACTTGCTGCTAGAAGCTAGATTGGTTTTGAAGATCTTTGAAGGCCTTACATAGTTCGCTATTTTGCCGAGTTTGGCGGGATTTACCAGGCAGACCACCGACTGACTCTTTTCATCTAATGATTGTCTTTGTATATACATTTGAAGTCTATGGTCCTGTTCATATACTATAGGTGAAGGTACTTCATAAGATGCATGGCATTGTTTCAGCACTTCTGGTGTCTGCATGGTGCCTTGTCAGACTTCCCAGACACAACACGGCTAGCAGATGGACACGGCTCTGTAAAAATACCTTCATTTGCCCATGTGAACCCCAACCCATGGCAAGTAAAATAACCAGCTCCCCAAAAATATAAGAGGAACAGGAATAACTAGAGGGCAAGAAAGACCAGGGGAGACCAAGAAAGCCCAGCGTGCAAACAGAAGACTTTCCGCAAGGCGCGAGTGGGTGTCAAAGGGGTGTGAAAAAGTCTACACATCTGGGGATCCTTCTCTTGGAACATTCCATGACATTCCCTGCAAAACCAAGATTGGAACCTGGCATAAAATCTATACAACTCCACTGCCTCATTTTCAGTGTCTGTCAAGAGGCCAGGATACAAACAGCTGCCAAGCTTCATGCCCACCAGAATCACAACGTGGCCTGGAAGCATACATTTTTACATTGGCAAAATCTCCTGTCATTCCCGATTGTTGGCTTTCAGGAATTTCCCATATTTCTTCCATCCCGGCTACAGTATTGGATCATCGGAGACTGGTTCAAGCAGAATATGTTTTGTAGGAAGTGTGAAACTTACATGGAGACATTTTCTGCTCGAACTAGTCTCCCACAAGTATCTTGAGTGACTTTCGTACGCGAGGTATGTCTTCATATCCAGCTTTGAGAGCAGACCACCAGAGAGGTATTTTTTTATGTATAACTTGTCACTATTCCCAGAAGCTAAATGTGTTACACAGGGAAAAAAATTGCTATTCTGCCCAACCCTAACTAGAACTCAAGGCATTCTGGCTTCACCATTGGGAAGTGTGCCTCTGGACCTCTGGCACCATGGAGCGTCACCATCTCAGGCAATGGCGTCATGAACGCGGTCACCATGGTACTCGGTGACCATACACCAGGCTTATCTCAGATGGTTGGCCTCCGGTGCTCTGTGGTGCGGTGCGTGCTGTAAACCACCCTGCAAGGCCCTGGCTCTAGACCCTCCACCAGGCCTCATGCTGACCTCATGAAGTGCCAGAGGGGTTGGCGTCACCATATCAGGGTCAGCACTAGTCACCTATATAAATACTCCATTGACAATATCCACTGCCACTATATGATTAGAATGTATAGGGACATATAGTGTCTTGTGGTTTGTTGCCTGCCTTGGTATGTTGGCCTCGGCCTAGCTGCCATGCTGCTTTTCTTTGCGCACGTTACACTGAGCCAGGGCTCCCTCGCCCTTTGCTCTTGCCAAGTTCTTTTGCGCTGTCTGCATTTTCTGTCTTTCACCTTTTCTCTTGTTCGATTTGGGCTCAGACTGCACAACATGTACAAGGTCGCATAACAATGTATTTCGGTTCTTCCTGATATGGCCAGTCTCGCGCACCCAGACATAACATTAAGCGCAATTGCCATGAAACTTGGTGTGCGTTTAAGACTGCAGTTTTTACTGGCGCTTAGGACACTTGGAGAAATCCTTTTCAGTGAGAAGAGCTATGATGTCCTGCTGATGTAATTCTGCAACTAGAGACTGAGGTATGGGGGTTCGCTAGTCAAAGCCCAGAGGTCTTCTATTTTTATAATAAACTATCTTACTTCACGGGGAGGGTGGTAATGTTATTTAGACATTTATCCACTGAGTTATGAAATGCTTTCCCCGTTTGTATTCTATGGAATTGTAACCATGCTGCTTATATTATTCATATGCATTATGCTATTAGTACTGACACGTGTACTGTACATTAGAGCACGTAAGTTGGAATAAACATTTTAACCTATCCAGTGTCTCTTCCTACGCACCTTGTGGACAAGTACGAGTGAGTGACGAAAGAGTGTTCTTGCTTCTGCGAGTCCTGAGATAAAGATACCGTGTTCTGGGTTGTCCAATCATTGGTACTTGGGTGCTAATGGGATGCTAAGCTAGTTGGGTTGGGGTTTTTGGGTGCTACGGTATATGGTAGGCAAACCACTGTATTCCGGGGTCCCATTATCCTGTGCATAGCTCTGTGTATGTTCAGAAACCTTATGACATGGCGCGACCACCGTGGGGCTGCTTATCTGCGAGACGCTTGAGTAGTACTTGTGCTTGTCCACAAAACCCTCACATACGCTTCCGGAGGCGTAAGTGACGGTGATACCTCCTATATTGAACGTTTTATAGGTTCTTTCAAGGTTGAAGTTATTAAAAAAGGTTACATACATAACCCATTTTGTGCTCCCTGTTAGGTTGTCGAATACAATTGTTTAGTTATGGCTGGTGTGGCGATAGCTGCACATAGCCGAGGACATCCGAGAACACCTAGGTGTATACGGAGTGCCCGATGCTGGGGTCGAGTTGGTCTTTGTGGTTCAAGCCGATCCGGCTTATCACTTTGAAGTGTTTTACACTTGGATCACTTTTGAAGCGGTGGATGCAGGTGATAAGCTGTTTCATGAATATAAACCCACCGCTATTCCTGCTGCCTATCGACCCTATACTACTCTTGAAGTGCCTCTCACGGCTTGGCAGCACCGTGTTTGGTTTAATGGCGCCCTCCCACAACCAACTACCGCAGTTCGTTTAGGCCCCTTATCAATTCAGGGGGCCACTTGGCCTGTATTGGCCGGGTATACCCCGCATCCAAATTATCTGGCATTACCGATTGCGGAACTGCGCACTATGCATACCGAACTGGTGCGAGTGCATCGAGCCTTAGTGACATACGTTACAGGTAGCCTACATGGAGCTGCCCCTGTAGTCGCTGGCCAACCAGCTGTTGCAGCTGGAGTGACCATAAGTCCTGTCATGGTAAATTCTGTGATGGGCAAACATCCACAAAGTAAGGACGATTATCCTTACTGGCTTGCCGAAAAGTTCGATCAGATAGAAGCGGTGTTTCCACATACGTCCCCAGTGGATAAACATCGCATCCTTACGATAAGTTTGCCAAAAGACTTAATCCCCGATTTGACATCATGTGAAAACTGGGGTAAGGTATTCGCAGCAGTTTATTCAAAATGTTTTGGTACTCCTTCCATGACGGTTCTACCCTCTGTAATTAAAAAGTACAGGACGAACATGGCCCTGAAGCGGCTGTGGAATTAGGGATGAGACTAGTGGGAGTGTTTGATGTAGTAGCTGAACTGATCCTTGGAAATGTCAAGGGCGATGCTATGAACTTTCAAGTAGCGAATGCTTTGGCTTTGGTCCCAGAGTTGGACAGGCCCCGCGAATTACCGAAAATTATAGCCCGGGCTTATAAAACAATTGGAAGAAATAGCCTAGGCAACAAGCCTTTTGTGAAAATGCAAACTCAATCGCAACCACAAATTACACAAACAAAAAGTACATCTGAGAAAGATGATAGACCGGTCTTCACTAAAAAGAGTTGGAGACAGAAAAAACAGGGTAAGCAACAAAAGAAGCCGGGGTCGAGAGGCGCTTCCCCAGTTTCGGTTTCTTCTGAACGTACTTATGATTTACGTGATAGGTCGAGAATTAAATCACCAGAAAGGTTTCAGAGCTCTGATACGCGTTCTCCTCGTTCTTCACAGGCCCAGACGTCGTCACAGGCTGGTGGAGGAGGACGGCAAGATAGAGGAAGGGGCCGAGAGGCTCCCCAGGAGCGAGACCAACCTCGACAACAAGTCAGAGGGAAAGCAGAAGACTTTCACCTTCCTCGACCACAATTTCAGAAGAAAAAAGTTGCCGCTGTAACAGCGAAATATGCCACAGACCGTGAGAACGAGACTCCAGAATTGGACGTGGGCAGTGACCCTCCTAGACAGCGCCGCGGAAGTTACCATAGTGCGGGAGGCGCTACGTCCTCATATGGAGGCGACAGCAACTGAAACATTCGTTACTGTAGAGACAGCTGACACGAGAGTGGCACCCCCTGACAGACTTTACAACATAGTCATCCAAATTGAAGGTGACATACCGCGTGAAATAAAAGGGATTTTTTGGGAAAATCTAACCTCTTCATATGACATTTTGTTAGCAGAGGTGGATTGGCCACCCCCATTCGTTTTAGCTGCACATAAAGGAGAGGAGGTAATCCTTCCAAGCTTTTCAAGGCATGTCCCAAAAGACAAAGCTGAAGCACTTGCAGCTGAGTGGGCTGTGTACCTGGCACCAGCGTTATACCGCAACCATGTGGGATGGGATGAAGAATCACCTCCTCATGCAATACCTTTGCGGTCACTACCGCAGCCACAACCCCAATATCCCATCAAACGGCAGGCAAAAGGCCCCGTCTCCGAAATTCTGACACAGTTGGAATATCAGGGAGTAATCGAACCATGCGTATCACCTATGAACAATCCCCTTTTCGTGGTTTCTAAACCCGATGGATCGTACCGCTTAGTTTTGGATTACCGGCATTTAAATTCCCATTGTCGGAACTTTGCGGTACAGAATACACATAGTTCTGCGCTTGTAGACAGTCTTGTTCGTAAAAATATAAAACGACACTTGACCTTTCAAACGGTTTCTACACGCACAACCTAGCCCCGGAGAGTGGTCAATGGACCGCATTCACTTCCGGTGGTAAATTATTCCAGTTCCGGCGTTTACCCATGGGCTACAAAAATAGTCCGGGTATATTCGCCGCCCGTGTTGTTTCTTTGTTAAATGACATTGATCAAGACGCATGTTCGTACGTAGATGACATCTATCTGACAGACGACGAGTTATATCAGCATCTGTCCCGTGTGGACCGCATTATTCTTGAATTTGCGGAGCAGGGTTACAAATTCAACTTTGCTAAGTCACACATTGCTGAATTTACCGTTCTGTTCTTGGGCTATGAGCTCAATAACGAAGGTAAGGGCTTAGCCCCCATTTCTTGGAAAAATGTGCACATTTGTGCCCCCCAAATACTCTGAAGAAACTTCAGTCTTTGCTGGGTTTCCTGAATTTCGGGCGTACTTACATTCCCGAATATGCCCAGCGTATCAAGCCTTTGTATGCTTTGATACAACCTACTTATTCAAGGTCTTGCTGGCTGCCTGAGCATACCTCGATTCTGCAGTCTTTGCAGACAGACCTATTGGAGTCTAAATATCTTTTGACTCGTGATAACCACACAAACTTGGTGATTAGAATAATTCCGGGGGCGGTGGGATTCACATACTTAACCTTTAATGAAGGTGATACAGTACCCATCGCATACAAGTCACATCTGTACACTTCCGCTGAATTGCGCTTTACATCTGTCGAAAAAGTTCTAACTGCAGTGCAAATGGCGATTCTAAAAGAACGCGCACTGGCACAGGGTAAGCGAATTCTGGTGGTAACACCCTGTCCTGCCCTAGAGGCAGTAACAAAGGCAAGTGTACCGAACTCAAAAGCAATGCATCCCCGTTGGATACAATGGGCTACATCCTTGACGTCTTCGGACGTCACTTTTGTTTTTGATTCTTCTCTTCAGACTCAGGAGTATTTGCAGTATGAATTCGTTCATCCTCCTCCTTTGTTTTTACTACCGCTTGAGGATTACAAATGTGTGATCTACACCGATGGTTCGGCGCAACCGGCCACAGGGTCCAAGCACGCTTATTCAGCTGCATGTGCTATTGTTGCGGGTTCCTTTGTAGATGGAAAGTTCAAATCCTCTGCAGTGCATACTCGCACACTTGGAGATAGTACCGCACAATTGGCCGAGCTGCATGCATTGCTACTTGCGCTTGAGTTCGCTTCTCAGGATGAGACCACTCTTATTGTATGTGATTCCTTCTACTGTGTACAATCTTACAATGACAATCTGTTTTTCTGGTCAAAAAATGACTACAAGGACGCAAAAGGGAGCACAATTAAGCATAAAATGCTTTGGGTTCGAGTGGCAGAATTGCAACAACGTCTGCCCCTCACACAGGTGGTTCACACCTTAGGCCATCAGCGGGTGGGCGCACACGCTATTGGTAACGATCTGGCAGATGAAGCTGCCCGTTCAGCAGTAGTCACGTGTTCAGTAGCAGCGGTTACCAGGTCCATGTCTAAAATAGACTCTGTTATTCTAGCAGCTATTGCTGCAACCAAGGAAGGTGATAATTACCCTACAGGTTTCCCTTCCAAGTATTCTTACAAATTAAGTCCCGATCAGGTTCCTTATGTAACAATACCTGACGTTGGAGATCGGCTGATCCCCAACGCGGACCGCAGGAGTGCCTTGATATCAGCTGCACACGAAGGCATGGCTTCGGCTCATGCAGGTGTGTCAGCTACAGTTTCCATCTTGCAGCAGCGTTATTGGTGGCGTGGATTGTATAAAGACACCCGTGCTTTTGTGCTTTCTTGCGATGTTTGTCAACAGATTAAGCCTTCCACGGTAACACGCCCACCACAGACCCCGCTCTGCATTGCTAACAGACCCTTTGGGTGTGTTTACTTGGATCACTGCGGTCCATTCTCATCAGACACTGCCTATAAATACATCTTAGTAGCAGTGGACTCGTGCACACGGTTCCTCTGGGTCTGGCCACAACGTAGTGCTGACGCTCGAAATGTAATCAGGGATTTGCGTGTCTTTGTGGGAATTTTCGCATGCGGCACCTTCCATTCGGACCAAGGTCCAGCGTTTGCCTCTAGGGCTTACAAGGATGCAATGGCTTCGCTTGGGGTGCGGGTGAAATTTTCGTCTCCGTATAGGCCTGAGGGCAACTCTATCGTTGAACGAATGAACCGTGACTTAAAGCAATCCTTAACAGCTAGAGTTATAGGTACTGGCAGGAACTGGCTGGCCCACTTGTATACCATTCAACGTGCACTTAATAATCTCCCTAGAAGACCTCTGGGTGGGCGGACCCCATACGAAATGCTCTTTGGCATAAGAATGTTTGTGCCTGACCTTGAGGGTCCAGACATCGCGGCGCAATCCGCCAAGTTTGATGTAGATAATCATTCTGCTATGTTACAGGACTTACAAGAAGCCCGAGACAAACTTGCAACTACACATTTGCCTTCAGCCACAGATCCTGCGTTGCAGATTCCGGTAGCCGGCTGGCTTCCAAAGGTTGGAGAACTGGTTCGAGAGAAGGTTGAAAACAAAAAAGAATTTGGCCCCTCTTTTCGTGCACCGGTTCCAGTTCTGGGCTTGAAGGGAACACGTACAGTCATTTTACCACCGCTTCCTGGTCGCAAGGAGAACAGATACATCTCAGTAGAAAATGTCAAGCTACAGCGCCTGGCCGATCCTGAATAGTGTCACACCAGCGGTCTCTTGTCCTACCATTTATCGGACATATGTTCGTGACCCATCTACACGAACGGTCGCTGATGCTGTAATTGAGATGGTTGATTTGCCTGAAACTACAATTGATCCCCAACTCTCCACCAATATCGACGAGGACGAGTATACTTATCCTGCATCTGAATCGGTGGCACATCAACCAATAACGCCACTGAGCCCGACTCGTTATTCCTTTGATTCGGATTCCACCTCTTCAAAAGTCCCATCCAAGTTCAGTATTTTTGTATCCTGGTTTAGAGACAATTTTTTGATTCCACCCTGGACATACATCTGGTTGGTACTTTTCTTGATTTTCTTGTTCATGTCCATTGGCTTTGTCACAGTGTTTTTTCTACTAATCAATGGTCACTATTTACCTGAACGCTCTGCTGTAGACTATGTTTCTGGAACTTTGGCTCCTCATTCCTCGTCTCACATCATGAAGCGTGACCACACATTTGTGAACATTTCAGCTTTTTCAGTTGCTGATGGCATCGTATGGGATGCAGTGAACTATCAAATCCATGGTCCGACGGAAATTATTAATGTACCTAATGTCCTTCGGGTTTCAATGGGTGATGTAGTACAAAATAATATTCATTCTGATGATTGGGATGTGCATGCCGTTGAAGCATTGTTTGCCGATTTAAAATATTATGCATCTTTTAATGCTGAAGATTTATATATGAATTCTGCGAATTATGCCGATTTGTATTGTTACCAACATTGGGGTAATCATTTTCTCCATAAGCCAAGTGCCCTGCGTAGTTCTGTTAACTACACCCAATGGGAACATTGTCCAAACCCCTTGCCAGGTAGCTCACAAACTCTTCGAAATAAGTTTACCTATTTTACTGATTTTAATCGGTCGAACCCTGCATCCTATTATTTTAGACTTAATACCACATCAACTCAGAAAATTATGTTAACACACACCAAATTGCTTTATTCGGGTTCCTTTTTAAGTGCCCTAGCAGTGGGTGGTTATGAGTACTGGGAGGATACAATAGATTTGAAATCCATTTGGGGCTCCAAGCCATGGCAGGTACAGGGAACTGAGGCGTTGCATCGTGCTTGCCTCATCCCTACCCAAATTATGTTCCTAAATGTTTCCATCTATCAAACTACGTGTTGGGGCTTAGCTACCACTAAACAATTAAACTCGCCCTCAATTCCATCCCTTTCGAGTTTTCCCAATGATAGCTCACGTTTTAACCTGTCCCTGACGACCCTACAGGCTCTATTACAGAATAATTCATTTAATGTTTCCGAACTGGATCAGTCACCCTGGTTGGTATGGCCTATATCATCTAATGCATGTCAAATGCGTTTTCACGACTCAGGTACTAGATACACACAGGATAGGCCTGATCCGAGATTTACAGCTTCTCGTACTGTCACTACATATTCTGTTGGTAAATTATGCAAACAATGGCTGCAACATTCGTCCCTTGATTCTGTTAAACAACATTTGTCCCTCCTTTCAGGCAATATTGATCTGTCCGACTTTGTTTTGGGACCTCGTGGTCCCCGACCTAAAAGATTCATTTATGAGACATATAATGAACTCTGGAAGCTATCACAAATGGAAGCTGCTTCCCGTCTTCGGGAAATAGATCAAGCAAATTTGGAAAAGGTGCTTGCTGTTGTTGACAATAGTATTAATACCCTGTCTTCTCGCATTTATACTTTAGAGAATATTGTGTCCTCTGTTGTTGATATTGTACAAGATGATGTTTCTGTGTTATATCATGGTCAGAATCAATTGCGTTCAGTTATGCAGTTTGCATGGACTTTACAAACGCTCAAGTTAGGTAAAGTTCCTTGGCATTTTTTGAACACCTCTGCCTTGTTTCTACCTTTTAACTTAACTGACAAACAGCAATTTATGTCCATGAAAGATGCAACTTACACTCTATTACATATCGAAAAGATGGATCCTTTGCCGTTCTCTGTTGCAGAACTTGATTCTGCTGTGTGGCTAGTTCATGGGGTTATCGCTTTACCTTTTTCCTTGTTTGAATTTGACTCGTGCATGAAACATTATCCTGTGGGCCGTTACCGGCCCTTGGGCAGTGCTTTCCTGCATGAACTCTGGTCCTTGCCTTTCATGTATAAATGCCTTCGGGACGGCAAGGAAGTCTTTCTCACGGGGGAGTACTGCGACTCGACTATGGGTCATTCGCTTATTTGTAAACACATTAAATTGCATGGCTCATGTAGCGTTTCCGCTCCTAATCTTGCTTGTGTGCTGAAAGGTATTCCTGCTCCTGTTATTTCTCCTACTTTCACTCTCCTTTCCAATGGTAGTTATTTACTTTTAAATAACGAAAACTGTTGTGGCCTGCAGGCTGGCATTCCTTACATTGTAACAGTTTCGCACAGGGTTGTCTGCTGCAAAAATGTGCTTTTTCCTCCCCCTCATGGCAAGGTTGATATCTCTATTTGGCCTTCCATCCCTACCATGGAGGCGGATTTCAATAGACTGAGCAGAATAAAGGCACTATTATTGAACGAGGAAGTTATGCTCACGTCCGCCCGGGAGACATTCATTCTCCAGGTGGCGAGTACCCACAGTGAAATACAGGCCCTTTTGAACACTAATCTCCCCCAACATTTTGGGGAGTTAATTCATCGTATTTTTAACGCATCTAACACAGAGGGTCTGGTACACTTTTTTAAAGTCGTGGGGTCTGGTTTGGTGTCCTCCTTCCAAACTATTTTTGGTGTCATCCCGGCGTTTATTCATTCTATTTTTTCCAGCGTCTTTGGCGGTTTCCCGTTGATCATCGCCTTGGCGGCTGGTGTCCTGTTATTAATTTGTTTTATGCGCAATGGCTGCTCCCCGATGGGACCTGCTCGATCCAGAACGCCTCCAGCTGCTTCGTGAGCGCCTTTTGGCTGGTTTTGGTGTCTTGCCATTGGCGACACTGAGTGTGTCATATACTCTTTCCTTTCGCTTTGCGTATTTCACTTGCGTGCAACCTGTAATGACTTGCATCCGCTGTCCTTTCACCTGGACCTTGGATTATTGCCTCTCCAATTCGTCATTGTCTGTTCCGGATTTTGTTCAGTTGATGGGTCCCTTAGAGGCCCATGAGCAGGACTGTTCCGTTGCCGGCTGTATGGCGCGTGCGGCTGCACTGGGGATTTTGGCGCAATGGGATATCTGGGCGGCTGCCCAGGATCTCCTACAACAAAGCTGTTTCGTTTATCACGCAAGTTGTCCCGCATTGCTTTTGGATGCTCCCTCTGCTGAGGAGCATTCCTGCTCTTTTGATCTCATGGATTGGATGGCATCTATGTTTTTTGACGATTCCAATGATGCCCTTTTGGAGGGTATGGCTTTTTTCTGCACTTACACTTTCATGGATTGACTTGTTTTTCGCCGTTTGGGCGCTCCCTGTGCTCTACTGGATATTTTTTTGGTTTGCCCTCTGTCTTGGCCGCCGGACTGACCAGGGGAGGGTGTCTTGTGGTTTGTTGCCTGCCTTGGTATGTTGGCCTCGGCCTAGCTGCCATGCTGCTTTTCTTTGCGCACGTTACACTGAGCCAGGGCTCCCTCGCCCTTTGCTCTTGCCAAGTTCTTTTGCGCTGTCTGCATTTTCTGTCTTTCACCTTTTCTCTTGTTCGATTTGGGCTCAGACTGCACAACATGTACAAGGTCGCATAACAATGTATTTCGGTTCTTCCTGATATGGCCAGTCTCGGGCACCCAGACATAACATTAAGCGCAATTGCCATGAAACTTGGTGTGCGTTTAAGACTGCAGTTTTTACTGGCGTTTAGGACACTTGGAGAAATCCTTTTCAGTGAGAAGAGCTATGATGTCCTGCTGATGTAATTCTGCAACTAGAGACTGAGGTATGGGGGTTCGCTAGTCAAAGCCCAGAGGTCTTCTATTTTTATAATAAACTATCTTACTTCACGGGGAGGGTGGTAATGTTATTTAGACATTTATCCACTGAGTTATGAAATGCTTTCCCCGTTTGTATTCTATGGAATTGTAACCATGCTGCTTATATTATTCATATGCATTATGCTATTAGTACTGACACGTGTACTGTACATTAGAGCACGTAAGTTGGAATAAACATTTTAACCTATCCAGTGTCTCTTCCTACGCACCTTGTGGACAAGTACGAGTGAGTGACGAAAGAGTGTTCTTGCTTCTGCGAGTCCTGAGATAAAGATACCGTGTTCTGGGTTGTCCAATCATTGGTACTTGGGTGCTAATGGGATGCTAAGCTAGTTGGGTTGGGGTTTTTGGGTGCTACGGTATATGGTAGGCAAACCACTGTATTCCGGGGTCCCATTATCCTGTGCATAGCTCTGTGTATGTGCAGAAACCTTATGACAATAGAGCTGCTATTCTTAACTCCACATTTACATACCTTCATGATATAATGATAGTCGATACTTTGCATTCAATACCTGTGGAGGTCGACCACGGTGGGACCTATGATACCATGTTTTGGTTCCACACTGCAGCCCCAGATCACAACAGTGCAAACCAAGTGGTCAGATGAAATCAGTCTGGCCAAGAAAGACTCCTACTGCGTGGAGTGTGCATGGCGCCTCTCTCGGACTGTCGGCCCAGCTGCCCTTGGTCCCTACAGGCTCCCGTAGGTTCTGCAGAAAGGCAAGGCAGCTGACAGCCGCATGTGATCCAAGGGCCCTTGGGCTGCACAACTCATGCCAGGCCCTTCGCGACTTCCAAGAGGAAAGCACAGCGTCTACAATTACAGTGCGAAAATAATGCAGACTTTGCTTCCATTTATAGTGCACCGTCATCCAAAGCACTACACAGGTGTCAGCAGCAGCGCAAAACACAGCGGCAAAGCAGAATTAGCATGGGTCTACGCGTGGAAGGCGATAGTGCCAAGAAGGCGAGGCGGGTGCAGAGGTGAGTAAAACAAGGCATGGGATGCATCAAGGGCAGAAGACAATCTTCAACTTGTAGGAAAGAGATCATGCAGACATGGCATGAGAAGTGGAAAACAGCAGAAATGAAAGAGATAGGGAGTGGAATTAGGATTAGGAAACCCTACAGCGGAGGATGGGAAAGGGATTATGTTGAGAAAGGAAATGTTACAACTTCTAAAGATCTCCGGGTAACAAAATGTTGCATGGACCCGTAGAGGCATCATTCAATCCAAGATGGCCACTTTTCTGACCCAACCACTGAGATTAAGATGGTATGCTATGTTATGCTATGCTATGCTAGTTATGTTATGTTTATTTTTAAAGCGCGCAATCTCCTTTGAGGGTATCCTGGCACTGTAGCAGGTGCGTGAGACTGGCCTCAGGAGGGCTTACTTAAAGAGACAGGTCTTCAGCTACATGCCGAATTTAAGAAGGGAGGAGGAGGCTCTGTGGCGTTGTGGGAGGTCGTTCCAGGCGTTAGGTGCAATGTATGAGAAGACACAACCTCCTGATCTCCATTTGTGTATGCGCGAGGTGTGTGCTAGTGGGAGGTGGTGGTATTATAAGCTGCTGTTCAAGTAGGCAGGGTCTGTCTTGTGAAGTGCTTTGTACATGTAGGTAAGGAGTTTGAAGTGTGCGCTCTTGTGTATTGGAAGCCAGTGGAGTTCCCTTAAGTGAGGTGTGATGTGGGCTCGGCTTGGGAGATTGAGAACTAGCCTGGCTGCTGCGTTCTGGATGGTCTGGAGTCTTTTTTGTGAGTTGGTTGGTTATTCCTGCGTGTAAGGTGTTGCCATATTCCAGTCTGCTGTTGATGATGGCTTGGGTGACTGTTTTCCTGCTGTTGTTCAGCAGCCACTTCAAGATCTTCTTGAGCATTTTCAGGGTGTGAAAACGGGACGAATCAACTGTGTTACCTTGAGCAGGCATTTCCAGTTTGCTGCCTGTAATGATTCCGATGTTTCTAGCTTGTGTCCTGGCCCTGGGAGACGGTTCGATATCCGTCAGCCACCAGGTAGAGTCCCACCACCATACCAACACATTATCAATTGTTTGTAATTATTTTGCTAGAGCACACACTGCAAACCATTAATGATTATAGGCACAGAAGCATTCTGTTGGTATAGCTAGAGACTAGTTACATTAGTCCAAACAGGGAGTCAAGCATCAGTGGGTCTGAGCTGAGGCGGGTTACAGTAGTCCATGTGGTGCCACGGCTGCGCAGTCATGGTTACATTGACTAAGCGCAGTGGGTGCAGAGGAGGCATATTATACAGTGTATAATAGGCAAGGGCTTCCATGCTACCTGCACTTTTGAAGTCAACTTCTAGGACCAGGTGCTTGGAGGGCTGCAGAACCCTCATTTCCATCTCTAGCCCAATGCAGGCTCATCTCTCTGGCAAGGGTGCGAGTGCTGGTCGTATGGCCTACCTCCAGTCTTTCCTCCATGGATAAATATGTCCATAAACCTGAAGGACAAAAAAGTTGGGGCCTCAACAAGGGCAGCCCAGCCGCACCTTTTTCTCCATATGCACTCTGCGACTACAGGCAACTCCAAGGTCAGTGTACACACACCATTTCACAAAACTGTCCTTAAACTACACAATCAGCAGAACGCCAACCAACCAATTGGAATACGCCCAGTAGAATGTACTACACTGGTCAGGAGGGACGTAGGAGACAGGAGCAGCAGAACACCAACTAACTGAATGGAATACGCCTAGAAGAATGGACTACACTGGTCAGGAGGAACGCAGGAGACGGGAGCAGCAGAACGCCAACCAACCAATTGGAATACCCCCAGTAGAATGTACTACACTGGTCAGGAGGGACGCAGGAGACAGGAGCAGCAGGACACCAACCAACCGACTGGAATACGCCTAGAAGAATGGACTACACTGGTCAGGAGGGACGCAGGAGACGGGAGCAGCAGAACGCCAACCAACCAAATGGAATATGCCCAGAAGAATGGACTACACTGGTCAGGAGGGACGCAGGAGACGGGAGCAGCAGAACGCCAACCAACCAAATGGAATATGCCCAGAAGAATGGACTACACCGGTTAAGAGGGACGTAGGAGCAGCAGAACACCAACCAACTGAATGGAATACACCCAGAAGAATGGACTACACTGGTTAAGAGGGACGTAGGAGCAGCAGAACACCAACCAACTGAATGGAATACACCCAGAAGAATGGACTATACTGGTTAAGAGGGACGTAGGAGCAGCAGAACACTAGCCAACTGAATGGAATACGCTCAGAAGAATGGACTACACTGGTTAAGAGAGACATAGAAGCAGCAGAACACCAACCAACCAAATGGAATACGCCCAGAAGAATGGACTACACTGGCTAAGAGGGACTTAGGAGCAGCAGAACGCCAACCAACTGAATGGAATACGCCCAGAAGAATGGACTACACTGGCTAAGAGGGACGTAGGAGCAGCAGAACGCCAACCAACCAATTGGAATACGCCCAGTAGAATGTACTACACTGGTCAGGAGGGACGCAGGAGACAGGAGCAGCAGAACACCAACCAACCGAATGGAATACGCCCAGAAGAATGGACTACACTGGTTAAGAGGGACGCAGGAGCAGCAGAACACCAACCAACCGAATGGAATACACCCAGAAGAATGGACTACACTGGTTAAGAGGGACGCAGGAGCAGCAGAACACCAACCAACTGAATGGAATCCACCTATAAGAATGTACTATGCTGGTCAGGAGGCCCTGGCTAGCCGGTGGAACACCAAGAATTCTGTAGGAATCATCCAATTAGAATGCACTACACTGTTCCAGATGACACCAATGACCATACAACACACAGTCTAGAAAGGGCACCCACATTCACCGAGCACCCAGAGTCAGTTTTGTTCAACAAAGTCTAGATCCTCTCTGGGTCGCCCAAAGAACAACAGTATCTGGCTGCTATAAATAATCCATTTAACCAGCTATGAGTTTGTTCTCTCAACAATACATTCACATTATTCCATCCAGAAGAAGTGAACTTAATTCTACCACACCCACAAGCACACAGCACTGCATCAAAGCTACATAAGGAGCAAAGATCCCTTGAAACCCGACAGCTACTTGAAGCCGAGCAACAGACAACTCCACAACCCAACAAAATGAAAGAAATGACAATGTCCTTTGGCACAAGCATCCATGTGCATAATGCTCTATGCAGGTCAACAACAGGATGTAGATGGCAACTATCCAAAATAGCACATCACTAAACAATGTGTTCCTTTATTCTAATTTCAATGGTCACAATCCAATAGAACACACCTCTGAACTAGACAAAACACACCCAAGTACATTGCAACAGAAGACTTGGACTCAGGTCAGTAAGGACCCACAAATCATGAAGGGTAACCATGTCCCAAAAGCACTCCAAGACCACAATGAGTAGTAAAGCACTATACAAATGCACATTAGATAAAATAACACTTGAAAGGCGGAAGAAAACCCGGAGGGTACCACTGAATGGATAACCATGTAGGCAGAGGTGGAAGCTAGACTATGGAGCCTCGATGATTCGACATTTCAAAGAAACATGCAATGGGCCTGAGTTTTAGTTCGGCAAATGGGATTCACTGTGTCAGGGCAACAAAGTTCAGGGGGTACCCATCCACCGAATCTAGAGATTCCAGCCAGCCAAGGGGATATCTCTTGCATTGGCAGGAACCCCTGTCCCAGCGGTTCCGGACAATGCATTGAAAGTTTGACGTGACAGAGCTGTAGGCCAAATTCAATTTTTCATTTATTTTCAAAAACAAAAGTCCCAAAGCGGCATTTTATTTTTGAAAAAAAAAAAAACAATGACTCTCTCACCAAGAGAGATTTTTCAAATGCCATGAAGGTAATTTACAAGTTTTCAGTACCCATCACTACCATAATTTTACCTGCCAGTGAGGGACAGTGAAAACTGGCCATTTGACTGCCCACACTAAATCGGGTGGGCGGTCAAATGGCCAAACCTCAGACGGCCCTTACTCTGTCGGCCGTCATCGGTGGAGATGGAGTAGATTCCCCCGCTGACATTCTTCAGTTCTGCCCGACTCTAAATGCAGAGGGCAGAACATCAGTTTGTCGGAGAGGGTACTCCGTTGCCTTTGCGACGGACTAGCCTCAACAGCAAACTCTAAATCTGGCCCTAAATATTGAAAAGGTCTGAAATGCTTCAGTTACTGATCCGAATGAACAAACGCATAGAGGAGACCGACGAACCAGCTCAACTTGACAACACTGTGTGACCCTTAACAAAAGATTTCATCCGCTACTGCCTTTTCGCAAAAGTGCTTTGTTGTCAGTGCTCAGAAGCATGCTAAATGTTACTACTGTGTGTCGCTGTCACACTGAAAATTGGACATTGTCATCTCACAGCCCTCAGACACCAGCAGAGGCTCCCTTTGAGCCAAAGAGTACAATAGAAGCAGTATTAGTTCCCTCTCTAATTATACCCCCTACCTGCCTAGGAAGCAGAAAGGTCCCTGCGCCCCAGGTGTTGCGCAGCTCAGCGGCTTGAATACTTAAAAACGCGCTGGGCAGCAGATCATTGTCGGCCTCAGTGGCATGAACATGGCCTAATCGCCCAATCAATAAGGAACTGGAAGAAAATGCTGAGGCGTCTAAAAATACAGACAATGGCCTCTTAGGGGGCGACCGGGACCAATGGGACCAAAGACAGGTCTCTGTTACCTGGGTATGCCTGGACACCGCAGGGTTATAGTGCTGCATAACAGCACTCCACGTAACAAGATCTTCACCGACGAGTACAAAGGAGGTCTATGTACGTGTGCTTCTAGGCACCTACTGGGCTAACTGAACAGAGATTAGTGGGCATCCATGAACGTAATCCAACTTCCAGGGAGGAGAGGTAGTTTGCACAGTAAGACCCAGTCATAAGAGAACGCGCTCCGTAGGAACGCTAGCGCCTCCCTCTGCGTTCCTCATTAGCTAGCAGCTTAGGAATGCTAGTGCCTCTCTCTCTATGACCCCATCAGACAGACTCTAAAGAACACTAGTGCCACTGTCTGTGACTCCCTAATAGCTAGCAGCCAGGAACACTAATGCCTCTCCCTCTGTCTCTCTCATTAGCTAGCGGCTCAGAAAAGCTAGCATTCCTCTCTCTGTGATGCTCAGTAACTAGCGGCTTAGGAATGCCAGGGCCTCTCTCTGTGCCGCTCAGTAACTAACGGATTAAGAACGCTAGCGCCTCACTTTCTGTGTACCTCATAGCTAGCGGCCCAGTAACACAAGCGCTTCCCTCTCTCTCTGGGTCCCTTATTAAGCAGAGGTTTAGGAACACTAGTGTTATTCAGTGTTCCTCGTTAGCTAGCCACCCAGGAACTCTAGCGCCTTTCTCACTCTGTGTCCCTCAATAGCTAGCAGCCCAGGAACAGTAGCACCCCTCTTTCTCTGTCCCTCATTTGTTACTAGTTTAGGAACAATAGTGCCTCTCTCTCTGAGCCCCTATCTTGAAGCGTCTCAGGAGCTTTAGCGCCTCACTCTGTGTCCTTCTTTAGTCAGTGAATTGGGAATATTAGCTCCTCTCTCTTTGCCCATCATTAGCTAGTAGCAAAGGAACACTAGCGCCTCTCCGTGTCCCTCATTAGCTAGCCACAGTAATACAAACTCAACCCTGGCCCATTCTCAATTATACTAATAAACTCAATTGCGGCTCCCAGCTCAATAATATAAATGGACTCAACCATGGATCCTTACTCAATAATATAAATGGACTCAACCATGGATCCTTACTCAATAATATAAATGGACTCAACTGTGGCTCCCAGCTCAATAATATAAATGGACTCAACCATGGATCCTTACTCAATAATATAAATGGACTCAACCATGGATCCCTACTCAATAATATAAATGGACTCAACCGTGGTCCTTACTCAATAATATAAATGGACTCAACCATGGATCCTTACTCAGTAATATAAATGGACTCAACTGTGGCTCCCAGCTCAATAATATAAATGGACTCAACCATGGATCCTTACTCAATAATATAAATGGACTCAACCATGGATCCTTACTCAATAATATAAATGGACTCAACCGTGGTCCTTACTCAATAATATAAATGGACTCAACCATGGATCCTTACTCAATAATATAAATGGACTCAACCGTGGCTCCTTACTCAATAATATAAATGGACTCAGCCGTGGCTCCTTACTCAATAATAGAAATGGACTCAACCGTGGCTCCTCACTCAATAATATACATGGACTCAACCATGGCTCCTCACTCAATAATAGAAATGGACTCAACCGTGGCTCCTCACTCAATAATATAAATGGACTCAACCGTGGCTCCTCACTCAATAATATAAATGGACTCAACCGTGGCTCCTCACTCAATAATATAAATGGACTCAACCGTGGCTCCTCCCTCAATAATATAAATGGACTCAACCATGGCTCCTCACTCAATAATATAAATGGACTCAACCGTGGCTCCTTACTCAATAATATACATTGACTCAACCGTGGCTCCTCACTCAATAATATAAATGGACTCAACCGGTGCTCCTTACTCAATAATATAAATGGACTCAACCATGGCTCCTTACTCAATAATATAAATGGACTCAGCCGTGGATTCTTACTCAATAATATAAATGGACTCAACCGTGGATCCTTACTCAATAATATAAATGGACTCAACTGTGGCTCCTTACTCAATAATATAAATGGACTCAACCGTGGATCCTTACTCAATAATATAAATGGACTCAACCGTGGCTCCTTACTCAACAATATAAATGGACTCAACCGTGGATCTTTACTCAATAATATAAAAGGACTCAACCGTGGCTCCTTACTCAATAATATAAATGGACTCAACCGTGGCTCCTTACTCAATAATATAAATGGACTTAACCGTGGATCCTTACTCAATTATGTAAAAGGACTCAACCGTGGCTCCTTACTCAATAATATAAATGGACTCAACCGTGGCTCCTTACTCAATAATATAAATGGACTCAACCGTGGATCCTTACTCAATAATATAAATGGACTCAACCGTGGCTCCTTACTCAATTATGTAAAAGGACTCAACCGTGGCTCCTTACTCAATAATATAAATGGACTCAACCGTGGCTCCTTACTCAATAATATAAATGGACTCAACCGTGGTCCTTACTCAATAATATAATTGGACTCAACCATGGATCCTTAATCTATAATAACAATAATCTTAGAAGTGGCTCCTTAGGAAAGGACACAAATTAACTTTGGCTGATCAATCAATAACTCAAATAAATGTGACTGTGTCTCCTTATTCAATAACATAAATAAACTAACCCTACGCTTCTTACTCATTAATGTAAATGTATGTAACTGTGACACTTTACATAATATTATATAAAACTTAACTCCACCCTGGCACATTGATCAATGCTACAAAAAACTCAAAGTTAGCCACTTAACCAACAATTAAAAAAAAACACTCAACATGATCCCAAAATAAATTCACCCATGACACCTTATTTAATAATACAAAGAAGCTCTACCGTGTCACCTGGTTCAATAACGAATACACACTCAAACATAGCCCCGTACTCAGTAACAAAAATAAACTCAATAATGAATCATTACCCAATGGTAATTAACTCACCATTGATTTTCACTATATGATAGATTTAACCCATTCTTAATAAATGTACTCAGCTGTGGCTCCTTACTCAATAACTCAAATAAATTCAACTTTGGCTACCTACTCAATAACACAGTATCACTCAGCCGTGGCTGAACTCAGTAAGGTTTCCTTACTCATAAATACCAGAACAACACAAGTGTGGTCCCTTGCTCAGTACTATAAATGAACTCAACCATGGTACCTCAGGCATTGCTCCTTACTCCGTTATACTAATAAATTCAACTTTGGCTCATTACACAGAAATATGAGTAAAATCGGCTGAGGTTCCCTCCTCGTAAGATAAATAAAGTGAGAGCTGGCTTCTTACGCAATATATGGGTAAAGAACCTGCAGCCATATACTATAAGGATACTGCAAGACACTGAGAAGTTCCATTACTACACAGAGGAACGAGAGCAAAGGACGAGTTCCTTTATAAGGTCATGGAACTCTGAGGTGACTTTCAATATCCTTTTATTGTATGACAGAGGCTATTTCATCCCGTATAATATGTGATCACACAAAACCCTTGGTGCCTTGATCTTTCATAAAAATGCAATAGTATGGACGTATACATGAAGAATAGTAGTGCAAAATTAAACATACTAAAAAGATGTTAGAAATTTGTTCCCAAAAATATTATAACAAGTTTAATATATGTTAGATTTAAAAATGCGGTAGTTCCCAATGTGTAGACATAACCAAAGACATTCAATATTTCATGTATTAATCTTCAAAGTATAAAAAATACACACGTTAATACAAATATCTCCTTTCTGCTTATCTCTGTTCATTTTAGAAAAAGAGCAGCAGAATAAGAAGTTCTTGTTTTCATCGTTTAAACTGAAGCTCTAATTATACTTTGCGACCTGTTTTTCACCTTGCCTGCTGGCTCTCGCAGCAGGAATGAATCGTAGTACAGTCTGGTTGTGATGAATAAATTAACTAACCAAGGAAATAATATCATAAGCCCAGCCCAGGCTTCTTACTCAATGATATGAGTGGACTAAACTGTGGCTCCTTATTCACAACACAAATAAACTCAGGGTTGGATCCTTACTGAGTAATGCACATACATTCAATTAGAATTCCTTACACAATAATATAAACAAACTCAACCCAAGGTTTTTATTCAATATTTTGTGTATGATAAGCTAAGGGTTCTTAATCACAACACAAATAAACTCAGCATGGGCGGTGACCGCTGCATCCAAGATGGAGGACATGTCTTAAGGGCACTCTCGAGACCTCCGCCTGTATCCTCCAATATCCTGACACCCTGGGTTTTTTGATGGCATCGAAATCCCCCCGCTGCCTCCCTGAACTGACAAAATCACCCTACTTGGCCCCCTGTGCCCCCCATAGCTGGAACATTGCATGGGCTCGCCTGTGTTCCACGCAGTATGGCAATGGCCCTGTAGCGGCGGCCAGAGCCTTTGGGCCCGTGCTACTGAACCCCAAGGGGAACACTAAACAATGCGGGCGCTTCACTGGGGTCGCTCACATCCCCCTCACCTGCTTTGGAACCTCACTGCAAGGGACTGACCCTCCACTGGGGGCCGCCCTCACCTCTGCTTGGCCATGCCAGTGCAGGACCCATGGCCTCCATGTGGGGCCGTGAGCGGAGGGCCATGTCTATGGCTTGCCTCTTTATCAACCTGAACGACCGTGTCTGAGGCGGCAATGTACTGCGTTGCTGACCAGTATCACGGGCCCGTGAGAGCTATTATGCCTCTGCTGGGGTCCCAAAGGTGGCACCAATTCGCTGAGAGGGCCGCCGCACGCCCTTGATCCCTAAGATTTCTGCTCGCCCTCCTGGCTCCAATCACTGCGGCTGCCTACCTGGCAACGTGACTGCTGGCGGCCGTGGGCATCACAGGCCGCATCGGAGCCCCCTGCTGGTGACGCGCACTACATATAGTACAGATCTGGGCCCATTTACACCGCTTATGATGTGCAGGCTGCTGCGTGGAGACCATGGGGCCTGATGTGAGGGTCCAGAGACTCGCGTGTGGATGCGCTCTCCCTCAGGGACATGCATAATTTCATCCAACTCGACAGGTGAGCCTGGGGGGGGGGGGAGGGGTGCTGACAATAGGTGCGCCAAGTTTGGGGGGGGGGGCCTCGTGGCCTAAATCCCAGGGACTGCACTTGCTGGCCCTGAAGCACCTGGTCCTGGAGACATGGATGCCTCCAGCCTCCTGACTACCTTGACTTTTGCCTACAGTATTGGGGGAACCCCCACATGCTCCATCTACTGCCACTTCGCCTCCCTCTTCACCGCAGAGGTGGCAAGAGTCCACCGGCTGCTCTGGCGTGCTGCCTACTCTTTGGGGCAAGCGGGCTAAGGGGATTTATCCAGTGCCCCACCTTGCCTACTACCTGTTATATCGGGGCCTGTGTGGAACTCACCAGCGCTCTTGCTTACCAGCTCACAGACACTTGCTACGTGGCTCCCTTCTTGGTGACCCAGCCCACGATCTCACCATACTGATACGAAGATGGGGAAAGATAACCACCCTGCCTCGAGCTCCCAATCGAAGATTGACAAATTTGACACCTCTACCCTCGAACACCAGAAGAAGTCCACGGGGGGAGCCCTACACATCTGACCCAGGCTCCCCGCAAGTGCTTCACATCCTTCAAGCCCTTCAGGTATCTAAGGAGGCCCTGGAAACCAGAATCGGGGAGGTTGAGGTGGATGTGGCCTTGTTGTGGCAGGACCTTCGCGGCGTGGCGGGAAGAATCACAAAGGCGGAGTCACGTATATCAACTCTAGAAGACGACTCAACGGACATTAAAACCAAAGTCTCCATCCTACAGGTCATGGTCAGGAACTTCGAAGCCAAAGCGGAAGATGCTGAAACTTTTTATCAAAGGAACAAGCTCCGCCTGGTGGGATTCCCTGAGCGGCTTGAGACCCCCGGTTTGACAACTTTTGTGGAAACCTGAATACGCTCTGGTACCCAGAGGGCTCCCTCTCGCCATGGTTTGTGGTGGAGCGGGCCCACCGTCCGCTGGCGCCAAGGCCCCTGCTTGGGTCCCCTCTACACCCAATGATCATTCATGTCCTCAACTACAGAGAACGTGATGCGGAATTCCGCGATGCCTGTGCCTTAAGAAATGCTCTCAAACCAATTAATCGAAAATCATATTTCCCGACTGCATATAGGCGGCCCAACAGCAATGTAAATCCTTTGATGCGGTGAAGCAAAAACTTAGAGCTATGTCATTTCCCTATGTTGTGCTCTTCCCCGCCACACTGAGAGTGGTGCACAGCTCCGGTACTCACTTCTCTGACACCTTGGAGGCAGCCTGGGAGTGGGCTACATAGTAGCGGCCCCTCCGCAGCCATGATTACTCCAGACGCTCAGGACCAGGGTCCTTAGCCGCCTCACAGAAGGCTACAGCCCCCTCCCATTCTCGCCGACTCCGCAGGTCCAGGGGTGGCATGGGTGGCCGTCCTCATTCCCCGGCATCGTCAGACTCTGACTACCCAACATCACAGCCTCCCCCGGGGATGAGGCAGCCCCCTGGCTGCTCAGCCATATGCAGATACCGGGACACAACAATGCACATGGGGACACAGCACCGTTGATGCCAACACCTTGAACTTATGGACTCTCCATGTTGCTCAGATCTCACATTTGACCCAGGATGCCTATTGCTGCAGATATGCTTTATGTTTAAGCGTCTGTATGGAGGAGGTCTCCGACTTCATCGAAGGCCCCATTATGTACGCACTGTTCACTAGGAATTGTTTTAGGGCAATAGATACTTCTGGGGTGGAAGTGTGGGGTCGGGAGGAGTTGGGGGTAATGTTGTGGGTTATGTTTAATTGTTTCATGATGTTTCCTTGCTTTTTTGTTTTCCTTATATGTCTTGCTTCTCGACGCTGCCCATTCTCAGTAGAGCCCTGACCTGCTTTTCTTCTGACCCCTACACATGCCACAGCTCAACCGCTCCCATGACGTAACACACCCTTCTCTCCTGGAACGTCAATGGTCTTTTAGACTGTATTAAGCACACATCGGTTCTCAAATTTCTCCACTGACACCACCCATAGTCTTACTACAGGAGACTCACCTCCTGAGTACCAAATGCTCCTTCTTAGGTAGGTTTCGGTACACCCAAATCTACCATCCGGGCTTCACTCGTGACTCCCGGGGTACGGTGATCCTTCGCCACAAAAATGTCCCCCCTTGCGGCAACCCAGACAGTTTATGGACCATAGGGTAGATACGTTGGGGTGGCGGGTGGATTAGAAGGTAGGCAATACACTGTCTTTAGCGTTTATATCCCTCCACACATGCAAACCCAGACACTCCGGGACTTGACCCAAATTGCAGCTGACCTGCCCTTCTGGCTCCCTAATTCTTGGTGGTGACTTCAATGCAGTGGTAGACCCACTCTCAGACATCCTTGGCCCTGTCTCACAGGACAGATGGGCCATCGCCCTCATGGAATAGATGACCTCACTGGGCCTTTGCGATGCCTGCAGGACTTGGAATCCACAAACAAAAGTCTACTCACATGTGCTGGCTTCCGTACGTTCGATGTCCCGGATTGACTATATTTTACTTCCGGCTACCGATGTTCCGGTCACCACGGGTGCATCGATGCTCCCCAGGGGTGTGCCTGACCATTCCCCACAAGTCCTTTGGCTGGCAGGCCCAAGCTTTTCTGGTCCCCCTATGTGGCTCCTCAGTGCTTAGCTCCTGACAGATGAGGGATTGATAGACCAGTTAGCTGAGTAGCTCACATCTTACTTTGATCTTAATACTGGACTCAGGCACTCAATGGGCGGCTAGCAAACCCATGATATGGGGGCAGATGAGTAGCTATCTGAAACATAAAGAAAAAGACAAGCAGAGCAACATTGTCAAGCTAGAGGCACACATCCTTGATAATGAGACCAGGGTGACCCAAACAGCCACTGAAACAATCCCCCACCAACTAGATATAGACAGAACTGCACTCTGGCACCTACTTTCAAACGAGGCCTGCCGTGCTGGAGAGCACCCTCCCTATGTATTTATAAGCACGGTGACAAAAATGGGGCCCTTCTATATAGACTTGTATCCCGGGACATCGCGTCCCACTTCACCCCCACTGTGGCTGACGACTCTGGCTCTGTGACCCAGACTGCCCCAGTATTATGGCAGCATTTACAGCCTATTACCGGTGGCTCTACGCCAGTGACCCACGTGCTCATAAAAAATGCATCCACTGCTCCTCAATGACATCCTGCTACCATCTCTGATGGTGGCCCAATGAGCTGCACCAGACAAACCAATTACAGATGATTAAATCCACACCACCATCAGGGACCTTAAAGCCGGGAAACCCCCTGGCCCTCGCAGCATCCCTCTTGAGTATTACTCCACATTCCGCCAACAATTAGTTCCCCACCTACGTCAACTGTACACTGAGGCTATTGACAAAGGGTCCTTCCCTGCAGACGTAGATTTGGTGACTATAGATGTTATCCCCAAGACTACTCTGCCCTCACTGGACTGCGGATCCTATCGCCCTATATCCTTAATTAACGCAGATATTATAATCTACGCAAAGATTTTGGCCACCAGGCTTCACTCGGTCCTCCCTGCCTATCAATGTGGCTTCATGCCACACCATATTACAGGGCCTTGTAGCCAATGAGAACACTGTGCTCTGGCCCACATGGGTAAATTGACAGGAGACCTAGCACTGTTTCTTGCCGAATTCGAAAAGGCTTTCAATACTGTTGACTGGGACTACTTGGCAGCAGTCCAGCGTTGCCTGGGCTTTTGTTGCCGTTTTCAGGTGAGGACCTCTCCTCTATATTTCCACCCCATGGCCCAGGTCCACGTTAACGGGACGTTATCTGATAAATTTCCAATTGGACAGGGTTGCTCCCTTTCCCCGCTGCTTTTTGCCCTGGCCATCGAGCCCCTGGCACCGCTGGTCCTTTGTGATGAACAGCTGGAAGGATGGCTCTGGCCACACGCCTCAGAGGACAGAATTGCACTGTATGCCAATGACGCTATTCTCTGTCTGGGGAACCTGGCAACTTCGGGGCCCAGGGCCCTCAGACTTGTTCACTTAGTCGAGGAGGCCTCTGGCTTGCGTCTTAATACAGCAAAGTTCCTCCTCGTCCCCCTGCGAGGCGACTCTGCGTCTGTGAACTGAAACTCGGGCATCCCTCCCAGGTGACTCAGCTTCAAATATCTAGGAATACATGTGGCAACCATGCCTGAACTCACTCGTGCCCTCAACTTGACACCCCTCCTCAACAGCACCAAAAGCAGCCTAAATGCATGGCACAATCTGCCACTGAACCTCTTCGATAGAGTTGCACTAATAAAAATGATGGTACTGCTGCGGTTCCTACACATACTGCAAAACTACCCACTACATATTCCTAATTCCTGGTTCAAGGAAACAGCGTCTTTACTTTGCACCTTTCTTTGGCGGGACGCCCACCCCGAATAGCTCAGAACATATGTCGCTGTTCCGTTAATGAGGGTGGAATTGGAGCAGTGGGTAGTCACCTATACTATTGGGAGTCCCATCTCCTGGTCATAAACGACTGGCTAACCGGGGCTGGAACGACCCATCCTACCAGTTAGAGCATAGCGACCTGGGGCTAGACGGGTTGATGCCCTACCTATATGGGCTTCCACTCCCCTCTACGGTACCAAAGGTGACTAAAGTGATCTTCTTGGTGTGGCGAGGAGCTCTTCGTTCATGGGTTGGTACAGGCACCTAACAGGGCAAACTCCCTTCTGTAGGGGCTGCTGGCTGGAACAACTAGCTCAACTCGAGGGATTTCGGCGATGGGACCTCATAGGCATCTCCACCTTAGCTGATGTTTGGTGCGGATCCAACATGTGTTCCTTCATCAAACTAAAGTCGCAGTTCTCTCTCTCTACCACCTAGTTTCACCGATATCTACAGATGCGCCATGCTCTTGACTCCTACTCTACAGAGCTCCAGGACCTCCCTGATTTCAATCCCCTCGAGGCCCATCTGATTCTTGGGAGACTAGGTGATAAGGGAATCTCCCAACTATACCAAGCACTAATGAATAACACCCCAGGATCCCTGGACTTGCTGCGTTCACGATGGGAGGGCTGGGTCGGGGACTTAGATGAGTTGGAATGGAGGGAGGCCTATATGGCCCCCAGGGAACTGACGATATCGGCCCAACTGATATTGATTCAGTTGAAATATCTCGACCAAACCTACATGATGCCCCAAAGACTGGGCCATGCACACCTTATCACAGATCCCAGATGTCCTCGCTGCCAATCCTTGGAAGCAGATTTTTTTCATATGACAAGGCTGTTTCCTGGACTCACATCATACTGGTCCCGGATTGGCACTACCATTTCGGCAGTACTTGCCACCCCTATACAATTAACTCCCATAGTGGCCCTGTTGGGGATGCTGGAAGGTGTAGGGGGACCCCGGGGAGACAGATCCTTAATCAGGATAGCGACTTTGATCACCAAGAGAGGCATTGCCTGTGCTTGAAAACAACCTTCCCCACCAACAATGAAACAGTGGCGTGCTGGGATGGACTGGTTTGCAAAACTAGAAGAACCCATGTGTGTTGCAAGGGGGTGCCCCACAAAGTTTTTAAAAATCTGTTGTAAATGGTGGGACTACTATAGTCTAATGTCCACATTGGAATCCTTGGCAAATCATGTAACCTAAACTTGTTAGTGGGGCGGGTATGGGTGGATTGACTTGAAGCTCTACTGTTGGTGTTTTTGTTTCCTTTTGCTCTTGCCTAGTCTGTTGGCCAATGAAAACTTTAATAAAATATGCTTATCAAAACAAATTGGCTTCTTACTCAGTAATATATAAAATGCAACTATACCTCCTTACTCCATATTATACTATCCAATAGTAGAGTAAAGTCAACTGAGGCTCTTTACTCGCACAACAAATAAAAGTAGCATTAGTGTCTTATGTAATCATATAAATTAGCTCAACCAAGGCTCCTTATTCAGTAATAAAAATAAATTCACCCACGGATCCTTGATAATACACATAAACCCAACTCTTGCTCTTTACTAAGTAACGCACATAACCTCAACCAGTTCTCCTTAATAATATAAATAAACTCAATTATATAAATGAATTTAACAATGTTTTCTTTGTCAGTAATACAAATACATTCATCCTTTGATCCTAACTCAATAGTATAGAGGAACTCAGATTGATTCGTACTTCAGTAGTATACGTTAACTCAAATATGTCAGCCTACTCAATAATAGTTCAACACAGACCATTCTTTCCGTACTAAATAATACAAATAAACACAACCACAGCTCCATACTCAGATATATAAATGAGTTCAACTGAGAATCTTTATTGAATAATAAAAATAAACTCAACCACATGGCTTCTTACTCTGCAATACCAATAAACTCACAAGTGGCTCCTTACTCTGCAATACACATGAAGTCAAGCGTAGATCCTTCCCCTTTAACAATAATAAATTCAACCACAGATCATTATGCAATAATAGAAATATACTCAATTGTGTCTTGCTAAATAATAAAAAACGACATCAACTGGGACTCACTACAAATAAACTCAACTGCAGATACTTCGAAAATAGAAACACAAGATGACTTGTTACTCAATACCACAAACAAACATACCCATGGCTCCTTACCACATAAAACAAATGACCTCTACCAAGGCGCCTTATTCAATAATATAAATAAACTCAGCTATGGTTCGTTAATTGATAACACAATAAACACAATAGTGGCTAATTACTCAATAAACAAATAACCTTGTGGCTTATTTGTCAGTGATGCAAATAGACATGGCCAAGATTTGAAAATTAACATTACAAATAAACATAACCAGAACTACTTTCTGAATACCAAATAAAAAAAGGAACTATGTCCCATTGCTGAATATTACTAATTAGTTCAATGTGGCTCATTGTTGGACAGTAAAATCATGTTTGTGGCTTGTTACTTGACAATATAAGCAAATTAAACCTTGTGTTGTTGCTTAAGTACACAAATGAATTCACTGATGGATCCTAACGCGATCATTCAATCATGCGATGGAACTCAAATATGACTTTTTACACAAATAAACTCAACAGTGGTTTAGTACTCAGTAGGTGGTTGATCACTTAGTGATAAAAATAAACTCAGCTGTGGTTTGATGAATGAATTAAACTCAGCTGTGGGTCAATACTTAATAATCCAATCCAATCTCTGAAGGGGTTCAATATTCATTAATAAGAATAACTCTGGCTTGTTACTTACAGTGCAATTAATTGAACTGTGGAATGTCATCAAATAATGCAAATGAAGTCCAGCATGGCTCATTGTTCAATAGTGTTTAAAAAGGCAAAAAAACTCAACGGTGCGCAGACAAAATATCTGAGAAAAAATATTGTGTGGACAAAATACTGTGTCAAGAACCTTGAGCACAAAAAAATCATTAAGGTATGATTCTATATGTAAGCAAAGTTTTACATATATAACTCCACATATGTGTACCTTGACGATATGTATATTGTCAAAGTACGTAGATGTGGAGTTAAGCATAGTAAACCTGTACTTATTTTCTCGATATTTTGGGTCTCGATATTTGTGACATGATATTCTGTTCGATATTCTGCCTGTGATCCAATCTCATCCATGGCTCATAGTTCAATAGTGTTCAATAGTGAAAATAAACTCAAGTGATTGGGAACACACGCAAACTCAACCGTGGCTCATAGTTCAATAGTGTTCAATAGTGAAAATAAACTCAAGTGATTGGGAACACACGTAAACTCAACCGTGGCTCATAGTTCAATAGTGTTCAATAGTGAAAATAAACTCAAGTGATTGGGAACACACGTAAACTCAACCGTGGCTCATAGTTCAATAGTTTTCAATAGTGAAAATAAACTCAAGTGATTGGGAACACACGTAAACTCAACCGTGGCTCATAGTTCAATAGTGTTCAATAGTGAAAATAAACTCAAGTGATTGGGAACACAAGTAAACTCAACCATGGCTCATAGTTCAATAGTGTTCAATAGTGAAAATAAACTCAAGTGATTGGGAACACACGTAAACTCAACCGTGGCTCATAGTTCAATAGTGAAAATAAACTCAAGTGATTGGGAACACACGTAAACTCAACCGTGGCTCATCACTAAACAATGCAAATAAATTCAACTGTGACTCAATGCTAAATAATACAAATTACCTCCGCTGCGGCTCGTGATGATAATACAGATAAACTCAATTGTGGTTTGTAACTTGATAACACAAAGAAACTCAATCATAGCTCTTCAATCAATAATACAAAAAAATCAACTGTCTCAAATCTTACAGCACAAAAAATTAAACCATTGCTCACTACTTAAAAAAATTAACAGAAACCACACTCACTCGTTATATGATAATACAAATAAACTTAACTTTGTCTTGTTTTTCAATAACAATAAGGAATCTAAACAGTGGCTCATTACTTGACAATGTTGATAATGTAGGTAACCTCAAATGTGGCTATCTAATTAATAATACAAATTTACTGAACTATGTCCCACCACTCAGTAATAAATACACACTTAAGCTTGGTTCGTTACTCACTTGTACAAATAAACTCAACTGCCTCTTTTTAGAAGGGAGTATTGTAGGAATTTTGTTCTGTACATCCTATACCAAAGTAAGGTACAGTGCGCACAGAGCCCAGTGAATGCCCAAGGTAGGTACTGCACCACCAGCGGCACTGGGGCGGCCGAGTGCAGAGGTCACTGGGCCCAATGTGACTGGGAGACTGGGGGCACCTCGAAGAGGCATGGTTTGCGGATAAGTACCATTGGGTTCAGGGAACAGACCCCAGGGTTTAAGGTCAGCACAGGGGGGCCACAAGGCAGCACCAAAGCTACACCAACAGCGGTGCAGGCTGCAAAAACAGCATCTCGCGCCCAATGCGTTTCAATGGGGAATCTCCGTCGCAAAAGAGGCTGCAGGTTAGGACCAGGAGGCTGGCTCAAGGTGACTACCCACTGGGCAGGTAAGTTGGAGGGCTGGGGGAGGTCGAGGCACCATCGGATGAGCTCCCCAAAGCCAGAGAGCTGAGGATGCAGGGGTACCTTTTGGTGTCAGATCTTCTTGGTCGGAGCTGGTCGCGGTCAGGGCGACCCTTTGTGTAGAGGCTGCAGGTGACTTCGTGGGGTCCAGGAGAGGTCAGCCACTGATGGAAATGAGGTAGGATCGCAGGGGAGACTTCACTGGACATGTGTGCCACTCGAGCTTGGGCTGTGGGCATCGGGTGCAGAGTGGGCAGGGTACGCGGATCCGCCTATATCCGGAATCCGTGGTGTTGGAGTTTCTGGACAGGGCAACTGTCCTCGGGAGATCTGGTCTTTATTGAAGAGTGGCAGTCTTCCTGGGGTTCTTCGAAGTCACTGGCCATGGGGAAGGCATCACCTTCTTCGCAGGCTCGAGAAGCAGGAGACAGGCCAAGGCAGTAGGTGTCTTTTTGCTTTGCTGCATGGCATCTTCTTCGTCCGTCTTCTTCTTAGGTTGAAGGAATTTGAGAATCAAGGCTCAGGGGTGCCCCTAAATACTGAATTTCAGGGTGTCACAGGGACTGGCATATGGTAGCCAATGGGCTACCTGCCTTTAGGGTGACTACACCCTTAGAATATTCCCTCCCTTTGAGGAGGGGGCATCCCCCTAACCTGATTGGGTCGAATCCTTCCATTCAAGATGGAGGATTTCCTAAGGAGGGGGTCACCTCGGTCGAGGGCACCTTAGGGGTGGTTCTGGCAGAGAGGGGCCACACCTCTCATGACTACTAATTTTCCAGTTGACCTTGCCGCCAAAAATGGGGCCTGGTCATGGGGCAGGCATCTCCACTAACTGGAGAGACCCTGGCGAGCATATCAAAGGGCAGGAAGCCTTTGAGGCTCACTGCCCTGAATGCTGTCCCTGCTGGGGGTAGGTGTGAAGCACCTGCACCCCAAGCAGCCTTTTTCCCTAACCCACGAGAGGACAAGGGATCCCACCTCAGGGGGTCAGAAACATGTCTGTGTGTGGCAGGCTGGTGCAGACCAGTCAGCTGGACATGGAGGAGATGGTCGTTTTTCAGTTTTTCTCTGAGATGCCCTCTGAGTGCATTTTGTAATACATCCAACACTGGCATCAGTGTGGGTTTATTATGCTGAGGAGTTTGATACCAAACTCCTTAGCATTGAGTAAAGCCATCACAGAGCTGTGGAGTTCGTAATGACAAACTCCCAGCCCATGTACTCGATATGGCTCCCCTGCACCTACAATATCTGGGAATGGCACAGACACTTTAGGGGCCCATTGCTCATGCAGCTGTGCCATCACATGTGGTATAGTGCACCCTGCCTTAGGGCTTTGAGGCCTGCAAGAGGGGTGACTTACCTAAGCCACAGACAGCGGTTGGTGGGCATGGCACACAGTGATGTGTGCCATGTCGACTCTTAGGTTTTGTCTCCACCAGAACACACAGTCTGAAAAGGCAGTCAGGGTGCTTAGTGTGGGGTCTCCGAGGGTGGCACAATACATGCTGCAGACCTTAGAGACCCTCTCTGGTCACAAAGCCCTTGGTACCACAGGTACCTTTTACAAGGGATTTACATGTGAGCCGGAGGTGTGCCAATTGTGAAAACAAAGGTACAGTTTTGGGAAAGAACACAGGCCCTGGGAACTTGATTAGCATGGACCCAGGGTCCACTCAGTCAAAGTGCATCAGAAATCTGGTAAAAAGTGTGTGGGGGGGGGGGTAATGCAACAGAAACCCACTTTCCTACAAGAATGTAGCTTACTACTTTTACTTATTTATCTCTGTCTATTACGTGTTGAGTTCTGTGAGTTATGGCAATATTACACTCTCTATTTAATGTCTATATCAGGTCTCTACTACGCCGCCTTAAGTGTGGAGATTGACAAACTTATGACACACAAATTTATTTTTATAACAACAGTCTTGAAGATAAATTAAACAGCATGGCATCAAGTCTATGTTTGATCAGCTTTTGACTAGGAAACAGTGGGCTAAAACTGAATCTGGATGCCATAACTACTGTGTACCAAACATACAGTTAGTTCACCCACTCTGTCCACCTCTGCCAGCTGCATTAGTAGTCTCCACCAAATTTAAGGGCAGTGTTAAAAACCTGGGACGTGTTTGGAACTTTGAGCAGAGTCTGAACACGCAGCTAGATAAGGGGACCAGAGACCAGGTCTAAGATCAGACAATTGCATAGGGTATGTCACTTCGTACCTGAGAAAAGGCATGTGGTGCTACAAAAATGCTTATGAAACAATATATTACTTAAAGTTGGTATTTGAATCATTGATCAATTCCAAGCTCAGCTACTCAAACACCCTTCCTCAGTTTCATAAAAGGTCACAAGATATCCAAAATACTGTCTTTCGGTTAAACAAAAGCGATCATGTTTCGGATCCTAGAAAATCGATAAATTGGCTTCTTGTTTTACCAAGGGCTAGTTTCAAAATACTGACACCTCTATTTATATGTTTATGCTGCTTATAACTTCCTTTTCTTGCTATAAAGCTTTCCTGGCACTGTCCTAGAAGGGCATTGTGGTGCTCCAGCCTGCTTTTTCTGGCTGTTCCCCTTTCAAATGTAAACCTTTCGGGTGGATTGATTTTCTGTGCTTTGCCCTAAACTGTGGCATTGCCAACCCCACCAGATCTGAAATGACCAGTCTTTGATAACCTCGTAGAAAGTACTGAAAATTGTTATTTTCTGACGAGCTTTGTTAGCTGCGGCTCCTTGATTACATGTGTCTCTCTTGCACCTAGTTATGGTTGGTCTAGGTATGTACTATTGAAGTAAAGGTAAGGGAAGTATGTGTTTATTTTACATCATTAGCATCAGGCCGCAGATAGCAGCCCTGATCATGAGCAGTGCTCAGTCAGATTTATGACTAGGCTGGACAGAGGTGAAGAACGGAACACTAAGATATTTAACTCTTTAATAAAAGTCCTTGTCAACTCAAAATTGGAGCTGAGAACAAAATGATGTTTCTGGATGCTTTTAAATGGAAGAAAATTCAAATGTAAAGTTATCTTAATGATAAAGTTAACTCCTGATTTTAATTTTCTTCCATGTCAGTGTCCAACAGCAGGTCTCTTGCTCCCAGTGGTCAGTAGACATTGTGCCATATTTATAACTGAAAAATACAGTCATTATTTTAAGTGGGAAAAATTTAAAGTGAAGAAAAATATTTCTATTAAACATTAAGTTGTAATGTATTTTTCCACTTTCAATTAAGCCAGTTAAGTCTTAATGTTAAGTCTTAATGTTGAATGAAGAATGTTTCTTCACTTTAAGTTCCTCCCATTGAAACAAATGGCTGTATTTTCTCTGTTATAAATATGGCACTGTGTCTACAGGCCACTGGGAGCAAGATGCCTGGTGTTTGTAAACGTGACGCTTGGAAATGGGAAAAAACTTAAATGATGACTTTTGTGGAATCTACATAAACATAAAGTTAACTCTTCAGTTTAATTTTCTCCCATTTCAAAGTGCTGCCTTTACACACAGCAGGCATCTTGCTTCCAGTGGCTGGTATACACGGCGCCTCATTTATAACTGAAAAATACAACTATTACCTTAGGTAGGAGATATTGAAAGTGCAGTAAAATGCTACATATTATGAACATTTTTGAAGAACATTTTTCTGCACTTTAAATTTCTCCAATTTAAAAAGAATAATGTTATACATGTAATGGCACACAGATGGCGAAAGGTATGTCCTTTGCAACAGGTACATATGACACAGGCTCCCATACACATAAATCTCATTCATACACACACATATTCATACATCCCAAAGACCACGTTCTTAATGACTCACATGGCAGCCCTGTCGTAATGCCCCTAGTCAAAGTATTTAGTTCAAACCATAGCATCTGGCTCTATGGACATTAGGCTTAAAGTCAATGAAGCTGGGCGTCTGGAAACAATGCGTGAGCTGCTTAGCCTTCAGTAGCTCACGATGATTTTCACTGATCAGAAGTAGCTCTCATTACGGAAAAGGTTGGAGACCCCTTATTTAGTTTGTATGTAATTGTGAGCCTTTGCAGCAAATATATATTAAAGACTACATCAAAGGCTTTGAAAAACAAATGCAGAAAATGTACTAGAATTCAAAGTAATGTCCCAATCTGGCATCACAAAACGTCTTCTCTTTGTGCACCAGTATTTAAACCCTATTTTTCTATATGATTTTTAGGCAAATTATTCACCTGTTTTACTCCCCCTTCTCACTGTTCTGTGTCTTCAAAAAGCCATGAACGATAAAGTAAACATCTCCTTTTGAAAGTTACAGGCTTAGGGTGACTCGCTTGGTTGAATTCAAACAATGACCTGATTAAAGTAAAACTTACTAACACCAAGACCTCAGGTATTAATGGCAGTAGTCACCAGGAAAGAACAAAATAGTGTATGTGTGACAACTATCAACAGAATAGCCTAGATGTGAGGTAGGGGTCTAACAAAAGATGTGTTCCACACACTGCTGAATCTTACACGTTTCAGCTGAGCTATCTGCTGTGATTTTAGCACCCAGGAGAGCAGAGGCAAGGGCATTTCTGTACATCAACAAGATGATGGCCAGGTACAGTAAGAGATGGCAGGGGTTTCATTCAGGGGGGACGAGGAGTTACAGCTACATCCTCTATGGAAATATTTCTAAGAACTATTTATTGTCCATAGGTTTATTAAAGGAGCACTTTCACTTCATCGGATGTTATTTATGTTGATGTAATCAGAGTAAAAGTGCATATGACATCACTTTGTCTAACACATTATGGAGCTGCACTGTCCAGTATGGTTTCAAGTACAGTTTTATTCTCAAAGCACACTTGTTCACAACTCACTGTGAGTGAAGTCACCCTCGAGCTTTCTCAAAGTGTGACTCCTCCCTATAACCTAATCAATTTATAGAAACATTGTCAATCACCGTGTCTACATTTCATGATCATGTATCCAATTAAATTTAAGACTTCAATGTTCAAAGCAACAACATTTCATTATTCAAGAAGATGCTAGTTTGCTTGATCACTTTAAAAACTGTCCAGCCAAATCCTTTATTTGTGTGCATTATTATTAGGTATCAGGCATCTAATTCAAGCACTTTTCAATCCCTCAGTGCATAAAAATGCACAAAAGTGCATTCAGCATTAAGCCTCTAGTTTGAATTTTTCCTTAATATTATACTTACTCCCCAACTCTCTGGTTATGGTTATTTGGAGTCTTTGTTTTCAATTGAATGATCAACTCTAGCTATCTATGGAAAGGGACAGTATTCCCAATCTCCATGTGATTTAACAGTTAGTGCCCATCAGAACGAAAGGTACATCGCTCCCCTGTTTGTACCTTATGAAAATGATGGGCCGTCAGCAATAAAAGATTGTTGTTACAGATTGCACAAATGTGTTCTTGGATCCTTTTTTGTCTTCCAGATTCTACTTCCAATATAGAATATTATGTGTGTACATCTTAAGAGGGTGAATTGGACATTTTTAATTCCTCTCTCTCTCTCTCTCTCTCTCTCTCTCTCACTCACATGTGTACCAGAAGAGCCACATCTACAAATACTGCACTTCCAACTTCCCTGACAAGCCCTTAGCTTTCTTATTCAGCCTTGTCTGCACACCAAGCTCGCCATCTTCATAGCTGCTTCGTATTAAAAAATCTTTAAGATTCCGTCCGCTTTTAAAAGCGATGGGCATGTAAGTCTCTATGATTCTTTTTATCAAAAGGTCTAATGCAAAAAAGGTGTCATTTCCTTTCAAGAATCCTTCTCAGGTCTATTGATTCCACACTGTACTGTGTGACGTATCATTCTTCATAGCATCATGACTGACCCACGGGCCCCCTACATCCATCGGACGATGGATACTAGCCATACAACCAGGACCACGAGATTCATGGACATTGATGCTTCGCTTTTTACTCATCTTTTGTTTCTACATGATACACCCAGGGCCCACCACACTGCTTGATGCGGAACACTCTTACCTCCTCCACTCCACGAGCGCCTTCATAACAAGACCGTCATTGTAATTGCTTGTACATTATTCTATATGTTTTGAAAGTAGCTTGTGCTATGTTTGTGTATAATATATATATGGATCTGCGTTGTACGTACTTTAACTGGCTTCACTTTTGTTAAATTATAAAAACAAATGTTTAAAAAAGTATCATTCTTCATCATAAATACCATTCTCCATCACCAATGTCAGCCATGTTTTTCTCTCTTGCATGCCTGCCTCCTTCCGCTGCTGTCCACAGCAGCGCCTTATTGGAGTATTTGCCTGAATCCTGATATAAAGTTCAGTCGATCCACATTACACTAGTTCTTGACCAATTTTCTTTAGTCCCAATTAGTTCCACATAGGCAAGAACCACTTAAGACATTATGGATGTCCACTAATTCCATTCAATATACGGTTAACAAATACGTCTTTCCTATACCATAATGATACAATAATGACATCAACTCTTCCAATGTTCAAATCAAATTACCGCAGACTGTAAGCTCTTTGGACCAAAAGTTTAAGCTCAAATCATTATCATTGATAATTGTTATATGTTTATTCAATAGATTTTAACTCCATGACACAATGATGCAGAGACAGTCAATGTCACAGCATGCATTTGGCAGGGCAACAGCGATGAACCCAAGCCACACTTCACTGCGACTACCCAGTAGAGGTTGGACTGTAACTGGGCAAATGTGGTCTGCATAGCTGCACCGTGGTACTGCATAAAACAGTCAATATTACAGATCATTAAGGTTCAAAATATAATTCACCATCTCTACATCTCTAGCAGTAGCACAATATAGTGTAAATAGTTTCCTGATAGCTCACTCAGGTGGTACTCCAGGGCCATCACTTGGAATCAAGTCTGATACACATATAGAGGATCTAACACTGTTCATCTGTAATCAAAGTGCATGTTTAATCCACCTAACTTTTTCAGAACATCATTTGTGATTCAGACAAATTATTTCCAGTTCAGAGACATGAGAGAAAATAAAACTGTTAACATAAATTGGTACATTCTACAAGCTGGACCGGTCTACCGCCAACTTTCTTTAAGATCATCTGAATATCAAAGTCATTGTGATGTTACCCCCATAACCCCAATGATTTCGATTAGGAAAAGGCAGTGTAGAAAGAAAGTTCAACCAAGGACTAGAGCTACTTTAGTGTCCAGAGCTGCAGTAAGAAGCGCTATGGATTCACCAGCACCCTCAATGCTGCCTAGGGCTCCCAGGTCTTATATCACTCATCGCATACGTTTCTAGCACCCATGCTAGCTTTTATGCTCCCACCTTCCTCCTCATGCTCCCTACTACCACCATGCAAAGAACAGCTGGACATGCACTCAGGAGCTCAGAGATTGATGTCATCAGTGACATCAGTTGTAACTGGAACCCCAATGCTATTTCTTGTGTCTCCAAAGCCTGCCTTTTATCTGCATCCGTGAGAAGCTGAAGTTGTTTAATAATTGTTTTCATATTGTCAAATTGTTTTATTCATCTCCAGTGATATACCTTGGTCAAATCGCATATGCTTTTACTTCCGCTGCTCCCATGATTTTGGGGAAATGATGCAGTGTGACTTAGGAAGCACTTTAGGTTTATGTACACTGTCAAAGCAGACGGGCCCCTGCCCAGATGGTACATTCTGTGTATACAGAGAATCACGCCATTGCTATAACTCCAAACAGGAAGAAATAAGTTAGCCGGCAAACGCGCATGAGATGGGGCTGCAGGGGGATGATCATAAAATGTAGTACTACGTTTGAGGAAACTTTATCATTGTTAAATAAATTCAAGGGTTCCAATGAGACTGCAACAGAAACAGAAGATCAGCTGTAGAAGCAGAGGATGGTAATGCTCAAAGCCAATGAGCTAGGGCCCTGCTCCGCAACTCTGCCTGAGAAAGCGGACAAGACCCACCCAGTGTCATATCTGTGCCGAGTGCAGTGCCAGGTGCCTACAGAACACTGTGTGTGTTCAACATGGGCAGAAGTGCTCCTCATACCAGCAGGATCCTGAAAGATTCGGTCAGCGCATGACTGAGTGTCGCCGCCACTCAGATTGTTCTGGTATCTCCACACTCGTCCTCACCCGTACGGGTGTCCCGCAAGGTCCATAGAGTGCCATGCCTAAAGTGCATGGAGTACGATGCTTAAAGTGCATGGAGTGCCATGCCTAAAGTGCATAGAGTGCCATGCTTGAAGTGCATGGAGTGCCATGCTTGAAGTGCATGGAGTGCCATGCTTAAAGTGCATGGAGTGCCATGCTTAAGGTGCATAGAGTGCCATGCTTAAAGTGCATGGAGTGCCATGCTTAAAGTGCATGGAGTGCCATGCCTAAAGTGCATAGAGTGCCATGCTTAAAGTGCATGGAGTGCAATGCCTAAAGTGCATGTAGTGCCATGCTTGAAGTGCATGGAGTGCCATGCCTAAAGTGCATAGAGTGCCATGCTTAAAGTGCATGGAGTGCAATGCCTAAAGTGCATGTAGTGCCATGCTTGAAGTGCATGGAGTGCCATGCTTAAAGTGCATGGAGTGTGATGCTTAAAGTGCATGGAGTGCCATGCCTAAAGTGCATGGAGTGCGATGCTTGAAGGGCAGTGGAGGGACTTTGGAATCCAGCGTGGAACGAGGGATGTCAATCTTCATCTTATTTGATTATCAAACAAATGCTATGACTTTCTGGAAAGAGGTGTGGACAAGCCTTACACGCAGCCCTTCCATAGACAGTGGTGTGTCCATAATAGGTTCCCAATCTAAGATGAGGTACAGACTTCTCCTGTGATGTCTGTTCCTTTTGGAATTATATATAAGGAGCCAATCATGGGAGGAAGATGCGTCACAATCCCACATTTGTTCACTTCTTTTCCTTGTCACTATTTTTGCCCCAGATTTTTGATTCCAGCAATGTGATCTTCTGGATTTCTATGCCTGGAATTCTTGTTTGGCTCTTTTCCCTTCCTGGTGTCAGGGGGAGTTTGGTGTCTTGCTGATTTCTTCAGCATTAATCTTCATCTTCAATCAAGGAGTACAAGATGTGAAGTACTTAGCCTCTTTGTGGGCGTTTCCTCATATTCTGGGCCCTCCTATGGAGACACTTGGCATAAGTGACTTGTACCTTTCTGTGCAGGATGGCACTTTGGCTACTGGGAAGGGTCATCCTTTCTGTGGGCAATCATGAAGGGGACTCAGCAGACCTTAGTGTCCAGTCCTTAACACTCACTGACAATGAGAACCAATTGTCGGAAAAGAACTTTCAGGAACCATGATGAATTTAGGGCCAATCCATCCCTGATAAAACTACAGAAAACGCCAGGGCTATAATCTGAATGAGATCCTTCATACTGTAAGGTGCCTAGTGAGAGTGGCAGACTGGTGGACAACTGTTGAATAAAGTGCCTCTTTGTGGGCTTAGCAAACACAGTCCAAACATTTCTCTGTACTATTCCTCTGAGTGACCTGCCCTGCTAATTGTAGTGGTTCAATATAGAGAATAACGCTGCTGATCACCTGCCATCCCTTCTTTGGAAGGTATAACCCTGCCTGTGGTAGCTAGTGGTATTTCAAAGAGGGAATAAACAAGCTGTGATACTGACGTAGAGAGAGGGAATCACTGTGGGGGTGGTGCAGTGCTCTCTAAAGGGAATAGTCATATTTGTGGTAGAACCTTGACAAACTAGGCAAGTTACACACACACGCTTAGCATATTATGCCACACAAGTCATCTCTAAGTGCTGGGTTTACAATGCCTCCCTATAGGGGCAGCCCTGAATTAAAACAGGTGGGCCTTCGAGTTTGGATTTAAATATGCAAAGAGATGTTTGTGGCTGTAACTCATTTGGAACACAGTTCTAAAAATTAAGATCCGAAGGCTTCCAGCCTATATTCCTCCATGGGTGACAGAAATAAGGTTAGCATATGATCCCAGTGCCTTCACCGTGCTTTAAGAAAGTATCTTATTTTTGTAAATACATTGTGCTAACCCATGCTAACATCTGAAGACAAGGCATGTACATTCAAACTTTAACCCGCCATCTATTGGGAGCCGCAGCAAACTTGTTCTTGCTTGTGAAACCAGGCTTCTTCTCTTGTGACCTATAGATAGATAAACCCCCTTTCTTGCACTTTCCATACTTTACCAAGGAGTTTTTGAGAAACCGATATAGAAGACATTAACATAATCTAGCCTAGAACTGCCTATAGCTCCAATAATCAGTATTCCAAGATTTGCTGGCACCATGTGCACAACAATGTGAAGACACTGGAGATGAAATGTGATGTTATTCATCAAGTTTTACTTCTAGATCAACTGACAGTATATCGTGAAATGAGAGCCTCTGGTTTTTCACTTTTTTCACCAAGGGGAAGTCTCTTGCTCAGAAAATGTAGGAGTGATTCTTTATTGAGACATTTCTGGATCCCACAAATTGATAACTTCAGTCTTTGAAACACTGAACTGTAAAGTGCTCTGACTCATACAAGACTCCAGCTCTGTCAGGCAAAGGAATAGCATGCTGTATTTCTCAGAAACACCCTCAGTCATGAGTGTGATTCACGTGTCGTTGGCACAAGACACACATTTGAGCAAAGCCATCAAAAGTTTGAGAAAACATTCAAATTGCAGAAGCACAAAGGTTACCCCTGAGGAACCCAAGTGGGCAGTTTAGGTGCTGAAAGACACTGCCCGGATTTACCGTCACTTGGTTGCTCGAGAACGAGTAAAATAGAACATTTCCTTTGCTTGGGCGATGCTCTTGAGACCAAGGACCATGAGACCAGGGCTCAGTGTGTTGACTGCTGAAAGGTGGTTGAGGACTCTCTCTACACAGCCCGGACATCATATCCACCATTTTCAGCAGACTAGCCAATGTATACAAAAGGAGTCATCTCTACCCCGTGGCTAAAACAAAACTGACGGCAGAGTCACAAAGTTCAGACCAAGCACGTTTAGCTTACATATGCAAGGAGTCTTTTCTATGAGCAAAAAAACGACTTTTGGAATTAGCGTTGCTCACATAAAGGCATTTACTTACTCAAAGTGTTTGGAATGAGTAAATTTACTCACAGGATCTGAAAGTTGGCAAGAATCCACAACCGTAAAGGCATGCGGGTATTCTCAAACTCCTCTCCAACACTTTGCCAATGTGGACATGTTGCAAATACCCTCCGAGCATGGGCAGGAGGAGTTCCATTTCAAGGATGAATGGCATGGTAAGGGGATCCAAACATGATGAGGGTGGAGATGAAGGGGTTCCTCTGTGGGGATATTGTTTTCAATATGGAGACAAAACAAATGCTGTGGCACAAACGTGATGCCATTTCTTGATATACAGTCCCGAGATATGTCATGCCCCACTGCACAAGTGGAAGCACCTCTACATTGGCACAATTGCTCATTTAGGAAGAGTTTCCAGGAGTTCGCCTGGAAGCTTGTTTACACACCTAACCAGGAAAACGTTTGCAAATCCAGAAAAGAGTAAATCCACACTCATGTGAGGTTGTAAACCTTTGGGTGGAGAATTATTCATTTCTTATAGACTTGCGCCACGACAGACTTGTGCCAGTCTAAGTGAAGTTGCAGCCCTTTCATTTCAATTTTCTTCCAAACTTTTACTACCAACAGGCAAAGCAGCAATGGGCATAAAAATACTTACCTCCATATTAATTTTTATAAGGGACTCAATTGTGGCTTTTTTGAGTGTTGCAGAATAGAATCCTTTCTAACGTAGGAATTAAACAAGGCTGTAACAAAATGTGAAAGTAACTCTATCAAGTTGGTCACTTATACAAAGACAATGCTCCCCTGAAATAAGGTGCTAAATTTGGGAAAAGCTGCAATAGCCAGTTTGGAGATAGATCAAACTTTATGTTATTGTGTTTAGCCAAGCTGGGAGGGTACTTACATCTGCCACTGGGTTGCGAGTGTCTCCTGGCGCTGCTCCTCTGCAGAGATTTAAATTGGCACAGGAACGTGGAGTCACCTCTCTGCACTTCTTTAAAGCGGGCAGAATACTTTAGGTGTGGAACGGGTGGGTGGAATTACGCCACTATCCTTGAGAAGTCCATGTTTAAGAGCCATAGTCAAAGGCCATGGTTATGTTCTTATATACGCATTTTTCCATATGTATTTATATAGCCGGGACCTAGCCATGTGGGCTAGTCCAGAGCCATTATTGGGATAGCCACATGCTGCACTGATGGTGAGCAGTACTAGCTGAGTGCTTCAGGTTTATACCTATTGCCTAGCATTACACCAATGTTTCTCATATGTACTCATTGGATACCAGCATGCAAGTACCTGAGGTGAGTTCTTGTTCGGCCGCATAAGGTGGATATCTAGGTGATTTCTTGAGCTTGATAGCATGCAGTGAGTGTCTGCAGTAACTCCGTTCATCAGGTATCAGCATTTGTGGATGGCATTACATGACTGTCCTAAGTATATACCTTTTGTGCAGCACTGAGAGTCTCACGCACATCTTTGCTAGACAACACTCAATGAACGGGTTGGTTATTATCCTTGGGGAAAGCATTAGGTGAACGACTCAGTGATTTTCTTGTTGGACAGCACTCAGTGACTGTTCCAGCAAGGCTCTCTTTGGACAGCACTCAGTGACTGTTCCAGCAAGGCTCTCTTTGGACAGCACTCAGTGACTGTTCCAGCAAGGCTCTCTTTGGACAGCACTCAGTGACTGTTCCAGCAAGGCTCTCTTTGGAAAGCATGATGTGACTGTTCCAGCAAGGCTCTCTTTGGACAGCACTCAGTGACTGTTCCAGCAAGGCTCTCTTTGGAAAGCATGATGTGAGGGCCTCCACATAAGCCACAGTGCAATTCAACACATTTCAACCCAAGCATTCCCCCACAGTGTGGTGTGCTGCTGAAAGGACAAGACGGGCACTCATATGGTAAGCTTTATTCACACTTCCAGCACCGGGGAAAAGCCGACAGCAACTGCCTTCCATTGAATGTCCCACTCATTCCCTGGAACTCCTGCCACGCTCCAACTCTTGTGACATGAGCATTGGAACGGTGGCAGGCGAGTCCCCAACACATACCCCTTCCTCCCAAAATACCCACAAAGGGTACTATGGTAGACAAATCTTGAGTGAAATGCACAATAACTAGTTACAGGAACATGCATAAAACGAACCTTAAAACTGCAGTAAATCAATGTGTCAAAAGATTGCACACAGACTAGATACATGAAATGGAAATAATAAACCCAAAATTAAACGAATCTGTAACATAAGTGTGTAAATGTACTTCTTAAATACTGGGCACGGAGTGGAACACTAACGGAACCAACTACATCACAAAATCATTGAATTTCTGAGGAACATACATTTCTCGCCTTGAATTAGGGCGACATTCTCGAACACTAGCAGACTCCACCAGGCCCTGAGGCCGCCCCATCCCCATTCTTTCACACACATAATCAGCTTTGGATGTAGGTACCACTACCACCTTGCTCTTGTTCCACACTGTACTGTTCTCTAAAATCACAACTCGATTCCTTACCTCCTTTCCACAATGAGGTGGTGAAAACCTAGACTGTCCCTTATGGACATGCCTAGGAGTTGGTATCCCCCACCAAATCACCAGCTTGAACTTTACAGCCCCTATTATTGCTCCCTTGGAAAACAGACTTCCCTTGCACACATGTTCACATAACCACTCACTTTCACCCCATCCAACCCTTTCCTGTTAATCCATTCCCTGTCCAAACGTGAACCAGCCACTCTGCCTCTCAACAAAGAAAAAGGTGATACGCCAGTACTAACATGTGGGCTGGTTCTCATAGCCCACAACCTGTCCTTCACAGCTTCTTCCCAATGTATGCCTTTAACTAGGGCTAACTGAAATTGGTCCTTCACCACACGATTCACTCTCTCAACAAGTACATGGGATGCTATAATGATGTCCTCATATGCTTGAAACCATTAGATTTCAAAAATTCACTAATTTCACTGGACATTAATTGACTACCATTGTCGGTCACTAATTCTTCCAGAAAACCCTCTCTCATGAGCGTGTCCTGAAACAAATAAGTGATTGTTCTAGAATTGAAACTAGTGACACATTTTTAACTCTGTCCACTTAGACATGTAGTCAAGGCATATTTAGGCGAACTACCTAACACCCCAAAAGGACCAGACACATCGAATGCCAACTTGTGCCAAGGTACTCCATTACTGACTACAGGAATGATAGGAGACGTCACAGTGACCTGTGACTTATCGCTCAAAACACACGCACTACTCTCCCTCACACAATGTTCAACAGCTCTGTCCATTCCATGCCACCAAAAGCCCTCTCTCATGCGGCGCTTCATGGCATGCATTCCAACATGACCTTCATGTGCCAACTCCAGCACTTTTGACCTAATTTCCATGGGAACCACCAACCGTTCATATCTCAATGATACCATTTACGATGGATAACTCATTCGCAGATCTCCAATATGGAACCAAATCCTCCTTCATACCGCGTGCACTGGGTCATGTATCCGTGACACATTTCATCACATCCTGCAACACTCTGTTTTTGGAGGTGGCAACCTACCATTCTTCTTCAGTCAACACCCCCGAAGTGACCACGCTCACTGCACATACAAATTCCACATCTTAATCTTTACCTTTATCTACGTTCTAACTCTCTACTACCGGTAACCTGGAAAGACAGTCAGCTGCGAAATTCCGGACCCCTGGCACATGTTCCAATTTGTACTGGTATTCTTGCATTCGGTACTGCCATGTAGCAATACGTGGGGTTGCTCTACCACCATTGACAATACTAAACAAATCTACCAGCGGCTAATGGTCAGTGCATAAAATGAATTGGCTCCTCCAAACAAAATATCTAAAATACTGCACACCCCACCATAAACCAAGGGCCGCCTTCTCGACGGTGGAATCATTGGGCTCCGCTCCATGAAGTGCTCTCAATGCAAACGCCACAATTTCCTTTTTGCCACTTTTCCTCTTCTGCATTAGGACTGCACCCAAACCTTGGTTGCTAGCATTGGTAATGATAATGCACTGATCACCAGTGTCAAACGGTTTAAGGGGTTTGGTAGACACAATGTCTTTCTTTATTGTCTCAAACACAATACCATGCACATCGTTCCATATGTACTTTGCATTTTTTTTTTAACTCTAGTAAACCTGACGTTTTGAATGCAAAATGCTTCACGAATTTTGCCCAGTGCTCAATCAATCCTAAAAAGGACCTGAGCTGATCCTTACTGCTAGGCACCGGTGCCTGCTCGATAGCTTTTAGAATCTTCATCTTAGGTTCAACACCTTTGCGAGATACATGGTGCCCCAAACAATCGACTCCATCATAGGAAAACCTGCACTTGTCTTTTTTAAGGTCAATTCTGAACATTTTAACATTTTAAAAGCCCTCTCTTAACCTTGCGTCATGCTCTCGCCATTTTCCCATAAATCAACACATCATCCTGGAAATATGTCACTCCATGCACATCTGCAAATAAATTGTTATACAATCTGTGGAACACTGAGGAAGCAAGGGCAAGTCCGAACGGCATACGCTTGTAACGGAATGCCCCCTTAGGAGTCACAAAAGAAGCCTCATTGCATAATTCTATCTGGTGATATGCGCCGACATGTCAAGTGTGGTAAAGAAAGCAGCTCCCTTTAAGGTGGACAATAACTCATTGATATTAGGGTGTGGCTGGCACTCAACCAGATACTGGAATTAAGGTCGCGCAAACAGACACACAAGGACCCGTCTGATTTCCGTGCCAACACAACTGGGGCCAACCACTCCGAACTCTCAATGGGTTTGATGATCTCTAAGTCACAGAGTTTTTGCAATTCCAACTTAAGTTCCTCCCTCAAATTGATTGGCACATGCCGCACCTTGTGTACCTTTAACTTGGCATTCTTACTGGAAATTATGCGATGTTTGAAACCTTTCAACCGACCAAGGCAATCTGTAAAAACATCAGGATAAGTACTAGTCCATTTATTCTCAACCATATTGTATACATCCACATTACATATTTCTAACAGACGTTGTAGAGATAACATTAACTCTGGATGATTAGGATCAAGAATTATGTCCAGATCCTTTTACTCATTCCATCCTAAGAGACTGGACCCTTCTTTGGCTACATGCACAGTGCCATTCGCATGTTTGTTCTACAAACCTAAGGTGGCATCAAATTTCCCTATCACCTCCATCCTTTTTCCCCCATGTGCAAAAATTTGATGGGCAACTCCTGGAGGTGAAGAACATTTAAACTGGCAAATTCTGATTTGCCAATCAAAGTTAATGGTGAGTTAGAATCCGCCATAACTCTCACCTTGGATACATTCATGGTAATATCACACAACAGGGGTTTCCTCCTCTTCGCCTCACACATACACACCTCATGGTTTGCAATTCCACTTTTGCCTGGGTCGGACAACATTCATATTACATTTTCCTCATCCTCAGATGTGTCTTCATCTATAGACTTCACCACAGGACCACTGAAATCCTTTCAATATGATCTGCTAATTCTTGAAAAGTGACCCTTTTACCTGCACCTAAAACACATCTGGTTAACAGCAGGGCAATTTTTATACGAGCTTACATGTAATCCACTACCACACCTAAAACATGACACGTCTGCCTTGTCACTTTGTACTCTGCCACTGCACCGATTGCCAATGGAGTATGATTTGTCCATCGAAGGTTTGACGACTTTCTTGATAACTTGTTTACCTATGGAATTGACTTCCTGGTCCATCTACTTCATACAATGCTCAGAAAGCTCTATACTCCTAGCAATAATTAATGCAGTTTCCAAACTGGGATCTTCCGTAGACAATAGTCTTTCCTGAATTTTGCAATTGTTCGTTTTTCCAATTAACTGGTCCTTTATGATTTCATCTTTCAGATCACAATAATTGCATGTGACGGACAATTTACACTATGTAAAATCATGAAAACTATGTAAATCCACAAAATCATCAATGGGTTCACCTGGTGCTTGAGAGCGTTGAAGAAACTTATGACGTTCCAGGACCTTTTGTGTAAAGTATATATAACCGAAGCATATTCGTCCATTACTTCATTATGTCCGTCTTCCCGGACCCTACATGTACCATCACAATTTCCAAAGTTAGAGTTTTGAGAATGTTACACCCTCAGATCCGAGATTGTAAAGTAATAGCACTTTCTTCTTAGATGTAAGAGAATCACCCTCTATGATTTCCAAATAGGGTTCGAAGGTTTCAAGCCTTGCCCCCAACAAATCGGCAGTGTGCCCGGGGCTGCCAAAAATGGTGGCGGTACAGCCACTTTATCCATGAGTCTAACTCCTTATGTTGCTGCCCAAAAAACAATGTTTATTTTCCAATAACTTTTATTTTTATTTTGTTTTAATTTTTAAAATGCACTAAAATGGCCGACAATATATATTCCCTAAGCTGCTCCTCTTTTCCTTCTTTTATATGATGAGTTGGCCCTTTCCCTAATGTGGCCACTGATGCAGACATTATTTGCCAGCAGCTTGTGTGCCTGTCACCGTAGCAGACACCGTGTGATAGCCAAAACACTCCTTTTAAAAATGGCTTCCGGATAAACCAAAAACAATTGCCTTTACTTGCTGGCAGAAGGTGTGCCTATCTTCATTGCAGACAAAATGTGCATACATTCTTACTTACTGCTCGCTAAGATTTAACGGGCTGAGATTTAAGAAATTAATTATTCCCCTACATGGTTGCGGTGCAGGCACCAGACAGTACATGAATTCTGGTACCCTCCAGCCTTACGTAGGTAGCACCTGGACGGCAGTACCGATGATACGACAGGCAGCTCTTCCGGAATCACATGCGGAAACCGGGACAGGATACGAGGATGGCCTCCCTCACACTGGGTCCACCAGGTGCTGGGAATTAAATATTCCCCTACATGGTTGCGGAGCAGGTACCAGACAGTACATAAATTCTGGTACCCTCCAGCCTTACGTAGGTAGCACCTGAACGGCAGTACCGATGATACGACAGGCAGCTCTTCCGGAATCACATGCGGAAACCGGGACAGGATACGAGGATGGCCTCCCTCACACTGGGTTCACCAGGTGCTGGATCGTCGCCACTGAAAAGACGAGACAGGCACTCGTATGGTAAGCTTCATTTACACTTCCAGCACCGGGGACAGGCCATCAGCAACTGCCTCCCATGGAATGTTCCACTCATCCCCTGCAACTCATGGCATGCTCCAACTCTCGTGACATGAGCATTGAAACGGTGGCAGGCAAGTTCCCAACAGCTACCCATCGCCTAACATGCTTCTATGCCTTGTCAAGGCTATCAGGCACTATATAAATCCAACTACAGTATGGTTCAATAGATTTGTTGCAGAGCATATGTTTAGAGTCTCAGGTATGCCCTTGCTGGACATCTCACAAGTTCATCAGGCATGTGCGTGTTGGACAACAATAGGTATGTGTATTGGTTTCTTGTTGGACAGCATTCATGACTCCCTCAAGTATGCGCTACTTCAACAGTACGAGGAAAGTAACTCAAACGTGGGCCTGTTAGACAATAGAGTGTATGTTAGTTTTTTGTTTATGTAATTCAGTGAGTGTCCAGGTTATTCTTTTGTTGGACAGCATTCAGTGTTTTTAACTTCCCTTATTGACAGCATTAGGTAGACATTTCAGTTATTTTCTTGTTGGACTACATTTAGTAGGCTTTTATTATTTTCCTTTTGGACAGCATTAGGTAAGTGTTGCAGTTATTTTCTTGCTGGACGGCATTAGGCGACTGACTTAGTTATTTTCTTGTTGGGCAGCAGTTAGTGTTTGCTATTTCCTTTTTAGACAGCACTAGTTAGGCATCTCAGTTACTTTCTTGCTGGACAGCATTAGGTGAACTACTCAGTTATGTTCTTGTTGAACAGCATTCAATAGTGTTATTTTCGTGTTGGACAGAACAAGGTGTCTGGTTTATTCTCTTGTTGGACAGTATTTACTGAGTTATCTCTACTTGGAAAGCATGACGTGCTAGCCTCTAGTATGGGTTTATAGGTCGGCATTCACTAATGTTGGTTACTTTCTTTTTGGACAGGATTCGATGAGGTTCTGGTGTTCTCTGGACATATGCTGCCTGCATCAACAGAACAGTCAAGATTCTCTTATTCACGTTAACGACAACCCACATATCCAGGCGTTAAAAGTCTTTCAACCAAACCCAACAAAAGTCCTAAAATAAATCAAGGAGGCTGAGAGGAGGGAGGGTTCCCTGGCAGTCGCGAACACGATCTGTTGGAAACAATGCTCTTCGGCTGCAACCTTTCCAGCTTTCTCTACTCGTCTGAGTCACCACGGCTAGGTAATCGCTGCTCTATAGAACCGGGCACGAGCGGCCTACTGATGCCTCTTACCGCCTCCTCCACACTCTCCCACTTTCACGTTGCACATTTCCTGTATGTTCCTCACTCAGCCCACTTCCGGCCACGCTCCTAACATGGCAGTTCTTCCTGTATCCTCCTTCCTTCACTCACGAGGGAAGTCTTGGAGTTCTAGAGCCCTACGGTGGGTATTGTTTAGGCTGCCTTCATTCAACCTTGGCTGTTGTGGGCGATTTATTTTTAGTTGGCTGGTGGGTGGCATTTTCGTATGCATGAGATCACTGACCAGCGTGAAACCGCTTTCACTGACCACCACGAAAGTAACAACTATGCTCAGGCAGCGAATGCACATCACGAGCACTGCTTCCGGTGTTCGCCATCCCCTTATGCGCAGTGGTTGGAGTGGGCAGGATCTGTTGGGAACGACGTCCCCGGTCTTTTTTTAACGTTACAATAACAGTTCCTAAACTTTTGTTTAGAAAACGACCGTTCCAGAACTGTTAAGGCTGGCCCTCAGCATTGCACCCCGGAACACAGTACCCATACTCTTGTTATGCACTTCAACCTCTGTATATGCCCCTAACACATCCGCCGTCACAGGGCTGATCTTCATCGTCATCCACACCAACATCTCCCCCGCCAGGGCTATCGCTGGCTCTGGCACCTGTAGCCGGCACACCTGGCACGCGTGGCCTGAGAGCGGATGAGCACAGATGCTTCCCTCCTCTTCCACGCACACACACACCCCGCTGGCACGTGACCATCCCTGGGCGCCCAGCGCGCGGCCCGGGCCCGCCTCCGGCGGAAGGGGGCCTCGGGAGGAGAGGCTCCAGCGAGCAGTGGGCGCCAGGACGGGAGACCGAGCTCCGCCGCCCAGCACCTGGCAAATTGGCTGCGACGGGGAAGCGCCCACCCACCTCATCGCCGGACTACTTCCGGGTCGAGGCCTCCCGGCGGCGCGCGGGCGCCCGTCACGTGCCGCACCTGTCAGCATGGCCTGTGCAGGCCCAGAGGCACGCGCTCTCGGGGACCAGAGAAGTTCAGAGGAAGACCAGAGGAGGGAGGCAGCCCCTGACTGGGCAAGATGGGGGTGGGAGGAGAGAGAAAGGCCGGAAGAAGGAAGCAGGAGCTCTCAGGACCGAAGGAAAGATAAGGGCCTGGAAGGGGTCAAACCAGGGGATGAAGCAGGCCATCTCTTCACCAGAAATCACTGGGGTTCAGGGAAACAGGAGGAGCTGAAAGCAGCCCCTCAGGCCCATCGAAGACTAGGTAACACTCGTCTCAGAGTCCCTCCAGACCAGGGACAGCGAGGAGTAGGCCTCTCGAGACCAGAGACGATGGGATAGCTCAGAGCAGGTCCTCATGCCACCTCAGAACGGACCCTCTCAAAGCCAAATGTTTAGGGGAGTCAGAGAAACACGAAGAACAGCACTGGAAGTAGAGGAGGCCTCTTCAGGACGTGGTGTAGATGGGATCACAGCAACCAGGCCCCTTCTCAGCCGGACCACGTAGAGGTCCTTTCAGATCTAGGAGTTATATGAGCTTATGTCAGGTCTCAGCAGGTCCACTACCAGGCCCTTGAGGACTAGGAGCTAGATGGGCTCATACCAAGACCCCGTAGGGTCTAGGAGCAGGTCTTTTCTGGTCTAGGAGCTAGTTGGGTTAATCGCAAGTCCCAGCAGGATCTGGGACATGTTCCTTCAGATGTAGGAGGTATGTGGGCTTATGGCAAGTCTCAGTAAGACCAGTCCCTTGTGGACTAGGAGCTAGGTGGGCTCATATCAAGCCTCTGAAGGGTCTAGGAACAGATACCTTCTGGTCTAGGAGCTAGGTGGCATAATCGCAAGTCCCATCAGGTCCTTTCAGGCCTAAGAGCAAGTGGACTCGGAGCCGGTTTCTTCAGAACAATGGACGAGAGGAGCAGGGAGCTCAGAGCAGACAACTTCAGTTCACTGAGCTCGGAGGATTCAGGGTAGGCATGAGGGCCAGGAGCTGAAGGGACAAGGAGATTGGGGGCCCAGAGCGGGGTCTTTGGGGACGAAGTACGTGGAAAGGGGTGTGGCAGGGCCTCTGGGGGCAGAGGTGTCCCAAACATTGTAGGTCAGTACCATTGAGGGAGATGTCTCATGCAGTGCAGCTTTAGTTCCATGGAGAGAGGAGACTCATGCAGAGAGGGTTCAATATCATGGAGACATATGTAGAGCAGGTTCAGTACCATGGAGAGAGGAGGCAGAGCAGGTCCAGTGCCATGGAGAGAGGAGGCAGAGCAGGTTCAGTACCATGGAGAGAGGAGGTAGATCAGGTTCAGTACCATGGAGAGAGGAGGTAGAGCAGGTTCAGTACCATGGAGAGAGGAGGTAGAGCAGGTTCAGTACCATGGAGAGAGGAGGTAGAGCAGGTTCAGTACCATGGAGAGAGGAGGCAGAGCAGGTTCAGTACCATGGAGAGAGGAGGCAGAGCAGGTTCAGTACCATGGAGAGAGGAGGTAGAGATGGAGAGAGGAGGTAGAGCAGGTTCAGTACCATGGAGAGAGGAGGCAGAGCAGGTTCAGTACCATGGAGAGAGGAGGTAGAGCAGGTTCAGTACCATGGAGAGAGGAGGTAGATCAGGTTCAGTACCATGGAGAGAGGAGGTAGAGCAGGTTCAGTACCATGGAGAGAGGAGGCAGAGCAGGTTCAGTACCATGGAGAGAGGAGGTAGATCAGGTTCAGTACCATGGAGAGAGGAGGTAGAGCAGGTTCAGTACCATGGAGAGAGGAGGCAGCGCAGGTTCAGTACCATGGAGACAGGAGGCAGAGCAGGTTCAGTGCCATGGATAGGCGAGTCACAGGCAAAGCGGGTTCAGTACCATGGAGAGGGTAGTCACAGGTAGCGAGGTTTCAGTACCATGGAGAGAGGAGGCTCATGCAGAGTGGGTTCAGTTCCATGGAGAGGGAAGTCACATGCAGAGCGGGTTCAGTACCATGGAGAAAGGAGGCCCATGCAGAGCAGGGTCAGTACCATGAAGAGAGGAGGCTCATACAGAGCAGGTTCAGTACCATGGAGAGAGGAGGCTCACGTGGAACGGGTTCAGTACCTTGGAGGTAGAACAGGTTCAGTAACATGGAGAGAGGAGGCAGAGCAGGTTCAGTACAATGGACAGAGGAGGCTCATGCAGAGCGGGTTCAGTGCCATGGAGAGAGGTCACAGGCAGAGCCCGTTCAGGAACACGCAGAGTGGAGCTCAAGCAATTCAGTGCCATGCCCAGCGGAAACACTGACACTGCTGGGTCAGTAAAGTGATGAGAGGAAAGCACTGCTAGCTTCATACCATGGAGAGATACAGGCACTGCTGACGGTACAGGGGTAAGAGACAGGCACTGCTGGCTCAGTACAGTGGTAAGAAGCAGGCACTGCCGGCTCAGTACAGCGGTAAGAAGCAGGCACTGACGGCTCAGTACAGTGGTAAGAAGCAGGCACTGCCAGCTCAGTATAGTGGTAAGAAGCAGGCACTGCTGGCTCAGTACAGTGGTAAGAAGCAGGCACTGCCGTCTCAGTACAGTGGTAAGAAGCAGGCACTGTCGGCTCAGTACAGTGGTAAAAGGCAGGCAAAGCTGGCTCAGTACAGTGATAAGATGCAGGCACTGCTGGCTGAGTACAGTGGTAAGACACAGGCACTGCTGGCTCAGTATAGTGGTAAGAGACAGGCACTGCTGGCTCAGTATAGTGGTAAGAGGCAGGCATTGCTGGCTCAGTACAGCGGTAAGGAGCAGGCACTGCTGGCTCAGTACAGTGGTAAGAAGCAGGCACTGCTGGCTCAGTACAGTGGAAAAAGGCAGGCACTGCTGGCTCAGTACAGCGGGAAGAAGCAGGCACTGCTGGCTCAGTACAGTGGTAAAAGGCAGGCACTGCTGGCTCTGTACAGTAGTAAAAGGCAAGCACTGCTGCCTCAGTACAGAGGTAAGAGACATGCACTGCTGGCTCAGTACAGTGGTAAAAGGCAGGCACTGCTGGCTTAGTACAGTAGTAAAAGGCAGGCACTGCTGGCTCAGCACAGTGGTAAGAAGCAGGCACTGCTGGCTCAGTACAGTGGTAAGGAGCAGACACAGCTGGCTCAGTACAGTAGTAAAAGGCAGGCCCTGCTGACTCAGCACAGTGGTAAGGAGGCACTGCCGGCTCAGTACAGTGGTAAGAAGCAGGCACTGCTGGCTCAGCACAGTGGTAAGAAGCAGGCACTGCCGGCTCAGTACAGTGGTAAGATGCAGGCACAGCTGGCTCAGTACAGTGATAAGACGCAGGCCCTGCTGGCTCAGTACAGTGGTAAGAGACAGGCACTGCTCGCTCAGTACAGTGGTAAGAAGTAGGCACTGCTGGCTCAGTACAGCGGTAAGGAGCGGGCACTGCCGGCTCATTACAGTGGTAAGAAGCAGGCACTGCTGGGTCAGTACAGTGGTAAGACGCAGGCACAGCTGGCTCAGCACAGTGGTAAGACGTAGGCACTACTGGCTCAGTACAGTGGTAAGGAGCAGGCACAGCTGGCTCAGTACAGTGGTAAGACGCAGGCACTGCCGGCTCAGTACAGTGGTAAGACGCAGGCACAGCCGGCTCAGTACAGTGGTAAGAGGCAGGCACTGCTGGCTCAGTACAGTGGTAAGAAGCAGGCACTGCTGGCTCAGTACAGTGGTAAAAGGAAGGCACTGCTGGCTCAGTACAGTGGTAAGAGGCAGGCACTGCCGGCTCAGTACAGTGGTAAGAAGCAGGCACTGCTGGCTCAGTACAGTGGTGAGAAGCAGCTACTGCCGGCTCAGCACAGTGGTAAGACGCAGGCACTCCCGGCTCAGTACAGTGGTACGACGCAGGCACTGCTGGCTCAGTACAGTGGTAAGAGGCAGGCACTGCTGGCTCAGTACAGTGGTAAGACGCAGGCACAGCTGGCTCAGTACAGTGGTAAGAAGCAGGCACTGCCGGCTCAGTACTGTGGTAAGCTGGGCAGTGCAGGTTCACGTCCATGGGCAGAGGAAGCTGGCCAGGGCAGGTAAAGGGCCCTGAGCGTGGGACGCGGGGACAGAGAGGTGCAGTGTCCGGGCAGTGGAATTTGTCCAAGGGAGGTAAAGGGCCCTGGGCAGGGAAGAGGGGGCAGAGAGGTGCATTGTCCGGGCCGTGGAATCTGGCCAGAGCAGGTATATGCCATGAGCACGGGAAACGGAGGTAGAAAGGTGCAGTGTCCGGGCAGTGGAAGCTGGTTGGGGCAGGAACAGGGCTCTGAGCATGGGAAACGGAGGTGGAGAGGTGCAGTGTCCGGGCAGGTAGCTGGCCAGGGCAGGTATAAGGCCCTGAGCGTGGGAGCGGGGGCAGAGATGTGCAGTGTCCGGACCGTGGAAGCTGGCCACGACAGGTATAGGGCCCTGAGCATGGAGGCGGGGGCCGAGAGGTGCAGTTTCCGGGCAGTGGAAGCTGGCTAGGGCAGGTATAGGGCTCAGAGCATGGGAAACGGAGGTGGAGAGGTTCAGTGTCCGGGTAGTGGAAGCTGGCTGGGGCAGGTTCAGTTCAGTACACCGGGCAGAGGCCTTAAAAAAACCTGACAGGTCTAGACCGTAAATCCCTTTTTTTGGGGTGCCGAGGCTCTTTAGCGGGTTCTAAAGCTGTGGCGCGGGTCAGCCGGGTGCAGAATGGGTTACCATGGAAAAGCTGAGGGGGGGGGGGGGTTACCAGAGGAGCTCCGCCCCCGAGAACCACACACACCTACCACAAGAGAAGGAACAACATGGCAAGGAGACCCCCAAATGCAGCTACACGCAAAAGGAGAGCAGCAAGCAGCGAAAGACCCCGACTGCATCCACATTCAAGAAGGGAGGGGGTGCAGGGGTGGGTAAGAAGTCCAAGAAAAGCCCCCCCCCCTCCCCGGCCCCCCACACATTTCAAACCAAGCCCCCCAGGACGCAGCCGTCCTACCTTGGTGGTCACTATGCAGAGACAGTCCATTGTCTGTCGGCGGGGAGAGGAGGCAGGCTGCCGGCGAGGTGGCACATCCGAGAGCCCTGCAGGAGCCCCCCGGCCTGGGCAAGCCTTCCTCGGCGCCTGGCAGTGCCCCCCGCGCGCTCACCTTCTCCGGAGCAAGTGGTTGCAGGTCTCGGGAGGGGGTGGGGGAGTGAAGGGGAGGGGGACGTGTGTGTGTGTGTGTGACAGAGAGAGCTGGTCTGAGGCGAAGGAGAGAGATTGTGTGAGAGGTGCAGGGGAAGGAAGGAGGGAGGGGGAGCACGGAGAGAGAGGGAGGGAGGGCAGGAAGAAGGGGAGGGGGGAGAGACAGAAAGAAGAAGAAGGCTGGGGGAGGAAGGAAGGGCCGGAGGAGAGAGAGGGGCTCACAGGCACGGTGTGAGTGCAGGGTGCATGCAGAAGGAAGCCCTTGCTGGGTCTGACAGTGAGTAAGGAAGGGAGGCGGGGAGGAGGGAAGGAAGCAAGGAGGGAGGGGTGGAGGGAGAGAGAGAGGGGGTGGAAGCAGCGGATCCCACGCGATGCTTCCTGGCATCGGAGATTCGGCCCAGGGGGTGGGGAGGGGGGAACACCCACTTAAAATAAGATGCCAGGGGAGCGAGGATGTCTATCTGGGGAGCCAGCAGCTCCCGTGGGGGCAGAGAGCCCCGGCCGCCCCAACGAGAGAGGAAAGGGTGCGGGTGATTTGGGGGAGAAAGGAGCGTCAAGGTTGAGGCAGAGAGGGGGCGAGGCGCGGATTAACTCGTTAAATGGTCGCTCCGCAGAGTGGGAACAGAGGGGGGTTCGGAGACACGATTGGGGATGGGGAGGGGGGTGTTTGGAAGCATTAAAGATGGAAGATCTTGGATTCGGTCCAACGCTGGGTAAAGCTCTCTAATCGGCAGCCATCAGCTCCGTGGTCAGACCCGACCCCCGCAGCTGCCCACCCCGGGGAGCGGAGCCCCCCTATACCGGGGCTGTGAGGAAGCGACCATGGTACCAAGCGCCCAGAGCACATGCAAAGCGCCTCTGAGCTTCCCGAAACGGGTGTTACAGTTCCTAGCTCCTCGATTTACCGACCTCTGGAGCACCAAGGGCAGAGCCAGGCCTGCCGGAAATGAACTCCCTGGCCTGCAGGTCACACGCGCACACACTGAAAGCTGCAAGGTGCACAAGCATTCTGTAGCAGGGACATTAACCGTTTGGAAGTCTGACCAAGATTACAACAGGTGACCTACAGGTTGTCTCCCTGCAGCAGGCGCATTGATCCCAACGGCTGCATTACATGGATGAGAGGCTGCAACTAGCAGTTTTAGGCTGCGCAGCTCCCTACAGTAGGTGCACTGACCACGAGTCCTTTTACCTGAACTGAAGCCTGCGACTTACAGAATAAGGACACACAGCCGCCAGCAGCAGGCGCATGCACCCGCGGGACTTACTATGATTAAATCCCGTGGCCTGCAGGCTCAACACAGCCCCCTGAGGCATGTGCAGGAACCCCCTGAGACGTCTTGGATTGGAACCAGTGACTTGAAAGTTCCTGACCTGACAGCTTTCCGTCGATAGCGCATCCGTTTTGAGAGCTTATTGAGAGGTTAAAAAGTGGCCTACAGTGTACACATCTTTTTGGACGGGTGAGGTGTTGGACAGAACCTGTGTCCTACAGGTGGCACATTGCTGGGAGAGGTAGGTGCAGGAGGCTTTGAGCGGCCTGTGAACCTGTGACCTACAGGTGGCACATTGCTGGGAGAGGTAGGTGCAGGAGGCTTTGAGCGGCCTGTGAACCTGTGACCTACAGGTGGCACATTGCTGGGAGAGGTAGGTGCAGGAGGCTTTGAGCGGCCTGTGAACCTGTGACCTACAGGTGGCACATTGCTGGGAGAGGTAGGTGCAGGAGGCTTTGAGCGGCCTGTGAACCTGTGACCTACAGGTGGCACATTGCTGGGAGAGGTAGGTGCAGGAGGCTTTGAGCGGCCTGTGAACCTGTGACCTACAGGTGGCACATTGCTGGGAGAGGAAGGTGCAGGAGGCTTTGAGCGGCCTGTGAACCTGTGACCTACAGGTGGCACATTGCTGGGAGAGGTAGGTGCAGGAGGCTTTGAGCGGCCTGTGAACCTGTGACCTACAGGTGGCACCTTCCTAGGAGAGGTAGGTGCAGGAGGCTTTGAGCGGCCTGTGAACCTGTGACCTACAGGTTGTGCAGAGCTCTCTGCAGCAGGCGTGTTTACCCCTGGGCTGGATTACTGTTTTATTGTGAGCACAGCCTGTTACGTGCAGGGTGCACACCGCTTGGCAAGGCATTAACCCCCAAAGCTATCCTATCTAGACCGGAAGCTCTGACCTTTGCACTCTTCACATGGCCTTTCACCTATTGAGCAGTTGTAATAGGACTGAAACCTGTGACCTGCAAACTGCACAGGGTTCACCAGCATGTAGCCCCAGCCCTCTCTGCTACGTTTCAAACTTGTCAGCCCCAGGTTACACACCACTCTATGCAGAGTGTGCCCTAAGCAACAGTACCTCACTGCTAATACTCTGACACCCGCAGGTTCCTTATACATCTCTGCAGCAGGCATTCAACCCTATGGTCTATTTTCCTGGCCCTGGAATCCGTGGCCAGCATGTTACACACAGGGCTCTTCAGCAGGTGAATGCATTAACCCACCGAGTTACCTGACAGTCAGACGTAAGTGGCTGCGGCTGACTATCAAAGACTAGGGGAAGCAGGAAGCCCCTTCAGCCCAGCTGACGGCACGCGGCCCACGCACGCACGTGCGTCTTACGCCCTGGTAACGCACGAGCGGGCGGGCGGCGGGGCTGCAGGGTCTCTGGCGTGGCACGTTGGCGGATCACGTGGCTGTCGCCGGAGAGCACTGGAGCCCCCGCGTATTTTAGGCACGTGAAGGAAGGAGATCTGAGCTTTAAAGTGGAGGGCCTGGGGTGGGGGGTCTCCTGTGCCTCACTGGTGCTCAAAGCTGTGTGGATAAAGGGGAGGTGGGGAAAGAGAGAGGATGACATCAAAGAAGCGTAGATGGGGAGCAGGATGTGTGTGTGGGGGTGCTAGAGGGGTGGGAAACAGAGAGGGGAGAAGGGAAAGGAGGATACATCACAAATGTCTTATCCTGCTTGGCCTCCAACTCCCCAGAAATAACTTTAGCTACAGCTCTGCCAAGCTTGGCTTGGACCAACACTTGATGGTCACAATCTGGGGCTGCCCACAGCTCCGTTGGAGCACAGCATTCCTTACCTACAGCTCACTTGCTGCAGGTAATCATGTCCTGCTGTGCACCTGCAGGACGTCAAACACACAAAAGGTGATAGGAGGAATGCTTGCAATTTGTCTAACCTTAGGCAATCGCGTGGGGTAGCATCCCAACCCATCCTTTTTTTGCCCAACTTGCTGCCTCAGTTTGGACCCAGCCATATGCAAATCAGTCTTAACTCTGCTCCAATGGGAGCAACGCAGCCCAAACTTCCAGACCAGGGCCTCCCTGAACCGGAAACAAGCAACCCAAGACCAGTTTTGCCCTTATTGGCTCTTGTCAAACGGGTGTTGCTTGGTTCCAGTGGCACGGTGATCAAGGGATCCACGTCTGGGCATACCCTTGCAACTTAGAGTGTTATATCAAACACACAAAAGGTGATGGGAGAAATGCTTGCAGAAAGTCTAACCACTGGCAATCGCTTGGGGTAGCATTTCAACCCATGTGTTCTGGATCAGGGAGGGCCTGTCCTGGCAGTTCGGGATGGACTGTTCCTAGTAGAGCAGGGTCAAGACTGATTTACACATGGCTGTGTCCAAATTGAGGTGGCATGGTGGGTGAAAAACAATGGCTTGGGATGCAGCCCGAGTAATTACCAGTGGCCGAGATTATTTCAAGCATTCCTTCCATCACTTTTTTGTATACTTCAACGTAAAGCCCTAAGGTGGACAGTTATGCCCAGACGTGGCCACTGAACCACAGGTACCAAGCTATACGCAACTGATGAGCACCAATAAGGGAGAAAACAGTCCTGGGTTGCTTGTGTTCTGGTTCAGGGAGGACCTGGTCTGGCTGGAGGGTCGGGCTGGACTGTTCCAAGTGGAGCTGGGCCAAGACTGGTCTGCATATAACTGGTTCCAAACTGAGGTGGCCTGGTGGGCAAAATAACGATGAACTTGGATGTGGCCCAAGTAATTACCAGTGGCTGAGATTAATTCAAATGTTCCATCCATCACTTTTTGTATACTTGAGTCGCATGGCTAGTTGAGCACTGGGATACAAACACCTCTACTAAAGCACCTCAGTCCTGACCCTCCATGACTCCTACTAGAGCACTATGTGCACTGCATATTAATTATGAGTTGCATACCGCACGTTTCACAACTCCATGTCGGTGCCATGAGAGAGGCTTCAGCCACACACCCTTGGCTCGCCCAGACCAGGACTGTCTCTATACACAGTTTCATGTTAAAATGTGGATCCAAATATAATTTTCTCATTTACAGAATGGTGAAAGATGGTTCTTGCAAAAGTGTTTGAAATAAACTTGTGGTACAATCTGCACTGCATGGAAAATAGACTGTGCCAGGTGAACCATTACATGGTAAGCTGGGCAGAGATAACACTAATGTGTCATAGTGCTATTTAATAAATAAATAAAAAATCAATATGGATTAGAATATTTCCCTTGTTTACCTGAGGATGGATCATCAGGCCACACTTGTGAGTCATGGCACCCTCCCCACCAGGGGCGCAACTACACCTACCTTCAGGGGGGGGTTAACACTTCCAGCCAGGGCTGGCCCTAGCACTGGTCGCACATGGTGCAAGTCTTTTTTGGTGCCCCCTCCCCCATTTTCTCCATCAATTCCCTCACTACCACTCACCAATAATGCAACTCATCTCTCTTTAGCACCTTTCTGACAAACAGTTTATTTTTTTATAGCGCTACTCATGGTTTACTTACACTCAGTTCTGTGATCTGCATGGTACATGTTCTTTGTAGTAGGCACATTAACCCTCTGCGCTGTGTGGGTGGCAGAAGTGCCCATGTGAGTGCACGTGAGTGATGCAACAGTGTGAGAGTAGGGTAAGAGGAGTGACTGCAGGGTGAGTGAGGTGACCATATGAATTTGGGTGCAGATGTAAATGCAGAGTGGGACAATGAATGCATGGTTAGTGATGGGCTTGTTTGAGTGAGATTGCAGATTGAGCAGTGATGGGGACAGGTGAGTGAAGTGTCACATGAGTGCAGGGTGAGTAGTGTGCTCGTGTAACTGCAGGGTGAGGTACAGGGTGAACAGCACAAGTGCATTGTGAGTGCAGAGTGATCACTGTGAGTGCAGGGTGATCGGGTGAATGGTGTGAGTGCATGGTGATCAGTGCAAGTGTGTTGTGATCACTGTGGGTGCAGGGTGAGCGTGAAAGTGAAGGGCGAGGAGTGAGTTGTCTGAATGCAGGCTGCATTCCCAGACACTTGAAGTAACTCAGCATGTTATTGACGGCGGCGTAGGGTTTCAGCTATAAGTTAAACTATTGCTATTATGGCATTAATCAGGGATCGAGGGTGGAGGAAATAAATAATGTGCTGATCCTGCAACAAACTTCCAGTCTTATGATTAGGGTTGCCAGCTCATTATTTTGATATCCCAAACGGTACAAAAAAAAACAGTCACCTAAAGCCGTATTTTCAGCACTTATCTGTGCATACTTCGAACAGCAAATATAAATAGAAAGCACTTTTAATTGTGATTTAGGGCTGCCTGAATGATCCATGATTGATAATTAAAGGGAACAAAGACATAAAAATATACATTGCAAATGAAGTCATACTTTTTTATTTATAACCCTATTTAGGGGCCGATTACGATGTCGGTCGGAAAGGCTCCGAACGGCATTCGGTTTGTCTGAATCCGATTCGGAACCTGCGTTTCCGACCGACTCAGAAACACGTCCAACCGACCGATTACGATAGTCGGAAACCATTCTATCATTCTGACACGGTTCCGATCGGCATTCAGAGAGTCTGAGTCGGTCGGAGCCGAATCGTACGGGTCTACGGACCGCATTTCTGACTGACGCATTACGATGTCAGATTCGGTCAGCCTTTCCGAATCGATTTGTCCGACACAGATCGGTTGTCGGAATCCGACTTTGGGGGCTCGTGGGAGTCCCCATGAGTCCCCTCTTTCCAACCATGCATGGTGTGGCAGGCACCAAGGGGTGCTGACACGGTTCCGATCGGCATTCGGAGAGTCTGAGTTGGTCAGAGCCGAATCGTACGGTTCTATGGACCGCATTTCTGACTGACGCATTATGATGTCGGATTCGGTCAGCCTTTCCGAATTGATTTGTCCGACACAGATCGGTTGTCGGAATCCGACTTTGGGGCCCGTGGGAGTCCCCATGGGTCCCCTCTTTCCAACCATGCATGGTGTGGCAGGCACCAAGGGGTGAACAAAGCAAACACCAGGAGATGATAGATGGAGCGCTGAAACTTTTCAGACACTCACCCCCAGTCATAGAACTGGGTTGAATCCATCATCATTCTTTAGCTCACTTCGCCACCTCAATTCAGACCCAGCTAAATGCAAATCAGTCTTGACCCTGTGCCTCATGGGAACAGTCCAGTCCGAACTGCCAAGCCAGGTCTTCCTTGAACCGGAAACAAGCATCCTGGGACCGGTTTCCGGGTAACACCCTTCATCAGGCAGGCTACCTTGAATCCAGTGGCAAAGTGAGCAAGGGACCCACGTCTGGGCATACCCTGCCAACTTAGGGCGAACAAAGCAAACACAAGGAGATGATGGACGGAGCGCTGAAACTTTTCAGACACTCACCCCCGTCACAGATCTGGGTTGAATCCATCATCATTCTTTAGCTCACTTCGCCACCTCAGTTCAGACCCAGCTATATGCAAATCAGTCTTTACCCTGTGCCTCATGGGAACAATCCAGCCCGAACTGCCAAGCTAGGTCTTCCCTGAACTGGAAACAAGCATCCTGGGACCGGTTTCTGGGTAACACCCTTCATCAGCCAGGCTAGCTTGAATCCAGTGGCAAAGTGAGCAAGGGACCCACGTCTGGGCATACCCTGCCAACTTAGGGCGAACAAAGCAAACACAAGGAGATGATGGACGGAGCACTGAAACTTTTCAGACACTCACCCCCAGTCACAGATCTGGGTTGAATCCATCATCATTCTTTAGCTCAAGGGGTGCCTGCCACAGGGTGCAAGGTTTTCCGTGACCACCCCTTTTTTCAATGGGAGCCTGTGTTGTCGGTCGGAACACAGGCTCCCATTGAAGTCAGTAGGAGTCCGACTGAATGGTGTTCGGAAACACCATAATCGGTCAGTCGGACTCCCCGAATCCAATTCGGTGAGAAATGATTCAGAGACTGAGTCGTAATGAGGCCCTTAGTGTCAAGAGAAGGTCTTTGCAGGCTCTTTAAACAACACATGGCCGTCATTTTTCTTTTTGCAACCCTACTTAATATTCCTTTTCATGAAATGCATTCTCACACTACGGCAGTAAATGTAAAATACAAATGTAAGGAATAAGCAGAGTGGGGGGCCCAGAGGGTATTGGAACCAGAAAAAAAACTAAGCCTCAGTAACCAGTTTATAAAGGTATGTAAATATGCAAATGGTCTTTAAAGACCTGTGAAAAACTCGGGCGTGCAGGAGATAAGACTCCAGACACTGCCCAGCCGATCCCACAGCAGCTTGAGCTGCAGCAGCCTGGGTTGAGACACGCAACGGGGGGGGGGGCTAATGCCCTCTTAGCCCTATGGGTGTTGCGCTCCTGCTCCCCACACTGCCCGATGTTAAAAAACAGCATATTCCTCTCAGGGGATCTGCATGTATGGTTTATTGTATGCTCTTTTATCATGTGTAGAAGTTAGAAATAAGGGTATTTCACCAGAGCGCATGAGGTTAAATCTCCTTGAGTAGCCCATTTTATTATGGACCCATCTGCCTGCTTCACTGACATTTATGTGTTCAGTTGGTATAAGCACAATTCAGACCCCAATAGGACGTATCTCAGTGTTTTGACACCTCATTCATTGGGAGGAGAAAAGTCTGAAACCAAGTATGTTGTATGAACTAGTTTCTGGATTAAATTTTGAGACTGAACAGGTAAGTTTTCAGTTGTTTTTTAAAACTAAGGAAGTCAGTTTGTGATCTCAGGTGAACTGGCAGGTTGTTCCAGGCCTTCGGAATGATCACAGAAAGCATGCGGCCCCCAATGCCTACTTTTTTAAATTTAGGAATGATAAGCATGTGTTGAAAGGAAGTCCTCAGTGCTCTTGATGGTGTATGTCGGATAAACACTGAGGCCCGGTGGTCGTCCTTTCTCAAACTGTAGAGCAATTTATGACAAAGGCAGAGGGCCTTAAACCAGCTTCTGTTTGCAGTTGGTAACCAGTGGGGCCTACAAAGAGGAGTTGAAATTGATGTTTTCTGATTGAGGCCTAGGACTAACCTGGCCGCCGCATTCCGAACTACTTGGAGTCTCTGGATACAATGTTTTGGGAGACCCAACAGCAGGGAGTTGCGATAGTCCAAGCGTCGGAGTATCAACGCCAGGACCATGGGGATTTTGGATGTGGTTGGAAGTAGTAGTAAGTTCTTTTAGAGGATTCGTAGTCTAGGCATACATTTGGTACCACGTGTGTTTACCTGGGCCTTAAAGGTAAGACTGGAGTCAAGCAAGACTCCCAGGTCTTTGCCGAGGGCTCTGGTGTTGGTCCTAATTTTGCTGGAGTCCATAGGGATTGATGACCAATATCATCACATTAATTCCAACTAGGAATCCGAGGGGCAATAAGCAATTACATTGCAAGTTAGTTGGGCTGTACTAAGGTAATAACACAGACTATGACCTTTGCACTGCAGTAATAAATGTACCAATGTAAGTTTATTAGCACAATTTTTCCAAATAACTTGTTTCATTGGACCACGGTTTTACTGGCAAACATGTCATCCTTCCATTGTTTGCCCTCTCTGCTACCGAGAATAGCACTTCTACCACCCCAAAGAAGTCATTCTTGATGCTTGTATAAAACAACCGAGTCCCTACCCTCTAGCCGCTGGGAGCCTAGAAAGACTTTTACAACTCTGGGTGGCACTCATGTCTAAGCTGTTCATGCCACCAATGGTAACCCTGCATCAGCAGCCTAGTTAAAGAGTGATGCCCAACATTTGTATGGCACCATTGGTAGTACTGGGCTCTGCCCACCCCAATTTTGAAAGCATGATGAATGTGGGTGAGACTGATCGAAGGCCAGCATGACAGACACTCACCATGTCAGATTCAAGAAGCCAGGCACTTTCCAAGTGGTAAATGCGCAGGTGCCTGGCAGCCTGGGTCAAACATAGCCAGGCTCTAGATTTCACATCCCTGAGGGCGTGACCTCATAAGCCTGGCAAAGTCTTCTGAGAGCCTCCCCCCTCATGATGATGGGGAGCGTTACCAATAGACTCCGACCTGGGAGCTTCAGGTTTAAGCTATGAAGTGCATAGGACGGACTGTCTATTAGTGACACCTCATCACAGGGTGGGGTCAGCAATTCTCACTGACCCCTTCCCACTCTTTGATGAGTTAGGGAAGATCCTCCTGGTCAGCCAGCCAGATGAGGTGGTGGGATCTTCTAGTTGTCCAATCCTACCCAAAGCGTCCACCTCCTTCTAGTGATTTCTGCTTCCCCTTCCTGCCACCTACTGGACCTGCCGTCCCACCAAGTGCTTGTTTTTTTTACTCATTGGGTGCGTGCGTGCATACATATATGAATGTATGTGTATTTGCCTGCCTGTGGATGTGTGTGTGTGCGTGTATGGGCATGTGAATGGTGGGTGGGAGTATGTGTGCGCTTGTGGGAGTATGTGTGTGCTTGTGGGAGTATGTGTGCGCATGTGGGAGTTTGTTCGCGCTTGTGAGAGTATGTGTGCGCTTGTGGGAGTATGTGTGCTCTTGTGGGAGTATGTATGCGCTTGTGGGAGTTTGTGTGGGCTTGTGGGAGTACGTGTGCTCTTGTGGGAGTATGTGTGCGCTTGTGGGAGTTTGTGTGGGCTTGTGAGAGTATGAGGGCGCTTGTGAGAGTATGTGTGCGCTTGTGGGAGTTTGTGAGAGTATGGGTGCACTTGTGAGAGTATGGGTGTGCATGTGTGGCCACCTGTGCCCGTCCCACTATTGTTAATAATTACGAGCCACCACTGAAGCAGATCCCTAGCTTGCAGCCGGAGTGCCAGAATAACCAGCCTTGTCCAGGCATCACTGAATAAAGGTCTAGATCCCACCTGTCCATGCCGCTGGTGCAATCCTTGCTAAGTGACTGGTGAAAAGTGGGCCATTCCACAACCCGCTCATGGCACCAGTGGTGCCAATGTACCACTGGCCTTGGGCTAAAGTCAATTCCTGGTTTTGAACAATCAGGTGAAGGCGATGAACTGTAGGGTGAAGGCTACTAGCCCAAGGCAGGGTTATTGGGAGTGTAGAGTTTCAGTGCACTAAGCAGCCATGTACAATGCACCAATGACATAACATAACCAAAGACTAGAGGAACTCAAAAGAAGATGCAAAGTTGGTATTTATACGTTTAAAAAAATATAAATACAGACAGGGAATCATTATTATTAGGTATTTGTAAAAATCAGCAAATATTTAAAACGACCATTAAATATAATGTAATGCCATTTAAAAAAAACACTTTAGAACTTTATTCACATGTCTCCTAAGACCTCAACAAAACAAACACTGGCAAAGCCAATAGGTCTGGCTTTAACGTGCCAACATGTGTAATTAGGCATTCACAAAAACTGTTTATATGCATTGCCTGCACAAATGTGCTTTATCACAGTAAAGTGTATCCTGCATAAAGGATTACTTTCTGAATAGGATGAATATAGAAGTTAAAGACAAGAATATCACCAATAGCGTGATGATTGAAAGCAACTTTCAGATCTAAAATAGTCCCTCATGCATTCTAATGGAAGCACTTCCTGGAAAGCAGAATGATACACCCAGGAACCAAGAACATGAGGAGAGAGAGTAATCTTCCACTTGGTGAAGCCAAAGCCCGCCTTCTGTATCTTTTAAAGAATTGTTAATAATAAGTCTCTCAGACATCCGCGCCACTAAGCCAGGCCTAAAAAGAACTACAAAGCAACATTAAACCAAAAGTTTTTAATACATCCACGGTTGAGTTAAAACCACATTAACCATTTATTAGTGAAAAGTTTCAAACTGTTTACAACTAAGCAAGGTCATTGTAGGCATTGTGGGACACCGCATATCCTAACAAGTGTTACTGCCTTTCCCCTGAAAGTTCCCTTATTTGTCTCATCCTAGGAGTATCGTGAAACTCAAAGATCACCAGGCCCCAGGGGCCCAACTCCAATGCACTAGCACAGTTTCAGGCCATTGCTGGCTGCTGGTGGGAGTGCGAACAGCAAAAGTGGCCATGAGGGCGAAGTCTCCCGTTACTGGTATTGGTAGACTGTCTGGGTGAGGCAGTCTATTTAGCATTGGGTATGCATGCTGCATTTTCTATACCCAGTGTGATGTTTACCAGCTCTCCAGTGTAAAACCCATGCAGTCTTCAGTATCGCCACTTTGTGTTTCTCCGCTGTGAGTGGAGGACTATCGCAGTAATGCAAGACTGAGATCCCTGCACAGAGAATGTGCTTCTGCAATACTGTAGACCTGCAATGGATGGTCCCTGTACCTCTTCCAGAAATGCTTTGTCCTTATAAGGAGTTGTTTTGCACATTTCTTACTTTGGGCTAGAATACACACCCTTACCTGCCACGCCTCTGTTCGTCCCTCCCTCCCTGCCCTGGTTTACCTGGAAAAGGAACACTTCAAACAAGAATGAGTTTGAACTTGGGAACAAGTGGACAGGTATCTTTCTAAGACCAGGGCCTGAGATAGCTGGGGCTATGCTTGGCAGTGCTGCTGATGCGTTATTTTTATGTCCATCAAAATACCGCTATAAACAGAATACATTGCTGCTAGCCTCTTGTTACTTTTGTATCTGTTACATTTCCATGCACCACCAATCACATGGCACTCTGCAAACGCGACTCTGGTTTGGGCAGAAGCCGGGTCAGATAATCTAAAGAAGTTTTGGGTGGATCGCAGCACTTGAGTCTTCAATCCGTAAACTCGCCACCCAAACATGACCAAGCCAAACTCCGACTCCTGCCGAGTGGGTAAAACCATATATTGCTAAACCTTCATTTGGACGTGTTGTACAATCCCTCGCTCTATTGAGACTGGACAATGGAAACCCTCTACTTGCAGCCAGAGGCGAGATACACCTTAGCTTTCTCTGGGCAGCGAATCTTGCTTCAGCCGGGGTGGTCTCAGGAACCAAACACTCTGACCACTTCAACGCCACAACCCCGATCCCCCATAAACGGCTTCCAATAGAAGCCAGAAGTAGATTCAAGATGGCCGATATTGTTAACAAAGAACTTCAGTGTGGAACTAAAAATTGTTGCAAAAACTGATTTCCTGAAGAGGTCTTCACACCCAACAACATTTGTTTTAATCTCAGATCTTTTGCCCTCTGCACCAATTGTATCTTCTGTATTCTTGACGTTTTATAAACCATATTCTGTGTCTGGTTCGCACTATACGATGCACCCACAATAAATGAGAAAGATAAAGTTCTGTGTCTGGTTTAGCCAAAACTCCATGATGGGATTGTAGCAGCGACATGGCTGGATCACGCCAACGCTCAGCGACAACATCTTCCCGTACTTGCGTTTGGCAAGGCATGTGCAAGAGCTGGGGGGGGAGGGGGCGGGGGGGAGGGGCATGGGCAGTGATGAGCTGGTCCCCTTGTTAAAGACAGACATAAGCTATGGTCACTCCCCTCGCACCCAGGGCACAGCCAATGAAGATTTCAGCCTTTGCATCTTGCATTCTTCAGCAGCCAGCAGCAGGTGTATATATGTATGTCTGTATGTATGTATGTATGTATATATGTATGTCTGTATGCATGTATGTGTGTATGTATGTATGTATGTATATATGTATGTATGCAATTCCTGTATTTTTATAGTCAAATTCCTTCTCAGATTTTTTAAATTTTTTACATTTCATGTTTTCCCCTTTCGCTAATTTTAAGATAACACATGTGGATACACGACACACATTTTTGCACCTTTGCACATATATGGTTTTTTATCTGGAATACGGGTCTCATTGGTATTATGGTGTAGATTTGGTCTATGGATAAATAGATTAAGTCATTGGAAGTAAAGGAAGGCCAAATATTGTTGTTATTGTTTGCCACCGAGCAGTGATGCAACCGGGTGAGAGGCAGAAGTGTATTAGTAAGAGATGGTGTCTTACCTGTAGGACAAGTCCAACTATCTGTATCTTACCATGGTAGATTTGGCCCACTTGGGCTTAATTGACTTGAGATGGGACATAGGCAACTGTGCTCCTTTGCCTATGGATACCGCATTTTGTTTGGATCAGCATTAATTTTTGAAGCTGTACATATACATTTGTATTTTTATTATGATTCTTAACTGGTAATTTAGTTCTGTGTTTTTTAATAATAAGACATGAACAAGAGTATGAATCTTGAATGTATTAGTCAAGCATAATTTACACAAACAATATCTGTCACTCTCACCCGGCCAAAGGCACTGTGATTGGCCCAGGTGTAACAACAACTCTTTTTAAATCTGTTTTAAAGTGTGTATGATTTTTATATGCAATTTTTAAAACGTATTTAATTGCGTGGTTTGCACATAAACAGTAACAATGTAAGCTTTGGTTAACGTTATATTGCATTCGCAATTATACTTTTTCCATGTCTATTATGAGCCCGTGGTCACATGGTTACTGCACTGTCACTTTAAAAATGTACGATCACTCCTCATGGCGTCATGTGATCAAGGCCTGTTTGAGGCCGAAACGCGTCATGGCGGCAGTGCGTGGTTGAAGAAAATAAACTCTTTGCACTGAATTTGGGTCCGTACCGTCCTTTCTACAAGTCGGATTTTGTGGCGGATTGCGTGTGCATATGTATGTATGTATGTCTGTATGTATGTGTGTGTGTAGGTAGTTGTACAGCACAAACCTAGCTAGGAAGCTACAGCGTGCTGAACAAGGGGGTCTACTGCAGTTTCAGTTCATACATGTTTGTCTTCCCTCTGCAGGAGTTCCTGATTGGTGGGCTGTGCATAGATCAGGGGTGGTCCTGGAAAGCCCATGTGCACTTCCTTAGCAGTGTCCAGACTTCTGTTTCATGCTGAAGAACATGTCTTTGAGAGAGATCAGTGTTTCTTTCTCGCCTCATCACTCACCATGTCTGCTGCTACTGATTCGATGTATAATCCTGCCACTGTATTTGTATTTTTAGGCTTTTTTCACTTACAAAAAAATACTAATATGAATTGTGTATTTTAGTAAACATGTTTTATCATAAAGTATATGGAAGTAAGTGTATGGCTTACTGGACCTCGGCCATTAACACATTCATGTAATGAGGCAGATCAGCACAATAACTTTATCCTTTTGTTTCAGGACCTGGAACCGCTTTATAGATCTGAATCCTGTCTGAATTCTGAAGGAGGCCACACAGACCACGTGTGAACTTCTTTAGGGCACAACATATGGCATATATTCTTTGGGGGGCTCTGCAATAAGGTGATTGAAGACATGTACTTCACAGTCCCACCACAAAATGTCACAAGGTTTCATCAGATAGCTACAACAATAGTTCTGTGGCTGGGGGGAAGGGAGCCCCAAGTGGCAAAATGTGATTTTGTGTGGGACTCAAAAAATCCCGGCCCTGGTGTTTGTCTCACTGCTGCCAAAGATGCTGACATCATAGGTGCACCATCTGCCAATCGGGGTGTCAGGGTCTCCTGCTGTTTGGATTCTGAAGTCCCTCCACTGAGCAGCAGGAGGCTCAACTTCCCCACCCTTCTATATGAATGTAAGATGTATTTATTGCTCCTAGCCCTCCTCAAGATCATCGGGCGAAGGTGCTCAGCTGAGGTTTGCGATGAGACCAGGCTGCGCGTCTGGTTGAAGGGGAAAGTCCCGAGACCTTGAATATATTACAAGGTCCCTCTAGGCCATGGGTACTCACAAACATTTTACTGGAGGCCGCAAAGTTTGGTCTATGATGTGACCGAGGGCCGCACTGATGCCAGCGGAGTGTGTAAAAAAGGTGTAGGAAGCAAAGCATGTATATCTAGTGGCTGTCGTTAAAAATTAAGGTGTTCCTACAGTTAAGGGCCCAGTTACTTACTTTCCCTAACTGAAAATTACTCTTTAAATAAGTGCTTGCTGTATATTTAAAAAAAACATTCATGTTGGTGCTAAGTCAATTAAACAGCAGCCCAGTGCTGCTGCTGCCCAGGGGGCCGCATGTAAAGGTCAGGAGGGCCGCATGCGGCCCCCGGGCCGTACTTTGAGTATCAGTGCTCTAGGCGGAGCCCTTGGACGGTGGCTTCAAGGGCTGGAGTTTTATGAATGCACAGAGCTCTCACCAGCCCCATCCTACCTCACCCGGTGAGGCCAAGGCAGGTTTTGGGGAGGGCCACCTTTGCAACCAAGAGCGGCACCATCTTATCGACAAGGGTCGGCTTATGTTGGATACTTTAGAGGATTGTGGGTTCTTTAGGAGTGTAAGTAAATAACCTCACTCAACTATTAAAAGTCAGGGAAAGGTTTAGGTGTATTATTATTCTTAACTCTTTATGCTTGGCTAGGTTAATATCTTCACCCTCATTGCTTTTCTGGTAACATGCGACAGTTCCCACCTTCCCGTATGTGCATGGCAAGAACGGGGGACGGGCATAGATACTGAGGAGCTGCTCTTGTTAAAGGCACACAAAAGGTGATGGGAAGCTGCTTGCAATAAATCTAACCACTGGCAATCGCCGAGGGTAGCATTCCAACCCATCATTCTTTTGCTCACCACTTCACCTCGGTCTGGAACGAGTCATATGCAAATCAGTCTTGACCCTGCTCCAATGGGAACAGTCCAGCCCGAACTGCCATGCCAGGTCCTCCATGAACCAGAACACAAGCAAACCAGGATCAGTTACGCCCTATGGGCTCATCAGCCAGGTACAGCTTGGTTGCAGTGACATAGTTGGCAGTTCAGGATGGACTGTTCCCATTGGAGAAGGGTCAACACTGATTTGCATATGGCTGGGTCTAAACTGAGGTGGCATGGAGAGCAAAAAAATGATGGGTTGGAGTGTTACCCCAAGCTATTGCCAGTGGTCAGACGTATTCCAAGCAGCCTCCCATCACCTTTGTGTGTTAGTTGTTAAATACAGACATGAGCTTCTGTGCACACTCCCCTCACCCCCAGGGCACAGCCAATGAAGGTTTCAGGCTTTGCATCTTGCATTGTACTACATGTGGCTAGGTTCCTAGTCTTTGCATTTTCAGGTACCTGGCCATCTCCTGTCTCAGGCCCAGCAGAGAGTCAGAACTAAACATAAAGAGGCACAGCAGACAGTTGAGAATTGTAATAATTAGTATCTCATTCCCGCATGTCTAGATGGTAGCTCTTAAATATGGGAAACCTCACCCACAACTCGTGGCCATGTGCTAAGGCTGAACCACTGATGACAAGTTCATTCCCTGCGGTTAATTGTCAACGTGGGTTCAACCTGGTCAGGGAGCTATTCAGATTCATTATTGGACATGAATAAGACCCCTTTGAGCTTAATATTATCTACTGGAATCCCTTGACTGGTTGCCTTTCCTGTGGTCCCAAAGATAAGGTAAAAAGCAATGGTGATGTCCAGCAGTTATTAATCACACGTCAAAAAGGTCTATATGTTTCAGGCAATGTAAATATTATAAAAGGCCAACAGCTTTCTTCAGGACCAGGATCCAGTCTATAAAGTCTGCCATCCCAACCCATGCTGTCCAAAGAGAAGACACCTCACACGAGGTGTAAGGAAGAGTTCAAAGGGCATGGGATAACCCAGTTCCTCCTCTAAGCATTTACTTCAGTTTCTCTGTGGTAAATTAAATTAACAGGAGTTAGATGTGATCTTTCATAGAAGGGGGATATGTGAATTCATACAAATAGTTAACATTGTTTATATATGAGCAACATAAGATTATTTATTTATTTTAGGTAGCAAAGGTATGACTTTTAAAGGAGAGGTTGCGGTCTCTGAAATGAAATGTGGGAAATTTACAGAAATGCAATAATAGGGATTAAAGCAAACATACATGTGACTTAGAGTAGGCTGTGCTTAGAGAAATGAGGCACACCGAGGATACAAAGTAAGAGAAGGTTCATTTGAAAAAAAAGAAGGAAAGGCAACAATTGTAAGTTTCAAGTCATGGTCAGTTTTCATGGGAATACCACGTATGATTTTTGAGATTGTGTGCAATCTGACGATGCAAAACTGTAGAAGAAATAAGACTATTTTCATGTGAGATAGTGCTAAATTTGGTACTTTTGATAAGCACTAGAATCAGCGAATAGTCTAGCACTATGCAAAGCCACCAATCATGTCCTTTAGAGCCTTGCTTTTATTTAGTTTTTTTATAGTGCTCTCCCAACCCTAATCAAGGGTGGCAGAGGGCCTCACTAACGAAGAAGGACATTGTAACAGAACAGTAAAGTTTCAGATGCTAAGGAATGTGTAATTACAGCTATGTATATTGGCCATGATGGTAAGTTATTAGAAGATCAATATAGAGAAGGGGATGAGTATCCTTGGAAAGCTCCTGGTCTGTCTTCACGGTTCACCAGCTGTCCAGCATGTCTGTGGGATGAGATCTTCTTGGTTTTGGTGCTAGTGATGAGGGGATCAATAAAGTGAGAGGGATAATCCATCCCCACCATTGGTCTTGGGAGAACTTGCATGCAACGCAACACTCATTCCCCATCACCTTCATTTAGGAAGACATGCTGTTATTCTCCTGGTCTGAAACGACGTCACTGGCGGACCTCATTGGTGCCCATCTCACCAGAGCGCTGCCTTCTGCTGGAACAGTCATACTCCTGAGCGAAACCACTTTGGGATTCGCCATGGCCAATGCAAACATACATCTACACATTTCAGGCAGTAGTAAGTCGGTCCACGAGTACTACTATTTCAGGTCCGATTATCTTAGAGGGCACGCCATCATGGGCAATGGTATGGGGGACTTCAGTCTGATCTGCTGGCTTACTGCTTGCTTGACACATCAAAAAAGTCCTGTAGCTCTCCATCACTTTTATCCGTGGATCGTTGACCTGGGCAAAGGACCTTCATGGGTCTCCTTTACGCTGACATGGCAAAGGGCTTCTCCCAGCCACTCCAGACATGCAGAATCTCTCTATGTTTAAAACGATCTTATGCCTTGTTTTTGATGGTCCAGCAGCCGCAAACTCTGGGACCTCAGAGAGAGAATTCTGTAGGACGTGGCCCAACTTCGAACAGCTTTCATCACTAGGCTTCCTCCGGCCTCTCTGGACCACTGCACTGCACCACACTCTCAAGTTGCACAAATCCCTGCCTGAAATGCATCAACCATGAGCGGAGGCTGCACCATCACCTTCCTATGGGCTGCTGCCTAAGATGCATCCAACCATGAGCGGAGGCTGCACCATCGCCCTCCACTGGCCTAAGATGCATACAGCCATGAGCGGAGGCTGCACCATCACCTTCCTATGGGCTGCTGCCTAAGAAGTATCCAGCTGTGATCTGAGGCTGGACCATCGCCCTCCACTGGCCTAAGATGCATACAGCCATGAGCTGAGGCTGCAGCATCACCCTCCTCTTGGTCGCTGGCCTAAGACAAACCCAACCATGAGCTGACGCTGCACCATCGCCCTCCTCTGGGTCACTGCCTAAGACACATCCAATCAAATGATGAGGCTGCACCATCTCCCTCTTTTGGGTCACTGCCTGATACTCATTCAACGTGAGCTGAGGGTGCACCATTAGACTCCTCTAGGCCGCTGCCCAAGACGCATCCATCCATGAGCTGCGTGGGTCTGCAGCATCACGTTGCTCTGGGCCACTGCCTAAGACACATTCAACCATAAACTGAAGCTGCACCAACACCTTCCTATGGGCCGCTTCCTAAGACGCATCCAACCATATGCTGAGGCTGTGCCATCACCCTACTCTTGGCCACTTCCTAAAACACTCCAACCATGAGCTGAGGCTGCACCATCACCCCTTCTGGGCCACTAAGACGCAGCCAACCATACACTGAGGCTGCACCATCGCCCTCCTCTGGGCCACTGCCTAAGGCGCATCAAATCATGAGCTGACATTGCACCATCGCCCTCCTCTGGGTCACTGCCTAAGACGCATCAAATCATGAGCTGAGGCTGCACCATCGCCCTCCTCTGGTCCTAGCCTAAGACGCATCAAATCATGAGATGACATTGCACCATTGCCCTCCTCTGGGCCACTGCCTAAGATGCATCCAACCATGTGCTGAAACTGCACCATCGCCCTCCTCTGGGCCACTGCCTAAGATGCATCAAATCATGAGCTGACATTGCACCATCGCCCTCCTCTGGGCCACTGCCTAAGACGCATCAAATCATGAGCTGACATTGCACCATCGCCCTCCTCTGGGCCACTGCCTAAGACGCATCAAATCATGAGCTGACATTGCACCATTGCCCTCCTCTGGGCCACTGCCCAAGACGCATCCAGCTATGTGCTAAGGCTTCACCATCGCCATCCACTAGACCACTGCCTAAGATGCATCCAACCATGTGCTGAGGCTGCACTATCGCTCTCCTTTGGGCCACTGCCTAAGATGCATCAAATCATGAGCTGACGCTGCACCATCGCTCTCCTCTGGGACACTGCCTAAGATACATCCAATCATGAGCTGAGGCTGCACCATCGCCCTCCTCTGGGCCACTGCCTAAGACGCATCCAATCATGAGCTGAGGCTGCACCATCGCCCTCCTCTGGGCCACTGCCTAAGACGCATCAAATCATGAGCTGACATTGCACCATCGCCCTCCTCTGGGCCACTGCCTAAGACGCATCAAATCATGAGCTGAGGCTGCACCATCGCCCTCCTCTGGACCACTGCCTAAGACGCATAAAATCATGAGCTTGGGCTGCACCATCGCCCTCCTCTGGACCACTGCCTAAGAGGCATCAAATCATGAGCTGACATTGCACCATCGCCCTCCTATGGGTCACTGCCTAAGACGCATTCAATCATGAGCTGACATTGCACCATTGCCCTCCTCTGGGCCACTGCCTAAGACGTATCAAATCATGAGCTGAGGCTGCACCATCACCCTCCTCTGGGCACTGACTAAGACGCATACAACCATGAGCTGACATTGCACCATCGCCTTCCTCTGGGTCACTGCCTAAGACGCATCCAACCAGGCGCTGAGGCTGCACCCTCACCCTCCTCTGGACCACTGCCTAAGAGGCATCAAATCATGAGCTGACATTGCACCATCGCCCTCCTCTGGGTCACTGCCTAAGACGCATTCAATCATGAGCTGACATTGCACCATCGCCCTCCTCTGGGCCACTGCCTAAGACGCATCAAATCATGAGCTGACATTGCACCATCGCCCTCCTCTGGGCCACTGCCTAAGACGCATCAAATCATGAGCTGACATTGCACCATCGCCCTCCTCTGGGTCACTGCCTAAGACGCATCCAATCATAAGCTGACATTGCACCATTGCCCTCCTCTGGGCCACTGCCTAAGACGCATCAAATCATGAGCTGACATTGCACCATCGCCCTCCTCTGGGCCACTGCCTAAGACGCATCAAATCATGAGCTGACATTGCACCATCGCCCCCCTCTGGGTCACTGCCTAAGATGCATCAAATCATGAGCTGAGGCTGCACCATCGCCCTCCTCTGGGCCACTGCCTAAGACGCATCAAATCATGAGCTGACCCATCGCCCTCCTCTGGGTCACTTCCTAAGATGCATCAAATCATGAGCTGAGGCTGCACCATCGCCCTCCTCTGGGCCACTGCCTAAGACGCATCAAATCATGAGCTGACATTGCACCATCGCCCTCCTCTGGGCCACTGCCTAAGACGCATCAAATCATGAGCTGACATTGCACCATCGTCCTCCTCTGGACCACTGCCTAAGACGCATAAAATCATGAGCTGAGGCTGCACCATCGCCCTCCTCTGGACCACTGCCTAAGGCGCATCAAATCATGAGCTGACATTGCACCATCGCCCTCCTCTGAGCCCCGGACCTCTTCACGTCTAGTGTCACCACAGCGACTGGATATCTTTGCTGGACCCCGGACTCTCCCTAATTAGGATGTGCTCCGGTGATTGTTTGCTGATTAGTGGATGCTTTAAGAGGGCTCTTTATGTGAGTGATCCCTGAAGGTGCAGTAATGGTTACAGGGCCATGGGGAACACAAACTGCTTTCACAATTAATTAACTGTACCCCACTTTTAGCCCACTGGAGACTCGAGCCTTTTATTAATCCCTGCTCTGAGTATGGCTATTACAACGCATCGTGGGCTGGTAATTACGCAGTAGAACAGCTATACTGTGAGCAACCAGGACTGCAATGCCATGTGGATTTTATCAAGTTGCCAATGAGTTTGAATTGCTTACAGTGGTTATTTAATTTGCTTATCATGTTTTATATACACTGCCTGTATTTAGATGAAGGGGTGCACAACCTAAAATATAATCCTTCCATCCTATTAATCACAAAATAACGAGTAAATGGTGTATTATGACTTTTTCCAGAGGTAAATATTTTACTTTGTAACCTAACTCTCAGTTATGTATGCTTAACCTAAATACAAGTATTCATTTATGTGGTGCCCACGTCACACGGCTTAACAACTTAACATGACATATAGCATAAGACACAGGGGGTTCAAATAAAGGGCCCACTTTGTGACAACGACAGATCTAGGAAAGTAATGCAATCAGAGAGGCAGGGTAAAGCGACACTTCGCCCCTCGAGGTAGTTTAATTGTAGGTGTTTCGCCGCTTTAGCAGAGATTAGTGGCTGCAGAGAGGTCACGCCCCGGAAGTGTTCCGCCCATGGACGCCTCGCGCCCAGTTTTGCGTCAGTGACGCAGACCTGCTGTAGCCCGGTTTTGTTCCTAGTTGCAGAGGAGCTTTGTCAGCACTTTATGAAGGGCCAACATGTGAGTTCGTGAACATTCTTAAGAGGGAAAGAAAGGTCTGTGAGGGTGTCTGTGGTACCCCCAGACTTCCAGGCACTCCTGACAGCAACAGCTCTGCCTCTGGATCATATACTCATTGGCCGTGTTTAGGTAATGCGCTGCCGATGAGCCCCGAGGTGGCTTTGTGGATTTTGAAGACCCAGGTCTGTGGTTAGTGCCGGCTGTTGCTTCCCCAGCATTGGGTTTTAATACCCTGGTTGGCACCAGACTTCATCCGCGTACAGTCGGTGAGTGAAGGGCATCCTAGTAGACTTTTGTGACCTGAAGGCTCTTTCCACGCTGAATGGCCCAGTTGTGCTTTATAAAGTGAACAAAAACGTGAGCATTCTGTTTCTAAGTACTCCAGGTTTATGCAGATGAGGAAACCGAAGCGAAGGAGGATACAAGTACTCGTGCCGGTCGCACTGTTTTTGGTCAAGAACATAGGTTGTTAGCTTAATGTCCATGTGTAAGGGAAAGGTTGCCCGGCGCTTTAACCTCCAGCACCAAAGTCCAATAGGAGTGTCTGCACTTAGCTGGAGTTTGTAGGAGGTCCCTTAAGGACAAATTTTACAAATTTGTGGGACTCCAATCAGGGCTTTAAGTAAGATGAAAAGCTTGAGAGGTCTTTCAAAGGGGCGTGGCTGATGTAATTAAGGGCGTGGCTTAAAAACACATAAGCTGAAAATCTGTGCTTGGCATAGTGTGCTGCCCGACTGGTATTTTGCCAGTGCTTAATTTGTAAAATATTAAGTGCCAGGGCTCTGACCGGGAGGCCACTGCAGCTTGCACCACCCATCGCCCTCGTCATCGCTGCCAAAACAACTACTAATCATCTCTCTCGCATATAAATGCGACAGTTCAGATTATTCCAGGTCCCCACAGCTAAAGGAATGGCTGGGGAGGCAGGTATTTGCAATTTTAATGTATATTGTATTCCTAAACAAGGGTTGTTCTGCTCATCTCTAAATTAGATGAGCAGTGCCACCATGTGGAAGACTGTTCTATGTATGATGTTGACAATTAGGTGCCGGTGCCAAGCACCGGAAACCAATTAAGTGCCAGTGCTTAGCACCGGAAAGCCCCGGCTCAAATTAAGCACTGTATTTTGCTGCTCCTCTCATATATAGATAGATATAGATATATATACAAGAAGTAAAATTACACCTACAGCAAGCCAGAACTATTGGCTTTGTCAATGGTTGTTAGCTGCATAAGATAAATAAGCAACAACCATGACTACGTAGTCTAGCATATTGAAAATGCTTTTGCTCTGAGATGATGAGACTGTGAAAGAACTATAACGGGTCTCCTTGAAGTTACATCAAGGGTAGTGAAGGGTGATACTGCTGCAGAGTTAAGAATTATTTTTTCATCCTGAGGGTGAGGGCGAAAACGGAGAGCCCGATAGAGACCCGTCTCAGCACCTGCTTTTTAGAACTGCCAGTGCTCGGCAGGACCCAGCCCACTTAAAGCCCTGACTCGAATTATGTATTTAAGGTTGCCCACCACTGAACCCATGATGCCAGGGGATACATGGCACAACCTTTGCCACACATGTTGCACTCCCAACACACGGGATAGAGTGATGCCGCCAGGAACATGTGTGTTTATGCGGAAGGAGGTGCAGGCACGTCACAAGCCAAATATGCACCCCACACTTTCATTGTGCCCCATCCTCAAGCACTAGGACTGCCTACAGGCACTAGGTGCATTTCGCAGACTGTTTAGGCTCAGAGGGACGTGTTTTACATCTGAAATGTGGGCAGTTCTGGGGTGTCTTGTTTGGCCTGTGTTTGTGGTGGGGCCTCCCTGTGGGCAGTCAGTATAGCAAGGATCCCCCCTCCCCTACAAGGCAGAGCTGGCTGTTCTCTGCTTTAATACTCATTATTTGTTATTTATTGATAGGCGTACAGCCAATAATGAGCACTAATAGAATACAGAGATGGGTCACGCTCCTCAAAGTTTTGTAGAAGTCAAAACATAATGCATAAAGTACAGTACTTCTAGTGGAACCACAGAGAGTGCACCCGCTGTCTCATGCTGCAGAACCAGCTTGGTAAGGTTCTTTTTCAAGTGTCCTTCTCAGGCTCCCTGCCTTTGTGTAGAGTGATGCTTCTCACAGCAGGTATCCCTGGGGCTGGCTCCAAGCAGCAGTACCCACACATGGGCACAATGAAGTGTAAGATCCCTGCACCTGTCTGTCTTTAACCTTTCCAAAGCAGTAATTAGGGACAGACACAGGGCAGGCATGGCCTAGAGATTTACTCATCCTGAATAACAAACTACAGACCCAACCTTCTCCCCTACCATCTACCAAATGGCAGTGCTCAGGAAGAAGAAATGAGTTACTTACTTGTAAATCCAGTTCTCCAACGTTAGTATCTTTGATATATTCACATCCTTGAATCATACCCTGTTGTCAAGGAAGATGGCGGCCGCTTGAGACGGCCATTTTGTAGCTCCCTGACCAGGCCATTATAAACAATGGGGTATTCCCAAATAGTCCCTGGACCTGGGCATCGGTTATTATAAAGAAACAGTGGTCCTGGACCAATTGTTCAAGGAAGAGATAGATTGACCGAATTATCAACTTATTTGAGCTTACATTAATCAGCTCCCAAAAGTCTGTAGATCGCAAAAATAAATGTGCAGAAAAACCACTAAGTATTATTACAATATATTTATTTAGTCATTGAAAGGAATAATCATTAGAGGGTCAAGAAAAAGGAGAATGTTCTAGGGAACGTGTAAGAAAAAGTGCTCAAGTGTATATATAGGAGTCAAAAGAGCTCAAAGTGTGTAGAAAAGTAAAGGGCATATATTTAACAAACTGTACAAAACTGATATCCAATAAACAGTTAGATGCAACCTGGCCACATGCAAATTATTCATTTGAATTTGTAAGGAGAATTTCCTTAAGGCTGTAAACAGGGGTAATGGGGAAGGGGAAATTGGTCCAGTTGCGGTAGAGGGTAGTGTCGACGTTTCGATCCGGCTTATCGGCAAACGAGGGACTTTAATACCTCAGCTATGCGGATCTTCCTCAGGACAAGGGAACAGGTAAAATGACCCTCATTAATCTTGCAATGCTCAATTGGAGTCCAAAACCTGGTTACACCAATGCCCATGAAGTGGCAAGGACAATTCCCGTTATTCAGTAGATATAAACCATGGCGGTGGTGCCCAAACCATCCATGGAACATAATATTCTGGCCCGTGTGTGTGGCAAGAGTTTGCTGAACAAATCAGGCAATTCGGGGCACAGCGTAATTTTGCAACTGGAGACGATCTGATCGACGTCCTTACTCCATCGCGGTAGCAGCCAGATGATTATTCCTTTCAATGACTAAATAACTATATTGTAATAATACTTAGTGGTTTTTCTGCACATTTATTTTTGCGATCTACAGACTTCCCTGACCAGGCGGCAGGTCTATACCCATACCTGCAGAGTTGAAGTGCCGAAGTATGCTGGCTATAGCAGCAATGATCAGCGTACATACAAAGACAGAATCCTCTTGCAGCCTACCGTGTTTTGAGGTCATCCTGCGGCGTCAAGCGGAGCTGGTGCTTGCCTTCGGTGGATTTCTGGAGGCTGCAGCCTGCGTGGACCAGAGACGCCGGCAGCTGATCCTTGCACGGCGCCTGCTATGGGACCCAAGCTGACCGCTGGTAGGGGGAGGGTGACTGCCCTCCAGCCCGGAGTGCACGCGTCAGCGCCCGATTGCAGACACGATTTCAGCATCTGCATCTGCCCTCGATCGGGGCGCCGACAACGAACCTGACCTGGACGGAGCTTCCAGTGGAGGGGAAGGGGAGGAGCGCGACTGCACCTCCCCTGCAACATGTGCTCGGCGCTACAGTGTTGGAGCTGCTACACGGCTCCCCTTCCATGACAGCGTCTGGGCAGAATCGGCAACTATCCTCTCTGCCACCCGCACAGGAAGGATTTCAGAGTGATGCACAGGATCAAGAGCGCCCACAACAGGATGAGGGTGTTGCTTCAGCAGTGGTTGCCAACTTGTGGAACTTGGTCCGTAGATGGGTCAGAGTCAAGCACGGATTTAAGTGAAACTGAGAGTCTGCCGCGGACTAGTGGAGCCGATTTGGGAGCTACTGCATGAAAAGTGACCAGGAAAACTGGAGGAGGTGATCGTAAAGGCAATAAAGATCTTAAATGGGACTACTCCCTGGGTGACCAGCTGGTAGGAAGTAGTGCACCGGGGCTTCAAGAGGCTCATTCATCAGAATCCCCTACTCTGGACATGATTTTACAGTGCATTATGGCGCCTCGCGAAGAGGTTCGGCAGGAAAGCCGCCGCTCACAGGCAGCGGCACATAAACTGCAGGGGTCTGTCAGGAAGATAGCCGAGCCATGTACGGCTATCACGAAATTGCTGTCGGACCTGGAGCTCAGAGTCGCTGCCCTGGAGACAGATATCACCGGCACCCGTGGTCAAATGGAAGTCTATGAATCCCAGCTTATTGACATCCAGTGGAAGCTGGAAGACCAAGAGAACCGTCAAAGGCACAATAGTCTCTGGTTTTTAGGGATTCCAGAAGGAAGGGAAGGATCTGACATGCAGGTGTACATGGTAGAACTGCTGCGCCAAACTTTTCCCGATCTAGAAGGATGGGACTGGCACCATGAGGTCCAAAGAGCACATCGAGTCCCCTTTACCTTGCAACAGCCAGCAAAACTTTAAGTGAAACCCCGTGCTGTGCTGGTGTACTTCGGAAACTATTTACTGAGACAGAATATTTTCAAAAAAGCTAGCCTGGAAGCACGAAGGTCTGCTGAGGATTTTTCATTTTTCACCAGGCTGGATTTTTGGCACATAACTGTTGAACGGCGGTGGCGCTTGCGCCAAATGATCAAGCCATTTCAGGATAAGGGCGCACAGGCTTTTTTAATCAACTTGCCCGCTTGAAAGTGATCTGGGGAGAGCGGACCAGATTCTTCACCTCAGAAATTAAAGCCAAGGAGTTTCTTGCGGAGGGTGGGGTTTAACCCTAGGCTGTAAGGCAGGGCAATCAGCACGTCTCGCTCCTAAGACCTTTATGAGTGATATACATGGCAAGGTTAATTCAGAGGCTCTATTAGACGGGTATAGGGGTGTGGGATAATAGGTTATGATTAAATGGATTGATAGGTAACTACAGCCACTGGTTGGGGGAAGCTACTTTCCATCTACCACAGACCGAAATAGGTCTGTATTTAATCTCTGTTGGGGAGGTTAAGGGGGGGAGGGATAGGGTTGGAGGGGAGGGTCAGCAAGGGTGGTCAGGGAGGTGGCTTGGGGGAGAGAGGTGGTGATGGGTGGTGGTGGGTTGGTGTAGTAGGGGGAGAAAAACCAGAGAACCAGCAAAAATGTAATGATTTATGTGTAGCTATCTTCAGAATGTTTATTAGCTTGTTTTTCTATTATAAGTATGGGTAGAATGTTTATTTGCTCAATAAACATTGGTGGTCTTAATGACAAGGTAAAATGTCATAGGGTGGGCAAGACATTAAGGTCTCTACGGTTTGACATAATATGTCAACAGGAAACCCACATTCCGTGGGATAGGAGAGGATCAATTTCAATCCCAGGATACAAAATGGTGGCCTGCTCCACCCAGACTAATACAATTAGAGGGGTGGCTATTTATGTGGCAAAAAATCTGGCTCTAGCTAGGCGGGTCCTGGAAGATAAAGGGGAACGATGGGCAAATGTAACACTATCTATAGGGTTGACAATTTGTACTATCTACGGATCTAATCAAGATGACCCCAGGGTACTGGAAGAACTCAAGACGGAACTAGCCTCTTGGGCGGAACCCTTAATTATATGTGGGGATCTAAATTTTCATTTGGATATTAGTGAAGCCCTTTATAACAAATATCAGGGGAGAACGCCGCAAGTCCATAAGGCATTAGCTGCATTAACAACCAGTCATGGTTTAGTGGATGTCTGGGCCTCTAGGAATCCTTTAAACCCTGGTTATACATATTTTTCATTTCCCCACAAGAAATATGTGAGGCTAGATTACTTCTTTGCGTCCTCCATCCTACTTGGTGACGTTAACATTAGGAAGTTACCCAAAATACTCTCAGATCATAATCCCTTGGTTCTCGATATTATGGTAAAAGGGTACATGAAACCCCGGTCCAAATGGACATTCGACAGGGAACTGTTGGTTAACGATTTATTTATACAGCATGTCAGGGGTTGGGTTCAACAGTTTTTTGATATGAATAGATATAGTGCTTTGAGGGAAGTAGTTTGGGACACGTTCAAGGCAGGATTAAGGTGCGAGGTTGTTAGCTTAGTAGGACACCATAGGAAAAGACAGCAAGATGAGATGCATCCGCTGATCAAACAGCTTACCTCTCTCGAGGAGAAACACACTACCGCAATAGGCTGTAGACAGGAAGAGCTGCAAGCCGAACTACAGATAGAAGTTATTCAGATCAAAGCTGAGATTAATAACTATTGTAATAAAAAAGTAGCCGAAGCTTACCAAGCCTATAGAAGAGACAATTATGAGTATGGAGAGACCACTGATAAATATTTAGCTCTGTGTATAAGACAAAAAAACAAATAGAAACAACATAGCCAAGATCAGAAAGAAGGACGGGACATACGTGACGGACCCAAAGTAGAATCTTGGGGTGTTTTCAGAGTTTTATGGGGAACTATACCGGGCAGAAACACATTATACCACCTTAGATATCGGAGGGGGAAGCACTGCTGGTGGGATAGCAGGGGTCGCTCCCCTTATACTGCAAGAGCTAGAGGCGGATATAAGATTAGGAGAAGTCACGGAGGCAATACAGATGATGGCCTCAGGGAAGGCTGATGGCCCGGATAGAATTCCCATGGAAGTTTATAAGATGCTTCAGGCAGAGCTGGCCCCACTACTATTAGATTTATTTCAAGCTCATTCAACATAAGGGGCAGCCTCCACAATCCTGGTTACGCACCAATATAGTAGTCTTCCTAAAAAAGGGGAAATCCCCAGAGGACCCTGCATGGTATCGTCCTATCTCCCTCATTAACTCAGATGCCAAATTATACTCGAAAATATTTGCGGTTCGACTGGGCACGATCATATCTAGGCTGGTAAGTCCATGGCAACATGGCTTTATACCAGGGAGAGGGACCATGGATCACATCAGGTGAGTTATTACTCTGTTTGATATAGCTGCTGTCTCAGGAGATCAGATGGCCCTGATCCTCCTTGATGCACAAAAAGCTTTTGATCGAGTTGCATGGGATTATCTTTGGGATATTTTAAAGCAGAATGGTTTTGGACCACGAATAATAGCTGCTATCAAACCCATGTATTGGCAACCCTATGCCAGAATACAAATGATGGGCAGGGAATCCGAGAGGATTGAAGTCGCTAGAGGGACAAGACAGGGGTGTCCCTGATCGCCGATTCGCTTTGCTCTTTACATTGATCCGTTCTTAAGAGCAATTCTCTCAAATCAGATGATCAAGGCAGTATCGGTCAGGGGCTATGACACTAAAGTCTTAGCATATGCTGATGAAATAGCCATTGTGACCCCCGATCCACAGAGCGCAATTACACAGATAGAAATCCTGGCCAAGGAATTTGGGAGACAGGCTGAGTATCACTTAAACACAGAAGAGACCCAGATTGTTTGTACTAAGAACATTGCTCTTCAGGATCCGCGTAGGACTGGAGTGGCTACATACCTTAGGTTTGGGATAACAGCTAATGTGGATTTAATTTGGCCAACGAATAGGTACCCTCAGATAGTTAAAATTAATAGGGATTTGAGACAAATTGACAAATTGCACCTCTCAATTATTGGGAGATGTAATGTTCTTAAAATGGTTATGTTCCCAAAGGTTCTTTACCTATTTCAATCCATCCCTCTTGAGATCAAACCTATTTTTTTTAAAAAAAACTCGATGCATTAATTTCAAATTTTATATGGCAATATCAGAAAATTAGACGATCACTTAAATTCCTAACCCTTCCCCTGGAGCGAGGGGGCTGGGTGGTTCCAAATCTACTTTATTATTATTGGGCCGCAATGTTACAGGAGATGGGTTACTTTGTTTATGCCAGATACTGGCTCCATATACGAACTGGCTATCAGAAGAGCAGCTCGGAGGGTGCTACTACGACAGTTGGAGGTTAGCTATTATAAGAAAACGCGCTTTAAGTCTCTTAGAGCAGCCTTGAATGTATGGCATAAAGTAGGCAATCTTCAGAAGATACCTAGGTTCCGTAAATATATATCATTGTGGCAATCACCAGCTGGCATAATTAAAATAGGGGATATCCTTCATACAAACAGTATGGATTCTTTTGCCGAGCTACAAGAGAGATATGGGGCCAGATGTAGGTGGCTAAATACCGGTCGGTAACGCCGAAATTCGGAGAATTTCAGCGTTACCGACCGGTATTTGGCTGAGTGCAATGTAGGTGAGTTCATACCTACATGCAAAATAAGGAATTGCAAAATAGCGATTCCTTATTTTGCTCTTGCATTTAAGGAATCGGAAATACCGATTCCTTAAATGCAATGTACGTAGCACTAAAAATAGTGCACTTGAGTCTTAAGGAATCGCTAATTACCACCAACTTCAAGTTGGTGGTAAGTAGCTATTTCCTTTAAAAAAGCACTTTTTTGCTTTTTAAATGTAGCCATGTGGCACACATCCATGCCCTTAGGGCATGTATGTGTGCCACATGTGAACACATGCACATTTCAGGGTGCAACAGGGTGTCCTTTGGACACCCTGGCACCCTTGAAATACGTCCCGCTAATAGCGATTCGGATACCGAATCGCTAATAGTGAATATCTTCCCATTCATTCCTATGGGCCTCCTAGCCCATAGGAATGAATGGCTAGGTATTCCTTAATAACGAATCTCAATTACCGATTCGTTATTAAGGAATGTTAAGGAATCGCTAATATTTTAGCGATTCCTACCTACATTCCATTTAGCGAGTCCTTAATAGCGATTCGGTAAAAATCGCTATTAAGGACTCGCTAAATTGAAGTTACCTACATCTGGCCCATGGTATTGACACTCGGTCCTATTTTAAGTATATCCAAATTAAAGAAATTATCAGACAGCTTAAGCCCGAGGTGCTTATTACAGATAAGATCCCTCTTTTAGAAGCTGTCCTTTATAGAGACTGCAGGATAAAGCACATATATAAAATTTTGATTGAAGCTGCCCCAGACGACCTAGTGAAGGTTGAATCTAATTGGGCCAGGAAACTAGGGGAAAACGATACCGACTTATGTATGTCAATTGCTCTTGCTAAAAAGATCTTTCTTTCAGCCAATTTGAAGGCCCAACACTATAAAGCAATCTTTAACTTATATTTCACTCCGGCAAAACTATTTGGGTAGGGGCAGAGGGAAAGTGACCACTGTCCAAGGTGTGGACAAGGTCCTGCAGATCTTGTCCATATGTTTTATGACTTTAGTAAATTGAACACTTTAAAAAGGGGAGTTGAAAGTTTCCTGCAACAAGCATTGGGGCAGAGAGTGAGTATCTCGCCAGCTATGATGCTCCCAGGCTCTGATGAGAAAGCCCATATTGCACAGACTTACATATATTTTATTTTCACCTCAGTGGCAGTAGCCCGCTTGTTGATCGCTACAAAGTGGAAAGATCCGGACCGCCCTTCCTACTCTGCTTGGCTTGCCCCTATGCTTTATACAATTGTAAGGGGAAGTGGTCTAAGAAACGAGGGAGAAAGATCTGGGGACCTATGCTAGTCTGGGCGTCGAAGGGGTAGTTGGGCGGGCTGGCACCAGTGTCTCTCTGTAATTAGTGTTGGTAAAACAGGCAAGGGGTATACATTTAGTAAAAACTGTATATACCATAATATCTTTGGGCTCGCTGTTTTGGCCATCAACGTAACATCTGTGTAATACGTACCACTGTTACCTCCTTTTGGTGTTTTTTTTCTGTAAACTAATTTATTCTGACTCGAGCTTTAGCTTGATTTGGCGTACCTGTAAAACTTATGGCTTAATGAATTGTGGCCGCACTATGAAATGTATATTATAGGTACTTTCCAATCTTCCGTGAGGATATTTTATGCTATTATCTTACCGGACCACCATGTTTGTCTACTACAATTTATATTTATCTACTGTTTTTTACCTTTTTTATGATCTTGGCTATACTCTGATGAACTGTACTGTTTATTGCTGTATTATCTGGGATAAATAATAAACATGTTTAAAAAAAAAAATGAATCATACCATGTTGTCAGGTTGGGAATCCCCCGTACTTTATAATAGCAGTATACAGTGTAAAAATGGCCATGGGCCTGAAACAACATTACCTATTTAGTAGAACATCTACCGCATTTGAAAGAACCCAAACTTTAGCCAATCAGGTGGAAGCATAAGTCTTCTACTCCCCTTAGTGTCCCCCAGAGCTCAGATTATGAAGCACAAGTGTGAAAAGGGCATATAATGAATGAGCCCCCACCAGGGAAGAGGGAATGCTGCATATTAATATATAAAAAATACCAATGTTGGAGAACTGGAGTTACAGGTAAGTAACTAATTTCTTCTCTAACTTTGCATCTTTTATTTACCCTCACATTCTTGACTCCGAATAGCAAGCAGTACACATTAAAAGCGGGAAAGAGGCTCACCTTTTTCAAAAGAGGTTTCTCAGGACTGCCCTTCCCACTGCTGCATGAGCTTCTGCGTCCACGTCTAAGCAGTGGTGCTTCACAAATGTGTGTCTGCTCTTCCACGTGGCTGTCTGGCAAAATGTCTTTCAAGGGCACACCAGCATAGAGTGCTGCAGTTGATGCCATGCTCCTAGTAGAAGGCACCCGCGCTCTTCTGTTGAGTGGCGCATAGCCTTGATGTGACCAAAGGTAATACAGGCTGAGAGCCAACAATCTATGCCCTGGTAAACAGGGGATAATCTCTTTCTGGTTGTCCAAAAGACACAAACAGCTGGTCTGATGTGTGTACGTTCTTTGTTTTGTCTATGTAGAATCTGAGACATCCACGCAAGTCCAATGAATGCAAAGATCTTTCTTATCTCATAGATGGATTTGGAACGAAAGATCTGAGAATGACAGGTTCATTTAAGTGAAACTCAGTAGGAACCTGGGGTATGAATCTAGGGTTGGTTCATAAAATTACTTTATCTTATGTGAATCAGAGGAAAGGCTCATTGATGGTAAACGCTTGAATGTCATTCACTCTCCTTGCAGATGTCAAGGCTAGGAGTAGCGCAGTCTTCCATGAGATGAATTTCAAATGTGCCTTATGTATTGGTTCAAAACGAGGTAGCATTAACTGACTGATTACAGTATTAAGTTCCCATGGAACCGGAGGATGTCGAATAGATGGGAATGCTCTAAAGAACCCTTCTATAAACTGTTTTATGATCCGCTAGAAGAACAGAGTAGATAATAACAGTTCAGTTCTGTTCAATATTTTGAAATTGCAGGCAGATAGCCTGTGACTGGCAAATATTCAAGTCCACTCTTAGCTATATCCAACAACTTAGGGAGAATTTGATGAAGTGTAATTCGAAATGGATGATGACCTTTATCCCTACAACAGATGTAGAAATGTTTCCACTTGGCCTTGTAGGTCTTTGTGGTCTCTGGGGCTCTATCCTGTGCCAAAATATTTCTACAGTCTTTCAGTACATCCAAATAACCAAACTCTGGGTGGTCAGGTACCATGTTGTCAAGTTCAGTGACTCAAGTCATGGTAGAGAATCTCTCAGTGGTGTCTGGAGAGGATCTTGAGATGCGCTTTCAGAGGAATGGCAGGACGTGCTGCTAACTGAAGAAGATCGCTGTAACAGCCCGGGCATGGTCATGCTGGAGTAATGAGTGCAATGACCTATCTACACCTACCTCAGCACCCTGGGGATCATGCAAAATGGAGGAAAAGTGTAAGCAAAGACTCTGGACTAACTTATCAAAGGGCATTGCCCATCGTCCCTGGATGCCAAAACCTGCTTCCAAAATTGTCCGGAGTGGCGAACAGATCGATCATGGGTCAACCCCATTGACTGAATGTGTAATTCACTTGGTCCTGGTGCAATTCCCACTTGGGATAATCCGAAAGCTGCCAACTGAGTGTATCCGCCTGTTCATTCTGGCAGTCCAGCAGGTGTTCTACAGTGATGCTGATCTTGTGAGAAATGGCCCAGTTCCACATCAGCTGAGCCTCTTCTCAGAGGGGTCTGGACCAGATTCCACCTTGCTTGGCTATGTAGAGCATAGACGTTGTGTTGTTCGTTTTGACTAGAACTGGCTGACCTGCTAATCTGGGTAGGAACGCTTGCCACCCCAGCCATATGACTCGGAGTGTCAACACATTAATGTGGAGCATCATCTCCGCATGTGACCAGAGGCCTGTAGTTGAGAGCTCTTGTAGGTGAGCTCCCCATCCATCCATGGAGGCATCCATTGTGAGTATTACCCTTTCTGTTACAGGTAGAAAAGAAAGTCCTGTATTTAAGTGTGTTGGTATCCTCCACCTAAACAATGCTTGTTTTAGACGCCGTGTAACACGTATAGCATCTTCCCATGAGAGCTTCGATCTGCTTCCATTGCTGGTTCAGTTCTTTCTGAAGAGGTTTCATGTGGAGCTTGCAAAATGGAATCAGACCTATACAAGAGACAATCAGACCCAACAGGGACTTGTATTGTTTTACTGAGTGTTTTGCAGAAAGACTCTTTGCCATAGTTTGCAACTTTGACCTCGCTTTCCTTTGACAGAAAAGCCTTTTCCAATTGTGATTTGGGTATTGCATCCAGGAACTGGATCTTTGTGTGGGGTTCTAAAGAGGATTTCTCCCTGTTCAATCTGGGAGAGACTGATCCAGGTCATCATAGAAGCCTTCACTCCTTCACTGGGTGGCACTTTGACAAGCCAGTCGTCCAGGTACGGTAACATCTGGTGACATTCTCGTCTGAGAAAGGCAGATACTGGTGCAAGACATTTGGCAAATATTCGAGGTGCTGATTTGAGCCCGAAAGGTAGTGCCTTGACCTGGTAGTGCTGTCCCGCTACCAAGAATCGAAGGTACTTTCTGGAGTTTTTGGTGAATTGGTATGTGGAAATATGCATCCCAAAGATCCAAGGAGGACATAAAATCTCCTCTGTGCATCATCAGGAGGACTTCCTGTAGAGTAATCTTCCAAAAAGACTGTTCCTTCGGAAATTTGGTCAGCTGTCTAAGATCCAGGATTGGCCTCCACTGACCTCCAGGAATAACCTGGAGTAAAACCCTTGGTTTCTTTGTGACATGGGGACAGTCTCTATAGTCCCTTTGAGTAGCAGCAAGAGCATTTCCTTTTGAAGCTCCTTCAAATGGAGATGATGCTCATTCTTGGGTAGGTTTACAAGGGGTCTTTGAATGAACTCCAATGTATGACCTGGAATAACAATTTCTCCAGATGAGTTATCACCCCTGGGACCATAGCCGGAGTTTTCATTAGCATTGGGCCTTCCGACGAAACAAATTACAAAGTTGGTATTGAGCTTACAGACTTCTGAGCCTGCTTTTTGAAGTCATAAAGGAAACATTGCCGATCTAAGATTTCATTAGTAGATTGAACTTCTTAGCAGCTCTTTCCATTAATGAATGAAAACTAGAAATATCATCTGTTGAATCCTGTGACTTAGGCACTTCATCCATTTCCCTTGGGATAACTACATCCCCTGCAACATCACTCTGTTCTCCATCATCTTGCGAATGTTCACCCACCTCCTCATCTATATCGGAATGTATAAAGAGTTATTGGATTCATCATCATACGTCTTCAGACGTTGGTGGAACCAGTGTTTTTTAATAGTGTGGGTGGATGGCTCTCTAGGTGTTGGTCGTTGTGGAGGAGGAGGAGGCAGCCGTGATGGTTGTCTAGGAAGCACAGCTGGCAAAGGTTTAAGTAGGGGAGGTTGATTATGAGCCGGATGTTGTGACAATAACTTTTGGAAAGTCTCTGTAGGAAATTGGATTTCTGGTTGACGGGGGTGAAACCCTAATGAAGCAGCAACCACAATTCTTGGCAGGGTGTAACACAAGCAAATTCCAAATTAATGTGTGATTAATCCTCTGGTAGCTGGTCCCAAAGAAGTCAGACTTAATTTAGAGGCAATGTGTAAAGTATTTATGCATCACTTCATACAACAATAAAGTGAAAACACAAGACATGAAAAATCCCAAACTAATTTAGAAAAATAGAGTAAAATTTAATAAATTATTCGAGACCAAAGTGACAAAAATCCAATCAGCAGAATCGTAGTTATGCAATTTTAAAGATTTACGTGAAAATAGTGCCTAAAAGAACAAAGCGCCAACTGTGTTCATCTGGTCATGCTGGACCAGGACAAAGTCACAAGTTCAGGCTGAACGCAATGGAGTGTGGTCTGGATACAGGTACCAAGTTAGGCCTGCTGAACAAAGTACCTTCAATCCAGATTGCAGAGCATTGCAAGACCCTGCGTCGAGGATGTGTCGCGCAGTGGCTATACCGAGGAAGCTGAGGGCTGTGATGCAAGTTTCTTAGTCGTCGTTGAGGAAGCCGTTGACAGGGGGTTTGTGATGCGAAGTCCTACGTCGAGGATGCATAGTGCAGCGGAGGTTCCAAGGAGCTGCCGGTTGCAATGCGATATCCTTTGTCAGAGATGGATCATGTGTCGGTGATGCCGATGCTGAACTGCGAGGAAATGCATTGCGCTGCATCAGTTCTGCCCTGAAGACCACAGCTGGGCTGGCAGAGCACCTTCAGGCCCACTTCCAAGGGTCCAGGACTGGGGTAGCACCACTTTGGTTTCACAGCAGACTGCATCCAGGTGCTGGGTTCAAGGTGGTTGGAGCCTTTTCTGTTCCTGAGGCTCTGATCATGAGGCCTGCCAACTAGCTCTTGGAGTCACTGTGGTGGTCCTGGGTTCAAGATGCAGGTCAAATCCTTCTCACTCAGGCAGCAGGGCATCTGACTAGCAGGGCAGCAGAGTAGTAGTTCTTCTTACAGCAGAGCAGCATAGCAGTCCTTCCGAGTCTTCCACAGGTCCAGAGGTGTACTGAAGAGTTGGGTCTGAGGCTCCAATATTTATACTTGGTGCCAGGTTTGATATGGAGAGGGTTCTAGAGGTTTCCACCCCCTCCCCCAGAGATGTTTGGAATTTCCTGCCTCCCTGCCCTGGACCCAGCTTCTCTGGGAGAACAAAAGCCTGGTGTCAAATCCTTTGTGAGTGTGCTGAGACTTTGTGATGTCCAAGTGTGGTAAGTGACAGTTCCACCCCCCTATCAAGGCAGAGATGCCCCTTCCTGTCAACATCTATTCCCCCTTTGTCTCTCTGTCTGGGAGCAATACACAAAGACAAATTGCCAGCAACACCTAGTCATGTGGCCAAGGATACAAGCTGCTGGCACTAAATGGTTAGGACAAGAAGATAACAACTTTCTAAAAGTGTAATTTTCAGAATTGTGACTTAAAAAACAACTTTACCATCAAAGAGAGTTTTAAATTACAATTCTTTAGACACCAAACTAGACATTCTTACCTGCTCCCAATTGAACATTATTACTTATTATATGTAATAAGGTAACCCAATGTTATCCTATGGGAGAGGCAGACCTTGCAGTAGTGAAAAGTGAACTTGAGTTTTTCACTACTTGGATTTGTAAAAGTTAAAAGTACATGTCCAACTTTTTAAATACACCACGCCCTGCCCTATGGGCTGTTTAGAGCCCAACCCAGAGGAGGCATATGCAGTAAAAAGGAAGATTTAGTCCTGGCCGCCAGGTCGAAATAGCAGTTTAAAACTGCACACACAGGCTGTAGTGGTAGGCCTGCAACATGTTTAAAAGGCTACTTTAGTGGGTGGCACAATAAGTGCTGCCAGCTCTCTAGTAGCATTTAATTTACAGGCTTGGGTACATGTGGTACCACTATACTAGTGTCTTACAAGTAAATTAAATGTGCCAATTGGTTGTAAGCCAATGTTACCATGTTTTTGTGAGTGAGCACACACACTTTATCACTGGTTATCAGTGGTAAAGAGCACAGAGTCCTATATCCAACAAAAACGAGATAATCAAAATGGAGGAGTAAGGCAAAAACCACCCTAAAGCTGACCGGTCTAATAGTCTCCATCTTCTGTTGTAATATAGATGAAAAGGCCATAGGCACTTGAATTTCTTCAGGTTCTCTGTGTTGTCTAAGTGGTATGTAATAACGTGAAGTTTGAGAAATATAATCCTGCTGGTAATCAGATTCTGAGTAACAATTGTTGTTTTCCATTGCCTCCCCAAAATCCGGGACATATCTCACATTCAATTGCGTTGGACTGTCAGCAGTCTGTGACGCATAGTCACTAGCCTCCTCCTCCTGACCAGATTGCAAAATTTGAGCTGAACTATGGTTGACACATTCAATGATGAAAGCACAGGTCTCATTAAAACTGTTGTTGATGGTATCACAGTCAACGGTACCACTGTCGATGATGTCTTCGTCAACAGTGTTGTTGTCAATGGCATTATGGTCACCGTTGATGATATGGTTGTTTTTGAATGAGTCGTCCCCATCGTTGATGGATTCACAGTTGATGGCAGTGGAGCTGTCAATGCCTGTAATCTTCTCAACTAAATCAACATCATCATTAATGTTATGGTCCACAACTGAGGTTTTGAAGATTTTTTCTTCTTAATTACAGGTTGATCCTCGATGGTCTTTGATATGTGCCCTATATTTTGTGCTGACAATAATCTGTTGAGATCGATAAATACAATAGCAATGTACATCCTGATGTATGCACGCATAGCAGCGGCAGTACCAATAAATGCAATATTGATGAATGCTGTAACTCATGCACCCACAGTGATGTCAATACTGGTAAATCTTATGTCGATGTACACCATAACTTATGCACACATACTGACGTCAATCTCAGTGAATGAAATGTTGATGTACGATGTAACAACTATATGTAAAATAATGAGAATAGCGGTAAATATTATAAAATGACCGCATTGTTACACGTGCACACACTCACGAACCCATATCATTGCTGTCAGATTCATCCAAGATGACCTCTCCATCACCTCCAAGTCCGAGATACGTGGTCAGACAGGCCCTGTGACCCAAACCCAAGCCTACGGATTGACAGATCACAGGTGGTGTTATACTTAGCCCAAAGACAAACGCGAACCCAGGGAAAACCCTGATCAATCCTACAGATAGATAGTCACACCACAAACAGGACCGAGGATATTGGCCCCAATAAAACATGTTTGGCCAATGGTGCGCTTTGCCAAAATACCACAAAGTTAGATGCCACATGTAGTTAGGAACACTCAGCCAATTATGACACGACATGTACACCGCACGGGGTGATCAAGCGCTCACTACACAGGACATCTGAACATGGACACACTGGCCCATACTAGCTCTCTACGAGGTCAAGAGCCATCTGTGTCCCCCTTATCAGATGGTTGTTATCGTTGCTTATGACTATAATGCTTTTCAAAGAATGTCAAAGTGTTTTATTGTACCCACAAAATGTATACATGTGCGGCCAAAACTTCTGTACTCCAAGACTGTCTTCAGACACACCTCTGCCGATACTCTCCCGGCCGCTGTGTTTAATTAAACCAACTTGTTCCTGTTTTGCCAAATTATTCTTGTCTTTTCATTTATTTATGGAAAATTCATATTCGAGCTACATTTTGGCAAGTCAGATAGGAGAGATTTGTTTATCGAGCCCGACAGCTGTCAAAGGAAGGACCCAAGCCCAAACAGATTCACATCTGTGCAGTGAGATCGCTGAGCAGACGCTATAATTGATTAGAAGTTCTGCTGAATCCACAGGTCGGAGGTCCGTCCGGAGACAGCAGTCTATAGGAAGATGACTCTGTATATGGTATACCACTAGGTAGTTATACCTTGCACAGAGTCCAGAGATTCCCCCAGAAGTGTACAGGGCTGAATGCAAACCCAAGTTGCTCTATTAGTGGTAGTGTGGGCGAGCAGTCTTAGGCCTAACACAGAGGAGTGTAAGACATTTATTGCACAACATTGACCAATAAGGGACACGCGACTCAAAAAGGAGATCCACACCAATTTAAAAAAAATAAGCATTGTTTGAGTTTTATTTTAAGACCATGATCTTCGCAATAAGGTAAGTCAATTTTTAAATATTTATAGTATAATATAGTATAGTGCAATTTTCAAAAAGTTTAATGTTATCCTATGGAGGAAAACAATAATGTGGTTATACAGGTAAGTATTAAACTTACAGTTCCAGTCTTCGGGACCAAAGATCAGCAAGAGGCAAGGGTCAGGTGAGTACCGAAACTGCAACACCAGCAGCACAGGGGAATCCGGGTGCAGAGGTCAAAATCGGAGTTCGCCCCAATGTGTTTCAATGGAGACTGGGGGTGCTTGAAGCCACACTGCTTATAGGTAGGTAAATCAGTTGCAGGGGCAAAGCGTTAGGTTTACGATCAAGCACATGGGGGCCACAAAGCAGCACCAAACATAGACCACCAGCGGCACAGGGACGGCCGGGTGCAGGGTGCAAATTCAGCATCGGGCACCCAATGCCTTCCCATGGAGAACTTGCTTCGGACAAACAGGCTGCAGGCGTCGCACCGGAGTTGCAGGAGGGAGACCAAAGACAGCAGAGATGTAGGGGGGTTATCAGGGCATCGTCGATTCAGCTCACCAAGCCCCAGGGTCTTCCGGTGCAGGTGTACCTTTACCAGAGCCGGTCACGGTCAGGGGGAGCCTCTGGATGCAGGCTGGTGGCATTGTCGGGGGGTCCAGGAGGAGTCAGCCAATGCTGTACTTGAGGTCAGGATCACTAGGGAACATGTCTTGGGTCGGTGGGTCACCTGGACATGGGCCGTGGGCTTCGGGTGCAGAGTGGTCAGGACTCGCGGTTCCAGCTGGCACCGGGGTCCTTGGTGATGGATTCTTGGGGACAGAACCGCTTTCCTCGGGAGTGCTGGTCTTTATCAAAAGTCAGGAAGTCTTCTCGCAGGGTCTTTGCCCTCTTCAGTCCCAATGCCCTAGGTATCCACGTACCTTTTACTAGGGACTTACAGGGGGCCTAAAGGGCAGATTGTGGATCAGTTTTAAGGCAAGAACACTGGTACTGGAAACCTGGACAGCAGGAACCCTGCCAGCACATTAAACCAGGCTTGCTCTGCAGCCTGCCTCTGTGAGAACTTAGTTGAGTTCCACAAATCATTACTAGCTGCAGTGTTTACATTCACGGCGGGGCTGCCCTGGGCTCCCGGTCAAACACGGAACTCAGCCTCTCAGTGTACTTGGTGGACCTAGCCCACATGGTCTCACTCTCAGCAGAGTGAAACATACACAACAGTCTGTCAGACAGATTGCCGCCCGTTTTATGCCGTTCTTTTTTGTTTTCCGGCGCAGGCACCACCCTTTGTGACCGCATGCGGCAGGAGATGATTTGTCCAACAGCCAGACATACAGAGGCTACGGCGGCAGCTTTGTTTTTACCTTTTCATGCCCACCTCCAATCATAAGCCCTTGAGCAGAGCTGGCACCTTGCCATCAGGCGCGCTCGCCCCTCAGAAAGGTGCTCACTGTGGAGGCGCTGGGTCGCTGACTGCAGGATCTGTTGTTTTTATGGCTTTACTGACAACCAGACCTTTGCCAGCCTGCGTCTCCATAGTTCATTTTGCAAGAATGAAAAAGTAATCCTTCATGGAAATGAGTGTACTGTTATCCAAGGCAAGCTAAATATTTTTTCTATTCAAAGATCGGATTGTTTTTTTTGCATCAAAAGGCCTCAGGTGTTTTTGAGATTTCTTCCAAATGTCAGTGGTCTGTTATTTCCTCCAAATGTCAGTGGTCTGTTGTTCAAGGTATGAGTACATTTCTAAAGCTTAGTTTGATCTTAATTATAGATATTGCAGCAGTACTTTCAGCTTCACCATAATCAAGTATTTAGCTATACATTGCCTGAGAAGTTACCTATAGGTAGAAAAAGACTCTTTGAATCGGATGGCCTAGAATCACAAAGCTTTTTTAAGGGACAAGTTTGACTTGCTCACAGTAAAGGTCATAACTGATTTGTGATCAACATATGATTCAGAAAGCCAGAAGTATTTAAGTGCCCAGGCATAGTTCTCAACTATATGTGTGGAGATTGAACAAGGTCAGTTTACATCTTGTCGTAGGTCCACCATGAATTTGGCAATTTCCGAGAAAAAAGAAGTGGCCAGAGAAATTCAGTGCAAATGAGGAGAACATTGAAAAGTTTGTAACTTTTGAGTATTATCAAACCTTTGCATTGTCAATTCTTATTTAAACCTGTGGCTGAACTGCAGCGAAGGCCATAAAAGAAACCAGTGTTTGAACAATCAGGTAATTTCTTTTTGCCTTTGCTTGGGTTTGAGGAAAGTTAGTATTCACTCTGTTTACAGTTTATAGTTGTGTCTGCTATGTTAGCAGTTTCAAAGATGTCGCCCCTCTTGGTTTGCCCTATTCAAATATTATGATACGCTGTCATTGAATTGTATTCTTGTTCTTTCTAAGGTGCTATAGCTAATTCAAACTTGTTGCGCCTGCCTCCAATCATAAGTTCCTGAACAGAGCTGCCACCTTTCCGCCCCATGCACAACCGCACACAGTGGTGCTCACTGTAGAGGAGGGACAGCTGCCTGCAGGATGTGTTTTTTAGGTCTCGCCTAGCGACGCAGCGCATGCGCTGCTCGCTTGCGAGATCTATTGTCGTCGATTTAGCTTCCGAAGCGGGGGTGGAAGCTCCACCCATGCTTCTGATTGGCGCAGCTCCCAAATGCGTGCTTTGCATTGGAAGGGAGGCATGTTTTGTTCCCTCCCTGTCTCCTGCTCGCCGTGCCTGCCCGGACATGAGATGTGCACGCGTACCATCGCGCGCTTCCGCTTTCTTTTACATTGTATTTGCCGAGTCCCCCGGCCGTCTCTTTTGATTACGGCGGCACGCTTTCACTTTCTTTATGGCGTTTCAGCAGAACACGCGCTTTGCACGCTTTCACTTTCTTTACTCCCCAAGAGATTACGGCGTTTCAGCAGAACACGCGCATGGAGTGCACACAGATTCTAACACTGTCTGCGCCACGGCAAGGAATCTGCTTAGGGAAAAGGGAATCAAAACAGTACGCAAATATGGAGCGGTGCAAAGGGAAACATGCTTTATGTTTGAGTGGCTCTCTGTGGGCTGGTGCATACTCTGGTGTTCACATGCGTATTCTGTGTATAAACGCACGACCAGGACTGGCGCCTTGTTTCGGAGGCAGCAGCATGCTGCTTGGCCACAGAGACGGCTCTTCCATCGGTCTGAGCCGGGCCTTGTTTCCGTTCCTTGCTCACAGCGCAGGAGTGGGCTCCGAAGGAAGCGCTACCTTGTCCCACACAGGCTTAGGGTGCCGTGAAAGGAGTAGCTTACAAAACATAATGAAACACCTCACCCCTTTGTGCCCTCGGTTGGCGTTAAGGATAATTTCTGCAAGTTTTGCTTAAGTTATTTTCTACTGATTTCTGTGTAATGCCTATTCGTTTTTGTATTGTTTTTTTTTTTTCTCGAAGTGGCAATAAAAAATTAGGGGGAAAAAACGACTATTAACTGGATTGTGTAACAACGAACAGAAAGATCGAGATGATGCTTCGTGCTCAGTTGCGAAGTCACCCAAATTGGCAATTACAGTGAAGCGAAAATTAGTCCGGTGGTGCTGGAAGGTAGCAGAGGGAGCTTTACTGCGTTGTGCCGAACATCAGGCGCTCACTGTTAGCTTTGCTGTGAAACCAGAGCCGTCCGCCCGTCCATCGTAAGCGGGTACGTGTTTTTTTCGGTAGGCTAATTTATATTCAAAATGTGTTGCTAATTCATACAGACATGCTAATTGTGTTAATTGTACTATAGCATTTATGTAGCGCTGCATACCTACGATAGCTGCGTGAAGCGCTTTTATCTGCATGGAGTTCCTGGCACCCTTACGTAGTGCATGGTTGGGAAGGATGCTGGTTATAGATAGACCCATATGCAGGGCCACTGGAATTATGCAACGTTGCTGCTCCGGTGTTTCACACATAAATATGGATTTGTTTCACACATAAATACGTATTTGCCACTTAATTGTGTTGCATAATCAGTAGATTTTAACAAAAAAAAAATTGTTTCTTGCTCAAACGGGTCAAAAGTTAACTAAAGACGCAGTGACATGAGTTGGCAAGCAGCGGAAGGGCTTTTGCAAAGGATGACTGGTCACCTTTTTTGTTGCTTATTGATGTATTTGGGTGTTAAACTGACATCAGTGAGGTGAAACCTACGTCCGTACTGTGTTGACGTGTAAAAATAAAAAAAATAAGGAAGTAATACTATCAGAAACTGCGCCGTGTTATGACACATAATTTGCCTTTGTTGCGGCTTAATTTAGTCATCCCTGCCGCATAATTCCAGAGGCCCTACCGATATGGGAAGTGTTGGGCTTTGTACATGAGGTTCATAGATGTGCTTTAAATATGGTGTTGCTGCAGGGCTACAAACACGAGGCATTGAGGAATCGCATGAGATACATGCCATCGCAATTATGGATACCTACGCTTTTATTTAGCATATAGCTATAGTAATGCTCATTGGAAGGGCCAGATTTAGAATGCTATCCCGAATCCAAGATGGATAAATACGTTCTTTTTTTGCTGGAAGTGGGCTCAGTATCTGTTCCCAAATGTGAGATTTCTTGAAGGAGGGTTGAGGTCAAGGGAGAGCCAGCCTGGAACAGAGAGCTCAGGTTTGGTGGCAGGCACAGAGTTGTGATGAAGAATAGGGGGCCTGTGTTGTGAATAGCAGGGGGTGCTATGCACATTGCTATGAATGAGTGATTCGTCTAGCCGCAGGAAGCCACTGCAGAGACTTTAGGTGCAGGTGAAATGTGACAACTAATATTAATGTTAAGTAGGTTTTTTTGCAGCTGCGTTCTGAATTCTAATTTCCGAGTCACATTGAGAGGGGCTCCAAAGCTTATGCCATTGAACAAGTGATTTTTTTTATATATTAAATAGCTGGCCATTGATTAGTAAAAGGAAAACATATTTGGTGCGATTCACTGAGATTTTTGTTAATTGAAGGGGCCGAATCAGATTCAGCAAGCATTTTCACCAACATTATGTGAATTTAATGAGCTGATTTCATGTTGCAATGTTTGTATAATATGAAAAACTACATATAATATAATGCAGCAGCAAGGCATGGGCTGCAGTGGTATAAAGGTCAAAACAAATGTAGGACCACCAGCCGCGGTCAAAACTGATAGTCAAAACGCATTGGCTTGGTATCCTTGTGAACAGTGAAAAAAAGACTGTTATAAAACCACTTTGAAGTGCCTCTTTTCCTTGTTAAAACAAGCATTTGCAATGCAATAGGTCTCGCATTTACACAAGTTTAAGTTATTGGCATTGTAAATGACGATGCCTGTTATTTATGTTTTAAAAACAAAAACAAAAATAAAAGGCATTGTTATTTGCAATGTCAATAGCTCAAACTTGCGTAAATGCGAGACCTATTGCATTGCAAATGCTTGTTTTAGGGACCTGGCAGCCAGCCAGGCTTCTGCCAGCCTGCATCTCGAGTCCTGACGATGGGCAATGCCCCCACCTCCTCCGCCCACCAGATGCCTTGCCATAAGGACATTGCTGCTGTGAAGAATATAGAGAATAGGTGTGGAATATTTCCTAGCAACATTAACTGCAACATGTGGTGAATAGGATGGCAGGTAAGGCACCAAATCCATACATGATAGAGAATTGCAGTGCGAGCCGTGCAGAATGGCTAATTGTCTGGCTACCTTGGCACTGCCCACAGCTTCAAAGGGCTCTACTGTGAGGATAGAGAATTGCAGTGCGAGCCGTGCAGAATGGCTAATTGTCTGGCTACCTTGGCACTGCCCACAGCTTCAAAGGGCTCTACTGTGAGGATAGAGAATTGCAGTGCGAGCCGTGCAGAATGGCTAATTGTCTGGCTACCTTGGCACTGCCCACAGCTTCAAAGGGCTCTACTGTGAGGATAGAGAATTGCAGTGCGAGCCGTGCAGAATGGCTAATTGTCTGGCTACCTTGGCACTGCCCACAGCTTCAAAGGGCTCTACTGTGAGGATAGAGAATTGCAGTGCGAGCCGTGCAGAATGGCTAATTGTCTGGCTACCTTGGCACTGCCCACAGCTTCAAAGGGCTCTACTGTGAGGATAGAGAATTGCAGTGCGAGCCGTGCAGAATGGCTAATTGTCTGGCTACCTTGGCACTGCCCACAGCTTCAAAGGGCTCCACTGTGAGGATAGAGAATTACAGTGCGAGCCGTGCAGAATGGCTAATTGTCTGGCTACCTTGGCACTGCCCACAGCTTCAAAGGGCTCCACTGTGAGGATAGAGAATTACAGTGCGAGCCGTGCAGAATGGCTAATTGTCTGGCTACCTTGGCACTGCCCACAGCTTCAAAGGGCTCCACTGTGAGGATAGAGAATTACAGTGCGAGCCGTGCAGAATGGCTAATTGTCTGGCTACCTTGGCACTGCCCACAGCTTCAAAGGGCTCCACTGTGAGGATAGAGAATTACAGTGCGAGCCGTGCAGAATGGCTAATTGTCTGGCTACCTTGGCACTGCCCACAGCTTCAAAGGGCTCCACTGTGAGGATAGAGAATTACAGTGCGAGCCGTGCAGAATGGCTAATTGTCTGGCTACCTTGGCACTGCCCACAGCTTCAAAGGGCTCCACTGTGAGGATAGAGAATTACAGTGCGAGCCGTGCAGAATGGCTAATTGTCTGGCTACCTTGGCACTGCCCACAGCTTCAAAGGGCTCCACTGTGAGGATAGAGAATTACAGTGCGAGCCGTGCAGAATGGCTAATTGTCTGGCTACCTTGGCACTGCCCACAGCTTCAAAGGGCTCTACTGTGAGGATAGAGAATTACAGTGCGAGCCGTGCAGAATGGCTAATTGTCTGGCTACCTTGGCACTGCCCACAGCTTCAAAGGGCTCCACTGTGAGGATAGAGAATTACAGTGCGAGCCGTGCAGAATGGCTAATTGTCTGGCTACCTTGGCACTGCCCACAGCTTCAAAGGGCTCTACTGTGAGGTTATAGAATTACAGTGCGAGCCGTGCAGAATGGCTAATTGTCTGGCTACCTTGGCACTGCCCACAGCTTCAAAGGGCTCTACTGTGAGGATAGAGAATTACAGTGCGAGCCGTGCAGAATGGCTAATTGTCTGGCTACCTTGGCACTGCCCACAGCTTCAAAGGGCTCCACTGTGAGGATAGAGAATTACAGTGCGAGCCGTGCAGAATGGCTAATTGTCTGGCTACCTTGGCACTGCCCACAGCTTCAAAGGGCTCCACTGTGAGGATAGAGAATTACAGTGCGAGCCGTGCAGAATGGCTAATTGTCTGGCTATCTTGGCACTGTCCACAGCTTCAAAGGGCTCCACTGTGAGGTCCACCCTTTGACTTGCATTGGTTGAGCTGTAGGGAACCATAGATGAAGCTGAAAATACTCTGTATCTGCACATTGTCCCTTTGTATGTGGATATATGGCGGGCAACTATAAACCTGACAGTATTCAATGGGAGGCATTACATCCTGTAGGTTCATGCAGGCATTTGGCAACTTATTTGTGGCGAGCAGACTGATTTCTGAATAACAGAAAGAAGAGCATGTCTGCAATTCCATGTCTGCAGCATTGATACACACACCGTCGTTGGCTTGCATGGTAGGTCAGTCGGATTGGATTCCACTAGAACCTATAGATGAACCTATGCATAGTTATTTATCGACAACTGGTGGATGCTGCAAATTAATTTCTGGCTTATTTACTACTGTAGGGCCCCATGTGTAGTAGTCCTATCAAAAGTTAAGTCCAGATAGGGGCAGATCAAAGTGGTAAAAGTACTGAAGAGTAGTGGTCAAGGGCGTGTTCCCACAAACAGAATGTCCCACTGAATTTGTGTTATGATTTTATCCAATATAGATACCTTACCTAAAGTTACATTATCCCTTACACTCCATCAAACTGTAATCCATAGCACATGTAGAAATGTCCGAATTGTGAGTGTGCAGATGCTGACTCAATTCATTGGATTAGAATAGGCCTGTGTGTTTTTGACGATTGATACATGACATATTGCACTAGTCCGCAAAAATCACCTGATCCCTTGCTAAATAGGACTGCCAAGTGCCACGCATCAGGGGTTTTTAGGGGCATTTTAGTGCTGGTGTCCACATCACTGCACTCAAATGGATTAGTCATGCATCATAGCTCCCCTGGGACCACCCCGAGGAGAGTTGTTGCGGCGGGCCGCTGGCCCATACCGTCACGGCGCTGCTCGCTAGCACAACAGTATGTCACTACCAGTAGTACTGGTATTTTCTCCAATGAATCCTAATTCAATTTACTAATTTAGAGCGTATCATCATTAGCCTAAGTAAAGTTAAGCCTTTTGAAACCATTACATCAGGGCACTAGGTTAGTGCCCTTCCATTTCTGGTGCTTTGCAGCAGTTTTAAGATCTACTTAGAGTTTCTCATTGCTCAAATTTCTGATATTTATATGTTTCCTCGTCTTCATTGTTTGATTTTGCTCGTGAGGAAGTGTCACTCATAGTCGTTGAATGTCACTCATAATTACATTGAAATTATGAAAACGTCACACATAAGCAATTCAAAACCTAGGCAGCTATGTGTGCTGTATAGGGTCACTTATTTATTACGCTTAACCGTTGAGCGATACACAACCGATACATCCCTGGCCCTTGGTGTGTTATATACAGTCACCACCTGAATCTTATTTTTTAGTTAAAGGAAGTTATCTTAGGGACTGTCAGTTTCTTAACACAGACGGTCCTTGAAAGAAATAAAGGGTGGACTTTTTCGCTTGGACCACTGGGCGTCAGGCAGTCAGTACGCACAACCCCTGGGTGTGACAGAGGGTGTAATTCGGACATAAGGGAAAAATTCGGACCTTGGTGAATAAGGCATAGCTTGTGTCTGGCCACAGAGGGCCAAAAGTCATAAGTTGTCCCTTTTTTTCCCGCACAAATCGGTGCTATTTTTGTCTGCCGAGCCGATTTTGACAGACAATCGAGCTCCCTTAGCTCCGTGTGTCTCCTCCGGCTGTAGGCGCTTGGAGGGGACTACGGTTTTTTCGACAAAGTAACCATTTTTTTCTGTTAAAACGTTTCTCTTCTAGTCTCTTTTAGATTTTTCCATTTTATGAATTATTGATGTCATGGTGCTGTTGAAATTTTGCTAATTTTGCTTCATGTTTAACTGTTGCTTCATGTTACTAAGTTTATGCATTTCATTAAACAATAACTATTTTTTTCCATAAATCAAAATTCCATATTTGCTATTTCTCTGCTAAAAGTCAACTCGTATTGTTCTGAACTAACCGTTACACTTTGATACAGGTTGCTATTATTTCATTGCATTTGTCATTGTCAAATTGTTAAACTTCTTTTGATGCATCAGAATTTTTTTGAGCTCGTAACCAGTAGATTGTTTCTGGTACAACACTGTGTACACAGTTTTCCCCACAATTAGAGCAGAATTTGTAATCATTTAAAATCTCGTGACAATCAAAAGTTTGTAAATTCCTTAAACGAGTTCCATAATCCATCAAGGAGACTCCACTCGACCATATCACGCTAGGTTCCCCACACAGGCCCGGAAATTAGGAAAACATTACCGCGAGTGGCACGCCCATACCTAAGCATACGCATTCCCCTGGCCTGAGGGAAGACCATTCGATGAAAACATCATAGAGCACACAAAAACACACATACAGACCTGATAAACAGGTCAGAAGAGGGCTAAACAAGACACCCTACTTGAACTATGGGAATCTTTGAGCTGGTCCTGGCCTATAAGACTATCCCCGAACCTGTAAGTGAGGCATCTGCACCTCCCCCACCACACCGGCAGGGATGTGCTCTCACTGATGCCGGCCATTTCAGTCGCCGCTGCGCTGGGTTACACCAATCCACCAGTCGAGGAGGCTGATGGATCTCCCCCGGGGCAGCAAGACACCAGACCTGGGGGAAGGGGGGAGATCACCAGACCAACCAGCCCAGATTAAGTCAGCCCCAGCTCAGTCCAGTGCTAGGCTCCCTCGGGGTTCGACCCCCCCACCCATCGGTCGCGACCCATCAGGTCCGAGCAGAATGAGGAGCAGCACATACTCCTAACCGCCCCACAGGACGACCTAAGGTCAGAGGGAAGTTTGTGGCCGTCCTGGAAGGGGATTCCACCAGTGATGGGGAAGACAGGGGCCCTAGTCCTCCAAAATCTGACTCCAAAGGGGAAGCCACGGGCTACACTGTCCCAGGGTATGCCCATGGTGCGGAGGAAGCATCAGGGAGTGAGTTTGAGCCCACGACATTACCTAGAAGAACAGCACGCAGCACTGAGAGATGAAGGGAGTCCAGGTGGGAATTAGAGGAGAGGCATGAGTTAAAGATAGAAAGAGAAAGAGATCTAGCCTGGGAAACCCAGCAGGGAGGGGGAACAACTCCCTCTCCTCTGGAGGAAGCCGGGGCTAGGCTCTGGGCCCCACATGGGGATGAGCCCAGAGAAGAGTCAGAAGGAAGGCCCCTAACAGAAACACACACAAAACCTGGCCGTCAGCACTGGAAAGGGATAGAACAGGAAATAAGTATTAAGGAGAGCCTGAGTGAAACAACTGATACACAGAAGGAGCAGGATGGCACCTTTACATGTGCACGAGTAGAGCGATGACCAGGATATCCGCCGCTTCCCCCGAACGTGCCAGTCAGGCAACCCAAACGCTAAAAAAATAGTGTCCCGAGATGAGGGCGAGGCCTTCGCGTGGTCTTTCTGCCATCTACTGGCCTACTGGACCAAAAGGAAGGGCCAGTATAATCATCCCTGGCCGGAAGAGGGATTCATCGAGCCTGAGGACATGGCAGTTACAGATGACTGCATTCGGCATGGAGGGTCAAGACTGATTCGCATATGGCTGGGTCCAAACTGGGGTGGTGTGGTGAGCAAAAGAACGATGGATTAAACCCAGATCTTTGTGACTGGGGGTGAATGTTTGCATTGTTCAGCAATCCGTCCATCATTTGTTCCTTTTGCTTTGGTTGCCCTAAGTGTGCCAGGTATGCCAAGACGTGGGTCCCATGCTTACTGTGCCACTGGATTCAAGCTAGCCTGGCTGATGAGCGGTGATGCCCCGAAACTGGTCCCAGGATGCTTGTTTCTCATCCGGGAGGACCTGGCTTGGCTGGACTGTTCCCATGAGGAGCAGGGTCAAGACTGATTTGCATATGGCTGGGTTAAAACTGGGGTGGCATGGTGAGCAAAAGAACAATGGATTAAACCCAGATCTTTATGACTGGGGGTGAATGTTAGCATTGTTCAGCATTCCATCCCCCATTTGTTCCTTTTGCTTATACAACTACCAGGGGTATCCAAAATGGATCCCACTTCGCTTATGTGATTAATACTTTGTGCCAAATTTCAAGGGTGAACATAAAAGAAATCCACCCCAGTATTTCTAGAATGTCCTTTCCGATGTTTACAGTATTTACCCTGTAAACTCTCTCACTTTGCCATGATCATAAGGTCATTGCGGACTTTGAGTGCGGCCTAAATCTCTCTATATTTCCAAGCATATGCATTCAATCATTACTTTACACTTCCAGCCCTTGAGCTGATCAGCTGTTCTTACTAAAGCGCTGGCCTAGCGGTAGCCTTTCAGGTGATACTCTATTTGCCTGATTCTAGTGTTTATTAAAAGTACCTAATCTTGCTCTATCTCACAAGCAAATAATGTCGTTTCTTTCTACAGTTTTGTGTTCTGAGAGTGGATGAAAATCTCAAAAAGGTCTCCTCTGTATTCCCATGAAAACGGACCATGACTGGAAACATCCCACTGTTGGTTTTCCATTTTTAGTTAAACTGAAGCTCCCCGTGCAGTACATCCTCCGCATGCCTCCTATTTCTAAACTCAGCCTATCCTAAGTCACCTGCATATTCGCTTCGACTGCCCACATCTCATTTCAAAGATCACAACCTCTCCTTTAAAAGTCAACCTAACAATACCTAATCTCCTGTGGCTCAAACATTAATAATGCCAACCATCTGCTCGAATTCATACACCCCTTTCCACTAACGATCACATCTAACTCCTGTTAATCCAATCTACCACTTGGAAACTGCAGTAAATGGATGGAATTGATTCCGGGGCTAGGCTCTGGGCCCCACATGGGGATGAGCCCAGAGAAGAGTCAGAAGGAAGGCCCCTGTTTATTAAAAGTACCTAATCTTGCTCTATCTCACAAGCAAATAATGTCGTTTCTTTCTACAGTTTTGTGTTCTGAGAGTGGATGAAAATCTCAAAAAGGTCTCCTCTGTATTCCCATGAAAACGGACCATGACTGGAAACATCCCACTGTTGGTTTTCCATTTTTAGTTAAACTGAAGCTCCCCGTGCAGTACATCCTCCGCATGCCTCCTATTTCTAAACTCAGCCTATCCTAAGTCACCTGCATATTCGCTCCGACTGCCCACATCTCATTTCAAAGATCACAACCTCTCCTTTAAAAGTCAACCTAACAATACCTAATCTCCTGTGGCTCAAACATTAATAATGCCAACCATCTGCTCGAATTCATACACCCCTTTCCACTAACGATCACATCTAACTCCTGTTAATCCAATCTACCACTTGGAAACTGCAGTAAATGGATGGAATTGATTCCTTAAGAGCACATGACTAATCCCAATAACTAACAATAACCTCTGAAAAAGAATGCCGCTTTCAGAATCAACATTCTGCCCGACGTAAAGCGCATCAACGCCTCATAAGGGTGGTAAGTGCTATATAAATGCAATTACAATACAGTATAAAACCTTTCTGGCGTGAAAATTAAAATGTGCCCTACTTTGAAGCAGACTTCTAATGACACAGACAGGGCAAAGCAAGTAAGTCCAACTATTCCTAGAATAGTTTTGTTCACCCTTCCTAGTCATTTATCCATCCATCCTCCCACCCTCCCATCCCTCCAGTCATTCATTCATACATCCATATTTCCATCCTTTCATCCTTCAGTGCATCCTTTCACCATTCTTTTCTATCCTCCCATGCTTCATTATTCCATCCATCCATTCTTTCACCATTCCGTCCAATGATCATTTTGTTCACACATCAAACCATTCATCCACCCGTATCCATCCTTTCTCTATTTCATCCATGTATCCTTTTACCAATTCATCCATCCTTTCATCCTTGAACCCTTACTCTCTTTGTTCTTTTCACCCTCCCTTTCTTTTACTCTTCCTTCATGCATGTTTTCTTCTTTTACTTCTTCCTACCTTCCTTCTCCATTTTCTCCTTTCCAATTTCTAGCTACCATCTTTCTTTGCTCTCTTGTATTCACTTTATTTGGTTTTCTGTACCATTTTTAGTTCACTTAGCAGCCCTTACCTCCCGCCCCTCTGCACTGCCCTTGTATTCCCCTAGAGCATCTTATGAAGTTTTATCTGCCTACCCATAGACAGAAGAGACAAATGAAACTAAAACATGTTGGTGCGATCGGGCAGATTAGGCCACTGGGGTCAGTGGCTACCAAAGCGAGGGGCTCATGACACTAATACACATACCTACTAATACCTTAACACTCAATGGTCGGGCTGTCAATTGTAGTTCATACAAACTGTGTACTCATTTTCATATGCTGCGTGACACTTTCAATCTTGTATAAGATAAAACTGCTACCATCCATGCCCCTTACCCAGTACTGTACCAGCCAACAGCAATAAACCACCCGTCACCAGTAGAACAGGCATGGAATAAGTGATGAGATCTGGCACTTGTCGCTGGCTTACGGAGGACTTTGATCGAGTCCACCAATGAAGGTCACAACAAGCTACATACTATGAACGCTTCTTGACATCTCATAATGACAGTCATATAGGGGTGATAGTAATCCCAGCAGATCTCCCCGCCACGTCTCCCTCCAACCTATGCCTGCTCAGGACCATGAACTTGAATCAAATAATCTCGGAATGGACAACCCAGTTCAGTAACTATGATCATAAGAAATAACATAGAGGGACCTGCAGAGCTGTTAAAGGCTACTGCCTTACTGGAAACCATAGACTATGCACTCATCTTTCACACTTATTCAGCCATCGCACAGCTAAGCGCTGCATACAATAAAACAATAATTGCACCTTGGCGGCCATCACACACAACGTGGACACACTTCCACATAGGATCAAAACTAAGACAACACGCTTCCACCCACACACCCGAGATGGTATAGCATGCTACCCATGTATGCACGTGCTTCTGAGCCTCACATAGGGGTAGAAAGCACTATGTTGCAATAAAATACAGTATGTTTCATATCAGACGCTTCCTTTTATGCATTATCTTTTGCAGTTTAGATAGCAAAAAATGATGGGGTTCTAATTCGTCTTGGGACCATAATGTACTCTAAATATCTCTGTTATTGATTTTAAAATGGCTATTTATGTATGTGTACATTGCTTTTTCTAAGCCTTTCATAAAAGAATAAAATAAAATACTTCCCAGTTTCTCTGTGTGTCAAAGTCGTTCATTCGTTTCAGTTCTGCAGGAGCTTGGAAGAAACTCGTGTGCATTTTGCTGCACCGGACTCAAAACCTAGAAACTCGTTTCCTACCAACTTAAAGTCAGGAAAGTAACCTCTGCCCTTTCTATGTATGTGACTTGTACAGTGCAAACCTAGGTATACAAAGCAATGGGATGCTGTGCACGATGGGGCTTCACAGTAAGTGCAGAGGATGAGGAACACTCATACAGCATCGAAGACATTGTTTAACGGTGGGCAGGAGAAGGATGCAGGGCTGAGGTGTACAAGGTGGGTTAAAGAGCCAAGGAACTGGCAGTGAAGAAAGAAAAGAGATGTAATGGAGAGAGGTTGGAGCTCTTCAGAGATAGCCCAGCATCAATCACTCAGAATTTGTAAAGCACTGCTTATCACCTGTGAGGGTATCCAGGCGCTGGGGTGGTGCTGCTGTGGTCGGATATTTGAACTGCCAGGTTTTTAGACCTTTCCTGAACTCCTGCAGGGTGATGTCTGTTCTGAGGTGGAGGGGAAGGCCATTTAATGTTTTTGCAGCCTGGTAGGAGAAGCTGTGTCCCCCGCTCCTGCTTCTGTGGATGCAGCCGTGTGGGCTAGGGAGAGGGGGCAGAGTGCAGATGTCTGGAGGGTTGGTGAAAGTTCACTCTGTAGGTGAGGTCTGTGAGAAGTTGGCCTGGTATATGCTGTCCACTAATTAAAGTGGGCACCTTGCAGCAGTCCAAACGACCCTTATTGATGATTAGGCTAAAGATAACCTTTATGAAAGCTATCCTAGTGGTAGCTATGGAGAGCAGCCTTCAGGCTTAATCTTGAAGGAATGTAAAGCAGCTTGTTTTACCAGAACAGAACCTCCTAAGTGACCAAATGAAAGGAGAACCACACAAGTGTTATATAAAAATATGTATTTATTACTAAACACTCTCTACTAATCTCTATGTGAGATTAGAACATAAAGCACACAATACTTAATCAATAGAACAACAGTAAATAGCACAATACACAGCGGGCTCCAGGGGGAGACCGAACCATATACTAAGAAAGTGGTATAACAACCACGACTTCAATAGACACAGTGCCTAGTGCACGTAGAATCACTGGGACCCCAAGGAACCACCCAAAGGAGTGACACAGGGAGCCCACGGAGGACGGGTGCAGTGTGGGAACACAGACGCGAGCTCCGTACAACTCTATGGGAAAGTCGCGGTTGGAAAATTACAGTTTAAGGACACTTCGGAGAGGACTTCAAGCAAACCCTTTGGAACATAGAAGGTTCTAAGGCCAGCACCCTTGTGAGTACCGAGGTACTCGTGTTACCTATCCCAGAGGAGCCGGGTGCATAGGGGTCAAGTGGTGTCGGAAACCCTTGTCGTTTTCAATGGCGTGATGCGAAGAAGTACTGCTGCCGGGAAGATGAAAAGTGTCCGGTGGAATCCAAGCCTGGATCCGAGGTGAGAAGAACCTGAAAGCAGAGGGGACAGAGTCTGGGTCACTGCAGGGTGACCAGGGGCTCGATAGACGAATGCCCACCGATGTCGGGTGCTTCAGGTGTGAAGATAGGATGCTTGACTCTGCAGCCACGGGGACCAGGAGACGTCGACGACGACCAAAGTCCAGAGGTGAGCTGTCCCACGAAGGATGTCGAGTGCTGAGGGGTCAGTGTCCGGATTGAACACCAACAAGCCTTGGCAAAGGCACCCCACGCGGGCAGAGGAAACAAGTTACGGTATGGACCAGCAAGGTCCAGGAGACTCTCCAAGCTATGGGGAGTCAGGCACGTCTGGAGCAACCAGGGAAGCCCAAGGAAAGTCAAAGTGACCCTCACCAGGACCCACAGGCCAACAGACCAGGGATCGCAAAGGGACCTCTAGCTGAATCGCAAAGCACCAGCCCACAGAGCACTCGTGGATTGGAGGCCGGAGATCTTTGGTGTAAATGCTGCTTGGGGTTGGGACTACACGTAGTCCAAAGCACAGCCTCAGGGATTGCCAAAAAGCATATGCTGCTGCAAAAGTACACGGTGCACAGGGGTTCGGGTTGCACGGTCCCCACAAGGGATACTGGTCTCAGGATTACTGAGAGGTCAGATCAACCTCAGGGACGCTCGGGAACCAACCTCCTGTGTTGCAGAAATCTTCGGAGTCCTCCGGAGCTCGGGAGATGCAAACCGGTCAGATGCGTTTCGGTGCCTGCTGCTGCAGGGGAGTAACTCCTTTACTCCAAGGGAGATTCTTCTGTCGTCCAGCGAAGTGTAGACCGTCGAAGTACTTGGTTTCTGTAGCAGAGTTTAGTCCAGATAAAATCTAAAGTCCTGTAGTCAGGTTTCCTGCTTTATACCCAAGGAAGGGGTTGGACTAGCTCTGGGGACCCACCTAGGGGAGGGTCAGGACAGAGGGGTGGCTACACCCATGTCCTTTGTCCAGTTTCGCACCAGAGCAGGAGCAAATGGCTCCTGCAACCGGTTTGAGCTGGACTATGCACGGGACACCAAATGTGCCCCCAGTGCAGACTTTCTGGCACTCTAAGAGTGCACCCACCCAGCCCCAATACACTAAAGCCTGTCTGGGAGGTGGTCACACCTCCCTGTGACAGGAAACCTATTGTCAGGCCTTCCTCTGCTCGAGCTTGGCTCAGCAGCAGGAGGGCAGACTCGTGTCTGTGGCTGGCAGCATCCATTTTGTGCTGCCCAGGTCGAGAAAGCTGGTACCGGGTAGACCAGTGACCCATAGTAGTGGTACTACAAGGGAGCAATCATACCTCCCACACCAGTTACTGATGGGGAGGTATGATTCCAAGGTGTTTGACACCAAACACGACATGTTTCTAAGCAGCCATTTTAAAGTTAGCATTTACCGCGAGGTTATAATGCACTTAAGTATATATGGTTGGCTGCATCACAGACAACTCCGGAGAATAGATTCGAAGGCTGCAGAGGGGCTCTGCTCATGCAGGGCACCCTCTCACACAAAACCCAGCACCCTGCCTTCAGGATTGATAAGGCCTGCCATAGGGTGACTGATAGGTTTATATGTGTAGTGATTTAGAATAGATATGGGTAACCTATATCTAAGTAAGGGTGCATGCACTTCCTTACACAGGTTGCAGTAGCAGACCTGTGGTGTCATTTTGAATGGCCTCTCAGGGGTGGCACAATACATGCTTCAGCCCTGGGAGGCCTCTGGGGTACTCTATGCCTGGGTACATGGTGTACCATATACTAGGGACTGATAAGGGTACCCCAGAATCCAATCTGAAGTGTACCTAAAGTACATACACAACCAATTTAGGGAGAAAGCAGATAAACTGGGGTCCTGATTAGCAGGATCCCAGTCAGACTACTCAAAAACCAGCAAAACACCAGGAAAAAAGTGGGGGTAACCATGCAGTCAGATTCCACCTTCCTACAAGGTCGGCCAGTCCTTTGTTGTGCAGGGCCTCGTAGGCGTGGGTTAGCATTTTGAACTGGCACTGTTTGTTGATGGGGAGCCAGTGTAGTGATTTGAGGTGATGGGAGATGTGGACTCTCTTTGGTAAGTCGAGGATGAGCCTGGCTGCTGAGTTCTGTATGGTCTGGAGTCTGTTTAGCAGTAGTGTGGTGATCCCTACATAGTGGGCGTTGCATTGTTGTCCTAAGACAATACGTTGTTTGAAGAGATGGGATTTCATCTCCTTGCAGAAGTGGAGAAGTGTCAGAGTCTGTCAGACATGGTCCCCTCTGTTCCAATAGTGGAAGCTCAGATGGACCATCTTTGTGTTCTGGGTGTTCCCTGGGCAGGCTGGGTTTGGTGAGTCAGAGTGAAGAAGTTCCAGCATCCATAGCGCCACCGAAACAAATCTCTGGCAGTTGTTCCAAGATGGAGGCTGAATCAGACTGGCTGACGAAGACATACCCTGGAAGCAGATTTAATAAGCCACTTGTTGACTCCAGTGAATATGTACAACGAACGGCCACTAGAGAGACACCAGTCACTTCTTTGGGATCACTTCCCACCCCTAGATGTGAAACTGGGCAAAGAGAAAGGAGAGAGAGGTCCAGCAAATGCTTTCAGCTCCACTTCATGGCTACTAGAGAGAGACACAGATCACTTCCTGTGGGTCACTTCCTGTCCCGACATGTGTAAACTGGACAAAAGTGAAGAGGAGTGATCGCCTAAGAGACGCTTTGAACTCCACTTTCAACTCTTCCCATTCTTGCAGAAGACCCTAGGGTTTAGGCACAGTGTTTTGTGGGAGGGTCACACGCGGTGTAATCTGGAGGAAGGCAGGCATCACTCACTCAAGGCTTCCGTTCTTGTGGGAGAAGGGGGAGAAGGGGCAGGATGGTCACGATGGGCAGCCTTGACTCAAGCATTGGCAGGCCCAAAGAACTTCTCCTTAAGCAGTGTGCCCAGTCGCAAAGAAATTATCAATAGTGAGAGGTAATAAGAATGATCTGAGGCAATTCAGTTGTGTGTATGAACTTTTGTAAATGCTGAGCATCATTTCTAGAAGTTGAGAAACTGTACATATTGTAGAATGATAACGATTTGAGGACGCTGTGATTAAATGTTGCAGACAGTCATTACAGGACTCCCCTGTCCTGACGTTTAGGGAAAAATAAGATATAAGGGGGCAGGGTAAGGATACCCTGCCCCCTAGGGCCCATGGGGGAGCCTAGAGGGGCCCCCTGTGGCAAAAATTAAAAACAATGTTAAAAACAAAATCTGGGTTTTTTCCGTGATCTCACACGGCTGCCGGTGGGATCAAGGGAAAAAAATTGCATCCCGGGCCACATTGTTTAATTATGGGGAGGGGGCGCGCTCCCCTCCCCGAGCCTTATTCAGCCCCGGAGACCCCATCGACCGGGGCCCAATTGATTAAATATGGGAAGGGGGCACGGCGCCCCTCCCCAAGCCGTATTCGTCCTCCTGGACCTCATACGCTGGGGCACAATTTAATGAAAATGGGAAGGGGGCATGTGGCTCCCATCTCCAAACCATTCCCTGGGGCCCAAAGTATTGATTAAGGGGAGGAGGGCCGTGCAGCCCCCTCCTTGATCCTTTAATGGCCCCAGGGACTTTATCCCCTGAGGCTGGCTCACTTGCTGTGTCCCGGGGAGCCCACCCCTGTAACACAGCAGTTTCCCTGCCCACACCGGCGTGGACAGGGAAACTTGTGTTTGCTCCCGTCTGGTGGGAGCATTTTTAAAACTCCCACCAAAAGGGATCAGACTTGTATTCTGTTTCCCTGCCCACACTGATGCGGGCATGAAAAGAGAGCAAAATATTGTTCCCGCCCGGAGGGTGCAGCATAAATAGCGGCTCCCTCCAGGCGGGAGCAATGCGTGCTCCTGTACCATGAGGGGAGCAGGCTGGGGCTGTGCACAGCAAAACACACAAGATGATGGACGGAATGTTGCACATTGGCAAACATTCACCCCCAGTCACAGATCTGGGTTTAATCCATCGTTATTATGGATCAAGACTGATTTGCATATGGCCATGTCTGAACTGGGGTGGCGTGGTGAAGCAAAATAACGATGGATTAAACCCAGATCTGTGACTGGGGGTGAATGTTTGCCAATGTGCAGCATTCCGTCCATCATCTTGTGTGTTTTGGGGCTGTGCACAGGCCACTGGGGCCCAGGGGCTTCCCCCGTGGCCCCCAACATGTTTGTGGGTGCCCTGGGCATATTAAACAGGCCCCGGGGGATGGGGTCCCAGGGGCCCCAATAGGCTCAGGAGGGGGAGGCCAAGCAGCCCCCCCTCTTCTTGAAAATAAAAAAGGCCCTAGGGGATGGGGTCCCCAGGGCCTAATGAGGCTTGGGGAGGGGGGCCATATGGCCCCCCTCCCATTTAGAATGAAAAGGGCCCTGGGGCATAGGGTCCCCAGCACCTAATGAGGCTTGGAGAGGAAGGCCATGCAGCCCCCTTCCCCCCCATTAAGAAAAGTACGGGCCTCTGGGATGGTGTCCCCAGGACCTAATACGGCTCAGGGGTGGTGGCCACGCGACCCCTCTCCCCTTTTATTTATATTTTTGACCCAGAGTATGGTGTCCCCGGGGACCTAATTAGGCCGGTGAGGGGCCACGCACCCCCCTCCCTTTATTACTTACTCAGTTCCGGGGTGGTAGGATCCCCGGGGCCTAATAAGGCTTGGGGAGGGGGTGCCACGCGGCCCTCTTCCACTTTTAAAAAATGGACGGCCCTGGAGGATGGGGTCCCTGTGGCATGAGAAGACTCGAGGGGGGTCTGAGCAGCCCCCCTCTCCTTTTAAAATAATGAACAGCCCTGGGGGATGGGCACCCCATGGCCTAATAAGTCTAGGGGAGGAAGCCATGCCTCCCTGTCCCCTTTTTTATTATATATGGTGCCGGAGATGGGGTCCCTGGTAACTATTAGGACTCGGTGAGGTGGGCCATGCAGCCCCATCCCTTTTTTTATTATATTTTGCCCTGGAGGATGGGTTTCACGAGCCGATTAAGGCTCAGGTTGAGCGGCTACATGCCCTCCTCCCCGTTTAATTGTATTTGGCCCCAAGGGATAGGGTCCCCGGGGTCTTTTAAGTCTTGGGGGGGAGGCCACATGTCCCCTCCCCATTTTATTGCAACTGGCCCCAGGTATGGGGTCCCCGGGGCCAATTAAGGGTCGAAGAGGGGGCTACATCCCCACTCCCATTAATATATGTGTTTTACCCCAGGGGAAGGGGTCCCCGGGGCCCGATGGCCAACCCTACCCTGCGTACGCCAAAGGCTGTGCACGGTGTGGGGTTAGCAGCCTGCTGGGGGCTTGGCCACAGGGCATTGCAGCAGGCCAAGCCCTGTGGCCAACACCCTATTGCACACAGCCAAAAGTTGCCTGCGGGGAGTTAGGAGCAGGGCCTGGCTGCAAGACAGACCCTGCGGCTAACCCCATGCCATGCACGACCAAAAGCTGTGCGCGACGTGGGGTAACTGCCTACTGCCTGTCGGGAGTTGGACACAGGGCCTGGCTACAAGCCTGACTCTGCTGCCAACCCAACACCACCCAAGACGAAAAGGCTGTGTGCAGTGTGGAGTTGACTGCCTGCAGGGGGGTTGGCTACTTCCGGATGCACTGGCCACAGGCCAGGCCCTTTTGCCAACCCTCTGATCTACATGGCCAAAGGCAGTGCACAGAGTGGGGTTGGCTGCCTGTGGCGGCTTTGCAGCAGTGCGTGGCCGTAGGCCAGGTACAGTGGACCATCCCCACCACGCATGACCAAAGGCGGGGTTGGCTTTACTTATGATAATAAAATATTAATTTACATTAAAAAAAACTAGAAATTCACTGGAAAAAAAGGTGAAAGTAACTGTATTATTATATGTCAGGTGCTCAATAACATACAGTTGTAGTTGAAGTCTATTCTGAGCTATCCAGTGTACACAAGAAGCTTGGATGATGGCATCGGTGATGTCATCAAAGATATCATCAGTGATATCATAGAACATGTCAAGAGTGATGTGATATGTGAGGTCATAAGCAGTGCATGGCGGGGTGCACAAGTTATAGTTCACTCTGCTAACTAGAACTGGTGAATTTCGGTGTTTTATTTAGGTCAAAGCATTAATGTTGTCACAGACATATTCAGCTAACTATAACATTACTTTAACCTTTGTTTTTTCCAATGAATATATATATATATATGTTTGTTTCCGAAGAACAGATAACACAGTCAGTAGCGGGTGCACTCACGGGTAGATTTTTAGCAAAGTGCTTTAATCAGTAAGTCCCAAAGCACTGACAGACGCGTTTCGGCACGACGCCTTCTTCAATGTCAGTGTCATTCAAAATTCATTGACAATTTAAAACAAAACAGATTACGTTACGTGAAAAAAGTTCAATCATTAATCAAAATCGATGACGGCCTATGGAGTTAAGTTAATCCTATGTTAACAGGGCGGCCATTTTGGAACATGTTCATTACTGGGGTGAGACGGCACAATTTATTGTGTTATTCAGAAAATCAAAACTCAATCACATGAGGGACATGTTATACCATATTAATCTTAACTCATAATGAGAAAAATACATAAATATTTCGGGCAGGCATAAATTCTATATGATCTGGTCCGAGTCATTATATGATTTAAATTCTAAATGATCAATGTAATATATATGCACACATGTATACACATATATATATTTTGGTTTTTTCCAGCGATAAAACCAATGGTTACAGGGACGTTATAGTTAGCCTCAGATTTCACTCATACAAAACAATAGAAATTTAGCAGTTATAGTTACCTGGGCTAACTTCAACTTAAGCCCACGCAATGAACTGCTTATGACCTCTCATATTACATCACTCATGACATGGTCTAAGACATCACTGATGACATCTCAAATGATATCACTGATGACATCATCCAGTGTGTGTAAGTTTTTTGCAAGGGTTTATGATTGTTAAACATATATACTGAGCTACTACAAAACTTAAATTAGCATACTAGGTATACTACTAATTTGTAATACTACTTCTAACATAAATTATGTGAGGCGCTGTGTGACTGTGTGTATCTATGTGTGAGTGGGTGAGTGAGTGAGTGGCTGTGTGGGTGTGTGAGTAGCTGTGTGGGTGAGTGGCTGTACCGGTGAGTGGTTGGGTGTGTCAGTGGCTGTATGGGTGAGTGAGTGGCTGTATGGATGGGTGGGTGAGTGACTGTATGGGTGAGTGAATGGGTGAATAAATGAGTGAGTTGCTGTAATGGAGAGTGAGTGTGTGAATGGTTGTATGGGTGAGTGAGCTCGCGTGCTTGTATGGATGTGGGAGTGCTTGTGTGGATGTGTGAGTGCTTGTGTGAGTGAGTTGCTGTGTTGAGAGTGAGTGGGTGTGTGAGTGGGTGTATAGGTGAATAAGTGGAGGTGTGAATAGCTGTATGGGTGTGTGGCTGTATGGGTGTGTGACTGGTTGTATGAGTATTGTATGGGTGAGTGAGTGGTTTTGTGAGTTGCTGTATGAGCGAGTCAGTGGGTGTGTGAGTGGCTCTATGGAATAGTGTGAGTAATTCTATGGGTCTGTGAATGGGTATGTAAGTGGTTGTGTGGGTGTGTATGTGGGGGTTTGAGAGGTTGTATAGGGGTGTGAGTGGGTGTGTGAGTGGTTCTGTAAATGATGTCACCAGTGATTTCATCAGTGATGTCACTGACCATGTCATGAGTGATATAATATGTGAGGTCATAAGCAGTGCATTGCGGGGCGTAAGTTATAGTTAGCTCAGGTTACTATAATTGTTGAATTTCTATGGTTTTGTACAAGTGAAATCTGAGCCTAACTATAATGTCCCTATAACCTTCAGTTTTTTCAGTGAATATCTAAGTTTAAAAAAAAATATTTCCTAACTGTAACCTGTAAACTTCGAGAGAGGGTGTGTGAGTGGTTGTAAATGTCTGTGAGTGAGTATGTGAGTGGTTGTATGGGTCTGTGAGTGGGTGTGTGAGTGGCTATATGGGTCTGTGAGTGGGTGTATGAGTGAATCTATGGGTCTGTGAGTGGATGTGTCAGTGGCTGTATGGGTCTGTGAGTGGGTGTGTGAGTGCCTGTGTGGGTCTGTGAGTGGGTGTGTGAGTACCTGTGTGGGTTTGCGACTGGGTGTGTGAGTGGCTGTGTGGGTCTGTGACTGGATGTGTGAGTGGTTATGTGCATGTGTGAGTAGCTGTGTGGGTGTGTGAGTGGGTTAGTGAGTGGCCATATGGGTTTGTGAGTGGGTGTGTGTAAGTGGCTGAATGGGTCCCTGAGTGGGTGTGTGACTAGCTGTGTGGGTGAGTGGGTTTGTGAGTAGCTTTATGTGTCTGTGAGTGGGTGTATGAGGGACTGTATGGGTCTGTACAGTAGGTGAATAAAAGAGGCGAGGACACCGATGAGCTCCCAGCAATTCCGCTGTGTGGTACTGGCGGTGACATGAGGGGTTCTTGGCCCCAACGATCCTCAGCATCCAAGGGGCCTTCATCCCCCCAACCAGTAGTGCACCAGGAGGCACGTGTGGAGAGTGGTGGAGAAAGGGGGCAGCACCACTGACCAGCTCTCAGCAATCCCACTATGTGGTACTTCCTGGTGGTAACAGGAGGGGTTCTTGGCCTCCAATGATCCTCAGCATCCAAGGGGACTTCATACCTCAACCAGAAAAGTGCCAGGAGGTGTGTTTGCAGAGTGCTGGACAAAGGGGGCGGGCCCCTGATGACCTCTCAGCAATCCCGCTGTTTGGGACTTACTGGTGGTAACAGGAGGGGTTCTTGGCCCCAAGGACCCTCAGCACCCAACAAGACTTCATCCCCCAACCAATAGTGCACCAGGAGGCGTGTTTGCATAGTGGTGGAGAAAGGGGGTGGGCCTCAGACGAGCTCTCAGCATCCCGCTGTGTGCGACTTACTGGAGGTAACAGGAGGGGTTATTGGCCCCCTCAAGGACCCCAAGCATCCAAGGGGACTTCATCCCTCCACCAGTAGTGCACCAGGAGGCATGTTTTCAGAGTGGTGGCAAAAAGGGGCAGGGCCTCTGACGAGCTCTCAGCAATCCTGCTGTGTGGGACTTACTGGAGGTAACAGGAGGGGTTCTTGGCCCCCAAGGACCCTCAGCATCCAAGGGGACTTCATTCCCCAACCGGTAGTGCGCCAGGAGACGTGTTTACAGAGTGCTGGACAAATGGAGCGGGCCTCCGACGACCTCTCAGCAATCCCGCTGTGTGGGACTTACTGGTGGTAACAGGAGGCGCCCCTGGTCCACATTTTGTATTAGCTAGCCTCGGGGAGGTGATGGTCCCGGGGGCATGGGAGAGCTCCGTGTGGCCCCCTTGCTCTTTTTTTTGCTGTAAAACCCCAGGGAGGAGGTGGTGGTCCCCAGGCCTCTAAAGAGCCCATGGGGGGAGGTCTGTGTGGTCTCCCTCCACTATTTTAACAAAAGCCCCGGGGAGGTGGTGGTCCCCAGGGCTCAAAAGAGCCCATAGAGGGGGGTCCTCGCTGCCCTCCTCCAATATGTAACTTAAGCCCCGCAGAGGTGATTGTCCCCGGCACTCAAAGAGCCTTAGGAGTAGGGCCCGTGCACTCCCTTCCTTTTTAACAAATGCCCCCGGGACCTGGCCCACCCAGGGGCCCATTTCAAAACAAGCGTGGGAGCCTACACTTTTTTTTTCCCCGCCGGATACGCCACGTTTTTTGGTGAAAAGTTTAAAGAAAATGCTTTTTGGCCCTGTCAGGGCCCCAGGACCAGGTCTAGGGGGGTAAGGTTATTCCTACCCTGGCCCGATTTTCTTTTTTTTAACGTTGTTTCTTGGACTCAGCTGAAGCTGAGTCCCAAGATGGCTGCCAACACTTCCTGGTTGAAGTGTTGGCAGCCAACCAGATCTCAGCACAAGATCAGGAGGGTTCGCAGAGCCTTCGCGTCCCTATGTATATAAAATTTTGTTTTTTGTTTAATATCTCCTAAACTACTGAACAGATTTATACCAATTTACAAAAAGGTTGCTTTCTGGACCAACAGCTACCTTTCTGCCAAATTTCATTTAATTCCGTTCAGTGGTTCAGGGTGTAACTGTGTCTAAAATCCCTGTGGGAATTTGCATGGGAAAAAGCATTTTGGGAACCCCCTTTTTCTCAGCCCCCACTTGATGGATCACCCTGAAACTTTCAAGACAGCAGCTAAAGTGAGAGGCAAACTAGTTTTGAAAATTTTGTCAAACGGCGCCAAAGTTATTGACAAAACAAAAAACGGTCCGTCTATGGAAACTACCTACTAACTATAACTACCAACTGTTGCCCACCAGTAGGTAATATATATATATATATATACAGACAGACAGACAGACAGACAGACAGACAGACAACAAAACCAGGAAACAGGTTAATAGAACTGTTTCTGCATTCCTCAGAGACCATAACATGGGCTCTATCTACAACAACAACCTGCTTTTTCACATGCATGGACTATATAGAAGTGATGAAGTTCACTTTACAGACAAAGCAACATGGTGTTTCTGAGCTACCTGAAACTCTGTATCCGTCTTATGTGTAGCTGTCATATGCACACAATGAACAAAAAGGCTTTTTTTAGAGCCACTCTAGCATGGACATCATTTAGGGGTCACCAGGGGTCGCAGCTGCTACCCCTGACTTGCCCCTTGCAAACCCTGGCACTGCCTTTGCGACCCCTGGCATCAGAGGTGGCAAAATCAGTACCAGGAACACTGGGGCATCTCATTGTTATGGGCGTCGGTTGAGGCTACAGTTTCCTTGTTTTCCGTCAATTTTTATAACACCAATAATGAATAATAGCATATTATTCACTATTGGTGTGATAAAGAATGGAGTACAATTAGCTTGACTATGACCCTCCCTGGCAGCTGAGGTAAATAAAAAAACTGTTTAAATGTATGTTGTGTGTGTGTTTGCCGGTGTGAGTGTGTTTATGTGAGAGAGAGAGTGTGTGTGTATCTGTTTGTATGTGTAAGCATGTGTATGTGAGTGAGTAAAGGTCAAATGGCGTATGACGCCTTTTCTGATACCCCTGGCATTTTGATGAATTGATGTTCATGCACCCTAATACACAAAATATTGTTCATTTTTTTTATAAATACCTTTTTTTTCAATTTTTTTTAAATATTTGTGATGACGACGCTATATTCGTGAATACGTCATGAACTCGCAAAGCAAAAGCAGACATTTAATAGCCACCAGCACATTCCCAATTCATAACTAAAAAACTGAATCTGTGAATTACACTGGCTACATAGGTGTGTCAGTGGGTCTGTCACTGGATATACAAGTGTCTGCATGAGTCTGTGAGTGCATGTATGAGTCTTTGAGTGGATCTGTCAGTAGGTGCATAACTGTCTGACAAGCTCTGTGAGAGGCTGCCTAAAAGTCTAAGTGCATCTTTGAGGACGTGTGTAACTATCTGAGTGAATCTGTGAGTGTGTTTGAGTCTCTGAGTGAATCTGTGACTGGGTGTATCAGTGTCTCAGTGGGTCTGTGAGTGGGTACGTGAGTGTCTAAATTGGTCTTTGAGTGCATGCATGAGTATCTAAGTGGGTCTGTGAGTGGGTGTGTGAGTGTAAGTGGGTCTGTGAGTGGGTGCATGAGTGTCTGAGTGGGTCTGTCAGTGGGTGTGTGAGTGTATGAGTGGGTCTGTGAGTGGATGCGTAACTGTCAGAGTGGGTGCATAAGTCTCTGAGTGGGTCTGTGAGTGGGTGCATGAGTGTCTGACTAGGTCTGCGAGTGGATGTGTAAGTGTCTGAGTGGGTCTGTGAGTGGGTATGTATGTCTCTCAGTGGATCTGTCAGTGGCTGTGTGTCTGACTGGGTCTCTGAGTGGGTGTGTGAGTGGGTCTCTGAGTGGGTCCGTGACTGTCTAAGTGGGTCTGTGACTGGGTGCATGAGTGTCTGACTAGGTCTTTGTGTGAGTGCATGAGTCTCTCAGTGGGTCTGCGAATGGGTTTGTAAGACTCTGATTGGGTCTGTGAGTGGGTGTGTGAGTGTCTGAGTGGGCCTTAAGTGGGTGCATGAGTTACTGAGTAGGTCTGTGAGTGGGTGTGTAAGTGTATCAGTGGCTCTGTGAGTGGGTGCATGACTCTGCGAGTGGGTGCCCAAGTCTGTTAGTGGGTGTGTCATTGTCTGAAAGGGTGCGTCATTGTCTGAGTGGGTCTGTGAATGTATTTTATTTTTTATTTTTTCGCAGCGATATTTGTGAATTCGTTGTGACGTTACATGGGGGGCCGCATTGACAGTCGTAACGAATCCACAAATATCGCTCATGGGAAAAAGAAACATTTTTGGAGGTATTGTACACATAAGGGGTCCCACAAACATCCCGATATTCCACCCATGGGGTCAGGGTACCTCTAACCTGACCCCTTATACCTCTTTTCACTTTTATTTTGAGCTCCAGAGGACTGTCTCCCTTTAGATAAAATGGCGGCTGCAACTCTCTCCTTAGGTTTTGGCCAGCCAATCACGGCATACCTGTTGGCATTATCCGCAGTTAATCATGGAATCGTCGCGAAAAATCCACAGCCACAGCTATAACCATCTTGATTCTCTTAAATTTCTCAAGAACTACTGAACAGATTTACATCGGATAACTGAAAGCGTGATCTGCGAACCAAAATCTAGCTTCCTCCCAAATTTTGTATAATTCCGTCCAGCGGTTCGGGCTGCAGGCGTGTCTAAAGGTCCTATGGGAATTAACATGGGAAACACACTTTTTTGATCCCCCCCTTTTTTTTCTCGGTCCCTGCGTGACCGGTCACCCCGAAACTTTCCATGAACAACAAGACTCACTATGATGGTTTTTTGGAAAATTTCATGAAGATTCGTCAAATGACGCCAAGGTTATAGGCAAGTCAAAAAACGCTTTTGCTATGGAAACATGGTCCTAACTATAAATACCCACTGGCGACCGCCAGTAGGTAATATATATGTAAACACACACATATACACACTCAGGATGTGCTTTGTTTCTGGCTTTTCTTGTTCTGTTCATCAGATAATGGTTCCTGTCTCAGAGCTTGTGTTTAAGACCCATACAGATGGCCTGAGGGAGGCCGGACATTAGGGTGGACATTTGTGGGTACATAAGAGCATGGGTGAGATCGACTTTGTCCATCTACTTCTGGGCAGGCAACGCAAAGCAAGTTATTCACCCCTTCTGGATCATGGAATGAAACCCATACATAAAAACTAGCATAAAATGTGCAAGTCTTATTCCAAGCACCCACGCTTCTTATAATAGATGGAATTATCGACTATTTCCTCTTTTAAAAGATTTTGATAGTTACCTTTTCTAAAAAAAAATACAGGTAAATACATCACAAATGTGATTTACATTTCAAATAAACTCGTGGGCCCACCACTGTGCCCATGGAACATTTCAGGACACATTATTTCTTTGTTAGAGGAGGTGTGTGTGACAATACTAAACTCCTCACTCAGGGGTAGCTTAAAAAACCCCAGAATCTCCTATTTTTGTGCTTCGCGCGTTGCACTTCAAAGTTTGGGGAAGTGAAACAGATGTGGAATTCAAGGAAGATCGCAGAATGCTATAGACTGCTAAGAAGAAGACAAAATTCGGAATTCATGGAGGAATATGTTTTGCAGTTAGCTCTAGCATTTCTCAAAGAAATAATCTTTGTAATAAGAAAAGGGAATACAGGTGGGCAAAGAGGAGAAAGAGTTAACATGGTTTTTGTGAGGATCGGTGTGCATTATATGATATGGCTAGGTAGCCATATTGTGGAATACTCCTGCAAAACCTTTATTGGGTACAGTCAGACTCGTTTGTAAAACCTTAAGCTCAACCCAGGGTTGCTGTGGCTTCAAGCAGCAAGGGTTAGACAAAGGAACTTAGTGTAAAGCATTTAACAGTACCAAACAACGAAATAAGAAAGCCACACAAAATGAAAGAAACACCACACCAATTTATAAAATAAGAGTATATTTTTTATGAATTGTTAGTGACTTTGATGATCACAATCCACCAGAGGGTTCAAGATATACAGATTTTTAAAGATTTTATCTTTTTTTTTTTAAGTTAACCAAAACAAGCACTGATCATCAAAAACTTTGCAAACTTTTCAAAAGTGCCACATGTGAAGCCATTGGACCAGTTTACGCTATATAAAACTCCCCCCCCCCCAAAAAAAAAACCAAATATATATATATGTGTATCTCGATAAGAGACAGGTACTAGTTTTCAGCCAGATCAACTCGGTTTGGTCAGACACTTGGTGGTCAGCAGTATTTGGCTTCATCCCAACCCCCAAAACTAAGGTTAAGGATATATTTAGATAACAGGTCACCTTTTCATCATCAAATTAATAAGGTAGCACCCAAGTGTTTTCTCCATCTCAGAATGCTGAAGAAAATCTTCGCCTTCCTTCTGTCTGTCGGCCGCAGACTCTCAGCGCCTGCTCTAGTTCTATCCAGGATGGAGTATTGGAACATTTTCTACCCAAGGGTCCCTAAGACTGAGATTAAGAAGCTCCAATTGCTCTAGAATTTAGCATTTCGGTTCATATTCAATCTGAAAAGACAGTCTCATACCTCCACATACGCGCGGTCACTTCATTGGCCAATGGTGGAAAACAGAACCAGGTTCAAGTCTGCATGTTTGGTGCACCCTGCAATGTAGAGAAAACGCCCTCTCCATCTTCAGGACAAACTTCATGCTACTGTCCACCCCGGCCTCTCCGTTCAGCATCAGAACATACCCACTGCAGAGGCATCACTTTAGGTTATTTAGCAGCAAAGCATTGAATGCCCTAGCTGGTCTCCTCAGATATACAAATCTGTACCTTTCCTTTAGAAAATCTCTAAAAACAGTGCTTAATTTGAGCCAGTGGTTTCCGGTGCTCGGCACCGGCACTTAATTATCAACACTGGCGCTTGTGACAGTCTGCCACAAGGTGGCGCTGTCTGGCTAATTTATACATGACCACAACAACAGTTAATTATTAGTTCAATATATATAAAAAATTACTATTACCTTCCGCCCGAGCCATTCTTCTAGCTTTGGGGGCCTGGATTAGTTTGAATTCTCACACTTGTAGTGATGGTTTTGTAGTTGTGTTGTTACTATCACTGGCAGCATGGCAGTGGCAATATGTGGTGTAAGCTTCAATGGCCTCCTGACGAGGGCCCTGACACTTATTTTTTTTACAGATTAAGCACTGTCTAAAAACCATCTTATTTGAGTGATACACCTGGGGTATGTTGTGATTTTCGGAGCAGGTTAGCACCAGGTCACCCAATAGGACAACAGTTGCGGTTTATAAACAAACTAACATAAAGTAACGTATATTTTTTTTAAATGCAGACTCCTGGATCACCTCTTCCGCTCCTGCTTTGCAGTGATACACAAAAATGTTGACACACATGAAAGTGTAGTTTATATCTGAGCAGGTATATTGTACACTATACACATACTTACATGTACATATAATGTATATGCACTAAAGTTTGTAATCGGACTAGAAAGAAGACCCGTGCCCTTTCTATAGAAGGATAGATTGATTTGTGACATCTTTTCATTTAATGAAGCAATTGTAATTGTGAATTGTATTTATATAGCGCTTACTAAGCTTGATGAGGCATTGAAGCACTTTGCAGCAAGTAGCACGCTACTCCAGAATCCAAGATTAGATGTCAATAGTCAGTAGATCAGTAATTTATGATTCCTTATCCCCTGCCATTGCATATGGCCTTGCCTGATTAGTCCGTTGCCTTTTGTATGGCTTGTTCCCCGTTTTCTGGGTTTAAGGTAGGCCAGTTTTGGTGTTTGGGGCAGATTGTTTGACCTATCCAAAATGTATAAATGAGTTGGGGATGCAAAGCTCTGGGGACCTCAGGAATAGGCCACACCAAGGTTTTTTTGGGAAACCAGACCAGTGGTCAGTGCAGGCGATACCCCTTTTAAGGCATCTGGCCTGGATATAACGAATGTGGCATGTCATAGGTCTCACCCCTAACATGGTGGACCTGCCTCCCAGGCTGGAGGCCTAGTGGCTCTCTGTGTATCACCAATGAAGGGATTAAGTAACTCTGCATGTGAGTGGATGGCATGCACGTCAATCACCATGGGCGTATTCTATACATGTGACATAGGGAGAGAAGAGTTAGAAGGGTTTCTTCTCGACAGAAGAAGGGATGATGTGGTCAGTCGAGGCTCTTTCGGGTGACAGAGCATTTTATTGAGTCCTTCCGTGTCTTGGCTGAGGTGGGGCTGTGAGTCTGCTATATTTGTAGGGTTATCCTACAGACAGGTAACCTCGCTTGAGGGGCCATTTCGCCACCAGATGAGGCGGGCACGTGCCTCCACAGAAGTGAGGTCGCGATAGTCCTTGTTCTGCACTAACTGGGTATAATGTCATCTATGCTACGCTATGTCAAGTTATGTGTGTTCATTTGTATAGCGTCTTCTGCTATTGTTATGACATCACAGCGCGTTCTTAATCTGGACACCCTTTTGGTAAAGCCTTGGGATTCCCTTCGACGAGTTGTACATTTTTGTTTGGTTGTGCAGAGCGAGGTTTGGTTGTGCAGAGCGAGGTTTGATTGTGCAGAGCGAGGTTTGGTTGTGCAGAGCGAGGTTTGGTTGTGCAGAGCGAGGTTTGGTTGTGCAGAGCGAGGTTTGGTTGTGCAGAGCGAGGTTTGATTGTGCAGAGCGAGGTTTGATTGTGCATAACGAGGTTTGATTGTGCAGAGCGAGGTTTGATTGTGCATAACGAGGTTTGATTGTGCAGAGCGAGGTTTGATTGTGCAGAGCGAGGTTTGATTGTGTATAACGAGGTTTGATTGTACAGAGCGAGGTTTGGTTGTGCTGAGCGAGGTTTGATTGTGCAGAGCGAGGTTTGATTGTGTATAACGAGGTTTGATTGTACAGAGCGAGGTTTGGTTGTGCTGAGCGAGGTTTGATTGTACAGAGCGAGGTTTGGTTGTGCATAACGAGGTTTGATTGTACAGAGCGAGGTTTGGTTGTGCTGAGCGAGGTTCTGATTGTACAGAGCGAGGTTTGGTTGTGCATAACGAGGTTTGATTGTACAGAGCGAGGTTTGGTTGTGCTGAGCGAGGTTTGATTGTACAGAGCGAGGTTTGATTCTGTATAACGAGGTTTGATTGTACAGAGCGAGGTTTGGTTGTGCTGAGCGAGGTTTGATTGTGCAGAGCGAGGTTTGATTGTGTATAACGAGGTTTGATTGTACAGAGCGAGGTTTGGTTGTGCTGAGCGAGGTTTGATTGTACAGAGCGAGGTTTGATTGTGTATAACGAGGTTTGATTGTACAGAGCGAGGTTTGGTTGTGCTGAGCGAGGTTTGATTGTACAGAGCGAGGTTTGGTTGTGCATAATGAGGTTTGATTGTACAGAGCGAGGTTTGGTTGTGCTGAGCGAGGTTTGATTGTACAGAGCGAGGTTTGATTGTGTATAACGAGGTTTGATTGTACAGAGCGAGGTTTGGTTGTGCTGAGCGAGGTTTGATTGTGCAGAGCGAGGTTTGATTGTGTATAACGAGGTTTGATTGTACAGAGCGAGGTTTGATTGTGCAGAGCGAGGTTTGGTTGTGCAGAGCGAGGTTTGGTTATGCAGAGCGAGGTTTGGCTGTGCAGAGCGAGGTTTGATTGTGCAGAGCGAGGTTTGATTGTGCATAACGAGGTTTGATTGTGCAGAGCGAGGTTTGATTGTGCATAACGAGGTTTGATTGTACAGAGCGAGGTTTGATTGTGCAGAGCGAGGTTTGATTGTGTATAACGAGGTTTGATTGTACAGAGCGAGGTTTGGCTGTGCTGAGCGAGGTTTGATTGTGCAGAGCGAGGTTTGATTGTGTATAACGAGGTTTGATTGTACAGAGCGAGGTTTGGTTGTGCTGAGCGAGGTTTGATTGTACAGAGCGAGGTTTGATTGTGTATAACGAGGTTTGATTGTACAGAGCGAGGTTTGGTTGTGCTGAGCGAGGTTTGATTGTACAGAGCGAGGTTTGGTTGTGCATAACGAGGTTTGATTGTACAGAGCGAGGTTTGGTTGTGCTGAGCGAGGTTTGATTGTACAGAGCGAGGTTTGATTGTGTATAACGAGGTTTGATTGTACAGAGCGAGGTTTGGTTGTGCTGAGCGAGGTTTGATTGTGCAGAGCGAGGTTTGATTGTGTATAACGAGGTTTGATTGTACAGAGCGAGGTTTGGTTGTGCTGAGCGAGGTTTGATTGTACAGAGCGAGGTTTGGTTGTGCATAACGAGGTTTGATTGTCCAGAGCGAGGTTTGGTTGTGCTGAGCGAGGTTTGATTGTACAGAGCGAGGTTTGGCTGTGCATAACGAGGTTTGATTGTACAGAAGCGAGGTTTGGTTGTGCTGAGCGAGGTTTGATTGTACAGAGCGAGGTTTGGTTGTGCATAACGAGGTTTGATTGTACAGAGCGAGGTTTGGTTGTGCTGAGCGAGGTTTGATTGTACAGAGCGAGGTTTGATTGTGTATAACGAGGTTTGATTGTACAGAGCGAGGTTTGGTTGTGCTGAGCGAGGTTTGATTGAACAGAGCGAGGTTTGGTTGTGCATAACGAGGTTTGATTGTACAGAGCGAGGTTTGATTGTGCAGAGCGAGGTTTGATTGTGTATAACGAGGTTTGATTGTACAGAGCGAGGTTTGGTTGTACAGAGCGAGGTTTGGTTGTGCAGAGCGAGGTTTGGTTGTGCATAACGAGGTTTGATTGTACAGAGCGAGGTTTGATTGTGCAGAGCGAGGTTTGGTTGTGCTGAGCGAGGTTTGATTGTACAGAGCGAGGTTTGGTTGTGCATAACGAGGTTTGATTGTACAGAGCGAGGTTTGATTGTGCAGAGCGAGGTTTGATTGTGCATAACGAGGTTTGGTTGTGCTGAGCGAGGTTTGATTGTACAGAGCGAGGTTTGGTTGTGCATAACGAGGTTTGATTGTACAGAGCGAGGTTTGATTGTGCAGAGCGAGGTTTGATTGTGTATAACGAGGTTTGATTGTACAGAGCGAGGTTTGGTTGTGCTGAGCGAGGTTTGATTGTACAGAGCGAGGTTTGATTGTGCAGAGCGAGGTTTGATTGTGTATAACGAGGTTTGATTGTACAGAGCGAGGTTTGGTTGTGCATAACGAGGTTTGATTGTACAGAGCGAGGTTTGATTGTGCAGAGCGAGGTTTGATTGTGTATAACGAGGTTTGATTGTACAGAGCGAGGTTTGGTTGTACAGAGCGAGGTTTGGTTGTGCAGAGCGAGGTTTGGTTGTGCATAACGAGGTTTGATTGTACAGAGCGAGGTTTGGTTGTGCTGAGCGAGGTTTGATTGTGCAGAGCGAGGTTTGATTGTGTATAACGAGGTTTGATTGTACAGAGCGAGGTTTGGTTGTGCTGAGCGAGGTTTGATTGTACAGAGCGAGGTTTGATTGTGTATAACGAGGTTTGATTGTACAGAGCGAGGTTTGGTTGTGCTGAGCGAGGTTTGATTGTACAGAGCGAGGTTTGGTTGTGCATAACGAGGTTTGATTGTACAGAGCGAGGTTTGGTTGTGCTGAGCGAGGTTTGATTGTACAGAGCGAGGTTTGATTGTGTATAACGAGGTTTGATTGTACAGAGCGAGGTTTGGTTGTGCTGAGCGAGGTTTGATTGTGCAGAGCGAGGTTTGATTGTGTATAACGAGGTTTGATTGTACAGAGCGAGGTTTGATTGTGCAGAGCGAGGTTTGGTTGTGCAGAGCGAGGTTTGGTTGTGCAGAGCGAGGTTTGGTTGTGCAGAGCGAGGTTTGGTTGTGCAGAGCGAGGTTTGGTTGTGCAGAGCGAGGTTTGATTGTGCATAACGAGGTTTGATTGTGCAGAGCGAGGTTTGATTGTGCATAACGAGGTTTGATTGTACAGAGCGAGGTTTGATTGTGCAGAGCGAGGTTTGATTGTGTATAACGAGGTTTGATTGTACAGAGCGAGGTTTGGTTGTGCTGAGCGAGGTTTGATTGTGCAGAGCGAGGTTTGATTGTGTATAACGAGGTTTGATTGTACAGAGCGAGGTTTGGTTGTGCTGGAGCGAGGTTTGATTGTACAGAGCGAGGTTTGATTGTGTATAACGAGGTTTGATTGTACAGAGCGAGGTTTGGTTGTGCTGAGCGAGGTTTGATTGTACAGAGCGAGGTTTGGTTGTGCATAACGAGGTTTGATTGTACAGAGCGAGGTTTGGTTGTGCTGAGCGAGGTTTGATTGTACAGAGCGAGGTTTGGTTGTGCATAACGAGGTTTGATTGTACAGAGCGAGGTTTGGTTGTGCTGACCGAGGTTTGATTTTACAGAGCGAGGTTTGATTGTGTATAACGAGGTTTGATTGTACAGAGCGAGGTTTGGTTGTGCTGAGCGAGGTTTGATTGTACAGAGCGAGGTTTGGTTGTGCATAACGAGGTTTGATTGTACAGAGCGAGGTTTGATTGTGCAGAGCGAGGTTTGATTGTGTATAACGAGGTTTGATTGTACAGAGCGAGGTTTGGTTGTACAGAGCGAGGTTTGGTTGTGCAGAGCGAGGTTTGGTTGTGCATAACGAGGTTTGATTGTACAGAGCGAGGTTTGATTGTGCAGAGCGAGGTTTGGTTGTGCTGAGCGAGGTTTGATTGTACAGAGCGAGGTTTGATTGTGCATAACGAGGTTTGGATTGTACAGAGCGAGGTTTGATTGTGCAGAGCGAGGTTTGATTGTGTATAACGAGGTTTGGTTGTGCTGAGCGAGGTTTGATTGTACAGAGCGAGGTTTGGTTGTGCATAACGAGGTTTGATTGTACAGAGCGAGGTTTGATTGTGCAGAGCGAGGTTTGATTGTGTATAACGAGGTTTGATTGTACAGAGCGAGGTTTGGTTGTGCTGAGCGAGGTTTGATTGTACAGAGCGAGGTTTGATTGTGCAGAGCGAGGTTTGATTGTGTATAACGAGGTTTGATTGTACAGAGCGAGGTTTGGTTGTGCATAACGAGGTTTGATTGTACAGAGCGAGGTTTGATTGTGCAGAGCGAGGTTTGATTGTGTATAACGAGGTTTGATTGTACAGAGCGAGGTTTGGTTGTGCTGAGCGAGGTTTGATTGTACAGAGCGAGGTTTGGTTGTACAGAGCGAGGTTTGATTGTACAGAGCGAGGTTTGATTGTACAGAGCGAGGTTTGATTGTACAGAGCGAGGTTTGATTGTACAGAGCGAGGTTTGATTGTGCAGAGCGAGGTTTGGTTGTGCTGAGCGAGGTTTGATTGTACAGAGCGAGGTTTGGTTGTACAGAGCGAGGTTTGGTTGTACAGAGCGAGGTTTGGTTGTGCATAACGAGGTTTGATTGTACAGAGCGAGGTTTGATTGTGCAGAGCGAGGTTTGATTGTGTATAACGAGGTTTGATTGTACAGAGCGAGGTTTGGTTGTGCTGAGCGAGGTTTGATTGTACAGAGCGAGGTTTGATTGTGCAGAGCGAGGTTTGATTGTGTATAACGAGGTTTGATTGTACAGAGCGAGGTTTGGTTGTGCATAACGAGGTTTGATTGTACAGAGCGAGGTTTGATTGTGCAGAGCGAGGTTTGATTGTGTATAACGAGGTTTGATTGTACAGAGCGAGGTTTGGTTGTGCTGAGCGAGGTTTGATTGTACAGAGCGAGGTTTGGTTGTACAGAGCGAGGTTTGGTTGTGCATAGCGAGGTTTGATTGTACAGAGCGAGGTTTGATTGTACAGAGCGAGGTTTGATTGTACAGAGCGAGGTTTGATTGTGCAGAGCGAGGTTTGGTTGTGCTGAGCGAGGTTTGATTGTATAGAGCGAGGTTTGGTTGTACAGAGCGAGGTTTGGTTGTACAGAGCGAGGTTTGGTTGTGCATAGCGAGGTTTGATTGTACAGAGCGAGGTTTGATTGTACAGAGCGAGGTTTGATTGTGTATAACGAGGTTTGATTGTACAGAGCGAGGTTTGATTGTACAGAGCGAGGTTTGATTGTACAGAGCGAGGTTTGATTGTGCAGAGCGAGGTTTGATTGTACAGAGCGAGGTTTGGTTGTACAGAGCGAGGTTTGGTTGTACAGAGCGAGGTTTGGTTGTGCATAGCGAGGTTTGGTTGTACAGAGCGAGGTTTGGTTGTACAGAGCGAGGTTTGGTTGTGCATAGCGAGGTTTGATTGTACAGAGCGAGGTTTGGTTGTACAGAGCGAGGTTTGGTTGTGCATAGCGAGGTTTGATTGTACAGAGCGAGGTTTGATTGTACAGAGCGAGGTTTGGTTGTGCAGAGCGAGGTTTGGTTGTGCATAGCGAGGTTTGGTTGTACAGAGCGAGGTTTGATTGTGTATAACGAGGTTTGATTGTACAGAGCGAGGTTTGATTGTACAGAGCGAGGTTTGATTGTACAGAGCGAGGTTTGATTGTGCAGAGCGAGGTTTGATTGTACAGAGCGAGGTTTGGTTGTACAGAGCGAGGTTTGGTTGTACAGAGCGAGGTTTGGTTGTGCATAGCGAGGTTTGGTTGTACAGAGCGAGGTTTGGTTGTGACAGAGCGAGGTTTGGTTGTGCATAGCGAGGTTTGATTGTACAGAGCGAGGTTTGGTTGTACAGAGCGAGGTTTGGTTGTGCATAGCGAGGTTTGATTGTACAGAGCGAGGTTTGATTGTACAGAGCGAGGTTTGGTTGTGCAGAGCGAGGTTTGGTTGTGCATAGCGAGGTTTGGTTGTGCATAATGAGGGTTGGTGCATGAAAACGAGACAATGGTTGGCCTTTTATCAAACAAAGCAAGTGCACGTTCTGAGTGTCTGTCGGGACTCCTTCCCAGAGGTCCTGCCTAGGACACATCCTCACTTGTAAGACCAGCGTCTGCTCTCTTCATCCGAGACCCGGGAGACAGAAATCCATGCCCCTCCCTCGTGTACCACAGGTACCACTGACCGAGCACCAGGGCACTTCTCCCACACTTACAACTCTGCCACAATTATATTTGACTCTCTGCTCGTACCTCATTTGATGTTAGTCAAGTTACAATACACGTCTCCGAGAATTCGTTGTCATGGTTTTTGGTGTCTAAACCCCTTTATGGACTTATCGAGATACAAGCTTTGCTGTCATTAGTTTTATTCCTGTAGCCCTAGTAGCGAGGAGAAGATATGAACTTGTAATATGATTACTATTTCCCTCTGTATTTTATTTATTTATTAGATCTGGATTTTATAGGACCTTACTTTGCTGATTTACGCAAGCACTTCACATGGTACGTAACGCTGGGCGGATGCATCGTTTTATGAAATTGCATGTACACTAAGTTTTGTCTGTAAAGGTCTTCATTTTTATAATATATTTTATTGCAACTTTTATAGTATTTTACCGAATAAAGTTTCTGGAAAAGTTATGGACATTGGGTAATCTTTCCTAATGAATATGTATACTGTTGCACTTAAACTATTTTAGCTTTTGGGCCCCATTTTATAATTACTCTGTATATTTAAGTGTTTCTGCTACGATTCCAGTATCTAGGACACCAGTGTACTTTGGGTTCAACCATATTAGCATGTTATTTGGAGTGTGTGAGGTTTCAAAAGGTTGCCAACTCTGCCCCATTTCTTTCGCGCCATTTGAATATCGTCCCTAGACATTGTACACTCTCTGTGGGAGACCGCACCCTAAGCCAGAAGTGAATCCTTCTGAGCACAAGGATGCCACTTCACCCCACAGTACATTTCTAGTAAGACTGGGGTCATATTATACAAGAATGCGAGAATATACGTTTCCCCCTTTATTTTCTCTACAATGTGAAGTTCCTTTCTCCGGGGATATTTCTTCAAATTACGCAGCTTCCATATTTCATAGGCAAAGTTCCTCCATCTTAATCCCTACATCTCCCACCAATATTACCAGCTTTGCATACACACGATAATTTAGCTTTCACCATACACAGGTCCTCCGTTCGACACTACACGGGATGGGAAGCGCCTTGTCATGTGTCCTGTGCAGGCCCACTGTCGTTTCCCCTATGTTAGCATGAGCATGGAGCACTCTCCACTCTGCTTTGCGCACATTACTATATAAGCGTATTTTGCTTTATGCCACACTGTACTTACACACAGAACCTGCTGTTGTTTTTGCGTCTTGTTCTTTCCTGGTATTTAGTCTGAACACCGTAGACAAGGTCAAACAACAGTGCCCCTTGTTATTCAGTTCTGGTCAGGCTCGAGCACCTAGACAAACACACTAGTGCAGCTGTTGTTTGGGAACATGTACTCTTTGTCATATAGGTATGCACAGACATGTAAATACACACTTGGAGAGAGATTTTTCAGAGAAGAGATTGCGACTACACCTGAGCTGTAGAACTTTCATCTGTGCATGCTAAGGTACGGGGTCCGCTGCAAACACCCAGAGTTCTTCTGATATATAATCACCTTGCTTCCATACAAGGGGACGGGGGTTTTGTTTACCCTGTCTAATACCATGACAGCTCCTTTTATGATTTATGGATTACATACTATGCTGACAGTATTTGTGTTAGCCATTTTCTTACTTATTGTTGTTGGACTGAAAAATGCTTTAGGTCGACTTCTCGTAGCATTGTACGCTTTAAGTTAGCATTTGCGGCACCATTTTGTATTCAGCCGCCATTTTGTACCATGATCGAAACCCAGCTTCTGTCTCATTCTGTTTGCCTCAGCAGAAAGCAGTCTCGATGTTTTTTCTGTTCCTACAAGGTTGAGCTTCGCTGCACTAATGAATAGACTGTTTTGTCATTACATACCTTTCCCATTAGATAGGCCTGCTCCCACCCTTAGAATGGCGGGCACGGGCTGAATAACCTTGAAACTGAGATAGCATGTACCCGGTCTTAGGATTGCAGCTCATCCTTCTGTGTCTCCTTTGTTCTCCAGCTACTAACTGGAAAATTCCAGTCTGGGCGTGTTCTTAGGGGTACTGGAAATGTATATCATGTGCTGCCATGTTGGGGGTCAGTCCCTCTGCAGCAATCCAAGGAGGCTGGTCAGATTGGACTCCGCTCGAGTGTATGACTAATAAATAACTTTGGTTTGTATTCTCTACAGTCTGACCGTCTCTTTATTTTGGTGGAAGGCGGAGAGGTGGTCGTCAGTGACCCGGGTGACCCTATTCGGGTCACTTCCTTCATTGTGGCACGTATACAGCATATTATAGCACGATAGTTAAAATAAATATTTCAAAAATGTCTTGCTTCTCTGTCAGATCTTATCGTGGACAAGTACGAGTGTGTGAGCTCAAGGGTGTGTTCTGTCACCGCAATTCCTGAGAGGGTCTGGAGTGTTGTGTTCTGGGGCGTCTAATCACTTGTTCCTCTGTGAGTGAGTAGGAGGGTAAGTGAGACACTATAGCTAGTCAGTCCCGGGCTCATGGGTACTAAGGTGGTAGGATGACTCAGCCCCTGCCTACTAAGGTTCCATGACCCCAAGCATAGTTCTGTGATTTAGCAGAATCACTGCAACAGCCTTTCCACGTTACATCACCATTACAATGTTACTACACAACTCAAACACACCCCAACCAGTCATTTTACCTAATTAATTATAATTTGCAGTAAATTTAACAACTGGATTGCTCCAATTTTTAATAAGACACCTCTTTTAGAGGCCGTTACAACATGGACCTTAGCCTGCGCGTCAGGGGAGGGGTCCATTAGAAGTTCATCTTTGCATAGTTTCTTTTGGTCTGTTTAGCTGGAACACATCAGTGTTACTTCTGTTCTACGCTACTTCGCCTCAAGACCTCACCGAGATACTATACTCAAATTTTGGTTAAGTGACTATACTAGGGATACTCTACTTTTCAATTTATGGATCACTTTCAGAAATCATGGCAATACAACCCCATAAATGCACTGCAAGAGAGAGATTCTCTTTCGGCACCAAACAAACACCCAACATGGAATAGTTTGCATGTTATTCCTTACAACCTTGTTCTGTGAGCGGTCCTGGTACAGCGCCCATCCCTCTGTTGTCATATTCCTGAAACCTTCTGTAGTCACCTGGGTTTCACTACATCTGCCCATGTGGCAGGGCCTTCTGCACCTGTGCCATGGGGCTGTTTGATCTGTGCCTGAACAACCGCCAGGTCCAGAACTCTAGAAGCCGGTTTCACATTTTACCTACCCAGGGTCAGTGCAGGGCTCCGGGCCTTTCCTCTTAATAGGCCCAAAGTCATCCAAACAGCATGTAATGCCATTTACTGCAAACATTTTCTTTACTCGTTGTAAGCTTATAGCTCGCAAGAGCCGCATTGTTATTGAGCACTGGTGTAACGAAACTTGAGGGGGGGCCCCCCTGCAAGGTACATGGAGGGGCCCCCTCTGGACTCAATCAGGAGCTCTCCAGCCAGAATATTGTGCTTGGGGAGCCGCTTGGAGGCCCCCCGCACCGCGGGTACTGCGGGGGCCTGTGTTACGCCACTGTTATTGAGCCTGATTGAATCGGCTTCAAAAGTGGAGCCTACAGGTACGGTGGCTCTTGTCCTTAGACTTTACTGCATCCTACTAGTGTTTCCAGAGTTTTTCTAGATCTTCATTGGGGTCTTTTTTGAAGGTTATTGAGTTTTCAGTCACATTTATTGAAAGATTCCTGTATTTTCCACATCTCTGACTACATTTGCTTTCTGGAAAGCTGAAAACTACTTGGTTTTGTTCTCTGTTATGTTATAAGAAACTTCTAAAACGCATGTTCACAGAGAGGTTACATGGTGCTGGGAGCACGAGCAGCAGGACAGAGATGTAGATTAGTCATAAGCTTGTCTGAAAAGCCATGTTTTGTGCACAGCTCTGAATTGCCCCTAGAGATTGCTGCTCTTATGTTATCCAGAAAAGAGTTCTCTGAAATGGAGTTTGTGTACTTTCTTGTTTTCATCCAACCTTCCTATTTATTTGAGTGCACTGCTAGTAGTCTTTTCTCTGGGGCCAAGATCCTCTTTTCCAGCCTTTTACATCTAAAGTACAAATAGAGATGTCCCCATCTATGCCCAAAACTGACAGTGAGGTTAAGGCAGCAAAGGATCTGTCTTGAGGGGTATCTAAGGCAGGTGGGTGTGTTTGTTGGGAAATGTTTAAAGAAAAAATCAATAAAAGGAACAGAAGCTAACAGGGAGCACACTGATCATTCTAAGGAGTCACTTTGCTCTTACCCATGTGCCCAGAATACAACCATAAGAACACTTTGACAAATCACACAGAGGGGCTGAGACAGCCTCAGACACATGCTGATAGAATGCTTAAGGCGATAAAAAAAATACCAGGAAACAAAAAAGGAAAAAATATGTAACATATTTAATTTCTTAATAGGAATCCAAATCCTTCCCTAATGGATGGGAGTACATAGTGTAAACAATAATTGGACGTACTGAAGGCGGGATGGCGACTCAAGGCCCCAAAGAACAGACAGCCACCAGAATACCTTACTCTGCTCATCCCAATCCCCTTTCCCCAGTTCAACTGCGGGTTAGACCGCCTGCCACATAGGCTGGGATCTGTGCTAACTGCAAGCATGGGATATCACCATAACCAGGTTAGTGGTGAGAGCTTTTTCCTACCCATGACAGCAGACGCTAAAGCTCTGTGATCAAAGGCAGGCACAGAGGCTACTGCATTCTGATGAGCAGACTCCTCCTGGGATGTTGTAGTGGTCAAGGTCTCTTCATATGCCACATTAATGTCCGAGAACCATGGAAGTCTTCGGCCATCTAGGAGTCACAAAGATCAATGTGCAATGTGTCTTTCTCTGAAACTGTGGCACTACCGTGGGATAAGGGAGTTGGCAGGCATGTTCTGGGAGCAGGAGGACCTTCCAGTGGAGAAGGAATGCACCAGGAAGAGGGCACCATTCTCCATCCAAGAGGTGATCTGGAAGCACTTTGTTTTGCCCTTGAAGGACATCACGTCTATGGAGTGATGCTAGATAACTAGACGATCAGGGAGCAAACCTTCTAGAGAGTCTCACCGGTGAACAGCACGCGTCAGCAAACTGTGCCAGCGTGCTTGAAGTCTTGGACACTGAGCCGGTGGATTTTTAACAAGCTAATACTTTTGTCAGGCACTCATTTCCAAAGATCCAGCGAAAGCAAGAAATGTTGGGTTGCACGAGTGGCCAGTGCATGTTTCGCTGTAAACCAAGTAAGCTGCAACCTGCAACAGTCTCATCACCTTGCAAAAGACAGGATTTTGAATTGCGAAAGAAGGGTATCACTTGGTAATAACAGGGAACTCACTCGGTCCTCGCTTATGCAGACACCTGACACGTATATGGAAAGACCCACTTGAAACACAGATGAGAAGATCAGCGCCCAGATGGAGCATAGATAGAACCTATTTTTTTGACATGGCAGCCTTTGAAGGAGTTGAAGAAAACAATTCTTCACCGATTCCGCAGTCCACCTTTCCAGTGCAGTGAAGAATAAGAGGCAGGTCCTTCAAACCTGTGATCATCTCTTCATTTATTGCAGAGTATTTATTCCATCAATATCAGTAACAGACGTTTGTGAATTCTGGTCAACACTTTGGAGTGTACAGCATGAATATAGAAAGATATGGGGGAGAAGGCAGAGCCCAAACTCCTGCCTGACCATTGATAGAAATCAAGAGTCACAGGTGATCTCCCTTCAGGCTCCACACTCTCTTTCTGTCTCCTCTCCATCAGGGTGATGTGATGTTTTATCGCAGGTGTGATGTAGGCACTTCAGCTTCTTCTGCTCGGCAGCTACAGAGAATGCGAAGAGCCTTTTGATGGATTTTTGATAATGACGCTCCGGGCTGCGGGCAGACTTTCAATGCACGCCCATTGAAGGTCTTACAAAACAGATGGAAGGTTTGAGATGTCTCTTGTTTCAACCAGTTCTTGAGGATTGGGCAGACTTACGAGGCGCTCCCAGGAAGAGTGGTGGGTTCCGTTGGGTACCAATTTCACCAATGGGTCCATAGGTTTAATACCACACTCAGAACACCTTTCAACTTCAGACTGAGAATAGTTCAGCTCAATTTATTGACTTCTTAATCGTTCATCTTTACTTTGCCATCACTGTGCTCCTGGGTCATCCAGCTTCCAAATAATCCATCTATCGAGTATTTGGCACTTTCTTGAGTGAGATTACAGACATTTTGGTGACCACCATTTTCCCACAGGACAGTACTTCAGAGGACTATGGAGTTAATATCATCCTGCCAAAATATTGTGGCCAAACATCGACACCCACAATATTGTAAAGGTAAGTCCATATAGTTACGGATAGATTCACTATTCTTGTGTACCTTACCAATGTATACATAATCAATAAATGAAGGTGTAGAGTAAGGTAAATATATACACACATATATATACACACACACACATATAGACATAACTTCACTATATTGTGAGAGTTGATCTTTTAGCCACAGTATTTTGGCCACCATATAGGAGGATATTTTTCTCTTCAGTATATGGACCCCATAGGAACCAGCAAGGAACTGATGACATAAGCTTCACTTGGGGGTGTCCACAAAATTCCTTTGCCTACCATTTACACAGGAGGAATAGAAGGATTCAAATTAAATTATGGTTCCGATGTGAGCATAACCATAACTGGTCAGTTTCAGAGGCTTTTAGTTTTTTAAATCTAAACATAATATGCCAATCCATTTGTACTGTGATTGAATGCGTAGAGCATTGTAATGAAGTAGGTATGCAAACTCCAAAGTATAGATGGTTCCAGTGCAGAGATTGGGTTAGGAATTCGATTTATATGAAAAATAGACTTTCATGACACCTTACCGCGTCTGGTTTAGGATGAAAAATGTGGCATATTATCTGGGGACCGATCCAGTGCTATGTGGGTAGATGTCGAAATTGCTCCAGCTCTTGTGGACCCATATGGCCTCGTGCAAGCTTTTTTTACTGAGAAGTCTGCAAAATTCTCAGAGGTCCACAAACCTCTGAAAATTGTGGATGACACAAAATGATCATTTCTGAACAGCCTATCAGAGTCTGCGTAAATGCTCGACTGTCCACAAACATATGTGAATTATTTTGCCATTTCCAGACAGCAATACACAAATTGTAGTTTTAGAATTGCTGAATAGCACTGGTAAAGAACACAGAAGCAAGTGACTTCTGTGTTTCCAAGTTATGTTTGCGCCATTCTATTCGCTTGCTTTTGTACTAGTACTTCCCAAAAATTAACCTGGAGATTTCATAAGCACCTCCCCATCCCCTATAACCTTTTGTTCCCTTAGTAAATCGGCATGACTCATCCATGAATCGAACAATGAGTGGATTACATTTCTTTGGGAAATGATTTCTGCGCTTTGTGTCATGGTGCCAAAGTCTACGGTAAATTCAGACTTGCTTTTCCACTACAGTGGAGCCACCAACCGAGTCCTGCAATGCAAGGCAGCTGCTTGAACGGCAAGTGACCTCTGCCAAGGTCGGGCGCACCACAGGGGTAGACACTACCAGTTGCACTTTCAAGGCTCTGTAGGTTAATGGTGGTTTCTGGTAGATTTGCAAGTAATGTTTTTATGGGTCGCTGCGCATAATTTCATCTGTATGTTTGTCGTATTGGTGCCCATTGTGATAGTATATTCTGTTTTATTACAGGAAGCAGTGCAAAGCGCCCCAACTTCCGCAAGCCTAACACGTTAACCAAAGGTATAAACTGGTCTCATGGAGCTGACTGCATGCGAACACCATCAGCTCTGTACTAACAAGACCCTTGCACTTTACACAAGACCCTTACACTTTACACAAGACCCTTACACTTTACACAAGACCCTTACAAAAGACCCTTGCACTTTACACTTTACACAAGACCCTTGCACTTTACACAAGACCCTTACACTTTACACAAGACCCTCACACTTTACACAAGACCCTTACACTTTACACAAGACCCTTACACTTTACACAAGACCCTTACACAAGACCCTTGCACTTTACACTTTACACAAGACCCTTGCACTTTACACAAGACCCTTACACTTTACACAAGACCCTTACACTTTACACAAGACCCTTACACAAGACCCTTGCACTTTACACAAGACCTTTACACTTTACACAAGACCCTTGCACTTTACACAAGACCCTTACACTTTACAAAAGACCCTTACACAAGACCCTTGCACTTTACACAAGAGCCTTACACTTTCCACACAAGACCCTTACACTTTCCACACAAGAGCATTACACTTTACACAAGACCCTTACACTTTACAAAGAGCACCAATTGTATGCACTCGACTGCGGGTCATGACAAAGACTGAATCCAGGATGAACATGTTAAATATCTGCTAGACTATTCAGTTAGACTAGCCCAAGTAAAAGCATAAAGGACTATCGGAGCATCAAGTGCTGAAGGCCAGCTCGCCTGGAACACAGGTAGAGCTTTTCAGAGCAATGTAAGTTATTGAAGAGGTGAGGGAAGGAACCCGCTGAGAATACACCTATGCAAAAAGAACAATTGATGGACAGAATGCAGAACAATGTCATACATTCACCCCAGTACAGAGATCTGGGCCTAAATCCATTGTTTTTTTGCTCACCATGCCATTCCAGTTTGGACCCAGCCATATGCAAATCAGTCTTGACCCTGTGCCCAATGGGAACAGTCCAGCCCGAACTGCCAGGCCAGGTCCTCCCTGGACTGGAAACAAGCATCTAGGACAGGTTTCGGGCTTTCAGCCCTCATCAGCCAGGATAGCTTGACTCCAGTGGCATGGAGAGCACAGGACCCACGTCTGGGCATACCCGTCCCACGGGGTGACAAATGCAAAAAGAACAATTGATGGACAGAATGCAGAACAATGTCATACATTCACCCCAGTACAGAGATCTGGGTCTATATCCATTGTTTTTTTGCTCACCATGCCATTCCAGTTTGGACCCAGCCATATGCAAATCAGTCTTGACCCTGTGCCCAATGGGAACAGTCCAGCCCGAACTGCCAGGCCAGGTCCTCCCTGGACTGGAAACAAGCATCCTAGGACCGGTTTCGGGCTTTCAGCCCTCATCAGCCAGGATAGCTTGACTCCAGTGGCATGGAGAGCACAGGACCCACGTCTGGGCATACCCGTCCCACTCGGGAGAATACACCTAGGCAGAAATGTGGGATATGTTCAAGAAACATAAACAATGGTCATTACCGTACCACAATGGTTTTAAGGGACTTCAGTAAATTTCACTATTTTCAGATTAAAATTTTGCATATTACTGCACCTTTAATGCGTTTACGCTATTTAAACCCACTGTAGAGTAAAACACCTCTCTTTACACAGCCCTACATAACTAACAATCAAAACTTAATAGCTTCGGTGACCTGGCCTGAATGAATGCACCTCTATTACAAATTATAGGTATCCAATATGACGTCAACAGCATAAGAATGGACAAAGGTTTAAGGTGGTGCTATCATGCTATGCACCCAGTCACCATAGGTGCTTATAAAAGAGATCCAAAGGATATGTTTACAATAAGTCGAACAAAAAAACAAGCAAACAAGCACACACTGGTCTGTATAGTTGAAAGTCCAACTCATCTTGAGTCAATCGATTGTTTTTGTCAAAAATCAATCCAATCCACTGTTGTGATTGTATTTCTTCTTTTACTTCACAATGATAGTCACAGGTATAAACATCCAAAACACTGCAGCCGACACGTGTTTCGTCCCCCCGGACTTTTTCAACGCTGCAAAGGCATATTGCATAGGCATTATACATGATGTTACAACACTGAGAGGATACCCAAATGGGTATCTGTCAAAGACCCTCACCATGTGATAAAGCCAGCGGCATACCAGTGGATTATTCTGAAAGGCAAACGAGATCAAAAAGCTCACAAAATATAAAGTGTGAACTATTACAAGTGAAAATCCAATGCAGATCAGAAAGTGCACAAAGTAGAGAAAGAAAGGAAAAATCCCAGCGTGAGAATGATGGCAACATATTTTGTACACGTATGCATAGTGGGTTTTTCGTATTACTACACGGATCACCAACCACCACCAGAAAGAGATAAAGACGTGTGCAAAGCTAAAAGCCGTCCTACCTCGAGAACAATGTAGCGATTGCTATTAAAAATGGATTTGTCTCACAGACTCCGTATCGATATCAAAATGTATGTAAAAACCTTTCCAACAATGTCCCTGTCGAAGACAGTGTAGACAATAATCTAAAATGCAAGAAGAGCCAGTATCCACAATTAAATTAGACACGCAGTTTGTTGCCTAATAAAAAAAAATCTTTTCACAGATTCAGGGATGAGAGATCAGACAAGTAATACATAAAGAGAGTGCTTACCCTCTACTCCTGTCTGTATTCCTGATTGTCAGGAAACCTGATGTTCAGTTGGGACCTTGATAAGTCCACTAGAGACAAAACGAATAAAACAAAGGCACCATTGTAAGACCAATGACCCAATGCAAACAAAGGCGAACCATGTCACAAAGGCAGACCATTGGCATGTGCCACAAAAGGCCTAGATCCTTTGTTGGCTGATATACAAAGCCCCAAAATTATCGCAAAAGTACGTAGGGGAATATTAGGACCATAGCACCATTAAGACAATGCAAGATCCAAAGTGAAAAAAGATGTGTGAATTTGTATATGACCTGTCGTCAAAAAGATGTGACGACACTGGCAGTAAAATGACCCCGCCCATGCCCCGTCATGCTAATCACCATTATCTAATCCACCCAAAAGCAAATGCGTGGATTTCCATTAATCTTACATGGAGATTTGGCTTATTTATTCTAGTCACGCAATCCCCAAATGGCCAAAAGTTACAGATAAAAAACCAAAAGTAGCAGGTAAAAGACATACGTAAGGCAAAGTCGGTCGGTTCCCACCCGCCTGTATAACGTCGTTAGCATGACAAACCATAGATTCCTGTTTGTAACCCCCCGTTATTCAACAAATACAGGAAAAACATACAACGGGCACAGTGGCCACAGCCCACCAACGTGCCCAATGTACTGTGCTTGAGGGTCATGAGACTCCTATTAAATGCTCCCGATGTATCCACATACCTCGTATCTTTCTCACCGGTACCGTTCTGACGTCGTGTGAATCAGGACGGAAAGTCGCCGGCTTTTAAATAAACCACGCAAGGAAACAGCAATGAAAACAAACGACGGGTCGCATGTGAGCCACAACTTGGCCCCTGAATGGGCGCCATATTGGAGTGTTCATTTCCACGTGCACCGAAGTTCAAGAGCACTCCAAGGTTCCCAGAATGCAGCGCACAGACCATATGGCCAAAAAATGTGTGACATTATGAAAAATAGTTACAATGGCAGACAGAAACCAATTTAATCAGGCTAACATTTAGACTACTAATGAAAGTCAGTTAGTGATACATCGTACGGCCCATTTTGTTTCTACCCACCTATATAAACAAAAAAAGTCAAATCGGCATATGTAACAATCAGCTCATTCCGTAGGCTTGAAAATTGAAGGCGACTTGTACACGCTAACATCTGAAATAATGTATAACGTGGGCGCCATAACAAGCTAGTGCCAGGAACGGTTGCTGATAAAGCAAGTGGTCATTAGTCAATGCTCATGGTCCCTATACTGGAAACCACCCACTGTGGCTCGTACATGATATATTCATGCATGGACTTACAGTCAGATGTGATATATCACTCATTTTGACACGCTCACGTTATGTGAACTGCACCATAGACATACTCAAAGCAGGAGATTGCAAAGAGTGTGGATATTTTACAGATGCCTCGTGAGAGCAATGCAAGGCACGTCTAGGCCACATATTAAGTATCTGCATGTATTGGGTTAATAGTGGAGGCATGCCGCTGATATTAGTGAATAAGAAGTGTGACGTCATCCGTATTGAAAATATAGTGATGTTAGTGGTACCAGAAAAAGATGAATCATAATGGGTAAAGGTGGAAGATCACAACATTTCACGAAAGTATTATAATTCATTGACCATTTTACAACCTGCATGGACAAATTCATCGATCTTATGGTCACATGTTTGTAGACGTACTTAAACATGAGCTTAAAGAAAAACATGCATTTCTTTATCCACATTCAACCCCTGTTCCATTACACGTAACTTGACAATCCAATGATGTTCGCGCTGCCTCAATCTGAGTATTCTGTCCCCTCCTCTAGGAAGCAGCTTGACTTGTTCAATACCATAGAAGCTGATATTTAACATTTCATTATCCTGGTGTTCCTCATGAAAATGCTGAGCAATAGGATGGTCCGGAGTGTTGTTACGTATTGCTCTAACATGTTCGTGGATTCTCTCTTTTAGAGGCCTGACTGTGCTCCCCACATACATCAAGTCACATATGCCATTAATACAATAAATCACAAATTTGGTGTTGCAATTGATAAAAGAACAGATCTTAAATTCTTGACATGTGTTATACTTAAAGCTAGTGATCTTATCAATTGCAAAGCAACACACACAACATAATCCACATTTGTGAAAACCCATAGGAGGTGCAGGTAACCAAGACTCCCTCCTGGTGGCTAATAAGGTAAAAAACTTGGACACAGATGCTGTCTTAGTGTTCTCCCTCTACCATGTGTCAACAATGGTTTGCTGCCAATCACCTCTTTCAGTGCATCATCCTGAGCAAGTAAGTGCCAGTGTCGCCTGAGAATCTTGTATACCTCTGTACTCAATGCTGAGTAGGGAGTGATCAGCGCGATCTTCCTCCAATTCTTAGTCTTATTCTTGTTCTTAAGTAGGGACACTCGGTTGACTTTGTTAACTCTGAGCTGTGCCTTTGTCAGTATCTCACGGCTGTATCCTCTATCTAAGAATCAATTTTCAACCTTATCCATTTCCAGATCCAAGACCTTCTCTTTGCTACAGTTCCTTTTGATTCTGAGCATCTCCCCATAGGGGATTGCCTGAATCTGTGAAGGAGGATGGGCACTGGTCGCATGCAGGAGTGAATTGCAGGCTGTGGGCTTCCTATAGGGCAATGTGACAAGCTTGTTGTTACGCACCTCTATACTTATATCTAAGTAATCGATTTTGGATGCACTCTGTTCTTTGGTGAAAGTGATGTTAAATGTGTTGTCATTGAGGTACTGGAAGAAAGTTTCCAGCGCCTCAGTCATGCCAGACCACAGCAGAATAACATCATTGTTAGACTTGGCATCTTTTGGCGTGTTTCCCCTGACATTTTGCTTTCTGACCTCCCGGTTTTGACTCTGTTTTTGCTGGTGTAATGATTCTGCGCACTTTCCTCACTGCTGTCCAGTGGGAAAGTGCAAGTGCTCCTGTATAAAATGTGTTATGGATTGGTGTTTCCATGATTGGCCTATTTGATTTATGTGTCAGTCCCTTGTAAAGTGCACTGCGCGTGCCAGGGCCTATAGATCAAATGCTGTTGGTGGGCTGCAGCACTGGATTGTGCCACCCACGCAAACAGCCCGTAAAGTGTAACTCTGGCCTGCCATTGCAGAGCCTGTGCGCAGCCTGGGGCTGCCATGTCGACTTGGCAAGTGCACACACTTGCAAGTCCCTAAACCTTCCCTTTTCTACATGTTAGTCACCCCTAAGGTAGGCCCAAGGTACCCCTGTGGGCAGGGTGCGTTGTATGCGAAAGGTAGGACATGCCCTGGTGTGTGTGCCATGTCCTGATAGTGAATTACAGCCTAGTTCGTTTTTCACTATTGCAAGGCTACCTGTTCCCCATAGGCCAGAACGGCCTTGATTATTACAGCTTATAATCCTAACTGACCCAGGGAACATGGTAGAAATTCGAGTTTTGTATGCCTGGACTCAGAATGATAAAATGCATCTTTTAGTGAAGTTGGTTTTAACATTCTGCGTTTGAAAATACCACTTTTAGAAAGCGGGTATTTTCTTGTCTAACCATCCAAGCCTGCCTCTGCGAGGTTGTGTATTCCGTGTCTGGAGTGTGAGTGACAGGGGCTGGGGGATGCCAGGAGACGGGGTGAGTCAGCACAGGGCTGACTAGCAAGATCTACATGTAGATGGGTGGGAGGAGTTGCACCTGGGCCCTGAATAGGACAGTGCCTTCCCTCCACAATGCTGGCTCCACCTCCTGTGGTGCGTCTGATGTCCCTGGCCTGCTCTCCGAAAGAAAGGACGGAGACTTGTCAACAAAGTGCTCCAGAACTGGTTTGGACTAGGCAAAGGCCTCTCTGCCTTCAGAGAACAAAGGAATTTGGGATATAAATATTGGGACCCTGACCCCATGAATTTAGATCTCGCTGGAATCAAGGAACCTGCCAAGAAGAAGAGCTGGAGAGCTGCTAGGAGGAGTACTGCCCCTTTGCTGAGTTATTGCCTTGTTGGGTTGGCCTGCTGTTGCTGCTTCTGTCTTGGGCAGTGAAAGGACTGGACTGAACTTTCTACAAACTTGTGCTGAGTATCTCCAAGGGCCTGAAACCGAGCTGGCCTCCTGTTAAGAAGTCTCAGGGACTGCAAAGACTTCACAAGCCTCTGGGTACCGCTTCTGGAACGCTGTTTCAGTTGCCACAGAGGAAGGGAACTGCAACCGACTCCGTCAACCGAATCCATCCCTGACCGGTGACCTGTTTGCACCGCAGACCGCATCGCCCCGCTTCGCATCGCAACCCTGGTCTCACCGTAGGCGACGTCCGACGCCGTCAACATCGAGCCACTGCTTGCACCGTGACCTGTGGGCACCGCCGTTCGCATCGCTTCACTGAACCAGCTGGACCCGACCGACGCGGTCGCTGCAACTGGCTCAACAGTCGTGACCGCATCGCATTTGGGGCACCGCTCGCACGTTTGCGACGCACCGCTCCGACTCGCACCGCTGTCCGACGCCAGCTCCCGCACTCCGGCTTGGTCGCCTGCATCGCAACCTGTCAGCCCCGCATCGAGCATCGTCTCACCCTGCATCGCACGCCTTGGACTCACCGACTCCATCTGCATGACGCTCATCGAGCTGCTGCCTGCACCGCATCGAGGGACACCGCACCTTGCATCGCTCCGTCTTGCACCGCAACCGCGACGAACGCCGACCGGCTCGTACACTCCGTACCAGCCACAACGAGAAAGGTACTGTGACCAAGTCTGTTCACGACTCTGCTGGCCCGTATCGACGCGGTCGGCTGGAACTGTTAGACTCTGTGTATTTCAGCATCGCGGTAGACCCGGACGGGGCTACCGACTCGCACGAACTTTGCTTTTGTGTTATTCCTGCAAAGAAGAAGTTACTTTATCAAGCATTCATTTTCAAAATATAGTATTGTGGATTTTTGTCGTAATTGGTCTTGTCTTGAGTATATAAAAATATTGGTTATTTTTCTAAACTGGTGTGGTGTCCTTTTGTAGTGCTTACACTGTATTACTGTTGGTTATGTGCAAATGCTTTACACACTGCCTCTGAATTAAGCCTGACTGCTCGTGCCAAGCTACCACGAGGGTGAGCAGGGGTTACTTCACAAGTGTAACACCCTTACCCTGACTAGGAAGAAGGGTCCCTACTTGGACAGAGGTGCAAGCCCTTGCCAACTAGAGACCCCCATTTCTAACAATCATCAATATATCGCCCCCAAAAGAGGATATTCCCTAGCCATTCTGAGGCGTTTTCTCTCCAAATGTGCTTGAATTCAAACCAACCCATGTAGAGATTGGCATATGAAGGCGAAAACTTCGCCCCCATAACCCCACCCTGAATTTGACGTAACCAGTTACCATCGTGTGTGCAAAAGTTGTTTTCAAGAACCAGTAGGATCATCTCTAATACCATGTTGGTGTGTTCCAATAGTTCCGCAGGAGGGAAGTCCAAGAAGCGTTGTGCCGCCCTCATACCTAAAGTAGTTGGAATACATGTATAGAGAGAACATACATCTAGTGTCACAAGTAGATGTCCTGGTACCCATTCCACATCAGCTAGTTTGCTAAGCAGGTCACGAGTGTTCTGTATGTATGACGGTAAGTTCTTCACTAGAGGTTGGAGAAACAAATCAATATACTCCGATATTCTCTCAGTGGGTGAACCGATCTCGGAAATAAACGGTCTACCGGGAGGAAACTGCTCCTTCTTATGGACCTTAGGCAGGATATAAATGCATGGGCCAACTGGGGTGTCATTGAAAAGGTATTTAAATTCATCCTCAGTAATGAGCCCCTGGTCCCTCCAGAATTTGAGTTTGTTCTCTACTTTCAGATTGATGCACAACAAGGGATTACCTGACAGCTTGATATATGCATCTGAATCTGATAGTTGTCTGTTGATTTCACCAAGATAGCCAATGTGGTTCATAAGAATCACATTTCCGCCCGTATCCGCTTCTTTAACTATCAATGTCTTGTTGTTCTTTAACCCATTCAGAGCTCTTTTCTCTTCAATTGAGATGTTGTATTTCAAGTGTTTGATGTTCCTACTGTAGCGATCTTCTAGCTTGTACAAGTCATGGGTGACTAGCGTGGAATACGGGTCTATACAATTGTTTGCAGGCAAGTGTGGAGTGAATTTTGATGTATTCCTGAGGCCACTGTCGCCTTCCGGGAAGTTGTTAATACTCAACTCCGCAAGCAACTCTTGAGGGGAAGCCGCAGCCTCCTGATCTTCAAGGGATAACAAAAGTTTCACATTTCTGATGTCACCTATTGTGGTATCGGTAACCTTACTCATATCAAATAATGGCGCCCGTTTTTGTGGCTGTTTGTTCTTAAAGAACTTGTGCAAATTAACTTTCCTGGTGAATTTAAAACAATTCACATGCAGTGTGGTAAAATCTGGTAAAGAAGTGGGACGGAAACTCAAACCTTTGCTTAGAATTTTTATTTCTGCTGCATTGAGAACATGATCAGAAAGATTGACAATGTTAATAGTATCCTTAACACCCTGACATACATCATTGGAATCCACCCCCATGTCTATTTCTGATGGCTGGAGGCAGACCTGGTGGTGACCCCTCGCTGTTGCCTGATCTTGTGTCTGTGTCTAGAATTCCCCCTCCTTGTTTTCTTGCAATGTTTTATTTCCTGTACTGTTGCTTGTTGCCTTTGCGGAATCTCTGCAATTCTGAAAAAAGGGATCAGTAGATGTTAAAGTGGTGGGTCTCTCTGAAGACATCGAGTCCCCACCTGTGGCACTGCTAATGCTAGAAACGTCCGAAGTACTAGTTGTAATGTTAGTCTGTGCCAAGTCCCCCTTCATATCTGTGGCCATGTAAGTTTTGACATTGTCAAATTTCTTCGCAAAAGTATACACCCTACCATTCTGGTAGTCTCTCTCATCCCTTCTGATTTTTTGCATTTTTTATCTTTGATATACATCTGATGTTTTCTAAGCTCTTCCTTTAGGATGCCATAATTCTTATCAGTTGCATCTAGTAAATTTAGAGCTCTGATTTCCTTTTCTAATGTTTCAATATCATTGAGTAATTTAACCCTTTTCAGTTCAGCGTCCTTGATCAAGATGTCCATCATCCCCATTGAGGAGGTGAACAAACGTTTCTCTCATTCCTTCAAATGTGACATGTCTAGATCTTCAAAGGTGGGGGATATAAGTATATGTAGTCCTCTAGGTACTTGTTCTATGTTCATGTATCTTCGTAGTATAGTTGCATCCCACCACCTGGACAACTCCTGTTTTTTTAGACGTTCTAATCTTAGAAACTTATGTTTGAGCCCCTCATTCTCTATTGTACGTGGATTGCTTGATCCCATGGACGTATTAGATTTGAAGAGATCTTCCATCAGTTTATCACGATCATCATCAAAGTTAGCCATTATGAACAGTAATCAAACAATCGTTGTCTAATCAGTAACCTAAGATAGAGTGCAAGTCCTGGCAATACGTACAAAGACAAAACTAAATAGCTTCGGTGACCTGGCCTGAATGACTGCACATCTATTACAAATTATAGGTATCTAATATGAAGTAAACAGCATAAGAATGGACAACATTTTAAGGTGGTGCTATCATGCTATGCACCCAGTCACCATAGGTGCTTATAAAACAGATCCAAAGGATATGTTTACAATAAGTCAAACAAAAAAACAAGCAAACAAGCACACACTGGTCTGTATAGTTGAAAGTCCAACTCGTCTTGAGTCAATCGATTGTTTTTGTCAAAAATCAATCCAATCCACTGTTGTGATTGTATTTCTTCTTTTACTTCACAATGATAGTCACAGGTATAAACATCCAAAACACTGCAGCCGACACGTGTTTCGTCCCCCCGGACTTTTTCAAGGCTGCAAAGGCATATTGCATAGGCATTATACATGATGTTACAACAGTGAGAGGATACCCAAATGGGTATCTGTCAAAGACCCTCACCATGTGATAAAGCCAGCGGCATACCAGTGGATTATTCTGAAAGGCAAACAAGATCAAAAAGCTCACAAAATATAAAAAGTGTGAACTATTACAAGTGAAAATCCAATGCAGATCAGAAAGTGCACAAAGCGGAGAAAGAAAGGAAAAATCCCCGCGTGAGAATGATGGCATCATATTTTGTACACGTATGCATAGTGGATTTTCTGTATTACTAAACGGATCACCAACCACCTCCAGAAAGAGATAAAGAATGTGTGCAAAACTAAAAGCCGTCCTACCTCGAGAACAATGTAGCGATTGCTATGAAAAATTGATTCCTCTCACAGACTCCGTATCGATATCAAAATGTATGTAAAAACCTTTCCAAAAATGTCCCTGTCAAAGACAGTGTAGACAATAATCTAAAATGCAAGAAGAGCCAGTATCCACAATTAAATTAGACACGCAGTTTGTTGCCTAATAAAAAAAAAATCTTTTCACAGATTCAGGGATGAGAGATCAGACAAGTAATACATAAAGAGAGTGCTTACCCTCTACTCCGGTCTGTATTCCTGATTGTCAGGAAACCTGTTGTTCAGTTGGGACCTTGATAAGTCCACTAGAGACAAAACGAATAAAACAAAGGCACCATTGTAAGACCAATGACCCAATGCAAACAAAGGCGAACCATGTCACAAAGGCAGACCATTGGCATTTGCCACAAAAGACCTAGATCCTTTGTTGGCTGATATACAAAGCTCCAAAATTATCGCAAAAGTATTTAGGGGAATATTAGGACCATAGCACCATTAAGACAATGCAAGATCCAAAGTGAAAAAAGATGTGCGAATTTGTATATGACCTGTCGTCAAAAAGATGTGACGACACTGGCAGTAAAATGACCCCGCCCATGCCCCGTCATGCTAATCACCATTATCTAATCCACCCAAAAGCAAATCCGTGGATTTCCATTAATCTTACATGGAGATTTGGCTTATTTATTCTAGTCACGCAATCCCCAAATGGCCAAAAGTTACAGATAAAAAACCAAAAGTAGCAGGTAAAAGATATACGTAAGGCAAAGTCGTTAGCGTGACAAACCATAGATTCCTGTTTGTAACCCCCCGATATTCAACAAATACAGGAAAAACATACAACAGGCACAGTGGCCACAGCCCACCAACGTGCCCAATGTACAGTGCTTGAGGGTCATGAGACTCCTATTAAATGCTCCCGATGTATCCACATACCTCAGATCTTTCTCACCGGTACCGTTCTGACGTCGTGTGAATCAGGACGGAAAGTCGCCGGCTTTTAAATAAACCACGCAAGGAAACAGCAATGAAAACAAACGACGGGTCGCATGTGAGCCACAACTTAGCCCCTGAATGGGCGCCATATTGGAGTGTTCATTTCCACGTGCACCGAAGTTCAAGAGCACTCCAAGGTTCCCAGAATGCAGCGCACAGACCTTATGGCCAAAAAATGTGTGACATTATGAAAAATTGTTACAATGACAGACAGAAACCAATTTAATCAGGCTAACATTTAGACTACTAATGAAAGTCAGTTAGTGATACATCGTACGGCCCATTTTGTTTCTACCCACCTATATAAACAAAAAAAGTCAAATCGGCATATGTAACAATCAGCTCATTCCGTAGGCTTGAAAATTGAAGGCGACTTGTACACGCTAACATCTGAAATAATGTATAACGTGGGCGCCATAACAAGCTAGTGCCAGGAACGGTTGCTGATAAAGCAAGTGGTCATTAGTCAATGCTCATGGTCCCTATACTGGAAACCACCCACTGTGGCTCGCACATGATATATTCATGCATGGACTTACAGTCAGATGTGATATATCACTCATATTGACACGCTCACGTTATGTGAACTGCACCATAGACGCACTCAAAGCAGGAGATTGCAAAGGGTGTGGATATTTTACAGATGCCTCGTGAGAGCAACGCAAGGCACGTCTAGGCCACATATTAAGTATCTGCATGTATTGGGTTAATAGTGGAGGCATGCCGCTGATATTAGTGAATAAGAAGTGTGACGTCATCCGTATTGAAAATATAGTGATGTTAATGGTACCAGAAAAAGAGGAATCATAATGGGTAAAGGTGGAAGATCACGAAAGTATTATAATTCATGGACCATTTTACAACCTGCATGGACAAATTAATCGATCTTATGGTCACATGTTTGTAGATGTACTTAAACATGAGCTTAAAGAAAAACAGGCATTTCTTTATCCACATTCAACCCCTGTTCCACTACACGTAACTTGACAATCCAATGACTTTCACGCTGCCTCAATCTGAGTATTCTGTCCCCTCCTCTAGGAAGCGGCTTGACTTGTTCAATACCATAGAAGCTGATATTTAACATTCCTTTATCCTGGTGTTCCTCATGAAAATGCTGAGCAATAGGATGGTGATCCCTGTAGTAATACGGAAAACCCACTATGCATACGTGTACAAAATATGATGCCATCATTCTCACACGGGGATTTTTCCTTTCTTTCTCTGCTTTGTGCACTTTCTGATCTGCATTGGATTTTCACTTGTAGTAGTTCACACTTTATATTTTGTGAGCTTTTTGATCTCGTTTGCCTTTCAGAATAATCCACTTGTATGCCGCTGGCTTTATCACATGGTGAGGGTCTTTGACAGCTACCCATTTGGGTATCCTCTCACTGTTGTAACATCATGTATAATGCCTATGCAATATGCCTTTGCAGCGTTGAAAAAGTCCGGGGGACGAAACACCTGTCGGCTGCAGTGTTTTGGATGTGTATACCTGTGACTATCATTGTGAAATAAAAGAAGAAATACAATAACAACAGTGGATTGGATTGATTTTTTACAAAAAGAATCGATGGACTCAAGACGAGATGGACTTTCAACTATACAGACCAGTGTGTGCTTGTTTTCTTGTATCACTAACAATCACCATTCCAGAACATTCCTTTATATGATGATGTATTCTTGGGTTTTTAAACCTTCTATGGCATCATTTGCTGGATGGCCCCCTCGAAGTGATGTGGTTCTCAGTTTACATAAAAAACAGAAGCAACAAGGAAGAGGCAGCTAATAAGTAAGCCTGGGCGGTAAACTCCACTCCGTTTGCGGAGTTTGCAGAGTTTTTCGCACTCCGCGGAGCTCGCAGAGTTCCGAAAAACACAGCTCCGTGTAGCAGAGAGGAGTTTTTTCCTCGCGTGCGCTCGCCAACGGTAAGTTCACGAGCGTAAGCAGTTAAAATCCAATGCTAGACCACTTCCCTGCGAGATTTCTCAAAGCGGACGGTCAAGGATGGTCTCTACCGCTCGCGTTTGAGAAACCTTCCATTCGCGTTGAGGAAGCTGCCGCTCAAGTACAAAGAAGCAGTGCCCTCTTGCACTGTGCAAGATGCCGCTTACGCTGATTTTACAGTGCAGGACAAACACCCGGCACTAAAAATCAGTGCAAATGGCACGAGGTAACCCACTCTGCTGCTCAAGGAACTCTGCGTAGCTTGGCAGAGTTTTTTGTCACTTGTCGGAACTCCGCGAACTCCGCCCAGGCATACTAATAAGCCATTTATAGACCTTCTGACAGTTTGCAAGAAACATCTTCTTTTGCATCTGGGTCCCAGCGGCATCGAAATTTCCAGATTGTTGATAGGAAATAGTTCCTGATTATCAGTTCTGTCTTTCCGTCTCAGAACTTGTGATGGCAGTAGGAGATAATCATTTACATTACACGGCAGTGTTGATTATTGATCTGAAGGTTTATCGATTGCCAGTGCCAGAATATTCTTGCAAATGTTGTGTTGTTTTTTTATCCTGCCCTTACACAGGAGCAATCCACAACAAAGGTCACTGCTGGATGTATTGGCCTCCTATGGGCTAATGGTTGGTTTGTAAAAGTGATAACTGTTACTCAAACTGAGAACCATTTAATTCAATCTGACTGCAGGTCTAGAGATCTAGAGAAGAAACAAAAGTTAAGCTAAGCATAGATCAAAACGTAGATACAAATATTTGGCAAGGGTTAAGTCCCCAGAGCCTATAAAACAAACAGTGGCACTGATTACCCAGAGATTGGGTTGTCTCAACTAAAACGATACAAAAACTTATGGACGTCATGGCCTACAAGACGAAAGTTCTTATAGGAAGGTCCTAAGTTCTTAGATGGATTCCAGAAATAAGACACACCGCAAGGCCTTGGAGAGGTGCTCATGCGCTGTGGCATTTCTTTAAAAATAAGTTTGGGGCCCTGGACTCCATTTGTCGTGGCACGGCAGAACTGAAGCAGATCTCTTCTGGCATTGCTTACGAATCCATCAGTCTAGCAGGGACCGTCAGTCCGGGCTTTGGAAGTTCTTCGAGCCCCATTGGTGTCACAGCCCTGAAGGAGCTGCTCACCACCAAGGCGCTACAGTGCAAGAGTTTACAGAGCAGAACAAAGTTTATTCTCCCCTTGCTCAGCATCCATGCTGTGGTATTGGTTTCTAAAGATGCACAGGTCTCCTTACAAACACCACAAACGTTATTAATTCGCCTTTAGAAAAGGCAACTAAAAGTGAGTTTATTACACCTCCTTTAAATATACCACCTTGGACTCAGAAGTGTTGGAAATTATCGCCTTATTGCTGCCTTGATAAGATCCTACCAAGGAGAATCCTGATTGGTCAATGTAGGGGGTGGTCTCTTTGATCTGGACGATCCCCGATGTCTGATCCTATTATAATATTTTCACCCACCAGCCTTTGAAACACAAGATAATAACTTCCCACTGGATCAGCTGCTTTCAATCCAGGCCTTGGCTTCAGTCTTTCCTGACAGACAGCAGCAGACTCTACTAGGCATGTGTGCCCAGAGCTCCTCTGTACCACGAGTAGAACTTTTACCCTGTTTAAGGTCAATCCAGACCACACCAGGACCCAATCAGAAGTGATCACATCAGCTAGGACCCCTAAGCCAAGTTTACCTGCAAGGAACTGGCTTTAAAAACCAGCTTTAGACCTTGTCAGCGGCCCTCGGGGCTCTTGAAGAAGGAACATCACGGAACAGTCTTTGGCAGGAGGATGAAGAAGTGGGGGGGTCTAATTTTAGAGTCCATTTCTCTGCTTTGAAAACGCCAGAATTTACCCTCCTCTTTTTTGGTATTCAAGCAGAAACCAAGAAGAGCTTGGAGAATCTGGGAGTCATCTTACATGTGGATGTGAGCAAGGAGTCCCGGATCAGTTACATGGTGAAATCCGCTTTCTCCTGACTTAACAACTAAAAGGTATTCTGTTCAGTGCCAAAGAATCACACTCACGTCATAGCCTATGGAAATGCATTTATTTCAGGCAGGCGGCATAGCAAAGTTTATGACACATTTTAATATGTTCAGGTGCTACGAGGTGATGATGCTTGTACTTTACAAAAATAAATCTGGTAGTTGAAATATGCGTCGCGTGGCATCTCACAGCAACATAATAACCATTCCCTTCACTCTTTGAACCCAACAGAATTTATTTCGCCTGTTTTTATAGGGCAGAAAGGTAAAAGGAGAGAGGGAAAGAAGGAAGTCTAAGCAGGGCAAAATTTCCGAATACAATTCTTGCGGATCCCTTGCAGATATTTTTATATGATAATTCTGAAGGAGTGATTATGTTTTAGGGAATTTATGCTGTAGAAAGAGCCCGGGCGCTCTACAAGGACATGAATCATAAATAGAGTCAAACCTGTAGCCAGGATTTTGGGCCAATTCCACGAACTTGGTACAGGCATATAAAAGTTTCTGTTTTTAAAATCTAGCCCTTGGTAGATAACTGCCCCTGACTTCCGGGACTCAATTTCCCATGAGCCTTTGCAAACACACATGCATGTGGAGGCCTTTCTGTCGAGTTTCATTTCATAGCACCCTAGCAGCACCAATATGATTATCAATGTCACACTCTTCAAACAGGGGGACCCAACATTTCCTATGAACGTCCTATGATTTTCTGCAGGAAAGTGTCAGGACACACACTTTTCTCTTCTCTGTCAAGCTTGCAGTCACAGAAAGCACCCTCATTTGTGGATCAACCCCGGTCACCTTCTAGGTGTTAATTGGTAATTTAGCCACACTGAAATGAACACAGAGATGGAGGCAGTTTATTTAAAGAATGCCCTCGGCCGAGTAGGGTTCAAGCCCATCAGGTAACTGACAGGTGTATATTAAGAATGGAGAGAGGCAGCATCAACTCCCACTTTACTGCCCAGCAGCTCTCTGTCATAGTTTCAAGGAATAATTCAGAAATAAACTAGAAAATGTACTCACATTGCACTACATATAAACCATTTAGGTAACAACAGTAGGGCTCCAAAAAGATGGAAACAATGTTTAGGATTAGAAGAGGCCACTGTTTCTGTTAGTTCATTTAACATATGCTAGATTGGTGAGAGGACAGAAGGTACAGGAGTTAAAACATAGAGTTAAGTGAAGAACATGTAGGGGCGAGGAGCAATGAGAGAGAAGGGGGGGGCACATCTGGGCTTAGGGCTTGATTTAGAGTTTAGTGGTGGGTTACTCCATCATGAACTAGATGCTGGTTTTGCCACCCATGATCACGGTTCCACCATGTGCAGTCATTCAGTTGACTTTTACCTTTCTTTCTAACTGCAGATTTGATGCCAAGGGTAACCAGTAGCAACCACTGCTGATTTCGCGCACCTTCCTTTTTGAGCAGGCCATGAAGACCATTTTAAAGGAATCTGTTTGTAGTCAGTACTGTGAAGTCCCTGAGGGAGCCCTGCTCTCTGTTGTCCCTGTAGGCAGGGCCACTGGAATTATGCGATTGTGCAGCAGCAGCGAGTTTCGCTTAATTATAGATTCGCCGCATTTCCCACATAATCCACCAGCTGGCCTGGGGAGATGGGTCCTCTTCCCGTACCCACCAGGAAAGCCAAGAGCCTTGGTGTCATGATTGATGGCCACTTACCCCTGGGCAATCAAATCAATGCAGCGGTCTCCTCCTCATGTAATACCCTGAGAGGACTAAAAAAGAATTCTAATCTTTCTGCCCATTTCAGTCAGGAAGTCAGTTATTTCCATACTTGTATTATCCAAGATCGATTACTGTAACGGCCTTTACATCAGCTCAATATCTGAATAAGTTGAAGATTCTTCAGAATTTGGCGGCCAGACTCCTACTGGACCCGCCCAGGCACCACTCTGTTTCCGCTGCTCTCAAGGATCTCCACTGGCTGAGAGTCAAAGACAGAATCAAATTTAAGGCCCTCTGCCTGACGTATAAGGCCCTCCATGACGCGGGACCCTCCTTTCTGAAGAAAGCTTTCTTGTGGTACACTCCCTCAAGAAACCCAAGATCAGCGGGCTTGTTCAGAGTAAATGCCATTAGATTAAAAAAATCGACACGGGGTGGCAACAGCTTTGTGGTTGGAGCTGCGACAGCCTGGAATCTTCTCCACTCAATCTTAGATCAGCTCCTTCCTTGCCCCAATTCAGGACATTTCTAAAAACTTGGCTTTTTAATCAGTAGGTCGTTCCCACCCCTTTTCGTGCTTACAAACTCAGCGCCAAGACACCTTCTGTTATACGTTGCGCTTTACAAATAATGTAACATAACATAACATCATCTGCCACATAGTCCGCAGATTTTAACCCAAAAAAAGTTTGTTTCTAGCTCAAACGGGTCAAAGGTTATTAAAAATGCAGTGATACGTGTTGCCGCGCCGCGAAAGGCCCTTTGCAAAGCTGGACTAGTCCCCTTTCTATTGCTTCTTGCTATATTTGGGTGCTAATGAGGCACAACCAATGCCCATACAGTGTTACCAAGTTCAAAAATGAAAATATAATTAAGGAACGCTATTAGGAAATGTGCCACATTATGCAGCACAATTTGCCTTTTCTTGCCACATAATTTACTGAACCCTGCCGCATAATTTGGCCCTCTCTTGCCACACAATTCCAGTGGCCCTTCCTGTAGGTTTCAAATTATATGCGCTCCCCCTCAGGCTCGGTGCTATGCTCCTACAATTGTAGCCTGTTTCTCCCTGAGTGTTGACAATTTTTTTGTGCTAGCTGGGCTCCTCCCAGTTTACATAGGTTTTTTCTAGGTTGTGTGGTTTGTAGTTCTTGGACCTGCCCGAGCTGACACTGCCGGTGACAGAGTAGGCTCTGTGCTGAGAACTAGCAGCGCAGGTACCAGTCCTACATCTCTCTACATGTTTTAGGTCATTTCTTTATAGTCTTGCATCCTTGCTCCACAAGGATGATGCTCATGTGCAGTCTGTTCTCAATTGTCGAATGAAGAGCCACAGAGTGAACTGCTCGCCACTTCATGTTGCTGGGTTTCACCCACAGAACAAACTCTGCATTCCTAGCTGTGTTCAGTGTAACACAAGTCTGGAGTGGGCTGCTGCCGTATTGCAGTGCAAGTTTAATCCCCTAGAGCGCCTTTTCAATATTGCTCCCTGCACAATAAGGCTGTCCCTGACAAATGTACCTTCTCCTTGTGTGGCTCTCCTGGTTCAGTGAGTGTTGCATGTTGGTATTGTTTTGAGAGGAAAAGGCCCAGTGGGTACCAGGCTCCCACCTTTCAGTCACTATGTGCAGCAGGGAAACTCTTCTATAAGCCATCATCCTGTGAATTAAGGAATGCAGACCTATCATTAAAGATCAGACCACCCAGCTGGAGACGGGGTAGGGTACCACCTCGCTCCATGTCATCAGCACAGCAGCCTCTGGCTTTCATTGGACAACTTCTGTTGTTCTGGGGATTGCAGTCCTTGGTTGCTGTCACTCAACCAGCTGGACCGAACCATCTGATAACCGCGACGTGTCACAAAATGCCCAAACCTAGGACCTTCGTATCTTAAGGACACGATATGAAGTGGCGGCAACTCTTGGGTTGGGTTCCGCAAAGGTCCTTCAAGTAGATGTTTACACCCGTAGGATCTTGGACTTATGCGTCTTCCGCCTTGAAATGTAGAAACAAAGTCTTGGACCTCAAACCCCACTTGAGTGTCTGATGTACATAGCAATAACTTTTCACAGATAATGAAAAATTCACACTGAATGTATTAGCATGTAATGCTGATAAAACAGCACAAAAAAAGCACTAAAGTGGAAGATAACTTAGTCGGGCGTGAAACTATTCACCCATGGTGGAGAGCAACCCACAGCGAGTGAGACCACCATTCAGACAGATATGAAGCCCTTCAATCTGCAACGACTCTTCCATCAGAAGAGACGGTTCTTTCGAAGGATGCAACTCTAGGGACCAATCTCTCTCTGGCCTAGATGAGACAACTCTGCAGTGAATGAGACCTTCCTACACGCAACTAAAAGTGAGTGAGACCGCGCAATATCCTGAAAGACCGGGCTCAAACAAACACAACCTCCCTGAACCTGAAAGACTACCTCCAGAGAGTAGGTCTGAAACACCAACTGCAAAACTAACCTTACGCTAGTGACAGCATCATGCCATACATAGGGTTGGGACAAAAACCAAGAGAATCTAAACCAGATTTAATCCCTTATGGAATCCATTGCTCATTGCCTAGACAGAGCACCGGGCAAGCACCTCAGCAGTCTACACAAACCACAAGGGATCAGTCCAGGAAGGCAGCAGGGTTTTTAGCCTACTTGAAATGACTCCCTGCCATCATCACATTGTCTGAAACTCCTGGCTGTTTCTGACACTTTAATTGGCTAACATGTGACCAATCACATCCGCTGTTGCATTTAGCCCAATCTAACTAACTGTGGAGGAGGCCGCTACCGGGCTTAAGCACCTCATGCCTTTACTGAATTGCTTTGTGGACCAGGGAGGCCACAGATATCTATACGTGTTGGATGGAGTGTGCAGGCACAAACGTTTGCAGATACCTCACCAAAGGTTGCATCCAATCAACATGGAAAGAAGAAGAATTATGATGCATTTTCCGTTAGGTAAACTCGCTTACATGAGCGAACATCTTGCTGTTTTTTAATTCTAAAAAACTATACTTAATTATTTTCAACATATTTACACTATCTGTCTGATTCGCTCACACTTTGGCACATTTTTCCTTCCTTTGATGGTGAATGACACGTAAGTTGTTTTGTGGCATTGGCACTTCAAAGGTTTTTCTTTCATCACAAAAAGCTTTAAGTAAGGCCACCAGGGCTCTTACCTCCCTACTATACTTGTAATCTTACAACAATCGTTTAGTAAGACGTTTATATAACATAAGATTGGTAGGCGACCATATTTAGCCTGTATTCTCTCCTTTATGTTCTATGTAGTGAATGTTGTGACGGTCCCTGGACATCCAGTGTGTCAACATACTCTCTCCTTTATGTTCTATGTAGTGAATGTTGTGACGGTCCCTGGACATCCAGTGTGTCAACATACTCTCTCCTTTATGTTCTATGTAGTGAATGTTGTGACGGTCCCTGGACATCCAGTGTGTCAACATACTCTCTCCTTTATGTTCTATGTAGTGAATGTTGTGACGGTCCCTGGACATCCAGTGTGTCAACATACTCTCTCCTTTATGTTCTATGTAGTGAATGTTGTGACGGTCCCTGGACATCCAGTGTGTCAACATACTCTCTCCTTTATGTTCTATGTAGTGAATGTTGTGACGGTCCCTGGACATCCAGTGTGTCAACATACCGCCAGCCTGCTTGCTCATCTCAGCTACTCAATCTGGGGAACCTTCTATTAATCATGTTATAGTTCAATGAATGATTGTAATGTGTATTTTCACAAGCGAACATCAAAAGGAAAAGAATGTAAATAAGTGCATAATTCAAAGTGTAATATTTTATATATACACTGCAATATACGACATTATATTAAACTATACTGTTGGTTTTATACTGCAACTAATTTATTATTGTCAGATTTGGGATAATTTACATATTAAAACATCTTTTGTGATAAAAAAAAAACAAAATTGGTATGCATGATATTTCGATACACTATAATTGTATGGTGTTAATTCGGTTTGCCTACATATATGTCATTATTCAAACTTGCCTAGGTTTTTTCTCAATTGTCATACATTCTCTGCGTTTGGCAACTTTACCTTGTATGCAGGGGCCCCTGCTTTTCAAATTCAAGGGCCCCTCATTCCAACATTCTGCAGAGAAAGAATGGCCGTTTTCGCACAACCCTCTCCATGCACAAATTCATACTGAAGTTAGAGTTACTTTCCCTCTAGTGAGAGAGAACGTCCACCAGCGAGTGAGCCTATCCTATAGCTTGGAGATCACTTCCAGTGAGTGAGATGGCAATTGAGTGAGTGAACCAGGAATCTATCCTGAGACCGCCTTCCAGTGATAATAAAGGCCCTCCGGTGATTGAGCCTTCAAGCCTACTCATCTAGTCAGTGAGGAAACCTCTAACCTACTCATCTAGTGAGTGAGGAAACCTCTAACCTACTCATCTAGTGAGTGAGGGAACCTCTAACCTACTCATCTAGTGAGTGAGGAAACCTCTAACCTACTCATCTAGTGAGTGAGGGAACCTCTAACCTACTCATCTAGTGAGTGAGGAAACCTCTAACCTATTCATCTAGTGAGGAGGGAACCTATAACCTACTCATCTAGTGAGGAGGAAACCTCTAACCTACTCATCTAGTGAGGAGGGAACCTATAACCTACTCATCTAGTGAGGAGGAAACCTCTAACCTACTCATCTAGTGAGTGAGGAACCTCTAACCTACTCACCTAGTGAGTGAGGAAACCTCTAACCTACTCACCTAGTGAGTGAGGGAACCTCTAACCTACTCATCTAGTGAGTGAGGAAACCTCTAACCTACTCATCTAGTGAGGAGGGAACCTCTAACCTACTCATCTAGTGAGGAGGAAACCTCTAACCTACTCATCTAGTGAGTGAGGAAACCTCTAACCTACTCATCTAGTGAGTGAGAAAACCTCTAACCTACTCATCTAGTGAGGAGGAAACCTCTAACCTACTCATCTAGTGAGTGAGGAAACCTCTAACCTACTCATCTAGTGAGGGAGGAAACCTCTAACCTACTCATCTAGTGAGGGAGGAAACCTCTAACCTACTCATCTAGTGAAGGAGGAAACCTCTAACCTACTCATCTAGTGAGGGAGGAAACCTCTAACCTACTCATCTAGTGAGTGAGGAAACCTCTAATCGGTAAGTCTTCTCCCAAGATTTAGAGGTTACCTTCCAGTGACAAGATGGCCCTCAAGTTAATACATTTATCCTAAAGCCTAATGGATGGCTAATTAGTGAGTGAGAAGGGCTTCCAATGATTGAATCTGACCTAATGTCTGAAAGACTACCTCTCTAGTGAGCAAGACGTACCTGCAATCAGCGAGTCTGATGTAAATCACCTCTCTAGTGAGCGAGAATGCATTCAATGAGTGTGTCCATCCCAAAGTCTGAGAGATCAGCTTCCAATGAGAAAGCAAATTCCCTTCTGCCTGGGAGAGAGGTTGCAATGAAGGTTTATCTAGTGAGACACAATAGTCTATATAAATTATCCACTATGCCCCGCATCTACAACCGACGTCCCTCAGCTACTCCGTACCTTAGCGTGGCGCCTCCTCGGGGCGGTGTGCTGGTTTTCGGTGACCGTCACCTCGTAAAACTCCTGGATATCTAGACAGCCAGATAGGGAAGAAAGAGAAGAGGGTGAGGATGATAAAGTGGGGTTCACCTATAAATATGAACAACAAGCTACAGGTGGCACCAACCCACAACCATACTGCACCCCTACAGAGTTGGTGCCTGTACGTTACGACCAACTTAACACAAGGGTGACACAAACTCACAATCATACTGCACCCCTACAGCTCTATAAAGTACCACCAATAGAACCTAAAAAAGGTGACACCAACCCACAACCACCCTGCATCCCTACAGCTCTATAAAGCACCAACAATGGAACCTAAAAAAGGTGGCACCAACCCACAACCATAGTGCAACCCTATAACTCTATAAAGTACCACAAACTGAACCTAAAAAAGGTGACACCAACCCACAACCATAGTGCATTCCTATAGCTCTATAAAGTACCACAAACTGAACCTAAAAAAGGTGACACCAACCCACAACCATACTGCATCCCTATAGCTCTATAAAGTACCAGCAACTGAACCTAAGGGTGTGAAGTTGAGAGGAACATAAAGAACAAATAGGCTCATATCTGGAAATTCGTAATATGAGGAGCGATGGTACAGAACCATAAAGACACTTATTCACAATGCATACAATTTAGATTTTTATTTTAGAGTGGATAGGGAGCCAACAAATATGTATTGTATATGTCTTTGTATTCGGGGGTTATTTAACATTTGGCAGACAAGGTACTTTGCCACAAACGTGATGGAGCACCCTGTCTGCCAAACTGACGGTCCACCCACTCTATTTAGATTTGGGTAAACTGTCATATTTCTGCCAGCGGAGTTCCTGCTAGCTCCACCGGTGGAAACCTCAGACCAACAGTCTGATGTACATCAGGCTGTCAGTCTAAGTACCTTGAACTGGCCCGCCTATCTACAAACGATGTTCCAATATATTATTTTTCCTTTTCAGAACCACAAAAAAGCCTGGTGATCCTTAACAGAAAAAAGATTAAAAAAAGATCCCTCACACCCTGGGAATAAACTATCCGAGTCAAACCCACAAAAGGTTATGGGATGAATGCTTGCAATTTATCTAACCACTGGCAATCACTCAGGGTAGCACTCCGACCCATCGTTCTTCTGCTCACCATGCCACCTCACTTTAGTCCCACCCTTATACAAATCACTCTTGACCCTACTCCAATAGGAACAGTCCAGCCTGAACTGCCAGGCCCTTCCTGAACACAAGCAACCCAGGACCAGTTTTGCCCTGATTGGGGCTCATCAGTCGAGTATAGTTTGGCTCCAATGGCACCGTGGGAAAGGGACCCATGTCTGGCCATACCCCTGCCACTTAGGGTGAAAGGTGAGGGGAGAAATGCTTGCAAACTGTCAGAGTTCAGGGTCATTCGTTTTTTGTTTTTCAAGTACAAACTCCCGCAGATAAACATGAAAAGTAAGCTGGGTGGTCACATGAAACATAAGTTGGATGAAACTCAGAATGCCTTCAGAGGATCCACAGTGGTGATGGCTCTGCTGAAGGCACAGAGATCTCCACAGGGCAGAAGGAGTTTTCTAAATATGATGGGTAATCCTCCAGGGTGGAGGAGAATATGACCTTGGCCCACCTACCGGACAGCAGGCCACCTGCCATAACCCCAAATAAAATCCTTAGCTTTGGTGAGATGGGGTGCTGGAGTGGCTAGCTTGGCAGATTGATCTGGTAAGGAATAGAGTTGATGTGTCAAGATTTTGTGCATGCCCAGATATAAGGGGATGCAGTAGTCTAAGCGAGAGCCAACTTGAGCAGGGATAGGGGCTTGCCTCTACCGAACCAGCATACGTACTATATACATCCTCTACTGCTCTGTAAGATGACACCAACCAATATACGTACTGTATACATCCTCTACTGCTCTGCAAGACGACACCAAGCAGCATATGTGCTGTATACATCCTCTACAGTTCTGAAAGACGACATCAACCAGCATACGTACTGTATACATCCTCTACTGCTCTGTAAGATGACATCAACCAGCATACGTACTGTATACATCATCTACTGCTCTGTAACACGACATCAACCAGCATACGTACTGTTTACATCCTTTACTGCTCTGTAAGACAACACCAAGTAGCATACGTACTGTATACATCCTCTACTGCTCTGCAAGACGACACCAAGCAGCATATGTGCTGTATACATCCTCTACAGTTCTGAAAGACGACATCAACCAGCATACGTACTGTATACAACCTCTACTGGTCTGTAAGACGACACCAAGTAGCATACGTACTGTATACATCCTCTACTGCTCTGCAAGACGACACCAAGCAGCATATGTGCTGTATACATCCTCTACAGTTCTGAAAGACGACACCAACCAGCATACGTACTGTATACATCCTCTACTGCTCTGTAAGACGACACCAACCAGCATACGTACTGTATACATCTTCTACTGCTCTGTAAGATGACACCAACCAATGTACGTACTGTATACATCCTCTACTGCTCTGTAAGACGACATCAACCAGCAAACGTGCTGTATACATCCTCTACTGCTCTGTAAGATGACACCAACCAATGTACGTACTGTATACATCCTCTACTGCTCTGTAAGACGACATCAACCAGCATACGTACTGTATACATCCTCTACTGCTCTGTAAGACGACACCAAGCAGCATATGTGCTGTATACATCCTCTACAGTTCTGAAAGACGACATCAACCAGCATACGTACTGTATACATCCTCTACTGCTCTGCAAGACGACACCAAGCAGCATATGTGCTGTATACATCCTCTACAGTTCTGAAAGACGACATCAACCAGCATACGTACTGTATACATTCTCTACTGCTCTGTAAGACAACACCAACCAGCATACGTACTGTATATATCCTCTACTGCTCTGTAAGACAACACCAAGTAGCATACGTACTGTATGCATTCTCTACTGCTCTGTAAGACGACACCAACCAGCATACGTACTGTATAACCCTCTACTGCTCTGTAAGATGACACCAACCAGCATACGTACTGTATACATCCTCTACTGCTCTGTAAGACGACACCAACCAGCATACGTACTGTATAACCCTCTACTGCTCTGTAAGATGACACCAACCAGCATACGTACTGTATACATCCTCTACTGCTCTGTAAGACGACATCAACCAGCATACGTACTGTATACATCCTCTACTGCTCTGTAAGATGACACCAAGCAGCATATGTGCTGTATACATCCTCTACAGTTCTGAAAGACGACATCAACCAGCATACGTACTGTATACATCCTCTACAGCTCTGAAAGACGACATCAACCAGCATACGTACTGTATACATCCTCTACTGCTCTGTAAGACAACACCAAGTAGCATACGTACTGTATGCATTCTCTACTGCTCTGTAAGACGACACCAACCAGCATACGTACTGTATACATCCTCTACTGCTCTGTAAGACAACACCAGGTAGCATACGTACTGTATGCATCCTCTACTGCTCTGTAAGACGACACCAACCAGCATACGTACTGTATACATTCTCTACTGCTCTGTAAGACGACACCAAGTAGCATGCGTAGTGTATACATCCTCTACTGCTCTGTAAGATGACACCAACCAGCATACGTGCTGTATGCATTCTCTACTGCTCTGTAAGACGACACCAACCAGCATACGTACTGTATAACCCTCTACTGCTCTGTAAGATGACACCAACCAATATACGTACTGTATACATCCTCTACTGCTCTGTAAGATGACACCAACCAATATACGTACTGTATACATCCTCTACTGCTCTGTAAGATGACACCAACCAATATACGTACTGTATACATCCTCTACTGCTCTGTAAGACGACATCAACCAGCATACGTACTGTATACATCCTCTACTGCTCTGTAAGATGACATCAACCAGCATACGTACTGTATACATCATCTACTGCTCTGTAAGACGACATCAACCAGCATACGTACTGTATACATCCTCTACTGCTCTGTAAGACCGACACCAAGCAGCATATGTGCTGTATACATCCTCTACAGTTCTGAAAGACGACATCAACCAGCATACGTACTGTATACATCCTCTACTGCTCTGCAAGACGACACCAAGCAGCATATGTGCTGTATACATCCTCTACAGTTCTGAAAGACGACATCAACCAGCATACGTACTGTATACATCCTCTACAGCTCTGAAAGACGACATCAACCAGCATACGTACTGTATACATCCTCTACTGCTCTGTAAGACAACACCAAGTAGCATACGTACTGTATGCATTCTCTACTGCTCTGTAAGACGACACCAACCAGCATACGTACTGTATACATCCTCTACTGCTCTGTAAGACACCAGGTAGCATACGTACTGTATGCATCCTCTACTGCTCTGTAAGACGACACCAACCAGCATACGTACTGTATACATTCTCTACTGCTCTGTAAGACGACACCAAGTAGCATGCGTAGTGTATACATCCTCTACTGCTCTGTAAGACGACACCAACCAGCATACGTGCTGTATGCATTCTCTACTGCTCTGTAAGACGACACCAACCAGCATACGTACTGTATAACCCTCTACTGCTCTGTAAGATGACACCAACCAATATACGTACTGTATACATCCTCTACTGCTCTGTAAGACGACATCAACCAGCATACGTACTGTATACATCCTCTACTGCTCTGTAAGATGACATCAACCAGCATACGTACTGTATACATCATCTACTGCTCTGTAAGACGACATCAACCAGCATACGTACTGTATACATCCTCTACTGCTCTGTAAGACGACACCAAGCAGCATATGTGCTGTATACATCCTCTACAGTTCTGAAAGACGACATCAACCAGCATACGTACTGTATACATCCTCTACTGCTCTGCAAGACGACACCAAGCAGCATATGTGCTGTATACATCCTCTACAGTTCTGCAAGACGACATCAACCAGCATACGTACTGTATACATCCTCTACAGCTCTGAAAGACGACATCAACCAGCATACATACTGTATACATCCTCTACTGCTCTGTAAGACAACACCAAGTAGCATACGTACTGTATGCATTCTCTACTGCTCTGTAAGACGACACCAACCAGCATACGTACTGTATACATCTTCTACTGCTCTGTAAGATGACACCAACCAATATACGTACTGTATACAGGCTCTACTGCTCTGCAAGATGACACCAAGCAGCATACGTGCTGTATACATGCTCTACAGCTCTGAAAGATGACATCAACCAGCATACATACTGTATACATCCTCTACTGCTCTGTAAGACGACACCAACCGGCATACGTACTGTATACATCCTCTACTGCTCTGTAAGATGACATCAACCGGCATACGTACTGTATACATTCTCTACTGCTCTGTAAGACGACACCAAGTAGCATGCGTAGTGTATACATCCTCTACTGCTCTGTAAGACGACACCAACCAGCATACGTGCTGTATACATTCTCTACTGCTCTGTAAGACGACACCAACCAGCATACGTACTGTATAACCCTCTACTGCTCTGTAAGATGACACCAACCAATATACGTACTGTATAACCCTCTACTGCTCTGTAAGATGACACCAACCAATATACGTACTGTATACATCCTCTACTGCTCTGCAAGATGACACCAAGCAGCATACGTGCTGTATACATTCTCAACTGCTCTGTAAGACAACACCAACCGGCACACGTGCTGTATACATCCTCTACAGCTCTGAAAGACGACATCAACCAGCATACGTACTGTATACATCCTCTACTGCTCTGTAAGACGACACCAAGTAGCATACGTACTGTATGCATTCTCTACTGCTCTGTAAGATGACACCAAGTAGCATGCGTAGTGTATACATCCTCTACTGCTCTGTGAGACGACACCAACCAGCATACGTACTGTATACATTCTCTACTGCTCTGTAAGACAACACAAACCAGCATACGTACTGTATACATCCTCTACTGCTCTGTAAGACAACACCAACCAATATACATACTGTATACATCCTCTACTGCTCTGCAAGATGACACCAAGCAGCATACGTGCTGTATACATTCTCAACTGCTCTGTAAGACACCAACCAGCATACGTACTGTATACATTCTCTACTGCTCTGCAAGATGACACCAAGCAGCATACGTGCTGTATACATGCTCTACAGCTCTGAAATTGACACCAAGCAGCATACGTGCTGTATACATTCTCTACTGCTCTGTAAGACAACACCAACCAGCATACGTACTGTTTGCATCCTCTACTGCTCTGTAAGATGACACCAACCAATATACGTGCTGTATACATCCTCTACTGCTCTGCAAGATGACACCAAGCAGCATACGTGCTGTATACATGCTCTACAGCTCTGAAAGATGACACCAAGCAGCATACGTGCTGTATACATTCTCTACTGCTCTGTAAGACGACACCAACCAGCATACGTACTGTTTGCATCCTCTACTGCTCTGTAAGATGACACCAACCAGTATACATGCTGTATACATCCTCTACTGCTCTGCAAGATGACACCAAGCAGCATACATGCTGTATAATGCTCTACAGCTCTGAAAGACGACATCAACCAGCATAGGTACTGTATACATCCTCTACTGCTCTGTAAGACGACACCAACCGGCATACGTGCTGTATGCATCCTCTGCAGCTCTGAAAGACGCCATCAACCAGCATACGTACTGTATACATCCTCTACTGCTCTGTACGACGACACCAAGTAGCATACGTACTGTATGCATTCTCTACTGCTCTGTAAGACAACACCAAGTAGCATACGTACTGTATACATCCTCTACTGCTCTGTAAGACGACACCAACCAGCATACGTGCTGTATATATTCTCTACTGCTCTGTAACACAACACCAACCGGCATACGTACTGTATACATTCTCTACCGCTCTGTAAGATGACACCAACCAGCATACGTACTGCATACACCCTCTACTGCTCTGTAAGATGACACCAACCAATATAGTACTCTATACATCCTCTACTGCTCTGTAAGACGACACCAAGCAGCATACATACTGTATACAACTTCTACTGCTCTGTAAGATGACACCAAGCAGCATACATACTGTATACATCCACGGCTGGTCTGTAGGACGACGCCAACCAGCATACGCACTGTATACATCCTCTACTTCACTGCAAAATGACATCAATCATCATACAGACTATATATATCCTCTGCTGTACTGTAAGGGGACACCAACCAACATACATACTGTATACACACTCTACTGTTCTGTAAGTTGACACCTACCAACATAGTACTGTATATATCCTCTACAGCTCTGAAAGACGACACCAACCAGCATACGTACTGTATACATTCTCTACTGCTCTGTAAGACGACACCAACCAGCATACGTACTGTATACATCCTCTACTGCTCTGTAAGATGACACCAACCAATATACGTACTGTATACAGCCTCTACTGCTCTGCAAGATGACACCAAGCAGCATACGTGCTGTATACATGCTCTACAGCTCTGAAAGATGACATCAACCAGCATACATACTGTATACATCCTCTACTGCTCTGTAAGACGACACCAACCGGCATACGTGCTGTATACACCCTCTACAGCTCTGAAAGACATCAACCAGCATACGTACTGTATACATCCTCTAATGCTCTGTAAGACGACACCAAGTAGCATACATACTCTATGCATTCTCTACTGCTCTGTAAGACGACACCAAGTAGCATACGTACTGTATACATCTTCTACTGCTCTGTAAGACGACACCAACCAGCATACGTGCTGTATACATCCCCTACAGCTCTGAAAGACGACATCAACCAGCATGCATACTTTATACATCCTCTACTGCTCTGTAAGACGACACCAACCGGCATATGTGCTGTATACATCCTCTACAGCTCTGAAAGCCGACATCAACCAGCATACGTACTGTATACATCCTCTACTGCTCTGTAAGACGACACCAAGTAGCATACGTACTGTATGCATTCTCTACTGCTCTGTAAGATGACACCAAGTAGCATGCGTAGTGTATACATCCTCTACTGCTCTGTGAGACGACACCAACCAGCATACGTACTGTATACATTCTCTACTGCTCTGTAAGACAACACAAACCAGCATACGTACTGTCTACACTCTCTACTGCTCTGTAAGACGACACCAACCAGCATACCTACTGTATAACCCTCTACTGCTCTGTAAGATGACACCAACCAATATACATACTGTATACATCCTCTACTGCTCTGCAAGATGACACCAAGCAGCATACGTGCTGTATACATTCTCAACTGCTCTGTAAGACACCAACCAGCATACGTACTGTATACATTCTCTACTGCTCTGCAAGATGACACCAAGCAGCATACGTGCTGTATACATGCTCTACAGCTCTGAAAGATGACACCAAGCAGCATACGTGCTGTATACATCCTCTACTGCTCTGCAAGATGACACCAAGCAGCATACGTGCTGTATACATGCTCTACAGCTCTGAAAGATGACACCAAGCAGCATACGTGCTGTATACATCCTCTACTGCTCTGCAAGATGACACCAACCAATATAGTACTCTATACATCCTCTACTGCTCTGTAAGACGACACCAAGCAGCATACATACTGTATACATCTTCTACTGCTCTGTAAGATGACACCAAGCAGCATACATACTGTATACATCCACTGCTGGTCTGTAGGATGACGCCAACCAGCATACGCACTGTATACATCCTCTACTTCACTGCAAAATGACATCAATCATCATACAGACTATATATATCCTCTGCTGTACTGTAAGGGGACACCAACCAACATACGTACTGTATACATCCTCTACTGCTCTGTAAGATGACATCAACCGGCATACGTACTGTATACATTCTCTACTGCTCTGTAAGACGACACCAAGTAGCATGCGTAGTGTATACATCCTCTACTGCTCTGTAAGACGACACCAACCAGCATACGTGCTGTATACATTCTCTACTGCTCTGTAAGACGACACCAACCAGCATACGTACTGTATAACCCTCTACTGCTCTGTAAGATGACACCAACCAATATACGTACTGTATAACCCTCTACTGCTCTGTAAGATGACACCAACCAATATACGTACTGTATACATCCTCTACTGCTCTGCAAGATGACACCAAGCAGCATACGTGCTGTATACATTCTCAACTGCTCTGTAAGACAACACCAACCGGCACACGTGCTGTATACATCCTCTACAGCTCTGAAAGACGACATCAACCAGCATACGTACTGTATACATCCTCTACTGCTCTGTAAGACGACACCAAGTAGCATACGTACTGTATGCATTCTCTACTGCTCTGTAAGATGACACCAAGTAGCATGCGTAGTGTATACATCCTCTACTGCTCTGTGAGACGACACCAACCAGCATACGTACTGTATACATTCTCTACTGCTCTGTAAGACAACACAAACCAGCATACGTACTGTATACATCCTCTACTGCTCTGTAAGACAACACCAACCAATATACATACTGTACACATCCTCTACTGCTCTGCAAGATGACACCAAGCAGCATACGTGCTGTATACATTCTCAACTGCTCTGTAAGACACCAACCAGCATACGTACTGTATACACACTCTACTGTTCTGTAAGATGACACCTACCAACATAGTACTGTATATATCCTCTACAGCTCTGAAAGACGACACCAACCTGCATACGTACTGTATACATTCTCTACTGCTCTGTAAGACGACACCAACCAGCATACGTACTGTATACATCCTCTACTGCTCTGTAAGATGACACCAACCAATATACGTACTGTATACAGCCTCTACTGCTCTGCAAGATGACACCAAGCAGCATACGTGCTGTATACATGCTCTACAGCTCTGAAAGATGACATCAACCATCATACATACTGTATACATCCTCTACTGCTCTGTAAGACGACACCAACCGGCATACGTGCTGTATACACCCTCTACAGCTCTGAAAGACATCAACCAGCATACGTACTGTATACATCCTCTACTGCTCTGTAAGACGACACCAAGTAGCATACGTACTCTATGCATTCTCTACTTCTCTGTAAGACGACACCAAGTAGCATACGTACTGTATACATCCTCTACTGCTCTGTAAGACGACACCAACCAGCATACGTGCTGTATACATCCCCTACAGCTCTGAAAGACGACATCAACCAGCATGCATACTTTATACATCCTCTACTGCTCTGTAAGATGACACCATGTAGCATACGTACTGTATATATTCTCTATTGCTCTGTAAGACGACACCAACCAGCATACGTGCTGTATACATCCTCTACAGCTCTGAAAGACGACATCAACCACCATACGTACTGTATACATCCTCTACTGCTCTGTAAGACGACACCAAGTAGCATACGTACTGTATGCATTCTCTACTGCTCTGTAAGACGACACCAACCAGCATACATACTGTATACACCCTCTACTGCTCTGTAAGATGACACCAACCAATATACGTACTGTATACATCATCTACTGCTCTGCAAGATGACACCAAGCAGCATACGTGCTGTATACATTCCCTACAGCTCTGAAAGACATCAACCAGCATACGTACTGTATACATCCTCTACTTCTCTGTAAGACGACACCAACCGGCATACGTGCTGTATACATCCTCTACAGCTCTGTAAGACGACACCAACCACCATACGTGCTGTATACATCCTTTACTGCTCTATAGGATGACACCAAGTAGCATACATACTGTATGCATCCTCTACTGCTCTGTAAGAGGACACCAACCGGCATACGTGCTGTATACATCCTCTACAGCTCTGAAAGATGACATCAACCAGCATAGTACTGTATACATCCTCTACTGCTCTGTAAGACGACACCAAGCAGCATACATACTGTATACATCTTCTACTGCTCTGTAAGATTACACCAAGCAGCATACATACTGTATACATCCACTGCTGGTCTGTAGGACGACGCCAACCAGAATACGCACTGTATACATCCTCTACTTCACTGCAAAATTACACCAATCATCATACAGACTATATACATCCTCTGCTGTACTGTAAGGGGACACCAACAAACATACATACGTACTGTTAATATCCTCTGCTGTCCTGTAAGGTGACACCAACCAACATAGATACTGTATACACACTCTACTGTTCTGTAAGATGACACCTACCAACATAGTACTGTGTATATCCTCTACAGCTCTGAAAGACGACACCAACCAGCATACGTACTGTATACATTCTCTACTGCTTTGTAAGACGACACCAACCAGCATACGTACTGTATACATCCTCTACTTCTCTGTAAGACGACATCAACCAGCATACGAACTGTATACATCATCTACTGCTCTGTAAGACGACATCAACCAGCATACGTACTGTATACATCCTCTACTGCTCTGTAAGACGACACCAAGCAGCATATGTGCTGTATACATCCTCTACAGTTCTGAAAGACGACATCAACCAGCATACGTACTGTATACATCCTCTACTGCTCTGCAAGACGACACCAAGCAGCATATGTGCTGTATACATCCTCTACAGTTCTGAAAGACGACATCAACCAGCATACGTACTGTATACATTCTCTACTGCTCTGTAAGACAACACCAACCAGCATACGTACTGTATATATCCTCTACTGCTCTGTAAGAGAACACCAAGTAGCATACGTACTGTATGCATTCTCTACTGCTCTGTAAGACGACACCAACCAGCATACGTACTGTATACATCTTCTACTGCTCTGTAAGACGACATCAACCAGCATACGTACTGTATACATCCTCTACTGCTCTGTAAGATGACACCAAGCAGCATATGTGCTGTATACATCCTCTACAGTTCTGAAAGACGACATCAACCAGCATACGTACTGTATACATCCTCTACAGCTCTGAAAGATGACATCAACCAGCATACGTACTGTATACATCCTCTACTGCTCTGTAAGACAACACCAAGTAGCATACGTACTGTATGCATTCTCTACTGCTCTGTAAGACGACACCAACCAGCATACGTACTGTATACATCCTCTACTGCTCTGTAAGACAACACCAAGTAGCATACGTACTGTATGCATCCTCTACTGCTCTGTAAGACGACACCAACCAGCATACGTACCTTTATACATTCTCTACTGCTCTGTAAGACGACACCAAGTAGCATGCGTAGTGTATACATCCTCTACTGCTCTGTAAGACGACACCAACCAGCATACGTGCTGTATACATTCTCTACTGCTCTGTAAGACGACACCAACCAGCATACGTACTGTATAACCCTCTACTGCTCTGTAAGATGACACCAACCAATATACGTACTGTATACATCCTCTACTGCTCTGTAAGATGACACCAACCAATATACGTACTGTATACATCCTCTACTGCTCTGTAAGATGACACCAACCAATATACGTACTGTATACATCCTCTACTGCTCTGTAAGACGACATGAACCAGCATACGTACTGTATACATCCTCTACTGCTCTGTAAGATGACATCAACCAGCATACGTACTGTATACATCATCTACTGCTCTGTAAGACGACATCAACCAGCATACGTACTGTATACATCCTCTACTGCTCTGTAAGACGACACCAAGCAGCATATGTGCTGTATACATCCTCTACAGTTCTGAAAGACGACATCAACCAGCATACGTACTGTATACATCCTCTACTGCTCTGCAAGACGACACCAAGCAGCATATGTGCTGTATACATCCTCTACAGTTCTGAAAGACGACATCAACCAGCATACGTACTGTATACATCCTCTACAGCTCTGAAAGACGACATCAACCAGCATACATACTGTATACATCCTCTACTGCTCTGTAAGACAACACCAAGTAGCATACGTACTGTATGCATTCTCTACTGCTCTGTAAGACGACACCAACCAGCATACGTACTGTATACATCTTCTACTGCTCTGTAAGATGACACCAACCAATATACGTACTGTATACAGCCTCTACTGCTCTGCAAGATGACACCAAGCAGCATACGTGCTGTATACATGCTCTACAGCTCTGAAAGATGACATCAACCAGCATACATACTGTATACATCCTCTACTGCTCTGTAAGACGACACCAACCGGCATACGTACTGTATACATCCTCTACTGCTCTGTAAGATGACATCAACCGGCATACGTACTGTATACATTCTCTACTGCTCTGTAAGACGACACCAAGTAGCATGCGTAGTGTATACATCCTCTACTGCTCTGTAAGACGACACCAACCAGCATACGTGCTGTATACATTCTCTACTGCTCTGTAAGACACCAACCAGCATACGTACTGTATACATTCTCTACTGCTCTGCAAGATGACACCAAGCAGCATACGTGCTGTATACATGCTCTACAGCTCTGAAAGATGACACCAAGCAGCATACGTGCTGTATACATTCTCTACTGCTCTGTAAGACGACACCAACCAGCATACGTACTGTTTGCATCCTCTACTGCTCTGTAAGATGACACCAACCAATATACGTGCTGTATACATCCTCTACTGCTCTGCAAGATGACACCAAGCAGCATACGTGCTGTATACATGCTCTACAGCTCTGAAAGATGACACCAAGCAGCATACGTGCTGTATACATTCTCTACTGCTCTGTAAGATGACACCAACCAGTATACATGCTGTATACATCCTCTACTGCTCTGCAAGATGACACCAAGCAGCATACATGCTGTATAATGCTCTACAGCTCTGAAAGACGACATCAACCAGCATAGGTACTGTATACATCCTCTACTGCTCTGTAAGACGACACCAACCGGCATACGTGCTGTATGCATCCTCTGCAGCTCTGAAAGACGACATCAACCAGCATACGTACTGTATACATCCTCTACTGCTCTGTACGACGACACCAAGTAGCATACGTACTGTATGCATTCTCTACTGCTCTGTAAGATGACACCAAGTAGCATGCGTAGTGTATACATCCTCTACTGCTCTGTGAGACGACACCAACCAGCATACGTACTGTATACATTCTCTACTGCTCTGTAAGACAACACAAACCAGCATACGTACTGTATACACTCTCTACTGCTCTGTAAGACGACACCAACCAGCATACCTACTGTATAACCCTCTACTGCTCTGTAAGATGACACCAACCAATATACATACTGTATACATCCTCTACTGCTCTGCAAGATGACACCAAGCAGCATACGTGCTGTATACATTCTCAACTGCTCTGTAAGACACCAACCAGCATACGTACTGTATACATTCTCTACTGCTCTGCAAGATGACACCAAGCAACATACGTGCTGTATACATGCTCTACAGCTCTGAAAGATGACACCAAGCAGCATACGTGCTGTATACATCCTCTACTGCTCTGCAAGATGACACCAACCAATATAGTACTCTATACATCCTCTACTGCTCTGTAAGACGACACCAAGCAACATACATACTGTATACATCTTCTACTGCTCTGTAAGATGACACCAAGCAGCATACATACTGTATACATCCACTGCTGGTCTGTAGGACGACGCCAACCAGCATACGCACTGTATACATCCTCTACTTCACTGCAAAATGACATCAATCATCATACAGACTATATATATCCTCTGCTGTACTGTAAGGGGACACCAACCAACATACATACTGTATACACACTCTACTGTTCTGTAAGATGACACCTACCAACATAGTACTGTATATATCCTCTACAGCTCTGAAAGACGACACCAACCAGCATACGTACTGTATACATTCTCTACTGCTCTGTAAGACGACACCAACCAGCATACGTACTGTATACATCCTCTACTGCTCTGTAAGATGACACCAACCAATATACGTACTGTATACAGCCTCTACTGCTCTGCAAGATGACACCAAGCAGCATACGTGCTGTATACATGCTCTACAGCTCTGAAAGATGACATCAACCAGCATACATACTGTATACATCCTCTACTGCTCTGTAAGACTGACACCAACCGGCATACGTGCTGTATACACCCTCTACAGCTCTGAAAGACATCAACCAGCATACGTACTGTATACATCCTCTACTGCTCTGTAAGACGACACCAAGTAGCATACGTACTCTATGCATTCTCTACTGCTCTGTAAGACGACACCAAGTAGCATACGTACTGTATACATCCTCTACTGCTCTGTAAGACGACACCAACCAGCATACGTGCTGTATACATCCCCTACAGCTCTGAAAGACGACATCAACCAGCATGCATACTTTATACATCCTCTACTGCTCTGTAAGACGACACCAACCGGCATACGTGCTGTATACATCCTCTACAGCTCTGAAAGACGACATCAACCAGCATACGTACTGTTTACATCCTTTACTGCTCTGTAAGACGACACCATGTAGCATACGTACTGTATATATTCTCTATTGCTCTGTAAGACGACACCAACCAGCATACGTGCTGTTTACATCCTCTACAGCTCTGAAAGACGACATCAACCAGCATACGTACTGTATACATCCTCTACTGCTCTGTAAGACGACACCAAGTAGCATACGTACTGTATGCATTCTCTACTGCTCTGTAACACGACACCAACCAGCATACATACTGTATACACCCTCTACTGCTCTGTAAGATGACACCAACCAATATACGTACTGTATACATCATCTACTGCTCTGCAAGATGACACCAAGCAGCATACGTGCTGTATACATTCCCTACAGCTCTGAAAGACATCAACCAGCATACGTACTGTATACATCCTCTACTTCTCTGTAAGACGACACCAACCGGCATACGTGCTGTATACATCCTTTACTGCTCTATAGGATGACACCAAGTAGCATACATACTGTATGCATCCTCTACTGCTCTGTAAGACGACACCAACCAGCATACGTACTGTATACATCCTCTATCAGTCTGTAAGAGGACACCAACCGGCATACGTGCTGTATACATCCTCTACAGCTCTGAAAGATGACATCAACCAGCATAGTACTGTATACATCCTCTACTGCTCTGTAAGACGACACCAAGCAGCATACATACTGTATACATCTTCTACTGCTCTGTAAGATTACACCAAGCAGCATACATACTGTATACATCCACTGCTGGTCTGTAGGACGACGCCAACCAGAATACGCACTGTATACATCCTCTACTTCACTGCAAAATTACACCAATCATCATACAGACTATATACATCCTCTGCTGTACTGTAAGGGGACACCAACAAACATACATACGTACTGTTAATATCCTCTGCTGTCCTGTAAGGTGACACCAACCAACATAGATACTGTATACACACTCTACTGTTCTGTAAGATGACACCTACCAACATAGTACTGTGTATATCCTCTACAGCTCTGAAAGACGACACCAACCAGCATACGTACTGTATACATTCTCTACTGCTTTGTAAGACGACACCAACCAGCATACGTACTGTATACATCCTCTACTGCTCTGTAAGATGACACCAACCAATATACGTACTGTATACATCCTCTACTGCTCTGCAAGATGACACCAAGCAGCATACGTGCTGTATACATGCTCTACAGCTCTGAAAGACGACATCAACCAGCATACATACTATATACATCCTCTACTGCTCTGTAAGATGACACCAACCGGCAAACGTGCTGTATACATCCTCTACAGCTCTGAAAGACGACATCAACCAGCATACGTACTGTATACATCCTCTACTGCTCTGTAAGACGACACCAAGTAGCATACGTACTCTATGCATTCTCTACTGCTCTGTAAGACGACACCAAGTAGCATACGTACTGTATATATCCTGTGCTGCTCTGTAAGACGACACCAACCAGCATACGTGCTGTACACATTCTTTACTGCTCTGTAAGAGGACACCAACCAGCATACATACTGTATACACCCTCTACTGCTCTGTAAGAGGACACCAACCAATATACGTACTGTATACATCCTCTACTGCTCTGCAAGATGACACCAAGCAGCATACGTGCTGTATACATCCCCTACAGCTCTGAAAGACGACATCAACTAGCATGCATACTGTATACATCCTCTACTGCTCTGTAAGACGACACCAACCGGCATACGTGCTGTATACATCCTCTACAGCTCTGAAAGAGGACATCAACCAGCATACGTACTGTTTACATCCTTTACTGCTCTGTAAGACGACACCATGTAGCATACGTACTGTATACATTCTCTACTGCTATGTAAGAGGACACCAACCAGCATACGTGCTGTAAACATCCTCTACAGCTCTGAAAGACGACATCAACCAGCATACGTACTGTATACATCCTCTACTGCTCTGTAAGACGACACCAAGTAGCATACGTACTATATGCATTCTCTACTGCTCTGTAAGATGACACCAACCAGCATACGTACTGTATACATCCTCTACTGCTCTGTAAGATGACACCAAGTAGCATACGTACTCTATGCATTCTCTAGCGCTCTGTAAGACGACACCAAGTAGCATACGTACTGTATAAATCCTCTACTGCTCTGTAAGACGACACCAACCAGCATACGTGCTGTATACATCCTCTACTGCTCTGTATGACAACACCAAGCAGCATACATACTGTATACATTGTAGGAAAGTAGGATCTGCTTCTTATGGTTACCCCTACTTTTTGCTTGATGTTGCACTGTTTTTGACTAGTCTGACTGGGATCCTGCTAATCAGGACCCCAGTCTATCTGCTTTCTCCCTAAATGGTTATAACATGTACCCAGGGCATAGGAACCCCAGAGGCCTCCCATGGGCTGAAGCATGTATTATGCCACCCATGAGAGGCCATGCAAAATGGAACTACAGGCCTGCCATTGCAGCCTGTGTAGGATGGTGCATGCACCACTTACTTTTGATATAGGTTTAGTATATCTATAGGTCACTACACTTAAAACCTATAAGTCACCCCTATAGCAGACCCCGACAATCCTGAAGGCAGGGTGCTGGGTTTTATGTGAGAGGGTGCCCCTGCATGAGCAGAGCACCCCTGCAGCCTTCGGAGACCATTCTCCCGGGTTGTCGGTGACACAGCCAGACATATAGGTAGAGGTGCATTATATGCTCGCGTAAAATACTATCTCGAAAACGGCTGCAACAAACCATGTTGTGTTTGGTATCAAACACCTTGGAATCATACCTCCACACCGGTAACCGGTGTGGCAGCTATGATTCCACCCCTCAGAAGCAAGCTTCGTGGATCCCTGGTCTTCCCGGTATCAGCCTTCTCGACCCGGACAGCACAAAATAATTGCTGCCGACCAGAGACACATTTCTGCCCTCCTGCTGCTGAGCCAAGCTCGCGCAGAGGAAGGCAGCACAATAGGCATTCTGTCACAGGGAGGTGTGACCACCTCCCAGACAGGATTTAGTGTATTGGAGCTGGGTGGGGGTACGTCCAAAGTGCCTGAAAGTCTGCACGAAGGGCACATTTGGTGTCCCTGTGCATAGTCCAGTTCAAACCAGTCCTCGGAGCTGTTGGCCCCTGCTCTGGCGCGAAACTGGACAAAGGACATGGGAGTAACCTCCCCCCTGTCCTGACCCTCCCCTGGGAGGGTCCCCTGAATCTGTCCAACCCTCTCCCGTGGGTATAAAAGGGCTTACCTGGCCGTAGGGCCCTAGATTTGACGTGGACAAGATTCTGATCAAGAAACCACCGACCTTCGACCGTCTGGACACTCTGGACTTCGCTGGACTTCGCTGGACTTCGACTGGACCGGACTTTGTCTCCCTCTCCGTCCAAAGCATCGTCTGTGCCCGTGCACCATACAGGCTCTGTGCAGTACCTGTGGAGCATCAAGGACAACTGAAATATCTCCCTTGGGGTGAAGGAGTCACTCCCCTGCATTTGCAGGCACCGTAATGCAACTGACCGGTCTGCTGATCCTGAGCTCCTGCGGACTCTGAAGGCTCCAGCAACACAGGAGGTGGGTTTCTATGTTCCTTGAGGTTGAGCTGCCCTCTCACCGTGTTTGAGGCCAGTATCCCTTGTGGGGACCGCATAACCCGAACCCCTGTGCACCGTGTACTTTTGCAAGTGCATATGCTTGTTGGTGTTCTCCAACTAAGTGCATTGGGCTGTTGATAGCCCCAACCTCTGCGCACATTTTATACAAAGGACTCTGGCCTTTTCGCACTCTGTGCCCTGCAAGCTGTGACTTTGTGAAACTGCTGGAGGTCCCCTTTTGACTCCTGTGCCTTCGGCCTGTGGGTCCACTTGAGGGACAACACTGCTTTTCTTGGGCTCCCCTGGTTGCTCCAGGACTGCCCTAACTCCCCTTGCTGTGGTGAGTCCTCTGGTCCTTGCTTGGCCAGGCCGTAACCTTCTGTGACCTTCTGCGTGGGTTGCCATTGCCAAGGCTTGTTGGTGCTCCCACCAGACACCGACCCCTCAGCACTCGTCATCCTTCGTGAGACAGCTCGTTTCTGGCTCCTGGTTGTCCTCGCCATCGCCTGGTCCCTGCAGCTGTAGAGTTAAGGTCTCCATCTTCACACCTGAAGCACCCGACATTGGTGGGCATTCGTCTACCGAGCCCCTGGTCACTCCTGAGTGACCCAGACTCTGTCCCCTCTGCTTTCAGATTCCTTCCATCAAGAATCCACCTGTGGATTCCACCTGACACTTTTCTTCTTTTCAGCAGTGGCATTTCTTTGAAGACTCCCATTGAGAACGACTGCGGTTTCCGATGCCACTTCAGCCTTATGCACCCGGCTTCTCTGGGATAGGTAACTTTGGTACTTCGGTATCCATGGGTGGGGTGGCTCTCCAACCTTCTATGTTCCAAAAGGTTTCCTCGTAATCCACTGGGAAGGGTCCTTAAACTTTAAAACTGCAACCGCGACTCTCCCATTGAATTGTACGTAGCACGCGGTTGTGTTCTCACACTGCACCTGTCCTCCATGGGGTCCCTACCTACTCACCTTGGGTGGTTCCTTGGAGTCCCAGTGATTCTACATCCTCTAGACACTGTCTTGACTCGAGTCGTGGTTCTTATACCACTATTTTAGTATATGGTTTGGTCTCCCCCTGGAGCCCACTGTGTATTAGTGCTACTTACGATTGTTTCTGTGCTATAGTATTGTGTGCTTTGTGTTTATCTGCATGTAGCAGATACTGTGAGGTATTTAAGGTGTGTTATAATAATAAATATATATTCTTATAACTACTGTGTGGTTCTCATTTCATTTAACCAATACAATAAGGTTGCATTCAGGTAAAACAAGCTGCTTAACATTCCTTCAAGACTAAGCCTGAAGGCTGCTCTCAACAGCTACCACCTGGATAGCTTTCTAAGGTTATCTTTGACCTCTTAAATCACCATAAGGGTTGTTTGGACTGGTGCAAGGTGCCCACTTTAATTAGTGGACATCATATACCAGGCCAACTTCTCACATTGGTGTACAGCGTTTGGGATTCAAGCCTGCATTCTTTTACCAGAAATATCTTTGTATTGATTAACTGAAAATCACTAAGTACTAGGTACATATAATACTAGCTTAAAATAAGTAAGTGCTACTGAACTTAGGGTTGGGTAAGTCAAGGGTCTAGCACACCCTTTCTCCAACCTCAAGGAGTTTAGTTCCCACTAGTTTAGGTAGGTGCAACACCTCACCACACTTAGTATGTCTTCTAAAGGAGATGCCAGTGGCTCTCTGCCCTCTAGATACAGTGTTCTTTCATTCCAAGAATTGAAAGCCCTGTGTGCCTCTAGAAAGCTGAAGACAGGGAGAAATGCCAACACCCACCGCCTCATAGAGGCCTTACTGCTTGATGACCTTAGGAAGACCCCTGGGTCAGATGAACAGGAGAAAGTGGGTGGGGCAGGGAATGAGGACAGGTCAGGAGGTGACACCTTTTATGACCTAGACTCAAACCCTGGCCAGTAGGAACAAGATGGTTCCCACCTGGACAACTCAGATCTTCAGGGAGATGCTGAAGAAGAGGGCCAAGATGTCCCCCTCTTCACCCCTCCTGGAAGAGTGCAGAGTTTACCAAGGAGATCTAGATCTCCCTCTGCAGAATCTCATCACTCAGGACAGTCTGTAGGGACCTCTGTATCTAGCAAGAGGGACCACTCTTATGACAGGGAGTACCAATTTCTGGAACTTGGGAAAGCTAAGCTTAGGCTCAGGCAACAGCAATTGGCCCTGGACAAGGAGTCCCTAGAAGTCCAGAGAGCTAGAAACAAGTTGGGACTAGAGTCCCATGGTGGTAGCAACAGTGTCCCTAGAGTTATGTTATGTTATGTATTAGTATTTGTTAAGCGCATATATCACCCTAAGGTCTCATAGCGCTAGCTTGTACTCAGAAACCAAGAGAATGAAGAGAGGGGGGAACCGTCTGGGGGGGAAAGGCTCAGAATAGCCAGGTTTTGAGGGATCTGCGGAATTTCTTATGATCGATTTCCATACGAAGGTGTAGAGGCAGGGAGTTCCATATCATAGGGGCAATTTTGGAAAATGATCTGCCGCTGTTCTTAACGGTGCGGATCTTCAGTACAGTTAGAAGTTGTTTACTGGCAGATCGAAGGGTTCTGGCTGGCTGATGTCTTATCAGTTTCTTAGCTAGATAATAGGGCCCTTTCCTGTTAAGGGTTTTGTGTACCAGACAGCATATTTTGAAGTTGATCCACTTCCTGATAGGAAGCCAGTGAAGGGTCTTTAGGCTGGGTGCTGAGGGCGAGCGAGGGGGGAGGTTAAGAACCAGTCTAGCCGCTGTGTTCTGCAGGACCTGGAGCTTTGTTAAATATTCTTCGTTTATGGATGCTAGTAGGGCATTGCCATAGTCCGGGCGGCTTATAATTAGTCCCTGCACTAGAGGCATGCGAGAGGACAGTGGGACCCATTTAAAGATTTTTCTGAGGCTGCGCATTAGTCCATAGCATGTGCGAACCACATGATTGACTTGGTCAGACATAGAGAGTTTGTTGTCTATTATCACTCCAAGATTGCGGGCTGCCGTCTTAGGTGAAGGGCAGGTACCTAGGGTGGAAGGCCACCAGTCATTGGTCCACAGAGTTAAGGAACATTCTTTTGACAATGGGAACCTGAGCAGGATAGTCCCTTCTTACCAGGAGGGGGATGACATCCATAAATGGATAACTGCTTTAGAGAGGGCCTGTAAAGTTCAGAGGGTCCCTCAAGAGCAGTGGGCAGCTATCTTGTGGCTCTCCTTTGCTGACACAGGTAGAGATAAGCTCCTCACTGTTAGAGAAGAGGATGCAGACAATTACACAGTCTTGAAGAGTGCTCTCATTGCTGGGTTTGGCTTAACCACTGAACAGTATAGGATTAAGTTCAGAGACACCCAGAAGGCACAGAATCAGGACTGAGTAGACTTTGTGGATAGTGCCATTAAGGCTCTGGAAGGCTGGTTGCTTGGCAGCAAAGTGAATGATTTCAAGGGATTGTACAGTTTGATTATGAGGGAGCAGATCTTTAATAATTGCAAAAATCAGTTGTTGCATCAATACCTGGTTGACTCTGATCTGACTTCCCCCCAAGAATTGGGAAAGAAGGCAGATAGGTGGGTCAGAACCAGGGTGAAGCAGAGAAACCAGAACCATGATGGTGGCCAAAAGAAGCAAGATGCTAAAACTTCAGATAAGGGTGGGGACAAGGGTAAAGATGACAAGTCTTCATCAGGGCCCCAAAATACCTGCATCTGGGGGGGAGTCACAATCCAACAAAGGAAAAGGCAAGAAGAAACCTTGGTGTTACTTATGTGATGAAAAGACCCATTGGACAAAAGATGCCAATTGTCCAAAGGCCAAGGATTCAACTCCAACCACCACTGCCGCTAAGGCAACTGCTCCCCCTAGTACAGTTTCAAGTGGTGGTACAGGGAAAGGGAATAGTAGGGTTAACCTTGGGCTCTGAGATGGGTTCTGGCTTAGTCAGAACTCCAGCTCAGGCTGTACTTGTCTGTGATGGAGGCATGGATATTGCCACCTTATTTGTCAGTCCCAGTAACTTGGGCAAATACAGACAGCAGCCTTTGATTAATGGTAAGGAGGCCATGGCATACAGGGACACCGGTGCAAGCGACACTATGGTGACAAAAGATCTTGTAGACCATGAACAGATCATACTTGGTGAGATGTACCAAGTGACCAATGCTAACAATGTCAGGACTGATCATTGCTTGGCAGTTGTTAATTTCAGCTGGGGAGGGGGGTAACTGGCCCAAAGAAAGTTGTGGTTAGCTCAGACCTTCCAGTGGAATGCTTATTGGGCAAGGATTTGGAGACTTCAGCTTGGGCTGAAGTGGAATTGAGGACTCCTGCAGCAATGCTGGGCATCTCTGCAGATGTGTTTGCTGTGACCAGGTCACAGGCCAAACTGATGTCTACTGAACAGGCCCTGGATTCTGAAAAGATGGACCAGGTGCCTTCCAAGAGAAGGAGCAAGAGGGGTAAGGCTGTGTCTTCCCCCCAGGCTCAGGGAGAGGATCAGTCTCTTGAGGGAGATGATCTCAGTCCCTGTGAAGGAACTGTCTCAGATGAACTGGAACCTGATCAGGTTGAGTTCTTGGGGACAGGGGGCCCTTCCAGGGCAGAACTGAGTCAGGAGCAGCAAACCTGCCCCTCTCTTGAACCCCTCAGACAGCAAGCTGCTGCTGAGGCTGCTGGGAGTGTCAGTGGATCCCACAGGATCTACTGGGATGAGGGACTCCTTTACTCAGAAGGTAGCAACCCCAAGCCTGGTGCCACCAGGAGGTTGGTCATACCTCTGAAGTTTAGGGGCTTCCTACTCACCTTGGCACATGACATTCCCTTAGCAGGACACCTAGGCCAAAGTAAGACTTGGGACAGGCTTGTCCCTCACTTTCACTGGCCTCACATGTCAGAGGACACCAAGGAGTTTTGTCGCTCCTGTACCACCTGTCAAGCCAGTGGTAAGTCAGGTGGTACCACAAAGGCCCCCTCATACCACTACCTGTGGTGGGGGTTCCCTTTGAGAGGGTTGAGATTGACATAATTGGTCCCACAAACCCTCCAACAGCACCTGGGCACAGTTATATTATAGTGGTGGAGGACCATGCCACTAGGTATCCAGAGGCTATACCCCTTGGAACCACCACAGCTCCTGTGGTGGCCAGAGCCCTCCTGGGAATTTTTTCCAGAGTGGGTTTCCCTAAGGAGGTCTTAACTGACAGAGGTACAGACTTCATGTCCAGTTATATCACAGTAATGTGGAAGGAGTGTAGAGTGAATTACAAATTTACCACACCCTATCACCCACAATGCAATGGGTTGGTTGAAAGGTTCAACAAAACCCTAAAGGGCATGATCATGGGCCTCTCAGAAAAGCTTAGGCGAAAATGGGATGTCCTGTTGCCCTGCCTTCTCTTTGCCTACAGAGAGGTCCCAGAGAAGGGGGTTGGCTACAGCCCTTTTGAACTTTTGTTTGGGCATCCAGTTAGGGGTCCCTTGTGTTTGGTGAAGGAGGGATGGGAGTTACCTCTCAAACCTCCAAAACAAGACATGACTATGTACTTGGTCTCCGCTCCAGGATGGCTGAGTACATGAAGAAGGCCAGCAAAAACAATGAGGCAAGTCAAGAATTGCAAAAAGCTTGGCATGACCAAAAGGCTGTACTTGACTGTCTATCAGCCAGGACAGAAAGTATGGGTGTTGGAGCCTGTGGCCCCAGCAGCTCTCCAAAACAAGTGGAGTGGACCCCATACTATTCTTGAGCAGAAAGGAGAGGTCACCTACTTGGTGGACCTTGGAACTCCCAGGAGCCCCCATAGGGTGCTCCATGTAAACAGGCTCAACCCCTATGTGGACAGGGGAGACATGGGCTTGCTCATGGCTACTGATAAGGGGCAGGAGGAAGAGAGTGACCCACTCCTTGATCTCCTCTCCCAGAACCCTGATGATGGCTCAGTTGATGGTGTAGCCTTGGCAGGCAGCCTCACTGAGCAACAGCAGATTGATTGCAGGAAGGTCCTCAATCAATACAGGCACATGTTTTCATCGACTCCTAGTCAGACCACTTGGTGTATCCATGAAGTGGACACAGGTGAGAGTCTACCTGTTAAAAATAAGATTTACAGGCAGCCTGACCATGTCAGAGATTGCATCAGGACTGAGGTCCAAAAGATGCTGGAATTGGGAGTGATTGAACCCTCAAATAGCCCTTGGGCTAGTCCAGTGGTCCTGGTACCCAAACCTCATATGGCGGGTCTGGTGGCTTAGTGGACTAATGCATCCACTGCAGGGGCCTGTGTTCGACCTCATGGTCACAGGTTCAAATCCCGGCGGGTCCGCTCAGCCTTTCATCCATTTGAGGTCGATAAAATGAGTACCATTGAGTTGGGTAACAATAAACATCTGTTATTCAGCGCCTTGAGACCCATGGGTGATAAGTGCACTTTACAAATACACGTGTTATGTTATGTTATACCCAGGGTGGTAAGAGAGAAATGAGGTTTTGTGTGGGCTACAGGGGGCTCAATGCAGTCACTAGGACTGATGCTCACCCTATTCCTAGGGCAGATGAACTCATTGACACTTTGGCCTCAGCCAAGTTCTTGAGCACATTTGACCTCACTGCTGGATATTGGCAGATCAGATTAGCTGAGGATGCCAAACCAAAAACAGCATTCTCAACCCCTAGTGGGCATTATCAATTTATTGTAATGCCCTTTGGTTTGAAGAATGCACCTGCCACATTCCAAAGGTTGGTGAACAAAGTCCTTACAGGCCTGGAAGCCTATAGTGCAGCATATCTTGATGATATAGCTGTCTTTAGTTCCACCTAGGAGGATCACCTGGTCCACCTAAAGAATGTTTTGGAGGCTCTGCAGAAAGCAGGTCTCACTATCAAGGCCACCAAGTGCCAGATAGGGCAGAGTAAGGTTGTGTACCTGGGCCACCTTGTGGGTGGAGGCCAGGTTCAACCATTACAGAGCAAAATCCAAACCATCATGGATTGGGTTGCTCCAACTACCCAGACTCAGGTCAAAGCTTTCTTGGGCCTGACTGGGTACTACAGAAGATTTGTAAAAGGATATGGGTCTATAGTGACTCCCTTGAATGATCTTACCTCAAAGAGGATGCCCAAGAAAGTTCAGTGGACAGTTAGCTGTCAGAAGGCATTTGATCATCTCAAGCAGGCCATGTGCACTGCTTCCATTCTGCAAAGTCCTGACTATTTCAAACAATTCATTGTCCAAACAGATGCATCTGAGTTGGGGGTAGGGGCTGTGTTGTCACAACTTAATACAGAGGGTCACGATCAACCAGTAGCTTTTATTAGCAGAAGGTTGACCCCCAGAGAGAAACGTTGGTCAGCCATTGAGAGGGAAGCCTTTGCTGTGGTTTGGGCTCTGAAGAAGCTGAGGCCATACTTGTTTGGCACTCACTTCATTGTTCAGACAGACCATAAGCCCCTCTTATGGCTAAAACAGATGAAGGGTGAAAACCCCAAACTTTTGAGGTGGTCCATTTCCCTACAGGGGATGGACTATACAGTGGAACATAGACCTGGGAGTAACCATGCCAATGCAGATGGACTCTCCAGATATTTCCACTTAGAAAATGAAGACTCAACTGGGCAAGGTTAGTCTCATCTCCTTACGTTTGGGGGGGGGGTTGTGTAGGAAAGTAGGATCTGCTTCTTACGGTTACCCCCACTTTTTGCTTGGTATTACACTGTTTTTGACTAGTCTGACTGGGATCCTGCTAATCAGGACCCCAGTCTATCTGCTTTCTCCCTAAAATGTTATGCCATGTACTTAGGTACACAGCAGATTGGGTACTGAGGTACCCTTGTCAGTCCCTAGCATATGGTACACATGTACCCAGGGCATAGGTACCCCAGAGGCCTCCCATGGGCTGAAGCATGTATTATGCCACCCATGAGAGGCCATGCAAAACGGAACTACAGGCCTGCCATTGCAGCCTGTGTAAGATGGTGCATGCACCACTTATGTTAGATATAGGTTTACTATCACTATAGGTCACTACACTTAAAACCTATAAGTCACCCCTATAGCAGGCCTTGACAATCCTGAAGGCAGGGTGCTGGGTTTTACGTAAGAGGATGCCCCTGCATGAGCAGAGCACCCCTGCAGCCTTCGGAGACCATTCTCCCGGGTTGTCGGTGACGCATCCAGACATATAGGTAGAGGTGCATTATATGCTCGTGTATAATGCTATCTCGAAAACGGCTGCAACAAACCATGTCGTGTTTGGTATCAAACACCTTGGAATCATACCTCCACACCGGTAACCGGTGTGGGAGGTATGATTCCACCCTTCAGAAGCAAGCTTCGTGGGGTCCCTGGTCTTCCCGGTACCAGCCTTCTCGACCCGGACAGCTCAAAATGGTTGCTGCCGACCAGAGACACATTTCTGCCCTCCTGCTGCTGAGCCAAGCTCGAGCAGAGGAAGGCAGCACAATAGGCATCCTGTCACAGGGAGGTGTGACCACCTCCCAGACAGGATTTAGTGTATTGGAGCTGGGTGGGTGCACTTCCAAAGTGCCTGAAAGTCTGCACGAGGGGCACATTTGGTGTCCCTGTGCATAGTCCAGTTCAAACCAGTCCTGGGAGCCGTTGGCTCCTGCTCTGGTGCGAAACTGGACAAAGGACATGGGAGTAACCTCCCCACTGTCCTGACCCTCCCCTGGGAGGGTCCCCTGAATCTGTCCAACCCTCTCCCTTGGGTACAAAAGGGCTTACCTGACTGTAGGGCCCTAGATTCGACGTGGACAAGATTCTGATCAAGAAACCACTGACCTTCGACCGTCTGGACACTCTGGACTTGGCTGGACTTCGACTGGGTCCGTCTTCATCTCCCTCTCTGTCCAAAGCATCGTCTGTGCCCGTGCACCATACAGGCTCCGTTCTGGATCTGTCGAGCATCAAGGAGAACTGAAGTATCTCCCTTGGGGTGAAGGAGTCACTCCACTGCATTTGCAGGCACTGTAACGCAACTGACCGGTCTGCTGATCCTGAGCTCCTGCGGACTCTGAAGGCTACAGCAACACAGGAGGTAGGTTCCTACGTTCCTTGAGGTCGAGCTGCCCTCTCACCAAGTCTGAGGCCAGTATCCCTTGTGGGGACCGCATAACCTGAACCCCTGTGCACCGCGTACTTTTGCAAGTGCATATGCTTGTTGGCGTTCTCCAACTAAGTGCATTGGGCTATCAATAGCCCCAATCTCTGCGCACATTTCATACAAAGGACTCTGGCCTCCTCGCACTCTGTGCCCTGCAAGCTGTGACTATGTGAAACTGCTAGAGGTCCCCTCGCGACTCCTGTGCCTTCGGCCTGTGGGTCCACTTGAGGGACAACACTGCTTTTCTTGGGCTCCCCTGGTTGCTCCAGGCCTGCCCTGACTCCCCTTGCTGTGGTGAGTCCTCTGGTCCTTGCTGGTGCCAGACCGTAACCTTCTGTTACCTTCTGCGTGGGTTGCCGTTGCCAAAGCTTGTTGGTGCTCCCGCCGGACACTGACCCCCTCAGCAATCGACATCCTTCATGGGACAGCTCGTATCCGGCTCCTGGTTGTCCTCGACGTCTCCTGGTCCCTGCAGCTGTAGAGTCAAGGTCTCCATCTGCACACCTGAAGCACCCGACATCGGTGGGCATTCGTCTACCGAGCCCCTGGTCACTCCTGAGTGACCCAGACTCTGTCCCCTCTGCTTTCAGGTTCCTTCCATCAAGAATCCACCTGTGGGTTCCACCGGACACTTTTCTTCTTTCCAGCAGTGGCATTTCTTTGAAGACTCCCATTGAGAACGACTGCGGTTTCCGACGCCACTTCAGCCCTATGCACCCGGCTTCCCTGGGATAGGTAACTCTGGTACTTCGGTATCCACGGGTGGGGTGGCTCTCCAACCTTCTATGTTCCAAAGGGTTTCCTCATAATCCACTGGGAAGGGTCCTTAAACTTTAAAACTGCAACCGCGACTCTCCCATTGAATTGTATGCAGCACGCGGTCGTGTTCTCACACTGCACCTGTCCTCAGTGGGGTCCCTACCTACTCACCTTGGGTGGTTCCTTGGGGTCCCAGCGATTCTACATCCTCTAGACACTGTCTTGACTCGAGTCGTGGTTCTTATACCACTATTTTAGTATATGGTTTGGTCTCCCCTGGAGCCCACTGTGTATTAGTGCTACTTACGATTGTTTCTGTGCTACAGTATTGTGTGCTTTGTGTTTATCTGCGTGTAGCAGATACTGTGAGGTATTTAAGGTGTGTTATAATAATAAATATATATTCTTATAACTACTGTGTGGTTCTCCTTTCATTTAACCAATACAATAAGGTTGCATTCCGGTAAAACAAGCTGCTTAACTTTCCTTCAAGACTAAGCCTGAAGGCTGTTCTCCACAGCTACCACTTGGATAGCTTTCTAAGGTTATCTTTGACCTCTTAAATCGCCATAAGGGTTGTTTGGACTAGTGCAAGGTGCCCATTTTAATTAGTGGACATCATATACCAGGCCAAATTCTCACATACATCCTCTACTGCTCTGTAAGACGACACCAACCAGCATACGTACTGTACACATCCTTTACTGCTCTGTGAGATGACACCAACCAATATACATACTGTATACATCCTCTACTGCTCTGCAAGATGACACCAAGCAGCATATGTGCTGTATACATTCTCTACTGCTCTGCAAGACGACACCAACCAGCATACGTACTGTACACATCCTTTACTGCTCTGTGAGATGACACCAACCAATATACATACTGTATACATCCTCTACTGCTCTGCAAGATGACACCAAGCAGCATATGTGCTGTATACATTCTCTACTGCTCTGTAAGACAACACCAACCAGCATACGTACTGTATACATTCTCTACTGCTCTGTAAGATGACACCAACCAGCATACGTACTGTATACATTCTCTACTGCTCTGTAAGATGACACCAACCAGCATACGTACTGTATACATTCTCTACTGCTCTGTAAGACGACACCAAGTTGCATGCGTAGTGTATACATCCTCTACTGCTCTGTGAGACGACACCAACCAGAATACGTGCTGTATACATCCTCTATTGCTCTGTAAGACTACACCAACCAGCATACGTACTGTATACATCCTCTACTGCTCTGTAAGACAACACCGAGCTGCATACGTACTGTATACATCCTCTACTGCTCTGTAAGACGACACCAAGCAGCAAACGTACTGTATACATCCTCTACTGCTCTGTAAGACGACACCAACCAGCATACGTACTGTATACATCCTCTACTGCTCTGTAAGACGACACCAACCAGCATACGCACTGTATACATCCTCTACTGCTCTGTAAGACGACACCAAGCAGCATACGTACTGTATACATTTTCTACTGCTCTGTAAGATTACACCAAGCAGCATACATACTGTATACATCCACTGCTGGTCTGTAGGACGACACCAACCAGCATACGTACTGTATACATCCTCTATTGCTCTGTAAGACAACACAAACCAGCATACGTACTGAATACATCCTCTATTGCTCTGTAAGTCGACACCAACCAGCATACGCACTGTATACATCCTCTACTGCTCTGTAAGACGACACCAAGCAGCATACGTACTGTATACATCTTCTACTGCTCTGTAAGATTACACCAAGCAGCATACATACTGTATACATCCACTGCTGGTCTGTAGGACGACACCAACCAGCATACGTACTGTATACATCCTCTACTGCTCTGTAAGACGACACCAAGCAGCATACGTACTGTATACATCTTCTACTGCTCTGTAAGATTACACCAAGCAGCATACATACTGTATACATCCACTGCTGGTCTGTAGGACGATACCAACCAGCATACGTACTGAATACATCCTCTACTGCTCTGTAAGACGACACCAAGCAGCATACGTACTTCATACATCCTCTATTGCTCTGTAAGACTACACCAACCAATATACGTACTGTATAAATCCTCTACTGCTCTGTAAGACAACACCGAGCTGCATACGTACTGTATACATCCTCTACTGCTCTGTAAGACGACACCAAGCAGCAAGCGTACTGTATACATCCTCTACTGCTCTGTAAGACTACACCAACCAGCATACGTACTGTATACATCCTCTACTGCTCTGTAAGACGACACCAACCAGCATACGCACTGTATACATCCTCTACTGCTCTGTAAGACGACACCAAGCAGCATACGTACTGTATACATCTTCTACTGCTCTGTAAGATTACACCAAGCAGCATACATACTGTATACATCCACTGCTGGTCTGTAGGACGACACCAACCAGCATACGCACTGTATACATCCTCTACTTCACTGCAAAATAACACCATTCATCATACAGACTATATATATCCTCTGCTGTACTGTATAGGGACACCAATAAACATACATACGTACTGTAAATATCCTCTGCTGTACTGTAAGGGGACACCAACCAACATACATACTGTATACACACTCTACTGTTCTGTAAGACAACACCTACCAACATAGTACTGTATACATCCTCTACAGCTCTGAAAGACGACATCAACCAGCATACGTACTGTATATATCCTCTACTGATATGTAAGTTGACACCAGCCAACATACGGACTGTATAAATCTTCTGCTGTTCTATAAGCTAATGCCAAGCAACATGCATTCTGTAACCCTACTCTAAGGCGACATTAATCCAAATGCAGATGCACAATATATCCCAGAGAACTGTAAGATGACGCCAACCAACAGACCTACTGTATACACCCTCTACTGCTCTGTAAGATGACACCAAGCAGCATACGTGCTTAATACATCCTCTACTGCTCCGACAGTGGCATAATGAAAGTTGAGGGCCCCCCCCTGCAAGGTAGACAGAGGGGCCCCTGCTCCGGTTTTAATCCAGAGCTCTCAGGCCTGAGTACAGTGCTGAGGGGGCCCCCGCACCGCAGGGGCTGCGGGGGCCTGTGTTACACCCCTGAGCTCTGAAAGACGACATCAACCAGCATACGTACTGTATACATCCTCTACTGCTCTATAGGATGACACCAAGTAGCATCCGTACTGTATACATCCTCTACTGCTCTGTAAGACGACACCAACCAGCATACGTACTGTATGCATCCTCTACTGCTCTGTAAGACGACACCAACCAGCATACGTACTGTATACATCCTCTACCACTCTTTAAGAGGACACCAACCGGCATACGTGCTGTATACAACCTCTACAGCTCTGTAAGACGACACCAAGTAGCATACGTATTGAATGCATTCTCTACTGCTCTGTAAGACGACACCAACCAGCATACGTACTGTATACATCCTCTACTGCTCTGTAAGAGGACACCAACCGGCATACGTGCTGTATACATCCTCTACAGCTCTGAAAGACATCAACCAGCATACGTACTGTATACATCCTCTACTGCACTGTAAGATGACGCCAACCAACATACATACTGCATACAACCTCTACTGCTCTGTAAGAGGACACCAACTGGCATACGTACTGTATACATCCTCTACTGCTCTGTAAGATGACACCAAGTAGCATACGTACTGTATACATCCTCTACTGCTCTGTAAGATGACACCGAGTAGCATACGTACTGTATACATCCTCTACTGCTCTGTAAGAGGACACCAACTGGCATACGTACTGTATACATCCTCTACTGCTCTGTAAGAGGACACCAACCGGCATACGTGCTGTATACATCCTCTACAGCTCTGAAAGACATCAACCAGCATACGTACTGTATACATCCTCTACTGCACTGTAAGATGACGCCAACCAACATACATACTGCATACAACCTCTACTGCTCTGTAAGAGGACACCAACTGGCATACGTTCTGTATACATCCTCTACTGCTCTGTAAGATGACACCGAGTAGCATACGTACTGTATACATCCTCTACTGCTCTGTAAGAGGACACCAACTGGCATACGTACTGTATACATCCTCTACTGCTCTGTAAGAGGACACCAACTGGCATACGTACTGTATACATCCTCTACTGCTCTGTAAGATGACACCGAGTAGCATACGTACTGTATACATCCTCTACTGCTCTGTAAGAGGACACCAACTGGCATACGTACTGTATACATCCACTACTGCTCTGTAAGAGGACACCAACCGGCATACGTGCTGAATACATCCTCTACAGCTCTGAAAGACATCAACCAGCATACGTACTGTATACATCCTCTACTGCACTGTAAGATGACGCCAACCAACATACGTACTGCATACAACCTCTACTGCTCTGTAAGATTACGCCAACCAACATACGTACTGCATACAACCTCTACTGCTCTGTAAGATGACGCCAACCAACATACGCGCTGTATACAACCTCTACTGCTCTGTAGAGTGATACAATCCAACATGCATACTATACCTCTACGTTACTATAAGGTGGCACCACCACCATGCATACTGTACCCCCTGCTGTAGTGTAATATGACGCCAATCAACACACATACTGTAAGCATTCTCTACTATTCCATGTATATATTTGCCTGGATGTTTCTACAGCATCAACATAACTCAAGAAGGACATTGGAGTATTTTACTATAAGAGTGTGGCAATCAGGCACACAGTGGTAGTATAGGGAGTGAAAGATACACATAGAAGATATTACAGAAGGCATGAGTTACAGGCACAACATATAGACAGGTATAGGACATCAGTCAGAGTGCATATTCAAAGGTCATGTAGACAGGGAAAGGAAAGGTTTGTTGCTCACAATATTTGTGCAAGGCATAAGGTGCAGGCATGGCATAGGTACAGAAGTCAAGGTGTACAAAATACAGCGGTCATAAGGTAGATGCAAGTTGCATGCGCAAGACAGTTAGATCAGGCATAAGTTAGAAGGATGGCATAGGGATTCCATTGTAGGATAAAGGCAGATCGAGATGGGGACAATCACATTGAGTAAGGGTGCTCGATAGACACAAGTGAAGGTTGCAGCCGTGGTTATCTTGGTGGTCAGTCGCAGAGGGAGGAGGTTGATGGTGTAGGTATACGGTGAAGTGGGGAGAAAGGAGTCAGAGAAGGAGTCCAATAGGAGCAGTCTTGTAATTTCAGCATAAATGGTTTTCCGGCCTGTTTTTCGAGGTGGGTCCTGCCCTGATGCCCATTAGAAGGTCCTTCCAAAGCTGAGGGGCAAAACCTGAAAAAGGTCCAGTTTAGAAGAGATTTTCGTGCAGCAAATTGTTTCCAGATGGAGGTTTTTAGTGTTGCAGAGGTGATCTGTAAGGTGCCAGCGGCCAGTGTACAAATTATACCCCTACGGTACAGTAAGGGGGCATGAGCCCCTATACATACACTAAACCCCTACAGTATTGTACGTTGACTGCAACCAACACATATTGTCCCAGAGACAGAACTGAAAGGTGATACCAAATAACTCATATAAAGTAACCCCTTATTACACTGCAAGGTGCCAGCGATGAACACACAAACACAGACATGTCAACACACGCTGTACAATGTACATGCTGATATCAACCCACAAGATTAGGGTATCTGTTACAGCACGGCAAGGTGACACTAACCAACATACATACCGTGCCCACCAAAGAACTACCCAAGGTGACAGCACCACACACAGGTACTACAGCCCAGGCAACAGTTAGAGGAAGCAGCGCACACTCACACACAATACCTCTCAAAGCACCATCAAGTGGTACCCAACAAAGCACCTACAATACAGCAGTCAGACGATATACATCCCGAAACATATACAGCACACGTAGGCAAATATTTGCTTATATAGACTATGCACCTATACAGATCTAAGCACATGTACTGAAATATACATTATAAGCAAGCACTCATATATGCATAATATGCATATCATAATGTGATCTTGCCTATGCAGAACATGCATGTACTCAACGCATTACTGCTCTATAACCCCTGGAAGAGTCTCTAAATTATTTTGAAATACATCTTTTACCCCACAGATAAATACTCTTCCTCTGTAGGGTCATCCTGGGACGTTTAGGGATAGTTCAAATCTGCCTTACCCCACAATCTCCTGCAGAAAACTGGTACTTTCGACTTACAAAATTTATCATGCAGAGGGCAGCTCTGTGTGTTTTCCGGGAGGCCCTCCACAGAGATTCAGGTTGGTTCTACCCTCACTTCCACATTTCTAGGTAAAATTACTGATAACCAGGTTGTCAGGGCCTCCATTTTATTAGATCTTACCACTCACTGTGTCACGAGAGGCCATGCCAACAGCCTACTGCGGTTATCCCAAGTAGGCAATGACAACTGTCGGAGAGAGGGGCAACCACCACCCCTTCTACAGCTCTTTTGCAAAGACCATCTTAACCTTGCCCATAAGCGCCTTTATTATCTTCTGGTGCTAAAACGACTTCTTGGGAGCCCCAGGCAAAGCCAGGGATATGGTTGGATCTCCCGGCCCTACCTGGATGCAGTCTCGCCATTGGGTGTCACCTATGGGATCCTGATGCTACGCCACAGGAAGTGTACTCTTTCTGATGCATGCGGGGGTTGAGGGAAGTAGTGCATGGGCACTTGTAGAAGGTTCAAGGCAAAATATTGGGAAGAGCAGCATTTTTAGAAGGTTGTTGACTGGAGAGACATGACACATGGGTCGTTTGCTTTCGTTTTTAGGTACGGCTTGACTTCGTAGCGGTCTCCATTAGCTATTTTTAGGCTGAGCCTACCAGACAACGCAAGCTGTCTGGCTGAAAAAGACCTATTGTGAGCTCACCAAACTCCTACTGTGAGCTTAGAGCCCGCCCATTGCTTACCATTGGTTGGCTTTATTGTCACTCATTTGTTTGCATCTTACTCAATGGCATCCTTACATTTCTTCTGTTTGCCGCGCCCCTGGAGCATACCCTGTTTACCATCCTTTTGACTGGATGGCTTGTATCCTTCCTTGGCTGACATCAGGGAACTATTATTTCAGTTTTTTACCTGCACTCCCTGGGAGTGCATGTGAGGTTTTTTTTTCTCTCTCCGCTGTGCGCTGCTTCCCTGCTGCTGGGCTGCCCACTTGACAGTCTGAGCTCCTGGAAGGCTGCTGTAATTGTGTGCTTGTTTTCTTTTCACTTTCCTGCCGGCTTTATTGTGGGTGCTGGGGGCACCCCGCTGCGTTTGTTGCAGAATAATGCCACTGTGCTAGGACAGTTCCCATTGAAGAGAGGCAGGACTGGGCGGGACTAAGAACAAAACACACCCTCACATGTCCTCAGGTTACTGTGGGAGGCAGCCAGGGGAGAACAATCGACTTCCGAGCGACGGCGCCAATTGTAGCCGTTGATGCAATCACAGTAATATGCCTGTAAAACCATATGGCTCCCCTGGGCTGACAGAAAACCGCATCCCATGTAGTTATAACAGAAACAATTCTTGGCAGATATTACACATTATTCCAGGAGCATCAGATAGGACTGTGTATCTGAAGGCGTTACACACACTGTATGTTTGCAAAAAGACGATAGTCCCGGTCATGCAGCGGAATGTGCAAGTTTTCTTTTTTTTTACATGTGCAATGTCTTTGTGCACACATGACTGATAGTTCTTGACTTTCTCCAAAGAATTTACTCATTTTACTAACCTGCATAAAATCTTTTTCATATCTATTGTGTATCTTCCCAAAAACGGATTAAAAAGTAACCTGCTTGTTCTCAACATTGCATCGTCTGTTCTGTGTTTTAATTACCAATGCTTTGTCTCGTTTGACATGTTTTACAAAGACAAGGGAACCCAATCGGTGGTCAGGGACCTTGGGTATGAACTGTTTTAAGGAACAAGGGTCCCTAACAAAAGAGCATATGTGAAAATGTATATATATAGAGATACAATGATGTCTATACTTTGACTGTCTAACTGGACATCATTTATTAACGAAGAAGTAAAAGAAAGCATACAAGTGGGAACATGTGTATCGTTAAAACGGAAAAAGGCTCAGGCAATACATGAGCGCGTGGCCAGAAAGGATTATAGCTATTAGGCCAACATCAAATATTTGAAAACACTCTAGCACACATCTATAGCCTCAATGTATCTCAATTTAGCCTCAGGGCATATATAAGATATACATTTATGTCAGAGTGCATAAAGTCGACGACGTTTCGATCCCTTTAACTAAACGCTAGGATCATCTTCAGGACAGAGCAAATAGGTGCCTGAGGCAATTGCCGGTCAACCGAGGTTCTGGGACTCAGTTCTGAGTGAGAACGGAATGCTAGGTCCAGGTTGATACAGTCGTGTGATGAAGCGCGGGATAGTTCTGCGCCAATGGATGTCGCGGTCCGCCGATTGCAGCGCCGGCACGCCACACCGCTTCCCTGGCACTCAGGAGTCTGGACTCTATCCCGCAGTCCATCCTTACGCCCCATTACCAGCACCTCGCTGTGTTGGTTCCCCGAAACGAACCATGGATTACCCCCCTTGCCACAGGACCTTCCCGTGGCTGTAATACACTGTGGCCTGCGACATCCATCGGCGCAGAACTGTCCCGCGCTTCATCACATGACTGTATCAACCTATATAACCAAAAAGGGAAAAAAAGTAGAACTTCAAAAGTGAACATCTGATAGGCCTCTGACCCTCAAAGGTCGCAATGTATGTGACAAACAGTGTGATGATCAGGTGTACTTATAGAAGAAAAATAGTTCCTCGTGAATTTCAAATGAAATCACTTACTAAAAGGCGGAAAGATACAGCAAACAGTAAATAGCATGAGCTAAAAGAAAAATCCTCCTCTGGGCAGAGCCAAACCCCACTTTATGTATATTTTAAAGATTTGGTAACTATAGGTAAGGAAGGCACACAAACGGGCCTTCCTTACCACCCTTCATGCTTTCTCCAGTCTCTGGGGCCTCTCTTACTCCGACTCCCTGCCCCCCTCGTCTTCTTCTGCTGCCCCTCCCTCCCCGCCTGTAATCCTTCCTTGCTTCATTTAAGGACGAGCAGTAATTAAAAGGGATTATTTAAACACTGAACTCGGTGGCACTGGCAGGTAAACCTCCGCCACTTCACTGACCCAGAAATCAAACCCACCTGCATGCCCCTCTCCCCTCCAAACAAGGCATCTCCCCCGCCCTTCCGCGGGGGCCACTCTTCTAAATCAGGAGCCCTACTACAGGCGGAAACACCCCAAAACTGTGGGCTGCAATCGGGCCCCATGCATCCTGGCCGGATATGGTTGTAGCTTGGCTGCCTTGTGGATTTACTGCCCCCTGGCGGTGCCACTTCAGATTCACAGGTTCAGACTCTTAAAGAAAAGCCAAAGTGACCCAGAGGCTAAGCCACTGATTTCATAACTAGAGGCCCGAGTTCTAATCTCAGCTTCACCAAACTGTGTGACCTTGGACTAACCACCTTGTCTCCCTAGGCGTCAGTTTCCTTATCTGTAAGAAGGCCCGCCTCCCTCTCCCAGGACGTAGATCTGTGTGTTATTTGGACATTGCAGTGACGACAGAGAGAGTGTTCCTAGGTTTTCAGCTCACGGCTCCAGAGGGCGAGGCCTACCCAGCAGCGCTTGGAAGAGGTCGCTCTGGAAGATGGCGAGGAGGCGCTCCACCTTCTGGCGGAAGGTCTGGTCTAGCAGCAGGGATTCCTCCATGAGCCGCAGGGCCGCCTGGGTGTCTGTGGAGGGCAGAAAGGGAGAACTGAGCGGAGAGCGCAGCACACACAGAGAGTCACAACTGTGAAACATATAAACAAGGGGCCCGCTGAGGAGACATGAGGGGCCCAATGGGGTCGAATGACAAGACATTCTGGACCCAATGGTAACCGACGAGAGAGAGAGAGAGAGAAAGAGAGAGAGAGAGAGAGAGAGAGAGAGAGAGAGAGTAAGGGAGAAAGAGACAGAACGAGAAAAGAGAGAGAACGAGAAAGAGTAAGGGAGAGAGAGAGAGGGAGGGAGAGAGGGAGAAGAGAGAGGGAGGGAGAGAGGGAGAAGAGAGAGGGAGGGAGAGAGGGAGAAGAGAGAGGGAGGGAGAGAAAGAGAGAGAGAGAGAGAGACAAAGAGTGAGAAAATGAGAGAGAGAGGGAAAGAAAGACAGACAGAGAAAGAGAAAGAGAGAAAAAGAGATAGAGAAAAAGAGAAAGTCAGAGAGAAAGAGAACAAGAGAGAGAGAGAGACTGTGTGGCCTGATGAGAGAGCCAATGCGAGGCCCAGTTAGGAAGACACTCTTAGGCCCAATAACAGAGACAGTGAGAGATTCAAGGCTTTAGAAAGGAGACATCTTGGTGGTCCATGGAGCAGCCACTCCAAGCGTTCACACCTGGGAGCCAACAAGGAGTCATTTTGGGGCCCAGGGGAAGACATTTACCATTGATCTGTTAAGCCAATAGCACAAGCTTGTTCCCTTGGCACTATTAGGACTCAGAGCATGTCTACTTGCTGTCCGTATCTCCTTGCAGCCTTCCACCAATCACGCGAGTGTGTCCCGTGGGTGGTATGGGTGTTGACGCCAGCTGGGCTACCTGGGTCCATCCTAGTTACTGCATCTCTGTCCCAGGACCGGCATCCGCCTCCACCTATCCCTGACTTGAAGCGTCTGCGTCTCGTGGTCCAGGATCAATATCACTGTCCCTGCCCCAGTGCCAGCATCTTCTCTTCCAGAAACTGGCCTCTCTGCTCCAGAGCCCACGCCTTCCCTGGCCCAGTGTCCATGTCACCCCGTGGGTTCTGTCACACTGTCAGTGTGTTCCCTCCCTGTGTGGGTTCATTCTGTTTCAGCACCTGTGTGTTCCCCTTGTGGATGTCACTCTATTCCTTGACCCTAGCTCCTGTTTCAGATTCTCTGTGTTTCTTGTCCCTGCATTCATTGATTCCCTGTCACAGTTTTAGTGTGTTTTCTGTTTAAAACCTGTGTATTTCCAGTCCCTGAATCAGTGTGCCTTTGTATTCCCTGACGCCATGTTATGTGCATTAATAAACTCTCACCCGCGAGTGTATCCTGGCGCTGAGCAGGTGTGTGCCCCTGGCCCTGCCGAGGGTAGGTTGGTTCATTGAAAAGCCAGGTCTGCAGCTTCGTGCGGAATTCATGAAGAGAGGAGGAGGCCGTGGAGTGGGAGGTCTTTCCACTCTCTAGGAACGATGTAAGAAAAGGCCTGTCCTCCTGATCTGGTTCTGTGTAAGCGTGAGATGTGTGTGGCGAGTACCCAGAATTCTGTCTCCCTGATCCAGCGTATCTCTCTGTGGCAGTGTTAGTGTCCCTCTGACCCAGCATCAGCGTATCCCTGCCCCAAGATCAGTGTCTCTCTGTCCCAGTGTAGTATCTCCGTCAGTGTAGTAACTCCCTGTTGCAGTGGGAGTGTCTCTGTCCCAGTGTTGTGTCTCCCTGCCTCAGCATCAGCATCTCCCAGTTCCAGTATCTACCTTGTGCAGCGTCAGTGTCTCCCTTCACCAGCATCCGGGTCTCCCTGTGCCAGAATTTGGTCTCCCTTTTCCAGTGTCAGTGTCCCCGTTCCAGATTCAGTGTCTCCCTCTCCCAGTGTAGGATCTCCCTGAAGCAGTGTTAGTGTATCCCTGTCCCAGCATCTGTGTCTCTCTGGGCCAGATTTGTGTCTCCTGCACCAGTGGCATTGTCTCCCTGCCCAGCATCAGTGTCTCTCTGCTCCAACATCAGTGTCTCCCTCTCCCAGTGTAGTATCTTCCTGTACCAGTGTGAGTGTCTCCCAGTCCCAGTGCAGTATCTCCCTGTTGCAGTGTGATTATCTCCCTGTCCCTGGGTCTGTTTCTCCCTGTGCCAGAGTCTTGTCTCCCTCTTCTCCCACCAGAGTCTCCCTGTTCCACAATCAGTGTCACTCTGTCCCATTGCATTTCCCTCTTGCAATGGCAGTGTCTCCCAGTCCCAGTGCAGTATCTCCCTGTTGCAGTGTGATTATCTCCCTGTCCCTGGGTCTGTTTCTCCCTGTGCCAGAGTCTTGTCTCCCTCTTCTCCCACCAGAGTCTCCCTGTTCCACAATCAGTGTCACTCTGTCCCATTGCATTTCCCTCTTTCAATGGCAGTGTCTCCCAGTCCCAGTGCAGTATCTCCCTATTGCAGTGTGATTATCTCCCTGTCCCTGGGTCTGTTTCTCCCTGTGCCAGAGTCTTGTCTCCCTCTTCTCCCATCAGAGTCTCCCTGTTCCACAATCAGTGTCACTCTGTCCCATTGCATTTCCCTCTTTCAATGGCAGTGTCTCCCTGTCCCAGTGTAGGATCTCCCTGTTGCAGTGTGATTATCTCCCTGTCCCTGGGTCTGTTTCTCCCTGTTCCAGAGTCTTGTCTCCCTCTTCTCCCATCAGAGTCTCCCTGTTCCACAATCAGTGTCACTCTGTCCCATTGCATTTCCCTCTTTCAATGGCAGTGTCTCCCTGTCCCAGTGTAGGATCTCCCTGTTGCAGTGTGATTATCTCCCTGTCCCTGGGTCTGTTTCTCCCTGTGCCAGAGTCTTGTCTCCCTCTTCTCCCATCAGAGTCTCCCTGTTCCACAATCAGTGTAACTCTGTCCCATTGCATTTCCCTCTTTCACTGACAGTGTCGCCCTGTCCCAGTGTAGGAACTCCCTGTTGCAGTGTAATTATCTCCCTGTCCCTGGGTCTGTTTCTCCATGTGCCAGAGTCTTGTCTCCCTCTTCTCCCATCAGAGTCTCCCTGTTCCACAATCAGTGTCACTCTGTCCCATTGCATTTCCCTCTTGCAATGGCAGTGTCTCCCTGTCCCAGTGTAGGATCTCCCTGTTGCAGTGTTAGTGTATCCCTGTCCCAGCATCTGTGTCTCTCTGGGCCAGATTTGTGTCTCCTGCACCAGTGGCATTGTCTCGCTGCCCAGCATCAGTGTCTCTCTGCTCCAACATCAGTGTCTCCCTCTCCCAGTGTAGTATCTTCCTGTACCAGTGTGAGTGTCTCCCAGTCCCAGTGCAGTATCTCCCTGTTGCAGTGTGATTATCTCCCTGTCCCTGGGTCTGTTTCTCCCTGTGCCAGAGTCTTGTCTCCCTCTTCTCCCACCAGAATCTCCCTGTTCCACAATCAGTGTCACTCTGTCCCATTGCATTTCCCTCTTGCAATGGCAGTGTCTCCCAGTCCCAGTGCAGTATCTCCCTGTTGCAGTGTGATTATCTCCCTGTCCCTGGGTCTGTTTCTCCCTGTGCCAGAGTCTTGTCTCCCTCTTCTCCCACCAGAGTCTCCCTGTTCCACAATCAGTGTCACTCTGTCCCATTGCATTTCCCTCTTGCAATGGCAGTGTATCCCAGTCCCAGTGCAGTATCTCCCTGTTGCAGTGTGATTATCTCCCTGTCCCTGGGTCTGTTTCTCCCTGTGCCAGAGTCTTGTCTCCCTCTTCTCCCATCAGAGTCTCCCTGTTCCACAATCAGTGTCACTCTGTCCCATTGCATTTTCCTCTTTCAATGGCAGTGTCTCCCAGTCCAGTATCTCCCTGTTGCAGTGTGATTATCTCCCTGTCCCTGGGTCTGTTTCTCCCTGTGCCAGAGTCTTATCTCCCTCTTCTCCCATCAGAGTCTCCCTGTTCCACAATCAGTGTCACTCTGTCCCATTGCATCTCCCTCTTGCAGTGTTAGTGTTTCCCTGCCCCCTTAGACACCAGCCTCATCTTCCCTTTGGGCCTTGGCGTGTCTTGCTGCCCGTGTTGCTGGACAGCAAGAGAATCTTCAGGCACTGGGCATCGGTTCGGTCAGCAGAGTCCCAGGACTCCTACACCCGCTCTGCTTGTCACACGGAGTGAGCACAGACGCCAGATTTTAAAGCTGTGAGGAGTCAACTCGGATCCAAATGCAAGGCAAGCCCTAAAGCTCTGTTGCGAAGTGAGACCTTTGGCGGGTCTGGTAACATCTCTGGCGAACCTGCTCAGCCCATAGAGAGCTTGAGACCACCATCAGCTCACTGAGACAGCGCGCGGTTCAAGCTCACTTGAATACCAGACGTACGGTCTCCCAGGCGCTCATCATAAGTAGACTTGATCACGGAAATAAATGCCCTCTACGTCGGAACCCCAGCCCATGTCCTACGCCAACTTCAAACCACTCAGAACGCCACCGCCAGACATCCAGCGGAATAAGCACATCTCGCTGCGCCTCAACAATCTCCCCTGGCCCCCAGTCCAGGACAGATGTAAATTCAAGCTACTCACCCAGGTGTACAAAGCTCTCCACAACACCGGTCCAGCTTATCTCAACTTCTACCAACCCACCCGACACCTTTGATCTGCGTCCCACCCACTCAGGCATGCCCTTCTCAGCGACTGGATACGCTAAACGGGTGATCAGCCGAACTCTACAAGTCAACATAATCTTAACATAAACATAATAATGTCTCAGTTTCACTAGATTTGGAACCAGAGACAGACGGATTGCGTCGCTACAACTGGCACATGAACCCGCTGGACTATTTTCCTTGGGATGGAACCTCTGATCTGCCTGTTACCACAACAACCATCACCACTGCAACCCACTGAGCTGTTTTACTTGATAAAATGACGTAACCTGCAGGGTATGCACATCAGTACAAGTGCATTAAGTCCTTTAGACACCTAAATGAACGTGGCCCTGCTGTGAACTACAAAGTTACACACACATCTCTGCTGCAGCTCATTAACCCACTGAGCTGCCTTTAATGTGATGCGGATCTGTGATCTGCACGTCACACGTTGCTCCTGGAAGCGGACGCCTTAGCCCACCGAACTATCTAACCGCTTGAGGCTAACAAGTGCCTTTGATTACTGAAGCCTGGGACACGCTTATTTCTGGCCACACCCAGAGCTCTGGGAATAGTTACTGGACAAAAAAAAGCCATAGAGAACACTCCGAGCCTCCCAGTTCCCAGGTCGCAACCTCATTCCTTCTGCGGATCGCCCAAGCGCCCCCAAAAACGCATTTCTAGCAGCAGAATCCAGATTCTTACCTTCTCTTTTCGCAGGCATCGCTGGGAGACGTCAGATGGGGCCGTAATCTGCTTAATCCCCTCTGACAGCTGGGCTTTAAGAAAGCCGAAGGAAGGATTTCAGGCAGGGGCACCCTGGGTGATGCGGTCTGGCTCACCTGAAGGGCTGGGCTTTAAGAAAGTCGAAGGATGGACTGCAAGCAGGGGCACCCTGGGTGATGTGGTCTGGCTCACCCGAAGGGCTGGGCTTTAAGAAAGCCGAAGGAAAGACTGGAGGCAGGGGCACCCTGGGTGATGTGGTCTGGTTCACCCGAAGGGCTGGGCTTTAAGAAAGCCGAAGGAGGGACTGCAGGCAGGGGCACCCTGGGTGATGTGGTATGGCTCACCCGAAGGGCTGGGCTTTAAGAAAGCCGAAGGAAAGACTGGAGGCAGTGGCACCCTGGGTGATGTGGTCTGGCTCACCCGAAGGGCTGGGCTTTAAGAAAGGCGAAGGAAGGATTTCAGGCAGGGTCACCCTGGATGATGTGGTCTGGCTCACCCGAAGGGCTGGGCTTTAAGGAAGCCGAAGGAGGGACTGCAGGCAGGGGCACCCTGGGTGATATGGTCCGGCTCACCCGAAGGCTGGGATTTAAGAAAGCTGAAGGAAGGATTGCAAGCGGGGGCACCCTGGGTGATGTGGTCTGGCTCACCAGAAGACCTGGGCTTTAAGAAAGCCGAAGGAGGGACTGCAGGAAGGGGCACCATGGGTGATGTGGTCTGGCTCACCCGAAGGGCTGGGCTTTAAGAAAGCTGAAGGAATGACTGGAGGCAGGGGCACCCTGGGCGATGTGGTCTGGCTCACCCGAAGGGCTGGGCTTCAAGGAAGCCGAAGGAGGGACTGCAGGCAGGGGCACCCTGGGCGATGTGGTCTGGCTCAGACGAAGGGCTGGGCTTTAAGAAAACCGAAGGAGGGACTGCAGGCAGGGGCACCCCGGGTGATATGGTCCGGCTCACCCGAAGGCTGGGCTTTAAGAAAGCTGAAGGAAGGATTGCAAGCGGGGGCACCCTGGGTGATGTGGTCTGGCTCACCAGAAGGCCTGGGCTTTAAGAAAGCCGAAGGAGGGACTGCAGGAAGGGGCACCATGGGTGATGTGGTCTGGCTCAGCCGAAGGGCTGGGCTTTAAGAAAGCCGAAGGAGGGACTGCAGGCAGGGGCACCCTGGGTGATGTGGTCTGGCTCACCTGAAGGGCTGGGCTTTAAGAACGCAGAAGGAAGGATTTCAGGCAGGGGCACCCTGGGTGATGTGGTCTGGCTCACCTGAAGGGCTGGGCTTTAAGAAAGCAGAAGGAAGGATTTCAGACAGGGGCACCCTGGGTGATGTGGTCCGCCTCACCCAAAGGGCTGGGCTTTAAGAAAGCCGAAGGAGGGACTGCAGGCAGGGGCACCCTGGGCGATGTGGTCTGGGTCACCCGAAGGCTGGGCTTTAAGGAAGCTGAATGAGGGACTGCAGGCAGGGGCACCCTGGGTGATGTGGTCCGGCTCACCCGAAGGGCTGGGCTTTAAGACAGCCGAAGGAGGGACTGGAGGCAGGGGCACCCTCGGCGATGTTGTCCAGCTCACCCGAAGGGCTGGGCTTTAAGACAGCAGAAGGAGGGATTGCAGGCAGGGGCACCCTGGGCGATGTGGTCCAGCTCACCCGAAGGGCTGGGCTTTAAGACAGCCGAAGGAGGGACTGCAGGCAGGGGCACCCTGGGCGATGTGGTCCGGCTCACCCGAAGGGCTGGGCTTTAAGAAAGCCGAAGGAGGGACTGCAGGCAGGGGCACCCTGGGCGATGTGGTCCGGCTCACCCGAAGGGCTGGGCTTTAAGAAAGCCGAAGGAGGGACTGCAGGCAGGGGCACCCTGGGCGATGTGGTCGGCTCACATGAAGGGATGGGCTTTAAGAAAGCCGAAGGAGGGACTGCAGCCAGGGGCACCTAGGGCGATGTGGTCCGGCTCACCCGAAGGGATGGGTTTTAAGAAAGCCGAAGGAGGGTCTGCAGGAAGGGGCACCCTGGGTGATGTGGACCGGCTCACCCGAAGGGGTGGGTTTTAAGAAAGCCGAAGGAGGGACTGCAGGCAGGGGGACCCTGGGATGTGGTCTGGCTCAGCCGAAGGGCTGGGCTTTAAGAAGACCGAAGGAGGGACTGCAGGCAGGGGCACCCTGGGGATGTGGTCTGGCTCACCCGAAGGGCGGCTGGGCTTTAAGAAAGCCGAAGGAGGGACTGCAGGCAGGGGCGCCCTGGGGATGCGGTCTGGCTCAGCTGAAGGGCTGGGCTTTAAGAAAGCCGAAGGAGGGACTGCAGGCAGGGGCACCCTGGGGATGTGGTCTGGCTCACCCGAAGGGCTGGGCTTTAAGTAAGCCGAAGGAGGGACTGCAGGCAGGGGCACCCTGGGGATGTGGTCTGGCTCAGACGAAGGGCTGGGCTTTAAGAAAACCGAAGGAGGGACTGCAGGCAGGGGCACCCTGGGGATGTGCTCTGGCTCACCCGAAGGGTTGGGCTTTAAGAAAGCCGAAGGAGGGACTGCAGGCAGGGGCACTTTGGGGATGTGCTCTGGCTCACCTGAAGGGCTGGGCTTTAAGAAAGCCGAAGGAGGGATTTCAGGCAGAGGCACCCTGGGTGATGTGGTCTGGCTCAGCCGAAGGGCTGGGCTTTAAGAAAGCCGAAGGAGGGACCGCAGGAAAGGGCACCCTGGGTGATGTGGTCTGGCTCACTCGAATGGCTGGGCTTTAAGACAGCCGAAGGAAAGACTGGAGGAGGGGCACCCTGGGCAATGTGGTCTGGCTCACTCCAAGGGCTGGGCTTTCAGAAAGCCGAAGGAGGGATTGCAGGCAGGGGCGCCCTGGGCGATGTGGTCTGGCTCACCCGAAGGGCTGAGCTTTAAGAAAGCCAAAGGAGGGACTGCCGGCAGGGGCACCCAGAGTGATGTGGTCAGGCTCACCTGAAGGGATGGGCTTTAATAAGCCGAAAGAGGGATTTCAGGCAGGGGCACCCTGGGTGATGTGGTCTGGCTCACCCAAAGGGATGGGCTTTAAGGAAGCCGAAGGAGGTATTTCAGGCAGGGGCACCCTGGGTGATGTGCTCTGGCTCACCCGTTGGGGTGGACTTTAAGGAAGCCGAAGGAGGGATTTCAGGCTGGGGCACCCTGGGTGATGTGGTCTGGCTCACCCGAGTTGCTGGGCTTTAAGAAAGCTGAAGGAAAGACTGGAGGCAGGGGCACCCTGGGTGATATGCTCTGGCTCTCCCGAGAGGTGGACTTTAAGGAAGCCGAAGGAGGGATTTCAGGCCAGGGCACCCTGGGTGATGTGGTCTGGCTCACCCGAAGGGCTGGGCTTTAGAAAGCTGAAGGAAAGACTGGAGGCAGGGGCACCCTGGGCGATGTGGTCTGGCTCACCCAAAGGGCTGGGTTTAAGAAAGCCGAAGGAGGGATTGCAGGCAGGAGCACCCAGGGCGATGTGGTCTGGCTCACCCGAAGGGCTGGGCTTTAAGACAGCCGAAGGGGGGGGGGGGGGGTTGCAGGCAGGGGCACCCTGGGCGGTGTCTCTGGCTCACCTGAAGGGCTGGGCTTTAAGAAAGCAGAAGGAGGGGGTTGCAGACAGGGGCACCCTGGGCGATGTGGTTTGGCTCACCCGAAGGGCTGGGCTTTAAGAAAGCCGAAGGAGGTACTGCAAGCAGGGGCACCCTGGGCGATGTGGTCTGGCTCACCCGAATGACTGGGCTTTAAGGAAGCAGAAGGAGGGACTGCAGGCAGGGGCACCCTGGGCGATGAGGTCTGGCTCACCCAAAGGCTGGGCTTTAAGGAAGCCGAAGGAGGGACTGTAGGCAGGGGCACCCTGGGTGATGTGGTCCGGCTCACCCGAAGGTCTGGGCTTTAAGAAAGCCGAAGGAGGGACTGGAGGCAGGGGCACCCTGGGTGATGTGGTCCGGCTCACCCGAAGGGCTGGGCTTTAAGACAGCCGAAGGAGGGACTGGAGGCAGGGGCACCCTGGGCGATGTGGTCCGGCTCACCTGAAGGGCTGGGCTTTAAGGCAGCCGAAGGAGGGATTGCAGGCAGGGGCACCCTGGGCGATGTGGTCCGGCTCACCCGAAGGGCTGGGCTTTAAGACAGCCGAAGGAAAGACTGGAGGAGGGGCACCCTGGGCGATGTGGTCTGGCTGAACCGAAGGGCTGAGCTTTAAGAAAGCCGAAGGAGGGACTGCCGGCAGGGGCACCCAGAGTGATGTGGTCAGGCTCACCTGAAGGGATGGGCTTTAATAAGCCGAAAGAGGATTTCAGGCAGGGGCACCCTGGGTGATGTGGTCTGGCTCACCCGAAGGGATGGGCTTTAAGGAAGCCGAAGGAGGTATTTCAGGCAGGGGCACCCTGGGTGATGTGCTCTGGCTCACCCGATGGGGTGGACTTTAAGGAAGCCGAAGGAGGGATTTCAGGCTGGGGCACCCTGGGTGATGTGGTCTGGCTCACCCGAGTGCTGGGCTTTAAGAAAGCTGAAGGAAAGACTGGAGGCAGGGGCACCCTGGGTGATATACTCTGGCTCTCCCGAAGGGGTGGACTTTAAGGAAGCCGAAGGAGGGATTTCAGGCCAGGGCACCCTGGGTGATGTGGTCTGGCTCACCCGAAGGGCTGGGCTTTAAGAAAGCTGAAGGAAAGACTGGAGGCAGGGGCACCCTGGGCGATGTGGTCTGGCTCACCTAAAGGGCTGGGTTTAAGAAAGCCGAAGGAGGGATTGCAGGCAGGAGCACCCAGGGCGATGTGGTCTGGCTCACCCGAAGGGCTGGGCTTTAAGACAGCCGAAGGGGGGGGGGGTTGCAGGCAGGGGCACCCTGGGCGGTGTCTCTGGCTCACCTGAAGGGCTGGGCTTTAAGAAAGCCGAAGGAGGGGGTTGCAGACAGGGGCACCCTGGGCGATGTGGTTTGGCTCACCCGAAGGGCTGGGCTTTAAGAAAGCCGAAGGAGGGACTGTAGGCAGGGGCACCCTGGGTGATGTGGTCCGGCTCACCCGAACGTCTGGGCTTTAAGAAAGCCGAAGGAGGGACTGGAGGCAGGGGCACCCTGGGTGATGTGGTCCGGCTCACCCGAAGGGCTGGGCTTTAAGACAGCCGAAGGAGGGACTGGAGGCAGGGGCACCCTGGGCGATGTGGTCCGGCTCACCCGAAGGGCTGGGCTTTAAGACAGCCGAAGGAGGGACTGCAGGCAGGGGCACCCTGGGCGATGTGGTCCGGCTCACAGGAAGGGCTGGGCTTTAAGAAAGCCAAAGGAGGGACTGCAGGCAGGGGCACCCTGGGCGATGTGGTCCAGCTCACATGAAGGGATGGGCTTTAAGAAAGCCGAAGGAGGGACTGCAGGCCGGGGCACCCACGGCGATGTGGTCCTGCACACCCGAAGGGATGGGTTTTAAGAAAGCCGAAGGAGAGACTGCAGGCAGGGTCACTCTGGGTGATGTGGTCCGGCTCACCCGAAGGGATGGGTTTTAAGAAAGCCGATGGAGGGACTGCAGGCAGGGGCCCCCTGGGTGATGTGGTCCGGCTCACCCGAAGGGATGGGTTTTAAGAAAGCCGATGGAGGGACTGCAGGCAGGGGCCCCCTGGGTGATGTGGTCTGGCTCACCCGAAGGGCTGCGCTTTAAGCAATCTGAAGGAGGGACTGCAGGCAGGGGTACCCTGGGGATGTGGTCTGGCTCACCCAAAGGGCTGGGCTTTAGGAAAGCCGAAGGAGGGACTGCAGGCAGGGGCACTCTGGGGATGTGGTCTGGCTCACCCGAAGGGCTGGGCTTTAAGAAAGCCGAAGGAGGGACTGCAGGCAGGGTCACCCTGGGGATGTGCTCTGGCTCACCCGAAGGGCTGAGCTTTAACAAAGCCGAAGGAGGCACTGCAGTCAGGGGTACCCTGGGGATGTGCTCTGGCTCACCCGAAGGGCTGGGCTTTAAGAAAGCCGAAGGAGGGGTTGCAGACAGGGGCACCCTGGGTGATGTGGTCTGGCTCAGCCGAAGGGCTGGGCTTTAAGAAAGCCGAAGGAGGGACCGCAGGAATGGGCACCCTGGGTGATGTGGTCTGGCTCACTCGAAGGTCTGGGCTTTAAGACAGCCGAAGGAAAGACTGGAGGCAGGGGCACCCTGGACAATGTGGTCTGGCTCACCCGAAGGGCTGGGTTTAAGAAAGCCGAAGGAGGGATTGCAGGCAGGGGCACCCTGGGGATGTGGTCAGGCTCACCTGAAGGGATGGGCTTTAATAAGCCGAAGGAGGGATTTCAGGCAGGGGCTCCCTGGGTGAAGTGGTCTGGCTCACCCGAAGGGATGGGCATTAAGGAAGCCAAAGGAGGGATTTCAGGCAGGGGCACCCTGGGTGATGTGCTCTGGCTCACCCAAAGGGGTGGACTTTAAGGAAGCCGAACGAGGGATTTCAGGCCGGGGTACCCTGGGTGATGTGGTCTGGCTCACCCGAACGGCTGGGCTTTAAGAAAGCTGAAGGAAAGACTGGAGGCAGGGGCACCCTGGGCGATGTGGTCTGGCGCACCCGAAGGGCTGGGCTTTAAGAAAGCCGAAGGAGGGATTGCAGGCAGGGGCACCCTCGGCGATGTGGTCTGGCTCACCTGAAGGGCTGGGCTTTAAGAAAGCCGAAGGAGGGGGTTGCAGACAGGGACACCCTGGGCGATGTGGTCTGGCTCACCCCAAGGGCTGGGCTTTAAGAAAGCCGAAGGAGGGACTGCCGGCAGGGACACCCTGGGCGATGCGGTCTGGCTCACCCAGAGGGCTGGGCTTTAAGGAAGCCCAAGGAGGGACTGCCGGCAGGGGCACCCTGGGCGATGCGGTCTGGCTCACCCGAAGGGCTAGGCTTTAAGGAAGCCGAAGGAGGGACTGCAAGCTGGGGCACCCTGGGCGATGTGGTCTGGCTCACCCGAAGCGCTGGGCTTTAAGGAAGCTGAAGGAGGGACTGCAGGCAGGGGCACCCTGGGCGATGTGATCTGGCTCACCCAAAGGCTGGGCTTTAAGGAAGCCGAAGGAGGGACTGCAGGCAGGGGCACCCTGGGTGATGTGGTCCGGCTCACCCGAAGGGCTGGGCTTTAAGACAGCCGAAGGAGGGACTGGAGGCAGTGGCACCCTGGGCGATGTGGTTCGGCTCACCCAAAGGGCTGGGCATTAAGACAGCCAAAGGAGGGATTGCAGGCAGGGGCACCCTGGGTGATGTGGTCCGGCTCACCCGAAGGGCTGGGCTTTAAGACAGCCGAAGGAGGGACTGCAGGCAGGGGCACCCTGTGCGATGTGGTCCGGCTCACACGAAGGGCTGGGCTTTAAGAAAGCTAAAGGAGGGACTGCAGGCAGGGGCACCCTGGGCGATGTGGTCCGGTTCACATGAAGGGATGGACTTTAAGAAAGCCGAAGGAGGGACTGCAGGCAGGGGCACCCAGGGCGATGTGGTCTGGCTCAGCCGAAGGGCTGGGCTTTAAGAAAGCCGAAGGAGGGACCGCAGGAAAGGGCACCCGGGGTGATGTGGTCTGGCTCACCCGAAGGGCTGGGCTTTAAGAAAGCCGAAGGAGGGACTGCAGGCAGGGGTACCCTGGGCGATGAGGTCTGGCTCACCCGAAGGGGTGGGCTTTAAAACAGCCAAAGGGGGGGTTGCAGGCAGGGGCACCCTGGGCGATGTGGTCTGGCTCACCTGAAGGGCTGGGCTTTAAGAAAGCCCGAAGGAGGGGTGGCAGACAGGGACACCCTGGGCGATGTGGTCTGGCTCACCCCAAGGGCTGGGCTTTAAGAAAGCCGAAGGAGGGACTGCCGGCAGGGGCACCCTGGGCGATGCGGTCTGGCTCACCCGGAGGGCTGGGCTTTAAGGAAGCCCAAGGAGGGACTGCCGGCAGGGGCACCCTGGGCGATGCGGTCTGGCTCATCCGAAGGGCTAGGCTTTAAGGAAGCCAAAGGAGGGACTGCAAGCTGGGGCACCCTGGGCGATGTGGTCTGGCTCATCCGAAGGGCTGGGCTTTAAGGAAGCCGAAGGAGGGACTGCAGGCAGGGGCACCCTGGGCGATGTGGTCTGGCTCACCCAAAGGCTGGGCTTTAAGGAAGCCGAAGGAGGGACTGCAGGCAGGGGCACCCTGGGTGATGTGGTCTGGCTCACCCGAAGGGCTGGGCTTTAAGAAAGCCGAAGGAGGGACTGCAGGCAGGGGCGCCCTGGCCGATGTGGTCTGGCTCACCCGAAGGGACGGGCTTTGAGAAAGCCGAAGGAGGGACTGTGGGCAGGGGCACCCTGGGCGATGTGGTCTGGCTCACCCGAAGGGATGGGCTTTAAGAAAGCTGAAGGAGGGACTGGAGGCAGGGGCACCCTGGGCGATGTGGTTCGGCTCACCCAAAGGGCTGGGCATTAAGACAGCCGAAGGAGGGATTGCAGGCAGGGGCTCCCTGGGCGATGTGGTCCGGCTCACCCGAAGGGCTGGGCTTTAAGACAGCCGAAGGAGGGACTGCAGGCCGGGGCACCCTGGGCGATGTGGTCCGGCTCCCCGAAGGGGTGGGCTTAAGAAAGCCGAAGGAGGGACTGCAGGCAGGGGCACCCTGGGCAACGTGGTCCGGCTCACATGAAGGGATGGGCTTTAAGAAAGCCGAAGGAGGGACTGCAGGCAGGGGCACCCTGGGGATGTGGTCTGGCTCACCCGAAGGGCTGGGCTTTAAGTAAGCCAGAAGGAGGGACTGCAGGCAGGGGCACCCTGGGGATGTGGTCTGGCTCAGACGAAGGGCTGGGCTTTAAGAAAACCGAAGGAGGGACTGCAGGCAGGGGCACCCTGGGGATGTGCTCTGGCTCACCCGAAGGGCTGGGCTTTAAGAAAGCCGAAGGAGGGACTGCAGGCAGGGGCACTTTGGGGATGTGCTCTGGCTCACCCGAAGGGCTGGGCTATAAGAAAGCCGAAGGAGGGATTTCAGGCAGAGGCACCCTGGGTGATGTGGTCTGGCTCAGCCGAAGGGCTGGGCTTTAAGAAAGCCGAAGGAGGGACCGCAGGAAAGGGCACCCTGGGTGATGTGGTGTGGCTCACTCGAAGGGCTGGGCTTTAAGACAGCCGAAGGAAAGACTGGAGGAGGGGCACCCTGGGCAATGTGGTCTGGCTCACTCCAAGGGCTGGGCTTTCAGAAAGCCGAAGGAGGAATTGCAGGCAGGGGCGCCCTGGGCGATGTGGTCTGGCTCACCCGAAGGGCTGAGCTTTAAGAAAGCCGAAGGAGGGACTGCCGGCAGGGGCACCCAGAGTGATGTGGTCAGGCTCACCTGAAGGGATGGGCTTTAATAAGCCGAAAGAGGGATTTCAGGCAGGGGCACCCTGGGTGATGTGGTCTGGCTCACCCGAAGGGATGGGCTTTAAGGAAGCCGAAGGAGGTATTTCAGGCAGGGGCACCCTGGGTGATGTGCTCTGGCTCACCCGATGGGGTGGACTTTAAGGAAGCCGAAGGAGGGATTTCAGGCTGGGGCACCCTGGGTGATGTGGTCTGGCTCACCCGAATTGCTGGGCTTTAAGAAAGCTGAAGGAAAGACTGGAGGCAGGGGCACCCTGGGTGATATGCTCTGGCTCTCCCGAAGGGTGGACTTTAAGGAAGCCGAAGGAGGGATTTCAGGCCAGGGCACCCTGGGTGATGTGGTCTGGCTCACCCGAAGGGCTGGGCTTTAAGAAAGCTGAAGGAAAGACTGGAGGCAGGGGCACCCTGGGCGATGTGGTCTGGCTCATCCGAAGGGCTGGGCTTTAAGGAAGCCGAAGGAGGGACTGCAGGCAGGGGCACCCTGGGCGATGTGGTCTGGCTCACCCAAAGGCTGGGCTTTAAGGAAGCCGAAGGAGGGACTGCAGGCAGGGGCACCCTGGGTGATGTGGTCTGGCTCACCCGAAGGGCAGGGCTTTAAGAAAGCCAAAGGAGGGACTGGAGGCAGGGGCACCCTGGGCGATGTGGTTCGGCTCACCCAAAGGGCTGGGCATTAAGACAGCCGAAGGAGGGATTGCAGGCAGGGGCTCCTGGGCGATGTGGTCCGGCTCACCCGAAGGGCTGGGCTTTAAGACAGCCGAAGGAGGGACTGCAGGCCGGGGCACCCTGGGCGATGTGGTCCGGCTCACCCGAAGGGGTGGGCTTTAAGAAAGCCGAAGGAGGGACTGCAGGCAGGGGCACCCTGGGCAACGTGGTCCGGCTCACATGAAGGGATGGGCTTTAAGAAAGCCGAAGGAGGGACTGCAGGCAGGGGCACCCTGGGGATGTGGTCTGGCTCACCCGAAGGGCTGGGCTTTAAGTAAGCCGAAGGAGGGACTGCAGGCAGGGGCACCCTGGGGATGTGGTCTGGCTCAGACGAAGGGCTGGGCTTTAAGAAAACCGAAGGAGGGACTGCAGGCAGGGGCACCCTGGGGATGTGCTCTGGCTCACCCGAAGGGCTGGGCTTTAAGAAAGCCGAAGGAGGGACTGCAGGCAGGGGCACTTTGGGGATGTGCTCTGGCTCACCCGAAGGGCTGGGCTTTAAGAAAGCCGAAGGAGGGATTTCAGGCAGAGGCACCCTGGGTGATGTGGTCTGGCTCAGCCGAAGGGCTGGGCTTTAAGAAAGCCGAAGGAGGGACCGCAGGAAAGGGCACCCTGGGTGATGTGGTCTGGCTCACTCGAAGGGCTGGGCTTTAAGACAGCCGAAGGAAAGACTGGAGGAGGGGCACCCTGGGCAATGTGGTCTGGCTCACTCCAAGGGCTGGGCTTTCAGAAAGCCGAAGGAGGGATTGCAGGCAGGGGCGCCCTGGGCGATGTGGTCTGGCTCACCCGAAGGGCTGAGCTTTAAGAAAGCCGAAGGAGGGACTGCCGGCAGGGGCACCCAGAGTGATGTGGTCAGGCTCACCTGAAGGGATGGGCTTTAATAAGCCGAAAGAGGGATTTCAGGCAGGGGCACCCTGGGTGATGTGCTCTGGCTCACCCGATGGGGTGGACTTTAAGGAAGCCGAAGGAGGGATTTCAGGCTGGGGCACCCTGGGTGATGTGGTCTGGCTCACCCGAATTGCTGGGCTTTAAGAAAGCTGAAGGAAAGACTGGAGGCAGGGGCACCCTGGGTGATATGCTCTGGCTCTCCCGAAGGGGTGGACTTTAAGGAAGCCGAAGGAGGGATTTCAGGCCAGGGCACCCTGGGTGATGTGGTCTGGCTCACCCGAAGGGCTGGGCTTTAAGAAAGCTGAAGGAAAGACTGGAGGCAGGGGCACCCTGGGCGATGTGGTCTGGCTCACCCAAAGGGCTGGGTTTAAGAAAGCCGAAGGAGGGATTGCAGGTAGGAGCACCCAGGGCGATGTGGTCTGGCTCACCCGAAGGGCTGGGCTTAAGACAGCCGAAGGGGGGTTGCAGGCAGGGGCACCCTGGGCGGTGTCTCTGGCTCACCTGAAGGGCTGGGCTTTAAGAAAGCCGAAGGAGGGGGTTGCAGACAGGGGCACCCTGGGCGATGTGGTTCGGCTCACCCAAAGGGCTGGGCATTAAGACAGCCGAAGGAGGGATTGCAGGCAGGGGCTCCTGGGCGATGTGGTCCGGCTCACCCGAAGGGCTGGGCTTTAAGACAGCCGAAGGAGGGACTGCAGGCCGGGGCACCCTGGGCGATGTGGTCCGGCTCCCGAAGGGGTGGGCTTTAAGAAAGCCGAAGGAGGGACTGCAGGCAGGGGCACCCTGGGCAACGTGGTCCGGCTCACATGAAGGGATGGGCTTTAAGAAAGCCGAAGGAGGGACTGCAGGCAGGGGCACCCTGGGGATGTGGTCTGGCTCACCCGAAGGGCTGGGCTTTAAGTAAGCCGAAGGAGGGACTGCAGGCAGGGGCACCCTGGGGATGTGGTCTGGCTCAGACGAAGGGCTGGGCTTTAAGAAAACCGAAGGAGGGACTGCAGGCAGGGGCACCCTGGGGATGTGCTCTGGCTCACCCGAAGGGCTGGGCTTTAAGAAAGCCGAAGGAGGGACTGCAGGCAGGGGCACTTTGGGGATGTGCTCTGGCTCACCCGAAGGGCTGGGCTATAAGAAAGCCGAAGGAGGGATTTCAGGCAGAGGCACCCTGGGTGATGTGGTCTGGCTCAGCCGAAGGGCTGGGCTTTAAGAAAGCCGAAGGAGGGACCGCAGGAAAGGGCACCCTGGGTGATGTGGTGTGGCTCACTCGAAGGGCTGGGCTTTAAGACAGCCGAAGGAAAGACTGGAGGAGGGGCACCCTGGGCAATGTGGTCTGGCTCACTCCAAGGGCTGGGCTTTCAGAAAGCCGAAGGAGGAATTGCAGGCAGGGCGCCCTGGGCGATGTGGTCTGGCTCACCCGAAGGGCTGAGCTTTAAGAAAGCCGAAGGAGGGACTGCCGGCAGGGGCACCCAGAGTGATGTGGTCAGGCTCACCTGAAGGGATGGGCTTTAATAAGCCGAAAGAGGGATTTCAGGCAGGGGCACCCTGGGTGATGTGGTCTGGCTCACCCGAAGGGATGGGCTTTAAGGAAGCCGAAGGAGGTATTTCAGGCAGGGGCACCCTGGGTGATGTGCTCTGGCTCACCCGATGGGGTGGACTTTAAGGAAGCCGAAGGAGGGATTTCAGGCTGGGGCACCCTGGGTGATGTGGTCTGGCTCACCCGAATTGCTGGGCTTTAAGAAAGCTGAAGGAAAGACTGGAGGCAGGGGCACCCTGGGTGATATGCTCTGGCTCTCCCGAAGGGGTGGACTTTAAGGAAGCCGAAGGAGGGATTTCAGGCCAGGGCACCCTGGGTGATGTGGTCTGGCTCACCCGAAGGGCTGGGCTTTAAGAAAGCTGAAGGAAAGACTGGAGGCAGGGGCACCCTGGGCGATGTGGTCTGGCTCATCCGAAGGGCTGGGCTTTAAGGAAGCCGAAGGAGGGACTGCAGGCAGGGGCACCCTGGGCGATGTGGTCTGGCTCACCCAAAGGCTGGGCTTTAAGGAAGCCGAAGGAGGGACTGCAGGCAGGGGCACCCTGGGTGATGTGGTCTGGCTCACCCGAAGGGCAGGGCTTTAAGAAAGCCAAAGGAGGGACTGGAGGCAGGGGCACCCTGGGCGATGTGGTTCGGCTCACCCAAAGGGCTGGGCATTAAGACAGCCGAAGGAGGGATTGCAGGCAGGGGCTCCCTGGGCGATGTGGTCCGGCTCACCCGAAGGGCTGGGCTTTAAGACAGCCGAAGGAGGGACTGCAGGCCGGGGCACCCTGGGCGATGTGGTCCGGCTCACCCGAAGGGGTGGGCTTTAAGAAAGCCGAAGGAGGGACTGTAGGCAGGGGCACCCTGGGCAACGTGGTCCGGCTCACATGAAGGGATGGGCTTTAAGAAAGCCGAAGGAGGGACTGCAGGCAGGGGCACCCTGGGGATGTGGTCTGGCTCACCCGAAGGGCTGGGCTTAAGTAAGCCGAAGGAGGGACTGCAGGCAGGGGCACCCTGGGGATGTGGTCTGGCTCAGACGAAGGGCTGGGCTTTAAGAAAACCGAAGGAGGGACTGCAGGCAGGGGCACCCTGGGGATGTGCTCTGGCTCACCCGAAGGGCTGGGCTTTAAGAAAGCCGAAGGAGGGACTGCAGGCAGGGGCACTTTGGGGATGTGCTCTGGCTCACCCGAAGGGCTGGGCTTTAAGAAAGCCGAAGGAGGGATTTCAGGCAGAGGCACCCTGGGTGATGTGGTCTGGCTCAGCCGAAGGGCTGGGCTTTAAGAAAGCCGAAGGAGGGACCGCAGGAAAGGGCACCCTGGGTGATGTGGTCTGGCTCACTCGAAGGGCTGGGCTTTAAGACAGCCGAAGGAAAGACTGGAGGAGGGGCACCCTGGGCAATGTGGTCTGGCTCACTCCAAGGGCTGGGCTTTCAGAAAGCCGAAGGAGGGATTGCAGGCAGGGGCGCCTGGGCGATGTGGTCTGGCTCACCCGAAGGGCTGAGCTTTAAGAAAGCCGAAGGAGGGACTGCCGGCAGGGGCACCCAGAGTGATGTGGTCAGGCTCACCTGAAGGGATGGGCTTTAATAAGCCGAAAGAGGGATTTCAGGCAGGGGCACCCTGGGTGATGTGCTCTGGCTCACCCGATGGGGTGGACTTTAAGGAAGCCGAAGGAGGGATTTCAGGCTGGGGCACCCTGGGTGATGTGGTCTGGCTCACCCGAATTGCTGGGCTTTAAGAAAGCTGAAGGAAAGACTGGAGGCAGGGGCACCCTGGGTGATATGCTCTGGCTCTCCCGAAGGGGTGGACTTTAAGGAAGCCGAAGGAGGGATTTCAGGCCAGGGCACCCTGGGTGATGTGGTCTGGCTCACCCGAAGGGCTGGGCTTTAAGGAAGCCGAAGGAGGGACTGCAGGCAGGGGCACCCTGGGCGATGTGGTCTGGCTCACCCAAAGGCTGGGCTTTAAGGAAGCCGAAGGAGGGACTGCAGGCAGGGGCACCCTGGGTGATGTGGTCTGGCTCACCCGAAGGGCAGGGCTTTAAGAAAGCCAAAGGAGGGACTGGAGGCAGGGGCACCCTGGGCGATGTGGTTCGGCTCACCCAAAGGGCTGGGCATTAAGACAGCCGAAGGAGGGATTGCAGGCAGGGGCTCCCTGGGCGATGTGGTCCGGCTCACCCGAAGGGCTGGGCTTTAAGACAGCCGAAGGAGGGACTGCAGGCCGGGGCACCCTGGGCGATGTGGTCCGGCTCACCCGAAGGGGTGGGCTTTAAGAAAGCCGAAGGAGGGACTGCAGGCAGGGGCACCCTGGGCAACGTGGTCCGGCTCACATGAAGGGATGGGCTTTAAGAAAGCCGAAGGAGGGACTGCAGGCAGGGGCACCCTGGGGATGTGGTCTGGCTCACCCGAAGGGCTGGGCTTTAAGTAAGCCGAAGGAGGGACTGCAGGCAGGGGCACCCTGGGGATGTGGTCTGGCTCAGACGAAGGGCTGGGCTTTAAGAAAACCGAAGGAGGGACTGCAGGCAGGGGCACCCTGGGGATGTGCTCTGGCTCACCCGAAGGGCTGGGCTTTAAGAAAGCCGAAGGAGGGACTGCAGGCAGGGGCACTTTGGGGATGTGCTCTGGCTCACCCGAAGGGCTGGGCTTTAAGAAAGCCGAAGGAGGGATTTCAGGCAGAGGCACCCTGGGTGATGTGGTCTGGCTCAGCCGAAGGGCTGGGCTTTAAGAAAGCCGAAGGAGGGACCGCAGGAAAGGGCACCCTGGGTGATGTGGTCTGGCTCACTCGAAGGGCTGGGCTTTAAGACAGCCGAAGGAAAGACTGGAGGAGGGGCACCCTGGGCAATGTGGTCTGGCTCACTCCAAGGGCTGGGCTTTCAGAAAGCCGAAGGAGGGATTGCAGGCAGGGGCGCCCTGGGCGATGTGGTCTGGCTCACCCGAAGGGCTGGAGCTTTAAGAAAGCCGAAGGAGGGACTGCCGGCAGGGGCACCCAGAGTGATGTGGTCAGGCTCACCTGAAGGGATGGGCTTTAATAAGCCGAAAGAGGGATTTCAGGCAGGGGCACCCTGGGTGATGTGCTCTGGCTCACCCGATGGGGTGGACTTTAAGGAAGCCGAAGGAGGGATTTCAGGCTGGGGCACCCTGGGTGATGTGGTCTGGCTCACCCGAATTGCTGGGCTTTAAGAAAGCTGAAGGAAAGACTGGAGGCAGGGGCACCCTGGGTGATATGCTCTGGCTCTCCCGAAGGGTGGACTTTAAGGAAGCCGAAGGAGGGATTTCAGGCCAGGGCACCCTGGGTGATGTGGTCTGGCTCACCCGAAGGGCTGGGCTTTAAGAAAGCTGAAGGAAAGACTGGAGGCAGGGGCACCCTGGGCGATGTGGTCTGGCTCACCCAAAGGGCTGGGTTTAAGAAAGCCGAAGGAGGGATTGCAGGTAGGAGCACCCAGGGCGATGTGGTCTGGCTCACCCGAAGGGCTGGGCTTTAAGACAGCCGAAGGGGGGGGGGGGTTGCAGGCAGGGGCACCCTGGGCGGTGTCTCTGGCTCACCTGAAGGGCTGGGCTTTAAGAAAGCCGAAGGAGGGGGTTGCAGACAGGGGCACCCTGGGCGATGTGGTTTGGCTCACCCGAAGGGCTGGGCTTTAAGAAAGCCGAAGGAGGGACTGCAAGCAGGGGCACCCTGGGCGATGTGGTCTGGCTCACCCGAATGACTGGGCTTTAAGGAAGCAGAAGGAGGGACTGCAGGCAGGGGCACCCTGGGCGATGAGGTCTGGCTCACCTGAAGGGCTGGGCTTTAAGAAAGCCGAAGGAGGGGTTGCAGACAGGGGCACCCTGGGCGATGTGGTTTGGCTCACCCGAAGGGCTGGGCTTTAAGAAAGCCGAAGGAGGGACTGCAAGCAGGGGCACCCTGGGCAATGTGGTCTGGCTCACCCAAATGACTGGGCTTTAAGACAGCCGAAGGAGGGACTGGAGGCAGGGGCACCCTGGGCGATGTGGTCCGGCTCACCCGAAGGGCTGGGCTTTAAGACAGCCGAAGGAGGGATTGCAGACAGGGGCACCCTGGGCGATGTGGTCCGGCTCACCCGAAGGGCTGGGCTTTAAGACAGCCGAAGGAAAGACTGGAGGAGGGGCACCCTGGGCAATGTGGTCTGGCTCACTCCAAGGGCTGGGCTTTCAGAAAGCCGAAGGAGGGATTGCAGGCAGGGGCGCCCTGGGCGATGTGGTCTGGCTCACCCGAAGGGCTGAGCTTTAAGAAAGCCGAAGGAGGGACTGCCGGCAGAGGCACCCAGAGTGATGTGGTCAGGCTCACCTGAAGGGATGGGCTTTAATAAGCCGAAAGAGGGATTTCAGGCAGGGGCACCCTGGGTGATGTGGTCTGGCTCACCCGAAGGGATGGGCTTTAAGGAAGCCGAAGGAGGTATTTCAGGCAGGGGCACCCTGGGTGATGTGCTCTGGCTCACCCGATGGGGTGGACTTTAAGGAAGCCGAAGGAGGGATTTCAGGCTGGGGCACCCTGGGTGATGTGGTCTGGCTCACCCGAATTGCTGGGCTTTAAGAAAGCTGAAGGAAAGACTGGAGGCAGGGGCACCCTGGGTGATATGCTCTGGCTCTCCCGAAGGGGTGGACTTTAAGGAAGCCGAAGGAGGGATTTCAGGCCAGGGCACCCTGGGTGATGTGGTCTGGCTCACCCGAAGGGCTGGGCTTTAAGAAAGCTGAAGGAAAGACTGGAGGCAGGGGCACCCTGGGCGATATGCTCTGGCTCTCCCGAAGGGGTGGGTTTAAGAAAGCCGAAGGAGGGATTGCAGGCAGGAGCACCCAGGGCGATGTGGTCTGGCTCACCTGAAGGGCTGGGCTTTAAGACAGCCGAAGGGGGGGGGGGTTGCATGCAGGGGCACCCTGGGCGGTGTCTCTGGCTCACCTGAAGGGCTGGGCTTTAAGAAAGCCGAAGGAGGGGGTTGCAGACAGGGGCACCCTGGGCGATGTGGTTTGGCTCACCCGAAGGGCTGGGCTTTAAGAAAGCCGAAGGAGGGACTGCAAGCAGGGGCACCCTGGGCGATGTGGTCTGGCTCACCCGAAGGACTGGGCTTTAAGGAAGCAGAAGGAGGGACTGTAGGCAGGGGCACCCTGGGTGATGTGGTCCGGCTCACCCGAAGGTCTGGGCTTTAAGAAAGCCGAAGGAGGGACTGGAGGCAGGGGCACCCTGGGTGATGTGGTCCGGCTCACCCGAAGGGCTGGGCTTTAAGACAGCCGAAGGAGGGACTGGAGGCAGGGGCACCCTGGGCGATGTGGTCCGGCTCACCCGAAGGGCTGGGCTTTAAGACAGCCGAAGGAGGGACTGCAGGCAGGGGCACCCTGGGCGATGTGGTCCGGCTCACAGGAAGGGCTGGGCTTTAAGAAAGCCGAAGGAGGGACTGCAGGCAGGGGCACCCTGGGTGATGTGGTCCGGCTCACCTGAAGGGATGGGCTTTAAGAAAGCCAAAGGAGGGACTGCAGGCAGGGGCACCCTGGGCGATGTGGTCCGGCTCACATGAAGGGATGGGCTTTAAGAAAGCCGAAGGAGGGACTGCAGGCCGGGGCACCCACGGCGATGTGGTCCTGCACACCCGAAGGGATGGGCTTTAAGAAAGCCGAAGGAGAGACTGCAGGTAGGGGCACTCTGGGTGATGTGGTCCGGCTCACCCGAAGGGATGGGTTTTAAGAAAGCCGATGGAGGGACTGCAGGCAGGGGCCCCCTGGGTGATGTGGTCCGGCTCACCCGAAGGGATGGGTTTTAAGAAAGCCGATGGAGGGACTGCAGGCAGGGGCCCCCTGGGTGATGTGGTCTGGCTCACCCGAAGGGCTGGGCTTTAAGCAATCCGAATGAGGGACTGCAGGCAGGGGTACCCTGGGGATGTGGTCTGGCTCACCCGAAGGGCTGGGCTTTAGGAAAGCCGAAGGAGGGACTGCAGGCAGGGGCACTCTGGGGATGTGGTCTGGCTCACCCGAAGGGCTGGGCTTTAAGAAAGCCGAAGGAGGGACTGCAGGCAGGGTCACCCTGGGGATGTGCTCTGGCTCACCCGAAGGGCTGGGCTTTAACAAAGCCGAAGGAGGCACTGCAGTCAGGGGCACCCTGGGGATGTGCTCTGGCTCACCCGAAGGGCTGGGCTTTAAGAAAGCCGAAGGAGGGACCGCAGGAAAGGGCACCCTGGGTGATGTGGTCTGGCTCACTCGAAGGTCTGGGCTTTAAGACAGCCGAAGGAAAGACTGGAGGCAGGGGCACCCTGGACAATGTGGTCTGGCTCATCCGAAGGGCTGAGCTTTAAGAAAGCAGAAGGAGGGATTGCAGGCAGGGGCACCCAGAGTGATGTGGTCAGGCTCACCTGAAGGGATGGGCTTTAATAAGCCGAAGGAGGGATTTCAGGCAGGGGCTCCCTGGGTGAAGTGGTCTGGCTCACCCGAAGGGATGGGCTTTAAGGAAGCCAAAGGAGGGATTTCAGGCAGGGGCACCCTGGGTGATGTGCTCTGGCTCACCCAAAGGGGTGGACTTTAAGGAAGCCGAACGAGGGATTTCAGGCCGGGGTACCCTGGGTGATGTGGTCTCGCTCACCCGAAGGGCTGGGCTTTAAGAAAGCTGAAGGAAAGACTGGAGGCAGGGGCACCCTGGGCGATGTGGTCTGGCGCACCCGAAGGGCTGGGCTTTAAGAAAGCCGAAGGAGGGATTGCAGGCAGGGGTACCCTGGGCGATGTGGTCTGGCTCACCCGAAGGGCTGGGCTTTAAAACAGCCGAAGGGGGGGTTGCAGGCAGGGGCACCCTCGGCGATGTGGTCTGGCTCACCTGAAGGGCTGGGCTTTAAGAAAGCCGAAGGAGGGGGTTGCAGACAGGGACACCCTGGGCGATGTGGTCTGGCTCACCCCAAGGGCTGGGCTTTAAGAAAGCCGAAGGAGGGACTGCCGGCAGGGGCACCCTGGGCGTTGCGGTCTGGCTCACCCAGAGGGCTGGGCTTTAAGGAAGCCCAAGGAGGGACTGCCGGCAGGGGCACCCTGGGCGATGTGGTCTGGCTCACCCGAAGCGCTGGGCTTTAAGGAAGCTGAAGGAGGGACTGCAGGCAGGGGCACCCTGGGCGATGTGATCTGGCTCACCCAAAGGCTGGGCTTTAAGGAAGCCGAAGGAGGGACTGCAGGCAGGGGCACCCTGGGTGATGTGGTCCGGCTCACCCGAAGGGCTGGGCTTTAAGACAGCCGAAGGAGGGACTGGAGGCAGTGGCACCCTGGGCGATGTGGTTCGGCTCACCCAAAGGGCTGGGCATTAAGACAGCCAAAGGAAGGATTGCAGGCAGGGGCACCCTGGGTGATGTGGTCCGGCTCACCCGAAGGGCTGGGCTTTAAGACAGCCGAAGGAGGGACTGCAGGCAGGGGCACCCTGTGCGATGTGGTCCGGCTCACCCGAAGGGCTGGGCTTTAAGAAAGCCGAAGGAGGGACTGCAGGCAGGGTCGCCCTGGGGATCTGGTCCGGCTCAGCCAAAGGGCTGGGCTTTAAGAAAGCCGAAGGAGGGACTGCAGGCAGGGGCGCCCTGGGGATGTGGTCTGGCTCAGCCGAAATGGCTGGCCTTTAAGAAAGCCGAAGGAGGGACTGCAGGCAGGGGCGCCCTGGGCGATGTGGTCTGGCGCACCCGAAGGGCTGGGC